>CM057337.1:69967564-72403546 GCA_030015575.1 Agapanthus africanus | reverse complement strand
GCCACAACTGACCGAGGACAGAGCGGCCCAAAGACTTAAAAACAAATCTAAGCCGACTGTCACTTTCAAAAGCAAAAACGCCCAAGTGCGCCCGCGTTTCGGTAGCGACACTGATGAGTCTGACGCTGGAAGTCCGTCCTTCCATAAAACTCGCCCTCGTTTCGGTAGCGATACGGATGAATCTGTTACTGAATCCCCATCTAGCAGCAAAGTCCGCCCTCATTTTGGCAGCAACATGTTCATATCATAATTTTGCATTATTATATTCCCCATTCTTATTCATTTTGAAAATAAATAGGTGCTTTTGATCCATGTCTGTTGAATAGTTGCAGGTTATAGGTTCTCGGAACAAAACAGTGAAAATGATGAAAAGACGCTACAAAAGTGAGACTACGACCAACAAATAGAAGAATCTTTATCATACCTACAGTTTGAAGAACAAACGAAGATCAATGAACAATTTCACAAAGTACAAAGGCAGCGCAAGATTCAAGACTTCGACACGAAGTGAACGGTAAAAGTCCACAACATTCTGCACTGTGGAAATCTGGAAGAAACTGGAAGACATTCTGAAGAACCAAGTGAAGAAAACAGAAGAAAAATGCAACATGAAGCAAACCTGAGAAAACGAGCCCAAGAGCCCACCATTTGGCCGCGGAACCGCGGCCAAACATGCCTTCTTGCCGCGGTTCCGCGGCCATATAGTGCACGTGTCGGCGCAACTTGTCGGTGGTGACGGTGCATTGACCGGGTCTTCTTAAGGTAGATTTGTAAATTTATGAATGGATCAAAATATAACCTAGGGTTTCCTGTATCTATAAATAGGAGAGCAAAAGGCCAATAATTTTGGTGCCTCTTTAGAGATGCCTCTTTTTATTGATAAAAATTCAGAATTCATTGTAATGTTTTGAAGAGTGCATCGAATAAAAGTAAGTAGTTTTTTTACCTTGCCCTAGTTAATTTCTTTTCTGCCGTAGTTTAGAAATTTATTTATCTGCCCTAATTAGATTTTATTTATCTGCCATAGTTTAGATAATTAGTCTTTAAAAAAAAACAATCATAAAAAAAATGTCTTTTATCAATCCCCTAATGAGTGAGTAGTTCCTCACTTGTTAGGGTTAGGAATAGGAAAGGTTTGAGAGATGAAAATCTCTCATCCATTTCTTGCCCATCGCATATTTTTATAGGACTCCATGCATACATATACACACCGCTCACTACGGCACCCTACCCCACGAGGTAGCTGTGATACTGTAGTTTAAAAGACCGGTTGTGTATGTTTTCCATGGAGATTACGGTAAGAATTAAGGACGGACAAGGACCTAGAGGAAGAAATATAGTTTCTTCCCGATCGTGCTAACCCTTTTATTAATTATTACCATAACACCTAAATAGATCTTAAACAGGGCATAGAAAGCGGTGATGAATATTAAATTTCCAAACTTAACATAAACCTAATCCTAGCAAGATTTTAATCCTAATCTAGATCAAGCTTAGTTTTTAGTGATAATCCAATCCACAACAACTGGAATTAACTCGTTAGAAAAAATAGAAAATACACAAAATCCCTGTGGACCGACCCGTACTCACCGGCTAGCTACCAAGCGACGCCGTTCTTGATTGCGGTTAAATATTCTTTGATTTCACAAAACACATAAGCAAATCTCTGACAATCAAATGGCGCCGTTGCAGGGGAGACGGTAGTCTCTTTCTTTGTGTTATTTCGGGTTAAAAAAATAAATAATAAAAAATTGAAAAATTGAAAAAATTTAAAACAAAAAAATAATAATAAATAAATAAAATAAAATAAAATAAAATTCATCTTGTTCTTCTTGAGAGGTATTGTGTGAATTGTGCAGGAAAAGAAGACGGACAGATTCGGATCTGGAAAATCCCAGTGAACAAATCAAGAAACAGAAAATCTGAACAAACAGGGGAGAATCCAAACAGCACAGAGAAATATTTTGGAGATCCAAACCAACTAAACCGCCGCGGAACCGCGGCAGATTCAGGGGTTTGACCGCGGAACCGTGGTCAATCAGTGACGTCAGCATCCCAAAACTTCTCTGTGAGTATTTTATCCTCTCTTCCACCCTCTGAAGTTAACTAAAAAATTTTCCTGCAGGATTCTTTGCGCAAAATCTTTCTCCCTCTCCAATAAATTGTTTTTGTGCAGAATTCTTTGCGCTGCAAAATAAAAAAAATTTGAAAGTGTTCTAGATTTTTGGTTTGTTAATTGCTTTGCATATTTAAAACGGACTTTTAAGGGGCTATAACACCAATCAAGATTGGGTGGGGATTTCATTACCTTTCCTAAGACCCCAAAAATCACAAAAGCATTTGCATCAACTTTCAAGTTAATAAAAAAATATTAGACTCAGCCAATAAGAACTGTCGTGCTCATTAGGACAAAGGAAAGGTTGTAGGTATCGGTCGTTTATCTAAACCTGACTTTGTGGTGCCTAAGCTAGACAAGTGGGGAAGGTAATTTTAAAAGGCCCGTCTCACGGTGATTCGTGAGCGGATCTCTCGTTTCTTTACTTGTGCTTATCTGGCCACAATTGGCGATGAAGAGGCGATTTGAGGATCTCACAACTTGCCTTTTGGAACAGTTAAGAGCAGTCTAGTTGACTTAGAAGACCCTAGCTCTAGGCTTGATTGTGCATGCTTATACTGTGACTGTTTAAAAGTGTGTAGTAGTCCGTAAAAATTTTGCAAAATCTCTTTCTAAAAATAACACTTTCAAAAATTTCAAAAACACAAAAACAAACAATTTCTATAAAAAAAATTAAAAATATAAAAATATAAAAAAAAAACTAAAAAAAATATCACATTCTTTTTCTTCTCCTTTCTTACATCATGGGTACCCCACCTCCCAAAACTCTTGCCGAACTTTGGTACCCTCATCCAAACATTGCTTCCTACGCGCATTGTTTTGGTCGAATTACGGACGACCCCTCCATGCCCAAAATTTCTTTGAAAGATCGAATAGAAGCGTCTAGGAGAAACAGTTGGACTCCGCAATCCACTTTATATCAACCGTTTCAAGCTTCACCACTTTCTTACGTTGATACCCCTTTTTCGAGTCCTGTTGTAACTCCGAAACCCATGTCTATTGCTGAACATATTGAATAAGCTCGTAACCGATCTTTCACTCCTTTCAACACTTCTAGTTCTTGCGATCAACAAGCCCATTCACCTTTTTATACAAATGTTGATCCTACTCATGTCCAACCATTCAATTCCTACCAATCCTACCCGACTTTCGCACCTTCTCTAGACATTTCTTCTACACAGCCATTTGGGAGTTTCCAGAATCCAAACAATTTTGAATCTTTTACTGAAATCCCTTCACAACCCTTGTCTAGTCTGGAACAGTCGTTGGAAGCTTATATTGTAGCGACAAACCAACAGATGAAGAATTTGGATGCGTCCATTGCCGCCCTTAATTCATCAAGACAACCTAGTGAACCGGTAGCTAGTTTTCAACTAGCTCCAGATTTTCCAAAGTATGATGAGGCGGTTGGACAGATTGAGAATTTGAGTGAAGAAAGTGAGCTGTGCACCCTTCGAAATCAAACATATCCATCCCCAATTGAATCCCACAACTCTGGTTTTGAATTTCTATCAAGTGTCCCAAATGATTCACCAGTTGAAAATAAAACATTTAATGAGTTGTGCGACTTTTTAGTGCTTGATTTGCTAGATTGTGAAGGGTCCCTTTCGAGTGAAACTATCACCAATCCTTTTGACCTCTACACCTCCAATCTAGAACCTGAATTGATAAATATCCATGATTTTGATGAGGTGTCCAAAAAAATTGATTTTCACTTGATTGAGGATATTGACGCGGGGAATAATTTGGATGATGAACCCGCAGATTTGGCCGAGTTTTTCTCTCCAATTCATCATCCCGAATCATTAAATGTTTTTCCTGAACTTCATATGCATCTTAATTTTGATGAGAATGGCATGGATAAGCTAGATTTTGATGAGAATGGCATGGATAAGCTAAATTTTGAGGAGAATATTAAGGAAATTATTGAGGATAAACCAGTTTTGTTTGATGAGTTGGATTTTCCAATTAATCATGTCCCTTCCACTGACTGTGTACACCCTCCTGAATCTTTAACCGATACCCTTCCTAAATCACTTCCCTCCATCCTCGTTCCGACCGCACAAGAGACCGTATCCCTTTCATTTTCAATGTCTGGTTTACCAAGTTCGACGTACCCATGTTTTCTCACGAATCTTGAGGGATTTAACCTCATTTCTCAGTGGATTGATAGATTAGCATAATCGCTCTTTACACATCGGTCATTACAAAATGTGCTAATTTATACACTCCATCTCCACCCTCAAGTTCGTATTCAACTTCTTTCTCCCACTTTCTCTGGTTCTTCTTCTAATCTTCCTTTAATGATACCGAGTGTTAATGAATCACAATCCGATATTTTGAATTCGATAATTGTAGAAAAACAACTTGATTTAGACTCTTTTGAAAATGAGGTAAATGAGCCTTACGACTATCCTACCTTCATAATTTTTGAAAAATCAGGTGTGTTGAATTCTGGTGCGACACTTATTGACACGTTCAATCGAACCTTCGATAAAAGTTTCGAAGATATTTTCGCCGACGAACTCGCATTCTTAAACGACACGGATTTTGTGATTAATCAACCTCCACCTGAAGAAGTCGAACCACCGCCATTTCTTTTTCCCTTCCGCCATTCTTCTCCTCCACCGAAACCGTATACTGCTTCTATCTCCACACGGTCTCGTGTACTTCTCATCTCTTTTCTCTACACTCCATTCTTTCACCAACCACATCATTATAACGATAAAAATTTTGAATGGTTGGTGCTAACCTTTGGCCTGTGTAAGGCCTTGTATAGTTTGATACTGTGTTTTTCTCCTCCCTAACTCTGAACTTTAACGCTTAAACAGTGGAAACACTGTTTCACTTAAGTTTGGGGGGAACCTTTTTGTGTATATATTTTGTTTTTCTTTTAACAATAAAAAAAATATAAATAAATAAATAAATAAACATGGGAGTGCCGACATTTTTGACCCTCTTGATGTGGCATAACAGGAAGGACACTATCAAGTTTAAGTTTGGGGATGTGCTCGGTAAGCTTTCTTCCTTCGCATTCATATGTACATTTTTGCATTTACATACTTATTTTAAAATCCATAAAAATCAAAAAAATTTAAAAATTATAAAAATTGAAAAGTTCAATTTTGGCCATATTTGACTCAAGTTTGACTAGACGATTAACTAGCTAGGAAAAACTAGATCCAAAACTTAGTAAATTAAAAACCCTAAAAATAACCTTTCTTAAAATTTAACGGTAGAAAATATATGTCTTTGTAGTTTACTTAGAAATAGGCAAATTTTGAGTTCACTTTTTGGGCTAAGTCGAAATAAAGGAAGAGTATTAAAAATTTTATTAAAATGTAAGTCTGAAAAATAATCCCTAAGCTTAAGTCTAAATTCTGAAAATATATACTTTACAACTTGACAAACACGAACCTTGAAACTTGGAATAGTAGAGGAGACCTTGAAATGCTCTTGTCTAAAATCCTTAGTATGAAGTAAAATAAGATTATAAGTATGATTAAAGAGATATAAAAAATGAACACTGGTTTTGTAATTACTTAAGGCTACGTAAAATAAAAAAATATATATATATAGCGAGGGTGCTTTATCACCTAGTGCCTTAGACCAACTGGTTTGGGAGTCACTGCTAACAGCCTTAGGTATTATAAGATGAGGAATTACGTCTTAATGCGCAAACACATTTTGTAATCGGTCGTTAGTACCTCAAGAAGTGTTAACGGTCGCATGAAAGATGTGTGAGCAATTTCACCAAAAAATTCACAAACTAAAAGTACTTTAGACATGGACAAGAGTATAAGAGCTTGAATTGAATTTCCAAGTGTAGGGGTGATACATACACACACGTAGGGGTATATGATGGGGATTTGGATGAAAGATAGGAATGAAAAATAGGACTTATATCTTTAGTAGAGATGATAAAAATTCCTAAATTGAGATGGAACCTTAGAAGGAAAACTCAAAAGATGCTAAAAGCTAAATAAATTTATAGAACATATACAATCTTAAGTTAAATGATAAGGAAGAGTGAAAAATATGGGTTGATAATTTCTGAGTTGAAGATAACAGAATTTCTTACTAGAACACCGAATTGAAGAATAAAAGTCAATAGGCCAAATTGATCGGATTTTGTGGGTAGTATCCGCTGAAAACCCTCAGGAGACAACACTCCTCCTACTAGGGACACCTAGAGGTTTAACGGCTTGTTGCACGAGCTCAGTGCAATCGCGTTTCCCTGCGAAAGTGAGGTTAGGTTTTTTCGAGAATAAATTGGTTTTGCTCGAGGACGAGCAAAAGATAAGTTTGGGGGTATTTGTTCATATCATAATTTTGCATTATTATATTCCCCATTCTTATTCATTTTGAAAATAAATAGGTGCTTTTGATCCATTTCTGTTGAATAGTTGCAGGTTACAGGTTCTCGGAACAAAACAGTGAAAATGATGAAAAGAAGCTACAAAAGTGAGACTACGGCCAACAAATAGAAGAATCTTTATCATGCCTACAGTTTGAAGAACAAACGAAGATCAATGAACAATTTCACAAAATACAAAGGCAGCGCAAGATTCAAGACTTCGACACAAAGCGAACGGTAAATGTCCACAACATTCTACACTGTGGAAATCTGGAAGAAACTAGAAGACATTCTGAAGAACCAAGTGAAGAAAACAGAAGAAAAATGCAACATGAAGCAAACCTGAGAAAACGAGCCCAAGAGCCCACCATTTGGCCGCGGAACCGCGGCCAAACATGCCTTCTTGCAGCGGTTCCGCGGCCATATAGTGCACGTGTCGGCGCAGCTTGTCGTTGGTGACGGTGCGTTGACCGGGTCTTCTTAGGGTAGATTTGTAAATTTATGAATGGATCAGAATGTAACCTAGGGTTTCCTGTATCTATAAATAGGAGAGCAAAAGGCCAATAATTCCGGTGCCTCTTTTTGGGTGCCTCTTCAGAGATGCCTCTTTTTATTGATAAAAATTCAGAATTCATTGTAATGTTTTGAAGAGTGCATCGAATAAAAGTAAGTAGTTTTTTTTACCTTGCCCTAGTTAATTTCTTTTTTGCCATAATTTAGAAATTTATTTATCTGCCCTAGTTAGATTTTATTTATCTTCCATAGCTTAGATAATTAGTCTTTTAAAAAAAACAATCATAAAAAAAATGTCTTTTATCAATCCCCTTATGAGTGAGTAGTTCCTCACTTGTTAGGGTTAGGAATAGGAAAGGTTTGAGAGATGAAAATCTCTCACCCTTTTCTTGCCCATCGCATATTTTTATAGGACTCCATGCATATATACACACACAGCTCACTACGGCACCCTACCCCACGAGGTAGCGGTGATACTGTAGTTTAAAAGATCGGTTGTGTATGTTTTCCATGGAGGTTAGCGTAAGAATTAAGAAAGGACGGACAAAGACCTAGAGGAAGAAACATAGTTTCTTCCCGATCGTGCTAATCCCCTTTATTAATTATTACCATAACACCTAAATAGATCTTAAACAGGGCATAGAAAGCGGTGAGGAATAATAAATTTCCAAACTTAACCTAAACCTAACCCTAGCAAGATTTTAATCCTAATCTAGATCAAGCTTAGTTTTTAGTGATAATCCAATCCACAACAATTGGAATTAATTCGTTAGAACAAATAGAAACTACATAAAATTCCTATGGACCGACCCGTACTCACCGGCTAGCTACCAAGCGATGTCGTTCTTGATTGCGGTAAAATATTTTTGATTCATCTTTTAAAAGCGCACACACGCATAAAATCTTGTAAAAATCACGACACTGAAGAGTCGAAGGAAGAGGACCTGCCGTGCAACAGCTATGCAGATTGGACCCCTATGCAACAAACAAAACTACGAGAGACCTTCGAAATTGCAGAAGGGCCCCTAGCTGTCACAAGGGTGCCGGAGCAGATATACAAAAAGCTCGATGCATTGTCAGTCTCCACCGTGGACCAGCTGAAAACTTTCTACGTTCTCGGAAGGAAAAATAGACAGAAGGGCATCCTATTTTATGGGTCAAATCCTGTTGTGCACCCAGACGATTTGTCTGTCACGTGCCTTCCCTATGAGAGAGGCATAAGAGCTGTCCTCAATCTCAGATACTATGCACCCGAGATGCGGGAATATTTCAAAAAGTGCGGATGCCGGTTATATCAAACGGAGTCTGAAGCAAAGTTTTATGAAGGGCTATGGCATCCGCCCCAGGTCCAAGCACTCATCGATGGACGAATTCCAGATAGATGGGGCATAGGCTTCATTCAACCTGATTCTAAAGCGTGCTACATGATCCATGTTGGTGAAGCCAGCGAAAGATCAGATGATGATGACAAGATAGCCGAGTCAGAAGAAGCTCCTCAAGAGCTCGAAGATGGCGGACAAGCAACCTTCGACGAGCTAGACGAGATTGACTTAGGAATGCCCGATAATCCAAAACCGACGTACATCAGCTCACTCTTATCAGAGGAAATGAAAGAGTAGATAATCGCCCTGCTGCACGAGTTCGTCGACTGCTTCGCGTGGACGTATAAAGAAATGCATGGACTTTCCCCTGAAGTGGTCGTGTATAAACTGGCTATATCTCCTGATGCTAAGCCAGTCAAACAAGCTCCTCGAAGAATGAGAAGGGGACCAGAAGAAAAGTTCATCGAGGAAACCAAGAAGCTCATCGATGCCGGCTTCATCAGGGAAGAGAAATATGCAGACTGGATCGCATGCATGGTCCCAGTGAAGAAGAAAAATGGGCAGATCCGAGTTTGTGTCGATTTCAGGGACCTCAACAAAGTATGTCCTAAAGACGACTTTCCACTACCGGTCATGGAAATGATGGTCGATGACATCTCAAATTATGAGTTGTTCACCTTTATGGATGGCTCGTCTGGGTATAATCAGATCAAGATGTCGCCTGAGGATGAGAAGCACACAGCATTTCGAACCTCGATCGGAATATACTACTACAAAGTGATGACGTTCGGACTGAAGAACGCAGGTGCTACATATCAAAAGGCCATGACCAATATCTTTGATGACCTGATCCATAAAGTCGTCGAATGTTATGTTGATGATCTGGTCGTCAGGACTAAAGCCAAGGCCGATCACATCCAAGATCTTAGGACCGTTCTCACGAGACTGAGGAAATACGATCTGAAAATGAATCCTCTGAAGTGCGTTTTTAGCGTGTCATCGGGAAAATTCCTGGGCTTCATAGTCCGACATCGAGGGATTGAAGTTGACCCATCCCAGATAAAGGCCATCATGGAGATGCCCCCTCCAATGAATCTGACGCAGCTAAGATCTTTTCAAGGCAAGCTTGCTTATATACGAAGGTTTATCTCAAATTTATCGGGGAGATGTAGGCCCTTCTCAAAGCTCATGAAGAAAGGAGCTCCTTTTGTCTGGGATGCTGAATGTCAAGAAGCGTTTGAAAGCATCAAACAGTACATGTTGCACCCTCCTGTGCTTGCTGCTCCTATTCCAGACAAACCGTTGATTCTCTATACTGCCACGCTAGATGAGTCACTTGGTGCGCTCCTTGCCCAGAACAACGAGAAGGGAAAAAAGAATGCCCTCTACTACCTCAGTCGAACTTTAGTCGGGGCGGAACACAACTATTCCCCGATCGAAAAGCAATGCCTGGCTCTGATGTTCGCTGTGAAGAAGCTGAGGCACTATCTGCTCGCGCATCGGGTTATGCTGATCTCTAGGGTCGACCCGCTCAAACACTTAATGACCAAAGCAAGCCTAGCCGGTAGAATGTCAAGATGGGCTGTCATGCTGCTTGAGTTTGACATAGTTTATACTCCTCAGAAAGCAGTAAAAGGGCAAGCTCTCGCAGACTTCCTTGCTGCCCATCCCGTATCAGAGGGGTCACCGCTTAATTGCGAGCTACCCGACGAACTAGTTCTGCACCTCGAGGAAGATGAGCCATGATGGGAGCTCTACTTCGATGGAGCCTCATCAATGAGGACCTCCAGCAAATCAAGCGTCCCGGAGATAAAAGCAGGGATAGGATTGGTGTTCATCACGCCATCAATGGGAACCCTACGGCGTTCTTTTGCTCTCACCGAGCCTCGCACAAACAACGAGGCTGAGTACGAGGCTCTGATAGCTGGTCTGGAGCTCGCTATAGAAATGGAAATCCTTCGGCTACGAGTCTACGGTGATTCCCAGCTTGTCATCAACCAGGTAAGTGGCGACTATAAGATATACAAACCCGAGTTAGCTCGGTACAGAAGCTGGGTGGTGGAGCTTATGAAACAATTCACTCATACTGAGCTGATGAGAGTTCCTAGAGCGTTGAACGGAAAAGCCGACATACTCGTTTGCCTAGCTAAAGAGCTAGCTGATCCTGACATGGACGAAATTCTAATCACAGTCGGAAGCCGGCAAATTCTGCCTCCAGTCTCTTTGCGTGAAGAAGAAAGCGTAGAACAAGAGAACAATCCTGCCGAAGAATCTTCGGTCCTCCAAGACGAGCCCGATTAGAGAGAACCCTTCATAGAGTACTTTCGATACGAAAAGCTGCCCGAAGGGAAATCTGCAAGAATTTAGCTGAAGAAGAGAGCTCTCCGATACGTGTTTGTAAATGACACGCTATACCGCAGGTCATATGACCAACTCTGGCTCAAATGTCTGTCATCGGCCGAAGCCCAGAAAGTCATGAAAGAAGTTCACTTAGGCGTTTGCGGTACTCACCAATCTGGCCCCAAGATGCGACTTCAAATTAAACGGCTTGGGTATTACTGGCCCACCATGATACGAGATTGCGTAGAGCATGCAAAGAAATGTCATATCTGCCAAATTCACGGAGATTTCATTCACAAGCATCCCAATCCGTTGCATCCTACGGTGGCGTCGTGGCCCTTCGAAGTTTGGGGCACCGACATAGTTGGTCCAATTGATCCTCCGTCATCCAAAGGCTACCGATTCATATTGTCCGCAACTGACTATTTCTCCAGATGGGCTGAAGCTGTCCCGCTAAAAGAAGTCAAGACAAAAAATATTCTGACGTTCTTCCAGCATAATATTCTATACCGCTTCGGTACACCAAGAAGAATCATATCTGACAACGGGCAATCTTTCAAGAGCTTCAAAGTCGAAAGGCTTGCTACTCAACACAAGATAGACTGGAGATATTCCTCCATCTATAATCTAAGGGCCAATGGGCTGGCCGAAGCCTTCAATAAAACTCTGTGCAAGATCCTAAGGAAAAATGCTTCAGCCAATAAGAGAGACTGGAATCTCAAGCTTCACGAGGCATTGTGGGCATATCGTACCACGCACCATACTCCAACTCAGTCCACTCCATACTCATTATTCTTCGGAGTGGAGACGGTCCTCCCCCTCGTAATCGAAGTTCCAAGCTTAAGAATGGTCGTTCAGCACGAATTGACAGAGGAGGAAAACGTGCTCCTTCGACTGGAAGAGCTTGACGCCCTCGAAGAAAAGAGGCTTGCAGTACAGTAAAATCTGGAGTTATACCAAGCTCAAATGTTACGGGCCTATGACAAGATGACTTGTCTCCGTGCTTTCAAGAAAGGCGAATTGGTGTTGGTCCTCAAAAGACCGATCATCCCTAATCGACATACCAAGGGAAAATTCGAGCCAAACTGGGAAGGACCATACGTCATCGAGAAAGTGTTCGACAGAGGATCCTACCAACTAATAAGTGCCGAGAGAGAAAAGCCCATACCACCCATCAATGGCCGATATCTTAAGAAATACTACGCGTGAATGCTCCAAGTCGTAGGCGAATCGAGCACACAGGCCCTACGGTCTGGATCATACATCCTGCAAAACTGTATACAATCCATGGGCGTAAACGACCCCTATCTCTCCCATGTCTTGCCGGTGAGACTACTTTTAAAGTTCCACCAGCGACGCGGAAAAAAAAACGGTATGTCCACAAGCGAAACGGGCACGGATGAAAACCTGAAAGGGCTCCGTGAGTAAAAAAAAGCAGGACCGCCGGCGAGTTTGTGAAAATCCGAAAGAGCGCAAACTCATGGAAAGAGATAAAATACACTCGCAAAGTCCTCTCGACCTTGTGAGGAGAAAATCCCTGCGTGAGATCCTTACGACTCACAAAGGAAAAACACACTTGGGAGTCCCCATGATTCCTAAGGAGAACATACACCTGCGAGATCCCCTCGACCCGTAGGGAGAAAATACTTTTATGAGACCCTTACGGCTCATAAAATTGAAAAGTCTTAGGTAACAGGGACCTAAACCTGTTTCCTAGGCCATCGCTCCCCAACGAGAAATGGCAAATGATGAGTCGCTCCTGGCATTTTGCTTCAGTGTTAGTGGTGCTGATGCCGACCCAAAAACCAAATCCCAAGTCCTCCCGGGGCAAATGATGAGTTGCTCCTGGCATTATTCCAGTGCAGCAATACTGATGACAAACAAGATCCAAATTCCAAGTCCCCAAACAGCGAATGATGAGTCGTTCCTGGTACCATATTCCAGTGCAGTGATGCAGACACCAACCAAAATTCAATTTCACAAAATTCTCCCGGCCCTACGGCTGGTCCCCAAACTGGCTACCGTATACAATCCATGGGCTCAAATAATTCTCATCATACCCATGCCCCACCGCAACCACCAATTACGCAGCTGGTCTCCGCTCTTGGAATTATGCTCCATTTAGGAAGACCCACTCATGTGTCTTCACGATACATGAGGAGAACAAACTTACGGGATCCACGCGACTCGTAAGAAAACACCTTCGTAGGATCCTTACGACTCGCAAAGGAAAAACACACTTGGGAGTCCCCAGATTCCTAAGGAGAAAATACATCTACGAGATCCTTTCGATTCATAGGGAGAAAATGCTTTTATGGGACCCATACGGCTCATAAAATTGAAATGCCTTAGGGATAGGGACCTAAACATATCTCCTAAGCCATCGCTTCCCAACAGGAAAAAGCAAATGATGAATTGCTCCTAGCACATATGCTTCAGTGTTAGCAATGCTGATGCCTACCCAAACCCCAAAATTCCAAACTCCAATCCAATAGACCCCTAAGTCTTTAAACTGGGAATAGATGACCTCTAAGTCGTTAAACTGGGAACAGATGACCCCTAAGTCGTTAAACTGGGAATGGGGGAAATCTCCTCATGGCAGATGATAATTCGCTCTTGGTACTATATTCCAGTGCAGCGATGCTGATGCCAAACCAAAACCAAAATCCCCAAATCCTGTCATGGCAGATGATGATTCGCTCCTGGTGCCATATTCCCGTGTAGCGGTGCTGATGTCAACCCAAATCACACCAAATCAGAAAAACAACCAATGACCTCCCTGGCAGATTCAAACTCCACCTTGGAAACAAGTCAAACCCCGACACCGCAAGAAGCGGAGCAAGTCAAATCAAGCACCGACCGTCCAAGTCGCAAAAAGGGCAGCATCAACCATCTAAGTCGCAAAAAGGGCAGAACCGACCGTCCAAGTCACAAAAAGGGCAGCACCGACCGTCTACGTCGCTAAAAGGGCAGCACCGACCGTCCAAGTCGCAAAAAGGGCAGCATCGACCATCCAAGTCGCAAAAAGGGCAGAACCGACCGTCCAAGTCGTAAAAAGGGCAGCACCAACCGTCCACATCGCTAAAAGGGCAGCATCAACCGTCCAAGTCGTAAAAAGGGCAGATCCGACCGCCCAAGTCACTAAAAGGGCAACATCGACCGTCCAAGTAGCAAAAAGGGCAGAACCGACCGTCCAAGTCGCAAAAAGGGCAGCACCGACCGTCCACGTCGCTAAAAGGGCAGCACCGACCGTCCAAGTCGCAAAAAGGGCAGCATCAACCGTCCAAGTCGCAAAAAGGGCAGAACCGACCGTCCAAGTCGCAAAAAGAGCATCACCGACCGTCCAAGTCGCAAAAAGGGCAGCACCGACCGTCCACGTCGCTAAAAGGGTAGCATCGACCGCCCAAGTTGCTAAAAGGGCAGAATCGACCGTCCAAGTCGCTAAAAGGGCAGCACCGACCATCCACGTCGCTAAAAGGGCAGCATCGACCATCCAAGTCGCAAAAAGGGCAGAACCGACTGTCCACGTCGCTAAAAGGGCAGCACCGACCATCCACATCGCTAAAAGGGCAGTATCGACCGTCCACGTCGCTAAAAGGGCAGCAACGACCTCTTCGTCGGAATTATGCTCCGCCTCGGAATCAAGTCAACCAGACACTCCACCTCGGAGACACGTCAAGCATCGACCGCCCATGTCGTAAAAAGGGCAGTGCCAGCTTCCCAAAAAAAAGCAGGAACCGAATCAAATCGCCTCCATGTGAAAGAAGATCCATCAATTTCATGCACACGACCTACATATGCTGTGTGCATTTATTAATGGGGGCAATTTGTTGGGGTAAAAATTTACACCCCGGTTGTCCAAGTCAAAATCAAAGTCAACCCCAAGCCAGGTGGGCTCAAGCCCAGGTCAAGTGGGCCAATGCCCGGAGCGAGCCCGAACATGAAGCGGCCAGCCTCCCCCCATGCCAAAATAAAAATTTTGTAATAAATAATTTTGTTGTATTTCTTGTATTTTATTTTATGAATAAATGTAAGAAAATGGGCATAAAGCCAAATTTTTGTAAAGCCCATGGCTTATGTGCAAAAAGAAATAGCACATGAGGCATGGGATGGGCAAAATGCCATTTGTGTAAAGCCCAATGGGCTATATGTAAAGTGTATAGCCTATAAAGGCAAAGATAATGAAAATATCTCCGAAGATGCCAATTGATGCCAAGCCAGGTGGGCCCAAGCCCAGGTCAAGTAGGTTCGTCTTGCCTGAATTTGGGGGCAGATGCTAATTGATGCTATCCGTCCACCTCTCCGAAGATACCAAGTTGATTTATGACACCATGTATCGAAGGTTTAAACAGATGCGGCCGATATAGCAGATTTCGTCAGATTCCCCCTCGTTGAGGGGTTTTTGATTGTGGGGATGCTCTTCCCTGCAGACGCAAGCCCCTGCAGTTAATTACGCTACCGCATCGCGGTAACCATTTTCTCCTTCTCCAGATGGTCACTTCGTGTCGTGTGTGTTTGTTTTGTTTTTTGGTTGCACGTGGACTGTATACGGAGACTAATTTATGTTGTCGCCCGTAGGGCGTGAATTAGTCCAAATCCGTATTCTCTTAGATTTGGGTTTAAGGATACGTTAGTCTCATTTGGGACTAAGATCAACTTAAACTTTTGTTAAGGATACGTTGGTCTAATTTTAGACTAAGATCAACTTAACGGGATCGTTTAGATCCAACAAAAGAGCATTTGGGCTCTATTGTTTAGTTTAGGGACATTGTGGTCGATTACCAGTTTAGGGACATGGTGGTCCAATGTTAGTTTAAGGACATCTCGGTCCAGTTTAAAGACATCATAGTCTATAAAGGTTAAGGACATCATAGTCCATGGGTTTAAAGACCCCACAGTCCCAGGTTAAGGACATCATAGTCCATGGATTTAAAGGACCCCACAGTCCAGTTTAAAGACGTCATAATCTATGGGCTTAAGGTCCCCACAGTCCAAAGTTAAGGACATCATAGTCCATGGGCTTAAGGACCCCACAGTCCATAGTTTTAAAGACGTCATAGTCTATAAAGTTTAAGGGCATCATAGTCCATGAGTTTAAGGACCCCACAGTCCATGAAATGATTGGTTATCGAGACCCGTCACCTCTTTGAAGACGTTGAAGGATTACAACGACAAATCTCAAAGGAGTGAAGAGATGTACCCTTGAACCAAAGTTGATTGGGAGATCTGTAGTGCAATTTGGGATTAAGATCAATTAATTAGATTATAAGCACAAAGGCTCAGTTAAATCTGAATTGAGGACTTATGGCCAACTTGGGCTAAGTCCAATTAAGTTTGAGATGTTGGCCTTTTGTTGGACTGTTGAACATTTGTCTGGGTTCAGCCCCCCATTATTTAGCAATGCTAAACAGGGGTTTGGAGGCTCTGACCACATTTTGTCTTAGGCTGAGCATTAACCATTCATTATAGCTCTGGATTTTAAGGTTCATTTGAAGGGGAAATTTGCCTCTGGAAAACTTAGCCAATTTAGGCTAGGCTTGGCTTTTAAAATAGTGTTAAACACTAAAGGATACTTGGAGATCACGTGCTCCCACGTGATGTGCTGAAAATAGTGTTAAACACTAAAGACGAAGCGCTTAAAGTAGTGTTAAACACTTAAAATTGAATTGGTCACGTGGGGTCACGTGAGGCATCTGAAGATGGGATCAGACTTCCTTTATTTTCTTCCCAGAATGTTCAAATAAGTGTTAAATACTTAAGTCTTCACGGCCATCACGTGTGGGCACGTGATGGGTACCCATGCACTGATTTATTAAAGTGTTTATTAGGGGTCACGTGGGGACACGTGAGGGCGCCCAAAATCTGTTCTGCCTTTACTTTGAGAAGTTTGTTCAAGGGTCACGTGGGAGCATGTGATCTGATCTTGTTCGTTCTTCTCTGATCTCCGAGTGGGATGGTCACGTGTTGACATGTGATCTGCTGGGTACTTGATGCTTTTACGTGCATGGTGAGTTTTAAGTCCCTTATTTACGAATTAAATTCTTTTATAGGGTTAAACCCTAATTTTGTGTAGAGGAATTAAATTCCTATATATATGGAAGAATTAAATTCTTTAAACTCAACTCTCTCTCTAAGTTATGGATCTGCATGGCAGAATCTCCCCAATGAGAATTAAATTCTCAACTTATGGGGAGATCTGCTTCTACAGATCTTCAACCATGAAGAAGAACTAAGTTCTTGTTTTAAGGGTTAAACCCTGTCTCTATTGGAGGAATTAAATTCCTAAGTATTTGGAAGAATTAAATTCTTCAAACTCAATTCTCCCTTTAAGTTTTGGATCTGCATGGCAGAATCACCCCGATGAGAATTAAATTTTCAACTTATGGGGAGATTTGCTTCTGCGGATCTTCAACCAAAGAAAGAACTAAGTTCTTATTCAGAAGAGTTAAACTCTTAGATTGAGAATTAAATTCTTTTTTTTATTTTATGGGAGTTTTTAGAATGATCTCTCACCTAGGATTTCTTTCTTTTCCTGAAGAAATCTTTCTTTCTCTCTGGAGAATTAAATTCTCTTCTCTTTTTTTTCTCCGTTGTTGTATCTCTCCAAAAAAATATATCTTCATCTTCTCTTCTTGGCTCCTATTTATAGGAGAAAGAAAAGAATCGGTTTGTTTAGTCAATCTTTCATCGAAAGATTTTAATGATTTTGTAACCAACATGATCTTTTAGATCACTCAGTGAATTTTATTCACCATTGGATTTTTAATCCAAAAGATCTTTTATCTGTTATTCCTGGCAAATTTCAGGAAAATTTTTCCTTGTATAGAATCTTTCTATAAATTGGTGATTTTTAATCACCATTGGATTTTTAATCCAACGGTACTCCACTTTACAGAGCACAATCTTTTTGTTTGAAAAGATCTAGGGAAATATTTTTCCAACTAGGGTTTTTGATTTCCCTTAATTAGAATTTAATTCTATTAGTTCAGAAGGTTTAAGAGCCTATCACGTGTTAGCACGTGACCCCACTAATTGACCAATTAATTAGAATTTAATTCTATTGGTTTAGAGGGCTCAGGAACCCATCACGTGTTGGCACGTGACCCCACTAATTAATTATTTAATTAGAATTTAATTCTATTGTTTCAGAGGGTTTAAGAGCCTATCACGTGTTGGCACGTGACTCCACTGATTAATTATTTCCAATTATTTATTTTATTCAGTGCCTACAGGCTTTGCCTGTAAATGGACACGTATCTGCACGTGATGCCCGGTCACGTGTGGGCACATGATGCCCGGTCACGTGTGGGCACGTGATGCCTCATAACTTTTGATCCCGGATGAATTATGAGGCTCATAATATATCAAATCGAAGGATTTTTCGAGATGCTTTCGATATCATCAGAATTTAGTTGTTTCTCATTCAGGAGTTTGTCAATATATAGCCCGGAAAATACTGGTTCGCATTTTCTTCTTTAGATTACACGTGCATAGCATATTTGCTCATAACTTTTGATCCCGGATGAATTATGAGGCCCCTAATATATCAAATAGAAGGCTTTTTTGAGATGCTTTAGATACCATCAGAATTTAGGGGTTTCTCATTCGGGAGTTTGTCAAAATACAGCCCATAAAATACTGGTTCGCATTTTCTTAAGCGTATCGCTGCCATTTGATACCTTGGGCTCTTTTGCGCAGAAATTTTTGGTGGGAACGTGCCCAAAGCGCTAGCGCCTTACGCTCAAAACGCTAGTGCCTGAGCGCTCACGTGCCTGGCACGTGAGGCGCTAGCGCCCTTGCGCTCAAGGCGCTAACGCCCAAAGCGCTAGCGCCCGGGCGCCCACGTGCCTGGCACGTGAGGCGCTAGCACCCTTGAGCTCAAAGCGCTACCGCTCAAAGCGCTAGCACCCAGGCGTCCACTTGCCTGGCACATGAGGCGCTAGCGCCCTTGTGCCTAGAGCGCTAGCGCCCGAGCGCCCGCGTGCCGTGCACATGAGGCGCTGGCGCTTTCTCCCACGCATCCTTTGGATGCCCTTTCCCTTATATATATTATATGTGTGTGTGTGTGTATGTGTGTGTGTACGCACACCCACATACTCCACGACATTGTCCCTGTTAGAAAAAAATTTCTAACGGGGCGCTAGCCCCCTTGACCCCCAGCCTGCTATCCGGGTAGCGGGACCCCCGTAAAAACTCTACGGGGCCCCCGATATATCCAAAACCCCTGCAAAACACAACACTGCATATTGAGTTCGCATAACCAGTTTAACCCGTTAATCGGAGGTTCCCTCGCTCCAAAAGCGAGGGGTAATTAACGGCAGTTTAGTCCGCGGCAGCCGGAGATTCGGATCCCCACAATCAATAAACCCCATCCTACCCTAGCCAGGAGGAATCTGTAATGCGCCTGACAAGCGTGCGTGCATTCCCATCTCAATGGGGTGACGAAAAACACCCTACAACATGCAAGCCACGTAAGAACAACGCTAGGAGGATATGTTCCCTTATAAAAAAAGGGAGAGAAAAAAGAGAGGAGAATTCCCACGTTTTGATCCTCAGGTGTTAAACACATGAGCGCTTATATGCAAATCATATAAGCACTGAAAGCAAACAACTAAAGGCTAAACAGGTCTCGCGTGTTAAACACGTGAGCGTTTATATACAAAGCATATAAGCGCTAAATAAACAGATTAAAACCCATATTGGGGCCACGTGTTAAACACATGAGAATACTCTTTTGAAGTATTAGCTTCAGATAAAATTAAACTCTCTATATAGAATTAAATTCTTTTTGTATGCAAAACATATAAGCACTAAAAGTAAGTGGCTAAAGGCCAAACTGACCTCACGTGTTAAACACGTGAGTGCCTAGATGCAAGGCATATGTGCACTAAATAAAACAGGCTAAAACCCACGTCGAGGTCACATGTTAAACACGTGAGAGCGCCTCTCTATATATAGAATTAAATTCAATTCTTGGGAAAATATCTCTCTTGATCTTTCTAAAAGGAAAAGATATTCTCTGTTAACAGAGCATCGTTGGATCAAAAATCCAATGGTGATTAAAAAATCACCAAATATAGAATTAAATTCTTTTGGGGGTAAATATCTTCCTAATGTTTCGAAATGAGAAGGATATTTTCTGTTAAATAGAAAGTTGTTGGATCAAAAATCCAATGAGATTGGAGAATATTTCCCGATATCATTCTAAACAAAAAAAGACGTGATCTGTTAAATAGAGAGCCCTTAGATTAAAAATCCAATGGTGGTTAAAAATCACCGTCTAACAGAATTAAATTCTGTATATGGGAAAATATTTCCCTAATCTTGTTAAAAACAAGAAAACATATTTTGTTAAACAGAAACTCTCTGGATCAAAAATCCAACGGTGGATAAAATCCCCCAAATAAATTTTTAAGGCCAATTAAAATTAATTGGTATCTCTCAAATAAGAGATTTTCTCAAACTAGTCAACAAATTTAACTCTCCTATATAAAAAATAGGAGACTTCAAAAAAATAAAGATCAACCCCATAAATTTCTTTTCACAAAAAAACTGAGAATTCAATTCTCTTCTGAAGGAAAAAGATCAATACTCTTCAAAATCCTAGATGAAGAAAAGCAGGGATAGAACTTATCTCTTTTACCTAATAAAAGGAAAATAGGGGTTTAACCCTCCACAACAAGAATTTAGTTCTTCCCTGATTTGAGATTTGAAAAGCAAAGCTCTTCACAAGTTGAGAATTTAATTCTGATCGGGGAGATTCTGTTCTCCAAACTCAAAATTTAGAAAAAAAAAATGAGAACTAGATCAAAAAAATAAAAATAAAAGACACATTGTCTAGGAATTTAATTCCGTCACAAACAGGGTTTAACCCTACATAAAGAATTTTGTTCTTACAAAAAAAAGAAGAATTTAGTTCTCCAATGAAACCGGTCTCAGATCTTCAAAACAGATAACATCAATGGTAAAAATACCATTAACAGAAGTCAAAACTTCTTCGGAAAATATCAACAAAGAAAAACATTTGGCGCCTCACGTGCTTCCTACGTGAGCACCCAAAAGAGTCCTTTAAAGGGAACCCAGCGCCTCACGTGCTTTCCATGTGAGCGTCCAAAATTAAGGACTCAGCGCCTCACGTGCTTCTCATATGGGCTCTCAAAATAGAAGGCCTAGCACTCACGTGAAATACACGTGAGCGCTGAGTAAAAGTGCATAAGCATTATTGTCACGACCCGAAATAGCACGTGACCGGCACTTGAATCATATGAAGTCTATAGGACCCCATCTAATTTAAGTAAGCCAAAAATCCCAGAAATCTAAACCATTTTAAAGAAGAAGTGAAGAAAACTTATCTTTAAAGCAAGTGGTTTTAATAAAATAAGCCGAAGTAATGCGTTTTAAAATCTCAAGTCTTTTCTGAAAATTTCGGCAGAGTTTCCTTTGTAAATACTGGCCCCAAAAGAGGTACAACAGGCATAATATGAATAAAAGTGTCCTCAAGCGGGAGCTAGCTCTTCATCAATTGACGGTCACAACCACGCAAGCAATATAATATACAACGCCGAAGGGCGAGGATCAAAACTCAAAAGGAAACTCAAATCATCAAGAAAACCATAATAATACAACGCGCGACTCTAAGGTCGAAAGAATATACAACCGGTCTTCTAAGGTTAAATAATATACAAGTCTGGTTGATGGAGTTACTAGATACAACAGAATTAATATAAAAGGTACAATGGTGGTCACGATGCGAGTGAACCCACCTACCAAAGC
Source organism: Agapanthus africanus (assembly GCA_030015575.1). NCBI lineage: Eukaryota > Viridiplantae > Streptophyta > Magnoliopsida > Asparagales > Amaryllidaceae > Agapanthus > Agapanthus africanus. The sequence continues at coordinate 72,382,125 of CM057337.1, read as the reverse complement.
AATCACCCGGAATGGAAGCAGTGTGCCAGAAAGCCGCAATGAACCTGTACGGCAAAACCTGCAAGAAACTGTGGCACAACGGGGGTGAGTTGCCAACTCGTGAGTAGAAAACATCACAGAGCAGAAATCGTATGTATAACTCAATCCTAGGTCAATACGATCAGTAATATATATCATCAATATGAATAATCCTGAAGCATGATAAGGTGGCAAGCGTAAACATCTATACATAAGTGTAATATCAAGTGCTCGTGTCAGTGCCTCAGGGAGCAACGTATCATAAATATGAGGTATGAATGCAATATAATGAAAACAGCATGCATCATGAATGTGACAACTGTTTTCTTTATTTAGTGAGATTTCTGTATATTTATAAATCGAGGTATCATCAATGAAATCAACATGAAATCAGTGTCAGGCATCGACACAAAAATAAATCCCAATATCTCAATATCTCAGGATCTGGCAATCCGGACTGGCCTGTAATCTCGAATCTCAATATCTAGGGTTCCGGCTATCCGGACTGACCCATATCCTCAAATCTCAAAACCTCAGGCTCGGGCTATCCGGACAGGCCTGTACTCCGATCGGTATCCTCCGGATATCCGTCGAGTCACAATACAATCACCGGTCAGTAGTGCTCCCCTGTCATAGACTCAACGCCATCATCTGCGATCTTCTCACCCCGGGGTACCGCACCGGGTCTACCATGCACCCACAGACGGTTCCTCCTCCTCCTCGAATCGGGTGTATGATATCGCTCAAGAGCCGAGAAAACTCATGGTGGACATATCTCAAATCATATCATAAGAAAACCGTAACTTTCATTTTAAAATGATAATCAGTTTATAAAATCCTTGCGGTTTCTCCAAATCAAGAATCCAAAATCCCAAATCTCAAGGGTAAATAAAAAATGAATTCTATAATATTGGGCTCCGGCAATCCGGACTGGCCTATGATGTCATGGCAAATGAATATATAAATATGCATGAAAATCACAGTAATAAATGCAATGTCTAAGCTATCATATAAAAGCAAGCTCACTGGTACCATGTCGAAACTATCAGCTAACATTTTATACTAATAAAATAGTATTTTCTAATGTGTACGTGACATGGCAATTACCGATGATGATGTGTGTGAGCTGGCAAACAGGTGTACGTGGAGCATACGCATCATCGGTAATGGTGCTGGTGTCCTGACAGCATGGTTTCATAATCACTACAGTACACAATAAACATGCAATACGATGATAACAACATGGATAAACGGGAGAATGAATAATAAAAGCAGCAGTACCGAATATACAGCAATGAATAGTAAATGCAACAATAATATGCGGAACATGAAATATAACACAACAATAAATAATTTACATTACTATATATGTGTCATACCGTTTTTCCATTTGAAATAATACGAATCGTGGTGTTTTGAAAATAGGGCTACGGTGTTTTTAAGAAAGTGTACGTCCTTTGAAATATCCGTAGAATTCCTTGTCCTGTCTTTAGAATAGTCACGATTCGTTAGTTTTGAAATAGGTATGACTCGAGTCTAGTCTAACATCTACAAGTACTACAGGACTAAACTAACAGGCTAATCGAAAAGGTAAGGAAACCCACCTAATATGAGTCGATATATATATATATATATATATATAATAGTCGGTGATCCCGTCTCAATAGTATCACATATGATACAATATATATTATGACATCCTCGAGTCACGAGTGCGGATTTATCATCAATATATAGATCGTACGGTAAATCCATCGTACGGCATCCCAATCTGGGTATGGGTCGAATATCACATTTATCTCATCATTTGTCTGGTATGCTTATCATCATATCATGATCTGGGTACAGATCTAAAGTCTAGTATATACTGATACCATATACATATATATATGCGTGTGTATGAAAACACATCGCCAAAAGACCCGCTATAGTAATCATGTCGTATCTCATAATACGAACCATGTCATATCACTGATCTCATGGCATCATGCCCAATCTCATCGACTCATCTCCAAATACCATGTACTATCTTCATCATCCATGTATATGTATACGTGTGTGTGTGTGTCTATATATATATAGTCTCATACATATGTGTGTGTATGTGTGCATATCCCCATATACGCACAAGAAATAAAATGTATGTGAGTGTGAGTGTGTGCGTGTATGCAAAACATAAGTCTAGGGTTTCGCGACTAAGAAACTAAACTAAGTTATTTCTAAATACACTAAACTAACCCATGAACACATAAGCCTATCTAGATAGTCATCTAGTCTCATAAAAACATATATATATATGTGTGTGTGTGTGTGTGTGTGTGTGTGTGTGTATGTATGTATGTATGTATACGTATTCGTATACTACACTACGAAACTGCGGGGTGCTATACGCCATCCACCTGACTTCCCCCGTAGATATATATCTACTCACCTCGATCCTCGCTGACTAGAGTTGATGACGCCACGCTCATCCTCATCGTCTCGAAGTCCACATGGGGGTACCTACATGTCAACATATATCGTGTCGCATAAAAATCCAATTCAAAACCGAAACGACACGCTAAAAGCCTATAGGTTAGAACCTACGGACTACTCATGCAAGAATAACCGACAACTCTCGACGATTGACGTATAAACGTGCATCGACTGGTAAAAACACGAATATCAACACTTCAATTCAAAAACGTCACGAAATACAAGGCAGCAACTCATGAAAATGGTCCCAGATTTTGCCCTAAGTGAAATTAGCCAAATTTTGCATATGGGAAGGGTCTAGTTAACTGATATAGGAGCTACAGAACAAGTACGAGCCAATTTGCTCGCACCAAGGCTGCAATTTGCGGCCAAAAAGAGTAAATTTGCGGCCAGGAAATGTCCAGGGGGTCTCAGGTTTCAGTGGTAGCTCTTAGGGTGCCTGCATGACTCACTGTGTTTGCTAAATAATTTTCAGAGGCTCCGGGTGTTAGCAGATCTCCAAACTTCATCACAATTTCCATAATTTCCCGATATCGGGGATTTCTAAGTTTGTGAATTGGGGGTTTACTCTCAGGTTTTGGTCTTTAATCACACACCACAGGGGTTTAAGGTCAGCATTAAGCCTCTATTACCCTTTTGGACTCAATCCAAACCCTAACCTTAACTTGAAATTTCCAAAGACCACTAAACCTTGATATATCGATTCTAAACTAACAATAGAAGCTAATGGAATGCATTACTACACTAAGTGTGAAGAAATTACCTCATTTGGCAACCCAAGAAAATTCTTGAGTTGCCCTAAGTGCTCAAAATCCGATTTTTCTTGGTCCAAAGTGCTTGTGAGAAGCTTGTGCATATTATTAATGAAATGGAGATGAACTTTTGATGTGTTTTTGGTGATGTTGTGAGGTGTTTTGTGGAGGAGGGAGATGGGGCAACCAAGGTTGAGGAAGGAGGGAGAAAGATGAAGGAAATGGTAGAGGGAAGAAATGGGATGAATGGTCAAAGACCCCCTCACCTCTCTCACTTCTCTCTCATGCCCATGCTTCATTTGTTTATTCATTTTCTTTTCTTTTTCTTTTCTTTTGTTATCTTTTCTTTTCTTTGAATTAAAACCATGCATGAAAAGAAGAAAGAAACCATGGGAGAAAAATGTAACAAATATGAAAAATGACTTGGTGTATGTCACATGCACAAAACCGGATTAATGCAAGATTAGCGATATTTAATCGCGATTAGCATTAAAATGGAATATAATTAATTATAAAATTTAATAATCTGCTTATATCATCTAAAGCACCCTCATTTCAATAATTTGTATAACTTTCCAAATATTTTCCAATTATCGGTATTTAATTATACCGCATATTAAAATATTCATAATATTTATTATTTAATTTTATAAATTCCCCAAAAATAATATTTTATTTTTCTGAAATGTTACAGTCTTCCCCCCTTAAAGAAATTCGGTCCCCGAATTTAAATTTAAACTCCCTCAATTTCTAAAACATTTCAGTAAAAGATCAAGTCGTCGGGGTTCCGAAATCATAAATACATAAAACACATCGTAGTGCAATGCATGCGCTTGAAAAACGAGTATATAATCCAAAAATCAAAACTCCGTCAAGCATCCCGCAATCATCGGAGTTATGGCGAAGACACCAATGTCAAAGCCCAATACGAAAACCAACATGATATACATCAAGCCATATATGTAAACATCATTAAAACATCTGAAAGAAATGCATGCCAAACCCTTTTCAAGTCGCTGTGCGATGCGCGTATCACTGCACAGTGGCGGACGTTTATTGTAAAAAAAAATTAACTATATACATATTTATCCTTTGTTTAACATACACGTCCCGCCGTTTTGAAAATTAATTTAGAAGGGTTTCCTTTATAAAATGTCTCATGTCATCTCGGACACGTAGGTAAATACTGAGACTATAGCTCCCTTTTAGAAATCCCTTCGATAACTAACAATGCATGAAAAAATGTATTCAGGTACTATCCTCGGACTAGTCCTGCTCAGCTACTATACCAAATGGTAAATATCATAAAACATACTGCTCAAGGAAATCTATCCCAAAATGTGCATAAGAATACCACGTGCGTCTGGTGCGCACGGAAATCGAAATCAATATATGTGCCATACATGTGCACAAAACAAAATCTAAGTACAACGGGTGTGCACGAAAACACTTGTCAAGGGCAACGGGTGTGCCTGACAGCAATATCCGGTGTATCTAATATGCACGAAGAATCTCGATTTAGTGCATCTGGCGTGCACCAAAATCGCATCAAGCGCGTCAAGTCTGCGCAAAAATCCAAATCAAGTGCACTAGGTGCACGAAACATATATCGAGTATCACAATCGAAATCGACGGTATACAACACATGTTAATCCAAATCCAAATCAGGTATACCGTGGTATATAATCTCATAACCATATGCATCATCATGCACAAAATCGAATCAAAATACTAAAAGTGCATGAAAACTATGCCGAAAGTATAATTCAAATACATGCATAACATAGGTATGAAATCAAATCAACATCTCGAATGACATCAAATCGAAGTCAAGTGCAATTGTGGTGCACAAAATCTCAATCATGCAAATAAATCGCCCAAAATACTGAAATCAAAGATGGCGGAAATAGTCCCGCTCTAGCACATCCTCTAAAGATCTCTGGCCGACTGTCATGGTCACTCATAACATGTCTCGTCGACGATGCTGAACTCTGGCCTACTGGGCGTGCGTAATGTGACCGATCCTGGGTCCAAACCTTCTCGTATAGTATTTCAGAAAGGTTCTGTCGAAGTCTCTCCCCAATCTCGTTTCTGCCGAACTGCCCGAAAGTCATCACCATTTTGCTAAATCTATTTCTTGTTCCGAAACGGCTGCATACTCATCGCGATTCCTTCTGGAAGGTATTTCCATATACAACGCCTTTGCATGCATATCACATCTCTGATGTCAGCGAAATGGAACGTCATCTCATCAAGATCTTGTACGAACCGCTTACTCCACTTTTCTCTAATGTCGACTGATTCGGACTCGTCTTTTCGTGGCTGTATGGACTGCGCTCCAACGACTATACTCGTATCTGGAGTCTCCTAAGCAATGTATCCCATCACATGATATCCGAATGACGTCGAACCTTTCGATCGATTCGTCAAAGTTCCATAATCCCCCAAGAGCTCAACATCTTGAGTACAGTTTAATAGTATTCCAGTATATGCCACAGTACCTATGGACCAGCCGTAGAAGGGCAAACCCAAGCCTCATTAATGCACCGCTGAACTACTACAAACCCTAAGATTTCAAAGCGTTCTCATGGTCATTATATCGAGTTAGGATTTCATTCTTCTAGAGGGTCCACAGAATTACTTGCTTGTTTTTCCGAATACTTTAAACTTGGAAAAATGGGTTTCTGACATTCGATCGTCTTCTATCGACTCTCAACGTATCTGCGTGAAGTCGTCTCTAGCTGGAATCAATCAATCTGATGTTCTCGCATCGGGGTAGGCAACGAATCACATGTCCTAGTCATTCCTCCTTGGGTGACTAGCGATCTTCTATCATATCTCTAAGTACAACTCGTGCGGCAATAGCTCCATACATCTGGGGCGATATCTCGTCATTCGCAGCAATAACTGGCTCATTTGTCCGCACGCTGAACAGTGCCTCAATCATCAAAATAATCGGTGCATTGACGATCATCACATTCTGGCTGGCCTCTAGCAGTGGCCCAATCCTCTGGTGCTGATCTGCACGTCCGAGAAGTCTTTGTAAAAGCAATCCATCAAATGCTCATGGCGTGAAAACACAATAAAATGACGCATCTATGCAATCGTATGTCCCTGGAATCACGCCCTGGTCAGTCCTCGTCCGTGACGAGTTCGTGCTGATGCAACTCTAGTCGTAGCTCTCTCTGCCCGTGTAATCATGGCAGCAAAATCATAAACCAATATCGATGAGGATAGATCATAGGAATGAATATAACGCTGTGCAAGGAAATGTACATTCTAAGGCTTCTTAAGCGGAGTAGCGTATCGTAAGTATGCCGCGGAACATACACACGATACGTCACTCTCCTTAAGTCACCTACTCCATCAACCAAGGTCAACCTATGCGACGAAAGTTTGGGTCTAATACCCCCTAGACTGAGTCTACGTTCCGTAAGGTCAAGCCTAGATTCCGTATATATATAAACGCCCTAGGCTCCGTATAGTCAAACATAGACTCGAACCAAGGTTAACCTAGCGTTCTGATACCAACTTTGTCACGGCCCGAAATAGCATGTGGCTGGCACTTTAATCATATGAAGTCTATAGGACCCCATCTAATTCAAGTAAGCCAAAAATCCGAGAAATCTAAACCATTTTAAAGAAGAAGTTGAGAAAACTTATCTTTAAAGCAAGTGGTTTTAATAACATAAGCCGAAGTATTGCATTTTAAAATCTCAAGTCTTTTCTGAAAATTTCGGCAGAGTTTCCTTTGTAAATACTGGCCCCAAAAAGGGTACAACAGGATAATATGAATAAAAGCATCCCCAAGCGGGAGCTAGCTCTTCGTCAATTGACGGTCATAACCACGCAAGCAATATAATATACAATGCTGAAGAGCAAGGATCAAAACTCAAAAGGAAACTCAAATCATCAAGAAAACCATAATAATACAACGCGCGACTCTAAGGTCGAAAGAATATACAACCGGTATTCTAAGGTTAAATAATATACAAGTCTGGTTGATGGAGTTACTAGATACAACTAAATAAATATAAAAGGTACAATGGTGGTCACGATGCGAGTGAACCCACCTACCAAAGCAATCACCCGGAATGGAAGCAGTGTGCCAGAAAGCCGCAACGAACCTGTACGGCAAAACCTGCAAGAAACTGTGGCATAACGGGGGTGAGTTGCTAACTCGTGAGTAGAAAACATCACAGAGCAGAAATCGTATGTATAACTCAATCCTAGGTCAATATGATCAGTAATATATATCATCAATATGAATAAGCCTGAAGCATGATAAGGTGTCAAGGGTTAACATCTATACATAAGTGTAATACCAAGTGCTCGTGTCAGTGCCTCAGGTAGCAATGTATCATAAATATGAGGTATGAATGCAATATAATGAAAACAGCATGCATCATGAATGTGACAACTGTTTTCTTTATTTAGTGAGATTTCTGTATATTTATAAATCAAGGTATCATCAATGAAATCAACATGAAATCAGTGTCAAGCATCGACAAAAAACATAAATCCCAATATCTCAATATCTCAGGCTCCGGCGATCCGAACTGGCATGTAACCTCGAATCTCAATATCTAGGACTCCGGCTATCCGGACTGGTCCATATCCTCAAATCTCAAAACCTCAGGCTCCGGCTATCCGGACTGGCCTGTACTCCGATCGGTATCCTCCGGATATCCGTCGAGTCACAATACAATCACCGGTCAGTAATGCTCCCCTGTCACAGGCTCAACGCCATCATCTGCGATCTTCTCATCCCGGGGTACCACACCGGGTCTACCATGCACCCACAGACGGTTCCTCCTCCTCCTCGAATCGGATGTATGATATCGCTCAAGAGCCGAGAAAACTCATGGTGGACATATCTCAAATCATATCATGAGAAAACCATAACTTTCATTTTAAAATGATAATCAGTTTATAAAATCCTTGCAGCTTCTCCAAATCAAGAAATCTCATGGAAATCCAAAATCCCAAATCTCAAGGGTAAATAAACAATGAATTCTATAATATTGGGCTCTGGCAATCCGAACAGGCCCATGATGTCATGGCAAATGAATATATAAATGTGCATGAAAATCACAGTAATAAATGCAATGTCTAAGCTATCATATAAAAGCAAGCTCACGGGTACCATGCCGAAACTATCAGCTAACATTTTATACTAATGAAGTAGTATTTTCTAATGTGTACGTGACAGGCAATTACCGATGATGGTGTGTGTGAGCCGGCAAGCAGGTGTACGTGGAGCATACGCATCATCGGTAATGGTGCTGGTGTCCTGACAGCATGGTTTCATTATCACTACAGTACACAATAAACATGCAATACGATGATAACAACATGGATAAACGGAGAATGAATAATAAAAGAAGCAGTACCGAATATACAACAATGAATAGTAAATGAAACAATAATATGCAGAACATGAAATATAACGCAACAATAAATAATCTACATTACTATATATGTGTCATACCGTTTTGCCATTTGAAATAATACGAATCGTGGTGTTTTGAAAATAGGGCTACAGTATTTTTAAGAAAAGGTACGTCCTTTGAAATATCCGTAGAATCCCTTGTCTTGTCTTTAGAATACTCACGATTCGTTAGTTTTGAAATAGGTATGACTCGAGTCTAGTCTAACATCTACAAGTACTACAGGACTAAACTAACAGGCTAATCGAAAAGGTAAGGAAAACCACCTAATATGAGTCGATATATCTATATATATATAATAGTCGGTGATCCCGCCTCAATAGTATCACATATGATACAATATATAATATGACATCTTCGAGTCACGAGTGCGGATCTATCATCAATATATAGCTCGTACGGTAAATCCATCGTACGGCATCCCAATCTGGGTACGGGTCGAATATCACATTTATCTCATCATTTGTCTGGTATCCTTATCATCATATCATGATCTGGGTACTAATCTAAAGTCTAGTACATACTGATACCATCTACATATATATATATGCGTGTGTATGAAAACACATCGCCTAAAGACCCGCTATACTAATCATGTCGTATCTCATAATACGAACCATGTCATATCACCGATCTCATGGCATCATACCCAATCTCATCGACTCATCTCCAAATACCATGTACTATCCTCATCATCTATGTATATGTATACGTATACACACACACACACACACACACACACACACACATAGTCCCATACCTATGTGTGTGTATATATACATATCCCCATATACGCACAAGAAATAAAATGTATGCGAGTGTGAGTGTGTGCGTGTACGCAAAACATAAGTCTATGGTTTCGCGACTAAGAAGCTAAACTAAGTTACTTCTAAATACACTAAACTAACCCATGAACACATAAGCCTATCTAGATAGTCATCTAATCTCATAAAAACATATATATATATATATATATATATATATATATATATATATATATATACGTATACACTACGAAACCGCGGGGGTGCTATACGCCATCCACCCGACTTCCCCCGTAGATATATATCTACCCACCACGATCCTCGCTAGCTGGAGTCGATGACGCCACACTCATCCTCGTCCTCTCGAAGTCCACATAGGGTACCTACATGTCAACATATATCGTGTCGCATAAAAATCCAATTCAAAACCGATACGACACGCTAAAAGCCTATAGGTTAGAACCTACGGACTACTCATGCAAGAATAACCGACAACTCTCAATGATTGACGTATAAACGTGAATCGAATGGTAAAAACACGAATATCAACACTTCAATTCAAAAGCGTCAAGAAATACAAGACCGCAACTCATGAAAATGGTCCCAGATTTTGCCCTAATTGAAATTAGCCAATTTTGCATATGGGAAGGGTCTAGTTGATTGATATAGGAGCTACAGAACAAGCACGAGCCAATTTGATCGCACCAAGGCCGCAATTTGCGGCCAAAAAGAGTAAATTTGCGGCCAGGAAATGTCCACGGGGTCTCAGGTTTCAGTGGTAGCTCCTAGTGCGCATGCATGACTCAATGTGTTTGCTAAATAATTTTCAGAGGCTCCGGATGTTAGCAGATCTCCAAACTTCATCACAATTTCCATAATTTCCCGATATCGGGGATTTCTAAGTTTGTGAATTGGAGGTTTACTCTCAGGTTTTGGTCTTTAATCACACACCACAGGGGTTTAAGGTCAGCATTAAGCCTCTATTACCCTTTTAGATTCAATCCAAACCCTAACCTTAACTTGAAATTTCCAAAGACCACTAAACCTCGATATATTGATTCTAAACTAACAATAGAAGCTAATGGAATGCATTACTACACTAAGTGTGAAGAAATTATCTCATTTAGCAACTCAAGAAAATTCTTGAGTTGCCCTAAGTGCTCAAAATCCGATTTTTCTTGGTCCAAAATGCTTGTGAGAAGCTTGTGCATGTTATTAATGAAATGGAGATGAACTTTTGATGTGTTTTTGGTGGTGTTGTGAGGTGTTTTGTGGAGGAGGGAGATGGGGCAACCAAGGTTGAGGAAGGAGGGAGAAAGATGAAGGAAATGGTAGAGGGAAGAAATGGGATGAATGGTCAAAGACCCCCTCACCTCTCTCACTTCTCTCTCATGCCCATGCTTCATTTGTTTATTCATTTTCTTTTCTTTTTCTTTTCTTTTGTTATCTTTTCTTTTCTTTGAATTAAAACCATGCATGAAAAGAAGAAAGAAACCATAGGAGAAAAATGTAACAAACATGAAAAACGACTTGGTGTATGTCACATGCACAAAACCGGATTAATGCAAGATTAGCGATATTTAATCGCGATTAGCATTAAAATGGAATATAATTAATTATAAAATTTCATAATTTGCTTATATCATCTAAAGCACCCTCATTTCAGTAATTTCTATAATTTTCCAAATAATTTCCAATTTATCGGTATTTAATTATAACGCATATTAAAATATTCATAATATTTATTATTTAATTTTATAAATTCCCCAAAAATAATATTTTATTTTTCTGAAATGTTACAATTATAAAATTAGTCCAAATGACTAAGTGCTTAGCACTGATTGGCCAGTGCCCAGGTCCCAGCGCCTCACATGAAACACACGTGAGCGCCAATAAAATAAATGAGACAGTGCTTTACGTGGGCCTCACAGGAGCGCCATATAAAGTGATTTGCACTCTATATTCAGTCAAAATAACTAAAGTGCTTAGCATTGATTAGGCAGCGCCCATATATGAGCGCATCACGTGAAACACATATGAGCACCAGAGCCTCAAATAAATGCATAGCACTTCTGCATAAAGGAAAATGGCTGTGCTAACAAAACCATAAATAAGTGCTTGGCACTTTTGGAAAAAATGGAAGAAAAAACTGAGCATACCAAGCCCAAATTTGCTAAGTCTCTCTGAAAAGTTTCTTACAGCTGAGCCAAAATGCTTTGTTGTTGGATCTTATTAAAATTTAATAATCCTGAAAATATTGCTAAGTTGATCTTAGTCTAAAATAAGTCTAACGTATCCTTAGTTTAAATAAATTGAGCCTAAATGTTCATATATTTAAGTTGATCTTAATCTCAAACTAGATTAATGGTCCTTAAATAAAACAAAATATTTTTGAACTAAAGGAATATATAATCTAAGTTCAAAACCCAAATTCATAAATATACGGATTTTGACTAATTCATGCCCTACGGGCGATGACATAAACTAGTTTTCGTATACAATCCACGGGCAACCAAAACAAACAAAATAACATACGACACAAAGTGAACTATTGGAGAAGGAGAAAGTGGTTATCGCAACGCGATAACGTAATTAACTGCAGGGATTTCCGCCTGCAGGGAAAGCGTCCCCACAATAAAAAAAAACCCTTCACAAATGAGTAATGTCTGCTTCAACGGTCGCATTTATCCAAACCTCCGATATACGGTGCCATAAATCAACTTGGTATTTTTGGAGAGGTGAATGGATATGTCCAAATAGTATATGCCCCTAAATTCAGGAAAGACGAACCATCCCAGTTCGTCTCTATTTTCAGCGGTAAACAATGTCTTCTCGATTTTGCGAGGGGAAAATACTCTTGTAAGATTCTTACGACTTGCAAAAGAAAACACACTTAGGAATCCTTACAATTCCTAAGGAGAAAATACACCTACGAGATTCTCTCGACTCGTAGGAAGAAATACCTTTATGGGACCTTTACGGCTCAAAAAGCTAAAAAGCTTAGCCGACAGGATCCTAACCCTATTTGCTAAACCATTTTTGTTCAAATCAACAAAGGCAAATGATAAATCGCTCCTGAAAATATCCCAGTTGTAGCAATGTTGATGCCTAAACAGGTGTCAAACTCTAAGTTTTCTCACGGCATATGATGATTCACTCCTGAAAATATTTCAGTTGTAGCGATACTGATACCAAGATTGGTAGCAGATTCCAAATTCTCAACTCGCAATAAAAAGCAGCGAGTAAAAAAAACGGCCGAAATGATTGGGCACCGTGACAATAGCCGAAATGATTAGGCAATCGTTCCTTTCACGATATAAAAACTGAAAAGATAGAGTATCACGGAAATAAAAAAATATATAACAAAATAAAACTTTTCTGCCCTGCAAGTAGATCCATATTGACTCTTGTATACGATCTATGGGTATAAATGAAAGAAAAGGAACCATATTTTCCCACCACGCTATGTCAAAAGAAGAACCGAGTCTTGATGGCACATCTACAGCCTAGAGACTATTTGGATGTCCTTCCTACTTCAGCAAAGTACAGACGTGACGTCAACAAGGATTCAAGGATCAAATGAAATTGGTGCAATGGCGAATTCCTAACTCCAGATCCCGATGGCAACATCAAGCCTAGATATCTTCTCAACATTCCTTTTCATTTCAGCAGGTTGCGTACGCAACTATCAAATGAAATTGGATCAATGGCATATTCCTACCTCCAGATCTCAATTGCAATACATTCAGCATAGAGGTCATACGGATGTCTACCCTATTTCAGCAAAAAATCGGTGTGACATCGTTAATGCAAAAACGAAGTGACGGCATATTCCTAGCTTCGGGTCTTGACAGCAATACATACAAGGCCTAAAGACCATTGAAAATCATCCCACCCCAGAAGGGTGCGGTTATGACTCATCGGGGCTTCAAATTAAGCCTGACCTCAAGTAAAAATACTCCACGGCAAATACCTAACGCTTGTTCTTCCGACGGTAATACAGATACTCCAACATAAGAAGATTATTTAAAGACGTCTTGTCCAACCTCCGAAAAGATCAAAGACACGACAATCACGGGGCTACTTGAATAGCAGCCTAAGGAACTACATATCGAGGAATACATCAGCCAACGCGACGGTATGATAGACTTAAATTTAGTACCATAAACCTAACGGACCCCTGTTATAAAAGAATGGGGGTTATCTACATCTAACGTTAGGGCAAGTTTACCTGTAAACCTAAGGGAGGTAAACTAAAAACACTCCGAAATGAGTGAATAAACTATAAACTCTTAAATAAGTGAATAATCTAAAGACACTCCAAAACGAGTGAATAAACTAAAGACACTCCGAAATGAGTGAATAAATTAGAGACTCCGAAATGAGTAAATGCATACATGAATATGTGCCGGGATGAAACATTCAGCAGTCAACAAAAAAAGAAATACATTTAAATAAATATCTTATTCTACAAGGAAGACATCTCTAAATATGGGATCAAAGTTACAAGGGTTAGAAAAACAGTAAATAAAGTTTGCTAAAGCTCTCTCAGCCTTCTCCACCATATCGAAACGGCGGTTTTCGCGAGGAGTCGCTCCCCATCGATCAGTGTCGTGTTCATTGGTGAAAGTAGCCATGATGGCCCTCTGAGCCCGTATCTGGCTTAACAACTGAACGGAGCGATCCCTCAGAGGCTTGGTAGTCAAACGTGCCTCATGAAAGCAATCGATCTTGTCCTCCACTGCTTCGAGCGTTGTCGGAGTCATCCCCACTGGATGAGGGGGAATGTCATCGAGCACGGACAAGAAGATCGTCCGAAGCCAAATGGAGCCAATGCGGAGAAGAGATCCTCTACAAATCAGGAGATCATGCATCACCCTGTCGCATTGGTCATCCGTGAGAGTGGGATTCACCAAGCGTGCAGCAAATCGAGGAATAATATCCTCAATAGGCACCTCTCATGACTACCGATGAGCATGTGGACGATTGCAAGCCATGGCTCTTCTCTGTTAAAATGGTTCTCTGAGAAAATAAGAGAGAAGATGAACATGTTTTCAGATTATAAAGAGAAATATTTAAGTCTTGGCACAGAAAATGTTGTGCATGGTGGAACTATTTCCGAGAAGAAAGTGTCGACTTAGAAAAAGCAGGGCAAGAAGGTGAAACGATTCCCTCGTATAATAAGTCAGTGACTCATATGAAGCACATGTGAGCGTCGGCGCTAGTTTTTTATAGGAATAAATCTTATAGCAGCGCCTCATGTGAAGCGCACGTGAGCGTTGGCGCTAGTCTTTTATACGATTAAATCCTATAGCACCGCGTCACGTGAAGCACACGTGAGCGTTGGCATAAAAAAAGTTTTGTCATTCATGCTTCAAAGAAATTTATACATTGGTAATGAGGATAATCATAAAAGAAATAAAAAAAGGAGACAGACATCATCAAAGGTCTACAATGGCAAGATACTAAATTCCGAACATGGATTCTCAAACTTAAAGGCAAGTTTGAGTAAAGCGCTTTTAGCTTTATTGACCATCTTCTTATGTGTCCTCTCCCGAATGCAAGCTTCGGGATCTCCGCTGATATCTTCCATCCTTTGGTACGTGGATATTATCACTTTCTGTTGGAAGACGCGATGCAAAATAATGAAGAGTTCATCTCTCCGCTTCTTCGAGATCAAGCCCATCAGATATACTGAATGCACCTTGTCTTCAGCATCATCAAGTGCCTTGAGTGGTATAGCCTCATCAAGCTCAGGAAGCGCTTCCTAGATCGATCCAATGATAATCTTCAAAATGGCAGAATGGCGGGGGAGCAATCGACCGTTGTGATCATCAAAGCGACGCATCACCTCATCACATTGGGCATCAGTGTATTCCTGGCCTTGAAAGCGACCTTGTATGCGAATTTCTTCGTAAGAGACAATTTCCTCGACATTGTATAATGACCAGCCATTGTACTTAAAAAAAGAGGGGACAAAAGAACCATCAACAAAGGATGCGAATTTATTTTGTAGGACTGCTAACTACAAAGCTAGCGGACCCCACAAAATCAAAGTAATGGCTCATCAATGAAGAGACATGTGCTCATTGTAAGAATAAAAAAGGATTCTCATTAAATGAACAGTGGAGTTAAAACTCCCAATTCTCATTAAATAACAACATATTCAAATCTGTGAAATTAAAACCCTAAAAATCCTAAAAAAGGAAAATATCCAAGAACGGTAAAAAGAAATTAAAGGGAATAAAATTTCCAAAGTTCTTAAAAATCAAATCAGAGCTAAGCTCTGCAAAGAAAGGTGGAATTAAATTTCCTTAGATGATGAAATTAATCCCAAAAAATCCCCTGTGTTGGGAAACATATGGGTTTAAATAATGGAATTAAATTCCAGAAATCCTCAAATGTTAGGATTCATAATAGGGTAAAATCCTAAGAGGAGAATCAACAATTCTCAGAGAATGTCCATTGACTTAAATCTTGATATAGACATTAAGATCCACGATCTACGTTAAAAAAAGAAGAGTTCTTTTTTAAGATCTTCAAGAGATCGGTTTAAGAAAATAACCGGGCTCCGTCAAATATGATAGTGGATTTAAAATCCAAAACAAAAAAATATCCAAAAGATGTCAAGAGCTAAACTCTGTTCGTAGTCCTTACGAAGAAAATTTAGCAGAGTTTAACTCTGTTCAAAGGAAGTTTGAAGGCAGAGATCTAAGCTTTGAGGCGATTATTAAATTCTCAAAGAAAGAAAAATCAGGGAAGAAGATGAGAAAACAGTAGTCACTTCAAGGGCCAAAGGTCCCATTTATAGGAAGTGATAGAATCGATTCAACTTCCCACTTCCCTAGGCGATCCAACTGTGGTGAGATTGACACCGTTGCACTTACGTGCAAGCCACGTGAGAACAACGCTGGGGGTATTTGTTCCCTTATAAAAAAAGGGGAAGAAAAGATAGCGAGAAAAGAATTCCCACGGCTTGGACTCATGTGTTAAACACGTGAGCGCTTATATGCAAAACATATAAGCGCTAAGAATAAACAACCAAAAGATGCTAAACTAGCCTCACGTGTTAAACACATGAGCACTCATATGTAAAGCATATGAGCGCTAAATAAAACAGGCTGAAACCCACATTGGGGTCACGTGTTAAACACGTGAGAGCACCCTCCTATATAAAATTAAATTCTATTAGGGAAAAATACCTCCCTTGATCTTTCTAAAAGAGAAAGATATTCTCTGTTAAGCAGAGAGCCGTTGGATCAAAAATTTAATGATGATTAAAAATTATCAAATATAGAATTAAATTCTATTGGAGGGAATCATCTCGCTGATCTTTTTGAATGAGAAAGATATTTTCTATTAAACAGAAATCCGTTGATCAAAGATCCCATGAAATGAAAAAATATCTCCCTATTTCTTTCTAAACAAAAAAGATGTGCTCTCTTAAACAGAGCATTCTCACTCTCGGATTAAAATCCAATGGTGATTAAAAATCACCATTCGATAGAATTAAATTTTGTATATAGGAAATATTTCCCTAATCTTGTTAAAAAAAATAAGAAAATATATTCTGTTAAACAGAAATGCACCGGATCAAAGATCCGACGATGGATAAAATCCACCAAATAGTCTTTGAGGCCAACTAAATCAATTGGTATCTCTCAAATGAGAGATTTTCTCAAAACTGATTAACAATCTGCCTCCTCTATATAAAGAACCTGAGACTTCAAGTCTCGCACACACAGAAAAAAGAGAAGATCGACCCCCCAAGCTTCTAAAAATAAAAGCCAGAAGCCACAAAACTGAGAATTCAATTCTCCTCTCAAAAAAGAAGATCCTCGCTCATTCCACACCCTAGGCAAAGAAAAAATAAAAGATAAATTGTATCTTATTTGTCTAGCATCAAGAAAACAAGGGTTTAACCCTTCATAAAAGGAATTTAGTTCTTCCTCTGATCTAAGATTTTCAAAGCAAATCTTCCCACAAGTTGAGAATTTAATTCTCATCGGGGAGATTTTGTTCTTCAAACTCAAAATCTAGGGGAAAAAACTAGATTAAAAGAAAAAGAGAGAAGAGAACGTATGTTCTAGGAATTTAATTCCTTTGCAAACAGGGTTTAACCCTACATGAAAGAACTTAGCTCTTATAAAAGAAACATAAGAACTCGGTTTTTCAATAAAAATAACAATCCCAGATCTTCAAAATATAGATCTTGGTGATCATTAATGACCAAAATGCCAATAACAGAGATTCAATCTCTAAAACGAAAAGAACTTGGCGCCTCACGTGAAACACACGTAAGCGCCCAAAATATTTTCTTAAATGAGATTCGGCGCCTTACGTGCTTCCCACGTGAACGCCCAACAAAACAAAAAGGAGCTCAGCTCCTCACGTGCTCTCCATATGAGCGCTATACAAAGTGCTTTGCACTGATTGTACAGCGCCCATGTCTGAGCGCCTCATGTGTTTCCCACGGGAGCGCCAAAACCACAAATAAGTGCTTAGCACTTCTGGAAAAAAAAAGAAGGAAAGCCCAAGACCGAGTAGACCAAGTCCAAATTGGCTGAGTCTTTGAACTTACTTGCAACTGAGCCCAAATGCTCTGTTGTTGGATCTTAAATAAAAAACGATCTTTAAAATGTTGCTAAGTTGATCTTAATCTCAAATAGAACTAACGTATCCTTAGTTAAAATAAATTAAGCCCAAATACTCATATATTTAAGTTGATCTTAATTTCAAACTAGATTAATGGTCCTTAAATAAAACAAAATAATTTTGAACTAAAGAAATATACAACCTAAGTTCAAACCCAAATTTAAAATATACGGATTTGGACTAATTCACGCCTTATGGGCGACGACATAAACTAGTCTCCGTATACAATCCACGAGCAACCATAACAAACAAAATAACACACGACACCGGGTGACCTTCTGGAGCAGGAGAAAGTGGCTATCGTAATACGGTAACGTAATTAACTGCAGGAGCTTGCGCCTGCAGGTAAAAGCGTCCCCACAATAAAAAAAACCCTCACAAATGAGGGGAAATCTGATGAAATCTATAACATCGGTCGCATCTGTCCAAATCTCTGATTTACGGCGCCATAAATCAACTTGGTATCTTCGGAGAGGTGGATGGATATGTACAAATAACATCTGCCCCCAAATTCAGACAAGACGATCAATCCCAGATCGTCTCTGTTTTTAGTGGTAAACAGGGTTCTTCATCCACATGAGAGATACTACGGTTTTCTTATAGACAGTAGGACTGATGATTGCATCATTGAAGATGATGAGTCGACTAGTTTCGAGCAGGCCTTCATAAGTAGCGACTCTGTGAAATGATTGGATGCTATGCGATCTGAGATGGAATCCATGTACACCAACAAAGTATGGACTTTGGAGGCTGCTCCTGAAGGGGTAAACCCCATTGGGAGCAAATTGATCTTCAAAAAGATCGGTGTAGATGGAAAACTTGAGACGTTTAAAGGTAGACTTATAGCAAAGGGATTTTGTCAAATATCAGGTGTGGACTATGATGAAACTTTTTCTACAGTGGCTATACTTAAGTCCATCCGAATCCTACCGACCATTGCTGCCTTCCATAACTATGAAATCTGGCAAATGGATGTCAAGACAGCCTTTCTAAATGGTGATTTAGAAGAAAGCGTGTACATGACACATCCAGAGGGCTTCATATACAGTGGAAGCAGCGAAAAGGTGTGCAAATTGCTCAAATCAATTTACGGAATAATGCAGATATCACGAAGTTGAAACATCTATTTTGATGTTGCAGTCAAAGAGTTTGACTTCATCAAAAATATAGATGAACCATGTATCTATAAGAAAGTTACAGGGAGCGTTGTCGTATTCTTCGTATTGTACGTAGATGACATTTTCTTGATAGGAAATGATATTCCTATACTACAATCGATCAAACTCTTCTTGTCACAGAAATTCTCCATGAAAAATCCGGGTGATGCTTCCTACATCCTGGGGATTAAGATCTATAGGGACAGATCCAAAAGGATGTTGGGATTATTCCAATCTAGGTACATAGACACTATACTAAAGAAATTTAGTATGGAAGATTCCAAGTGCGGTAATTTACCTGCTTGTCACAGAATCACCCTCTCTAAGAATATGTCTTCCAAGACTGATGAGGAGAGGGCTCGCATGAATGATATACCCTACGCTTTGACGGTTGGATCCATCATGTATGCGATATTATGTACCAGACTGGATGTAGCTTATACACTTAAATTAAAAGCTCTGCTAAGATCTGCTCGATAGCTCGTTTGATAGTTAAACAAGCTGAGCTTGAACATAAATTTAAAGTCAATAAAATAAATGAACAAACATGAACATAGCCTGTTCTAACTCAGCTAGTGTTCCGGCTCTGTTCATCAGGGCATATGTGGACTCAAATAGTTTATGACTTAATTATTATTAAATGGTAATAATAAAATAGTTACTTATTCTTAAATTTAGATCTTATTAACGAGAATTCAGGGCATGCAGTGCCCGGACCTATAGACACTGTGGGCCCAGGGGGCCTATTGGCAAAAAACTATGGGCCCCTTGTTGTTAGGATTACGTATATATACGCAGCGGAAATCCAAGACCTTTGTTTTAGGACAGATTGAAAAAGAACATCCGACGAATACCAAAACAGATGAAAAGAACACACCAACAAAAACACATAAGATTTAACCAGGTTCGTCGCAAACTTGCATCTAATCCTGCAACCGGCAACGAAAACTGCCACTCTAAGAAAGAATTACAAGAGAGTATATCAACTACCCACCTCCTTTACAAAGAAATATTCTCTCTTACAAAAGCTCTCTCTATCCGCGACCACACTTGGCTGCCCTCTCCCACTCTAATCAAACCCTAGGTTATTAGAGAATTATGCATATATAAAAAAAAAACCTAAAGAAAGCCTCATATCTATGGGGTAAATAAATGCTAGAAGATAAATCCATATTTAAATTATAGATAAATATGAATTTAATCTAGAGATTGGATTTAAATCTAAACTAAAGAGATTAGATTTAAATTCTAACTAATCTCGAATTTAAATCAAATTCAACAATCTCCATCTTGATTCAAATTCGCTATATTCTCTTTACTTTCTCAACACCTTGGAACTCCATTATCGTCGCCTTGTGCCCAAAGGCACCTCAACAATCTATTAGGCAAATCTTGAACTTGCACCAGAACTATCTTAGAAACGCATCTGTCGGATCCTTAGGGTACCAATCTTCGTAAAAGATATCATCTTCTTCTCAGCTTCCAAGAAGAACACTCCCTAACCTTCTTCAAGAGGGTTTTCAATCCTTCCTCCATCGTTGATATTGCGATAACAGCCTGAAGCGTTGATTTATCTGGCACCACATCCGTTTCCAACGTGTAACCCATCATCGACTTCCATCTGCCCCTATCACACGCATACACTGTCATGATTCATCCACCCATACTGCCTCTGCTAAATGATGAGCCAAACGCTTCACTATCTCTCAAGTATCTCAGGATCCACCCATAGCCTGCCAATGCTCTCTATTCGGAATAGTTAAGTATTTGCTGACTGCTCCAACCGCCTGTGCAATACTAAGTTATGTGCATCCCATGTTGGCTATAATGCCCTCAAGCCAATTATCGTATTCACAGGCACGTGATTGTGATGATTGAGGAAGGGCCTGTACTGATAAAACAGTTTTACTCGAGATGATAGTATGCTATCTAGTTTGTCTTTATCATCATGATAGAGCCCATAGGATTCTTACTTGACCACCAGCATTATGATGGCGATCATATACGTGGGAGCTGGGGGTCTATAAGCGCATCCTCAAATGTCCCTAGTCGTGGGAGTATCGAGACTGGGCATCAATACTCCAGTGCAGACTGGTGTATACTTATCTAGACCCTGACGAGGGGCGATGGCCGGTCTCACAAGCCATTGGTGTTAGTTGTTCACCTAAGATAGTATACAGGTGCTCATTGGGTTATGAGTACACTGGACGGACTCGCCAGGAACATGCTAGTTGGTATTATACCTATTGTCAGATAGCAGTTCCCTGGTGACATGTGCACAGGTTAGTCTGTCGACCTGGGATTGTCATTTGTCTCGTGTGAGTTCCCACTGTGCTTTGATTACTACCCTACCACGCTCAAAGGAGACGTGCAAACAGGTTTTAGTTGGGTACAGTCCCGAACCACATGGAGGCAGTGAGTGGATCATCAGGGATTCGTCTCTCCCGGTATTGGGGGTTGATGTCGCACAGTGCACGGGTGGCCATCACCTGAAATCCTCGGCCGGGGTAATGGAGAATTACTGATTTGGATCAGTACTTTCTCAGGAGGTGATGGGTTTCATACCGACACAAATTATCGCGTTATTAAGGGTCTGACTTTTTCCTCCCCCCTAGACTCGATATGCGATACTTTTAGACGAACAGATCAGACTGTATGGATATTGTCACTGACAGGCTCAGTAGGGGTTCGGATGAGTTTGCTCATCGGCCTTCCTTTCGCTCAATACCTGGGTAGCCGTTACGTACAGCTAGTGCCGCTGACATGCTTGTGGTTAAACCCGCTACCAGCGTATTGACGAGTCTTTAGAGTTCCACACAGAGGGTTTTCACGGTTCAGGGGATATCGTGTAGGTGACGTATGTTGATACATACAAGTGTCCGATTAAATATGTGTATGGACTGCACAGATTTTAATCGGGCGGTTGATAATACTAGCGGCTTAGGATTAAGCCAGATTGTTGAATCAAGTTTTGATTTAATAATTTACATATATATTTAAATATATGTATTCTAGTATTATTGCTCACTATTCATTTTCTCTCTTGGCTATTCGTATTTTCGTACGAATACGCGTATGTGTATCTCGATACATATACCGGGAAGCATTCCGTATTTTTACGGAATGGCTTCTAGAAGATGCCATCTTATTATTGATTTTCTTTAGAAAATCACATGTTTTGATGAGGTGGAATTGGTGACATGGCAAGGTATGGGCTTTAGGTCAAAGCATGGCTTTTTCATGTAGTGATTGGTATGGCCTTGTTTTAATTAATGCAAAAATTGGATAAGGTTTTTTTTGGGTGCATGATTATTGTGTGAGGGGAAGGGGGCCGGCCACTTTGGAGGAGGATAAGGGGCTTGCTCTATCTTACACTCTTACTCTCTCTTGATTCTATTATTCAAACACCCAAAAGAAACTTAGCCAATTTTACCTCATGCCTTTGATCATCACCTCCACATCTTCCATGGTTGCTCTATGAGCTTTAGATTTTGAGAGAAAATAATAGTGACACTATCCTAAACTCCCCACTCTCTACAACTAGCAATCCTAGAGAGTCGGTTGGTCCGCTAGGCGAACCTGAAGATTGCGCCGTTTCCCTCGGGTGGATCATCGGAGATGAAGGAAGACCGGCGACCAAAGTCGATCCGCATCACTTGGAGGTTGGAAGTGGTTGAAGACCCGAAGGACTTGGTTCATTAGGTATAACCATTCTATCTCTTTGTGTTTGGTTTGCTAGTTTTAGTGTTTATGGGTTCGATCTTGGGATTGGGTTCCGTCGGCGCCATATTTTTATTCGTCGTTTTTGTTCCGCACCGGCCTCTTTTGATGGCCGAGGCGCCGGCATAACCCAGTAGTGGTATCAGAGCCACCCATAAACCATTACTAGCTAGGTTGCACAAGTTAGAATATTGATCGAACGAATTTTCCGAATCATTATTCCAAATTTGCCAAGTTTCTGTCGATTTTCAAACTTGCTCAAAAAATCTTTCTATATAGCTTAAAAATCCGTGCAGGCAATTTTAGAGCACCACAAGAAATTTGGAAGCATGATTCAACTTTTTGGCCGCGGAACCGCCGCACAAAGTGCCATTTGGCGGCGGTTATGCTGCGTGTTTGTGGCCAAATGCATCCAAATTTTTTCTGGCACTCTCTGACATGGAAAAATGATTTTTGTGATATATGGTTTTGGCCCAGAATCTTTTGAGTACTGGATTTGCTTTTGGGGCCTTTGCGGATAAATTTAGTCGATCGAAATTTTAACTGTGTAATTTTTCAGTACTTTACATTTCTATCAGTGACCATGAATGTCATTTGATCGGTAAACCTTGTCTAATCGCTATAGTCCTTTTAGACGGGTTTGCGAACGTGACATTCACGTTGATGTTCTGTATTGTACTGTGATGTTGCGGATTGTCATGGTGGATAGCTTGTGTATAATGGTAGTGCAGTTTGGATTTATTTGTACATTTGATATTGCGGGGCGAGCGTCCGACATGTGGACTGCCGTCACTTCCTGTTTATATATTATTCTTTTGGGGCACGACCGGGCTGAGGTCGATGTCACCCTTGTATATTATTTTCTTTTCTGTACTAGGATTACCCCGCGGTGGAGTGCACGAATAGCCGGGTTCTAGAGGGCAACAGATCATCATCTCATGGCGTTGAGACGGAGGGTACCTTACTCTAGAATTGACGGGCTATTCGCCACACTCGTAGGGGGTATAGGTTGACCCAAGGAGGGATGCCCAAGTTACCGGATTCCGTGAAGTGCTGGGTGGTCCATTCACTTTGCTGAAGGGGGCTGCCTCGCTTCAGGTTTTGGCGGGTAACTTGCCACGCTCGTAGGGGTCTAGGACTTTCATTGCACAGGCTATCCACACGACCAGGGGAACGTCGGGTTTTCATTTATGGCTCAATGAAAACCCGGGGATCCCAGATTATCTGTATTGTTCTGTGATGCTTATTACTTTTCTGTGATGTTGCATTTATCATGCCTGGAGCGATTATTATATATTTATATATACTAGTAGATGTTGTATATGTTTTGCACCCGCGCTAGTCCAGTCCCCGCTCTGTCGTTAGTTAAGTAACCTAACGGGTGATGACGGGACCCAGTGGCGAATGCGGACGGCATATACGTTCATTATATTTTCGTTCTTTTCTGGTGTGATTAATTGATGGGACTGCATTGATTCTTATCAATGCAAGGATAAAACAAACCTATATTTGATGTTGTTGGAACCAATTTTAAAAACTGACATTACAGACGTACGCTTTTGCTTTGCACAGTGGTATTCGGTTATGAATATCCAGCACCTCATTCGACCAGGCAAGGGCCGAGATCCCTTCATCGGGAGTGACCCCTTGAGTGAAAGTTTGCGTCAACGTAATAACTTTACTATAGTCGATTATTTTTGCTTTGCATCGTGGTATTCAGTTTGGAATATCCTGCACCTCATTCGACGAGGAAAGAGCCGAGATCCCTTCACCGGGAGTGACCTCTTTAGCAAAGGTTTTCGCAGCTATATTTCTATAAAAGCTATCCGGTTCCTTCAACGATATCAAGTTCATTACGTTAAAGGTTTTTCGCCAAAAACCATTTGTAGTCCTCCGTCATTTCAGACGGGTAGCACTTAGTATTCATGCTATGTTTGTTGGCCTACGTCAAGGCATAGTGTATGGTAGCTATTTGTTACTTTTCTGTTGCATAGATAGATGTGTTGGTTTGAAACAGTCGTACTACCTTGTTGGCCTACGTCAAGGGTATGTACGGGTGGATTCAAATTAACCTGGATAATGACGGGTAGAACTTGACATGTGACTTATGATTTGTTGGCCTACGTCAAGGTCATAAGAGCATGGGATAAAAATCACATCGGGAGTTTCAAACATACAGGAAACTTGCCAGGCATGCGCATACCTTCTAAAGTGTGATAACTTGAGTGGCTTCCATCAAGTTATCATGCGATGATAGTTGGATCCCGATTCCCACTGATGAGTAGGATTACTCCTCGGGTAATTCCGACTAATTCTCCTTTTGGGTTTGGAGGAGAATTCAAGAAAACAGTGGGAGCCATCCAGATTAGATAAAGTGATTATCCATTCTGATCTAGGTTAGAATGCACGCTGAGTGTTTCTTCTCTCTCTCTCTTTGGCAGCGACCATGGCCCGACCCAAGACAATGACTCTATGACCAAGTTAACCGAACTTTCTTAAAAACACTGACTTTTGGATTGTCCGAGTTGCATATATCATTGCCGCTCCTTCTTCTACCCTTTGTATTTCTCCAAAACACCCCGTATTATTACGAACATCCAATTCCATTGGATAAAACCATCGTATGGTTAAATAAAAACTCGAAGGAACTTTTTCGAGGATGGTTTCTGGTTCTGGAGAAAATGAATAAGACTATTCAGTTGTCTTTTATCATCACCTTCTCTCCGGTTGTGAGTACTCCTAGGATTAGGAGAAAGTACACCTATTACGCTTATTGGATAGTCTTCTTCCAAACCATAGGCAGGTGCCGAAGGGTAGGGAATGAAGAAAACCAATTAGCCTAAGTGTGGTGTGCAGAAGGTAATAAGTAAAGACAAATAAAGGGATTAGAAAGAGGGCAAAGTAAAATGCGACGGTTATGATTCACGACCAAACCACGTATTTTATCACCACTCCTACTTCACCTTTGTATTTCTCCAGAACACCCCGTATCACTACGAACATCCAATTTCATTGGATAAATCCATCGTATAGTTATATACGAACTCGAAGGAACTTTTTCGAGGATGGATTCTGGTTCAGGAGAAATAGGAATAAGATTTATTCAGTTGTCTTTTATCATCACTTTCTCTCCGGTTGTGAGTACTCCTAGGATTAGGAGAGTACACCTATTACGCTTATTGGATAGTCTTCTTCCAAACCATAAGCTGGTGCCGAACGGTAGGGAAGGAAGAAAACCATTTAAGCCTAACGAAGATATACATAAGGTAACAACTAAAGACAAATGAAGGGATTTGGAGAGATGGCAGAGAAATATACGGTTACAGTCATGAATCTGGATAATGGAAGAGGCATTACTAGGAATACCCGGATACCCCTTCGAAACATTTTCATGTTTCAGTTTCACTGTGCATTTTAATTGTAAACTGATTTCCCAATTAGACCCTTGCTCCAGGGTATGTATTTACCAGGTATGATTATCACATCTGTATAGTTTTACAGATGATGAGTGGGAGTAAGTTATTGGGATTTAGGTGACCATCCTCATTATATCGGAATTCGTTGTAATTGGTGATATTTGAGGAAATCTCCTAGGTACAGTTTTCAACCTACGACACACAGGGTCTGAGTTATTCAACTCAAGGGACTTATACAAAGTATTATATGTTGTCCAGTGTCAATTAGGACAAAGGGGAAGGTCTTCATACTATATTCTGTTTACTTGTGACTTCTCTAGTTTTAGACAAGTGTTTCGTAGAAATACAAGGTCTAAGTTTTGAGAAGTTATAGGTGTAAGAATAAAGTAGAGAACCACGTGTCGCAAGTATCGGGATTCTTCAAGGTGATTGAAGAAGTAGATACTTGTGTTTGGTATTCAGTTAATAATAATGGTTTTGAGAGATTGATTCTCTTTCAGGTTACTCATATATGGATGCAATCCTAGTTGAGTAATACTGATTAGCCTCATTACATTTGGCATATATGCACTGGAGACAGCTGCATGATTTTGAATCTGGTTCCAATAAAATTAGTGCATTTTGTTTCTATATGGTATATAGAATCGATTTGTATCTTAACGATGTTAAGATATAGGGAGTTGTCCGGCTTATGCTTAAAACCAAAATCTGGACAAACTCAGGGCACGTTTCAGTAATGGCCGTTTGTGAGTTATCCCGGGCTTTCACGAGGGTTAACTTTCTACCATCAGGAAGATCAATAGTGATATTGTTCTTGACTCTCCACCAGTTTTAATAAAATGAATTTTTTCAGAAAACAGTAGTGGGAGTATGGTAGAACTGGAAGTGATTCCAGAACCGCAAACGATTACTGATAATTTAATATAACCTAAGGATTCAATTGAATTTGACATTCCATTAGCCACTCCGCAGATATGGTGGGTAACCGCAGGCACCCGAGAGGTACTTCGGTCTTCTCAGAAACGGTGACAGGGAGGTTCTTGTTTACCCAGACTTGCCATTGCTGCTGTTCCAGATTATGAGACCCGGCAGGAGGATGAATATAGCGTCGTTCTAAACCAGCTTTAGAAGTGTACGAATATATGACTCTGCCAAAGGGTTGTTGTGGTCAGTGGGAGCAGCGGAAGCATAGTGGACAAGTAGCTTGTGTCAATTTATAGACTAAAGTAAATATAGCGGAGATAGATCATCTATTTTTGATGTGACAGTCATAGTTTTTGACTTCATCAGAATAGGAGATGGATCAATTAAGAAGGTAGTAGAGTGTGATGTCCTGGTATTTGGATGACATGCACTTTATAGGAAGTGAAATTCCTATACTACGATCGGTTATATTTTGGTTGTCACACAGTGTTTTCTCCACCTAGGTTATGGATATTATATCTGGCATTCTGGTTACTAGATCTATGGTATTAGATCTAAATTTGAGTAGTTTCCCAATCTGGGTACTTAAACAGTATTCTAAAGGTATTTTAGAATGGACGGCTCCTGGCATGGTGGTAAACCTGCAAGTGATGGAGTCACCCTCTCTAAAGGTGTCATACAGACTAAAGGGGAGAGGGATGTGCATGATTGACATATCAATTGCTTAGGCAATTGAGTCAATCATGAAATGTCAAGTACCACACCAGATGTCGTTTTTGCACTAGGTGCAATAAATTATGATATTAATCCAATCCTGGAGAAACGTAAGGAAGCAGTTTATGAGCATAAGTGAATGTTCTAAGGATTTGATAACGGCAGCCTCCTTCGGGAGATGGTTATCATTCCAGGCTTCCAAAGTGACATGGATGACAGAGTGACTGTCAGAGTTATAGTCTTTCCCTCTTACGAGGGGCAGTAGTTTGGACTGGTAGTCCAAGCGGATACTGAGAGAGGCATGGCACATGATACTGATTAAATTCAGTCGACGATACAGTCTAAGAAGTTTGGATTTGGAGTTCATTTATGAACTAGGTCCCATCAGATGTCCAGACATATTCTAAGACAGATATTACTCAATTCGGGAGATGGATTTCTCCGCGAACTTGAGATAAAGAGAGACATAGAAAGAAACATTGGAGCGGATCCACTCACTGAGGCTATTCCTCGAACACATTAGTTTCACAAACAGGCTTTGCGAAACTGATTGGTAGAGGAGTTGGGTGTTCGGTATCACACGGGCTGTGAGTATGCGACATCGCAATAATTAGCCTTAAGTGCAAGTGGGAGATTGTTGGCTATAATGCCCTCAAGGCAATTATCGTAGTCACAGGCACGTGATTGTGATGATTGAGGAAGAGCCTGTACCGATAAAACAGTCTTACTCGAGATGATAGTATGCTATCTGGTTTGTCTTTATCATCATGATAGAGCCCATAGGATTCTTGCTTGACCACCAGCATTATGATGGCAATCATATACGTGGGAGCTGGGGGTCTATAAGCGCATCCTTAAATGTCCCTAGTCGTGGAAGTATCGAGACTGGGCATCGATACTCCAGTATAGACTGGTGTATACTTATCTAGACCCTGACGAGGGGCGGTGGCCGGTCTCACAAGCCATTGGTGTTAGTTGTTCACCTAAGATAGTATACAGGTGCTCATTGGGTTATGAGTACACTGGACGGACTCGCCGGGAACATGCTAGTTGGTATTATACCTATTGTCAGATAGCAGTTCCCTGGTGACATGTGCACAGGTTAGTCTGTCGACCTGGGATCGTCATTTGTCTCGTGTGAGTTCCCACTGTGCTTTGATTACTATCCTACCACGCTCAAAGAAGACGTGCAAACAGGTTTTAGTTGGGTACAGTCCCGAGCCACATGGAGGCAGTGAGCGGATCATTAGGGATTCGTCTCTCCCGGTATTGGGGGTTGATGTCGCACAGTGCACGGGTGGCCATCACCTGAAATCCTCGGCCGGGGTAATGGAGAATTACTGATTTGGATCAGTACTTTCTCAGGAGGTGATGGGTTTCATACCGACACGAATTATCGCGTTATTAAGGGTCTGACTTTTTCCTCCCCCCTAGACTCGATATGCGATACTCTTAGACGAACAGAATGGACTGTGCGGATATTGTCACTGACAGGCTCAGTAGGGGTTCGGATGAGTTTGCTCGTCGGCCTTCCTTTCGCTCAATACCTAGGTAGCCGTTACGTACAGCTAGTGCCGCTGACGTGCTTGTGGTTAAACCCGCTGCCAGCGTATTGACGAGTCTTTAGAGTTCCACACAGAGGGTTTTCACAGTTCAGGCAATATCGTGTAGGTGACGTATGTTGATACATACAAGTGTCCGATTAAATATGTGCATGGACTGCACAGATTTTAATCAGGCGGTTGATAATACTAGCGGCTTAGGATTAAACCAGATTGTTGAATCAAGTTTTGATTTAATAATTTACATATGTATTTATATATATGTATTCTAGTATTATTGCTCACTATTCATTTTCTCTCTTGGCTATTCGTATTTTCGTACGAATACGCGTATGTGTATTTCGATACATATACCGGGAAGCATTCCGTATTTTTACGGAATGGCTTCTAGAAGATGCCACCTCATTATTGATTTTCTTTAGAAAATCACATGTTTTGATGAGGTGGAATTGGTGACATGGCAAGGCATGGGCTTTAGGTCAAAGCATGGCTTTTTCATGTAGTGATTGGTATGGCCTTGTTTTAATTAATGCAAAAATTGGATAAGGTTTTTTTTAGGTGTATGATTATTGTGTGAGGGGAAGGGGGGCCAGCCACTTTGGAGGAGGATAAGGGGCTTGCTCATTTGTATATCTCACACTCTTACTCTCTCTTGATTCTATTATTCAAACACCCAAAAGAAACTTAGCCAATTTTACCTCATGCCTTTGATCATCACCTCCACATCTTCCATGGTTGCTCTATGAGCTTTAGATTTTGAGAGAAAATAATAGTGACACTATCCTACACTCCCCACTCTCTACTACTAGCAATCCTAGAGAGTCGGTTGGTCCGCTAAGCGAACCTGAAGCTTGCGCCGTTTCCCTCGGGTGGATCATCGGAGATGAAGGAAGACCGGCGACCAAAGTCGATCCGCATCACTTGGAGCTTGGAAATGGTTGAAGACCCGAAGGACTTGGTGCATTAGGTATAACCATTCTATCTCTTTGTGTTTGGTTTGCTAGTTTTAGTGTTTATGGGTTCGATCTTGGGATTGGGTTCCGTCGGCGCCAGATTTTTATGCGTCGTTTTTGTTCCGCACCGGCCGCTTTTGATGGCCGAGGCGCCAGCATAACCCAGCATCCCATACCAACCTCTGCACCCGCATATGACACTAAAGACACGTGATCTTTGTCTGCATATGACCCTGGTGATAACATCGCTGAAAACCTGAAGTGCGCCTTTAAGTGAGAAGATACAGGCTGAGTCTTCTCCATCTCATACCGAGCTAGAACCTACTCGATATTTTGCTACAATCGACATAACTCCCTATCCATGACACTCTCCATACCACGAATCAAATGTGTCGTCTTTCTGTCGAACTCCCGATCCTCTTACTTTAAAGACTTATCCCTAGCCACTCATGTGCGTTGTACTGTCCTTGATATCTACATTACTGGTTTTACTAGAATCTCCATCTGAATTGAAATTCCGACTGCCTTATCTCTCATAACCTGAAATGGGATTTCGAACTTCACCTGACTTGGCGGCATACTCATTGTCCGTTCACCATCTAACCGAGTCTGTCTTTTTCGAAGTATCGCAGACTCAACGAATGTCACTTGGCTGATTACTCTATTGGGGTAAAAATTTACGCCCCTCTTGTCCAAAAATTCAAAATCAAAGTCAAAAGTCAACCCTAAATCAAGTGGACCCAAGCCCAAGCATATGGACCGAAGCCCAAGCCAAGCGGACCCGAGCCCAAGTCAAGCCCAAGAATGGAAGGGACCGGCTCCATGACAAAAAAAATGAAGCAATAAATTAGTTTAATGTAATTATTTAGAAATAAATGTATGGAAAATGGGCAAAAAAAAAACCAAAATTTTGTAAACCTCATGGCTTATGTGCAAAAAGGAATAAGCATATGAGGATGGGGAGGCACAAGTGCCATTTGGAAAATTCCAAGGAACTATATGTAAAGTGTGTAGCCTATAAAAGGGAAACATAATGAAGAAATCCATAACAACTTTGATTCCTTAATTTTTCTAGGGTTTTGTGCTGCTCTCTTTCTCTCTACCAGATCTCCTTCTTCCTCTTCCATTCTTTTCAATTAAATCCAAGGTAAATCCTCTATTTTTTCGAAAATAAAATTGATTTTGGCCATTAATCTATTTAGAGGAATCCAGATCTTCTACTAAAACTAACAAAGGAGCAATTTTTTTCTCCATCTTTCTCTCCTCACGATCTAGCAAAAGAGAGGAGAAAGAAGAGAAAACCCACCTCATGACTCATCTGCGCATGTCTTGAAGCCTCGTGGAAGGAGAAGAGAACCCCCTTTGATCTTCTAAAAATCATTTTTTTTTGTTTTTGAGTATGTAGCTCCATTGGGTTCGACTCTTGCTTGCACCGCATTAGGTGCACACCTCGCTAGATGCCCATTTGGCTAGATGCGCACCCCATTCGGTGCATATCGTGCCAGGTGCACACCGGCCCAGGCGCGCACTTCGCTAGGCGTGCACTTCCCTAAGTGCGTACCTTACTGCCAGGTACGCACTTCGCTAGGCGCGCACTTCCCTAAGTACGGACCTTTGTCCCATTCGGGACCCTTTGGCCCCCTCACTCATGCATCCCGGTATGTGTGCACTTTCCTAAGTGCACACCTTACTGGACCTTTTGGCCTATTTGGGACCTTTCGGCCCCTGACTTTCGCACCTCGCCAGGTGCGCACCTCGTCAAGGTCATACCTTTTCAAGTATGCACCCTACCAGGTGCGCACCTTGCTAGGTGCGCATCTCGACATGTGCGCACCTCGTCACGTGCACACCTCGACAGGAGTGCATCTCGTCACGTGCGCACCTTACCAACATGCTCACTTTGCTAAGTGTGCACGTGGCACACATGCATCCCTCACTTATGTTTTTCTTGTAAATATTCTACAAAATAAAAAATAAATAAAATAGACAAGCCCCACACTCAAGAACTTTCTCCCCTTAGAAAAAAATTCTAACGGGGTATTGCCCCGCATCCCACAAGAAGGCTGCTAGCCCCCTTAACTCCTTGCCCGCTATCCGGGTAGCGGGACCCCCATAAACTCTGCGAGGCCCCCGATATTGTAACATTTCAGAAACTATAAAATAATATTTTTGGAATTTAAATAATAAAATAATAAATTTCACGAAACTATACGAGTATGGATTTGAGTTTTCGTAGAATAATATAATTATATACCAATATTTTGGAAAATATTTGGAAATTAATATGAATTATTAATTATTAAAGTATTTATTGGATTTGGGCTTTTATAAATTATTATACAATTATTTACATACAAGTTTATGTTAAACTTGATTAGTATATTATTAATTATGCATTAAGCCAAATCCATTCTTGTTAACCATGTATTTAAGTGTGCATGACATTTTGTAACATGTTATATTGAGGTTTTATTTGTATTATGGTTTGGTTTTGTTTTGTTTGTAAAGAGAAAAGAAAAGAAAAAGGAAAATGATATAAGAGAGGGGACATAGATTTGACTGGGAATAATGAAAAGAGAGAATGAGAGAGAGAGAGGAGGAGGATGGTTCTAGCAACCATGAAGTCTTCATCTTTATCTTCTTCTTCATCTCCTCTTCCTTCATCCCCATCTCTTCTACCACCACGAAACACCCCCAAAGCCACCTCAAAACTCATGTAAACCTTCACAAAAAATGTTCCTCGTCTCATCCTAAAGCTCATGGTGGGATTAAGTTGGAGTTTGGAGTACTTTGGCTATCTTAGAACTTTCTTGAGTTGCCATAATGAGGTAAAACTTTCACTTCTTATCAAATCTTTAGTTTCTTCACCTCATAAACTTATTAGAACTAATTTTAGAACCTTAAGTGCATGCTTTCCTAACTTGATAATTTTAAAGTGAGCTTTAGTGGATGATATGAGTAGTGGTGGTGTAGTAGAGACCTAGTCAGTGACTATAATCTCTTTAAGTGATAAATTCCTAGTCTAGATGAGCTTAGAAGTTTCAAACTTGAGTTTAGAATTTTTCCGATATCGGTTTTGTAAGACTTATGGTGATCAAATGAAATCTGGGATGTCTCGGGGACTCTGGCAGATATTGTGAGATGTGCAGACCAATAGGAAGCCACCCTAGAAGCCCGAGCCTAATACCCTAAGTTCTGACCGCCGTTTTATTCGTTATGGCCGCAATTTGCGGCCCAATTTTGGAATTAGGGTCTGAAATTTGGTCTGTAGCTCACTCATTAGATAACTAGACCTACCCTGTATACAAAAAAGTTTAATTTCACCTTAAGAAAAATCTAGAGTCGTTTTACTTTATTTTTGGCGATATTTTGCGACTTTTGAAAACTTAGTTTTTGCTATTGAGTTTTGACTCGGTCGTTTGACGTTCGCACGTCAACGCTGGAGATTGTTTTGTTGTTCTTGCATGCATGGACCATAGGTTCTAACCTATGTATGCTTTGTGTAAGTCTATGTCACGCATCCCACGAACTTGCGGGGAGGCGGAATATATGAAAAACGATTATCAAAGTTTCGTAAAACGGACTTGAACGCATGAATCGTATCTAAACCATTACTAACAAACTACTTGAGGTTTAACTACTCGGATTCGAAGTTATACCTCACGTTACATGTCCTTCGGGTCTTCATCGTTGTCCTCCACTCCTCGTAGGCTCCTTGGAACATCGGCACCTCAACGGCCTCCTCGAGTCAAAGACGATCCACCCGAGAGCTACTACGCCAAGCTTGATCTCTAACTTGAGATAACTAGGTTGCTTAAAGTGCTAATCTAAGCTACCTAAGGGATATAGAGTGAGATTATGGATGTATTAGTCTATCTAATCCTTGATCTCAACTCATGAGAGGGGAGGATTAGGGTTTCAAGAGAGAGCTTGAGGAGAGAGAAGGTGAGCATGTGTATGAATGAAAATCCTTCTCACTTCTAATATATAATGAAGCATAAGAAATTCAAAATGAATAAATCAAAATGCATTATCATCATGCTTCATTAAATAGATACAATGAATCATCAAGTGAGTCATTAAGCAATAAATGCTACATTAACTCACTTGAATGATTCATCTAAGTGAGTCACAAATTCATTAAATGCTAATGCCACCTTACCCTCCATGTCATCATCCTTCTACAAGCTTCCCGACAAATTACGAGAACGCCCCTCCTATCCGTGAAAACACGGAAAAACTTTAGATTGTATAAATCCAATATCCCGATACTAGAATCTGGCTTAAACCAAAGCCGGCTAGTAAAAACTGTCCGAACGTCGTACGTGCGTAAACACACGTACGCGTCCGAACCCTTATCGTAAAACCATACGACATCTATATCGTTTCGCCTGGAGCAGGGAAACTCTCTGTGTGGGACTCTAAAGACTCGACACTACGCTGGCAGTGGGTTTAACCACAGACCGCAAGCGGTACTAGCTGTACGTAACGGTCCCCAGGTAGATGTCGATAAGAAAGCCGATGAGGAAACCCATCCGAACTCTTACTGAGCCTGATGTGACAATCTCCGTACAGTCCGGTCTGTTCGTCCAAGACTATCGCATATCAGGCCTAGGGGGCGGCAAGCGTCAGTCCCCTAATAGCGGTATAAGTCGTGTCGGAGCGTAGCCCATTACACCCTGAGAAACTACTGGAACCTACCAGTAAATCTCGCTTGCCCTGGTCAGGGACTTTGCGTAATGGCTCTCTGACACAGCGCGATATCATCTCCCAATACCGGGAGTGACGAATCCTGTCTAACCACTACTGCCTCCAAGTGCTCGGGACTGCACCCAACTGCTACCTGTTTGCACGACTCCTTTGAACCGTAGTAGGGTAGCAATCTAAGAACAGTGGGACACACTCGAGGCGAAGTAGCAGTGTCAAGTCTGCGGACTATGCTGTACTCATGTCACCTGGGAACTGTTAACTGACGACGGGTATAATACCATCTAACAGTTCCCCTGCGAGTCCTGTCCGGTGTACCCGTAACCTAACGAGCACCTGTATACTATCTCCAGTACGACGTACTGATGGCTATGGGACAGACCATCTCCCCAACTGGGATGAGAAGCGTAAACACTAGTCTACTCTGGAGTATCGATGCCCTGTCTCGATAATCCTACGACTAGGGACCTGTATAGGATGTTGCTTATAGACTACCCAGCTCCCACTAGTGTGACTGCCATCACAACGCTGGTAATCAAGCAAAGAACCTATGGGCTCTACTAATATGTATAAGTGATACGTTAGAAGAAACATATGCACATATTAAAGTAGACACAAACCAAGTAGCATACTACCATTTTTAGCAAGACTGTATATACAACTGTGAATATCCCAAGCTTCCATTAAGTAATATACAACCTAGTATGATACAATAATGGCCCCTAGGGCATATACACTAACAATCTCCCACTTGCACTAGGGCCATGAGCTGGCATATCGTAGACCTATCATCTCGAATAGCCTCTCAAACTGCGTCTGAGGAATAACCTTTGTGAATGGATCAACAATGTTATTCTCCGTCTCTACTCTCTTTACCTCAATCTCCTTGCGATTTACGATCTTCCTGATCAGGTGATACCGCCTTAAGATGTGTCTGGACTTCCGATGGGATCTGGGTTCCTTCGCTAAAGATATAGCGCCGTTGTTGTCACAATACAGAGGTATTGGACCAACACTGGTAGGAACCACCTGAAGTTCTGTGAGGAACTTCTTCATCCAGACAGCTTCTTTTGCGGCATCGCAAGCAGCTATGTACTCCGCTTCCATTGTTGAGTCAGCAACGGTCTCCTGCTTGGAACTCTTCCAACAGACTGCCCCTCCATTGAGGGTAAAGACATAACCCGACATGGATTTGGAGTCATCCTTATCACCCTGGAAGCCGGAGTCGGCAAAGGCCTCCATCTGGAGGTCTTTTCCGCCATACACCAAGAACATCTCCTTAGTCCTCCTCGGGTACTTTAGAATGTTCTTTACTGCTATCCAGTGCTTCTCCCCTGGGTTTGCCTGATACCGGCTTACAACGCTTAATGCGTATGCTATATCTGGTCTGGTACATAATATCGCATACATTATAGAGCCTACCGCAGAAGCGTAGGGTATAATCGACATGCGATCCCTTTCCAAATCAGTCTTGGGAGACATCTCTTTGGAGAGGGTGATTCCGTGACAAGCCGGTAGGTTACCGCGCTTAGAATCATTCATACTGAATCTCTTCACTATGGTGTCTATGTACCTGGACTGCGAAAGTCCCAACATCCTTTTTGATCTATCACGATAGATCCGGATCCCCAGAATGTAGGTGGCATCATCCAGATCTTTCATGGAGAATTTCTGTGATAAGAATCTTTTGACTGACTGTAACATAGGAATATCATTTCCTATTAGGAGAATGTCATCCACGTATAAGACGAGGAATACTACAGCTCTCCCTACAATCTTACTGTATATGCATGGTTCATCTGGATTTTTGATAAAGTCGAATTCTTTGACAGCATCATCAAAACAGATGTTCCAACTCTGTGATGCTTGCTTTAGTCCATAAATGGACTTAAGCAATTTGCATACTTTACCGCTGCTCCCACTCTAAATGAATCCCTCTGGCTGATCCATATAGACGCTTTCTTCCAAATTACCATTTAGAAAGGCCGTCTTTACGTCCATTTGCCAGATCTCATAATCGTGGAAGGCAGCAATAGCACGAAGGACCCTAATGGATTTGAGCATAGCCACTGGAGAAAAGGTTTCCTCATAGTCCAAACCAGGTCTTTGACGGAAACCCTTTGCAACAAGTCTAGCCTTATAGGTTTCAACCTGTCTATCTACACCAATCTTCTTTTTGAAGATCCGTTTGCATCCTACAGGTTTTACCCCATCTGGAGTAATGTCCAAAGTCCATACTTTGTTAGTGTACATGGACTCCATTTCGGTCCGCATTGCATCCAGCCATTTTACTGAGTCACCGCTCTGAATGGCTTGCTGGAAGCTAGTAGGGTCATCATGATCATTGATGCAATCTTCTCGATCCCCGTCTATGAGAAAACCGTAGTATCTCTCAGGCGGATGAGACTGCCTACTACTTTTGCGGAGTGGCGTCGGGATGTCCCTTTCTTCTGAAACCTCTGGTTCTACCATACTTTCAGTAGTAGTTTGTGGTTCTGGAATTTCTTCCAGTTCTATTTCGCTCCCACTTATTTCCTTTTCTAAAAACTGATGTTCTAGAAAATGGGCATTACGAGAAACAAAAACCTTTTGTTCCTCTGCGTAATAGAATAGATACCCCTTGGAGTTCTTTGGATATCCCACAAACTTACACTGTACTGATCGTGCCTCGAGCTTGTCCGCATGCTGCTTTTTAACAAAAGCTGGACATCCTCAAATCTTCAGACACTGAAGATAGGGTTTCTTCCCACTCCACATCTGATATGGTGTGGTAGGCACAGTCTTGGTAGGAACTATGTTCAAAAGATATGCAGCTGATTCTAGTGCATATCCCCAGAATGATCGCGGTAACTCAGCCTTACTCATCATGGAACGAACCATATCTAACAAGGTTCGATTCCTCCTTTCCGATACACCGTTGTGTTGTGGTGTGTATGGAGGAGTAAGCTGAGAGAGAATTCCATTCTCTTTTAAGTAACCTAGGAACTCGGCACTTAAGTATTCACCACCTCGATCAGATCTAAGTGTCTTGATACTTTTGCCGGTTTGTTTTTCCACTTCATTCTTGTATTCTTAGAATTTCTCAAAGGCCTCGGATTTATGCTTCATTAAGAAGATATATCCATACCTAGAGAAATCATCCGTAAAAGTAATGAAGTAGGAATAACCACCTCACGCATGTGTAGACATTGGACCGCACACGTCACTGTGTACGAGTCCCAAGAACTCGCTTGCTCTTACTCCGTGTCCAGTAAACGGAGTCTTTGTCATCTTTCCTATGAGACAAGATTCACAAAGAGCATAACATTGATATTCGAACGGATTCAAATATCTTTCTCTATGTAACTTAGTCAACCTTCTCTCATTGATGTGACCTAGTCTACAATGCCATAAGAAAGCCTGATTTAATTCCGGAGACTTTCTTTTAAGTGTATTCTGGATATTGAAAACCTGAGCTTGACTTAATACGTATATACCGTTATCTAATGTACCTGACCCAATCAGAACTTGATTTAGGTGGATGTTAACTACATCGCTTACGAATGTAAAATCATATCCCTCTCTCGAAAGTGAGGACACTGATATGATATTACAAGTCATACTAGGTATATATAAACAGTTACGTAAAATCAATATATGCCCACTTGTCAAACCTAGGCGATATTCTCCCACGGATTCAGCGTTCACTGTCATTCCGTTTGCAACTTTGAGAGACCAATCACCTACTTTTATAACTTTACGGTTTCTCAAAGCATGTAATGAATTACCGATATGAGATCCTGCTCCGGTATCTAATACCCAGAAAGTAGAGTTAATTGACAAACAGTTCTCAATAACAAACACACTTGAGGCTGAAGCCACAACATGCTTCGTATCCTGGTTACTGGCTTCTAAAGCCCTGCAATCTTTCTGCCAATGTCCAATCCCATAATAATAGGAACTACCCTCTTTTACTACATTAAGTCCCGAAACTTTTGACATTCTCTTTCCTTCTGTTTCCCTGGTTTTCTTCAGGGTAGAAGGTAGAGACTGTAGAATCAAGTCAGTATCTGACCTGTTTCCCAACGTAGTTTCCAGGTCCTGGAGCTCATCAATATAGCTAGTCATTGTAAGGACGTTGTCCCCTACAAATGACCCGACGGCCAACCTCGCTTGAATTAATTCGGTCGAGGTCTCATATCTTGCGATATGAGATTGCTCTCCATATAAATCTTTGTTATGGAGAAAGATGGAAACTAAGTCCATCTTCTCATGCTGCTTCTGGTATGCACTATCAACTGAAGTCAACACGAGGCATTTGGCTTTTGCTTTATCTTTTTCCCTTGTCTGACGGATATCCATATCCGCGACAGTGGAAACTGGACCTGAGACGGCGGGATCTTGAATAGTAATAGGGTGGTCTAGTTTGTTATAGGCAATGGACATCTGAACAGACCTTTGCCAGTCATATAAGTCAGATTCAGTCAAATTGTTATCTAGATGTAACCTATGTGTGGTCACAAGGTCGCTGCAATTAAAAGAGAGAGAAGAAAGAATTTTAGCATGATGCTCTTGTAAGTTTGGAGTGGTTTTTAATTTATCTAAACAGGATGGCTCCCACTGTTTCTCAAATCCTTCCTCAAACCATAAAAGAAGAATTAGCCAGGACTATTCTCACCGTACAATACTTGCTTAACCGTTTAGCCAGGCCAGTGTCGATACTTCGAGGGAGGTTTTCCAACGCTTTCTCGAAGTTCCTTAATTAAATAACCTCTTTTCTCTGGCGGCGTAGCCCCGCTGACACCTTTCTAGGCACCTACTTGGTTTATAGCATTGATCGTTAAGTGACGAATCTCCTGATAAGTAGCATATACTCACAGTAGGATCGGGATCCAAAATATCATCGTATGATAATGTTGAAGGAATCCTACCAACATTCATCAAACTCCAAAATGGTATGCATCTCTCTGCAAATTTCAGTTTCTTTAGAAATTCCCGATGTATATTTTTGCCCCATGCTCTTATGACCTTGGCGTTGGTCAAAATGTCATAAGTCACATGTCAAGTTCTACCCGTCATTATCTAGGTTAATTTGAACCCATCCGTACATATCCTTGACGTTGGCCAAAATGATAATACGACTGTCCCAAACTAACTCATCTATCTATGCAACAAATGAATACCCAGCAGCTACCAAACACTATACCTTGACGTTAGTCAAAATACATAGCTTGAATACTACTGACCATCCATAAGAAATGACGGAGGGCTACGACTGGTTTTGGCGAAACCGTGAACGTAGTGAACTTGATATAATCGAAGGAACCTGATAGCTTTTTAAAAGGAGTGGTTAAAGCTCCGCAATTAAAAATTCTGCTCTTTTAAAATAACCGAGTGGTTTCTTTTAAATTTGTTCCAACGATTTAACTTTGGTTTATTTTCTTTGCATTAAAATAATACGTCCCATCATTTATCCTATCATTACAGAAAACAAGGAAAATACTACGTCCTCTTATGCCATCCGCATTCGCCACTGGATCCCGTCATCACCCGTTAGGTTACCTAACTAACGACAGAGCGGGGGCTGGGCTAGCGCGGGTGTAAAACATAAGTGACGTCTAATAGCTATCATATATAGATATTGTACATTCGTCAGACGCAATAATAAGCATTCCAGATCACTGATGAACTTTATTGGATATACCAGCAATCCGCATTTGCTTTGAGCCTGCAATAAAAGACGGATTACACAGTTGTGATGAATAGCCATTACCCCACCCTAGACCCCTACGGGTACGGCAAACTACCCGCCAAGTACCCGAAGTGAAGCGGTCTCCCTCAACTACGTGAGTAGGCCACTAAACACTTTGACGTACCCGGTAGTTTGTGTACCCCACCTTGGGTCTATCCTAGGAGCAAAAACAGTAAAAAGAAATAATACAACGGTGGCTACAACCGCAACCTGGATGTGCCCCGCAAAAGAATATTACATCATATTACATTTACATCGAATGAATGAATATAAAACACATCTCAAAACCCCGGCTAATCATCACAACATCCCAATGCAGTTCATATACACAAACAGTAAACATTTCAGAAATGTGCAACCCCCTGCCAACCGACATACTAGCAGTTAGGGGAGGTTTACGAACACATTAAACATTACAGATAGAAACCCAATTAGCAAATATCTTAGAATATCGATCGATCACCATATTCCATGTCTACCCCAAAAGCAAGCCTGCACTGAAGTAACCTGGGCAGAAACAGAACATACTAGAAAACAAAACACAAAAATATATGAATAACAAAGCAAATCTGAGTCAACTCGGAGTTGACTCGGCGGCGGATCCGCGGCCAAAGGCACTATCTTGCCGCGGATCCGCGGCCATCTAACCGAGTTGAAGTCTCGTATTTTCCCAGAATTCTTATATTTCCCTGCTGTGAATTTTAAGGCATATCAAATATTTTTTTCAGACACTTTTAAAATTAACAGAAACTTGGAATTTCCGGGGTTTTGTTTTCGTGTTTTCCGTCGATCGAACTTCTAATTAGTTGCTAACAAGCTAGTAATGGTTTAGTTGGCTCTGATACCACTGTAAGTCCATGTCACGCACCCCACAAACTTGCGGGGAGGCGGAATATATGAAAAATGATTATCAAAGCTTCATAACACGGACTTGAGCGCATGAATCGTATCTAAACCATTACTAACAAACTACTTGAGGTTTAACTACTCGGATTTGAAGTTATACCTCACGTTACACGTCTTTCGGGTCTTCATCGCTGTCCTCCACTCCTCGTAGGCTCCTTGGAACATCGGCACCTCAACGGCCTCCTCGAGTCAAAGACGATCCACCCGAGAGCTCCTACGCCAAGCTTGATCTCTAACTTGAGATAACTAGGTTGCTTAAAGTGCTAATCTAAGCTACCTAAGGGATATAGAGTGAGATTATGGATGTATTAGTCTATCTAATCCTTGATCTCAACTCATGAGAGGGCAGGATTAGGGTTTCAAGAGAGAGCTTGAGGAGAGAGAAGGTGAGCATGTGTATGAATGAAAATCCTTCTCACTTCTAATATATAATGAAGCATAAGAAATTCAAAATGAATAAATCAAAATGCATTATCATCATGCTTCATTAAATAGATACAATGAATCATCAAGTGAGTCATTAAGCAATAAATGCTACATTAACTCACTTGAATGATTCATCTAAGTGAGTCACAAATTCATTAAATGCTAATGCCACCTTACCCTCCATGTCATCATCCTTCTACAAGCTTCCCGACAAATTACGAGAACGCCCCTCCTATCCGTGAAAACACGGAAAAACTTTAGACTGTATAAATCCAATATCCCGATACTAGAATCTGGCTTAAACCAAAGCCGGCTAGTAAAAACTGTCCGAACGTCGTACGTGCGTAAACACACGTACGCGTCCGAACCCTTGTCGTAAAACCATACGACCTCTATATCGTTTCGCCTGAAGCAGGGAAACTCTCTGTGTGGGACTCTAAAGACTCGACACTACGCTGGCAGTGGGTTTAACCACAGACCGCAAGCGGTACTAGCTGTACGTAACGGTCCCCAGGTAGATGTCGATAAGAAAGCCGATGAGGAAACCCATCCGAACTCTTACTGAGCCTGATGTGACAATCTCCGTACAGTCCGGTCTGTTCGTCCAAGCCTATCGCATATCAGGCCTAGGGGGCGGCAAGCGTCAGTCCCCTAATAGCGGTATAAGTCGTGTCGGAGCGTAGCCCATTACACCTTGAGAAACTACTGGAACCTACCAGTAAATCTCGCTTGCCCTAGCCAGGGACTTTGCGTAATGGCTCTCTGACACAGCGCGATATCATCTCCCAATACCGGGAGTGACGAATCCTGTCTAACCACTACTGCCTCCAAGTGCTCGGGACTGCACCCAACTGCTACCTGTTTGCATGACTCCTTTGAGCCGTGGTAGGGTAGCAATCTAAGAACAGTGGGACACACTCGAGGCGAAGTAGCAGTGTCAAGTCTGCGGACTATGCTGTACTCATGTCACCTGGGAACTGTTAACTGACGACGGGTATAATACCATCTAACAGTTCCCCTGCGAGTCCTGTCCGGTGTACCCGTAACCTAACGAGCACCTGTATACTATCTCCAGTACGACGTACTGATGGCTATGGGACAGACCATCTCCCCAACTGGGATGAGAAGCGTACACACTAGTCTACTCTGGAGTATCGATGCCCTGTCTCGATAATCCTACGACTAGGGACCTGTATAGGATGTTGCTTATAGACTACCCAGCCCCCACTAGTGTGACTGCCATCACAATGCTGGTAATCAAGCAAAGAACCTATGGGCTCTACTAATATGTATAAGTGATACGTTAGAAGAAACATATGCACATATTAAAGTAGACACAAACCAAGTAGCATACTACCATTTTTAGCAAGACTGTATATACAACTGTGAATATCCCAAGCTTCCATTAAGTAATATACAACCTAGTATGATACAATAATGGCCCCTAGGGCATATACACTAACACTTTGCTTGCCGTATCGGTTTTCAAGAGTTGATTTTGATCTCGATACGATGTGCTTTGACTTGTAGGTACATTTGCGTAAACTTTCAGGGAGACGAAGGAGAACAAGGCATTCATCGACTTCGGCTAGAGCGAGGATAGTGGATGATTAGATGTTTATCTATGGGGGAAGTCGGGTGGATGGCGTATAGTACCCCCGCAACCATAGTACCAGGAGATTAGGGATACAGTATATATATATATATATATATATATATATATATATATATATATATATATATATATTGTATATGTGTATACCTAGCTAATAGGATTTTGGGATACTATAAACCATAGTAGTGTATATGTAGGAAAGTATATCCCTAGTTCTAGTTTTCCTTAGACCATAAGTTATACGTGTTGGAGATAGTGCCCTCAAAGTCAATTATTAGGTCACAGGTACGTGATTGTAATGATTGAGGGAGGACCTATCCCGGTAGGACAGTCTTACTCGAGATGATAGTATGCTATCTGGTTTACCTTTATCATCGTGTACTGCTTTAGGTGACATGACACGTCGCTATTACACGTTGATAGAGCCCCTAGGATTCTTGCTTGACCACCAGCAGTATGAGGGCGATCATATAAGTGGG
Source organism: Agapanthus africanus (assembly GCA_030015575.1). Classification (NCBI taxonomy): domain Eukaryota; kingdom Viridiplantae; phylum Streptophyta; class Magnoliopsida; order Asparagales; family Amaryllidaceae; genus Agapanthus; species Agapanthus africanus. The sequence continues at coordinate 72,337,701 of CM057337.1, read as the reverse complement.
AGCTGGGGGTCTACAAGCATATCCTTAAAAGGTCCCTAGTCGTGGGAGTTTCGAGACCGGGCATCGATACTCCATTAGTAGACTAGTGTATACAGTCGAGACCCCGACGAGGGGCGGTGGCCGGTCTCACAAGCCACTGGTGTCAGTTGGATCACCTAAGATGTATACAGGTGCTCATTGGGTTATGAGTACACCGGACAGGACTCGCCGGGAACATGCTAGTTGGTCATATACCAGACGTCAGATGGCAGTTCCCTGGTGACATGTGTGCAGGTTAGTTCATCGACCTGGGGATCGTCATTTGTCTCGTGTGAGTTCCCACTGTACTTTGATTACTACCCTACCACGGCTCAAAGGAGTCGTGCAAATAGGTTTTAGTTGGGTACAGTCCCGAGCCACATGGAGGCAGTGAGCGTATCTTCAGGGGTTCGTCTCTCCCGGTATTGGGGGTGAGGTCGTGCTGTGTCTAGGAGAGCCATTACACAAAGTCCTTGGCCAAGGCAAGGAGATTTACTGGTAGGTATTCCAGTAGTATCTCAGGGTGTTCTGGGCTACACTCCGACACGACTTGTACCGCTTTTGGGGGTCTGACTTTTACCAACCCCCTAGGCCCGCCATGCGATGCTCATAGACGAACGGACCGGACTGCACGGATATTGTCACTGACAGGCTCAGTAGGGTGTCAGGATGAGTTCGCTCATCGACGTCCCTTTTAGTCAATAGCTGGTGGCCCGTTACGTATTGGCTTATACCTCTGACGGGCTAGTGGTTAAATCCACAGCCATTGTATTGACGAGTCTTTAGAGTCCACCACACTTTCAGTTACTCAAGCTTTCGGGCGAAACGCTGTAGAGGCCGTATGGAGATATGGCAGGGTCCGATCAGATACGTGCGGTATTGCACGGATCAGGATCGGACAGTTTGTACTGGTAGCCGTATGGTTATATGGCAGGGTTCGATCAGATACGTGCGGTATTGCACGGATCAGGATCGGACGGATATTACTAGCCGGCTTTGGTTTAAGCCGGTCCTAGTTCAGTACAGTGTAGATTGTGTCTCTTTGCATTTGTGTCCGGACGGAATACAGATGCGGGTGTGTATGCACAGTATTGGGGTTTTCCTGTAATTTATTACGGGACCAGTTTTCTGGAGTTGCCAGTTTGCATTCCGTTCCGGCCGGTTTTCCTTTGTTCTTTCCCGGCCGGACTTTTCCGATGGAGGGGGTAATTTGCAGTTTTGCAAATTACAATTGTGGAAGGGTTTTCTTGTAAAAGATTGATATGATAGCTTTCATATTTTTCTTTCCTCCATGCTTGCATTTATGAGATTTGATATGAGTATGGGTTGAATAGTGTGTAAGCATGGTGTATGTTTTGGATATGGTCACTCTCCTCCTTTTCCTACACTCACTCTCCTTCATTGTTTTTAGTATGATTGATTTCCTTTTTTACACCATTCATTCTTATCTCCTTTGAGTGTGGCCGGCCTCTTCTTGGAGTGGGAGAGAGAGGAGTTCTTTTTTGGATGAGGGATTAATTCACATATCATTTCAATGCTTGCAAAATTCTTCACTTCATTCCAAAGTCCATTCATGTTTCCTCCATCCAAAGGCAACCAACCCCAAAGAGACATACTCTACACTACACTTCCTACAGCATATCTTGGGCACGTCGAGTAGCCGGCTTCGTGCCCGAGTTGCCTCGGCATTGAGGTGGGAGCCCGTAAAAGAAGTAGGCAATGTGGTGCACTTCCGGCGACGAGGAGGAGACGGGACATCCCGCGAGGAGATCGGAGTGGAGATGAAGACCGGAGGACTTGGATCGTCGGTATATCTCTATTCCCATTCTTGTAGATAGCTTAGACTAGTTAATGGTCCGATCCGGTTAAAGTGCGCGGTGGTGCCGGTTTGCAAAGTCCGCAAAATTTAAGTTTTTCACCGTTTCCGCATTCCGGCGTCGGATTGACGGCCGGGGCGCCGCCGTGAACTTACAGTGGTATCAGAGCCACGCCATTAACTTCGTCTAGCTTTTGTGTAATGTGTTTTACGTTTCCGATCGAACAAAATCCCGAAAACCCGTATTTTTTTGCACATCAGTTTCTGTCGAATTTTTTTTGAGTCCAAAAATTTTTCGGGTGGTCTCAGAATGATGTGCAGGGAAAACTAAGCACACTGTAAAAATTTGGTACCTCGATCTCCCCATACCGCCGCGGAAGGGCGGCCAAAACCCTGCTTTGGCCGCTCTTCCGCCGCGGATTTTACTGTTCACCACCCCAAATTTTTTCAGTGTGTTTCTGAGTGATAATTGTGGTTTTTGGAATATTAAAATTGGGCCCAGGTTTTCTGTGGTTGCTACAGTTTTGTTTGGGGGCCCACTTGTTAATGTTTGATCAATCGGAAAATTTTAAACACATTTTTCACAGTATTTACATTATATCTGCGACCGTGAATGTCACTCGATCGGTAAATCCGGTCTAACTGCTATAGCCCGGTTAGACGGATTTGCGAACGTGACTTTCACGTTGATGTTCTATGTATTTGCTGTGATGTTGCGGATCGGTCGTGGGGGATAGCCTGGATGCAATGCTAGTACTGTTTTGTTGTATTATGTACATTTGATATTGCGGGGCGAGCGTCCGACATGTGGACTGCCGTCACTGCCTGATTGTATTATTCTTTTGGGGCACGACCTGGTTGCGGTCGATGTACCCGGTGTATGTATATTTTACTTTCTGTACTAGGATTGCCCCGCGGAGGGGTGCACGGATAGCCGGGTTCTGGAGGGCAACAAGCCCGCATCTCATGGCATTGAGACGGAGGGGGCTTCGCTCTAGGATTGGCGGGCTATTCGCCGCACTCGTAGGGGGTACAGGTTGACCCAGGAGGGGTGCCCAAGTTGCCGGATTCCGTGAAGTGCTGGGTGGTCCATTCACGGCGCTGAAGGGGGCTGCCTCGCTTCAGGTTTTGGCGGGTGACTTGCCGCGCCCGTAGGGGTCTAGGATTTCATTGCACAGGCTATCCACACGACCAGGGGAACGTCGGGTTTCAGCGGCTCTGTGAAACCCGGGGATCCTAAATATCTGTATTGTTTCTGTGATGCTGTTCATTATCTGTGATGTTGCATTTCATTCACGCCTTGAGCGAATATAATATATTGGTATATATATTAGTAGATGTTGTATATGTTTTACATCCGCGCTAGTCCAGTCCCCGCTCTGTCGTTAGTTAGCTAACCTAACGGGTAATGACGGGACCCAGTGGCGAATGCGGATGGCATATACGTACATCAGTATATTTTCGTTCTTTTTGGTGTGATCAATTGATGGGACTGCATTGATTCGAATCAATGCAAGTTAAAAACAAACCTAATCTGATGTTGTTGGAACACTTTTCTAAAAGCTGTTATTGCAAGGACGTTCTCTTTTGTTTTGCATCGTGGTATTCATTTAGAATATCCTGCTCCTCAGTCGACGAGGCAAGGGCCGAGATCCCTTCACCGGGAGTGACCCCTTGGACAGAAGTTTGCGTCAGGGCATTAACTTCACTATAGCCGATTACTTTTGCTTTGCACCGTGGTATTCATTTGGAATATCCTGCACCTCATTCTACGGGGAAAGAGCCGAGATCCCTTCACCGGGAGTGACCTCTTTAGTAAAGGTTTTCGTCACTATATTTTCTAAAAAGCTATCCGTTCCTTCAACGATATCAAGTTCTTTACGTTAAAGGTTTTCGCCAGAAACCATTCGTAGCCCTCCGTCGTTTCATATGGGTGGTCAATAGTATTCAAGCTGTGTATGTTGGCCAAAGTCAAGGCACAGTGATTGGTAGCTATTGGGGTATTCATATGCAGCATAGATAGATGCGTTGGTTTGGGACAGTCGTGCTGCCATTTTGGCCAAAGTCAAGGGTATGTACGGGTGGATTCAAATTAACCTGGAGAATGACGGGTAGAACTTGACATGTGACTTATGATATGTTGGCCAAAGTCAAGGTCATAAGAGCATGGGGCAGAAATCACATCGGGAGTTTCAAAAGAACTGAAACTTGCCAGATATGCGCATACCTTCTGGAGTGTGATACCGTGAGCGGATTCCGTCACGTTATCATGCGATGAGAGTTGGATCCCGATTCCCACTGATGAGTTAGTTTACTCCTTGGGTGACCCCGACTAATTCTTCTTTTAGGTTTGGAGAAGAATTTGAGGTACAGTGGGAGGTTTCCAGATTAGATAAATTGGTAACCATTCTGATCTAGGTTAGAGTGCACGCTGAGTGTTTCTTTTCTCTCTCTCTTTGGCAGCGACCATTGACCCGACCCTAAGACTTTGACTCAGTGACCAAGTTGACCGAAGCTTCTTAACACAGGCTTTTGGATTGTCAGAATTACAGACCTCATTGCCACTCCTACTTTTACCCTTTTCTCTAGGACACCCCGTATTACTGCGAACGTCCACTTCCATTGGACAAAACCATCGTATGGTTAGATACGAACTCGAAGGAATTCGAGGATGGTTTCTAATTCTGGAGAAAACGGATAGGATTATTCAGTTGTCTTTTCCTTTTACCCTCTCTCAGGTTACGAGTACTCCTTGGTTTAGGGGTAGTACACCTATTACGCAAATTGGATTGTCTTCTTCCAAACCTTAGGCTGGTGCCGACCGGTAGGGAATGAAGAAAACCAATTAGCATAACGATGGTGTGCAGAAGGTATTAAGTTTAGACAAAGCAAGGGATTAGTAAGAGGGCAAAGTAAATTGCAACAGATATTCACGACCAAACCAAATATTTCGTTACCACTCCCACATCACCTTTGTATTTCTCCAGGACACTCCGTATCACTACGAAGATCCACAGTTTATTTGGATACTCCATCGTATGGTTATATACGAACTCGAATGGAACTTGTTCCAGTTCGGGGATGGATTCTGGTCCAGGAGAAATAGGAATAAAGTACATTCAGGTGTCTTTTATCTTCACCTTCTCTCGCGTTGCGAGTGCTCCTAGGATTAGGACAGTACACCCTTTATGCTTATTGGATAGTCTTCTTCCAAACCATAGGCTGGTACCGAACGGTAGGGAAGGAAGAAAACCATTTGGCCTAAAGGGGTGTGCAGAAGGTAAAGACTAAAGACATATGAAGGGATTTGGAGAGGTGGCAAAGAATTATACGGTTATAGTTGTGAATTTGGATAATGGAAGAGGCATTACTAAGAATACCGGGATACCCCACCGAAACATTTCAATGTTTCAGTTTCACTGTGTACTGTTAAAAGAAAACTGATTTCCCGATTAGATACTTACTCCAGGGTATGTATTTACCAGGTATGATTCTCACATCTGTATGGTTTTACAGATGATGAGTGGGAGTAGGTTATTGGGAATTGGGTGATCATCCTCATTATATCGGGATTCGTTGTAATCGGTGATATTTGAGGAAATCACCTGGGCTGTTTGCCGGTCGGCAAATATTTGGTTTTGAATATCCGCAGTTATGCACCAATTTCAAATTGATATATCTGTACGTCTATTTTCATAGAGTGAGATATACCTTTCTGAAATTATGTCTACGACATTTACCTATATCAGTGGATGGTTAGGTAAGGAGCATTAAACAGCGGTGTAATTCTTCTTAACCATAAGTACAGTTTTCAACCTACGACACACAGTGAATGAGTTATCAGACTCAAGGGACTTATACAGAGTATTGTATGTTGTCCAGGGTCCATCAGGACAGAGGGGTTGGTCCTCGTACTACATTCAGTTTACTTATGACTTCTCTAATTTTTAGACAGGTGTTTCGTGGAAACACAGGGTCCGAATTTGGAGAAGTTATAGGTATTTGAATAGAGTAGAGAACCAGGTATAGCAAGTATCGGGATTCTTCAAAGAGATCGAAGATGTAGATACTTGTGTATGGTATTCAGTTGATAGTAATGATAAAGAGATCTTGCTTCTCTTTCAGGTTACTCATAATTGGAAGTATTCCTAAGTTGAGTAACGCTGATCGGCCTCTTTCCATTTAGTTGACATGCACTGGAGACAGCTGCATGATGTGAATCTGGTTCAAATAAATCAGTGCCTCTGATTCTATATTGGATATAGAACAGTTCATATCTTAACGATGTTAAGGTACGGGGAGTTGTCCGGTTTATGCTTAAAACCAGATATTGGACAACTCTAGGCACGTTTCTGTAATGGCTGTTTGTGGGTTGACCCAGGCTATGACGAGGGTTGACTTTCTACCATCTGGATGAACAATAGCGATATTGTTCTAGACTCGCCATAATTTTATTAAAAATGGATTTTTTCAAGAAAACAATAGTGGGAGTATGGTAGAACTGGAAGTAATTCCAGAACCACAAACGATTACTGAAGATTTGATAAGGAACCTAAAGATTCAATCTGGATTGACATTCCATTGGCCACTCCGCAGATACGGTGGGTAACTTCAGGCACCCGAGAGGTACTACGGTAGCCTCAAGGACGGTGACAGGGAAGTTCTTGTTTACCCACAATTACCATTGCTGTTGTTCCAGGCTGCGAGACCCGGCGGGAGGATGAGTATAGCGTCGTTCTAAACTAGTTTTAGAAGTGTACGTCTATATGACTCTGCCAGAGGGTCGTCGTAGTCAGTGGGAGCAGCGGAAGCATTGGTGGACAGGTAGCTTATGTCTATTTATAGACTAAAGCAGATGTAGCGGAGATAGATCATCTATTTCTGACGTGACAGTCATGAGTTTGACTTCATCAGAATAGGGGATGGATCTGTTGAGAAGGTAGTAGGGTGTGATGTCCTGGTATCTGGATGACATACACAGAATAGGAAAAGAAACTCCTATACTACAATCGGTTATACTTTGGTCGTCACACAGTGGTTTCTCCACAAAGGACATGGATTTTATATCAGACATACTGGTTACTAGATCTGTGGTTTTAGATCTAGATTTGGGTGGTTTCCCAATCAGGGTACTTGACAGCATTCTAAGAGTATTTAGGATGGACGACTCCTGGCACGGTAGTGTACCTGCAGGTAATGGAGTCACCCTCTCTAAAGGTGTCTTACAGACTAAAGGGGAGAGGGACGTGCATGATTGGCAGATCACTTGCTTAGGAAAGTGAGTCAATCATGAGATGTCAAGTACCACACCAGATGTTGTTCTTGCACTAGATGCAATAAGTTGACATTAATCCAATCCTGGAGAAACAGTCGGAAGCAGTTTTAGAACATAAGTGGATGTTCTAGGGATATGATAACGACAGCCTCATTCAGGAGACGGTTATCATTCCAGGCTTCCAAGGTGACATGGACGACAAGGAGGTTGTCAGAGTTATAGTTTTCCCTCTGATGTAGGGCAGTATTTTGGACAGGTGATCCAAGGCAATACTGAGGGAGGCATGGCGCGCAGGACACTGATTAAGTTCAGTTGTCAATACAGTCTAAGAAGTTTGGATTTGGAGTTCATTTATGAGCTACGTCCCATCAGACATCCAGACATATTCTAAGACTGATTTTGCTCATTTCGGGAGATGGCTTTCTCCGCGAACTTGAGATATAGAGAGACATAGAAAGAAACAACTAAGCGGATCCGCTCACTGAGGCTATTCCTCGAACGCAATAGTTCCGCAAACGAGCTTTGTGAGACTGACTAGTAGAGGAGTTGGATGTTCGGTATCACACGGGCTGTGAGTATGCGACATCGCAATAATTAGCCTTGAGTGCAAGTGGGAGATTGTTGGAGATAGTGCCCTCAAAGTCAATTATTAGGTCACAGGTACGTGATTGTAATGATTGAGGGAATACCTATCCCGGTAGGACAGTCTTACTCGAGATGATAGTATGCTATCTGGTTTACCTTTATCATCGTGTACTGCTTTAGGTGACATGACACGTCGCTATTACACGTTGATAGAGCCCCTAGGATTCTTGCTTGACCACCAGCAGTATGAGGGCGATCATATAAGTGGGAGCTGGGGGTCTACAAGCATATCCTTAAAAGGTCCCTAGTCGTGGGAGTTTCGAGACCGGGCATCGATACTCCATTAGTAGACTAGTGTATACAGTCGAGACCCCGACGAGGGGCGGTGGCCGGTCTCACAAGCCACTGGTGTCAGTTGGATCACCTAAGATGTATACAGGTGCTCATTGGGTTATGAGTACACCGGACAGGACTCGCCGGGAACATGCTAGTTGGTCATATACCAGACGTCAGATGGCAGTTCCCTGGTGACATGTGTGCAGGTTAGTTCATCGACCTGGGGATCGTCATTTGTCTCGTGTGAGTTCCCACTGTACTTTGATTACTACCCTACCACGGCTCAAAGGAGTCGTGCAAACAGGTTTTAGTTGGGTACAGTCCCGAGCCACATGGAGGCAGTGAGCGTATCTTCAGGGGTTCGTCTCTCCCGGTATTGGGGGTGAGGTCGTGCTGTATCTAGGAGAGCCATTACACAAAGTCCTTGGCCAAGGCAAGGAGATTTACTGGTAGGTATTCCAGTAGTATCTCAGGGTGTTCTGGGCTACACTCCGACACGACTTGTACCGCTTTTGGGGGTCTAACTTTTACCAACCCCCTAGGCCCGCCATGCGATGCTCATAGACGAACGGACCGGACTGCACGGATATTGTCACTGACAGGCTCAGTAGGGTGTCAGGATGAGTTCGCTCATCGACGTCCCTTTTAGTCAATAGCTGGTGGCCCGTTACGTATTGGCTTATACCTCTGACGGGCTAGTGGTTAAATCCACAGCCATTGTATTGACGAGTCTTTAGAGTCCACCACACTTTCAGTTACTCAAGCTTTCGGGCGAAACGCTGTAGAGGCCGTATGGAGATATGGCAGGGTCCGATCAGATACGTGCGGTATTGCACGGATCAGGATCGGACGGTTTGTACTGGTAGCCGTATGGTTATATGGCAGGGTTCGATCAGATACGTGCGGTATTGCACGGATCAGGATCGGACGGATATTACTAGCCGGCTTTGGTTTAAGCCGGTCCTAGTTCAGTACAGTGTAGATTGTGTCTCTTTGCATTTGTGTCCGGACGGAATACAGATGCGGGTGTGTATGCACAGTATCGGGGTTTTCCTGTAATTTATTACGGGACCAGTTTTCTGGAGTTGCCAGTTTGCATTCCGTTCCGGCCGGTTTTCCTTTGTTCTTTCCCGGCCTTACTTTTCCGATGGAGGGGGTAATTTGCAGTTTTGCAAATTACAATTGTGGAAGGGTTTTCTTGTAAAAGATTGATATGATAGCTTTCATATTTTTCTTTCCTCCATGCTTGCATTTATGAGATTTGATATGAGTATGGGTTGAATAGTGTGTAAGCATGGTGTATGTTTTGGATATGGTCACTCTCCTCCTTTTCCTACACTCACTCTCCTTCATTGTTTTTAGTATGGTTGATTTCCTTTTTTACACCATTCATTCTTATCTCCTTTGAGTGTGGCCGGCCTCTTCTTGGAGTGGGAGAGAGAGGAGTTCTTTTTTGGATGAGGGATTAATTCACATATCATTTCAATGCTTGCAAAATTCTTCACTTCATTCCAAAGTCCATTCATGTTTCCTCCATCCAAAGGCAACCAACCCCAAAGAGACATACTCTACACTACACTTCCTACAGCATATCTTGGGCACGTCGAGTAGCCGGCTTCGTGCCCGAGTTGCCTCGGCATTGAGGTGGGAGCCCGTAAAAGAAGTAGGCAATGTGGTGCACTTCCGGCGACGAGGAGGAGACGGGACATCCCGCGAGGAGATCGGAGTGGAGATGAAGACCGGAGGACTTGGATCGTCGGTATATCTCTATTCCCATTCTTGTAGATAGCTTAGACTAGTTAATGGTCCGATCCGGTTAAAGTGCGCGGTGGTGCCGGTTTGCAAAGTCCGCAAAATTTAAGTTTTTCACCGTTTCCGCATTCCGGCGTCGGATTGACGGCCGGGGCGCCGCCGTGAACTTACAATACGTATATATGCTTATATATATATATATATATATATATATATATAAACATAAGGATAATTACAAGATGATATAATGAGATGAAGATATGGTCGGATATGATGGCACGAGTCGATATGATTTGGTATGAGAATACGAGGCAATATATATATATGATACGATATGACATGAGATGATAGATGATGATATGAGATGAGGTGATGTACGTAACTATAGATCAGTATTAATGATTAGTGATATCGTATGATGGATTATACCGTATGTGATATGATGATGATAGATCGCCGACATATATATATGTACTCGAGAGATATTGACTAAAATCATTAGGTAGATGTTAGGATATACTTATATCCATACCTATTTTCAAAACTAACGAATCGTTAGGCACTTTTAAATGATAACTTCAAAGAATGCTACCGATTTTCAAATGATATCTTTTTCTAAAATATTATAGCCATTAATTTCAAAAACAACGATTCGTACTATTTTTATTGTAACTGTATGGCTTATACGTGGTTACGTATTTTATACTGTTCACGCTACGTTATCTTATTTTCGCAGACGTTTGTACTATTTTTTCTTTACGATATATATATCCTATGCTCCGTGTACTTACCTTATTATGACTTTGTCTGCTAGGACACATGTACCATTACCGATGTTGCGCATGTTGCACGTACACATACTTGCCGGCTCACACACACATCATCGGTAATTGCCATACCACGTACACATTATAAACTACTATGTCGCTGCATTGTTCCCTAAATTATAGTATTATAGCTATTTTTTAGTACTCATTACCGCACATGTTAGTTTAGATATTGCACTTCCTTATCTAGTTATACGACATACTTATATGAAAACACCGGTTATACCTTGTAATACTGTTATGTTCTTGTACTTGTTGTTCTATTATGGTTACATGATTATGAGATTCTGTTTTCATGAGATTGTTGGATTTGAGAACCGCAGATATATTTTTAAAGTCTTGTGATTGTTTTAAAAACGTGGTTTCTCTTGATATAATATTTTGACATCCACCATAAGTTTTCTCGGTTCCGAGTTATGTGTATACCTGATTCGAGGAGAGGGGAGGCACCGTCTGCGGGTGGTGAACCCGGTGCGGTATCCCGGGACAAGAAGATCGTATAGAAATGCGTTGAGCCCGGTAGGGGAACACTACCTACCGGTGATAGTATTAGACTCGGCGAATATCCGGAGGATACCGAGCAGAGTGATATGAGACAGATGGATATGATGACCGATCTGATGAGACGGTGCCTGAGATATGAAGATTTACGTGTCGATGCTAGACACGGGTTTTGTGATGATTTCGAGTGTCAATGCTGAGTACCCAAGTTTCATGATGATTTGATGTGTCGTTGATGGACACACGTTGGATGACACACGTATATACATACATATGACACAGATGATTTGGTACTATATTTTGATATATGCACGATATTATTATTATTTCACATATGTATACACGATCATCCTAGATACCACACGGTACGATATTATTATATTACAGTATGACCTAAGAGATTGTTATACATTCGATTTCTGCCTGCTGATATCTTCTACTCATGAGTTGGCAACTCACCCCTGTTGTATCATAGTTTTCTTGCAGGATCGATCGCTCGGATTAGTAGCGGCTTGCTGGAACATCTTTTCTTCTGGATGATTTGCATTGGTAGGTATGTTACTTCTTGGATCGTAACCGCCATTGTATACATTATTATTCAGTTGTATCTAGTTAAAATTTCCATCTACCAGACTATGTATATTTGATAGATCTAGACACCAGACTTGTATATTCTTGAGACTTAGAGCGAGATGTATGTATTATTCTTTAAATGAGCTTGATGATGTCTTGGTCTTCTTTATTTTCTTTCTGTGATTGATTTTCGCCTTAGGAGTCGTATATTTTATATTGCGTGGTTATGATTCCGCCAATTGGCGAAGAGCTAGCTCCCGCTTGGAGATGCCTATATTATTGTTGTTATGTATTGATTTTGGATCAAAATTTACAAAAGAGGTGCTGCCCAAACTTCAAATGACGAAAATGTTTTCAACTATAGTATACAACCCGCTTGTATTTTCATATAATATTATTATACTTTTAAAAAAAGAACTTGATTACATTATACCTTTATTTCAAAACTCCACCTCCATTATTTTCCAAAAAAAGTTTAGATTTTTGGGCTTTCGGCGTATTTGGGTTACGGTGGGGTCCTATAGAGTTCACGTGATTCAAGTGCTGGTCACGTGCCGACTCCGAGTCATGATAGATATGCCCAAAACACCCTCAAGACACACACATACGCATACTGCACATTGAGTTCCCATGATTTGTTCGACCTGTTAATCGAATATTCTCTCTTTTCAAAAGTTAAGGGTAATTATTGGTAGCTTAGTCCGCGGCTGCCGGAGATTTGGATCCCTACGATCAATAAACCCCTGTTTACCTTAGGCATGGAGAATCTGTAATACGTCTAACAAACGACGCGTATTCTTATCTCAATAGGGTGATGAAAAACACTCTACATACTCCACTCTGGGTCCTAGGAAACCACAAACTATACCCTTTGGCTCTGCCTCCAAAGCCGACAAGAGAACATCTCTTGACCCTTAGCTTCTTAGTGCACCCAATACCGCGAAGCCCTGAGTAATCTTTAGCCCATCCAGTCCATAACTCTTCAGGAATTATCCTGTTTACCGCCGTCAATGGTGACCAATCGATGAGGTACTTGGTAATATATAGGGTTCCAGCCCGAAACTCTCTCGGAAAGCCAGCCATAAACCGTAAACTTATGTTCTTCCCAACTGTCTGAACCATCCGCTCTGCAATGCCATCTGACCGAGGATATCCCAACGTGGTGTACTGATGCATGATCCTCCCTGGCCTGCATAATCCTGTGAACTTCTGCGAAGCGAACTATTCGCCTAATCCGAACTGAAGAACCTCTGTGCGCTTCCTGAACTGCTTTAGATAGAAGCGGTTAGTAAGAGATTTTTTCATGTAAAAGGACTCTAGCTTGTTTCATAATCTTGCCACTATCATGTTTTTACACCACTTCATAAAGAATCTTATCGGCTATTGAAACCTGGATTGAACTGTGGGTTTAGTCCCCCATCTCTACACTTTCCACTATCGTGGTCGTTGCCGAAATCCTGGCTTTTGCAAATACAATCTTATGCACACCTTATTGCTTCAGCAGCGCCGTCATCTTCAATCTCCATACAGTGAAACTATTGTGCCCATCGAACTTTTCAATTTCGTAATTTGTAGACGTTATCTCCCCAATCAACTCTAAAATGCAAACTTGACGTTCTGATACCACTTATTGTAAGAATTACGTATTTATGCACAGCAGAAATCCAAGACCTTTGTTTTGGGGTAGATTGAAAAAGAACTATCCAACGGATACCAAATCACACGAAAAGAATACGCTAACAACAACATACAAGATATACCCAGATTCGGCGCAACTAGCACCTAAGCCTGCAAACCGCAATGAAAACTTCCACTATGAGAAAGAATTATAGGAGATTACACCGATTACTCATCTCCTTTACAAAGAAATACTCTATTACAAAACCTCTCTCTATCCGCGATCGTATTTGGCCGCCCTCTCCCACTCTAATCAAATCCTAGATTATTAGAGAATTATAGATACATAATAAACTCTAGATAAAGCCTTATATTTATAGGGTAAATAAATGCTGGGAGATAAATCCATATTTAAATTATAAATAAATATGAATTTAATTTAGAGATTAGATTTAAATTTAGACTAAAGAGATTAGATTTAAATCCTAACTAATCCCGGATTTAAATCAAATTCAACACCACAGTGCCCATGGGTCAGGGCACTGCATGCCGTGTAAGTCGATGTCGCGCACCCCGCGAGCCCGCGGGGACGCGGAATACACAAAAAACGATTTTTTCTATTTCAAAAGAGTGGCTTCACAATATCGACCAAGACAACCCAGGATCTTAATTAAACCATAACTAGCTACGACTAACTACAAGAAGGTTTCTAACTACTCGGTGAGAGTTATATTTTCTCGATCAAGTCCTTCGGGTCTTCTTTTTTCCTTCTTAGCTCCTTGGTTCAAACTTGAATCTTCTTCTCCTCTTTTTGGCTCTTAGAAAGGTTGAATGGAACTCGATCGTCGGTCTTCTCTTTGTCGAAGATGATCCATCCGAGAGCCTATAGTTCAAACTTCAACCTCAAGTGTGAGGTAACTAAGATGTCTAGTTTACTAGACTAGATAACTTAGAAGATGTAGAGAATGATGAATGGAGTATTTTATCTCAAGAACCCTAAAATTCACAACTCATGTAAGGGTTAGGATTTGAGGAAGAAGGAGGAGAGAAAAATTGGAGAGAGAATGAGCAAGTGCAAAATAAGCTAAGGTTGTGTAGGAAAAGAGAATGGTTAAGTCTTTGCAATCATCAAGCATGGATTATTCTTTATAGAAAATAAACAACCATGCTTGAATAGTAAAGACAAATGAATAAACAAATGATTTAGCCATGCTTTCATCCATGCCTCAAATATCTTCAATTTCCATCTCATTAATCTATTTGCATAAATAGATAAATCTAATAATGAGGCGTCTCCTTCTAGAAGCATGTCTTGTGAAATTACAAGAATGCCCTCACCGTATATACATACCCGTATTCGTATTCCGAAAAATACAAATACAATGAGATAATAATAATCCAATAATATAATATTAGAATCCGGCTTAAACCAAAACCCACTAGTATTATCCGTTCGAACATTATCCGTATAGCCAGTACATGTATATGATCGTAATCCTGCAGTAAGACCATACGGTCTCTACATCGTTTCGCCTGAACCAGGGAAACTCTCTGTGTGGGACTCTAAAGACTCGACAGTACGCTGGCAGTGGGTTTAACCACAAGTCGTCCAGCGGCACTAGCTGTACGTAACGACTAACCAGGTACATGTCGAAAAGAAGGCCGACGAGCGAACTCATCCGAACCCCTACTGAGCCTGTCCGTGACAATCTCCGTGCAGTCCGGTCTGTTCGTCTGAGAGTATCGCATGCAAGGTCTAGGGGATGGAAAACGTCAGACCCCTAATAAACAGACAAGTCTTGTCAGCGTGGCTCAAGACTATCCAAAAATCTACTGGTCCAACTACCAATAATTCTCAATCCGTCCTGACCAGGGACTTATGGTGTTGACCAATCGATCACAGCGCGATATCGACTCACTATACCGGAAGAGACAAATCCCCAACAGTCGCTCACTGCCTCCATGTGGCTCGGGACTTTACCTAACTAAAAACTGTTTGCACGACTCAGTAGAGCCGTGGTAGGGTAGTAATCAAAGTACAGTGGGAACTCACACGAGGCAAATGATGACCTCAGGTCGACAGACTATCTGCACTCATGTCACCAGAGAACTGCTGTCTGACGCTAGGTATAATATCATTTAGTCAGTTCTCGGCGAGTCCGTCCGGTATACTCACCCCCGGTGAGCACCTGCATACAGTCTTAGATGCACCTCACCAATGGTTGCGGGACCAATTCATCGCTCCTCGTTAGGGTCTAGATATGTATACACTAGTCTACTCTGAAGTATCGATGCCCAATCTCGTTACTCCTACGACTAAGGACACTTTAAGAATGTGCTTATCGACTACCCAGCTTCCACAAGTATGATTGCCATCACAACGCTGGTAGTCAAGCAAATATCCTAGGAGCTTTATCAACATGTATACGAAATATGAAATACAAAGTAAAACACATCATGCATACGAGATATGAAATACAGAGTAAAACACATCACATATTAAGATAAAGTCAAATCAAATAGCGTACTATCATATCGAGTAAGATTGTCATGTACATACATATCTCTAGCATCCTATACAATGAAGGCCTCTAGGGCGTACATATCTAACAAGCTGGAGACTTGTTGATATTAACGTGAAACTGAAATCTCAATAAATATTTAGTCAAATATTGTTACACTAAAATGTCGAAGAATCTAGATACCGGTAAGGTTTTAAACAAGTTTTATCTCGTTCATTTGGTAATGACAACGGTGTTCACTCGATTTATCAAAAAATAATATTGTATATGTTTTTCATATATTATTGTAATTATTTATAGCTATTTCTAGATTTTAAATAAGCTCGAGCCACAGCTTGAGCTCGATGAATGGTCGCTCGTGTTCGTTTGACAAGCAAATAATATGAGTTTGAGCAACTTATTAAGCTCGTTTAAATAATTAACGCAATTCCGAATAATTTAAAACTCGGTTGGCATGACTGGCCCTATTTGGATTTGATTTTGGGGCCAACTTCAACTGTGTACGCAAGTACGCAACCAACATATTCTTCCTCTGTCCTCAAATTGTCTGGGGGTGTATGTGGGGGAGGTATTTAACATGCTTAATTATTAATTTTATGAGTATTTTTCTACGTAATTATTCCTTTCTGACACATGAGCTTGCAAATATCATCCCCCACGCATCCCAACTCGCATATCATGAAAAACTAAACAAATAGATAGAAATTTTTTTGGTCTAAAAATCAGAAATGAAAACGCGTTATATGCGACAAACATTTATATATGTTGCATCTCGATAGGGGATAGCCTCTTGAACAGTTGTTCAGCACAAATTTCATGCTCAACGAAATACCTCACAATGCTTTATGCATGATTCTTAAATTATATGGCTTTTCTCATGCGAAGCCTAACAAGATTTTTTTTTGGGGTCAAATGGAGAGCAACAGGCCTAAAAGTTTATATATATTTAAGATAAAAGATGTTATAGAAAGGAAAAGTAAATACAAGGAAACAAGATCAAGATAATTGCAAGACAACAGGTCAATATGAACCTTATAGAAAAATAAAACGTAGATAAATCAAGTCCATTTTTTTTTAAAGAGTAGAAAACACCCACTTCACAAGAATTGACCCAATCACTTACTATCATCATTGATCTAGCTTAGCTAGGTCCCATATATTGCATGCCATCTGAGCTTGCCATTCTCTGCATCCATAAGCAATAAAGCTTCACTAAACAAACTGTTTTTATTGCTCACTAATTTTTCCTTTTTATTATTATTTTTTTTTATGTTTTTTTGTTTTTGCTTTTTCAAAGATCGGGTTAAGCTAAAAGAAAAGGAAATGGGTTAAGCTAAAAGCAAAGGAATTTCTCCCTTTCTTAACTATTTTTGGCTTTGTTCGTATGCTGCCGAGATAGGCATCATTAATATATGATATGTCAGATGATGTGAGCTCCATTCTTTAACCTGTGGGCTGCATGCCGGTAAGACTAAAAATGTATAGAAAAGGCATTTCTGACTATCATTTACTTGACGCTTAAACAAAAAGATTATTTCTCATTATCATTTACTTACTCGCTGCAAAAACGAAAAAGTCATTGTCCGCACTACTACAATATGGGGTTGCCCATACGGATTTACCCGTAGGGGCAAACCACTGCCCCTACGGATATATCCGTAGGGGCGAAAATATAACCTGTAGGTGCAAACGCCGTAGGTGCAAGTTGAAGCCATGAACTTGTCTCTACGGGCAAAAACTTGCCCCTACGGATTTCTGTGTAGGTCCATTTTCACCTACGGGGTTGGTCGTAGAGGGAAAAAAGTTATTTTATTTACGGTTTTTTTTAAATATATTAGCTGTATCTACGGATATAGCCGTAGGGGAAAGTAACATCCCCTACGGATACATGCGTAGGTCCATATCAGTAGGGGCAAAATATCAGGAATCCTGATATTTTGCCCCTACGGATGTACCCGTAGGGGCTTATGTTTGTCCTTACGGATATATCCGTAGGGGCAAGACCAACCCCCCTGACACTGAGATCAGGGGGGGAAATATCAGTTACTGCTGATATTTTGCCCCTATGGATTAATCCGTAGGGGCAACATGTGTACCTACGGTTTAATCCGTAGGTACACTTTATCTGTTTTTTTTTAAAAAGGGCTGTCTGATTTTTTCTCGCCATGTGCACAATAATATATATATATCAATAAAATATAAAATTAATCGCAGTATTCATAATCACATCTCACGCATATAATATACAAAAGAAACCCAAATACTGAATATAATATAAATATAAACCAATATCAATATCGTTTCAAAATGTAGTACAATATGTATGATATAAATAAATACATGTTTCCAAAAAAAAGAATCCAAAAGCTACCCTAACTCGGTCCAGCTCCACCTCTGATAAACGATAGAATAAGGCGCGCCTGCTCCTCGGTCAATAAACCATGCAATTCGGCGCGAACGGGAGTCTGAGCGTCTTGTGGAGCTGGCGATATGGTCTGCGCAGCCGCCATCGAGGTAGTAGCTTGCGGAGCCGCGACTGCGGGAGTCTGAGCGGGCGGTGGAGCTATAGGAGCTGTCTGCGGAACCGCAACCGATGTAGTGGCTTGCGGAGCCGCAGCCGAAGGAGATGCATGTGGAGGCTCGGCCGGTGTACCCTGTATCGTCTGGACCTAACGTGCGTAAGAAGCGTGTAAGAACTGTGTATTATTCGAATTCGTATCATTATCAAGTTATTTCGAAATCCCATTTGGATATCTAGTTTGGAAAACCGTTGTTTATTTTAATTACATATTTATGTATGATTAATCAAACCTAAATCTAAAACCAAATAAGCTCAAGCTACGTACCAATTATGGATATGTTGATATCTATAATATGACATGATATTTTACTATAAAGTAGTATACATACCAGCATCTCCTTCAACTCATGAACGGTGGCCCTCAAGCTCTCCAGTTCCTGCTGGACACGTCGCTCACTGGAGACGGAGGAAGTAACCACCGGGGTGGAGTCCATCCTCATATGGGCCCTGCTAGGGCCCAGTCCCCGGCCTCTCTCCCAACCTCCGTGGTGCCCTCCGTGTGCGGCGTCTAGAACTGGGGTCAGCAGCCTCGGATCGCTCTGTCCGGTAAAATCGATCCCCGAGCTCTCGGCCTGCTCAACCACCCGCTCCTACACCCACATTAAGTAGTAAAGTATAAGTATAAAATTTAAACTTGAACCTTCCAAAACTAAAATTTCAAATATGGGTAGAATAAATATTAACACTTACGCAATACTCCTGGGTAGCGATGTCAGGATATCGAAGCTCGCCCGTTGCGGGATCTGTCGAGGTGCCGTGGACGGCAAGATATGCGGACAGCACGCTCGGTGTACCACCTTGCGCCACGGTCTGAGCTGTCTGCAATATTAGAAAATAACTCTTAATATTAGAAATATTAGAAAATAACTTTTAATATTGCAGAATATCACAAAGGTCGGTCTATTGTAATTTACCGATAACTCCATGGCTCGAGTAATATTCCTCGAGCCACCTGTGTAAGTGGGGCGACCCCTCTTCGCCGACTTCCTGTTCTCTGTATTCTGAGCGGCCTGTTTCTGCACAACGCATTAACATTTAGTTTTCTAATTAAGGAACACAAAAAAATAAATTATATCCTAAACAATGAATTACATTTAAAATACATACATGTTTGCGTCGGGAGTTTAAATATTCGCACAATAGAGGCCATGTCTCTACGTCGACTCTCGCAAACGCCGGAGTAGATAGGAAGGCCGCTCTCTCTGCCTCGGGGGTCGCCATCCACAGGGAGTAGCAGTCGGCCTTCAGCTCATTCCTGTTGTATCGGACCTTGGTCTGCATGTTCTTCATCAGGCCATTGTACAGAGCATGAAGGTCGAGCACCCTCCCAGGATGATCAAGGTCGGCTACAGGCTGAAAATCGTAATCCGACTGAAAATACAAAAAAAACATTGTTATTAGATTGCAAGTGTTAATAATAAATATATTGGATAAATCAAATGAAAATATATATTAATACGTACCCGAGCCTGATCAAAGAAGAGGGCGAATGAGCGCCGGTGCTGCTCGCCCCACTCAACGTGAAGTGGATAGTTCTTCACGAGCCAGCTCTCGTCCCCCATATACCGGCCGAACCTCTCGGCATGAGAACCGGTATAGTGATAGTCAAGGGTAAAAAAGAGGGGGAATGCTGCCTCCCCCACAGCTCTGTCAGGCCTCAGCCTATGGCACTGATTCGGGCCTCGAGTCCTGATTGGTTTAATTTTCCGGATTGTGTAATGTAGAAAATTGTAAAGAAATCACAACCAAAAATTATATTTGACCGCAATCAACTACGGTGTCAGTTGTAGATCGTAAGCGAGTGCGGATCGTCCACAGGGATTGTGCGATTCGTTTCAATGTTTAATTTATTTGAATCGAAAAGTTAATCGAAAAGAAAAGAAAAGAAAACATGATTCAAGAATTTATCAATTGATTCAGGTGTCACAATGTTTAATCAAGAATCAAGAAACTGATAAACAATCAAGAATTGGGTTTCGATAATATTTCCAACCAAAATGTCAAGAGTCTAAATGAGGCTCGTAGGAATCGATCGGATCTATAGACGTGATGTAATTTCAAGATTTCGTGTTCTTGTCCTTCGAAGGATTGATACTAGATCGATGATGATCGACGAGAGTTAGGGCTTTCTTGATGAAACTAGGGTTTCATCTTTTAAACCCTTGTTCTTTCGTTGATATCATTTGCATTCTAGCCTCTAGCAATTTCAAGAAACGATCGTAACTCCCCAATCTCGAGCGATATCAATCAAGAAAGCATCGCAACGAATTGGGTCGTCGATTCTTGAACTTGTTAGGGTTTACAAAACTCGTAGGATTCAAGAATCGATTTAAGATATATTACATCATCATTCTATTGATCGTCTCGACTCCTTGACGAGCGGAGTATTACTCAAACATCACAACAAGAATTATAACTAGAAATTTAGATCGACTCATGATGCAAGAATTTAAAGAGAACAAGATAAAAGAATATCACCTTTTATTTATATCAACAATTTGATTACAGTCGCTCAAGAACTACAAGAGGAAGAATTAAATTGTCGACTTGGCTTTGCTCGGCTCCGTGAGTCGCGAATCGGCTTGGACCACTTGCTCTGTTGAAGACCGGCTCGGCTCCTAAAAGGTTGTAAGGCTTCTTGCTTGAATGGGTACTCGGGATCTTGGCTTTTGATTGGAATTAGGGTTGGGGTTTCACACAAATCCTCTCACTAGATTTGTGGAAGAAGAAGATGAGATAAGAGATGAAATGGCTCTAGTTTGATATTAGATTGGGATCCTCATTACCCTAGGTTTAGGCTTCTATTTATAGACTTCCCAAACCCTAGGTCTAGGTTTGAAATTACAATTCCCTCCAAAAGTTTGTTGAGGAGTTTCTAGAAAGAGTTTGTTAGGAGCTAGCTTAGGTTTTAAGCTAGGATTAATTAAGCTTGGAAACCCTAGTTTGCTGATCTGGCAGAAACCCCTGGAGTCTTCTGGAATTTGAGATACATTTCTGAGCAGTGGGCCCTGAATGAAGCATTGTGGTACAAAGATTGATGTCTGAATCCCTGGACCCACCGCGGATCCACGGCTCAAGCCAGCTCCTGCCGCGGATCCGCGGCTCCTTGATGGGCTTGGACTTTGGTTCTTCTGGTGAAGCTTTGTACTGGAGTTTGGGCTTTTCTCTGATGTTTTAATTTGTGATTGCTCCTTTGGATTGATACCAGATTTGAAATCATTGAGTTGGCGTAACGTTTTAGCTGTACCCTGTAAGTTTTGGCCTTTCTGCTGGATTTTCCTGCACAGATCTCAAAACAAGTGTTGCGCAATATAGAGATAATGCGATGCCATGAAATGCAGTCAATTTCCTTTATAGTGCCGGTTTTAGAGTTTAATACATGTAATCAGATATTTTGCGACAGTTTTGCTAATATGTGAATTATGAATGCCGAACACTTCTATATGAATGCAAATGATGAGGAAATTGCCGGCTAAAATATGCATTATTTTCGACTAATCAAATTTCCCAAACTTAATTTCGATCGTCTCGAGCGAACTGTTTTATTAAAAAGAGAAGGAGAAAATAAAGAAAGAGAAAAACTATCTAGCACACTTTCGTAGGCAACACGATTGCACTGAGCACGTGCAACAAGCCTTTAAACCTCTAGGTGTCCTTAGTAGGAGGAGTGTTGTCTCCTGAGGGTTTTCAGCGGATTGCACCCACAAAATCCCATAATAAAAGAAAGATCATGAATTTTACATTTAAAGACAAGAATTGTAAAAGAAAGACTTTGAAAATTAGGGTTTCCAACTAAACTAGCTTTTCGGTTGTCATGAGCCCTATCTTAATGGTCATGAAAAGATGTCAGAAATCACGTCCTCCCTCAATAAAACATCGTCTTATTCTTCATTCCTATCTTTCTTCCAAACATCGATCATATCACCCTGCGTGTGTGTAAAGACATCCCTACACCCGGAGAATTCAATTCAAGCTATCATACTCTTGCCCATCAGCCTCAATACTTTTTAATTAATGAATATTTAGATGAGATTCCTCACACACTTTCATGCGACCGTTAATACTTCTTGAGGTACTAACCGACCGATTACTCCTGTGCTTGCTTACTTGGTGTATTTTCCTCGTCTTGCACCACCTCAGGCATAGCAGTGACTCCCAGACCAGTTGGCCTTAGGGCACTAGGTGAAGAAGCACCCTTGCTATATATTTTTTTATTGCCCTCGGTGATAACAAAACCAGTGTTCATTTTTCTCACCACTTTATATTTTCTTTATTCATTTTTTTTTCTTTTTATTTCCTTCATACATCGGCTTTAAGACAAGAGCATTTCAAGGTATCCTCTACTATCCCAGGCTTCAAGACGTGTGTAAGTGCGAATAGCAGGGTAGCAACGTTCAAAATATTTGGCTTCCAGAATAGAAACTATTTTTCAGACTTATTTTTATCCTCAAATTAGTGACGCCCTTCATCTTACTAACCCTTGGGACAACGGCTCATAACTACTTATTACTAGTTCGTATAAGAAAACTTCTAATTTTCTTAGTTTTCTAAAATTTTTCTAATCTCATGGATGTAATTTTTCACTATCTAAACTTTTATTATCTTATTTATGTAAAAAAAAGTGTAAATATTAAAATTATTTTTATACTTGAAAATTTTTTAAATTTTTATGGGTTTTGAAAATTTTTCAATTTTTATAGATTTTTAAAGAAATGTTTTGTGCTTATGCAGATGATATGCAAATGATGCGAAAATAAGCACAAACCTCCCCCAAACTTGTTTTCAACAGTGTCCTCACTGTTGCCAAACGCTATATCTACAAAACTGTAAGCCTGGGGGGAATTATTAGTGGGGGCAAAATATATAAGTGAAGAACTTCCCCCAAACTTACTCTTTTCACTCACCTTCATTCAAAAAATGATGCAATGATATACTAGACATGAAGGTGAGACGGAGGAATTTTAATCCAAATAAACTGGCTCTTGTAAGAACAAGAGCTCCTCCGTGGGGTCAGTGGAAAAATACGGCTTTAGTCTATGTCCATTTACTTTGAAAAAGGTGCCGTTTTTAACATTTTCTACTTCTACTGCCCCGTGCGGGTATACAGACCGCACAACAAAAGGTCCCTTCCATCGAGATCGGAGCTTACCCGCGTGAAGGTGTAGTCGTGAATCATAAAGAAGGACTTGTTGACCAGGTGAAAATGTTTTTCTCAAAATGTTTTTATCGTGAAAAACCTTAGTCCTATTCTTTGTGATTACAGCGTTATCATAAGCTTCATCGCGGAGTTCGCTTAGCTCATTAAGTTGCAGCTTCCGAAAGTTGCAAGCAAGGTTTAGATCAAAATTTATTTCTTTTATAGCCCACAATGCTTTATGCTCTATTTCGACGGGTAAATGACATGCTTTCCCAAACACTATCCTGTATGGAGACATTCCTAGGTCGGTCTTATATGCAGTTCTGAATGCCCAAAAAGCATCCGTCAGTTTGGTCGACCAGTCTTTTCTATTCTTAGCAACAGTTTTCTCCAGGATAAGTTTGATTTGTCTGTTTGAGATTTAAGCCTGCCCGCTTGTTTGGGGATGATAGGGTGTAGAAAGTCGGTGGTTGATTGAGTATTTTCGCATCAGAGTCTCGAAAGATCTGTTGCAGAAATGTGTCCCATTATCGCTAATGATAGCGCGTGGGTGTCCAAATCGCGAAAAGATATTCTCTTTCAAGAACTTAATAACAACTTTCTTGTCATTAGTGCGACATGGAATGGCTTCTACCCACTTGGACACATAATCAACCACCAGCAGTATGTACAAATTCCCAAAGGAATTGGGAAAAGGACCCATAAAATCAAAGCCCCAAACATCGAATATTTCAACAACCAAGATGGGTTGCTGAGGCATTTCATTCCTCCGGGAGATTCTACCCGTGTACTGACATTGTGTACAGGTTTTGCAATAGTCAAATGCGTCCTTGAATAAGGTCGGCCAATAAAATCCACATTGCAAAACCTTTTCCGCTGTCTTTCTAGGACCAAAGTGACCCCCACAGGCCTGATCATGACAAAATGAAAGAACACTCTTGAACTCTTCATTCGGGACACACCGGCGAATGATCTGATCAGGACAATATTTAAACAAATAGGGCTCGTCCCAGTAAAAGTGTTTTACTTGGGAAAGAAAACGATATTTGTCCTGTTTTGACCAATCGCTGGGTATCAGTCCCGTGGCATGATAGTTCACAATATCCCTGAACCAAGGTTCAGTGGATACGTTCAAGAGTTGTTCATCAGGGAACGAATCATTGATCGGCAGGGTCACAGGGAAAGAAATGATGCGTGAAAGATGGTCAGCTACTATGTTTTCACATCCTTTCTTATCTTTGATAACAAGATCAAATTCTTGTAACAGTAGGATCCAACGTATTAGTCGACCTTTTGCATCTTTCTTCGCCAGAAGATGTTTTAAAGCGGAATGGTCAGTATACACAACTATAGGTGAGCCAACTAAGTAAGGCCTGAATTTTTCTAATGCAAATACAACCGCTAAAAGTTCTTTTTCTGTGGTTGTATAATTGATTTGCGCATCATTCAGGGTCTTACTTGCATAGTAAATCACGTGTGGCATCTTTTCGATGTGCTGTCCTAAGACTGCACCTACTGCAAAATCAGATGTGTCACACATCAGCTCAAAGGGGTAGTCCCAGTTTGGTGATGATAAAACGGGGGCTGAAGTGAGTGAGTGTTTAAGTGAGTCGAAAGCTGTCTCGCAGTCTGAGTCAAAATGGAAGGTCGTATCCTTGGCCAGGAGAAGAGTTAAAGGTCTAGCAATTTTGCTAAAGTCCTTAATGAATCTCCTATAAAAGCCCGCATGGCCAAGGAAAGATCGAATATCTTTGACGCTTTTGGGATGAGGTAGGTTTTGAATGACATCTATCTTAGCTCTGTCAACCTCAATGCCTTTCTGTGAAATGACATGTCCAAGTACTATTCCTTCTTGGACCATAAAATGGAATTTTTCCCAGTTCAAAGTCAAGTTCTTCTCTTTGCAACGAGTAAGAACGGCGTCAAGATTCGCTAGGCAATCGGAAAAAGAATCTCCAAAAATCGAGAAATCGTCCATAAAGATCTCCAGAAAATTCTCTACCATATCAGAGAATATCTCCATCATACACCGCTGAAAGGTAGCGGGAGCATTGCATAACCCAAAGGGCATGCGACTATAAGCAAAGGTACCAAAAGGACAAGTAAAAGTGGTTTTATCTTGATCCTTTTTGGCGATGGGGACCTGATTATATCCTGAGTATCCGTCCATAAAACAATAATACTCTCGTCCTGCTAAGCGTTCCAGCATCTGATCAATGAATGGTAGAGGAAAGTGGTCTTTCCTCTGGCAGCATTGAGTTTTCTATAATCAATACATACACGCCACCCAGTTTGGGCGCGTGTCTGAATCAACTCATTTGCCTCATTGGTTATAACAGTGATGCCGGATTTCTTAGGAACGACATGTATAGGACTCACCCGCTGGCTATCGGAGATGGGGTATATAATACCATTATCTAAGCATTTGACGATCTCTTTCATGACCGCTTCCTTCATGACGGGATTCAACCGTCTCTGTGGTTCTCGGGTTGGTCTGGCATCATCCATCACATGTATATGATGTTCAACTATCAAGGGACTAATCCCTTTGATGTCCGCCATGGTCTAACCAAACGCCTCTTTGTTAGATCTCAATACCGATAAAAGTGCATTTTCTTGCTCTGATGCAAGAGATGCGGATATGATAACCGGTAAAGACTCATTCTCACCTAGATATGCATATTTAAGGTGAGAAGGTAGAATTTTGAGATCTAATTCAGGCAGAGAAATGATAGAAGGAGGGGTCATCGAGTGATTTTTGGAATTACAAAGAAGCTCAGAGCCTGTGAAAGATACAGACTCGGGTGGAGAAAAGTCAGGAGTGCAGGACTCAAGTGTAGGTAAGGTGTCCTCACTAAGATCATGTGAAATCAAACAGAGATGTGGTAATGTCATCGAGATTAGTAAAGCAAAGTTCCTCAGCTCCACAACTATCGGGAGCGATCTCATGGACATAGCACACATCTAAAATATGAGCAGAGGGTTCTGATGGATGACTTCCAACTTTGCAGATATTTAGTTCAATGGTCATATTTCCAAATGATAAGTTCATTGAACCATTTCTACAGTTTATAACAGCGTTGGAAGTGGCAAGGAAAGGACGACCCAGAATCACCAGAATTTGGCCCCGGGGGTTTGCTACAGGATGTGTGTCGAGCACAATGAAGTCTACAGGGAAAACAAATTCCCCGACCTTTATCAACACATCCTCTAATTCTCCCCTTGGTTTGGTGATAGATCGGTCTGCCATCTAGAGAGTGCAGTGAGCAGGTTTCAGCTCTCCAATCCCTAATTGCTCATAGACAGAATAAGGGAGCAGGTTAACACTTGCGCCAAGATCTAAAAGAGCACGATTTATGTTTTTACCCCCAATCGAAATCGATATTGTAGGACATCATGGGTCCTTTCGTTTCTTTGGTAGCTGGGGTATAAAAGCAGTGCTAATATTATTAGACATGAAGACCTTTTTCGGCACTTGAGTCTTCCTCTTCCTAGTGTACAAGTCCTTAAGAATTTTCGCATAAGCGGGGACTTGTTGAATCGCATCTAAGAGAGGGATATTGATGTTAACCTGTTTGAACATTTCCATTATTTTCTCCATATGAGGACTCGTTCTATTAGCCCTTAACTGGTTCGGATAAGGAGGTTTCGCAATAAGCGCAGGGTCCATCACAGGAGAAGGAAGAGAGGGTAGACGAGGTCCCAAAAGAGGTGTGGGGACCGTCTGTGGAGAACTATAAGGGTTGGGAGAAGGTGTCGAGCCTAGTAGGAAATGGAGAATAGGCTCTCGAGAAGATGGTGTGGTAGAAGAAGAAGGATCAGAAGGAGAAGTGTGTGTGTGTGGAAAGGTCTCAGCCGGGGTGTTGATATGATTTTCAGTATCATCAATACCTTCCCCGACATGATTGTTCAGCACTCTTCCCGATCTCAACGTTGTGATGGCATTTACATTGTAATGCCCAGGATTCTGTAGGGGTTGAGAGGGAAGTTTCCCTTTTTCTCTCGCACTCATTTCGGCTTTTAGGCGTGCGATTTCAGCTTCCATCGATTTGATACTCTCAGCTTGGGACGCTGAGTTTTTCTTTATCTCACTGACGGAAGATCTAACCTCAGTCGAAACCTCTATGAAATTTGATAAAAGTGATTTCATGGTTTGAGTGAATTGAGAGAACTCGTCAGAACAGGACTGCATAGGATTAGACTGTGCAGGAGTGTTGCCCTGGTTTTGGAAATTTTGTGACTGATAGGGGTGCTGAGTGAGTTGAAGGGGTTGCTGTTGTGGTGGAGGAAGAACCCTTTGAAATTGATTTGTGTTAGGAACCGTGTTTTGAGATTGGTTTTGGTTCCAAGCAAAATTCGGGTGATTCCTCCAACCCTGATTGTACGTGGAAGAATATGGATCGTTTCTAGGTCTTTGAAATGCGGCATTAGAATGCTCATGACCTTGAAACGCAGAGTTTAATGGACATTCTTCCGTTAAATGAGACGGATCAGAACAGCACCCACAAACAGTTTTGGGGAGCGACACTGGGTTTAGGGAGGCTGCTGCAAATTTGTGTTCCATAGCGTCGAGCTTCTTTTGCATTGCTGCCATTTCAGCTCGAACACCTATGGACACATCTATTTGGTGTACACCACCCCTATTCAATGGTTGGGTTCCACTCTTCCACTGTAGTGATTTTTCAGCGAACTCTTCTAAATACTTCCAAGCTTCCCCATCATCTTTGGTCATAAAAGTACCTTGACACATGTTTTCAAGGCTCTGTTTAGTGCTTGGAGTAATGCCCCCATAAATGATTCGGCACAATTCCCATCTCGGGATGTCGTGATGTGGACATTGGACTAACAGATCCTTGAAACGTTCAAGACATTTTGAAAATGTTTCATTTGGAAGCTGGGTGAATTGATAGATTTTGCTACGGACTCGAGCTGTCTTTTGATGTGGGTAGAATTTCTTAAGGAATGCTTTGACGAATTCGTCCCAATTTGAAATGGAATGTGCGGTAGTGTTATATAGCCACTTCTCGGCTAAATCGCACAAAGTGAATGGGAGAAGACGTAGACGGAAAGCATCCACAGAAAGCTGTGAAGTACCCATCATTGCGCATACATTTTCAAATTTGGTGATAAAGACGTATGCGTCTTCAGACTCGAGACCGTGAAATTTTGGTAGAAGGTTGATGTATTGGGGTTTTATATGAAAATTTTCCCCATTGGCTGGTGGAATGGAAAGACAGGTGGAAAGTGGGCCTCGTGTAGGATAGCATCTTTCTTGGAGAGAGATGCGAGGTGGATTTTGCGCACCAACGGACGGCGGCAGGGTAGTGGAAAAGAAGTTCGATGGAGATGGATCCATCGAAGTGGGTGTGGTGGTGGGTAAAAGAAAGGTACGTGTAGAAATACTGACTTTAAGGTCGATCGGGAGACGCGGACTTAACAGGCACTAGAATCCCGTTGTCCAGCCTATCTTGCACTAAAAAGGGTTAGTACAAGTGGCAGCGTGAATTTATAATTAGGGGAAATGAAGTGAATGCGGTGTTTGTTTTGAAAATGATACGGATTTTGAAAAGATGATGCGATACAACAAATGCAGCACACAAACCCTAATTTCTAGTGGTCACCTAGGTCCGGCTCTAGACCGCTCCTAACTGCCAAAAGACAAGTCGCAGGATAGAATCCTCCACTGCCTCTTTGTCACATTGTGGCCGGATAAATGCCAGGTAAGTGGGAAGGTACTCCACTACGTAAGTAGTGGGCCTAATTAAAAACCACTAGCCTTAGACACACTCGCCTTAGACACCACAAGAAAACTCGGATAAGCAATGAATTACCCACGGCCTTCTTTTGTCCTAATTGAGCGCGACGGTCCTTAGAGTCATCTCTAGATATTTTTTTAGTTAATGTGGGTCAATGCGGATGCAAGTTTTATGGTTTTCGGGGCCTAGGAAGGGTAATGAACTCCCCACCTAATTTGGATTTGGTCATGCCCCTTAATTTCCGTATTAATATGCAAACAACCAAAAGTCAAAAACACGCACAATTTTAATTTGCTTTTTGCGCGCTGCGATTATTTGCAAAGAAACCTGCAAGAAATTGTTATTTGGAGCAGATGAGGTAAGAGATAAGAAAGATAGAGACTCACAGAGCAAAATGTGCACAGAGAGGAGGTAGTCCCACCGCGGAAGCGCGGCAATTAGTGCCTTATACCGCGGAAACGCGGTCAGATCAAGGGATCACTGCACCAAATTTCCAGGATCGGTTTCTATTCACCTCAGGAGCTCTCTGGATTATACAGAAAAATTTCTCCACAGCTCCAATGATTCCAGATTTCGTTCAAGCCAGCTCCTGCCGCGGATCCGCGGCTCTTTGATGGGCTTGGACTTTGGTTCTTCTGGTGAAGCTTTGTACTGGAGTTTGGGCTTTTCTCTGATGTTTTAATTTGTGATTGCTCCTTTGGATTGATACCAGATTTGAAATCATTGAGTTGGCGTAACGTTTTAGCTGTACCCTGTAAGTTTTGGCCTTTCTGCTGGATTTTCCTGCACATATCTCAAAACAAGTGTTGCGCAATATAGAGATAATGCGATGCCATGAAATGCAGTCAATTTCCTTTATAGTGTCGGTTTTAGAGTTTAATACATGTAATCAGATATTTTGCGACAGTTTTGCTAATATGTGAATTATGAATGCCGAACACTTCTATATGAATGCAAATGATGAGGAAATTGCCGGCTAAAATATGCATTATTTTCGACTAATCAAGTCCCCCTCTGGGGATGGGGAGGCCCTGCGTCTGCACGAAATATCAAGACAATCAATATTAAGACAAAGTTGTATTAAGAAATCAAGCTTAAACGAAAATTGAAGTGTGATATATACCTCCGGTGACTATCGCACGAGCCTGGGCCCGGGCAGCAGCACGAGCGGGACGATAGTTCCTCCAGTGAGGAACAACCGGGGTCCCGGATGCGGACGCATCCCCTCCAACTAGAAAATAAACATTGACGCTAAATTTCCATGAAGTTCATATTTATTCTATAGAGCATATGTAAAATGAATAAATATTTTATGTTTATTCATACTAACCTGCAGACGATGCGGATGGTATGGAAGCGGCAGGAGTGGCCCCTGCGGAAGATGTGGACGCACCACCTATAATTAGACAATTAAAAATAGATTATATAAGTAATTGCAAAAAGAATGTGTAGATCAATAATATAATGTTCTAAATCAATATACATGCACTATAGGATATATAAACATACCCGCGGGTGCGGTGGTGTCACCACCTACAGCTAGACAATAATAAAAATTGCTAAGTAAGAGCAAAAGGAATATGTGTATATTTATGATATAGCATTCTAAATCAATATACATACACTATATGATATATAAACACACCTGGAGGAGCGGGAGTGGCCTCTGTCCCAGATGTGGACGCACCACCTATAATTAGACAATTAAAAATAGATTATATAAGTAATTGCAAAAAGAATGTGTAGATCAATAACATAACTTGAACATCTCGAATCACTCTCTAATTATGCGTTTATTGTGTATTCTTGATGTATGTGTATGTTCCGGCTGTCGGGGGTAGGC
This sequence comes from Agapanthus africanus, assembly GCA_030015575.1. NCBI lineage: Eukaryota > Viridiplantae > Streptophyta > Magnoliopsida > Asparagales > Amaryllidaceae > Agapanthus > Agapanthus africanus. Next base: position 72,306,562 of record CM057337.1, on the reverse strand, counting down.
TTCTATCCCATTAAGAATGTATAGAGCGAACACCCATCGCTTGTGCTTTCAACCGTTTCGAGTAAATTTCGGCAGCACCTCCCCGCTGTTCTCCGAGTACACTGTAATAGAATAGATAATCATTTCAAAGCTGTGAAACAACGTTGAAATGAACATCTAATCTATCTTTGTACATGGAGAACCAGCGGAAAGGTACCGACGAAATATCTCGAAACGGATGAAAACACAAGTGAATGAAGGCATTTGCTTTATACATTCTTAATTTGTCCACACGGGACAAATCTATGGGTTACCATACGATTGAATTTTCTCGTCGCGTAGACTATACGACGGTTGTTAGTATCGAGCTATACTGTCCGATATTTAACAACCTTCGTATAGTTCTATGTCACGACGAGCATCGCACGTATGTTAACCGATAGACGGAGACTAAGTGGCGCTTTTAGTTTCATATATGAGTATCGATGAGAATATGAAGGTTTCATATTATCATATATTGGTTTTAACTTGAACATCTCGAATCACTCTCTAATTATGCGTTTGTTGTGTATTCTTGATGTATGTGTGTGTTCCGGCTGTCGGGGGTAGGCTTTTATCCCATTAAGAATTTATAGAGCGAACACCCATCGCTTGTACTTTCAACCGTTTCGAGTAAATTTCGGCAGCACCTCCCCGCTGTTCTCCGAGTACACTGTAATAGAATAGATAATCATTTCAAAGCTGTGAAACAACATTTAAATGAACATCTAATCTATCTTTGTATACGGAGAACCAGCGAAAAGGTACCGATGAAATATCTCGAAACGGATGAAAACACAAGTGAATGAAGGCGTTTGCTTTATACATTCTTAACTTGTCCACACGGGATAAATCTATGGGTTACCATACGATTGAATTTTCTCGTCGCGTAGACTATACGACGGTTGTTAGTATCGAGCTATACTGTCCGATATTTAACAGCCTTCGTATAGTTCTTTGTCACGACGAGCATCGCACGTATGTTAACCGATAGACGGGGACTAAGCGGCGCTTTTAGTTTCATATATGAGTATCGATAAGAATATGAAGGTTTCATATTATCATATATTGTTTTAACTTGAACATCTCGAATCACTATCTAATTATGCGTTTGTTGTGTATTCTTGTTGTATGTGTGTGTTCCGGCTGTCGGGGGTAGGCTTCTATCCCATTAAGAATGTATAGAGCGAACACCCATCACTTGTGCTTTCAACCGTTTCGAGTAAATTTCGGCAGCACCTCCCCGCTGTTCTCCGAGTACACTGTAATAGAATAGATAATTATTTCAAAGCTGTGAAACAACGTTGAAATGAACATCTAATCTATCTTTGTACATGGAGAACCAGCGGAAAGGTACCGACGAAATATCTCGAAACGGATGAAAATACAAGTGAATGAAGGCGTTTGCTTTATACATTCTTAACTTGTCCACACGGGACAAATCTATGGGTTACCATACGATTGAATTTTCTTGTCGCGTAGACTATACGACGGTTGTTAGTATCGAGCTATATTGTCCGATATTTAACAACCTTCGTATAGTTCTATGTCACGACGAGCATCGCACGTATGTTAACCGATAGACGGGGACTAAGTGGCGCTTTTAGTTTCATATATGAGTATCGGTGAGAATATGAAGGTTTCATATTATCATCGAGTATCGTATATTGGTTTTAACTTGAATATCTTGAATCACTCTCTAATAATGCGTTTGTTGTGAATTCGTGTTGTATGTGTAACATGATTTTAAACCATTGAGATTAAGATTGATAGAACTGATTATCCTACATTGCAATGGCATTCATCTACCAAAAACTATTATTGCAATGGCATTCATCTATAACAATCAACAATTAAAACTACAAATATAGGATACTGATATCATAAAGCGTTATACGCAACATATGAATTCACATGACTGAAACATGCATCAAAAAACATGTTCATCCAAAAGAAAGGTCACTGTCAACAAATATAGACAAAGGATTATAATATTAACTATGAAACATATTAGAAAAATGATAGAAGTTAAAGATGTTAATAACATGATGATAATCAAAGCAGTTGGGTACTAATGCTAAAACTGAATATGTGACATGATATTCTTGTAAAGATAGACATGTATTAAAAGAGGAGACGCCCAAATAAAATCCATAGCTAAATCCCTATCTTGCCCTTCTTTTTCTTCAAATCAGAAATGTGTCTTTTTTTTTTTGCAATTATATATAGCTAAAACAAAGAAGTTTCTACAATTCTAAGCAGTTCCAATTACAACGGCCCATCCTCAAAATCCAGAATCTTATGAGCATCTTATGCAATTAGCAAACATATTCAACCCAACATGCCCAATGGCTAAAAGTTCAACAAAACAGTCTCCGTTTCCAAGAAAATTTGAGAATGACAAATAAAATTATTAATTAAACTGGGCTTTACCCACATTATTAGTCCAGTTTCCAACACCTTCTCAAACTAGATACATTTTCCTCTTATGATCATCATCAACATTTCAATTAACGAGCTTAATGCTAATTAGAATGGAAATTAACTTAGACCCTGAAATCCAAAACCCCAACCCTAACCCTAACCCTAACCCTAACCCCAACCCCAACCCCAACAGCAACCCTTGCCGAACCCCAACCCCAACTGCAGCCCGAGCCCCAGCCCCAACCCTAACGCTAACGCTAACCGCAGCCCGAGCCCGAGCCCCAACCCCAACCACAGCCTTAGCTGCAGCCCTTGCCCGAGCCCCAGCCGCAGCCCCAGCCCGCAGCCCCAGCCCCAGCCCCAATCAAGAAGTGCTCAGGGACACACAACCCCAATCCCAACCCCAACCCCAACCGCTACCCCCTGCCGAACCCCAACCCCAACAGCAGCCCCCCAGCCCCACCCCTAACCCTAACCTAACCCCAACCGATGCCTACCCAAACCATGAACTATAGACCTAAAACAATCAAAAATTTGTTTAATTGAAGATTTCCTAACCTGTGCAGGCGGTGGCGACGACGAATCGGTGGTGACGACGAATCGGCCGTAGGTTGAAGAAGCAGGCGATGGCGACGACGAACGGAGATGAGGAAGAAGCAGGCGGTGGCGACGACGATTCGGCCGGCGCTGGCGACGACGAGAACGGCGACGACGAGAACGGCGATCGGCGGGAACGAGGGTTTGGTGATTTGGGTTCGCGCGCAAGTGATAAGAGAATAAGAAATAATCAGCATAGGGATCGATCACTTAAATCTCTGTTTAGATGCCCCTACAGATATGCCCGTAGATGCTTGGTTTGCGGCTCCGTAGGGGCAAACAACACTTTAAGATTTAATAATTTTTAAATAAATATGGAAGGACCGTTGGGGCAACCGTTTGGCCCTACGGAGTAATCCGTAGGGCCAAACTAAATCCGCCCCTACGGATGTTGTTATCCGTAGGGGCAACCCCCTATTTTAGTAGTGATTATCTATATAGTAAATAGACTTATTCTGCTAAACATTATCATAACTCGAAAAATTAATTAGCCAATGCGACTCTATATTTAATGAAATAAAACAAGACCTAAAATTTAAATTAAACAATATGATATAGGTTTTGATATTTTGTCCTAAGCAGCATCACCCCAAGAAGAAAAATACGGTACATAAGAAAATTGCATTAGGATGGAAAAGAAGAACCAATAATTTCAGACATTTTTCAACATTTGTAATCCTTTTTTAATTTCGTTTACAACTAGATTTATATCCAAGGTTCTTATTACGTTCTAATGGTTACGGCCGGAACAAAACGTTGCATCTTAGTAACCCTACCTCAGTGATTAAGAAAGAGTTATAATAGTGCGAGAATCTTCTAGGCATAGAGAACAAATTGATAACATCTAATTAAAAAAGAAAGAGAAAAAGAGAAAATAGGAAAATACTGTTTGCTGTCTCAAAGCTAATGATAGCCACCGCAAAACAACAAGATCTCGATCTTTTCACACACAAACATACCCTTCCTTTATGTGGGCCCCACATGCAGCGCGTTGGGCACTCTCGCAATTCCCAACATAACAAAAGGGCAGTTTCGTCCTAGCGAGCTAAGAGAACCAAAAAGCGCAAGCTACTTCTTCGTTATATTCACCTGCTAAATTCGCACCCAATCCTTTACCCATCAAAGGCACGTGGGTCCCACAAGGAAAGATAATTCAAAACAGTGGGGCCCACATATCCTCCCCCATGTGACCACTTTGCCTTTTGCCGTGCGCCCCCACCACCCCCACTAACGTTCGACCGTTACGAATGCGACGGACGCCGTTTACCACGTCATCCTCCCGTTGCCATTCCCTTTGCTGCCCAAAAGAAATTAAATTACGTTCACACTAATCCCTTCACCCTCTCCCTCTCTCTCTCTCTCTCTCTCCACCTATGTCGCTTTCTCTCCCTTTCTCTCACTAAAATTTTGAAATCACTCGCAGCCAAAAAAAAAGAAGCAGCAAATTTTGGCCAATTGTTCTCTCAGCAAGCAGATTCTTTTGATTTCGCCCTCGCTTTCCTTAATTGCTCTCTGATTTTTTTTATAACAATTCTAATTAGGTAATTTTTTCTTATCTCGATTTGATGCGTTCTGAACATTTCACAATCATTTAATTACAATTGATTTCGATTTACTTCCAAGATTCGAGATTTCCCTTCTGTCCCCCCCTAAAAAATTTAATACATTGGTTCTTTTTTCATAGATATAGAGTTTACGAGCAAGAGCCAGCATGTTTACTGAAGGCCTCGATCCGCACGCTGTTAAATGGGTTCGTCAGGTATGAATTTTGAGCAATGCTGAAACCCTCTCGCTGTTTATTTTGTAAAGTTTGGATTTTTATGCATTTTTTTGGGTGTCATTTTTAGCAAAGGATGGATACTGGGCTCAGGAGTCGAAACCGAGGGCTGGGGATCCCGCCTCCGGAGAAATTTGGGGGAAGAGGGCAGTTTACACGTGGCGTGATCCCACCGTCTCGAACAATGCCGGTGGAGGATTACAGTGGGTCTGATATGGATGAATCGTCGGATACAGAAGAAGAAATGATCTATAGAGGGAGGTATTCGATTGATTCTTCTCCCCAAGACGACATCTTGAAGCGAAAAGCCCCGAACGGGAATTCTAAATATTCAAGTCATCAGTATTCGAGTGATGGGTATTCGGAATATTCGGAGTTTAGCTCAAGGCAGCAGCCGCAGAGGAAGAAGGGGATGAGTAATGGGTATACCGAGGAGGAAGAGGAGACGGATTCGGGCGCGAGTTCGGAATTTGTCGGGAAGATGGGGAGAGGCAATGGTGGGGTTGGTGTGAATTATTCAAGGAATGTTCCGTTTCGGGATGATGTGAAAGTCGCTCCCAAAGAGGTTTGTTATGCCTTTGATATATTATATCTCTCTTTAAACTGTAATGTATTAATTGTATGAAGTATATATTGGTGATTGGTAGGGAAACTGTTCATTGGCTTTGATAGGTATCAATGTTGATCTAGTATCTTTAGCTGATACATATAGATTGGTGCTTAAACACATGTAGAAATTTTGTGAAATCATCCAAACCTCTTCCTGAAAATGGGGTCAGCTGGGAAGACCACTTAAACTTGGAATTGCATATAAAATTTTCAGCTGGGTCAAATCCTTGCATGAGGGAATTACCAAGAGAATTGCATTAAAGGCCCTGTGATATGATGGTGACGCATAATGCTGGAATATGGAGGCAAAGATTGTTTATGTTAATATCATCCGTCTTAGCTTGCCGATTACATATAAATTATAGTGTTTGTTCTCAAGTATAAAAGGATTTTGTTGAAACATTCAATTTGTATATTATGAAATGAAAGTAAGGATATATTATCCAAAGTGACAAGTTGAATTTGTTAATTTGCACCATCTAGATCAAATCAGCTCTATTTCTGAATATTATTAGCAGAAATATGGTTATGTAATTAATTTTGCTTAGCATGCTTCATGTTGTCTTTTGCTACGGAAAAGAATATAATCATCTCCTAGCATATATCTAGTATTCACAATATTCTCTAGATTTTCCAACGGTGGCCAATAGACTTTGCCACTGGAGTTAAATTAGGACATACCCAATATGTAACAAAGTGGCTATAAAGCTAGGTTTCTGAAGATATTGAAAAGGCAAGAAAAGCTTGTGTGGCACCGATAGTTATAACTTATAGGGGACACTCCAACATTGACTGATGATATTGAGGGAATCAATGAAGCAAGCGTAGCCCCTGCAAACCCTATTTGTCATAGTAGGATAGCTTTATGCCATGACATGGATTCTATGATGTTTGTGCATGAGATTTGTATTTGTTGGCAAACAAAGCACGACTTAATCATTTTATAAAAGATGAATGGCGTAATAACAAGGTATGTTCATCTAAGGTTTGTATTAATCGAGGTGTTGGCTCCAAACGTGGTATGGCTAGGTTGATAGCGCAGAGTACTTTTGTGGATCTAGTGAGCGGTAAAATGAAGTTTGTGGTGATAAAGATAGCTATGAGAAGAACTTGGTGTCCATTATTTTCATTTGACCATCTTAAAGTACTTGGCAGATAATGGGATTATCTGGAAGAACTGAAATTGGGAAGTTATCGGCGGCAAGGATCCTTAAACTATTATTTTCTTCTTTCCATCATGATGCTATTGTGGTGGGGGAAGAGTATGCATAGCTATGAAGCACCTTGTATGGTTCATTTTAGTTTCCATGGTTGCTAAATCCCAAGGCAATCCAATATCTATGCGTAGGCATTATTTCGGGCTACTTTATCGAGTCACAAGTATGATGGTCATATAACCGGTTTTTTTTATAAACATGTGAAGATTCTTGACAAAGCACATTGATCAACTAACTTCTTAGATTGAGTTGGCGACTTGGAGAATGCTAGGATCAATTGTTAACTCAAGTTAGATGGCTTATGTTATCCTAGATTACCTTGTATATGAGAGAGTAGAGAGCTTTGGCTATACCAAAATTCAATTGAGAGCGCATAGAATATGTGTATGCTACTACTAGTTTATTATGTCCTATTATCCATTTCTTAGTAAAATAAGAGTCGACCTCAACTGCAATCTTCATGGTATTATTTACTCAAATAAATGTGAAAGCACGTAGAATATGAGCATGCTACAACATATACAACTTATACTAGACATTTGGTGATGACATTCTGATACCATATATTGCTGTTGCGAATGTAAGCAAGACAATAATGGATTTAGTTTTTAAGTTTTAAAGCCCTGTTGTCCATTCAAAGAGGAGGCAAAAGCAATGGAGAAAGATAAGCTTACTTTGTTTAGCCAATATCCAGGGACCTGTACTACCGTACTCAACTGTTGTGTCGTGCATACAAGAGGATTTACTGATGTAAATAAAGGTAAGCTTGCTGCAATGCTACAAGTCAAACAATGCTACAAGTATAACCACAATTTGCTGATCCATTCTGTAATTGAGAAATAATAGTGTTGCTATATATGTATATCTAGTGTATAAGTATATAAATAAAGTTATGTCGTTTCTTTTATTAAATCTTTTTATACTACACTCTCCCTAATCACTCTTAGTTTCTTTGTGACTCATATCCATCGAGTGTATTAAACATCAGGTATCGGTGTCGGTGTCATGTCGAATGAGTGTATTCAATAGCGGATATCAAAGGATAAATTGGCGATATGAATTAAATTGGACGTCCATATCGGGAATTTCTACATATATATCGGACTTATCGGTCTACTTCAGACATTATACATATTTATATAATTTATAAATATAAAATTGATGATAAAACCTTAAAATATCTTACATCATATACATATTTTTTAAGATACATGCAAGGAAGCCATAAATTAAATCATGCCAAAAAAGAATTCAAATTAAAAAGTAAATTAATTCATATAACATGATTTTAAACTTGTTAATTGGTATTTGTTACTTGAGAATGACAGAATGAGATTGAGATATATAAAGAATTGAACATTGAAGAAAAGAGATATCCAACTTGAGCGGTTCGTGTTACTATCGTCATTATTGTTAGAGAGGAGAGAGATGAGCCGAGTTCGGGTCTGAGGAGAGGGAGAAAAGGAGTCAAGTCATTAGGGTTAGGGTTTATATTGGTGGAGAGAAGGATGTGAGAGAGGAGAGGGAAGGATGAGAGAGTGGCAACGACGTAGGAGTGAACAGAGGAGGAGGCAGTGGTGATCGATTAACTAAGACCAGGATTCAGGATTTCTCAAACCGGGAAGCTTGGGAACATGAGAAGAGAAAAGGATAAGAAAGAACATGAAATATGTATCAGATTTATAGCCTTTGAGTTATGGGTTTACAGATTTGAAATCAATAAAAAAGTAAACTCATACCTAATTTGAGTTAATAAATTTCGTATTGCTAATACGGGTTTAATATGATGTATCCGATATTGGATTTAAACGATAAATGCATATATTGATATGAAATTTATTGGCGGCGCTCCAATAATGGCATATCAGCCGATAAAACAAATATTTGATACCATGTTTCCATCACATTACTATGGTCATTGTTCATAGCTCCATAAGTTTTTTGCTTATAGGATTGGGACCTACGCTGGTAACCCGTTGTTTGTTAACTCTATATTTTTGTTTTTTTTTATGAACTGAACTCTAGACTTCAACTCTGCTACACAAATTTTGCTTACAAGAATGTCTTCTTTAGGCATGTAATCTGTTGCTGTAGTAAACTTGAGAATAAGCAATCAATTAAACGCAAAGCCATTTTTTTCTTGTAATTATTTTGCTCAAGAACTCGAAGTAACCATTAGTTTAACTTGAAATTTTAATATAATCATTGAAATATTTTTTTAAAGCCCAGTGAAAATCACATCTTTTGTGTTCCGTATTAAAAGACAATTTAGGTCCATTTTTAAAATTCTACCATATCTAACTAAAAAAGTTAGTCTCTAAAAACTACCATGACTAACGATAGATCTGAACAGTGTTAACTGTGACCAGTTAACCCTTTTAATAAATACAATTAATTAAATCAAAATAGTTATTAATTACTTAATTAATAAGTAAAATAATTATTAAATATTAAGTAAATACTTCAAGGTGATGGTGGGTGGAGGAGGTCAACGAAATAAGAAGGTGGAGGAGGTGATAAAGGAGAAAATGATGAAGATCATAGAGGGAAGATAATAATGAAAAAGATGAGAAGATGATGAAGATGAAGGGAAGGCTAGGGCTAGGGTTTGATCAAGGCAGATTAGGTAGGAGGCTAGATGTGGAGTTGGTGGCGGGGCAAATATGGGATTGGAGATGGACGGAGAAGGTGGAGGTTAGGGTTAGGATTAGTTTTTAGTGTCAGGGTTTGTAAGTTTGTTTGGATAGGACGTTGGGGTGGCCACGGAAGAGGGGAGGGCGACGTAGGTGGCGAGTGGAGAAGGGAAGAAGTGTAGGGTAAGGGTTATGTTTAGAAAAGAAGAAAATGAATGATGAAGAAAGGATATTTGTGAATGTTAAGGGTGACGTGGCACTAATAGTCATGGTAGTCTTTTTTGAAGATTACAAACCTGTCATGATGGTAATTTAGAGATGTTAATGTTTTTCTTTGTTTGTTGCCAAATACTGAAGCTATTTGGTAGCTTTTTGAAAGGATTTTTTTTATTACAATCCTTTGTATTTATATATACCAACTGGCAACTATAATCTTTGTATTTGTATATACCCCCTTGTAATCTTTAAAACTATTATTAGAAAACTTATTTTCATTGATATTTGCTTGAAACTTCACTGTTTTAAGTTGCAGAAAAGGCAAATTAGCATATCTATATTTATTTCAATTTTATATCATTTTTAGTAATTACAAGCTATACATTTTTTCCCAAACCTTCATTAAACTATCATACTTTATACTAATTTATCATTATTATCATCTATTTAAATATATCGCATCCATTTCACTAAAATACGCCCGTAATTATAAAGGCTTGAGTAGAAACTTTGAAGATTAACTTTGGTAAAACATAAGCAACATAATCTAGTAATGAAAATATAATGTTAAATTAAAAATTATGAAATAAATATAGCATACGTAGCATTAACTAAGCAAACATCTCTTTATAGTTTATATACATCTGCTCTGAATGTGAAGAGGTGTTTGGAAACATGTAAGATTTCAAGGGGGTATGTATAAATACAAAGATTAGGGGGGAGGCGATACATGCACACACAAATATTGCAAGGGGGTATACGCCAAAATTCCTTTTCCCGAAATAAGCCTTTTAAAAAAGATGAAAACAGAACCTTACTGAACATTCAATGTCTAGCGTTTCATCATCGTCGTCGTCATCAGTTTTGTTGTTTCTGCTGCTATCTTTCTGGAAACCAAATTTTATTACATTCAATTACACTGTCCATACTACTGTTAGTGCTTAATTTTATAGCTTGTTTCTGTTCTACTAAACATACATTCAGGGTGGTCGCTATGACGTCCCAAGTGCTCCACCTTTTCATGGATCTCAGGACGAAATCAGCCAGGCTTCTGATCAGATATCTACTCCAAAAGCATATGTTACTCCATGTTTAGAAGATTCAAATGGTTACTCTACCAAAAATGAGGCAAATTTTCAAGCAAAAGCAGAAAACAAAGCACCCATCCAAAACACCAGGTATTTACAGTTTTAAATTACTTGGTAAAAATAATTGTAGAAAATGTAGTAGATGTCATTTCTAGTTGTGTTGAAGGGTTAGTGTATGGAGGGAGGGAGGGTTTGACTAGGATCCTTTATTAGGATTTGGAAACAAGTCCTAGCAACTTAAGCCTTTACAACTGTATTGGGGTGTGGGCAAACTATGATGCTGTTGTGTGAGCAATAGACTCATGTTTTAGTACACGAAAATCAAGATGGACAGTGGCTATCATGCAAAAAAGTGGGCATAACTATCTTAGATGTGCCTTGGGAGTAGATTAACCTCCCCCGTGTGTGCATGCATGCGCTTGCATGAATTCTTGTATGTCTAGATTTTTTGCTATGTAAAAAAGAATTTGTGCTTTTCCCCCTTCTTCTGTAAAGGTTCTACTGTTATAAAAGTGCATTCCTTGTTTAATATGATTGATCTTCTTATCAGCTCCTCTGTTCATGCCGAAGGGGCTGCAGCTTCAGGTTCTTTACCTGCTCGAGTACCTACTTTTCATGTGAGGTACATGTTACGAAACTTGCAATTAAAATCACTATGTTGTAAATGCTTAATATTCCGCATCAAGAATAATGCAAGTCAATGATGGCACATGTTTCTCCTTGAATCTTCAAATTGCCATTTTCACCAATAGTTCTTTTTTCCTTTGTCAACATGTTTCAGTGGACAAGGGCCTTGGTACTCTGTGATTGCCTATGATGCATGTGTTCGTCTCTGTCTTCATTCATGGGCCAGAGGCTGCATGGAAGCTCCCATTTTTTTGGAAAATGAATGTGCACTTCTAAGAAATGCATTTGGGTAAGTCTATATGTTCATTATTGTTCCTCGCACTTCTAAGATATGCATTTCGATAAGTATATGTCTTCATTTTCGTTTCTCGCATAATGTAGCCTCTTCATGTGTTAGTACTTGGTTTCTATTCTAGTTGAATCTTTATACTTTTTTTTCTTTAATTTTCATGTAGTTTGCAGCAAATATTGCTACAGTCAGAGGAAGAACTCTTGGCCAAACGGTCTTCAGAACTTGTAAGTGAAGGAGCTGCAGTAAAACCCAAAAAGATCATTGGAAAGATGAAAGTCCAAGGTTAGGTACCTTTCTTTTTTGGGACATTGCTTTGCTTCCAGCCAGCTCTTTCACTTTTACTTCTGATCTTAACATTTTGAAAAATCTCAATTATTCAGCACCATTCTTCAACAATGATTAGTGTTGACATGCACTTTTTGTTGAATTATTATTAATATATCAGTTTTCATTTGAAAAGACAACCATCTGACCTTCACATTTTATATCGCAGTTCGCAGAGTTAGAATGGCTCTAGACATGCCATCCGGCTGCAACTATCTGTCTCTGACGACACCAGTGGTAAAATTGGAATCCCTGAAGTATCGTATGTCCAACTTACAGTCGACCCTGTCATCTGGATGGGAATCACTTCGAAAAGTTCGAGTTTTGCCTCGCCTGCCTGCCAATAGTTCCTTTTCTCGGCACAGCTTGGCATATATGCATGCCAGCACTCAGTATATCAAACAGGTCTCCGGACTTCTTAAAATCGGTGTGACTACCTTGCGCAGCAGCTCATATGAAGTAGTCCAAGGTACTAATATATAAAGAAGTGTTGGGTTTAAATTGTGTAATATCATCTCTGATGACATATCTTGTTACAGAATCATATTCTTGTCTTTTGAGGTTGAAAAGTTTGACCGAAGAGGATGCAGTTCGTCTGCAAGCTGGATCTGGCGAAACACATGTTTTGTATGTAAAATATTTTCATGACGTGCCTTTCAATATTTTTTCATGTTTTATGCTACAGAGTTTATTCTCCTTGTGTTTAACTGACTTAAGCTAAAGCTGTGTCCATGTTGGACACATTCCTTACACAACACTTTTAGGAACCCCATAGATACTTGCAGGATGCTAATATTATGCGCCTTTAATTCAGGACATGTATCTTATAATATTATCCTCAATTTTACATATATTTTTAAGTTTGGACTTTATCTTACACTTCATAGATTCTGTTCGACTCTCCTCGAATGCTTCAATGTCGTGCAATACCCGCCAGCAGTGCCTTTCCTTTTACTTTCAATTATAATTTTGGTGAAACGTATTAGATCACCTGCACTTCATAGATTCAGTTCGACTCTCCTCGAATGCTTCAATGTTGTGCAATACCCGCCAGCAGTGCCTTTCCTTTTACTTTCAATTATAATTTTGGGGAAACATATTAGATCACCTGCACATGTTTCAACATAATGATTTGGGTTATAGTAATTTAATTTTGATGAAAATATTAAATTATCGTTTAGACATGTTTTAACATAATGACTTGAGCTATTTCTTTAACTTTATTGAACGAAAACAAGAAATGGAAAGCCAATACTGTTCCTATATGCTCATTTGAAAGTAGGAATTATTATGTTTCTTTATAATGCATAGATTTTTGTCATTATATATATATAAGGTTAATGGAGGAAAGAGGCCATAGGAGGGAATTTCCTCCTATGGCGTCGAAAAAATACATCCTCCCTCATTTTTTCCGACGATCGGCACCTACCATCTTCATCGTTATCATCTAAGATGTGGGTACACCAAATTTCATATGATTCTACAACTTTTTCACTGTTGATTTAGTGGGTTCAAAATTAACGGTTTACCGACAATAGAACTTTTTACATTGCTAAATCAACGGTGAAAAGGTTGTAGAATCACTTGAAATTTGGTGTACCCACATCTTAGATGATAACGATGAAGATGGTGGGTGCCGATCGGTGGAAAAAATGAGGGAGGGTGTATTTTCCGACGCCATAGGAGGAATTCCCTCCTATGGCATCTTTCCTCCATTATTCTCTCTCTCTCTCTCTATATATATATATATATATATATATATTTGTGTTTTTGTGTATCTAAATATGTATGCATGTCCATATATGGCATGCATGTTTGCTGTGTTTCATGCCACATCACATTCTATCTTTGTAAAGATTTCTTGTGTCCTTGTCCCGTATCACTTTACTGCACCATAGTCCCCCTTTCTTCTAATTTTATTGTGTACTTTGAGTCCTAAATTCTTGGTTTATACTAACAATCTCCCTGTAAATTACAGTTTCCCAGACAGTTTAGGAGACGATCTAATAGTTGAAATTTACGATTCCAAAGGCAAGTTGCATGGCCGTGTAAATGCTCAACTTGCAACTATAGCTGAGGATCCGGTAAGAATTCCAGTTATATCCCACATCTAGGCGGGTGATTTCTGAGCTTTTGACATTTTCTCAACTTGCAGAGCGACAAAACTCGCTGGTGGTCCATATATCGTGAGCCAGAGCATGAGCTTGTGGGGCGCATACAGCTTTACATTAATTACACGACCAGTGTTGATGAAAATGGTGCTCTAAAGGTTTGCATAAATACACTCTTAGAAGCATACTAGATCAAGGTTTGCATAAAATACACTCTTAGAAGCATACTAAAATAATGCTAATTGTTTTGAAGCATGCTAATATAAATCGGATCTTACACTTTTTTTGAGAAAAAAGAGTCAAATATATGAACATTGCTTTCTCTGGATATTTGTGTATGTCATGATATATGAATCTGCCTTGTCATGTCTGTGATGAATAGAAAAATTTCTTCTGCTTGTTGCTTTATCTCAGCAGTAAGATTGTTTATACCGATTCTTAGCTGGTTAAATTTCGCCCTTTCGCCCATACTAAATTTCTTGAACTCTTTTCCTTTCATATGTTAAAACTAGCTGCCACTGAAACCCAGCACTTCTTGCGCTAAAGCTATTTATGGAGCAGTTTACATGTCATTTTTCATATATGGTTATATATGAGCTAAATTTGCATACTTCGAAACTTTGTTTGGGCCCACACAACACGTGGGCCCACACACATGGATGCACACGGGCTTTAAAAGACTCAAGACTTATTGTGGGTTGTCTCATCTGATATCTTATACCCATATGCATCCCACAATTTTCCCGATGTGGGACTATATTCCCATATTCTCAACACATACTTGCCTGCCATCAGGATTTGTGGCAACATCTCTTGATTTTAATTGCATATTTGGCAGGTTTGGCTTCGGCACCATCTCATAGTGTTCTGATGCAGATTTGCTAGTTAGCTGTAGAACTTAGTTAATCTTCTGTGGAGCTTTGTTCACTTGGCTCTCAACAGCTGACCCAGTGTTGATAGGAAAAATGCATGATGATGATAATGATCGGTTTGATAGAGGAAGATAGGGAAGATGACAGAATCATGATATATGAAGTGTCCCACAAAATTGAAACTCCCTTCTATCATGTCATTTTGTTTGAAACAAACTAGATTCAGTCATAAAATATCATATCTTCAATGCCAATGTTATTTATTCCTACCTTTGTTTGACTTAAAAACTGAAAACATGGTCTTCAGCTATATCAGAACCATTATTTAACTTTATTTTACCTCAAAGATGATACACCTATATAAAATTGCAATATATCATAAATCAGATATGTGTTTCAACAGCTCCTATGGTTACAATAACATTATTGCAGTGCATGAAAGTCCTATAATACATCCCCCTTCTCATATAACTTGGGTTATGAATCTGTGATACTAACTTCAAGATTGCTAGCCCTGCTGAATCGAAAAGGTTGTCTTTTCCCTTTGACATGCTGAAAAAATCACTCTTGGATCTATCAGATTGAGGCTCTCTATGTGTGCATTTGTATGCTTCTTATTCTATTATTCTATTTGCAGTGTGGCTCTGTTGCGGAAACAGTGGCATATGACTTGGTTCTGGAGGTCGCAATGAAAGTGCAGCATTTTCAACAACGCCAATTGTTGCTGCATGGATCATGGAAATGGTTGTTGACAGAATTTGCCTCATACTATGGAGTTTCAGATGTCTACACTAAACTAAGGTATTGAAATGTTTTCTTTTCCCTTTATTAATGTTCTTCTTGGTGCAAAAATCCATCTAGAGTTCTATATAGAGGATTCTTTAGCTATATTTTATGGCGTTTATAAATTTACTGAAATTTTTGTCAGATATCTTTCATATGTTATGGATGTGGCAACCCCTACAGCTGATTGTCTTATGCTGGTTCATGATTTGTTATTGCCTGTGATTTTGAGGAGCCGTGGTAAAAATGCTCTAAGTCATCAAGAGGTACATCTTTTCTTTGTTAGTGATCAGACAGAATAGTATGATATAGGATTATGTAATCTCTAGAGATGAATTACAATTTTACTATGTCCTCTATATTCATGCTTGATCAGTATTTTGTATCCAACTTTCGAACTTCTACCATGGAGTGTAACAACAATATCAACTCTTCATGCACTGCCTGATGAATTGTTAATGTGCTGACATGATTTTAAGTATATATGATGAAGTAACATCCTCTGTTTCCACAGTTTTTCCATTAAAACTAATTTAATTTTCATGGTTTAGCTAATTTCTAAATTATGTCACACCTGGCATTTATTCTTACAAACAATTTTCAGAATCGGATACTAGGAGAAGTTGTGGAGCAACTTGAGTTGATTCTAGCTATCGTTTTTGAGAACTACAAGTCATTGGATGAATCAGCTCCTTCAGGAATGGTGGAAATTTTCACGCCTGCAACTGGTACTCCAGCTTCATCGCTGGTGCCGGCAGTAAAGCTGTACACTCTTCTTCACGATGTATTATCTCCAGAGGCACAATTAAAGATGTGTGGCTATATCCAGGTTAGTCAATAAACGGTCTGTGTTGAAGGTTCCTTTAAGTTGACTTGTCTATATAATATTTTGTGCATTTGAAATTCCAACCTGTGTTCAGGCCGCTGTTAAGAAAAGGTCAAGGAGGTATTTGTTGGAAACTGATGAGTTTGTAACCAGCAGTAGTGAAGGAATCCTGATGGATGTTGTGACTCTCTCTACTGCTTACCAGAAGATGAAAAATTTATGCATAAATATTAGGAATGAAATTTTCACAGATATTCAAATCCATGATCAACATGTTCTCCCCAGGTAGGCTTTCTGATAACATTGGCCAACATTACCATTTATTACCTTTGCTTTCATTTCACTTGTTGTGGATGTTCAAGATATTTTTATTGGTCCATGGAAAATATATCTTGCTTACCTTTATTCTGCAGTGGATAGGCTCAAATTAGAGAGATGCATGCATCAATTCATCTAGTACAACCAACCAGCCCTCAGATGCATTTGTATTCATGTGTGTACTATACTAAATAAATTAACTCTTGTTTGTGCATTAGTTATGTGCTTTACAATGGAATTCGGAACTGAACTTCTGTCTGCACCTGTGAAGCACGGATTCGTGAAAACCCCTCATATTGACTCGGATTCGCCAACTGAAGTGGGTCTGATTTGCGGGGACACGATTTTTGACTTTTGTAATTAAATAAATTTAAAAAATTCGGAAACTTCATGAATCGACCTGATTTGCAAATCGGTGCTGCATTTCGGGTTATTGGTTTTTAGATATGGTTTGGGCTGATCATTTAAATTGGTACTTAGATGCGGTATAGGTTGATAATTTAGATTGAATCTCACTCAACAAAATTATGTCTTCTCCTTGCAAAAATTAGGTTTTTTTTATCGAGGTACCGCGGCTGACCACATATCCATTTTTTCTTATATATATTTATATCATCTCATGTTTGAGTATTAGATGTGGTATAGGTTGATAATTTAGATTGAATCTCACTCAACAAAATTATGTCTTCTCCTTGCAAAAGTTAGGTTTTTTTTATCGAGGTACCGCGGCTGACCACATATCCATTTTTTCATATATATATTTATATCATCTCATGTTTGAGTATTATTAACTTAGAACCGTTTAATAGTATTCTTATGTTATTTACATATTTATATTTATATAGTTAATCAATTAAACCATTTGATATCATAATGTATCCCATATCGTAGGTTTTTGGAAAATCGTGAATCCGTGAATCTGAATCGTATCGTTGCCGTATTCGTTCTGCACATCATGCTTTTGATAATACCTTCCTTGTGTAATTTATAAGTAGCTTGAAGATCGTTTTTCTGCATATTCAGCAAGGAACCCCTGATGATAAAAGATTCAACCATTTGGGATGTAGTTAAAAGACACAAAGGAGTAACTGCAAATTACTTAGAAAAGACATGATTTTATCCACTTCATGTCTCCATGTGATTTTCAAGATAAAACAAGGATCAGGATGCATTACATAATATGCTCATCCTTGCATATTACTGTGGTAAATAACAAGTTCTAGGACAGACCCTGGAATATTGGGTGAATTATTTACTCCTTTTCTGCACTTCTGTATAGAGGTTTTTCAGATTTCTACAGAAACTAATGATGTAATTACAAA
This sequence comes from Agapanthus africanus, assembly GCA_030015575.1. Lineage (NCBI taxonomy): Eukaryota > Viridiplantae > Streptophyta > Magnoliopsida > Asparagales > Amaryllidaceae > Agapanthus > Agapanthus africanus. The sequence continues at coordinate 72,288,508 of CM057337.1, read as the reverse complement.
CCAAATCATAAATTGCTCAGTTCAATCTCTTCTGCATTAGGTTACTTGCAGCGATATGGTGTTACCATATTGTATCCGTACATCTGTACACCTCCTTGAAGACAGCTACACCATCACCAAGGCAATTTAACATGTTCTCTGTAAATTTGGAGTTCGGATTCAACTGCATTTCTTTTGATAGTAAAGACATCAAGGATTGAAGTATGGTGATATTCGAATTTAACCATTTTCAGATTGTTGCACATGCATCTTACTCTACATAACTTTACTTTTGTAAACAAGCGTTTGTGGCTGCGCATGCATCATGGATGCTATGTATAGTAATTATTTAAAAAATTGGACTTTTTAATAGTTCGGCACCATCATATTCTCTTGCTTACATGTAATTTATTTCCCATACTGTTTCTTTCTTGATTAATATCAGTTCACACCTTAATACATTTTCATGTCTCCCAGTTTTGTAGATCTCCCAAATATCTGTGCATCTATATACAGTGTTGATCTTTGCAATAGATTGCGGTCGTTCCTTGTTGCATGCCCTCCAACTGGCCCAGCACCGCATGTGGCCGAGCTTGTGATTGCAACTGCTGATTTTCAAAAGGATCTTGCTACCTGGAACATTTGGTAAGTTAGTAACATGTTTCTATGATACGTTGTTGATTCATTATTTTACTTATGTTTGCCGACTCTTTTTTTAAAAAAATTTGTGAATGTTCTGCATAGCCCCATCAAAGGAGGTGTTGATGCTAAAGAATCGTTCCACCTTTATATTGTTTTATGGATTCAAGATAAGCGTCTTTCATTGCTCGAGGCTTGCAAGCTAGATAAGGTATGATATTTTCTTGTTTATTCTAATTTTAGTTTTTAAAAAAAATGTAATTGCTTTATCATGGTACTTATTGGGTCCATATGTCTATGGGGTCATCAATGTGTTTGCTATGATCATTTCAACAGGTCAAAATCTTGTTATGTTTTCTGTAGACCTTAGCAAAAGTTTAATTGATTTGTTGAGACTCAAAAGCTAGTATAATTTCATGAGTAATACTGTTTTCCATGATTTATGTTGCCTTAGCTGATGGTAGGTGTATTATTTGACTCTTGATTTTATGTAGGTCAGGAGGATGATATAATTTCTGTAGGAAATCTTTCATATTCCCTTGGAGACTTCTTTAGAAGACGCTAGCTAGTCTTTTAGGCTTTATGTATGCTTAGGATTTAGAAGGCACCAACTAATTAAAGCTTGACTTCATATTGATCACCAGCAGGCAGTTTTGGAACTTCGTCTAATTTTCAGAAGCCTTGCTCCATAGACGATCCCATTTTGATGGAAACCCTTAAATGATGATTGTTTGTAATTTGTGACTCAAAGTTGAATATGATTCAATATAGCAAATACATTACCTCTTCCCCTATCCCCTCTTCTTCTTCTAGGTGTTTTTTTCTAGTTGAGGAAAACTTTGGAGTATGAATTTTCTAGGACTATGGGAAGGCCTAATCTAATGTCTAGTATAATGAGCATATAAAGTTCTATTTCAAACGTTACACTGAAGATCTGGATCATTGCTTTAAACGCGCATTAATTTTCTAGATTTGTTTTTTATAACTGTCAGGAACCACTTTAGCTGTTGGGTTTGTGGATAACTATGCATATGAAGCTTACTCTTTCTTGTAAAGACAGAATAACTAGTGGTAAATAAATACTTCGTCAAAATGACAATGATGAGGTTTGAGCCTAGGACCTCTTGGAAACCTTGTGGTCTAATACCATGTCAAGAGCCACTTAAGCCGAAAGCTTAAGTTGTTGGGTCGTGGATAACAATGTATATCAAGTTGATAATGTTTAACAATAACCAATGTGCAGATGAAATGGTCAGGAGTAAGAACTCAGCATTTAACAACTCCTTTTGTTGATGAAATGTATGATCGACTGAAAGAGACCCTCAATGAGTATGAAGTCATTATTTGTCGTTGGCCAGAGTACAGCTTTGTACTAGAGAATGTAAGTAAAATATCTGTTTAATAAACCATTTGCTTCAGATTTTAGGTATTTATTTTTCTGTCTTGTGTCTTGTGGCCTTAATACTAAAGGCCATAGCAGATATTGAGAAAGCAACTATTGAGGCTTTAGAGAGACAGTATGCGGACGTGTTGTCGCCTTTAAAGGATAGCATGGGACCTAAGAAATTTGGCCTGAAATATGTACAAAAGCTGACAAAGCGCAATTCTATGGCCCCTTATGTCGTGCCTGATGAGGTTTGCTCTCATGTTGAGCTTTCTTTTCTTTTCTTTTTTATAAAATTATTTTAAAAGGTTTGTATCATTTCTACTTACCTGCTTTGTGTAACCCCGCCTCTCCCTCCTCCTTTTTTAGCTTGGCATTCTTCTGAATACGATGAAAAGGTTGCTTGATGTACTGAGGCCCAAGATAGAAGCGCAGTTCAAATCTTGGGGTTATTATATGCCTGATGGTGGAAATGTTGGTGAGCACCTCGGTGAAGTTACTGTCGCATTGAGAGCCAAGTTCAGAAACTACCTTCAAGCAGTTGTGGAGAAACTTGCAGAGAATGTGAGTATCTTCTCAGTGTTGCGGCGTGATAATTTTTTATTCAGAATATATGATGGGAATTAATTGAGAAAAGACTAAACTGCAGGAAACCCTTTTCACTTTTGCTTGAATAGCAGTATGCTGTACTCTTCTTTAACCTTCAAGAAACATTTTTTTTTGGTTTCTGCACACATATTTTCCTCATGATGTAAGTCTTAGATACAGAATGTTGTGAGAAAGGGATAGTAAAAAATGCAGAAAACGTAAAAGAAGATAAAATAAAATAAAATAGAAAATTCAAGATTATTTTGGGGAACATGTAGTTGCAGAAAATGGGAGAAATAGCTGTTAAAGTACAGTGATGTAAAACCAGAAGAGATTAAGAAAAGTTACAGGACAGAATTTGGAAGAAAAATTATGAATGAAAAGAGACGAATAGAAGCTTTTTAGTGGAAGAAAATAACAGAAAAATTTACCAAAAAGTTTTATTATCAAAGGTAAAAAATCTATTCATTACGTGAGAATTCTATTTATAGAAGCAAATAAAATAAGGATAACTTTGAATTAGACAATTTATATACTAGGAAATAACAACTATCTAACAAGTGAAAATCCATGGGAAAACAGCTACATAAAAGACAAGATCCGAATTTTATGAAATTGACAGTTAAGATCTCAAACAGTCTGATCTCCATCATAAAAAAGGAGGCACAGGTTTTAAGTAGAGAGGGTGTGTAACTTCTATCACAAATGCAAGAGAAGTTTCTTGGATTTGAGCCTTAGATAAATAAATAGTTAAAGTAGAAATCACAAGATCTCGGGTGGAGAGGAAAACTAACATTTCTACCTTTCCCTTTGAAATCATAACTTAGCTGAATACTGTGTAGGAATAAATTTAAGTTATCCTTTAGGATTAAGTTTAATTGAATAATTTTATGAATTCCAGACTCGAGCACAGAGTGCCACGAAGCTTAAGAAGATAATTCAGGATTCAAAGGATGTTGTGGTTGAGTCAGACATCCGCAGCAGAATGCAGCCTTTGAAGGATCAGCTCATTCAAGCAATAAATCATCTTCATACTATTTTTGAGGGTCATGTATTTGTAGCATTATGCCGAGGTTTCTGGGATCGGATGGGACAGGTGCATATTTTTCAAAAAACTTTTTTGTGGTTTTTTCACTTTGTTGCAGTTTGATTTATTATTTGCCTTGCTTGAAACAGGATGTACTTAATTTCTTAGAAAACCGCAAAGAAAACCGATCGTGGTATAAAGGGTCTCGAGTCACCCTAGCCGTAAGTAACTTATTATATTTTGAAGCCCAAAAGAATTAAAGCCAGATATGATTGATTAATTTTGGATTTTTCTTAGGTATTGGACGACACATTTGCATCACAGATGCAGCAGTTGCTTGGAAATTCACTTCAAGAGAGGGATTTGGAGCCTCCAAATTCAATCAAGGAAGCCCGTTCTGTGCTCTGCAAGGATGCACCTAGTCATAAGGACTCAAATTTCTACTACAATTAGGAGTTAGACTGCAAATTTTTTGATCTTCTGGTTCAAAATCAGTTTTGTGAAGTATGAAGTGTTGCATGGCTCTTTAACTAATTATTGTTCAACCCGAAATGTATATTGTGGTCAATTATCAGTATAGATGACAAGGCAAGAGGATACATAGACCAATTTGTATAGCTGAAGGTGGTCTTGAGGGAAGCGAAATGAGAAGAGAAAGAGAAGCCCTAATGAAAGAAGCTGTGCCTCAACTTTAAGTTCAGGTATCATGAGGTGCTGTAGATAGTAGAGGATATATTTATTTTTGGAGTCCCTTTTTGCTTGCTGAGCTTATCAGTATGGAAAAGTAATTTTAAGGAAACAACTAAGCCTGTAATGTATGCGAAGATGCTATAATATGTAGAAACTATATAAATAGTTTTATGTTTTGACAGTGAGGATTTTGATGTTATTGTTCATTTCTTGTATTAAAAGTGAGGCATTACAGAAAATAATTTTGGATCCTATGTACTTGGGTGAACGAACAATGCCCATGGTTTATAATGAGAGCACTATTTGTGCGAATCCAATATAGTTCGTGTGCGTCTTGCGTAGGCCTTTTATGTTGGCTTGAAAGACATAATTTGATCGGTTTCAATTCTGTGTTCATGGAAATGGTAATCACTTCCAGATAAAATATCATCAGGATGGCAAAAATCAGCTGACTGTTAGCGGTTTGATTTCTGTGTTCATGGAAAAGGGAAATGACATTTAGATAAAATGCCAGGAGGATGGCAAAATCAGCCGCGCTTACGATTTGGAAATTCACGACTGCTTTGCCATGTATTTGTACAGACAGGAATATTGAAACACATATTTGGTTCAATAAAATCTCAGCTCATTTCGAACCTGGATTCTTCAAAAATTTCATCAACTTTTCGTTTGTATTTAGTCATAAAATCGATCATATATTTTTGTCAATAAAATCTCAGCTCATTTCGAACCTGGATTCTTCAAAAATTTCATCAACTTTTCGTTTGTATTTAGTCATAAAATCGATCATATATTTTTGTCAATCATCACAAATGACCATTTTGCCAGAAAAGGCTGCAAGTCCTTGAAAGAATGAAAATTATTCGCTTAATATCACACTGTGACAAACAATTTCAAATACATATGTACATATTGCTGAACCAAACATAAGTAGAAGTCGTTGCTTACACTTATATTTTCGCAGCTCAAATGGTAGTTTCCTAACGAATGTAACAATTTTTACAACACTAAAAGGAGCCATTAAGAGATGCAGCAGAAGAAAAACATTATGATTTCAGGTAGCACGCCGTTATACCACGAAGCTTCAAAATAACTTTGATAAAACACGGCAAGATGACCAAAAGGCCACAGTTGCTGCCTTAAATATTGCTGGATTTTGGTACATTCTGCAAAAGAAAGAAACAACTTGAGAGAGCAATAAATAGCACAAATAAAGGGGTCATTGTAGAGCTGCAAATACTAGTTTTCTGAAGCATGCTCTGTAACATGAAAAGAGAAATTAAATCATAAAATTATTCCCAAATCTTAATAATTTGTTAAGATAATTTATATTATATTATTTCAAATTGTAATTCCTATTATCTGGTTTAGATGAAAAATATATGGATTATAAAGATATTTCCAATCCTCGTTATTGTGATCGTATATAAAATTCGAATGAAGAATGGACGAGAGTTCAATTGATTTATATAATGAACACAGTTTTTTTCCCCTTTTCATTTAAATATAAGACCATGGCATACAATTGCATGTGAAGGCAACTCCCATCCCAACTTCAAACACCAAACAGTTGAGATAATAAACTTGTAAGGGTAGCTCTGTCAAACTGATTTCTATACCCAGTGGATTTGGCAAAATTGCATATATAATTCACCCAGTTATGTGGAATTCAGTAGTTAGGCTATTTACCCAATGGCAGTTGCACCCCATGATGCGACATTGTAGATAACTATGCTTCCATCCCATGCCTTTCGGAGCTTTCCTTTCTTCCCTTTTACAGAGAATGTTTTGCTAAGTGCTGAAGTAACAAAAAACAGGGAGAAGAACCACACAAAATGCTTGAAAATTATCATCGATCCATAGTACATTTCATATACAGTTTATATTAGCTATCTTTAAAAGAAAAAAAATAAATAAAGAACTCACCTTTTTGCAGTTGATTGGGAGGTAGATCCTGCAAAAATAAAAATAATTTCACAACATTAGGAAAATCACATAGAAAGGATGTTGGTTTCGGACTAGGCATGTTAGAGGAAGTCCACCAATATTTGTAATGTAGTGAAAAGAAGAGAACATAAACTATTATATATTTGAAAGAAATTTATTATCATTGAATGTAAACATACTTTAGTTTCTTTCAGTGAAAGCAAGTATGCTGCCATGAAGCATGCAATTGCCTCAACTATATCCTCTTGGCTGACATGAACATAATCATCTTGCTCCTCATCAGTATTCTTATCTTCCCATAAATCTTTAGGACTGACAATGTCCCAAGATGCATTTTCATCTGCTGCCACATAAGAATGTCAGTTTAAAAACTAACCCAAGGCGAGACTTATAAAATAAATAAAAGCATATCATTTCTCCAACACACAAGGCAGTTTGTTTGCATACCAGAAATATTGTGAGAAACTGACATATGCATACTCCCAAGCTTTTCGAGAAAGTCAGCTGATTCAACTTTTGACTTGAGCAGTTCACGCAGCTGTTTGTCAAGAGAGCAAGCATTCAAACTTTAATTCTTAATATAATCACAGGATATGATAACATTTTATAAAACAATCATCATCAACTTATCATCTAAGCCTTTTTGCCATCAAAGTGGATGGCCCTAATGCAACACTCCATTTGAAAAATTTAGAAAAGGGTTTACGACAATATAGAACTAAGTCAACAGTATTAAGGGGTATGTATAAGCATTTCGAATAAAGAACCGTCTGATTTAATACGGGATATGAAAATCTTGAAATGCGCCTATGTTCTTTGAAGCAATAAATCCTAAGATTTTCATGCCCAAGGCATGTTTGAATAATTTGAGATAAGATATAACGTTATAATTTTGTTAAGAATATTGGGAATTGAAAATAAAAGGACATATTGTTTGGATGTTAGGATTAGAAACGGATGCGAGAGATGATGGAAGGCTTGAGTTCCAAGGAAAAAGCAAGCAAGTAAGTATAGGATTATTAAAAAAAATTCACTTTGAACTAATTTTCTAATCCAAAGGAATGGGCCATTTTGGACGTTTTTTCACTAACGGATTTGCTCATGGAAAACACATCTGAACAAACCATCTCGCCGGATTGGTCCAACTCTGTGTAAAAATGGAACCTACACTTCTAACCCCGCAGGATGTGTGTATACAAACAAAGCCTACATCATAATTAATATCAATTCTTGGCTTAGGAAACTATGGATAAGAGAGAGGTTCACCATAATCCCAATATTTTTTATTATCTTAAAAAATCGTCAATTACAACAATATTCATTAAATGTTTTTCCATTATATACCCTTGCTTTCGTAGCTTCTTCGTAAATTATTGGTTATTTCTTTGTCATGCGAGTCTCACATGTCAATCAGTGACAAAGATACCCTTTACTTCTAATTATTCAGGCTAACTCTCAGTTATCTATCCTAAACCTGTATGTTGCACTTGTATACCTGCAGATTTCTGAAATGCACCAATGTACCCTTATTTTATTTATGTGCCCCAGCGACGTTGACGGAGAAGTCAAATTACTTAGCTATACTTTAAGTTGTTTACCTAAATCCTCTCAAACTTTCATCCGTTTCCGTTTTAAGAAGTTTGAATCAGCCTCATGTCACCATAATCCCATTAGAAGCTGTCAGATAAAGAAGGCCGCCCACTTTGATCTATCTACATCAGCTTGAGGTGAATCATCTAGTTGATTATCACCATCTTCATCGCCTTGTGAACCATCACTCTCATTCTCAGATGGAAAAATGTAGTATCATTATCACTGGCATCATCCTTGTCATTATCTCTAAAAGAATTCTTTTACCACCTTTCTTGATACGAGCTATATAAAAAGTCACGCACATCGACATTATTATCTGAATGATCATCTTCATCAGCTTGCTTTCCTTTTACTATGTTTGGATCTACATAATTATGTAAAAACAACACTTTCTCCCATTCTAGAAGTTGCAGCTGTACTAACCTTATTATTTTAAGAGGTTTAAAAAATTAACACTTTCATGGCTATTTATGTATTTGAGTATGTAATAGACTTGCATCCTGTAAGAGCTTGTGTTACAAATATAATAAGCTTCTTCTTCACTTCACCCCTTTTCTTGATTATGTAGTGATTTTGTGTATGCATCAATGTCTCTAGAAACCGATAATTATTTTGTTATCTATAATTTTCTACTGATATTGGTGCTATGGCAATACTAATATACTATTGTTCGATATTGTCTTAGTGTCTTCTCTTTTTGATTGCAATGGCAACCCAATTAATATTAAGAAAAAGACTTAACGAGATGTCGTTTCTCACTCCGCAATACAACACGAGTATCCTCCGAACTTCTATAGATTTATCGCCCAGATCATATGTGATTTTCTTGCCATCTCATGCCCTTTTGGCTTTAAATTCAGGTTGAACGGAGTTTATATTAAATGGAGGTATAGGTCATGTGAACTATGATATGCAAGTATCCTTTCCTAAAAGCAAACATAACCGCACTTAATTTTCGAGTTAAGAGAAAAAAGATGTAGAAATGGATTTAAGCCATTTGCAATTATGTCAACTTTGGAATTTGAAACTTTAGATAACCACAACTATCCTAACTACAAAACCATAGTCAAACAAGCAATAGTTAAGACTTTAGAGTTAAGTTTAGATAAACTCCATAAAACGCAATGAGCTAAAACCTTACATTAAAGCCATACAAGCCAAATTGTTCGTTTCCGGCTTTCAGTTTCATCAACAAGCTTACTTTGTGACAATCAGAGTGCATAAAGTATATAATGTGGAATTATCACTTTGTTTCCCATGTCTACCTCATTACCTTGTCCATGTCTCAGGGAATAATTTGTAAGCTAAACCTTTCTGAGTTTTCTTTGGAGAACACTCGTTAGATAGTTACACACTTACACTTCAACTTCTTTTCTGGGGACAGCCTAACAACTTATAAACTATTTTTTTAAATTAAATTCTTTAAAATCAGATCCCCTATATTAGACTAGCAGAAGTTACATTATTTCTCCAATCCCACAATTCAAGCATCACAACTACATAACTTATATATTCTGGGGGGGGGGGGGGGGGTCTTGCTTCCAATTGGAATGGCAAGAACTGCAACATCAATTGGCCTACTCAATTGAAGTCTCCCCTTCTAAAGATGTAAGAGGCTAAATATTAAAGTCCCTCTGGCCTTAAATTTCACTTGCCTGATAAAATCCACACCAATTCCTAGCACACGAATCGGCATAAAACGCAACCTATATCTCTCAATCTCAAAAACAAACTTCAAAAAAAAAAAAAAGAAGAGAAATTTGATACCTCATCCGCTTCCTCTTCATCTGACGCCGGCGATTCCGCGGTCAAGTCGGTCCCCTCGCCGTCGTGGCCGCCGTTTGTCGGAGCTACGACCTCCTCAGCGTTTTGCAGAAGCTCCAGGGTTTTCTGGCACTGCTTCAAAACTAATCGTATCGTTTTCCGCTGCAATCGCAATTGATCGTCCATTGGAGATCGAAACCCTAACCCTAAGAGATGAGATCCAACGAAGCGAGAGAATAAAGAGTACACGAATCAATTGAATCCCCCCGTATTGATATCTTCCCTTCTTCCTTTTCTTCTGTTTCGCGACTACGACGGCAAATTATTGGGACCAGGTCGAAACGCACGTGCGTTGCACGAGACAAGGAAATTATTCGGTTTGCTGGGAAAAGATTAAATAAAAAGACTTTTGGGTCCCAATTATGTAGCGGGTTGGCCTGTTTGTTTGCTGGAAATCACGGGAGCTTATTGTTTGCTGGAATAAATAAAAAACAAGAAGGAATACAAATTAGTTTTTTCGTCCTTTAGAATTGCCATTACTTTGTTTATTCCAAAAGAATTGGAATAGTTTTTGTCCCTTTCAATTTTTTCATTTGTTTCATTGAAAAACATAAATGGAAATTGGATTTTGGGAATTGTGAATAGGAAGAAAGAAGAGAGAGAAGGCAACCTGATGAAGGCCTTGATCTCCTTCAGATGCTGTCCTCCGTCGATCTGTCACGAGCGTTCCTGGACGGTTGAGATTGGATTCGGAGGTTACCTCCTTGAGTGTGTGGATCTCAAAGGGTTGAGTTTGAGGTGGAAACCGAGCTATCTGCAAAGAAGTCCCGGCGCGGGTGACCACCATAGGATCTTCCAATGATCAAATTAGCCGAGAAATTTGAGCAGAGTAGTGGCTTATTGGGTTCAAGTTGGCTTACCTGAGTCGTCTGAGAGAGGGGTTTTATAGTGGCCGCATGGAGCGAGCAGGCGCGAGATCTTCGCCTTCGGTTACGCCCCTGACGTTACACGTGCGTGAATAACGGGATTCCTTCACTAATGACGGGATACACCCATTAATGGGGGGACACGTCAGCGTGGGACACGGGATGTGGGGCGGCGGTTATTTCGCTTTGGCGAGATACGCGGAGTCATTGCGGAGACGCTAGGGCTCTGCAATCTCGGTTGATCGAGGGAGGCCGAGGAAGCTCGGCACGAGAGAAGGCTCGGAGGCGAGCGAGGAGACTGAGGAAGCTCGGAGATGAGCTGTTGGTAGTCTCCTAGATGAAGGTGGAATGTCTTCAGGGGGGTCTCTCGAAAGGTCGGGTACGTCCACCGAGAAAGGACCCCGGGGAATGTCCCCAATGCAGCTTATTTGTTCCACCCCATAGAGTCCGGGACACGTCATCTGCCACGCGTCGTAATCTGAGGAGACACCACTTGTGAACATCATCATTAGCCCCTTACTCTCGTTCCGACCTATCCAAGGGTCGGGTCGAGAGTGGTCTGCTCGGTCTTTCTTCTGCTCAATTTGGCGCCAAGGAATCGTAATGCGGATCGCCCGGGAACGGCATGGCATTTGGTGGTTACGTCGTTTCGATCCTTGGGCCCACGCGCCGCCTCATCATTCCCTGAATCTTTACGCGTATCTATGACGGCGTCAGCGGATCAATGAAATGATCACGCTTTAAAGAGGGTGCGTCGTTTCGCTCGTTCGTCTTTTAGGCTGCAGGCTACGTGTCCGACGCGGGTTGGCGGACGCGAAAGCTGTCGCTGTCACCTGCAAACGAAGGGGCGTCCCCAATGACCGATCACCACATGGAGTTTTGACGATTGGCAGACGCGACACTCTATTTTGACGGGAATTGATTTGGGCCATTGGATGCTTTCTGTGGAGTGCATAAATAGGAGGGGACCCCTTAGGGCCGACACCTCCACCATTATTCACCCTCATTGTCAGAGATTGTCCGGCGCTCCTTTCTTTTAGATCGGATTATCCGTGCTTTTTTCTCGGCCAGCCCATTCCTTTGAGTTAGTTTAGATGCCTTCATCTGAGGAGTCTGTAGAGATAGTTAGGGTAGGGTCGGACGATAAGGCTCCAGTTGTTGGAGCCGAGTCCAGAGGGTCTTTCTCCTCTTCGGTTTCAGATATCCAAGAGGGTTTGTTTTCTTCTTCTTCGTCCTCTGTGTCGGGTTCGCATCCGAGAGTCAGGGTCTCCCCCGTCACCCGCCGTCGGGCGGCAACAAAGGCTCCCAAGGTGCACGTCGGGAACGCCCGCGATGCGCCCTCCATCTTGAGGAATGTGGACGAGCTTGCCAAGATCCGGGCTCGATTCCATATCCCCTCTAACTATTCTCTTCGTTTAGCTAGAGAGGGTGAGCGGGCGGATCAGGTGCAGGGTAAGAAAATTGCCCTGTATTTGGAAGCATTCCGGACGGGAATGCGTCTGCCCTTCCCAACCGAGGTATGTAGCTTGCTTCGTTGCTTCCATCTTGCCCAGGGACAGCTAGCGTCGAACTCGTGGAGAATCCTCCTCGGGTCTTTGGTCCGGTTGAAACTTGAAAATATCCCCTTTAGTTTGACCCTCCTAGTCTCCTTTTTTTGTTATAAGAATCATCCCGGCACCAGTAAGGATGAGCCAAGCTGGATGTATTTTTCTTTCAAAAAACGCAAGGGTGGGGTGGCCGGGTCGGGGGTAGTAGTCATCCCTTCTTCCATTCACGAATGGAAAGAGAAGTTCTTATTCGTCGGGTCACCTGATGGCGAGGATTGGCCTGTGCCTACACAGTGACATAGGGCCGACTGCCTGAGGGCAAGGCAGTCGTCCTCACCTGAGGAGAGGGTGGTATCCATGTGGGAGCCGATCTAGCGGGTCGACGTTCTGCTTTCCGAGTAGGCTCTTAGCTGGGCCGGGCTCAGCCCCGCGCACTTCCTGGGTAAGTTAGGTCTTCGAACGATCTATTTAGACATTAATAGGTTTTGCTTGCCCTTTCCAGCGTTGCTAACTCTCTTTTGTGTTTTCTCCTTTCTGCAGATCAAATGGACCGATCAAAATTCTTAGCTGCCATGGCCACGAATCCAGGAAAGAAGAGCGGGGGTGCTAGCTCGTCCCGTCCCGGTCCGAGCTCGGCCCTGAAACCAACTGCACCGGCGAAACCTTCCGCTGTGCCCCAAGCCCCGGAAGTCCGCCACGGGTAGAGCCAGGAGCATGCATGGGGACCGGAGCCCCGGGCGAGGGGGGTAAAGGATGAAGTCGACCTCACCGAGGTCCCCCTCAAGAGGTACAAAAGGACGATCTCTCGCTCGCCACCCTTCGGGATCCCCGTGTAGGAGGGGAACATCTGTTTTGAGGTGCCATCGGGGCTTTTCGTCGCCGACAGTCTGCTCTCCGACATGGAGCAATCGGCCAAAAGCAAAATTCCTCGGGGGACACTAAAGGCCCAAGTGGCCGCCATCGCTCAGGAGGCGGTTCAGATCAGTATCTGTTTTCCCTTAAGAATTTCGTTAAGTATTTTTCCTCAGTTTGAACATTTCTAACTCCTTTTGCCGCTTTCTTCAGGTTCTCCAACATTGCGCCCTCATCGTTAATATGGAATCCGAGGAGATTGCCCCGGCCATGAGGAAGGTGGGCGAATCGTCCTCACAGGAGGAGGATATGCTTCTGAAGCTGTAGCAGGCGAAGGAGAGGATAGCCGTCCTTGAAACCCGGGTGGCCGCTGAGGAGTTGACGAACTCCAAGTGTAAGGAGTCTTACCGACTTTTGAGTGAATCCAACAAGACCATCCAGGCTAAGTTGGAGGAGGTCAGCAAGCTCTACACCGCGATAAAGAATTCGAGGGATGCTAGCAGGAAGGACACCCAGGCGGCGCTCGATGCGGTGAAGCTTACCGATCTCCGAGCTTCGAAGTTCGTGGAGAGGTACAAGGTGTCGGACCAGTTCTACATTGACCCACCGATGCCTTGGCCATTGTTTGGCACCAGGCTCTCAACACTGTCAAGGCGTTGATGTCGGGGTTCGCCGATAGCGAGCTCTGGATTCAGTACCCTCTCTCCGAGGATGCGCCGCAAGTGGAAGTTGCCGGGGATGCAACCGAGGGTGAGGTTGCCGGTAGAAGCGCCAGGGGTGAGGCTGCCAGTGGAAGCTCCGACCCAGAGATCACCGTTTTGGTTCTCGACGCTGGTGTCGAGCAGGGCGAGATCCTCCCCGGGCCTACGGCCTAAGGTTTCCTGCCTTTTCCTTTTTTTTCTTTTTAGTTTTGTAAGCCTCCGGATGCTTTGTAAGGCTGAGGAGCCCAGAATACCTTGTAAAAATTTCTGGAATATAAATAAAGCTGAGCTTATTTTCTTTTGCATGACTGTGTGCTTTCTGCGTGAGTACTCCAGTTCGTCGGTCTTTTCCTTGACTCGAGTGATAGGCCGTAGGTTGATGCCCGGATTTTTAGATGAAGATCGAGCGTCGAGTGTAAGTCGATCAATTGCCAAGTGTAGGAAGTTCGGTGCCCTCCCGCTCCCCTGAGTCGAGGTGGCGATCGTTCATTTAGGATAAACCGAAGGATATCCAAGTGTAGGAAGGTCGGTATCAGTCCATTCCTCAGATTCAGGTTGACAACCACGTCTCTTAGCATGAGTTGAAAAACGTAGAATAGGTCAGTATTGACCGATTCCTCCTTGATATGGTTCCTAGACTCGTGTCTTCACAAAGTAGGAACCTACCCCTCGGAGACTAGCCGAGCAGGAATCTGCACGGTGGCCTTGTTAGGAGGGCTTTAGCTCCTGAGCGTTGATGGGTAGGAAGCTACCCACTCGGGATGGACCGGGCAGGGAAGCTGCTAGGTGGTCTCGTGAGGAGGGCTTTAGATCCTTAGCGTAGATGGGTAGGAAGCTACCCGCTAGGGATGGACCGGGCAGGGAAGCTGCTTGGTCGCCTCGCAAGGAGGGCTTCGATCCATAGCGTAGTTGGGCAGAAAGCTACCCACTGCGGATGGACCGGGCAGGGATGCTGCTCGGTGGCCTCGAGAGGAGGGTTTTTGATCCTTAGCGTTATTGGGTAGGAACCTACCTGCTAGGGATGACAGAGCAGGAAGTTACTCGGTCGCCTCGCGAGGAGGGCTTCGATCTACAGCGCAGTTGGGCAGGAAGCTACCCACTGCGGATGGACCGGGCAGGGAAGCTGCTCTGTGGCCTCGAGGGGAGGGCTTTTGATCCTTAGCATTGTTGGGTAGGAAGATACCCGCTAAGGATGATCGAGCAGGAAGCTGCTCGGTCGCTTCATGAAGAGGGCTTCGATCCACAGCGTAGTTGGGCAGGAAGCTACCCACTGCGGATGGACCAAGCAAGGAAGCTGCTTGGTGGCCTCGAGAGGAGGGCTTTTGATCCTTAGCGTTGTTGGGTAGGAACCTACCCGCTAGGGATGACCGAGCGGGAAGCTACTCGGTCGCCTCGTGAGGAGGGCTTCAATCCACAGCGTAGATGGGTAGGAAGCTGCCCGCTAGGGATGGACCGGGTAGGGAAGCTGCTCGGTGGCCTCGCGAGGAGAGCTTTGGTCCATAGCGTAGATGGGTAGGAATCTACCCGCTAGGGATGCACCGTGCAATGAAGCTATCCGTCGGCGGCCCTGCAGGGAGCTTTAGCACGGAAACAAAGAGAAGTAGTTCAAATTACAGGGAAGAGAGAATCTTTATTATTGAATAAATTACAGATTATGTGATTTAATTTAAATTCTCCTGCATTGAATATAAATTTTGGTAGGTGTCCTTGTTGCTCGGATTTGGGTCAGTTGGAGATGACCATGATCTGTCCGATCGTCAGCTCTCCGTTTTTAATTTGATCGGCTTGACATTTATCTCGCAGGTACTTTGCCAAGTGACCGGAGCAGACCAGCTCCTCGATGTAATCGTGCAGCTGTTTACAATCCTCGGTCGGGCGTCCTTGCGTCCGGCGATAGGCACAATACGAGCCTCGGAGCCGCTTGCCATTGCTTCGGGTAGCCGGCGGGAGCCTGAAGAACCTCTTACCCTTTACCTCCTCTAGCAGCTCGGTATGGGAGATGTTAAGAGGAGTGTACTCCTAAAACTTCGGGGAGTAAGGTTTTGGTCGGTCGACTCTTTTTTTCTCTTCTCTGCCCCTCTTCTTTTGGTTGGTTTGGTTGCCTCTGGGCAGATTCGAGTTCACCTCGGACTCGAGTTGTATTCCCCGCTCGGTCCAGGCTTTTACCTCGTCCATAGTCTTAGGTTGCGCTAATGCAAAAGAGTGGAGCCACTCTTTGTGTCTAAGACCCGACCTCAGCACAGTGATGACCGTTTCCTCACGGTGTTCGGGGACCTCGAGGAGCACGTTGTCAAAGCGGGTGACATATCTTTTGAAGGATTCTTTGTCGTTGCTCTTGATGGTGAACAGATAGTCGACCGTCCTCTTCTGCCGTTGATTCCCGATGAAGTGACCGAAGAATTGGGTGGCCGGCTCATTAAAGGTCAAGATGGAGCATGGTGTAAGTCCACGGAATCAGTCCCGTCTAGCCCGGATGAGGGTGGTAGGGAAAGCGCGGCATTGGGCTGCATCCGAATTATCTTGGAAGCTCATGCCCGCTGTAAATGCGTCCAAGTGATCTTTTGGGTCGGACTTCCTGTCACGCCCCGCTTCCCAAAATACGGAATATGAAGGGTTGACAAGGCCAGCCATGCTCCTACGGTCAAGGAAATATCCTGCCGTAGCCACACTTCGGCTTCTAGCTTTACGTGGTAACCGGTAAACAATGCACAGGCAATGAGAAATACAGCAACTGAAACAAAACAAATACAAAGAACTGACCTGATAGAGGTCAAAAGAGTATAGCTCTGGATAGCTGATCAAGGTGTCCGCGATGCACGTCTAGTTCTCGTCCAAGCTAGACCCAGCTCTCACTCTGAGCATGCATACTCAGGTCGTCAGAGCGACATGATAGTAATAAATATATAGATGCAGGTGGTAACTCGTACAGTAATAATAGATGTATAACAGTAAACCAAGACAGTAAAGATGTGAACATGAAGTAGCCAATGCGGTGTCTAATGGATCAGGTGAACAGTAAAACAGTAGAATAGTATGTCAGGTGTGTCAATACAGTAAGTAATGCATGTCAATGTCACTATCCCTATCAGTCTCTAAGTCTCACTGTACAGGTCACTAAGTCTATCGTCAGTCCAAGTGTGAGAGTCAACCACTCGTGAGTGTCCTCCACCCAAGGGTAGGACCCAAGGTCAAGGGACCACGGGCCCAAAATATAACTCACGGTAATAATCATGTAATATCCCTGTAAATCTCCATATATCTCCATATATATATGCCGGCATGGGACTCCCGAGATTCTGTTGAACTCACACTCAAACTACCCCACACCCCATGGTCTACATCAAATGCCATCCACAACCTCAAATACCGGTCGGTCCATGACAAGTCTGCGCGAGAATTGGAGACAGGATCTCCATCAAGCACGTCCCGACTGATACCCAAGATAAAGGGACAGTATTTGGTGTCTTACCTGTGACACCCATACAAGTGCTTCCATAAGTGTCCCATACCATTTATAGTCACACTTATATACGTCTCACAGACATCGACAATGTAATAGAATACTAGGTTCCACTGATTGTGTACAAGTACGT
The DNA here is from genome assembly GCA_030015575.1 of Agapanthus africanus. Classification (NCBI taxonomy): domain Eukaryota; kingdom Viridiplantae; phylum Streptophyta; class Magnoliopsida; order Asparagales; family Amaryllidaceae; genus Agapanthus; species Agapanthus africanus. The sequence continues at coordinate 72,271,278 of CM057337.1, read as the reverse complement.
GTCACTTTCACTTATCCATTCATGCTCAAACACTGACGTACTTGCCACAATCACCACTAAAACCTAACACTGGGTAATGCACATGATCACTACGTTACCAATGCAACGACATATATATGATGTGATGAGAAAACAGTATGTAAGGCATGATTAAGATGTCATATGTCGGTATCCTACCGCTTGCATAATTTATCATAAATCGTACGTGCCAAATTTAGCGGAACAATGAACAGGGGATAAGTAGTACGTTTGATCATCTATCCAGCGAGTTTGGTTTCACGTCAATCGGGTTTCAGGATCACTAGATATGGCCATTTCATCTTAAGCGTTCACTGCTGGAAATCCGGTTTCATAATCGGAAGTCCGTTTCGTAACGCAATTTAATCCCAGTTGGGATCAGAATTAGGCGATGCTACAGTTGAACTATATTTAGGATTTCTAATCAGGTTTCCACCACAATTGGCGGATCAGTATTTTATTACTCCAACAGAGAGTTATGGCCAGATTAAGTTAGGGGTATAAAATCTGCTTCCGCAGAATTCGGCAAGGTATGCCGACAAGGTAAAATGAAGTAAAAATATCAAACGGTTGAGGAATCCAATGAAACTAGTCGAGTAAGGAAGCTATTTCAATTTCCTATGTAACGGTATAGGATTCCGCGCATTCTCTTACATGAGCAACCATAAACATGGGTTTAACGACAGGAATTAACCTGGATTCCCATTATGGGCTGCAGTCCAGAATTAAACTCCACCGCAGTTATCTCTATCATACTGTACTACAATTTAGTGATCAACAATATTTTACAGTAGGCTAATCAGTTGGATTCATTACAAGCCATCAAACGCTAAAATCCGGTTTGTACACGATTTAATATAAATTTTATGGTTTGGGGCGAACGATGGGTTTCAGGTTTCACGACAATCATTGGGGCGCCATTTTATGTGAGCAGACGATCTTATTTTACAACCAAACTCTTAAGGGGTATTCACTATAATTCGGGCCATCCAAAGTTCTCTGGTTCCATCAATTTAATAGGGTTTGTAAGTCACGATTCACATCTAACACTCATTCATAACAATTTACATGAAAGTAAGCATGGGAATTTTGGTAACTAGAAATATACTATAAGAAATAGCATGAAGCAAGTATTAAACTTGCCTGGTGACGAGTCGACAATAATACTGCAGTAGCAACAGCACGATCGCGTCGCGAACGCAACACCGGTTCAGCCTTTTGGAATCAGACAATTGTACTCGATCCAGTTACTCTCCGTGCCCTCCTTTTCTTCACTGCTCCAAGTTGTTCCTTATTTTGATGTGAGGGAGGTTGAGATGCTGATAGAAAGAGAGAGAGAAATTTAGAGAGAGAGAAAGAGATTTTAGAGAGAGAGAGAGACTGAGAGAGAGATAGAGAGATTGAGAGAGAGAGAGAGAGAGATTTCACCTGGTGACAACGGGGTCGACGGAGGCGCCGGCAAGGGCTCGGCGTCGGGAGCCGGGGAAGAGAGAGGCGATGACGAGGAGCGAGATGGGCGTGGACGATGTGTGCGGCATGGGTTCGGTGTGCCTGGGATCTTGGTGGCGGCTGAAGATGGAGGGGAGGCTCGATGAGGGGGTGCGGACGTCGTCGTCGCCGAGGCTCAGAAGGGCGGTCGTCGGTGGTCGTACTGGGGTGTCGACGGCGGCAGCGAAGGGGCTCGTCGTGGTGAAGGGGTGGTGTTTTGTTTAATGGAGGTGAGAGTTCGTCGGTGGTGATGGAGAGGGAGGTTGCGACGAGGCGAGGGAATCGGGGGTGAAGGGAAGAAGGGAGTGCAGTGGGCTCGGTGAGGGGAAAGTTTAAGAGGGAGAGAGAGAAAGAGGAGGAGTTTGAGGTCGAGAGTGTGAGGGAGAGAGGAGTGAGCCATTGGGGGAGCGGGTCTGAAGGGAGTGCGCGCGTCATGGGCGTGAAGAGCGGGGCGTTGGCGAGGCAGGCGGTGACGTGTGGGAACGCGCTGGAGAAGCGGCGGGAACGGAGAGAGCGAGTGGGGAAGGAGAAGTTTAAACGGGTCGGGTAAGGTGGGAATGGGCTGCTGGGCTGGGCCAGGAAAATTAAATGTTTTTGTTTAAATAAATTTTCCTGGGCTGAGGGAATTTGTTTGCATATAATTTAATTGGTTTGGGCTTAGAGAGTGTGGGCTGAGGGAAAGGGAATTTAATTAAAGGAATAAAGCATTGGGCCGGCTGAAAATAAGAGGGAAGGAAATGGAAAGGGAAAAAGAATTTAGGGAAAGGATTTGGGGGATTTGGGCCGGGTTCGAAAGAGTTTAAATAAATTGGAAAGGAAGAAGGAGGTGGGCCGGGCTCGAGGTTAAGGAAATGAAAAAATGTAAAGTAAATAGGTAATGCGGTTTTGGTTTAGTTTAGAGAAAATAAAAGGGAAATAAATGAAATTGGAGAGTTGGGCTGGGGAAAAAAAGAGCTTGGGCTGAGACACAAAAATAAGAGGAATCGGGATTAGGGTTTGGGGTAGAAAATAAAGAGAATTAAGGTTTGGGTTAGGAGTTTAAATAAAAATAGAAAAGGGATGTGAGGAAATGGGCCGGATTAATAAAATGGAAAAGAAGGACGAAGGGAAAAGGGTTTAGGGTTTTAAAATAATAAATAAATAATAATCCTAAAATAAGTAATTTAAGAGTAGCAAAATACGGATGTTGATATACAAAATGACTGGGTATTACATTATACCACCCTTACAAAAATTTCGTCCTCGAAATTTAAAATAAATGATAAGCTATAAAATAACAAGCGAAACGCTGCCACATCGAATTTTAACACATAATGATTTACTTAAAACAGGTGGATAAAATTTTCTTTGAAGGTCTATATATGTATAAGAATAACACAACTAAAAGGATAGGTCTAAATAAGTATAAGGCAGAAACACTATGAGGGCAACCTATATGTACAAAAGAATCAAATGGCAATAATGAATAATAACATTCGAGGCGTGCTAGATAAAATCGGAATCCTAAATATGTGCACACATACATAAAAAGTAGCGCAGCTAAAATAATAAGTATAAGACATAACCAAAATGAAATAGTGAAGGATTTGTCGGTAGGTTAAAACATTTTAGAATAACGTATCAATCAACCAATTTTAAAATAACTTAGAAAACCACATGGTGACAATAAGAAACATAGCAAGAAATAATATGTGCAATATATGATTGCGCTACCAAAAAAATAAGAAGAATGGTAGTGTATTTAAAATACATAAAGCGGAGTAGTCAATAACACGCACTTTTCGATAAATACAAAATAATAAAAACTAAATTTTCGAATAATGATGTCCCTAAATATAGTTAGGGTAATAGGAAACAGCATAAAAATGTATAGGGCTAGCTAGGGTAGGGATTACAATGGAGTATGGCTCACTCGAAAGGTCGGAGTGTGACGGCTTTAGACTGAAGGTCGAAGAGATTGGGGTCGGGTCAGCCCAGGGTGTAAGGGTGAACAGTAATGAACCTCAGGAGGGGAGGGAATGTATGGGAAGGAAAACGGTCGACACATCATGCGAATCAAAAATCCGAAGGGTTAGCGAACTCGGAAATTTCACTATAAATTTCTCCTCCAGAACGACCACAAACGAGGCACATACGAAGGATGAATGGTGGCCCATTCAAAAGATCGAGGTGCGGCGCTTTTTAATCTAAGCGAGGGTCAAAACAACACAAGGTGCAGGAGCGAAGGACAGTAACCAATCTCAGGGGGAGGGACGTATAGGGGAACAGTCAAAGCATCAAGTGAACCAGTAATCAAAAGATTAGAGAACTCAGAAATTTTATTTCATTCCGGAAAATTCTAAACAAAGCATTCTCAAAAACGAAAGATGGCCCTAAACTATACACAGATTTATTTGGCCAGAGAAGGCAACAGCTAAATCCCGTCAGTCGCGGCTGTGGAGGTTCAGCAGGTTACGGTAGGCTCGCGCATTCAGGTAAGGGCGTCCATTTCCATAGCGCCTCGCAGGGACCGCCATTGGGAGTTCTTCTACCGCAGGGTCTTGTTCTTCCGATCCTTCATCCTCGGCTGGAGCTTCTTCATCGAGGTTTGCCCCCATGTGATTCTCTTCTTCTGGATTCTCTTCCATGGGATCCTCCTCCACTGGATTTTCTTCTTTCGGGCCCTCCTCGGGATCTTCCTCTATCGGGTTCTTTCTAGGGTCTCCTTCCCCCTCATCGGAATCGCCGATTATATCAACTTCTGGGGCGGCGGCTCCTTCGTCCTCGGAATCGCTGTTTCCGAAAATGACCTGGGTGTCGTTTATCTCATCGTCCGAGCTCACCAGCATGCGGTCTAAGGAAACGCATAACTGTGCATCCTCATCTAGATGCGGCGCTGCTCCAGGGTGGGCCATGGCCTGAAAAGAAAGAGTCATGATTAGACAGTGGAACACATTAAGAAAATAGCTAAGGATACGGAGTACAGGAAAATATGCGGTAGGCAGGGACTGAAAATCAAAATAAAAAAAAATGCTGTTGTAATGAATAGTATAAATAAGGGGGAAAGCAAGAGAATGATACATAAATCATGACTCAAAGTTTTATTGTATTCAACTAAAAGTTCGACGGATACAAAATTTCAAACGAAAGGAAATTTTTTACAAAAGGGCGACAACATTATTATTGAAAGCAGAAAACATGATAATTCTTCTTTGATTTCTGGACCGCTGCAATCTCGTCACGCGAGTTGAATCCTAGGCTGGGTCCGCACTATCCTCGAAGCTCGAACTACGAAATATCCATCAATTAGCAGGAGTGGGGAGTGTGGACGAACTGCCTCCTTGTAGCTCCTTCCTATTAGGGCAACTATTGATAAAGTGTTCGCTGGATCCGCACATCAGGCATTTTCCCTGGGCGCGGCGACAAACCCTCTGAAGATGTCCTGGCCTCTTGCAGTACCCATAACATTGGGTCTTCTGCTGTTTCTGTCGTGGGGGAACAAGTGGGCGCTTCATCTTCCCCTCTTTTTCTCGTATAACAGGGATCCCTTTACGATTGGAGACTTCCGCTGGTGCCTAATTCACCTGCCTTCTCAATCCTTCAGCTAACAGGTCGTTTGTTCGCTCCTGCGCTTCCTTCAGACTTTGCAGTACATTCAGAATCTCAACGGTCTGATTCTGGGGAGTGGAGATAGAGGAAGAGTCGTTGGAAGACATGATCCTGAAACAACATTTTTAGGCCGGCATAAGATACATGGGAAAAATCAGAACAGGATATAGAATAGATAATGAAACAAGAATATCGGGTGAGTGAAACTCAATCAAGCGGAAAACAAATGTAGAACTCCCAGTTACCCAATAGAGTACAGTATTGTAGCTATGCTGCGGTTCATAATTTCAACCCCGTAACTCTACTAAGTCGCCCAGAACTCCAATGGGTGGAGTCAAAAATATGGCATGACGAATAATAAAGATTCAAGTCAAAGATAACAGTTCACAATCTAGACCGAAAGCGCGGCTTAAATCGTCAAGCTCTACTCGGAAACTGCAATCCCAATCATAGCAAAACCTGGCTCTGATACCAAAAAAACCATGTCACGCCCCGCTTCCCAGAATACGGAATACGAGGGGTTGATAAGGTCAGCCATGCTCCTACGGTCAAGGAAATATCCTGCCGTAGTCACACTTCGGCTTCTAGTTTTACGTGGTAACCGGTAAACAATGCACAGGCAATGAGAAATGCAGTAACCGAAACAAAACAAATACAAAGAACTGACCTGATGGAGGTCAAAAGAGTATAGCTCTGGATAGCTGATCAAGGTGTCCGCGATGTACATCTAGTCCTCATCCAAGCTAGACCCAGCTCTCACTCTGAGCATGCATACTCAGGTCGTCAGAGCGACGCGATAGTAATAAATATATAGATGCAGGTGGTAACTCGTACAGTAATAATGGATGTATAACAGTAAACCAAGACAGTAAAGATGTGAACATGAAGTAGCCAATGCGGTGTCTAATAGATCAGGTGAATAGTAAAACAGTAGAATAGTATGTCAGGTGTGTTAATACAGTAAGTAATGCATGTCAATGTCACTATCCCTATCAGTCTCTAAGTCTCACTGTACAGGTCACTAAGCCTATTGTCAGTCCAAGTGTGAGAGTCAACCACTCGTGAGTGTCCTCCACCCAAGGGTAGGATCCAAGGGCAAGGGACCACGGGCCCAAAATATAACTCACGGTAATAATCATGTAATATCCCTGTAGATCTCCAAATATCTCCATATATATATGCCGGCATGGGACTCCCGAGATTCTGTTGAACTCACACTCAAACTACCCCACACCCCGTGGTCTACATTAAACGTCATCCATAACCTCAAATACCGGTCGGTCCATGACAAGTCTGCGCGAGAATTGGAGACAGGATCTCCATCAAGCACGTCCCGACTGATACCCAAGATAAAGGGACAGTATTTGGTGCCTTATCTGTGACACCCATACAAGTGCTTCCATAAGTGTCCTATACCACTTATAGTCACACTTATATACGTCTCACAGACGTCGACAATGCAATAGAATACTAGGGTCCACTGATTGTGTACAAGTACGTGTCACTTTCACTTATCCATTCATACTCAAACACTGACATACTTGCCACAATCACCACTAAAACCTAACACTGGGTAATGCACATGATCACTAGGTTACCAATGCAACGACATATATATGATGTGATGAGAAAACAGTATGTAAGGCATGATTAAGATGTCATATGTTGGTATCCTACCACTTGCATAATTTATCATAAATCGTATGTGCCAAATTTAGCGGAACAATGAACAGGGGATAAGTAGTACGTTTGATCATCTATCCAGCGAGTTTGGTTTCACGTCAATCGGGTTTCAGGATCACTAGATATGGCCATTTCATCTTAAGCGTTCACTGCTGGAAATCCGGTTTCAGAATCGGAAGTCCGTTTCGTAACGCAATTTAATCTCAGTTGGGATCAGAATTAGGCAACGCTACAGTTGAACTATATTTAGGATTTCAAGTCAGGTTTCCACCGCAATTGGCGGATCAGTATTTTATTACTCCAACAGAGAGTTATGGCCAGATTAAGTTAGGGGTGTAAAATCTGCTTCTGCAGAATTCAGCAAGGCATGCCGACAAGGTAAAATAAAGTAAAAATATCAAACGGTTGAGGAATCCAATGAAACCAGTCGAGTAAGGAAGCTAATTCAATTTCCTACGTAACGGTATAGGATTCCGCGCATTCTCTTACATGAGAAACGATAAACATGGGTTTAACGACAGGAGTTAACCTGGATTCCCATTATGGACTGCAGTCCAGAATTAAACTCCACCGCAGTTATCTCTATCATACTGTACTACAATTCAGTGATCAACAATATTTTACAGTAGGTTAATCAGTTGGCTTCATTACGAGCCATCAAACGCTAAAATCCGGTTTGTACACGATTTAATATAAATTTTATGGTTTGGGGCGAACGAAGGGTTTCAGGTTTCACGACAATCATTGGGGCGCCATTTTATGTGAGCAGACAATCTTATTTTACAACCAAACTCTTAAGGGGTATTCACTATAATTCGGGCCATCCAAAGTTCTCTAGTTCCGTCAATTTAATAGGGTTTGTAAGTCACGATTCACATCTAACACTCATTCATAACAATTTACATGAAAGTAAGCATGGGAATTTTGGTAACTAGAAATATACTATAAGAAATAGCATGAAGCAAGTATTAAACTTGCCTGGTGACGAGTCGACAATAATACTGCAGCGGCAACAGCACGATCGCGTCACGAACGCAGCATCGGTTCAGCCTTTTGGAATCAGACAATTGCACTCGATCCAGTTACTCTCCGTGCCCTCCTTTTCTCCACTGCTCCAAGTTGTTCCTTGTTTTGATGTGAGGGAGGTTGAGATGCTGATAAAGAGAGAGAGAGAAATTTAGAGAGAGAGAAAGAGATTTTAGAGAGAGAGAGACTGAGAGAGAGACAGAGAGATTGAGAGAGAGAGAGAGAGATTTCACCTGGTGACGACGGGGTCGACGGAGGCGCCGGCGAGGGCTCGGCGTCGGGAGCCGGGGAAGAGAGAGGCGATGACGAGGAGCGAGACGGGCGCGGACGATGGGTGCGGCGTGGGTTCGGTGTGCCGGGGATCTTGGTGGCGGCTGAAGATGGAGGGGAGGTTCGATGAGGGGGTGCAGTCGTCGTTGTCGCCGAGGCTCAGAAGGGCGGTCGTCGGTGGTCGTACTGGGGTGTCGACAGCGGCAGCGAAGGGGCTCGTCGTGGTGAAGGGGTGGTGTTTTGTTTGATGGAGGTAAGAGTTCGTCGGTGGTGATGGAGAGGGAAGTTGTGACGAGGCGAGGGAATCGGGGGTGAAGGGAAGAAGGGAGTGCAGTGGGCTCGGTGAGGGGAAAGTTTGAGAGGGAGAGAGAGAAAGAGGAGGAGTTTGAGGTCGAGAGTGTGAGGGAGAGAGGAGTGAGCCGTTGGGGGAGCGGGTCTGAGGGGAGTGCGGGCGTCGTGGGCGTGAAGAGCGGGGCGATGGCGAGGCAGGCGGTGATGTGGGGGAACGAGCTGGAGAAGCGGCGGGAACGGAGAGAGCGAGTGGGGAAGGAGAAGTTTAAACGGGTCGGGTAAGGTGGGAATGGGCTGCTGGGCTGGGCCAGGAAAATTAAATGTTTTTGTTTGAATAAATTTTCCCGGGCTGAGGGAATTTGTTTGCATATAATTTAATTGGTTTGGGCTTAGAGAGTGTGGGCTGAGGGAAAGGGAATTTAATTAAAGGAATAAAGCATTGGGCCGGCTGAAAATAAGAGGGAAGGAAATGGAAAGGGAAAAAGAATTTAGGGAAAGGATTTGGGGGATTTGGGCCGGGTTCGAAAGAGTTTAAATAAATTGGAAAGGAAGAAGGAGGTGGGCCGGGCTCGGGGTTAAGGAAATGAAAAAATGTAAAGTAAATAGGTAATGCGGTTTTGGTTTAGTTTAGAGAAAATAAAAGGGAAATAAATGAAATTGGAGAGTTGGGCCGGGGAAAAACAAAGCTTGGGCTGAGACACAAAAATAAGAGGAATCGGGATTAGGGTTTGGGGTAGAAAATAAAGAGAATTAAGGTTTGGGTTAGAATTTTAAATAAAAATAGAAAAGGGATGTGAGGAAATGGGCCGGATTAATAAAAAGGAAAAGAAAGACGAAGGGAAAAGGGTTTAGGGTTTTAAAATAATAAATAAATAATAATCCTAAAATAAGTAATTTAAGAGTAGCAAAATACGGATGTTGATATACAAAAGGATTGGGTATTACACTTCCCATCAAAGAGTGCCACCTTGGACGGCTTGTTCTTGGATGAGACACGTTCGACAAGCAATTCCTCGGTGAAGGGCTTCGTGAGAGAATCCGCGGAATACCTAGCCCCTTCGCTGGACGGATGGCCATCTCGCCGTATGCCCACAATTTTCTTTTCGAGGGACTCAATTCGGTGGTGGTAACCCAAGGATTCTGCACAGTCGAAGTGGTGGCTATCCCCGCTCCGTGTTTGCGCCAGGGTGCGGCTTCGATTATGCTCTATCAGGTGTCTCAAATCCCCGAGCGATGCCCTTCTCGATTGGTCCCTGTACTCGTCGTTCGCGTGATTCCGGCGAGAGTGGAGGCGTTGGTCATGCATGGAAGTAGGCGATCTGACCGACACCTCCTCAGGAGGAGAGAACGCGCGACGGGCATTGGGGCGACAACCCAGTCTTTCCTGGGACCGTGGCGTGGAGCTGTTCGGCGCCCAGCGGGTCATGGAATCAATCGCCACGTGTGTGTTAAGGTGGTCGGAGTCGGCCCGCCGGCACTCGGTGGCGCTGTGACGAGGGTGAGGTAGATCGAGGGCTTGAGTGTTCCCGTCTGTCCTTCGGCGGACATCGTTATCCCGGGGAGGAAGAGCCACGCTCTGGTGGTTAGGGCCCGTCGCTTAAACGCGGACGAGGCATCCACCAGCGATGTGAGCCTATCTATCCGAGCGGATAAGGAGCTAATGGCGTTAAGAGGGGGAGGCGAGCCGCTTTCGCCTCTGTTGTGGCGGCTTGTATTTAGATCGTTGCGGTCATCGATCACCATTGGATCGAGGGCGGAGGATCAACTTTTGTTGGTGGAACAAGATAAGTCTTTTGTTCCCACAGACGGCGCCAACTGATAGAGGCCTTGATCTCTTTCAGATGTTGTCCTCTGTCGATCTGTCACGAACGTTGCTGGACGATTGAGATTAGATTCAGAGGTTTCCTCCTTGAGTGTGTGGATCTCAATGGGTTGAGTTTGAGGTGGAAGCCGAGCTACCTGCAAAGAATTCCTGGAGTAGGCGACCACTGTAGGACCCTCCGACGATAAAGTTAGTCGATGAATTTGAGTAGAGTAGTGGCTTATTGGGTTCAAGTTGCTTTACCTGAGTCGTCTGAAAGAGGGGTTTTATAGTGGTCGCATGGAGTGAGCAGGCGCGAGATCTTCGCCTTCAGTTACTCCCTTGACGTTACGCGTGCATGAATGACGGGATCCCATCACTAATGACGGGATACGCCCATTAATGGGGGGACGCGCTAGCATGGGATACGGGACGTGGGTCGGCGGTTATCTCACTTTGGCGAGATAAGCGAAGCCGTTGCGGAGGCATTAGGGCTCTGCAATCTCGGTTGATCGGGGGAGGCTGAGGAAGCTCGGCACATCCGAGGCTCGGAGACCAGCGGGAGGCCGAGGAAGCTCGGCATGTTTTGAGCTCGGAGATGAGCAGGAGGCCGAGGAAGCTCGGCACGAGAGATGGCTTGGAGGCGAGCGAGAAGACCGAGGAAGCTCGGAGACGAGCTATTGGTAGTCTCCTAAATGAAGGTGGAATGTCTTCAGGGGGTCTCCCGAAAGGTCGGGTACGTCCACCGAGAAGGGGTCCCAGGGAATGTCCCCGATGCGGCTCATTTATTCCACCCCCGTAGAGTCCGGGACACGTCATCTGCCACGCGCCATAAATCTGAGGAGACACCACTTGTAAACATCATCACAACCATAACTATTTACCTAATAAAATAGGGTTTTTAACTAAATGGTCCCTCAAAACTTGGCTAATTACTAAAAATAAACCTCAATATTTGATAATTATTAATTACTCCCCCAAAACTTTGAATAATTACTAAAATGTAATATTTTAAAAATTATTAATATTATTATAGAATTTAAATAATAATAATATGAGTATTACGGATATGATAACAAGTGTGGAGTTTGGTTTTCATAGATTGGTATATGTATATACATTTATTTTTGTAAATGGAAAATGTGGGATTTTGGCATGGTTACTAAACATATGTGGTGGGATTATTTTGTTCTTTTTTTATTTCGGTATTATTGGAGAGGTATTGGAGAGGGAGAGGGGGGCATGAGAGAGGTATTGGAGAGGGAGAGAGGGGGGGACATTCATGGTTGCGCGATCCGTTATGATGCGTTGATATTAATATTGCTGAATATATATGTTATCACATATTATGTTAGCATTGTATGTTATGACCTGTAGGTAGGTCGTTATTCATACAATTTCTACCTTATAATATCTTTTTACTCACAAATTGGCAACTCACCCCTTTTGTGCCTTAGTTTCTTGCAGGATCGACCACTCGGTTCATTAGCGGCTTTGTTGGCACACATCTCTTTTCTTTGGGTGATTACTTTTGCTAGGTGGGTTATACAGTTGTATCGTAACCACTTCTTTTTTTTTTTATGTATTTATTGGATTTAGTTAAAAAATCCGTCAACCACTTGTATATTGGTGACCTAGACATGAGACTCGGTTGTATATTGTTTTGGATGTTTTACTCGGGTGGAGCCGACTTGCTATTGATTACACTATGTTTATAGTTTCCGATTTTTATTCTTCACCTTAGGCGTCGTATATTATTGTGTGATTGTGTCTCCGTCGTGTGGGTATCGATCTTGCTCCCGTTTGGGGATGCTTTTTTATATATTATGCATTATACAAGGTTTTCTTTAAAATTTACAAAGGAGATTCTGCCCGATTTTAAATGACGACGAAAATGTTTTCAATCGAGCTTTACTTATACTTTTAAAACTACGGTATTTCAAAACAACTTGATTTCATTTTACAAACCTATTTCAAAACTTCACCTCCGCTATTTCTTTTACAAATTATTTAGATTCCTGGTTTTTATCTTACTTGGGTTATGATAGGGTCCAGTAGACTTTATGCGATTCAAGTGCCGGTCATGTGCCATTTTCGGGTCATGACAAAATTGGTATCAGAGCACTAGATTTTGCCATTGTTGAGTTTAGGCATAACCATGTGGGGTCTAGGTTATAACGTTTCAAAACTTAGGCATAATCTTGCGGAACTTAGACTTGACTTTAGGGGTATTAGACCTTGTTCCTGCTAAAATTTGACGCTCGAAACTTAAGCTTCACCAAGGCAAGGTAAAAAGAAAAAAAACGCCAAGGTAAAAGTGTGAAGCCCATGCGCATGCGCACCACGTGAAAAGTACGCGGTGCAAGCCGTCAATCCAGCCGTGCAAGCGCATCACGTGCAAAGCGCGTGGCACCCATACTTCTTGGCGCAAGCAGCACCAAACTTTGAAGCACCCGCTTCATTAAAGCTTTGTTTTGGGAAATTAATTTCCATTATCTTTCATAAACAGAAAGATATATGACTTGTTAACAAGAAATCTTCTGTATATTTTTCTAAAACAAGAAAATTATCAACTCTATTAGCAGAGGCGCTTGGATAAAAAATCCAACGATGCTTAATCATCCCGGTTGATTTTAAGATCAATTTGAAAGATCTCATATGAGAGATTCTCTCACTTGTCTAACAATTCCCCTGAGGGGGGGAGGTGAAGACATCTAGAGAGAGAGAGAGAGACCTCCCGTAAGCTTAGAGGGAGAATTCTACCCATAAGGTGAAGAAAAGATATTTAAGCCTCTGCAAAATTCTTCTCCTTCCTCAAATTTTCGGTAAGAAGATCATTCTCCATTTAAAAGAAGTTTAAGCTTCAACAAGAACTTAATTTTTTCGGGATTATAAATCCTTAAGTCAAGCCTCTCCTCATTGAAAACTTAAGCTTTCACAGAGAGATTTTTGATCTTAAGATCTAGGATTTAGGGAAAAAACTTAAGAAACTCTTCACCAACATGATGACAAAATATCAAGATCCTAAAGATCATCACACAAAAATTGAAGTTTAAACTTCAAAGGACCCAAAGTTCATATCCTGAACAGAAATAAAGTCCAATATCATAAAGTTTTAATCTTGATAGTTTTAATGGTGAAAAAGGCCATTAAAATAGAAGCTTAAGATTTAAGAAACTTAAGTTTCAAAAAACAGAGATTAATCTCTAAAGAAAATCCTAGAGCTGTGCTGCACATGGCGCTAGCGCCTGAAGGAACATGAGCCAAAGGAAAAGTGCGCCAGAGCTTAAGCTATGTGATTGGACATGCTCCACGTGATACACATGTAAGCATGTTCCGATAACCCCCATGCGCTAATACTTCCATGAGTCATGTGGAAGTCATGTAGGCATGCATCGATGAAACATGGCATTTTACTCCATGTGATATGCACGTGAGTTGAGCATGCACCAATATGCCATGCGCCCATATGTCATGCGTCAGATCTAATTCCTAGCCCCAAATTAGTTAAGTCTCTGAAGCTTAAACTTCCCTGATTTTAAGATCAATTGAGCCCATTTGCTCATAAATCCTCTAAATTGATCTTAGTCTCAAACAATACTAACGATCCTTAGGTAGAGCCTATATGCTCAAACCTCTAAGTTGATCTTAGTCTTAAACAGGACTAACGACCCTTAGATGAAACTCAAGCACCCCGTGAAATGACGTACCTAACAAATGTGAGAAATGCGTCTTAAGTTCAACTCCTATTTACAAACCAAGATACCAATGTGGACCCAAACATTAAATCTAAATATGTACGGATTTGGACTAATCCGCGCCCTACAGACGACGACATAAAGTAGTCTCTGTATACAATCCAAGGGCAACCCAAAATAAACTAAAACACAACACATAAAGGAATAGATCTAGAGTGCAGAAAGTTGTTATCTTTGCGATAACGTAATTAACTACAGGGTCTTGCGCTTGCAGGAAAAAGCATCCCCAAAATCAATAAATCTCTCATCCGTGAGGGAGAATCTGAATGTCCGCTACATCGGTCGCATCCATCCAAACTTTCGATATATTGTGCCATAAATTAACTTGGTATTTTCGGAGAGGTGGATGCATATGTCCAAATTGCATCTGCCCCCATATTCAGGCTAGATGCACTCCCCGCGTCTCAGTCCGGTTTCCGGCGGTAAACAGATTCTGGCACGTCCAGTAGGACCTTTTTCTCTTTCCACTCCACACTTCGTGTGTCGTGTTGTCGCGAACAAAATCACGGTATATTATATTTATGGTTGCTCTTGGTTTTAGGATATTAAAGTTGGTGTTTCATCTCCGTGTAGATCAATGGCATCATTCTGCGTGAGCTGCAACTCAAGCACTACCCTATCCGGTGGGGTCAAGTATGGGCTGTTCCGTTATAAAAAATAAATAATAAATAAAAAACGATGGGAAAAATACCCCAAATGCAGCATCACGTACCCACAATTGATGCAACTTGGAGTAAAGAATATTGGCATTGCGCTTAACAAATAAGGCTGAAATTGAGCCTCACGCGCAGGCACGTAAGCATCTATATACAAAGTATATAGGCGCCTTACCAAAACAAATAACAGGCTAGAGAAGCTCATATGTTAGCACGTGATGCTCGTTGTTGGGCTTAACTTCGCGGGGGTCACGTGCCACACGTGACATTCTTGAACATCAGCTCACGTGCTAACACGTGATACTTTGCTCTGGGACTGCTGCATATAAGTAAACCGGTTTGTTCCCCTCCGAACGGCGGCCAAGACATGGGCTGTCTCGCCTGAGGTTCGGGGCAGATGCTAATAGGTGCTATCCGTCCACCTCTCCGAAGATGCCAAGTTGATTTATGGCACCATGTATCGAAGGTTTAGACGGATGCGTCCGATGTAGCAGACTTCGTCAGATTCCCCCTCGCTTGAGGGATTTTTGATTGTGGGGACGCTCTTCCCTGCAGGCGCAAGCCCCTGCAGTTAATTACGCTACCGCATTGCGGTAACAACTTTCTCCTTCTCCAGATGGTCACTTCGTGTCGTGGGTGTTTGTTTTGTGTTTTGTTGCCCGTGGATTGTTTACGGAGACCGAATTATGTCGTCGCCCGTAGGGCGTGGGCTAGTCCAAATCCGTATTATCTTAGATTTGGGTTTGGGGGTTTGGTTTGAGGATACGTCAGCCATATTTGAGGCTAAGATCAACTCAAACGTTTGTTAAGGATACGTTAGTCTAACTTTGAGACTAAGATCAACTTAACGGGATCGTTTAGATCCGACAAAAGAGCGTTTGGCTCCATTGTTCCAGTTTAGGGACATAGTGGTCCATCGTATGTATGGCCGTCGGGACCCGTCACCTCTCTGACGACGTTGAGGGATTACAACGATGGATGTCAGAGGAGTTCAGAGATGTACCCTCGAGCCAGAGTTAATTGGGGGGATTCATAGTCCAGTCTGTTTGAAGGTTTAAGGATACGTCAGCCATCTTTAAGGCTAAGATCAACTTAAACGGGACCGTTTAGATCCGACAAAAGAGCATGCGGGGCTCTATTGTTCTAGTTTATGGACATTACGGTCCATGGGTAGTTTAAGGACGTTGCGGTCCATGGGTAATTTAAGGACATTGCGGTCCAGGTTAAGGACGTCGTGGTCCATGGGTTTAAGGACTCCATAGTCCGGTATGTGCTCTGGATGCTTCACACGGGTTCACTGCCGTGCTTGGCGAGGACCAGGCTCCGCTCTGGGCGTTTTCCGCGGGGTCAAAGAGTGACGTTATCCGCATTCCACGTAACCAGGAATTTTGCACTAGATGCTTCACACGGGTTCACTGCCGCGCTCGGCGAGGACTAGGCTCCGCTCTGGGCGTTTTCCGCGGGGTCAAAGAGTGACGTTATCCGCGTTCCACGTAACCAGGAATTTTGCATTAGACACGGGTTTAAGGACCCCACAGTCCATATCAATGTGTGGTCGTCGGGACCCGTCACCTCTTTGAAGACATTGAGGGATTACAATGCCAAGTATCAAAGGAGTGAAGAGATGTACCCTAGAACCGGAATGGCTTAAATAGTCCTTGCCCCAATTTGGGATCAAGACCGATTAATTATGTTATGAGCCTATTAGCCCAGTTAATTACGAATTGAAGACTCATGGCCCAGCTTGGGCTAAGTTCGATCATGTCTGGAATATTGGCTTCTTGTTGGTCCATTGAAGGAGAGGCTTTGCCTCTATCTATTTAGCCAATTGGGCTAAAGCCTAGTGTTAAACACTACAGAGCAATCAGTGTTGAACACTGGGAATGAGGTTGACAAGTTAGTGTTTAACACTAAAAGATAATTGGTGTTAAACACCAGCAACAAGGCTATCAAATTATCATAAACACTAAAACAGATCAGTGTTGAACACTGGCAATGGAGATCTCAGATCAGTGTTAAATACTAAGGTAATCAGTGTTGAACACTGCGAATAAAGTTCTTTGATTAGTGTTGAACACTAGGGCCCAACAGTGTTTCAGTACTGGATTCGAGAGTTCCAATTTAGTGTTGAACACTAAGGCAAGAGGGGTCACGTGGCAACACGTGAGGGCGCTCTCCCTTCATTTATTCTGCTGAGATTATCGCATCTTTCAGAGTATCACGTGCCATCACGTGACGGGCATTCAAATGCTTGTGTGTCCGAGGGTCACGTGGGTCACGTGGGGTGCTGCCTCAAAGGGGCTTTCTATAGATCTCTGGGGGGGTCACGTGGTGACACGTGACCCTGCCTCTATGTATGTTGTTTAGAGGATCTGTTAATCTTTTCCAGGAATTAAATTCCTCGTAGGGTTAAACCCTGACAGTAATTTCAGAGGAATTAAATTCCTACTTCCTTTTGAAGATTTATATTCTGAATGGAGTTGGACCCTGAATTTTCTGTAGGAATTAAATTCTTCATATATGTGAAGAACTGAATAGGGTTAAACCCTAATAAAAGCTCTTAAGGAATTAAATTCCCACTCTCTGTTAAATTATGATCAAGGGAATTAAATCCCTGCTGTTCCAACAGAACTAGATTCTTAATTAGGGTTAAACCCTGTTTCTTTTTGTTCTGAAGGAATTAAATTCCCATAACACAGGGTCAAGCCCTAGTTTTATTTTAAAGGAATTAAATTCCTATAGTTCTGTGAGAATTAAATTCTCGTGCTTCCATTCCCTCTCTATGTTTTGGATCTGCATGGCAGGATCTCGACCCATTGAGAATTAAATTCTCAACTTCAAGGGGAGATGTGCACTTTACAGATCCTCTATCAAAGAGAGAAGAAATATGTTCTTCTGTTTTATATATCAGAGTTAAACTCTGTTGAGAATTAAATTCTCTTTTCCTTCAAGGAGC
The DNA here is from genome assembly GCA_030015575.1 of Agapanthus africanus. Lineage (NCBI taxonomy): Eukaryota > Viridiplantae > Streptophyta > Magnoliopsida > Asparagales > Amaryllidaceae > Agapanthus > Agapanthus africanus. The sequence goes on along the minus strand of CM057337.1, from coordinate 72,253,743 downwards.
CTTCCCTTTCTTACCTAGGGTTTTCTTTTGCAGAAGATCCAAGTTCCTCGAAGTATCAAGGCTCTCTCCCCCTTTCTTCCCTCTGCGTGTATATATCTTTTTTTTGTGTCTCTTGGCTCCTATTTATAGGAGAAGCAGCCGAATCAATTAGTTTTTGACGAATCTTCATTGAGAGGTTTGATTTGCATCCATCATTCGTTTTTGACCTTTGAATTATTGGGTGAATTTTATTCACCATTGGATTTCAAGTCCCGGGATTCTCCTTTGTTATTTCGGTTAGATTTAAAGGGGAAATCTTTCCAAACCCGAGATTTTCCCATAGATAAATGATATTCAATCATCTTTAAATCTTTAATTCGATTGGTTCCAGATAATCGCTTTCCTTTGGAAAGATTCGAATCTCTTTCAGAATTTAATTCTGTCAACGAAATGGGCTTTGAAAGCCGGTCACGTGTGACCACGTGACCCATGGTCACGTGTGGGCATGTGACCCCCTTTGGAATGAGCCTTCTTCTTTCTTTCTGCGCTCTGTCTTCTGGTTGCTGCTTAACCGTCATGTGCGAGCACGTGACCCCTGGTCACGTGCGAGCACGTGACCCTTGTCTGAACTCTTTTTCTTGATTTAACTGGAGAACAATTCTGATGTTTTGATCGTCACGTGCCAACACGTGACCCTGGTCACGTGGGAGCACGTGACCTCTTCTGAAGCTTTTTCCTTGATTTGATCAGGAAGCGTTGGGTCTTTGCTGCTGCTTTTAAATGTCACGTGCCAACACGTGACCCAGGTCACGTGGGAGCACGTGACCCTTACTGAAGCCCCTCTCTTTGATGTAGTTGGGAAACTGACCTTGCTTTGCCGGTACTTTTGGGTGTCACGTGCCAACACGTGACCGCTGGTCACGTGTAAGCACGTGACCCTCTTCTGAAGCTTTTTCCATAAGCTTTCCTGATTTTAAATCAGGAAACAAATGCCCCCACAGCGTTGTTCTCACGTGTCAGCACGTGAGTGCAACGCTGTCACCTTTTGTGACCGTTGGATTCCTTTAGGGATCTGGGGAGATGAAACGTTTCCATTGCCTTCTATAAATACCTCTGTCTCTTCATAGGAGCCTTCACTTTGCTCATCTTCTTCTTCTGAGAACTTTTTCCTTGAGAATTTAATTCTCGCTTCCAGAGCTTAGTTCTCTGTCTTTCCAGAGTTTAACTCTGTTCGAAAAGAATTCTTTTCCTCAGGTAATGTTCTTGGACAAACGATGGACCTTCTCATTCCTCTGGATTTTAAATCCAAAACAAGGGTTTTTACCCTTTTTTCTTCCTGTTTTTCCATAAGAACATGAAACCGCTTAACCTTCAGACTGTAGATCTCTTAAGGTTTAGATGATCTTTGGGGAGATGATGATGGCGTTTCAACTCCATGGAATTTAATTCCATCCAAAAATGTTTTTGGGAATTTAATTCCTTTTTCTTAATAAGGAATTTTAATTTCAATGAAGAACTCGATTTCTTCACACAGAGGCTTCCTGGGGTCTCTTGGCCCGAGGTTGTTCTTCTGCAATTAATGAAATGGTGGTTTTGTAATGATGTCTTCTGTGGGAATTTAATTCCTTTGATCTTGTTGGATTCATTGTAGAGCCCGAGACAGATCCTGTTGGGGGGAATGTGCATGGTCATCATTCTTTATTAAATGAGGATATTCCCTTTGTTTTATTGTAACTATTTGGTCTCATTATTAATGAGCCGTCATCCGGATTCTGTGGGGCCCATGTGTTTTGTAGCCAATGGTCCCAGGAAACTCTGCTGTTGCTTTCTTCAACTAGTCTTCATGTTCATGCATGAATATATATTGCTAACTTTTCTTTTAACGGTCTTCCTTTATTGGATTTCAGGTGCGATGGCTTCTGTTCCACGCTTTCCTTTTTCTCGCTCGGAGGCTGCTTTTCCTCAGTCACCATCTGATGAGGAAGCGATGGCGATGATTCGGGCCCATGACCCGAACTGCACCAACCTTCTTCAATGGGTATCTTGGTACAGTCAGATTATTCAGGGTCGCCGGAGTTTTCTTTGCGCGGTGCCGACGGAGCCCACTTTCCCATTTTTACCGATGGATCCTCCGAGGACAGTTTTTGCTGTGGAAATGCCCAACTGGACTCCAACGGGGAGGCTGGAGCCTTCGACGACCGGCATTCCAAACCATCCGATCCCGGCCATAGACATCTTGGGACGGCGTATCTGCCAGGGTGAGGCCCACCCGTGGGGGCAAATTTATAAGATAGGGCTCACTCCTAGGCATCCTACGGGCTACCTTCTCTGGGCTCGTTACATCCTTTCTGCCCATCGGGCGCGGTTACAGAAAGTCGGGCTTTATCAGGCCATATACGCGTCACTATTCCATTATAAGTCCCCGCATGCCTGGTGGGTTAAGGCGTTTTTAAACCATGGAATCTTCCTACCAACACTTTCATCCTAGGAGATCGTGAGGTCTCGATCTCTCTTGCAGAATTTTATGAAATCTCGGGATTGCCGATCAGGGGTGCACTGTATGAGGAGTTGTTGCCTCCTGACGAGTATGTCTTCGAGCCCGAGTCTGCACCGGCTGACGGCTTGTCTGTTGAGAACGCCGTTCGTCACAAGCGCCCCAGCTTGATCAAGGCGCTGGGTATTTTTGATCGATTGTTCACTGAATCTGAGGAGCAGGGTGTTACTTTTAAAAGCTTCATTTCCTGCTTCCTTCGTGAGGACGTCATATCGAAGACTGCTCCGAAGTTTGCTAACATCAAAGACCCCTTTGGGTTTGGTCCGAAGAAGCTACCGACCGCTAAATCGGACCTGCCACAATATTATATTCCTATCGTGTCGCCGATGTCTTTTGAGTCCGTTGCAGCACCCGGTATGGATGAGGAAACATTCTTCATGGGGTTTGTCAGTGTTTGGCTTAGTTGGTTTGTTATCCCCATGCATCGCCGCTTCATGAGAGCCTCGGTCATCTACCCGGCTCATCGTATTGCTGAGGGAACGCGGTTGGCCATCGGCATCCCGGCCTTGGCGCACCTCTATAATGGATTGGGCACCGCAGCTAATACCTCTACGCCTGGCGTGGATGTGGTAAACTTTTCGCTTCATTATTTCACGTCCTGGATCGAAATGCACGTATTGGGGGCTTTCGCCATGCATCAGAGGCCCTCATTTTACTATGCCTACCCCTTTCCACGACTTATGCGATTAGTGGATGCTTCTGCCGCCGACCCGACTCAATTCGGGGCTATTCGGGTGCTGATTTCTCCTCATGCCACCGCTGGCGGGTTGGTTTTTAATGATCGAGTCTTGTCTACTCCTTCGGGTCCCATTCAACAACTCTGGGACCAGTCGAAGGACAACGCACCTTCTTTGAAGCCCCGGGAGGCCGCGCATTTGTATACAATTAGACCGGGCTACTTGGTGTTTCGCCAGGACAGTGCAGCTCTTTTCATGCGGTACAATCCGCATCGATTTGCCCGACAGCTTGGATACGACCAAGGCGTTCCTTTCGAGGCTTTTATAGTTGCCCCGATCCCTTCGCTCGATGCTGTTCGCGATGCCGCTCATCATTTCATGAGGCTGAATACCGGCTCTTATTTCATGGTCCCTGAAGCCGAGTACATGCCCCGATGTGTAGGTGCATTTACGGGCTGGTATCTTCATCGGATCAGCCCAATTATTGTTGAAGAAAGAAGGGTGCTTCTTGGTCACGACGCCCCTCCTCAGGTTTCGGGAGCTAAGCTACGACCGAGGGTTTCAGTGCGCTTCCCTTTGAGGGAGATTGGCACCGCGATCATTTCGGGGGAGTCAGGGGTAGACCTTACTCCAACAGCTGGTATGCCCTTGGGTTCCCGATCGCGGGGTAAACGAGCCCCAGTGGTAGCACCTCTGCCGGTGGCGGCACCGCCCCTCGTGGCGTCGACAATGGCGATGTCGTCCTCGATTGTGGCATCGAGCGAGAGTAACAGGGATGAGGGCGCTGAGGGCGATGTGGGCCAGCGTCGCCCTAAGGCTTCGCAAGGGAGGAAGCGGTCATCCTCAGCGACCGGCTCTGGGTCTAAACGGCGGAGGAAAGCGGCTACCACCCCGCTTGATTCTGTGGCGGAGTCTGAGCCTATCCTTGAAGACGAACCATTGGCCTTGCAAGGGTCAGACGCTGGACTTCTCTTCCCGAGTTCGGCTGATGAGGAGGCTGCACAGTTGGCTGAGGCCATACAGCGCTCAAAAGACGCGTCTCACAACGCCAAGGTTCCGAAGAAGTCCTATCCCGCCGTAATCTTTTACGAAGACCCTTCGTGGATTCGGCGGCGATTTATCGGTCCTTTGGAGGAATGGGGGGAGAGGGCTTTGAAGCAGGCCGCTTCAGAAGATGCAGCTGACGCACTTTCTTTATGGACCGACGGCCATGAGTCCACTCTCGAACCCCGGCGAGCCCACCTTCTTGAGAAGGAGCAGCGGCTTGAAGAAGCCATATTGAGGGCTTCTTTGCGCATCGGTACGTTGTGGTTCTTTTCGTAGTTCTTCAGATTGTTTGTGCCCGTGCATATGTATCATTATTTTTATTTGAGTCATGCAGAATCTTCGACGCTGGGGGAGCTCCCTACTGGCCCATTAAAGCTAAAGCCCGCCGAAATTCTCAATGAAGCCTTGCTGGATGTAGAGGGGGCTGACGAGGCTGCTCCTCTCATGGTAGAACTTCCAGCGGCGGTTCTTGATCAGGGAGTGCTTGCCCCTTTGGGGGAGGCTCTTTTAGAGGCCGTCGCCCCAATGACTCTTACCGAGGGCGGCCCAAAGGCTGGAAGCGAGGTAGTCGGGACTACTCTCCCTTTGTTGGAGCCTGAGGTCACGGCGGAAACCGTTGAAGCTGCTATCCCCCCGGCTCAGAACGGGAGGAGTGTTGAAGGTATCCCTCTGCGTTTTAATTTAGCAACCCCTTCATAGTCTGAACTCTTTTATCTTTCCCAGAATTGCGCGGTTTGGCGGCCACGATCGCGGATCTGTCCCCTCGACAGTCATTTCAGCGTTTATTGGAGATGGCAGCTCCGCAGGCGATCTCCCCTCAGCGTATTGTTCTTTCCTCTGGGCAAGGTTAGTGTCATTCGCCCCCCCTTTTTTTTTACCATAGCATTGTTACTATTTTGCGAAATGACGTTGATGTCTCTTATAGTTTTGGAAGCCGACGATGAGGTCGAGGTCGTTGAAGGGCCAGGGGAACCTTCAGCTCCTACTTACATGACTGTCGGTGAGTGACATTTTATTATAGTCCCGTTCGCTCTGCGTTTAGGAGTTTTGCTGACGTCTTCCAAATTTGAACAGCTCTGCCAGTCTCCACGGCGTTGGAGTCGCGCATCGTGATGCCGCCCGGCCCTTATGCCTTGCGGGCCTCAGAACGCTTAGCCCAATTAAGCCTCGTCTCCTTGTCGTCTCTGATCGAGGAGCTTCGTGCTGGCAGCGCGACCACGGCTGAAGCATTCGCTGCCGAGGCTAACGGTTCTCTTCCTTTTCTTGCCACCTACCACAGCGAAGAGGTGGTGCGAGTCTGGGTGGAGTTCTGCCGGCGGGTGGAGGCTTGCCTGCACGTCCTCGAATGTTCCCACCTTTCCTCGGAGGCCGTGGCTGCAAAGGCGGAGTTACGGGGGCTGATAGCACGGTGCGCGGCAAACATGACGTCATATGAGAAGAGGCTCGGTCGCAAGTTCTCGGAGAGGGAGCTAGCCTCCATGGCGCTGGGCGAGCTTCAAGCCAATCTCACAGCCAAGGCCAACAAAGCGTATGAACTCTAGCGGGTGCTTCAGGAGTCCATCAAAGAGGTGGTGGCTCTCGATAAAGCTGCCGCGTTCACTCGTGAGAGGGTCGAGGCTCATAAGGCCACTGAGAAAGAGCTTGAAGCCCGGCTTGCTTCATATCAGGCCCAACAAGCTCAGGCGGAGGCTCGTCTTTTGGAGATCTTGCGTTATGAAGCCGTGGTCCAACAAAAGCAGGATGAGCTGACCAAGCTGCTGAATCGCCCGCCGGCTTGAAACATTTGTATCTTTTCCTTCCTTTTTGTACATACTCATGGATGAGAGTATTTTCTTTTTGTTTCTTTCATGAATTGTACTTTGTACCCATTTTGGTTTATGAATAAAAGATACATTTTTCTTCTCAATGATGTGTCTCCTTTTCATTGAATGTATTCTGCGGATATTCTATCTTGATCTCCTTGCAGGACAGCAATGGCTCAGGACTCAGGGTTAAGATCTGCTTCCTAAGGCTTTTGCATCTTATGAGCTACGAGGGTCTCATAAAGAGTTTTTCTCCCTACAGGTCGAGAGGATCCCATAGGTGTGAGTTCTTCTTAAGAATCGTGAGGATTCTTAAAAGGGTTTTCCCTTGAGAGTCGTAAGGATCCCACAAGAGAGTTTTTCTTCCTTACAGGTCGTGAGGACTTGTAAGTGTTGGATGCAGTCACCCTTGTCCGTGTTTTACGGAGTTAGGGGTTTCTCCAGGTATTGTAGTTTAAAGACGTCGCGGTCAAGGTTAAGGACCTCATAGTCCGTGGATTTAAGGACTCCACAGTCCGATGTTAATTTTAAGACATCACGGTCAAGGTTAAGGACCTCATAGTCCGTGGATTTAGAGACTCCACAGTCCGGTGTTTGGTTGCAGGGACCCGTCACCTCTTTGAAGACGTTGAGGAATTACAACGCCAAATATCAAAGGAGTGAAGAGATGTACCCTTAAACCAAGGCAGAATCCGTAGGGAATCAGGGTGGTTGATCGTTAGTTTTAAGACATCACGGTCGAGGTTAAGGACGTCATAGTCCGTGGATTTTAAGGACTCCACAGTCCGGTATTTGCTCTGGATGCTTCACACGGGTTCACTGCCGTGCTTGGCGAGGACCAGGCTCCGCTCTGGATGCTTCACACGGGTTCACTGCCGTGCTCTGCGAGGACCAGGATCCGCTCTGGACGTTTTCCACGGGGTCAAAGAGTGACATTATCCGCGTTCCACGTAACCAGGAATTTTGCAATAGATGCTTCACACGGGTTCACTGCCGTGCTCGGCGAGGACTAGGCTCCGCTCTGGACGTTTTCCACGGGGTCAAAGAGTGACATTATCCGCGTTCCATGTGACCAGGAATTTTGCACTAGATGCTTCACACGGGTTCACTGCCGTGCTCGGCGAGGACTAGGCTCCGCTCTGGACGTTTTCTACGGGGTCAAAGAGTGACATTATCCGCGTTCCACGTGACCAGGAATTTTGCACTAGATGCTTCACACGGGTTCACTGCCGTGCTCGGCGAGGACTAGGCTCCGCTCTGGACGTTTTCCACGGGGTCAAAGAGTGACATTATCCGCGTTCCACGTGACCAGGAATTTTGCACTAGATGCTTCACACGGGTTCACTGCCGCGCTCGGCGAGGACTAGGCTTCGCTCTGGATGCTTCACACGGGTTCACTGCCGTGCTCTGCGAGGACCAGGATCCGCTCTGGACGTTTTCCACGGGGTCAAAGAGTGACATTATCCGCGTTCCACGTAACCAGGAATTTTGCACTATATGCTTCACACGGGTTCATTGCCGCGCTCGGCGAGGACTAGGCTCCGCTCTGGATGCTTCACACGGGTTCACTGCCGTGCTCTGCGAGGACCAGGATCCGCTCTGGACGTTTTCCACGGGGTCAAAGAGTGACATTATCCGCGTTCCACGTAACCAGGAATTTTGCTGATTGTATCCGCATTTCACGGGATGGAGGTTTGACTGTTGGCGATATGTATACCACCGAGCCATGGAACTGGGAGTTGCCGCTGTTCCGCTTAGCTTGAAGTTGTGTTCGTTGTTACGAGACGAGTGTCGGGATGATCTCTAGGTCGCCTGTGGCCCGTCGAGATTTAGCTTCTTTCTTTGGTGAAACCTGGGGGAGGGAGGTATGTTCCCTTTTTGTTTATGCCATTGGATTGTATACAGGGTGTGATGGAACATCACCTGTAAGGCATACATTTTATTTTTATTTTATTTCTTTTTCCGCGATGCTCTATCGTTTCAGCTTTTATATCGCGAAGGTCGCGATTGCCCCATCATTTCGGCTATTTTTCGCGGTGCCCAATCATTTCGGCTATTTTTCTTTTTACTCGCTGCTTTTTATTGCGAGTTGCCCATCATTTCGGCTATTTTTCATGCATACATTTTTACTTGCTGCTTTTTATTGCAAGTTGCCCCATCATTTCGGCTATTTCGTAGGCATGTGTGGCTTGCTAGCTTTTTCGCCGCAAGCTTGGATTTTAGACACCGATTTCAGCATCAGCACCGCTACAACTGGGATGTTGCCAGGAGCGAATCATCATTTGCCTCTGTCGATATTGAACAAAGGTGGCTCAGTAAACAGGGTTAAGGGTCCTGTCGACCAAGGCTTTTGACTTCATGAGCCGTAAGGGTCTCACAAAGGTATTTCTCCCTACAAGTCGTGAGGATCTTGCAGGCGTATTTTCTCCTTAGGGATCGTGAGGATTCCTAAGTGTATGTTCCTCTGTAAGTCGTAGGGATCCTACAAGAGGGTTTTCTCCTTATGGGTCGAGAGGACCTACAAGGGTTGCTCATCATATGGACATGTCCCTAGTCACGGGTGTGACTTTGCTGGGGAAATGTTTCTTCGCGCCCGTGGATTGTATACAAGGGTCAGTATTGAGCCTCTTGTAGGGCAATATCGAAGGTTGTGGAGGATTTGCTTAAGAACAGGTTTAGGTTTCTGTAACTTAAGACTTTCAAATCTTATGCGCCGTGAGGGTCCCATAAGAGAATTCTCCTTACGAATCGTGAGGATCTCGTAAGTGTATTTTCTCCTTAGGAATCGTGAGGATCCCTAAGTGTGTTGCTCCTTTGTGAGTTGTAAGGATCTCACGCAGGTGGTTTCTCCTTACAAGGTCGAGAGGACCCTACAAGTGTCTTTTAACGAGGTTGCGCCCTTTCGGGTTTTCACAAACACTCGCCGGTAGTCCTGTTGTTTTTACTCACGGAGCCCTTTCGGGTTTTCATCCGTGCCCATTTTGCTTATGGACCTACCGTTTTTTTATTCTTTTTCACTTTTTTTTTACAAGGTCACGCCCTTTCGGGTTTTCACGAACGCTTGCCGGCAGCCCTGCTGTTTTTACTCACGGAGCCCTTTCGGGTTTTCATCCGTGCCCATTTTGCTTATGGACATACCGTCTTTTTTTTCTTTTTCATATATTTTTTTTATTTTTTTCTTTCTCTCTCTTTTTTTTTCTCGTCAGCCTAAAGATACTGCGGTAGTAGTTTTAGGGACGTTTCGGTCCATCGTTAGTTTAAGGACGTTTTGGTCCGTCGTTAGTTTAAGGACGTTTCGGTCCGTCGCTATGGGAAGGCCGGCTGCTGCTTGTAAAGTCTGAGCCTAGGAAGATAGTGAGCGGACATAGTCGTCGTCATCTATCATTGACCCAGGCTGTGGCTTATTAAGCGTAGTATTTCTTTAAGAAGCGGCCGTTTATTGGCCTGAAAGGCCTTTCACCGTGCATGTCCATGAGTAGGTAGGCTCCACCCTGGTAGACCTTGTCTATGATGTACGGATCTTCATAGTTTGGCTCAAATTTTCCTCGCTTGGCACGATTGGGGATCATAGGTCTTTTGACCACTAGTACGAGTTCGCCTTGGCCGAATGTTCTCGGCCTGGTCAATCTTTCGTACGAGCGCGTCATCTTTGCTTTGTAGGCCTCTAGATGTTGTTGCGCTATGAGCCGGGTTTCGTCGAGGGCATCAAGCTCCTCAAGCCGAAGGTGAGCATTTTCTTCGTTCGTAGCTCGTGGTGGACTGCTACTCGTAGAGAGGGTAACTCTATCTCGAGGGGGAGCACTGCTTCCGTCCCAAATACCAACGCGTACGGCGTTGTGTTCGTGGCCGTCTTGAATGTAGTTCGATAAGCCCAAAGGGCTTCTTGCAGCCTTTCGTGCCAGTCTCTCTTATTCCTGGAAACGGTCTTTTTTATGATCTTCGTCAAGGTCTTATTGAAGGCCTCGGCCAGACCGTTAGCTCATGGATTGTAAACCGAAGAATATCTCCAGTATATATTGTGCTGCTGTGCGAAGCGGCCAATCTTATGGCTTCGGTAGGCCGGCCCATTATCGGAGATAATCCGCCGTGGAGTTCCGAACCGATAGATGACGTGCGTCTTGAAGAAATAGAGGATATTCTCCGTCTTCACTTCCCTCAGTGGTACTGCTTCTGCCCATTTGGAGAAGTAATCAGTTGTCGCCAGGATAAAACGGTGTCCCCGGGATGATGCTGGCTCAATGGGGCCGACTATGTCAGTCCCCCACATTTCGAACGGCCAGCTAGCCACCGTTGGATGTAGTGGATTCGGATGTTGGTGGATAAAGTCTCCATGAATCTGGCACGAGTGGCATTTCTTCGCATACTCGAGGCAGTCCTGGATCATCGTGGGCCAGTAGTAACCCATCCGTTTAATTTTTAACTTCATCTTTGGGCCTGCTTGGTGAGAACCGCAAAGTCCATCATGAACTTCCTGAATGACTCTTTCTGCTTCGTCAGGTCCTAAGCATCTCAGCCATAGAGAATCAAACGATCTCTTGTATAGAATATCGTTGACGAAAGCGAAAGATAGAGCTCGTTTCATGAGCTGATGTCTTGAGGACGCTTCTTTGGGCATTCGGTGGGACTTAAAGTAGTCTATGAAGACTTCTCTCCAGTCTTTGGCCTTCTCATGGTCTTTTATTTGCAGGGTCGTCTGCTCAGTCACTCCCTTCTCTTCGGGTGATTCCGAAGGTATTTCCGCCGGGGCGAGCACTCGACGGCTTTGTACCACGATTCTGACATCATCGAGGTTCTCGTCAGCCAGTTCTTTAGCAAGTTTAGCCAACGCGTCTGCTTTGCTGTTTTCCGCGCGCGGTATGTTCTCCAAAGTATAGGAGGGAATTTGGGTCAATAGTTATTGCACCTTTTCGCCGTACTTCACCAACTCCGGTTTGCACGTTTGGTAGTCACCTTTTACTTGACTAACGACCAGTTGAGAATCCCTGTATATAAGGAGGTCTTCAATTCCCAGGTCGATGGCGATTTCGAGGCCTGCTATCAGAGCTTCGTATTCAGCTTCATTGTTTGTCCTCGGCTCTGTTAAGGAGAAGGCGAAGCGCATTATCCCTCCTTGTGGAGTTGCAAAGACGAGGCCTATCCCCGATTTGGTTATTGGGATACCTTGTTTCTGTTTCTTTACGGAGGACACTCCATCGAAATAGAGTTCCCATCGGGTGCTTCCGCCGCCAATCGCATCAAATGCATGCTCGTCCGGCAAATCACAGTTCAGAGGAGAATCGGGCGGTATCGGGTGCTCAGCGAGGAAATCGGCAATGGCCTGGCCTTTCACTGCCTTAAGAGGTTGATATGTTATCGAGAACTCCATCAAGAGCAGGGCCCACTTAGCGAGTCGTCCCGTCAATATGGCTTTCGACATCAAGTACTTAAGGGGATCCACTTTTGAAATGAGACGGACTTCATGTGCCAACACATAGTGCCTAAGCTTTGTTATCGCAAAGATTAACGCCAAGCAATGTTTTTCAATGGGAGAGTAGTTGCTTTCTGCCCCCAGTAGAACTCGACTTAAGTAGTAGAGTGCTCTCTCTTTCCCTTGATCGTTCTCTTGTGCCCATAATGCGCCTAAGGAACCTTCGAGGGCGGTTGTATAAAGAATGAGGGGTTTTCCCTTGACCGGCGCAGCTAACACCGGCGGGTTCTGCAGGTACTGCTTGATTTCATCTAGCGCGCTCTGGCACTTTTGGTTCCAGACGAACGGGGTTCCCTTCTTCATCAGGTGGCTGTAAGGACGGCATTTGCCCGAAAGATTAGCGATAAACCGCCGGATGTATGCGAGCTTCCCTTGGAGAGACCGCAACTGCTTGAGGGTTCTTGGCGGAGGCATTTCCATGATCGCTTTAATCTTTGACGGATCTATTTCAATACCTCGGTGTCGAACGATGAATCCCAAGAATTTGCCCGAGGAGACTCCAAACGCGCATTTGAGGGGATTCATTTTCAAATTATATTGCCGAAGGCGTCGAAATACAGTCTCCAGATGTTTTAAATGATCTTCGTATGACATGCTCTTTACTACGAGGTCGTCGATATAGCACTCGACGACGTCGTGTATGAGGTCATCAAAGATCTTTGTCATGGCCCTTTGATAGGTAGCCCCAGCGTTCTTTAGACCAAAGGGCATAACCCTGTAGCAGAATATACCCAAAGGGGTACGGAAAGCGGTGTGCTTCTGGTCTTCGGGATGCATCTTTATCTGATTGTATCCTGACGAACCATCCATAAAGGAGAAAACCTCGTGAGTGGACGTGTTATCTATCATTAGCTCGGTTACTGGTACTGGGAAATCATCCTTGGGACAGGCTTTATTGAGATCCCTGAAATCCACGCATATGCGTACCGTCCCATTCTTCTTCATTACCGGGACGATATTGGCGATCCAGTCGGGATATTGGACTTCTTGGATAAATCCAGAATCGATCAGCTTCTTGACTTCGGCGTTGATGCTCATCTCAAGCTCGAGTCGCATCCTCCTTGGCGCCTGCTTGACTGGCTTGATATCTGGGGATATTGCTAATTTATGCACAGCAATCTCCGGATCTAATCCTGGCATCTCGGAGTAGTTCCACGCGAAGCAGTCTTTATGCCGTAGAAGCACGTTCTTTAACGCAGCCACCCTTTCTTCGGATAGCAGCTCGCTGACAAATGTCGGTCGCGGGTCGTCTGCCGATCCCAACTCAATCTTCTTGAGGTTATCTGCAGTAGTATGTATACCATCTTCCAGTTCTTTCGGAGCGGGCGGAAATTCTGAGATCACCTCATCATCGCTGTTCTCAAAGCACCGGGGAAGGTCATCTACGTTCTCGGGCTCTTCTCCTAATATCGTAATCGTATAACAGGTGCGAACCCGCTCCCCGGACTGAGGCGGATCCGGTTCTGCTCTTGCGGCCTTAGGCTCATGCTTTTGTGGCGGCGTTACCTTCCAGCCGTCGGATAAAGCGAATCTGCCCCGTTGGTACTGGTCCTCGACCCAGTTCTTGAAGGTGAAGCAGTCTTCGGTAGGATGTCCTACGGCTCGGTGATAAGAGCAATAACTCAGATGAGAAGCCTTGTTAGCTTGCTCAGGATGTCTAGACTCTGGAAGCGCGATCATTTGATGTTTTATAGCGAGCTTGAGTAACTTCTCCGTCTTGTCTCGGGGGAAGGAGTACGCTCGACTCATCTTCTTCATGAGGGACAAATCCGAGCCGTGCAACACCCGACCACATAACCCTCTAATCCTGCGTCGTTGTTGTCGGCTCCTCTTTCCGCTTCTTGATTTATTTCCGTCCCTGCGTCGGGCCTTTTGTACAACAGATTGACGAGGATGAGCGTCTTTGTCTTTTGCGGCCTGTTGAAATAGACGTTGCGTCCTGGCCTTCTCGTAGATGGCCATTTCGCGGTTGTGGTCTTCTCGAGCTTTCTGACCCACTTTCCTGATAGGCTTGCCCATTCGTTCTTCAAACGACGGACTCAGCGCTTTAATCGCGGGGTCTAGTTTTGATGGGGGGTTGGCATCTCCTGACAGGGCGTCCTCCTCTTCATCAAAGGTATATATAGCGTAGCTGCTGTGAGCCCGTTCCCGTTTTCCGGCTCTTGCGTATCCAAGCCCGAGTGTTTCCATTTTCCCGTTGGGCAATTTGCGTTGAGTCCCGGGGACATCCCAAATCCTGTTGTAGAACCGAGCCTGCCGAACAGTCTGTTTTAAGGGTACTCCTTGGCGCTTCAATAGCTTCTTTAATCCATTTGTATAGTATCTGGGCAGACGGATGGGTTGGAGCCTGTCAAGTGTAGCATCCGCGCCATGCCAGATTTCTTTCTCTATTTTCGACTCTGAGGATCGGTAGAATAGGATCACCTTCTCACCCCTTTGCCTGGGAGGGACGTAAAATGTTTGCAGGTCCTGCACATTATGAGCCTGAAGCGTATCGAGATCCTTGTAGTGTTCTCGCGGTACCATGGTGATTTGCAAACTATGGTCATCGCCAGGGGGTGCTTGTATTGACAGCCGATTGGAGAACACAGCATTAACTTCATCTTCTGAATCACTTCCGAAGACTAACATGGGGGCGGGCGTCCCCAGGTTGTTGCGTTGAGATGGCCCTGCATAAACTATCTCTTCTTCTTCTTCGGTATCGCTCCCGAAAACAGGGATGGTGGCGGCGGCTTTGTTCTCCGGATTGCGACACCTTTCTGTATCCTCGAAATCTGGCAAAAAGTACTTCGCATCTTCGTATTTGCGGACTTCGTTCACGGAAAATGGGTTTAACCCACCTGTTACGGTGTACTCGAAACCATCCTTAAAGTACTTCATACACTGATGTTGTGTAGAAGGGATGATGTTGTATTCGTGTAACTAAGGACGACCGAGCAAGGCGTTGTAGCAGGTCTTGGCATCAATGACATGGAATTTGATGTCTGTGACGAGAAGTCCAAAGCGTAATGTTAGTATCACAGATCCGAGAGTCCGTGACGATTATGAATCGAAACCGGAGATAGTAATTTTGTCACGAGCGAGGTGTTGCACACTCATGCAGATTTCCTTCAACACCCGAACATTAAGGAGATTGACAGAGGATCCATTATCCACCAGGATCTTGCCTATCTTGATATCATGGCAGTATCCGGAGACATATAGGGGACGGTTGTGGTCGCACGTCCCGAGAAGGAGGTCTTCATCACCGAAAGTGATATCGGCCGTATGCACTTCCTCCAGTTCATCCTTCATCTTTTCAGTGGCGAGGAAGGCTTGGAATTGCTCAGGTTCTTGTAACGCCTTAATTAGTGAGTCTCGCGCTTCTTTTGATAATAGGAGGGCATCGAGAATGCTAAGCTGAGAAGGTAGCTTCCTTAGGTGCGCGAGGATGTTATAGTCCACCTTACCCTTCCTAGGAGGGTCTTTGGCAGCCAGCTCTCTCATGACTTGGTCATCTAAAGTGATATCTTCAGTGACCTTTTCCTTTCCCTTATCCTTTCTACTTACGGGCCCGAGATTCTTTTCTGGGAGTGTGCGATTGCGCAGCTGAATGTTCTCGCAGGCCTCCGATTTCTCCTCTTTCCCTAAAACAGATTCTTTAAAGAGAGGGCCCAGAGCCATTTCTTCATCAGAGTCGCTCCCAAAGGTGAGAACTTGTGACCCCCTGGCGTTAACCATGTAACAGTTGCCAGTCATTCTGTTGTGCCCATCGACAGTACTTCTTCGCTCCCGACGGATCTTGCGTTTCATGCGCTTAAAATGTTGCCGATGAGCAACATATCCTTGCCACCATATCTTAAAGGCGTCGCACTCCTCCGTGGGGTGTGATATTTTCCGGTGATATGCGCAATAATCAGGGTGCCTCTCCACCCCATCGTGTGTGTTTCCTTCCGAGGGCGGTAGCTTCATCCCCATTGACATGGCTTTGGCAAACCTTTTTCTCGTCTTGAATATCTTCTTGTTTACTTCGGATGCCTTTCGCTCTGGCGGAGGTAGTTCAACTCTTCCGTTCAGTCGCCTGCATTTGGTTCCTTCTGACGCTGCCATCTCACGCTCCTGATCCGCTTTACTTTTTAGACGAATCTCGTCTAGAAAAGCGTCGATCATTTCGTCTGTTGGCCATTCACGCTCTGGTCCAGGCTCTGCTTCCAGCTTCTTGGTGCCAGGAGTTTTCTCATCATCGGTAAACGAGTGGGAGATTACGTTACAACTCGCCACATATCCTTCGGATTCATCCGACGAGCTCTCTCCATCATCTTCCTCTTGAAAGATGTGGTTGAGGAACTCTTGCAGTGTGACAGGAGTTCGCGCCTTTTGATTGTACTCTTCCAGTGCGTCGATTTGCTTCTGCAAGTTCGTGTGCTCGTTTCCAAGCTTCACGGACTTCTTGGATTTCTTCTTCTTTTTTTTCGAAGATTTTGACGATTGGGCGTGAGTATTTGGGCTCTTATCGCGAGTCTTTGTAGTTGGGCGGCGCCTTAGCATCCCTTCGATAATTTGAGGTTCAAGAGGGTCCTTCCATTCGATCGCAGGGCACGCATGAAGGTCTCTCAGCATTCTTTTGGTTTTAGTTGATAGCACGACCTCCCATGGAGCTTCTTCAATAAAGGAGCAGGTTGCCCCCGGTGTATCTGCTTTCTTAGGAGTATGCGGTTGTGGTGGGTTCACCTTCCACTTTTCGGACAGTACAAACTTCCCCTGGAGGTATTGATCTTCAATCCATCCTTTGAAGACGAAGCAATCTTCAATCGGATGACTTACCGTTTGATGGTAAGAGCAATAGTTAGGGTTATTCACCTCGGTGGGTTGCGGCGGTCGCCTTGGATTTGGTAGGTTTATAAGTCTGTTGCGTATTGCCAGCTCGAATAACCGTTTCGTCTTGTCTCGTGGGAACGAGTAGGGACGCTTCATCTTCTCATTATAATACCGACGTCTTTCCTCCAGTTGATCTGCCGGTTTTGGGGCGTTAGGTTGCTGTTGGGCATTCGCAACAAAGGTTGCCCTTCCTTTACCCTTGTCATTCCGAGGTTCTGACTTCGGGGGAGGTGGTCTATGACCCATCTGGTCCATCTGAGCCAACTTGTCGATTAAAGCCTGGAATGTGGTTGGCTTAAAGAACATCATAAACTGGGAGATAGTTGCGTGGGGGTCTAGGGTTCCCACGAACATGCCCACTGCGGGTGCCTCCTCAATGCGTTGTTCACATCTCGACCACAAGTTCCGCCAGCGTATAGCATACTGGACCCAGGTTTCGCCTGGTTTTACCCTGGCGTTAATCAGTGCAGTTATTGGAGTGCGTTCGCTGGCACTTGCGAATCGCTGAGTGAATAACAACTCCATTTCAGCGAACGTTTTGATAGAATCGTTCGGGAGTTCCGAATACCATTCGAACGCAGTTTCTGATAGGCTGCCCACGAACTGGCGGAGCAACAGTTTATCATCACCGCCGGTGTTACCGCAGAGGGCCCGGAACTGGGCGACATGTTGATGGGGGTTGCCGGTCCCCTTGTACACGTGGAATTTTGGTATCGTATAGCCTTGCGGGTATTTGATTTGGTCGTACCAGCTTGGATACGGCCGCCCCGTTTTCACGACTTGACCAGCTGCCTCAGTCGCGTGATGAACCCGGATTTGCTGGGCTATGTAGTCAACCAAATCAGCCTTAGAGATTGCCTCCTCCTTGGCCGTTGAGAGGGCTGGTGGTGGATTTGACGTTTCTCCTCGGTCGTCTTCAAGAACGATTGGGGGATCCTCCGCGGGTAAGTCCTACTGGATCATCATTCCTATCATATCTTGGAAGAGAAGGCCCATACGTTGTATGTTGGCCGTTTGTTCGGCAGCCTCTTTGTCCTTTTTCTCCAGTATCCGGCGAAGGAATTCAGCGTCGGTTTCTTCCTCCTGGCGCGCGTCTGAGGACGTTTCTGGGTTTTCTTTTAGCCCGGTAAGTGCGGCCATAGCATTCATCATTTCCTGAAGCTTTTGTTGCTGCTCCTGGGCTTTCGTCACGGATCGGGTTAGCGGTCGGTGGCCCATAGAAGTGCGGCTTTCCTCCTTTCCAGAGGCCATGTAAACAGTGTGCACCACCATGCCCCCAAACTTAGGGCGTCTGGGCTCAGTGCTTTTAGCCGTCGTTGCATGCTGGGGGGTCTTCTCTGGCCTCCTCATTTTATGAGCTAGTTGATCAACAGCCTTTTGGGGTTTAGCCTGGTGACCAGCGTCCGGTTGGATTTTCAGCTTCTTGTGCTGGCGGGAGAAGTTTGGATCGATGATCGAGTCTCGGGCCTGCCGCCAAACCTTATAGATTTTGGAAGACAGCCGTTGAGGAGATCGGGGCTGCTCTGGTTTTATTTCCACAACCTTTTTTAATGGGGGAGGAGACCTCTTCAGCACTGCAGTAGGAGAATTCCTTCGCACCCTATTTAGCATTTCGAAGCTGTTCCCAGTTGGAACAGCAGCATTAACTTCTGCCACCGGGGCGGATGGAGTCAACCCGGAGGGGGAGTTGCCCCCAGCCTTCCTTACTCGGTGCCAATGGCGACGTCGAGCGTGTCGAGCGGACGGCGTAGGGTCAGCGGTAAGAATGGTTTCGTCTTGCCCCCTGTCTGGGTGGGGGGTCGCTGTTGGTATTAGCCTGTCAAAGACCGATGTCCTTTGGGCAGCAGGAGCGGGAGCTGAAGCCGTCAATCTTGTAAAGACCGACCTTTTAGCCGGAGAAGCCGCCTTGACGATTTCGGGGGCAGTAGCGGCCACCTTCTTAGAAGCAGCCTTCTCTGAGATTGTAGGCCCCATGATGAGTTCGCAGGATTTCTGGCCCAATCTAGAGAAGACCGAGGCGTTGACGTCGGGCGACTCGTTGAGAGGAGCCGCGGCAGGGGCAAGACGATCAAAGACCGACTTCTTGAGAGCTTCCGTTGTCAGCACTGGAGCGGTGAAGCTTGTCGGCGGGAGCATGGTCCCAAAGAACAATCCTGTGGTGGCGCGAGTGACCTGTTCCACGGGCATTGTGAATAGCGAAGCAGCTTGGGGTCCGTAGGCTATGCCTCCTGGCGAGGCAGAGCGTTGGTTGCAATTGCAGTCTGAGCAGTTGGAGAGTTTCACGGAAGTAGAAGCCATCGATCCTTTGCATTCTGCAATAAGCGAGACGCCAATTCTTAGTATCTTGAAACCCAAGGGCAACCATTAGCGAACCGCGATTGGTTCGCGAGTCACGACACACGAAGTGTGGAGTGGAAAGAGGAAAAGGTCCCACCGGGCGTGCCAGAATCTGTTCCCCTCCGAACGGCGGCCGAGACATGGGCTGTCTCACCTGAGGTTCGGGGCAGATGCTAATAGGTGCTATCCGTCCACCTCTCCGAAGATGCCAAGTTGATTTATGGCACCATGTATCGAAGGTTTAGACGGATGCGTCCGATGTAGCAGACTTCGTCAGATTCCCCCTCGCTTGAGGGGTTTTTGATTTTGGGGACGCTCTTCCCTGCAGGCGCAAGCCCCTGCAGTTAATTACGCTACCGCATTGCGGTAACAACTTTCTCCTTCTCCAGATGGTCACTTCGTGTCGTGGGTGTTTGTTTTGTGTTTTGTTGCCCGTGGATTGTTTACGGAGACCGAATTATGTCGTCGCCCGTAGGGCGTGGGCTAGTCCAAATCCGTATTATCTTAGATTTGGGTTTGGGGGTTTGGTTTGAGGATACGTCAGCCATATTTGAGGCTAAGATCAACTCAAACGTTTGTTAAGGATACGTTAGTCTAACTTTGAGACTAAGATCAACTTAACGGGATCGTTTAGATCCGACAAAAGAGCGTTTGGCTCCATTGTTCCAGTTTAGGGACATAGTGGTCCATCGTATGTATGGCCGTCGGGACCCGTCACCTCTCTGACGACGTTGAGGGATTACAACGACGGATGTCAGAGGAGTTCAGAGATGTACCCTCGAGCCAGAGTTAATTGGGGGGATTCATAGTCCAGTCTGTTTGAAGGTTTAAGGATACGTTAGCCATTTTTAAGGCTAAGATCAACTTAAACGGGACCGTTTAGATCCGACAAAAGAGCATGCGGGGATCTATTGTTCTAGTTTAAGGACATTACGGTCCATGGGTAGTTTAAGGACGTTGCGGTCCATGGGTAGTTTAAGGACATTGCGGTCCAGGTTAAGGACGTCGTGGTCCATGGGTTTAAGGACTCCATAGTCCGGTATGTGCTCTGGATGCTTCACACGGGTTCACTGCTGTGCTTGGCGAGGACCAGGCTCCGCTCTGGGCGTTTTCCGTGGGGTCAAAGAGTGACGTTATCCGCATTCCACGTAACCAGGAATTTTGCACTAGATGCTTCACACGGGTTCACTGCCGCGCTCGGCGAGGACTAGGCTCCGCTCTGGGCGTTTTCCGCGGGGTCAAAGAGTGACGTTATCCGCGTTCCACGTAACCAGGAATTTTGCATTAGACACGGGTTTAAGAACCCCACAGTCCATATCAATGTGTGGTCGTCGGGACCCGTCACCTCTTTGAAGACATTGAGGGATTACAATGCCAAGTATCAAAGGAGTGAAGAGATGTACCCTAGAACCGGAATGGCTTAAATAGTCCTTGCCCCAATTTGGGATCAAGACCGATTAATTATGTTATGAGCCCATTAGCCCAGTTAATTACGAATTGAAGACTCATGGCCCAGCTTCGGCTAAGTCCGATCATGTCTGGAATATTGGCTTCTTGTTGGTCCATTGAAGGAGAGGCTTTGCCTCTATCCATTTAGCCAATTGGGCTAAAGCCTAGTATTAAACACTACAGAGCAATCAGTGTTGAACACTGGGAATGAGGTTGACAAGTTAGTGTTTAACACTAAAAGATAATTGGTGTTAAACACCAGCAACAAGGCTATCAAATTATCATAAACACTAAAACAGATCAGTGTTGAACACTGGCAATGGAGATCTCAGATCAGTGTTAAATACTAAGGTAATCAGTGTTGAACACTGCGAATAAAGTTCTTTGATTAGTGTTGAACACTAGGGCCCAACAGTGTTTCAGTACTGGATTCGAGAGTTCCAATTTAGTGTTGAACACTAAGGCAAGAGGGGTCACGTGGCAACACGTGAGGGCGCTCTCCCTTCATTTATTCTGCTGAGATTATCGCATCTTTCAGAGCATCACGTGCCATCACGTGACGGGCATTCAAATGCTTGTGTGTCCGAGGGTCACGTGGGTCACGTGGGGTGCTGCCTCAAAGGGGCTTTCTATAGATCTCTGGGGGAGGTCACGTGGTGACACGTGACCCTGCCTCTATGTATGTTGTTTAGAGGATCTGTTAATCTTTTCCAGGAATTAAATTCCTCGTAGGGTGAAACCCTGACAGTAATTTCAGAGGAATTAAATTCCTACTTCCTTTTGAAGATTTATATTCTGAATGGAGTTGGACCCTGAATTTTCTGTAGGAATTAAATTCTTCATATATGTGAAGAACTGAATAGGGTTAAACCCTAATAAAAGCTCTTAAGGAATTAAATTCCCACTCTCTGTTAAATTATGATCAAGGGAATTAAATCCCTGCTGTTCCAACAGAACTAGATTCTTAATTAGGGTTAAACCTTGTTTCTTTTTGTTCTGAAGGAATTAAATTCCCATAACACAGGGTCAAGCCCTAGTTTTATTTTAAAGGAATTAAATTCCTATAGTTCTGTGAGAATTAAATTCTCGTGCTTCCATTCCCTCTCTATGTTTTGGATCTGCATGGCAGGATCTCGACCCATTGAGAATTAAATTCTCAACTTCAAGGGGAGATGTGCACTTTACAGATCCTCTATCAAAGAGAGAAGAAATATGTTCTTCTGTTTTATATATCAGAGTTAAACTCTGTTGAGAATTAAATTCTCTTTTCCTTCAAGGAGCCTTCCCTTTCTTACCTAGGGTTTTCTTTTGCAGAAGATCCAAGTTCCTCGAAGTATCAAGGCTCTCTCCCCCTTTCTTCCCTCTGCGTGTATATATCTTTTTTTTGTGTCTCTTGGCTCCTATTTATAGGAGAAGCAGCCGAATCAATTAGTTTTTGACGAATCTTCATTGAGAGGTTTGATTTGCATCCATCATTCGTTTTTGACCTTTGGATTATTGGGTGAATTTTATTCACCATTGGATTTCAAGTCCCGGGATTCTCCTTTGTTATTTCGGTTAGATTTAAAGGGGAAATCTTTCCAAACCCGAGATTTTCCCATAGATAAATGATATTCAATCATCTTTAAATCTTTAATTCGATTGGTTCCAGATAATCGCTTTCCTTTGGAAAGATTCGAATCTCTTTCAGAATTTAATTCTGTCAACGAAATGGGCTTTGAAAGCCGGTCACGTGTGACCACGTGACCCATGGTCACGTGTGGGCACGTGACCCCCTTTGGAATGAGCCTTCTTCTTTCTTTCTGCGCTCTGTCTTCTGGTTGCTGCTTAACCGCCACGTTCCACCACGTGACCCCTGGTCACGTGCGAGCACGTGACCCTTGTCTGAACTCTTTTTCTTGATTTAACTGGAGAACAATTCTGATGTTTTGATCGTCACGTGCCAACACGTGACCCTGGTCACGTGGGAGCACGTGACCTCTTCTGAAGCTTTTTCCTTGATTTGATCAGGAAGCGTTGGGTCTTTGCTGCTGCTTTTAAATGTCACGTGCCGACACGTGACCCAGGTCACGTGGGAGCACGTGACCCTTACTGAAGCCCCTCTCTTTGGTGTAGTTGGAAAACTGACCTTGCTTTGTCGGTACTTTTGGGTGTCACGTGCCAACACGTGACTGCTGGTCACGTGTAAGCACGTGACCCTCTTCTGAAGCTTTTTCCATAAGCTTTCCTGATTTTAAATCAGGAAACACGGTTTAATGCTATGGGGTCACGTGCTACACGTGAGGGTTCTTAATGCATTCTGAGCCGATAGAATTAAATTCTAAATAAGAGGGATCAAAACCCTATTTGGAAAATATCTCCTTAGATCTTTCTAAACAAGAAAGATTACGCTCTATAAAATAGAGCACCGTTGGATTAAAAATCCAATGTTGATTAAAAATCACCTGGCTACAGAATAAGCTCTGTGTTGGAAAATATTTTCCCGATCTTTCTAAACAAGAAAGATTACGCTCTGTAAAACAGAGCACCGTTGGATTAAAAATCCAATGGTGATTAAAAATCACCAAGTTACAGAATTAGCTCTGTATGGGAAATATTTCCCCAATCATTCTAAACAAGAAAGATTACACTCTGTAAAACAGAGCACCGTTGGATTAAAGATCCAATGGTGATTAAAAATTACCAAGCTATAGAATAAGCTCTGTATGGGAAAATATTTTTCCAATCTTGTTAAAAACAAGAAAAATATCTTCTGTAAAACAGAAGTCTTTGGATCAAAAATCCAACGGTAGATAAAATCTCCAAATCAATTAAAATCTCTCAACGAGAGATTTCCTTAACGAAATCAACAAAACCGCCTCTACTATATAAAGGACCCGAGACTTTAAGTCGGAAACAGAGGAACCCCCCCATAAACTTCAAGTTCAAAAAGAAGAGCAAGTAAAAAAAAGCTTTAAGAGAGAAGAAGAAAGAAGAACTTTCTTCAAGGTAAATAAAGATAATAGAGATCATAGTATCTCATCTGCATATCAAAGGGTTTAACCCTCATAAAGAACATAGTTCTTTCTCCTGGATCCGAGACCCATGAGACAAATCTCCCACAAATGAGAATTTAATTCTCGTGGGGATGAATTTGTTCTTGGGGATCGAAGATACAGGGGAGAACAGAGAATTGAACATCTTCAGAAAAATGCACAAAGAAAGAAAAAGCACCAAGCGCCTTACGTGCCCCTCACATGGGCGCTGCTCAAATAAATAGTGCTTAGCATTCAATAGTTGGCGCTCAGAGCCAAGCGCCTCACGTGTTCCTCACGTGGGCGCTGCTCAATAAAGAGTGCTTAGCACTCAATGGTTGGCGCTCAACGCCAAGCGCCTCACGTACTCCTCACGTAGGCGCCGTTCAATACGGAGTGCCTAGCACTCAGTGGTTAGCGCTCAGCCCCAAGCGCTTCACGTGTTCCGCACGTGGGCGCCATAAAGAGTGTTAACACTCCATAAAAAACAAAAAAAGAGAGGATAAAGTAAAGAGTGAGCGTCAGAGCCCATATCAATGCTCAGCACTGTTTGCACAGAAAAGGGAACAAGCCCAAACAAGTGTTTAACACTTTATTTAAAGACTGAGTGGGCTGAGTCCAAGTTGACCAAAATTCCCTACTTCAGATCAACCGAGCCCATGTGCTCACCATTTTTCCAAATTGGTCTTAGTCTCAAACATGACTATTAATCTTCCAATGGACATTAGTTCAAGGGTACATCTCCTCACATCTCTGATAAATGTCGTCGTAATTCATCAGCGTCTTCAGAGAGGTGGTGGGTCCCGATAACCAACAACTCTTTAGTGTACTCTCAAATGGACGGGCACATCCCAATACGGACCGCAACGTTCTTAAACTAGCTATGGACCATAACGTCTTTAAACTACAATGGACCGCAATATTCTTAAACTAGCTATGGACCGTAACGTCTTTAAGCTAAACCCTCATACAAAAAATGGTGATCTATGGACCATAACGTCCTTAAACTAAAGCGATAGAGCCCAAATGCTCTTTTGTTGGGTCTGAATGATCCAAAACCCCTGCTGGGTAGATCTTAGTCTAAAATTAGACTAACGTATTCTCAACAAATATTTAAGTTGATCTTAATCTCAAACGAGATTAACGATCCTTAAATCAAACCAAACTCAAATCTAAGAAAATACGGATTAGGACTAATTCGCGCCCTACAGGCGACAACACAAATTAGTCTCCGTATACAATCCACGGGCAACCAAAAATAAAACAAACACACACGACACGAAGTGAACTTTCGGAGCAGGAGAAAGTGGTTATCGCGATGCGGTAACGTAATTAACTGCAGGGGCTTGTGCCTGCAGGGAAGAGCGTCCCTACAATCAAAAACCGCTCACAGTGAGGGGGAATCTGACGAAGTCCGCTACAATAGCCGCATCCGTCTAAACCTCCGAAACACGGTGCCATAAATCAACTTGGCATCTTCGAAGAGGTGGACGGATAAATCCAAATGGCATCTGCCCCCAAATTCAGGCAAGACATTTGTCTTTCCCGGTTTTCGGCAGTAAACAGATTCTGGCACGTCCGGTGGGACCTTTTTCTCTTTCCACTCCACACTTCGTGTGTTGTGTTTTTTTCCACGATCAAATAATCGTAGTATATATATTTGTGGTTTCCCTTGGGTGATGGGATACTGAAGCCGGCGTTTCGTCTCTATGAAGAATGGTATTTGCTTCCACCCTAACAACTCAGGCTCTGTCATATCTGGTGGAGTCAAGTACGAGCTACTTGCAGCCTCAATTCTCTCCAATCCGGCTTTTTAAGAAATCAACGGCCTTCTCTTTGGGTCGATACTCCCACCTCCCACCCTCGGTGCCTCAACGCCGATGGAGGAAGCCCAGAAGAAGTCTGTCTTCCACAGGCTGGTTCCCCAAGCTGCAGCTTTGCCGACGGAATCTGTCCTCAAACAACTGGCACCTGTCAAGGACCAAGGTCGATGCAGGGGGCAGAATATTCAAGCTCTTAAAGGAAACAGGGGGCAGGTTCGCCAAAATCCTGAGACTAATCAAATCCCGGCCGTAAGAAATGGTCGACGTCAATATCGGCATCATACAAAATGAGCTGGGGGCAGTTCTCCGTATGATCCTGTTTCAACCCCAGTGGTGAATATTGTTCCAACCAGGAACAGTTTCAAACTGTTGCGAAGGGTCAAATAAAATTCTCCTACCGCAATATTGAAGAAATCTCCGCAGCCCATGGAGATCCCACGAGAGCAGAAACCAGTTCGCTCCCTAAAACAACTTTCCTCATCTATATATAAGGTGTGGAAGTAGGTGAAGGTCTCTGTCGTCAACCGTGGCTCTTCCCCTAGACGTCAGCCAAATTCTGACAAACCCCCTTTCAAATACTTGGGGATTCATCCCAAGACGGATCCTGATATAGCGGTTCCTCCTAAAACCAACGCGGATTTTCATAAAAAGAGAGGCCTAATAAAGCTCAAGCGCCCGAAGAAAACTCCAAACACCCCAAGCCTGGGGGCATGGTAGTTCACATAGTCTATGTGGTGAATTCCAAAGACAAAGTTCGAGCTTCTACTACTCACCGACCTTAAACTCGGTCCCTGACAAAAGTTCAACTGCAACGTGAAAAGCTGCAGGAGATGCTCGCTCAGGCGGCAGCAAATGCTAATCCATCGCCTAAGGAAAACCCCGAGGATGCACCCGAAGAAAGAGTAGAGAAGGAGTCAGATATTGATTTCTAAAGCGCGCTCTGAAAAAGAGAGATGCAGAAGCGGCAGAAATGTCCACTCAAATGAACCAGATGGCCTTTCTGATTCAGAATAGGGCTGGAATGATGGTTCAATCGGAACCACTAGCAGATGAACCGCTGGTAGTCGGTTTTATAGACAAGGGTGACATTTCAAATCCTCTGCAAACCTCATCAACGGCTAAGGGGGAAATGATTCCTAAAGAAAAGCTGGACACATATATCGCTCAGCAAATCAAAGCTCACTACACCAGTGAAGCTGCAAATAGATCAATCAAGACCGGTCGACCGTATCCGACATGGTACGATCAAATACAATACCCTCCAGAGTACACACTTCCAACGTTCCACATGTACAAAGGAACTGGGAATCCTCGCTAGCACATTACGTGATTTAAATCCATGTGTGGCAATTCCGGAGGAAATGACATACTACTCCTCCGACAGTTCGTCAGCGGTCTGGTGGGCATCGCCTTCGAATGGTATGCGGAACTCCTAAACGATTTCGTGAAGAGCTTCAACGAAATGGATATGCTCTTCTGTTGGGGATTCGCTAATGAGAACGAACATACTACCGTGACGGCGCTGGTCAACGAAAGGGTTAGACTGAATGAGACTTGGGTTCAATATGTTACCCGATGGCGAAATCTCTGGTCAAATACGAGCAACGCATCGATGAAGTCGCAACCATGGGAATGCTCAAAGCCACCCTTGACCCAAATTCAAAGGCGTCCTCGTATATGGCCCTCTTCAAGCCGACGACCTTCCAAGAACTCATGGATAAAATGGCTCGATTGGATCAAATAGGTCAAGACTCTTTCTTATCCGATGATGATGAGTGAAAAGCGGAGGCAATGTGGCGTTTGTCGCCTACGCTCAACAAAAATAAGCGGCTCTGAAGCAACCTATCGCCAAAATAGCGACGGCGTGGGTATTCGTCCCCACCGAGATATACACAGGGGGTATATTCCTCACTGGCGGAAGAATCTCTATGTAGAATGGTCCTTTCTTCTCAAAAGATAGGAAGGATATTAAAGGGCCTACAAACAGGTCCTACAATCTAGTGGAATGCTCCGCTAAAAAAAAACGGTACGTCCACAAGCGAAATGGGCACGGATGAAAACCTAAAAGGGCGCCGTGAGTAAAAAAGCAAGACTGCCGGCGAGCTTGTGAAAACCCGGAAGGGCGCAATCTCGTTAACAAAAAAACGGTACGTCCACAAGCAAAATGGGCACGGATGAAAACCCGAAAGGGCGCCGTGAGTAAAAACAGTAAGACTGCCGGCGAGCTTGTGAAAACCCGGAAGGGCGCAACCTCGTTGAAATAAATACACTTACGAGATCCTCATGACTCGTGAGGAGAATCCCTCCTGTGAGACCCTCACGGCTCATACGATTCAAAAGCCTTAAGTTACAGGGATCTAGATCTGTTCTTAAGCCGTCATATCTCTCAAATTGCCCTACAGGCGGTCCATATTGACCCTTGTATACAATCTATAGGCACGAATAAATATTTCTTTGCCAAGTTCTAATAGGTAAGAAATGTCCCCATATGGTGAATAACACCTGTAGGTCCTCTCGACTTATAAAGAGAAAACACTCTTGCAAGATCCTTACGACTTACAAGAGAAGACATCATTTAGGAATCCCCATGATTCTTAAGGAGAAAATACGCCTACGAGATCCTCACGACTTATAGGGAGAAAACCCTTTATGAGACCCTTACGGCTCATAAAGTCAAAAGTCTTAGTCGACAGGATCCTAACCCTGTCTACTAAGCCACCTTTGTCCAAATCGACAGGGGCAAATGATGATTCGCTCCTGGCACTATCCCAGTTGTAGCGATACTGATGCCTAAATAGGTATAAAACTCCGAGTCAACCTCTCCGGCAAGTGCCGTCCTACAACCATCTAATGAAGAAGGGGACCCCATTCGTTTGGGATCGTAAATGCCAAAATGCACTGGAAGAAATCGAGCAACATCTGCAGAAACCACCGGTACTAGCCGCTCCGGTCAAGGGAAAGCCCTTCATCCTGTATACAACAGCCCTTGAAGGTTCTCTAGGCACGCTATGGACACAAGAGAATGATCAGGAAAAGGAGATAGCTCTCTGATATTTGAGTCGAGTTCTCCTGGGGGCAGAAAACAACTACTCCCCCATCGAAAAGCATTGCCTGGCACTGATTTTCGCGGTAACGAAGCTCCGACATTATGCCTTGGCACATGAGGTTCATCTCATATCAAAGGTGGATCCTCTCAAATATTTAATGTCAAGAGCCATATTAACAAGAAGGCTTGCCAAATGGGCCCTCCTCTTGATGGAGTTCTTGATAGTATATCGACCCCTCAAGGAAATAAAAGGCCAGGCCATCGCTGACTTTCTCGCTGAGCATCCGATACCAGCTAATTCTCTTTTAAATTGCGAGCTGCCGGATGAATATGAGTTCGACACAATTGACGAGGAGAAAGAAGGGAGTGATACCCGATAGGAACTCTACTTCGATGGGGCATCATCTATGAAGAGGCGGAAGCAAAGCACCCCTATAACCAAAGCTGGGGTGGGCCTTATCTTCGTGACTCCGCAAGGAGGAATAATGCGTTTCACCCTCTCCTTAACAGAGCCAAGAACAAACAACGAGGCTGAATATGAAGCTTTGATAGCGGATCTTGAGATTTCTGTCGACATGGGAATCGAAGATCTACTCATATATGGAGACTCCCAGCTGGTCGTTAGCCAAGTAAAGGGCGACCATCAGACGTGTAAGCCAGAATTGGTGAAATATGGCGAAAGAGTGCAGCAACTGCTATCTTAAATCCCCTCCTACGTCCTGGAAAGCATACCACGAGTGGAAAATGGCAAGGCAGATGCATTAGCCAAGCTTGCTAAAGAACTAGCCGACGAAAACCTCGATGACGTAAGAATCATTGTGCAAAGCCGTCGGATTCTCGCGCCAGCAGAAATATCTCCGAAGTCGTCTGAAAGAAAAGGAGCGACTGAACAAGCGGTCTTCCAAATAGAGGAAGAAAAGGCTGAGGATTGGAGAGAAGTCTTCATAGACTACTTCAAATCCCATCGAATGCCCGAAAATGCATCTTCAAGACATCAACTCATGAAACGAGCTCTGTCTTTCGCCTTCGTCAATAATACTCTATATAAGAGATCATTCGACTGTCTGTGGTTGAGATGCCTGGGACCAGAAGAAGCAAGGAGATTCGTCCAAGAAACTCACGACGGATTCTGTGGTTCCTATTAAGCTGGGCCAAAGAGGAAGTTAAAAATCAAGAGAATGGGTTACTATTGGCCCACAATGATTCAGGACTGCCTTGAATATGCAAAGCAGTGTCACTCGTGCCAAATTCATGGGGACTTCATCCACCAGCATCCGAATCCGCTACACCCAACATTGGCTAGCTGGCTATTCGAAATGTGGGGAACCGATATAATCGGGCCTATCGAACCAGCATCATCTAAGGAACATCGGTTCATATTAGTAATGACCGATTACTTCTCTAAATGGGCAAAAGCAACACCGTTAAGAGAGGTGAAAACGGAGAACATCCTCCATTTCTTCAAGACACATCTACCGGTTCGGCACTCCGTGCCGAATCATCTCGGGTAATGGGCCGGCCTACAGAAGCCACAAGATCAGCCGCTTCGCACAACAGCATAAAATAGATTGGAGATATTCTTTAGTCTATAACCCCCGAGCTAACGGTCTGGCTGAGCCTTTCAACAAGACCTTGACGAAGATCATAAAGAAGACTGTGTCCAGAAACAGAAAAGATTGGCACGAGAGATTGCATGAAGCTTTCTGGGCTTATCAGACCACATTCAAGACAGCCACGAATACAACGCCATTCGTGTTGGTATTCGAAACAGAAGCAGCTCTCCCCTTGGAGATAGAACTACCCTCTTTACGAGTGGCAGTCCGACATGAGCTGACGGATGAAGAAAATGCCCACCTTCGGCTTGAAGAGCTTGATGCCCTCGATGAAATTCGTCTCATGGCGCAACAAAACCTAGAAGCTCACAAAGCAAGGATGACGCGCTCATACGAAAGACTGACTAGGCCGAGAACATTCCGCCAAGGAGAACTCGTGCTAGTCGTAAAAAGACATATGATCCCCAACCGTGCCAAACGGGGGAAATTCGAGTCGAACTATGAGGTCCAATACATCATAGACAAGGTCTACCAAGGCGGGGCCTACTTGCTCATGGATATGGACGGCGAAAGACCTTTCCGGCCAATAAACGGCCGGTTCCTTAAGAAATACTACGCTTGACAAGTCACGGCTCAGGTTAATGATGGATGACGACGCTCGTGTTCGCTCGCTATCTTTCTGAGTCCAAACTCTATAAGTAGTATCCGGCGAAAGCTCGCCTCAAAATCCCAACGGACCGCAACGTCCTTAAACTAGGTATGGACCGAGATGTCCTTAAACTAACAACGGACCGCAACGTCCTTAAACTAACTGCAGACTGAAATGTCCCTAAACTAACAACGGATCGCAACGTCCTTAAACTAGCTATAGACCGAGATGTCCTTAAACTAACAATGGACCGAGATGTCCTTAAACTAACAACGGACCGAGATATCCCTAAACTAACAACGTCGCCTCAAACACGGCGATAGTGGAATGAAAGTCCACAAGTCCCAGCGGTAAGGACTGCAACTCAAACCCACCGGCAAAGAAATGGGTCACATGCGGCGAAACTATTCTCGAGAGTTTCATCGCCAAAAAAAAACAGTACGTCCAAAAGCAAAATGGGCAAGGATGAAAACTCGAAAGGGCTCCGTGAGTAAAAACAACAGGATTACCGGTGAGTTCGTGAAAACCCGAAAGGGCGCAGACTCGTTAAAAAAAATTCATGCACACTTGCAAGGTCCTCTCGACCTTGTAGGGAGAATATACCTGTGTGAAATCCTTACGACTCACAAGGGAGCAACGGATCCCTATGATTCCTAAGGAGAAATTACACTTACGAGATCTTTACGACTCATAAGGAGAATTCGCCCTATAGACCCTCATGGCTCGTAAGATTCAAAAGCCTTAAGCTACTGGGATTTGAACCTGTTCTTAAGCCATCACACTCCCTAAAGTTGCCCTACAAGCAGTTCAATATTGATCCTTGTATACAATCCACGGGCACAAATAAACTTTTCCCCACCAAGTCCCACCAACGATGAGGAATGTCCTCATGGGGTGAACGACACTTGTAAGTCCTCTCGACTTATAAGGAGAAAACACTCTTATAAGATCCTTACGACTTATAAGGGAACACACATTTAAGAATTCTCATGACTCTTAAGGAGAAAACACACCTATGAGATCCTTACGAATCGTAGGGAGAAACACTTTTGAGACCCTTACGGCTCATGAAATCAAAAACCTTAGTCGACAAAATCCTAACCCTGTTTGCTAAGCCACCTTTGTTCGAATAGACAAAGGCAAAAGATGATTCGCTCCTGGCAATATCCCAGTTGTAGCGATGCTGATACCTAAATCGGTATCAAATTCCAAGTCCGTTCATGGCAAATGATGATTCGCTCTTGGCAATATTCCAGTCGCAGCGATGCTGATGCCAAAATTGGTGTCAGATCTCAAGTTCCATACTCGCAGCAAAAAATCAGCGAGCCAAAAATGCATATGAAATAGCCGAAATGATAGGGCAACTCGCAACAAAAATCAGCGAGTAAAATATATGCATATAAAATAAGCCGAAATGATTGGGCAACTCTCAATAAAAAGCAGCGAGTAAAGAAAAGAAAAATAGCCGAAATGATTGGGCACCACGAAAAATAGCCAAAATGATTGGGCAATCGCAACTTTCATGATATAAAAAGCTGAAATGATAAAGCATCGCGGAAAGAAATAAAAAATGAAATGAAATGAAACTTTTGCCCTGCAGGTGAGATCACATCGACCCCTGTATACAATCTATGGGCACAAACGAAAAGGGAACCACATTGTCCCACCAGGCTTCATCAAAGGGAAGCTAGATCTCGATGGCTACATCTACAGCCTAGAGATCAACAACAGCGTTTCTTCTCACTCCAGTAGGATGCAGACACGACGTCAACAAAACGGAGTCATGTCAAAGTCCCTAATTCCAAATCTTGACGGTTCACAGACAACCTTGTTCCCTTATAAAAATTCAGAAGAAGAAAGGAAAGAGAAAATTCCCCACTAATGGAAGTATCACGTGTGAGCACGTGATCATCAATCCCTTACAAAGAGACTCAGGGAGGGAAAAGGAGAAAGTTCCCACTACTGGAGCATCACGTGCAAGCACGTGATGCATCTGTATGCAGAATAGGCAGCTCCATTTAAAAGGTGGCAACTAAAGCCTCACGTGCAAGCACGTGATCGTCTTTTCACACAAAACGTGTGTGACTCGGTTATAAAACAAACAAAGAACAAAGAGGCTCGCGTGTTACCACGTGATGCCTTGCCTCAGTTGGACTCCTGCATGCAAACAAACCAAATTAATTCTGTGAGGGATCACGTGGTACACGTGATGGCTCCTATACCTTCTGAACAGATAGAATTAAATTCTAAACAAAGGGATCAAAAGCACTAGTTTGGAAAATATTTCCTTGGATCTTTCTAAATAAGAAAGATTGCACTCTGTAAAGTAGAGCGCAGTTGGATTAAAAATCCAAAGGTGATTAAAAATCACCAATCTACAGAAAGATTCTATGCAAGGAAATTGTTCCCCTCCGAACGGCGGCCAAGACATGGACGTCTTGCCTGAAATTCGGGGCAGATACTATTTGGTTTTATCCGTCCACCGCTCCAAAGATACCAAGTTGATTTATGGCACCGTGTATCGGAGGTCTAGACGGATGCGACCGATGTAGCAGACTTCGTCAGATTCCCCCTCGCTTGAGGGGTTTTTGATTGTGGGGACGCTCTTCCCTGCAGGCGCAAGCCCCTGCAGTTAATTACGCTACCACTTCGCGGTAACAACTTTCTCCTTCTCCAGAATTTCACTTCATGTCGTGGGTGTTTGTTTTGTTTGTGGTTGCCCGTGGATTGTATACGGAGACCAATTTATGTCGTCGCCCGTAGGACGTGGATTAGTCCAATCCGTGTTTTCTTAGATTTGGGTTTGGGGTTTTGGTTTGAGCATACGTTAACCATATTTAAAGCTAAGATCAACTCAAACGTTTGTTAAGGATACGTTAGTCCAGTTTGAGACTAAGATCAACTTAACGGGATCGTTTAGATCCGACAAAAGAGCAATTGGCTCTATTGTTCCAGTTTAGGGACATAGAGGTCCATTACATGTATGGCCGTCGGGACCCATCACCTCTCTGACGACGTTGATGGATTACAACGACAGATGTCAGAGGAGTTCAGAGATGTACCCTTGAGCCAAAGTTGATTGGGGGATCTAGAGTCCAATTTGAGACTAAAGTCTGTTTGAAGGTTTAAGGATACGTTAGCCATATTTGAGGCTAAGATCAACTTAAACGGGATCGTTTAGATCCAACAAAAGAGCATTTGGGGGCTCTGTTGTTCCAGTTTAAGGACATAGTGGTCCATTGCCAGTTTAGGGACGTAGGGGTCCAATACCAGTTTAAGGACATAGTGGTCCAATACCAGTTTAAGGACATAGCGGTCCATAAAATGTATGGCTGTCGGGACCCATCACCTCTCTGAAGACGTTGAAGGATTACAACGACAAATATCAGAGGAGTTCAGAGATGTACCCTTGAACCAATGTGGATTAAGTAATCTGTAGCCCAATTTGGAAACTAAGATCAATTAATTAGGTTATGAGCATATTGGCTCAGTTGAGTCTGAATTGAGGACTTATGGCCAATTTGGGCTAAGTCCAATTAAGTTAGAAATATTGGCTCTTGTTGGACCATTAAACATTTGTCTGGGTTCAAACCCACATTATTTTGCAATGCTAAACATTTTCATCTTTTATTTCCTCAATTTTGAGATTCATTTGGAGGAGGGACTTTTGCCTCTGGAAAATTAGCCAACTTGGCTAAAAGTAGTGTCAAACACCAGGGAACAACAGTGTTAAACACTGGAAATATAGAATCCCAAATTAGTGTTAAACACTAGAAGATAACAGTGTTAAATACTGGAAATAAGATCTTTAATTTAGTGTTAAACACTGGAAACAATCAGTGTTAAACACTGGAAATATAATCCCCAAATTAGTGTTAAACACTAAAGACAGAGGGGTCACGTGTGGACACGTGAGAGCGCCCAAAGGGGGGACCAGATCCCTTTTCTTCGTTCTGCAATTAAGTGTTAAACACTTTTCATTTCCTTGCCATCACGTGTGGGCACGTGATAGGCATTCATCCATTGGATATTAAAGGGATTTGTTAGGGGTCACGTGGGGACACGTGAGGGCGCCCTAAATGTAGAGCCAGATCTCTTTTATTTTATCCTCAAATCTGTGAATCAGTGTTAAACACTTTTCATCTTTATTTTTGAGCATCACGTGTTGACACGTGATGGGGATTTATGCATCGATAATTACAGCACTTGCTGAGGGGTCACGTGGGGACACGTGAGAGCGCCCAAAATTTCTTTTCTTTAGGGATCTTTTCAAGGGTCACGTGGGGGCACATGACCCTAGCTCTTTTCAGAGATCTTTTAAGAATTGAATTCTCTGTAGGGTTAAACCCTAATTATGATTTTGGAGGAATTAAATTCCTATTGTGAAAGAATTAAATTCTTATTTAGGATAAAACCCTGATTTCTTTTCAAAGGAATTAAATTCCCAGATATGTAAAATAATTAAATTCTTGATTAGGGTTAAACCCCAGTTTCATTTTAGAAGGAATTAAATTCCTGTGAGTTTGGGAGAATTAAATTCTCAAAACTCAATTCCCCTTCTAAGTTTAGGATCTGCATGGCAGGATCTCGACCCGATGAGAATTAAATTCTCATCCTATGGGGAGATGTGCTCTGTACAGATCTTCAACCAGAAGAAGAACTAAGTTCTTTATTTGCAGAAGAGTTAAACTCTTAAATTTTGAGAATTAAATTCTCTTTTTGAAGTTGATCTTTTTCTCTTTTCTCACCTAGGGTTTTCTTTGTTGAGAATTAAATTCTACTTTCTTTTCTTCCCTCTTGAGTATTAAATTCTCCTCTCTCCGTTTTTCTCTCCAAAAAAAGTAGATCCTCCCTCTCTTTTCTTCTTGGCTCCTATTTATAGGAGAAAGAAAAGAATCAATTTGTTTTGTGAATCTTTCATTGAAAGATTTTAATTGATTTCATATTTAATATGAGCCTTTAGATCATACAATGAATTTTATTCACCGTTGGATTTAAATCCAAAGATATTCTGTTTGTTATTTCCGGTGAGATTTAGGGGAAATCTTTCCTTGTCTAGGATTTTTCCATAAATTGGTGATATTTAATCTCCCTTGGATCTTTAATCCAACAGTCTCCATAATCCTTTTCCATTTGGAAAGATTTAGAAGCTTTTAGAATTTTAATTTTATTTCGAAAGATTTTAGAGAAATTTTGAATTTTAATTCTATTAAACTGTAAGGCTTTCAAAGCCTGTCACGTGCCAGCACGTGATCCTTGGTCACGTGTGAGCACGTGACCCCCAAATTGGTTCCTTTAACAGCCGCTTGTTTATGTTGTTGTTTTAACCATCACGTATCAACACGTGACCATTGGTCACGTGTAAGCACGTGATAACTCGTTGAGGTATTTTCTGACTTTTAGAATTAAATTCTATTCATTATTTTAGAGGCTTTAAAAGCCCATCACGTGTCTGCACGTGACCCATGGTCACGTGTGAGCACGTGATGCCCCATTGGGGTCTTTTCTGAGTTTTTATTATATCTTTTAACTCCTCCAGCTGGTTCTTAAAGGTCAATCACGTGTGGACACGTGATGCCTCATAATTTTTGATCCCGGATGAATTATGAGGCCCATAATATATCAAATCGAAGGTTTTTTCGAGATGCTTCCAATATAATCAGAATTTAGTTGTTTCTCATTTGGGAGTTTGTCAAAAAATAGCCCGGAAGATACTGGTTCGCATTTTCTTAAGCTTATCACTGCCATTTGATACCTTGGGCTCTTTCGCGCAGAAATTTTTGACGGGAACAAATGCCCCCCACTACTTTGCCCACGTAAGTATGTACGTGGGTGAAGTAGTGCAGAGTTATGCATGGCATATGACCAGTTTCATGTTGGTATATAACTTTCAGAATCTTGATCTGAGAAGATAACGAGCGGACACAAGCGTCGTCATTTATCATTGACTCAAATCTCAACTCTTAAGAGTTATAGTTCCAAACCCTCAGCCCCATGAGCCGCACCCTTCTATCTCCTTATGTCTTACTCTGGCATGAAGTAGTTTATATGCATATGAGTAACTTCTCCATTTCAGTGGCATGCAGCTTTGGCAAGTGTGGTTCATAGATGGTCCATCTTGACCTCTTTGCAGGGCAGTGATGGCTTAGGAGTCAGGGATATGATCTGCCACCTAAGACTTTTCAACTTTATGAGCCGTGAGGGTCTGATAAAGTCTTTTCTCCCTACGAGTCGTGAGGATCTCGTAGGTGTCTTTTCTCCTTAGGTGTCGTAAGGATTCCTAAGTGCGTTTTCTCTTGAGAGTCGTAAGGATCTCACAAGAGAATTTTCCCGCTTACAAGTCGAGAGGACTCGTAAGTGGTTGTTTCCTTCCTTGTCGAGATTCGACTTTGGAGAGTGTGGTCCGTGAATAGTATGCAAAGTCCATTTTGGACCGACATGCAGGGCCCCAGTGCTCAGGAAACAGGTTTTTAATCCCCATTGCCTAAGGCTTTGCCTAAGGCTTTGCCTTACGAGTCGAGACGAATCGAGAAGTTCTCGCAAGGATGTCCTAACATCACAATTAACCTCTGCTCTTTACGACAAAGGTCCGTTAGGGTCTGTGGTACTTGGATTTTGTCCGTCGTACCGTCGCGTTGGCTGATGTATTCCTCGATTGGCAATCTTGCTGTTCGAGTAGCCTTGCGACTGTCGTGTCTCTGATCCCTTCGGGGGCTGGACAAGACGTCTTCAAGCAATCTTCCTAGGCAGTTTGACCGTCGGAAGAGCAAGCGTTAGGAATTTTTCCATGCCGCTTTTTACTTGAGGTTAGGCTCATTTTGGAAAGCCCCGATGAGTCATAACCACTCCGCGCTGGTGTGGGATGATCTCCGATAGTCTTTCAGGTTTTATATGAGTTGCCGTCGAGACCCTGAAGCTAGGAATTTGGCCTTTGCTTCGTTTGCTGGCATTGCGTCTGCTGTATCGAGACGAATGTCGCGGTTGTCTCTAGGTTGTTGATGAACCATCGAGGTTTGGAACTAAGGATTTTTCCGTGGCTCCGTTGTTTGGTTGTCGTGTCTGAATCCTGCTGGAAGAAGAACGCTGTGGTAACATCTCATCTGCTGTATCGAGACGAGCGTCGAGGTGGTGACCACTCCGCGCTGGTGTGATCTCCGGTAGTCTTTCAGGTTTTATATGAGTTACCGTCAAGACCCTGAAGCTAGGAATTTGGCCTTCGCTTCATTTGCTTTGGCGTGTCCAAATCCTGTTGGAAGAAGGACGCTGTAGTGACATCTCGTCTGCTGTATCGAGACGAACGTCATGGTGGTGACCACTCCATGTAGGATGATCTCCGGTAGTCTTTCAGGTTTTATATGAGTTACCGTCAAGACCCTGAAGCTAGAAATTTGGCCTTCGCTTCGTTTGCTTTGTCGTTGCGTCTGCTGTATCGAGACGAACGTCGAGGTGGTGACCACTCCATGTGGGATGATCTCCGGTAGTATTTCAGGTTTTATATGAGTTACCGTCAAGACCTTGAAGCTAGGAATTTGGCCTTCGCTTTGTTTGCTTTGTCGTTGCGTCTGCTGTATCGAGACGAACGTCGAGGTGGTGACCACTCCATGTTGGATGATCTTCGATAGTCTTTCAGGTTTTATATGACTTGCCGTTAAGACCTTGAAGCTAAGAATTTGGCCTTCGCTTCGTTTGCTTTGGCGCGTCCGAATCCTGCTGGGGGAAGAACGCTGGGGTGACATTTCATCTGCTGCATCGAGACGAACGTCGAGGTGGAGCTGGGATTTTGCCGTCACTCCGCTTTGTTTGGACCGTGAGGTCTTTTGTTGACGTCGCATCTACATCCTGCTGGACTGCGAAAGAACACCGTTGTTGACATCTCGTTTGCTGTATCGAAACGAATGCTGAGGTGGAGCTGGGATGTTGCCGTCGCTCCGCTTTGTTTCGACCGTGAGGTCTTTTGTTGACGTTGCATCTGCATCCTGCTGGACTGCGAAGGAACGCTACTATTGACATCTCGTCTGCTGTATCGAGACGAATGCTGAGGTGGAGCTGGGATTTTGCCGTCGCTCCACTCTGTTTCAACCGTGAGGTCTTTTGTTGACGTTGCGTCTGCATCCTGCTGGACTGCGGAGGAACGCCGTCGTTGACATCTCGTCTGCTGTATCGAGACGAATGCTGAGGTGGAGCTGGGATGTTGCCGTCGCTCCGCTTTGTTTCGACCGTGAGGTCTTTTGTTGACGTTGCATCTGTATCCTGCTGGACTGCGAAGGAACGCCACTGTTGACATCTCGTCTGCTGTATCGAGACGAATGCTGAGGTGGAGCTGGGATTTTGCCGTCGCTCCACTCTGTTTCAACCGTGAGGTCTTTTGTTGGCGTTGTGTCTGCATCTTGCTGGACTGCGAAGGAACGCCGTTGTTGATATCTCGTCTGCTGTATCGAGACGAATGTTGAGGTGAAGCTGGGATTTTGCCGTCGCTTCGCTTTGTCTCGACCTCGAGGTCTTTTGTTGGCGTTGTGTCTGCATCTTGCTGGACTGCGAAGGAACGCCTTTGTTGATTCTTAGGCTGTAGATATTGCCGTCAGGATTTGGAACTAGGGACTATGTCGTGGCTCCGTTTCAATGCGACTCTGAGGTCGGTTGTTGACGTCATGTCTGCATCTGGTTGGAGTGAGGAGAAATGCCGTTAGCGATCTCTAAGTTGTCGATATCGACGTCGAGACCCTGAAGCTAGGGATCTTCTTTTGCTCCGTTTGTTGACATCGTGTCTGCAAGATTGCGACAAATGTCGAGATTGTCTCTAGGTTTTCTATGAACCGTTGAGATTTGGCTTCGCTTTCTGGTGGAGCCTGTTGGGAAGGTATGGTTCCCTCTTTGTTTGTGCCCCTGGATTGTATACATAGATCGATGTGATCTCACCTGTAGGGCATTGGTTTCATTCATTTTTTTTATACTATTATTTTATTTCCGCGGTGCTCTATCATTTCAGCTTTTATATCGCGAAGGTCGCGATTGCCCAATCATTTCGGCTATTTTTCGCGGTGCCCAATCATTTCGGCTATTTGTTTTATTTTTACTCGCTGCTTTTTATTGCGAGTTGCCCAATCATTTCGGCCTTTTTTTTTACTCGCTGCTTTTTATTGCGAGTTGCCTAATCATTTCGGCTGTTTTTGTATGCATACATTTTTACTTGCTGATTTCGTTGCGAGTTGCCCCATCATTTTGGCTATTTCGTATGCATGTGTGGCTCGCTGATTTTTTTTTTTTTTGCGAGTGTGGAACTTGGAATCTGACGCCAATCTTAGCATCAGCATCGCTACGACTGGAATATTGCCAGGAGCGAATCATCATTTGCCATGAAAGGACTTGGAATTTGATACCGGTTTAGGCATCAGCATCGCTACAACTGGGATATTGCCAGGAGCGAATCGTCATTTGCCATAACAGGACTTGGAATTTGATACTGGTTTAGGCATCAGTGTCGCTACAACTGGGATATTGCCAGGAGCGAATCATCATTTGCCTCTGTCGATATTGAACAAAGGTGGCTTAGTAAACAGGGTTAAGATCCTGTCGACTAAGGCTTTTGACTTCATGAGCCGTAAGGGTCTCATAAAGGTGTTTCTCCTTACGAGTCGTGAGGATCTCGCAGGTGCGTTTTCTCCTTAGGAATCGTGAGGACTCCTAAATGTATGTTCTCTTATAAGTCGTAAGGATCTTACAAGAGTGTTATCTCCTTATGAGTCGAGAGGACTTATAAGGGTTGTTCACCGTATGGACATATCCCCAGTCACGGGTGGGACTTGGTTAGGGAAATGTTTATTCATGCCCGTGGATTGTATACAAGGGTCAGTACTGAGCCACTTGTAGGGCCATAACGAAGGTTGTGGGGGGGTTGCTTAAGAACAGGTTCAGGTCTCTGTAACTTAAGACTTTCAAATCTTATGAGCCGTGAGGGTCCCATAAGAGAGTTCTCCTTACGAATCGTGAGGATCTCGTAAGTGTAATTTCTCCTTAGGGATCGTGAGGATCCCTAAGTGTGTTGCTCCTTTGTGAGTCGTAAGGATCTCACGCGGGTGGTTTCTCCTTACAAGGTCGAGAAGACCTTGTAAGTATCTTTTAACGAGGTTGCGCCCTTTCAGGTTTTCACAAACACTCGCCGGTAGCCCTGCTGTTTTTACTCACGGAGCCCTTTCGGGTTTTCATCCGTGCCCTCTTTGCTTATGGACATACTGTTCTTTTTATTATATTCTTTTTATTCTTTTTTTTCTAACGAGGTCGCGCCCTTTCGGGTTTTCACGAACACTCGCCGGTAGCCCTGCTGTTTTTACTCATGGAGCCCTTTCGGGTTTTCATCCGTGCCCCTTTTGCTTATGGACATACCGTTCTTTTTATTTTTATTTTTATTTTTTTGGCACGTCAGCCTGAAGATGCTACGGGTTGGGAGTAGTTTAACGACGTTTCGGTCATTTGTAAGTTTTAGGACATTGCGGTCCGCCGTTAGTTTAAGGACGTTTCGGTCCGCCGTCGCCGTATTTGAGACGCATCTCTAGTTGACTGACTTTTCGGTCTATGGGGCTTTCTCTATTACCGAGCATGATTCCCCCGGCATATCCATCTTTCTCGGAGCATGTGGTTGTGGCGGGTTTACTTTCCACTTTTCGGGTAGCACGAACTTGCCCTGTTGGTATTGGTCTTCAACCCAGTTTTTGAAGACGTAGCAATTTTCGAGTAGGTGACCCATTACTCTGTGGTAGGGACAATAGTTAGGACTGTTAACGTCACCTGATTGCAATGGACGTTTTGGATTTGGCAGAGTGATGAGCCCGCTGCGCACTGCTAGCTCGAACAATTTCTTTGTTTTATCTTTGGGAAACGAGTAAGGACGTTTCAGCTTCTCATTGAGGTATCGCGGCTTGTTGTTTTGACGACAAAACGGTCTCAGGTTACTCGGCTGTTGTTAAGTGTTGGCAACAAAGGCCGTTTTTTCCTTTTCCTTTCTCATTTCGTTTGCTCCGTCGTTTGCGGGTCCGAGATTCTTTCCGGGTAGCGTGAGATTGTACGGCTGAACGTTCTCGCAACTCTCCAATTCTTTTGTTTTAGAACTGAATTCCTTGAAGAGAGGGTTGAGGGAAGCTTCTTCGTCAGAATCGCTTCCAAAGGTGAGAACTTGTGATCCCCCGGGCTCGTCCCTATGACAATTGCCGCCAACTCTTTTATACTCATCTGTCGTATTTTTTCGCTGTCTACGAGCTTCCCGCTTTATTCTATTGACGTGTTGTCTATGAGCGACATATCCTTGCCACCAACACTTAAAGGAGTTGCAGTCTTCAGTAGGATGTGCGATCCTCTGATGATATAAGCAGAAGTTAGGGTGTACGTCCGTTTCATCAAAATGTATACGACCAGGAGAATTTTCTCTGAAAGAGGGCGGCCTCATCCCCATTGATATGGCTTTGGTGAATCGTTTCCTTGTCTTGATCCTGCTTTCATTTGCGGCGGATGTACTTTGATCTGGTGGGAGTGTTTCGACCCTTTCGTCCAGTCGCCGGCGTTTGGCCTTTTCAAATATGGCCATCTCGCGCTCCCGATCAGCTTTACCTTTTAGACGAATCTCATCTAGAAAAGCGTCGATCATTTCGTCTGACGGCCACACGAATTCCGGCTCAGGCTCTGCCCCCAGTTTCTCGGTGCAAGGAGTTTTTTCATCGTCCGTAAATGAGTGGGAGATCACATGATAACTCGCCACGTATCCTTCGGATTCATCCGACGAGCTTTCTCCATCATCTTCCTCCTGAAAGACGTGGTTGAGAAACTCTTGGAGTGTGATGGGAGTCCGCGCCTTTTGATTGTACTCTTCCAGCGCGTCAATTTGTTTCTATAAGTTCGTGCGCTTGTCGTCAGGCTTCATGGGCTTTTTAGACCTCTTCTTCTTATTCTTTGAAGATTTCGACGGCTGGGTGTGAGTACTTAGGCCATCACCACCGATCTTTAGAGTTGGGCGCGACTTCAGCATCCCTTCAATGATTTGGGGTTCCAGCGGGTTCTTCCACCTGATCGCCGGGCATGTCTGAAACTCATTCAACGCTCTTTTGGTCTTTGCTGAAAGCACGATTTCTCACGGAGCTTCTTCAATGAAAGAACAAGTTGCCCCCGGTGTGTCCGTCTTCTTAGGAGTGTGCAGCTGTGGTGGGTTTACCTTCCACTTCTCGGACAGCGCAAACTTGCCTTGTAGGTATTGATCCTCAATCCATCCCTTAAAGACGAAACAATCTTCGATTGGATGGCTTACCGCTTGGTGATAAAGGCAATAATTGGGATCGTTGACATCGCCTGGCTGCAACGGACGTTTTGGACTTGGCAGATTGATGAGTCTGTTGCGCACGGCCAGCTCGAACAGTCTCCTCGTTTTATCCTGAGGAAACGAGTAAGGACGTCCCAGTCTTTCCTCGAGGGATGGGCGTGGATGCACGTTGTTTTGGCGAACAACCGGCTTTAAGTTGCTCGGCCGTTGTTGAGTATTGGCAACAAAGGTTGCTTTCCCTTTGCCCTTTTCATTCCAAGGCTCTGTCTTTGAAGGAGATGGTTTATGGCCCACCTGGTCCATTTGGGCCAGCTTGTCAATCAAGGCATGGAAGGTGGTCCGCTTAAAGAACATCATGAATTGGGAGATGGTCACTTGAGGGTCGAGAGTACCCACGAACATGCCCACGGCAGGAGCTTCTTCGATGCGCTGCTCGCACTTTGACCATAGATTACGCCACCGTATCGCATACTGGACCCAAGTTTCTGCAGGCTTCACCCTGGCATTGATCAATGCCGTGATTGTGGTGCATTCGCTAGTGCTTGCAAAACGCTGGGTGAATAGCAACTCCATCTCTGCGAATGTCTTGACAGAGTCATTTGGGAGTTCAGAGTACCACTCGAACGCCGTCTCCGATAAGCTGCCGACGAATTGGCGGAGCAAAAGTTTATCATCGCCGCCAGTGTTGCCGCATAAGGCTCTGAATTGAGCGACGTGCTGATGCGGATTTCCCATCCCCTTGTATATATGGAAATTAGGGATCGTATATCCCGGCGGGTAACTGATTTGGTCATACCAGCTCGGGTATGGTCGTCCAGTTTTGACGACTTGGCTGGCCGCTTCATTCGCCTGATGAGCTCGTATTTGCTGAACTATATAGTCATCTAGTGCAGCTTTGGAAATGGTTTCCTCCTTGGCTGTTGAATGAGCCGGAGGAGGATTAGATGTCTTCTCTTTATCGTCTTCAATAATGATAGGAGGGTCTTCAGCTGGAGGGTCCGGCTGTAACATCATTCCCACTATGTCTTGGAAGAGAAGCGCCATTTGTTTTATGTTGGCAGCTTGTTCTGCTGCCTCTCTGTCCTTCTTTTCGAGGACTCTGCGTAGGAAGTCAGC
The DNA here is from genome assembly GCA_030015575.1 of Agapanthus africanus. Lineage (NCBI taxonomy): Eukaryota > Viridiplantae > Streptophyta > Magnoliopsida > Asparagales > Amaryllidaceae > Agapanthus > Agapanthus africanus. The sequence continues at coordinate 72,210,072 of CM057337.1, read as the reverse complement.
GTCAGTTTCCTGTTCGTGACGCTGTTCTGATGATATTTCCGGGCTTTCTTTTGGCCTGGTAAGTGCGGCCATTGCAGTCATCATTTCCTGAAGCTTCTGTTGTCGCTCCTAGGCTTTGGTCACGGATTGGGTGAGCGGTCGGTGACCCGTCGCAGTGCGGCTGTCCTCTTTCCCGGACGCCATATAGACAGTGTGCACCACTATGCCCCCAGACTTGGGGCGTTTAGATTCAGTGTTTTTGCGATTTGCCAAAGACGCAGGGATCTTCTCCGACCCCCTTCTTTTGTGGGCGGTCGAAGTTGAGGGGGCCGTTGTAGTGGGCACCCAAGTAGCCGTCGCTTTTTGTGGCTTGGCAGGATGGCTTTCCTCCTGTTGGACCTTTAGCTTCTTCTATTGGCGGGGATATTCTTGATCCACTACCGAGTTCCGGACCTACCGCCAGACCTTGTAAATTTTAAAGGATAGCCGCTGAGAGGGCCGCTCTAGCTTCACCTTTGTAGCATTCTCCATGGGTAGAGGAGATCTTTTCAGCACGGCTGTCGGAGAGTTCCTGCGCACCGTGTTCAGCAATTCAAAGCTGTTCCCGGTTAAAACAGCAGTATCGATCCCCACCGTTGGAGCTGGCGGAGTTATCCCAGAGGGGGCGTTGCCCTCAGCCTTCCTCACTCGGCACCAGTGACGACGGCGAGCATGTCGAGCAATTGGAGTTGGTTTAGCCGTAGGGTGACTTCATCATGCCCCCTGCTTTGAGGAGAGACCGTTATTGGTGCTAGCCTGTCGAAGACTGACACCCGTTGAGAAGCAATGTCTAATCTGTCAAAGACAGATCTCTGGGCAGGGGAAGCAGCTTTAAGGGCCTTGCCTGGAGCAGCAACCGGAATGGCCAGCCTTGTAAAAACTGACTTCTTGGAAGGAGGAGCCTTTCCAATGATTTCGTCCGCTTGAGCCGGGATGGATATCCGCTTTGGGATGGCAGTTTCGGGTATCGCGGGCTTGTAGACGTTCTGGCCCAGTCTGTTAAAAACCGAGGTAGTGGAGTTGGGCGACCCGTTGAGAGGGGCCGCGGTAGTTGTAAGCCGATCAAAGACCGACTTCTTTGGAGCTTGTTGCGACGTCATTGGAGTATTGAAGCTCATTGGTGGGAGCATGGTCCCGAAAAATAGTCCAGTGGTGGCTTGAGTTACCTGTTCCACTGGCATCTTGAAAAGAGAGACCGCTTGGGGCCCGTAAGTCACTCCTCCAGCAGGGATGGAGCGAGAGTTGCAGTTGCAGGTAGTGCAGTTTGAAGCCATTGATCTTCTGTTTTCTGCACGGAATAAGACACCAAATCTTAGTACCTCGAATCCATAGGCAACCACAGCAAACCGCGATTCGTTCGCGAACACGACACATGAAGTGTGGAGTGGAAAGAGGAAGAGGTCCCACCGGGCGTGCCAGAATCTGTTCCCCTCCGAACGGCGGCCAAGACATGGACGTCTTGCATGAAATTCGGGGCAGATGCTATTTGGTTTTATCCGTCCACCTCTCCGAAGATGCCAAGTTGATTTATGGCACCGTGTATCGGAGGTTTAGACGGATGCGACCGATGTAGCAGACTTCGTCAGATTCCCCCTCGCTTGAGGGGGTTTTGATTGTGGGGACGCTCTTCCCTGCAGGCGCAAGCCCCTGCAGTTAATTACGCTACCACTTCGCGGTAACAACTTTCTCCTTCTCCAGAATTTCACTTCGTGTCGTGGGTGTTTGTTTTGTTTGTGGTTGCCCGTGGATTGTATACGGAGACCAATTTATGTCGTCGCCCGTAGGACGTGGATTAGTCCAAATCCGTGTTTTCTTAGATTTGGGTTTGGGGTTTTGGTTTGAGGATACGTTAGCTATATTTGAGGCTAAGATCAACTCAAACGTTTGTTAAGGATACGTTAGTCCAGTTTGAGACTAAGATCAACTTAACGGGATCGTTTAGATCCGAAAAAAGAGCAATTGGCTCTATTGTTCCAGTTTAGGGACATAGGGGTCCATTACATGTATGGCCGTCGGGACCCATCACCTCTCTGACGACGTTGAAGGATTACAACGACAGATGTCAGAGGAGTTCAGAGATGTACCCTTGAGCCAAAGTTGATTGGAGGATATAGAGTCCAATTTGAGACTAAAGTCTGTTTGAAGGTTTAAGGATACGTTAGCCATATTTGAGGCTAAGATCAACTTAAACGGGATCGTTTAGATCCAACAAAAGAGCATTTGGGGGCTCTGTTGTTTCAGTTTAAGGACATAGTGGTCCATTGCCAGTTTAAGGACGTGGGGGTCCAATACCAGTTTAAGGATATAGTGGTCCAATACCAGTTTAAGAACATAGCGGTCCATAAAATGTATGGCTGTCGGGACCCATCACCTCTCTGAAGACGTTGAAGGATTACAACGACAAATATCAGAGGAGTTCAGAGATGTACCCTTGAACCAATGTGGATTAAGTAATCTGTAGCCCAATTTGGAAACTAAGATCAATTAATTAGGTTATGAGCACATTGGCTCAGTTGAGTCTGAATTGAGGACTTATGGCCAATTTGGGCTAAGTCCAATTAAGTTAGAAATATTGGCTCTTGTTGGACCATTAAACATTTGTCTGGGTTCAAACCCACATTATTTAGCAATGCTAAACATTTTCATCTTTTATTTCCTCAATTTTGAGATTCATTTGGAGGAGGGACTTTTGCCTCTGGAAAATTAGCCAACTTGGCTAAAAGTAGTGTCAAACACCAGGGAACAACAGTGTTAAACATTGGAAATATAGAATCCCAAATTAGTGTTAAACACTAGAAGATAACAGTGTTAAACACTGGAAATAAGATCTTTAATTTAGTGTTAAACACTGGAAACAATCAGTGTTAAACACTGGAAATATAATCTCCAAATTAGTGTTAAACACTAAAGACAGAGGGGTCACGTGTGGACACGTGAGAGCGCCCAAAGGGGGGACCAGATCTCTTTTCTTCGTTCTGCAATTAAGTGTTAAAACACTTTTCATTTCCTTGCCATCACGTGTGGGCACGTGATAGGCATTCATCCATTGGATATTAAAGGGATTTGTTAGGGGTCACGTGGGGACACGTGAGGGCGCCCTAAATGTAGAGCCAGATCTCTTTTGTTTTATCCTCATATCTGTGAATCAGTGTTAAACACTTTTCATCTTTATTTTTGAGCATCACGTGTTGACACGTGATGTGGATTTATGCATCGATAATTACAGCACTTGCTGAGTGGTCACGTGGGGACACGTGAGAGCGCCCAAAGCTTCTTTTCTTCAGGGATCTTTTCAAGGGTCACGTGGGGGCACGTGACCCTAGCTCTTTTCAGAGATCTTTTAAGAATTAAATTCTCTGTAGGGTTAAACCCTAATTATGATTTTGGAGGAATTAAATTCTTATTATGAAAGAATTAAATTCTTATTTAGGATAAAACCCTGATTTCTTTTCAAAGGAATTAAATTCCCAGATATGTAAAATAATTAAATTCTTGATTAGGGTTAAACCCCAGTTTCATTTTAGGAGGAATTAAATTCCTGTGAGTTTGTGAGAATTAAATTCTCAAAACTCAATTCCCCTTCTAAGTTTAGGATCTGCATGGCAAGATCTCGACCCGATGAGAATTAAATTCTCATCCTATGGGGAGATGTGCTCTGTACAGATCTTAACCCAGAAGAAGAACTAAGTTCTTTATTTGCAGAAGAGTTAAACTCTTAAATTTTGAGAATTAAATTCTCTTTTTGAAGTTGATCTTTTTCTCTTTTCTCACCTAGGGTTTTCTTTGTTGAGAATTAAATTCTCCTTTCTTTTCTTCCCTCTTGAGAATTAAATTCTCCTCTCTCTGTTTTTCTCTCCAAAAAAAGTAGATCCTCCCTCTCTTTTCTTCTTGGCTCCTATTTATAGGAGAAAGAAAAGAATCAATTTGTTTTGTGAATCTTTCATTGAAAGATTTTAATTGATTTCATATTTAATATGAGCCTTTAGATCATACAATGAATTTTATTCACCGTTGGATTTTAAATCCAAAGATATTCTGTTTGTTATTTCCGGTGAGATTTAGGGGAAATCTTTCCTTGTCTAGGATTTTTCCATAAATTGGTGATATTTAATCACCCTTGGATGTTTAATCCAACGGTACCCATAATCCTTTTCCATTTGGAAAGATTTAGAAGCTTTTAGAATTTTAATTCAATTTCGAAAGATTTTAGAGAAATTTAGAATTTTAATTCTATTAAACTGTAAGGCTTTCAAAGCCTGTCACGTGCGGGCACGTGACCCTTGGTCACGTGTGAGCACGTGACCCCCAAATTGGTTCCTTCAACAGCCGCTTGTTTATGTTGTTGTTTTAACCATCACGTGTCAATACGTGACCATTGGTCACGTGTAAGCACGTGATACCTCGTTGAGGTATTTTCTGACTTTTAGAATTAAATTCTATTCATTATTTTAGAGGCTTTAAAAGCCCATCACGTGTCTGCACGTGACCCATGGTCATGTGTGAGCACGTGATGCCCCATTGGGGTCTTTTCTGAGTTTTTATTATATCTTTTAACTCCTCCAGCGGGTTCTTAAAGGTCAATCACGTGTGGACACGTGATGCCTCATAACTTTTGATCCCGGATGAATTATGAGGCCCATAATATATCAAATCGAAGGGTTTTTCGAGATGCTTCCAATATCATCAGAATTTAGCTGTTTATCATTTAGGAGTTTGTCAAAAAACAGCCCGGAAGATACTGGTTCGCATTTTCTTAAGCTTATCACTGCCATTTGATACCTTGGGCTCTTTCGCGCAGAAATTTTTGACGGGAACAGAAATATCTTCCTAAATTTGCCAGGAACAACAAAAGAAATATCTTCTGTAAAATAGAAGTTTTTGGATTAAAAATCCAACAGTGAATAAAATTCACCGAGTGATCTAAAAGATCATGTTGGTTATAAAATCAATCAAAATCTCTCAATGAGAGATTTGCTGAACAAACTGATTCTTTTCTTTCTCCTATAAATAGGAGCCAAGAAGGAGAAAAGAGAGAGAGAGAAGGAGAGAGAAAAACCTCCTTGAAAGCAAAAAAAAGAAAAGAGAATTTAATTCTCCAGAGAGAAGAAGATCTCTTCAAAGAAAAAAGAAACTCTAGGTAAGAGAAGAAAGGGGAACCCCTCCCAAAAGCTCCCACAAAAAGAGAATTTAATTCTCAAACCAAGAGTTTAACTCTTCTAAAAGAACTTAGTTCTTCCTCTGGTTAAGATCTGCAGAAGCCGATCTCCCCACAAGTTGAGAATTTAATTCTCATCAGGAAGATTCTGTCATGCAGATTCAAAACCTAAGGGAAAGAACTGAATCCAAAAGAGTTTAACTCTTACAAAACATATAGAAATTTAATTCCTCTGAAACTAGGGTTTAACCCTTTAAAAAATAATTTAATCCTTTTAAAGAAATAAAGGAGAAGTTGATCCCCCAGAACCATAGAAGAACAGCCTGGTGATTTATTAGCGTTCAACGCTACACAATAAAAGCTCATGTGTTCACACGTGAGCACCTTTGAGGAACGAAAAAGGAAAGACTGAGATCTAGCCACGTGACCCCTAAGAAGTGCTCATCACTTATAAAAGAAAAACGGGAATAAACCCTATTTTTGGAGCGTCTCACGTGACCTCACGTGACCCCTGAGAAGTGCTCAGCACTTATAAAAGAGAAAAGGGAATAAACCCTATTTTTGGAGTGCCTCACGTGACCCCACGTGACCCCCAAGTAGTGCTTAGTACTTACAAAGCAAAAAGGGAATAAATCAAAGGCAGTTTCCATTTTTGGGCGCTTCACGTGATCTCACGTGACCCAATAGTGCTCAGCACTCAGAAAAGAACAAGGGAATAAACCCAAAGAAAGAGTGCCTCAAATTCTTGAAGTTTAATACTACTTCAAGCGCCTCATGTGAAACCACGTGAGTGCCTCTGAATTTTAGTGTTTAACACTATTTTGAACACCTCACGTGGGAGCACGTGAACGCTGAATATATACTAGTGTTGAACACTATGAAAGGCTAATATTAGCCAAACTCAGACCAAATTTCCCAAAGACCATCAATTGAGCCCCTCATGCTTAGGATCTCCAAAACCGATCTCAGCCTCGAAGACAGCTAATGAGCTACCACCCCATCCCTCCAATCGGGACATTGATTCAAGGGTACATCTCTTCGTACTTCTGACACATGGCGTTGTAATCCTTCAACGTCTTCAGAGAGATGGAGGGTCCCAATAACCACTAACTTTTGGTGCATCCCCAAACGGTTGAACCAAAACCACATAGACTATGACGTTTTTAAACTGGACTATGATGTCCTTAAACTTTACGGACTGTGGGGTCCTTAAACTCATGAACTATGATGTCCTTAAACTTTATGGACTGTGAGATTCTTAAACTCATGGACTATGATGTCTTTAAACTTTACAGACTATGACGTCTTTAAACTGTCACGGACTATGATGTCCTTAAACCCAATGGACCGCAATGTCCCTAAATTAAAACAATAGAGTCCAAATGCTCTTTTGTTGGATCTAAATGATCATGTTAAGTAGATCTTAGTCTAAAATTAGACTAACGTATCCTTAACTAACGTTTAAGTTGATCTTAGTCTCAAATGAGATTAACGATCCTTAAACCCAACCTAAAACTAAATCTAAGAAAATACGGATTTAGACTAATCCACGCCCTACGGGCGACAACATAAATTAGTCTCCGTATACAATCCATGGGCAACCAAAAATAAAACAAACATATACGATACGAAGTGACCATCTGGAGAAGGAGAAAGTGTTTACCGCTATGCGGTAGCGTAATTAATTGCAGGGGCTTGCGCCTGCAGGGAAGAGCGTCCCCGCAATCAAAAACCCCTCGTACATGAGAGGGAATCCGACGAAGTCTGCTACAACGGCCTCATCCGTCTAAACCTCCGATATACGGTACCATAAATAAACTTGGCATCTTCGGAGAGGTGGACGGATAAAACCAAATATCATCTGCCCCCAAATTCAGGCAAGACGACCTACGCGGTTCCATCTCTGTATTCGGCGGAGAACAGATTCTGACACGCCCGGTGGGACCTTTTCCTCTTTCTACTTCACACTTCGTGTATCGTGTTCGCGAATGAATCGCGGTTTAATGTGGTTGCCCCTGGATTCAAGGTACTAAGATTTGGTGTCTTACTCCCGTGCAAAGAAAATGGCTTCCAACTGCACTAAGTGCAACAACTCCCGTTCTGTCCTTGCTGGAGGAGTGACTTATGGGTCTCAAGCGGCCTCCGTTTTCAAGATGCCAGTTGAACAGGTGACACAGGCCACCACGGGATTGTTCTTCGGGACCATGCTCCGACCAATGAGCTTCAATGCCCCAGTGCCATCGCAAGAAGCTCCAAAGAAGTCGGTCTTTGATCAGCTTGCAACTACCGCGGCCCCTCTCAACGGGTCACCCAAATCCAACGCCTCGATCTTTAACAGACTGGGCCAAAGCTCCAATGGGCCCACGAAGAAGCCCGCAATACCTGAAGGGGTTATACCGAAATGGATAGCCATCTCTACTCCAGTAAATGAAATCATCAGAGAGACTTCTCCTGCTAAGGGGTCGGTCTTCACAAGACTGACCGTTCCGACTCCCGCTCCAGGCAAAGTTACCAAGGCTGCTACCCCTGCTCGAAAGTCTGCCTTCGACAGGTTGGCCATCCCCTCCCAACGGACGTCAGTTTTTGACAGGCTGACACCAACAACTGTTTCTTATCAAAGCATGAGGCACGATACAACTACCCTAACAACATAGATGATCCCATCTGCAAGATGTGCTCGACGTCGCTACTGGCGCCGAGTGAGGAAAGCTGGGGGCAGTTCCCCTTCTGGACTGACTCCACCAGCTCCAACGGTGGAAATTGATGTTGCTGTTCCAATTGGGAACAACTTTGAACCACTTAAGAGGGTACGCAAAAACTCTCCAACTGCGGTGTTGAAAAGATCTCCTCCACCTGTGGAGAACGCTATAAAGACAGAGCTAGATCAGCCCCCTCAGCGGCTGTCCTCCAAAATTCACAGGGTCTGGCGAAGGGTCCAAGACTCTGTGATTAACCAAGACTACTCCCGCCAACCAAAGAAAATGAAAGTTCGGCAAGAGAAGAACCACCCTATCGTACCACAGAAGGTGTCATCTACTTGGGTGCCCACTGCAATGGCCCCCTCAACTTCAATTGTCCATAAAAAGAGGAGGGTGGAGAAGATCCATATGCCTGGGACGAATCTCAAGGGCACTGAACCCAGACGCTCCAAGTCTGGGGGCATGGTGGTGCATACTATTTATATGGCTTCCGGGAAAGAGGAGAGCCGCGTTTCCGGGGGTCATCGACCACTCACCCGATCCGTAACAAAGGCCCAGGAGCAACAGCAAAAGCACCAGGAAATGCTAACGAAGATGGCCGCGCTCACTGGGCCAAAAGAAAGCCCGGAAACATCGTCGGAGCAGCGTCAGGAACAGGAAACCGATACCGAATTCCTCCAAAGAATGCTCGAGAGGAAAGACAGAGAGGCCGCAGAACAAGCGGCCAACATAAAACAAATAGCGCTTTTGTTTCAAGACATGGCCGGAATGATGATACAGCCGGATCCTCCAGCTGAAGACCCTCCGATTGTCCTTGAAGACGACAGAGGAGAGACATCAAATCCTCTTCCGGATTTATCAGCAGCCAAGGAAGAGACCATCTCCAAAGCCACCCTTAATGACTATATAGCTCAACAGATACAAGCTCACCAGGCGAGCGAAGCGGCTGGCCAAATCGTCAAGATTGGACGACCCTATCCTGGTTGGTACGATCAAATAAAGTACCCGCCAGGATATACAATCCCTAAATTCCATGTGTATAAGGGGACGGGTAATCCACACCAGCACATTGCTCAATTCAGGGCTCTGTGCGGTAATACCGGGGGTGACGACAAACTGCTGCTTCGCCAGTTTGTTGGTAGCTTATCGGAGACAGAGTTTGAATGGTACTCTGAGCTCCCGAATGACTCCGTTAAGACATTTGCAGAAATGGAGCTACTGTTTACAAAAAGATTCACAAGCGCACTCCGATCACCGCACTAATTAACACTAGAGTGAAGCAGGGAGAAACCTGGGTTCAATACGCCATTTGGTGGCGGAATCCGTGGTCAAAGTGTGAACAGCGCATAGAAGAAGCTCCTGCCGTAGGCATGTTTGCGGGAACCCTCGATCCTCAGGCGACCATATCCCAATTCATGATGTTTTTCAGGCCAACCACTTTCCAGGCCTTGATTGACAAGCTGGCCCAAATGGACCAGATGGGTCATAAGCATTTCTTTTCAAAGTCAGAGCTGCGGAATGAAAAGGGCAAAGGGAAAGCGACCTTTGTCTCCAACACTCAACAACAGCCGAGCAACATAAAACCGGTTGTTCGCCAAAGCAACGTGCGCCCACGCCAATCCCTCGAGGAGAAACTGGGACGTCCTTACTCGTTTTCCCGAGATAAAACAAGGAGACTGTTCGAACTGGCAATGCGTAATGGGCTCATCACTTTGCCGAAGCCGACACACTCATCGCAACCCGGTGACGCCAACCATCCTAACTATTGTCTCTACCATCGAGTAATGGGTCATCCAATCGAAGATTGCTACGTCTTCAAAAACTGGGTTGAAGACCAGTACCAACAGGGTAAATTCACGTTGTCTGAAAACTGGAAGGTAAACCCTCCACGATCACACGCTCCTAAAAAGATGGACACGCCGGGAGCATCATGTTCATTCATGGAGGAAGCTCTATGGGATGTAGTTCTTTCGGCAAAAACAAAAAGAATGCTGAAGGATCTTCAAACATGCCCGGCGATTAGGTGGAAAAGTCCGCTAGAACCCGAGGTCATCGAGGGAATGCTGAAGCAGTGCCCGACGCCAAGAATTGGTAGTGATAGTCAAAACGCCCATGCCCGGTCGTCAAAGTCTTCAAAAAAGAATAAGAAGACCAAAAAGCCCATGAAGCCTGATGACAAGCGCACGGACCTGCAAATACATATTGACGCGCTGGAAGAATATAACCAGAAGGCGCGAACCCCGGTCACGCTCCAAGAGTTTCTCAACCACATCCTTGAGGACAGAGGCAATGACAATGACGAGGGAGACAACGCGTCAAAAGAACCCGAAGATTACGTGGCAGTTTGTCACATGATCTCTCACTCCTCAATAGATGATAAAGAAGCTCCTGATGCAGAGAAACTGGGGGCAAATCCAGAACCGGAATCAAAATCCCTGGAGCCATCGGACGAATTGATCGACAGACTGCTGAGCGAAGCTCTTCAGAAAAGTAAAGCTGACAGAGAGTGGGAAACGGCCATATACGAAAGGGCCAAGCGTCGGCTTCAGGTTAAAGAAGCTCCGGTAATGAGAAGCCATAGAATACCCCAACCGGATTGAAGCATCCCTGTCGCCAGCAAAAGCAAGATTAAAGCAAGGAAACTATTCGCTAGGGCCCTGTCAATGGGAATGAAGTTGCCTTCTTTCAGAGAAAATACTCCTGGCAGTATACATCTTGATGAAGCGGACGTATATCCTAACTTCTGATTATACCATCAGAGGATTGCACACCCTACCGAAGAGTGCATAGCCTTTAAAAACTGGTGGCAGGGATATGTTGCCCACCGACAACACATCCAGTAAGTGAAGCGCAAGGCTCGTCGGGAACAGAGAAGCACGACAGATGAACACAAAAGAACTGCCGGCAACTGTCACATGGTTGACACCAAGGGATCGCAAGTTCTCACCTTTGGAAGTGACTCTAATGAAGAAATAGCCCTCAGCCCTCTCTTCAAGGAATCCACCTCCGACACAAAAGATACGAAGACTTGCGAGGACATCTAGCTGCGTAAGCGTACGTTGCCCGGGAAAAATCCCAGACCTACGAACAACGGACCGAAACGTCCTTAAATTACTACAAACCGCAGCATCCTAGGGCTGACCCAAAAAAAAAGGTACGTCCACAAGCAAAATGAGCACGGATGAAAACCCGAAAGGGCTCTATGAGTAAAAACAGCAAGGCTACCGGCGATGTTTGTGAAAACCCGAAAGGGCGCAGACTCGTAAAAAAAACGGTACGTCCACAAGCAAAATGGGCACGGATGAAAACTCGAAAGGGGTCCGTGAGTAAAAACAGCAAGGCTACCGGCGATATTTGTGAAAACCCGAAAGGGCGCAGACTCGTAAAAATAAAAAAAACGGTACGTCCACAAGCAAAATAGGCACGGATGGAAACCCGAAAGGGCTCCGTGAGTAAAAACAGCAGGGCTACCGGCGATTTTGTGAAAACTCGAGAGGGCACAGGCTCGTAAAAAAATTCGTGCACACTTGCGAGGTCCTCTCGACCTTGTAAGGAGAAAACACCCGCGTGAGATCCTTACGACTCATAATGGAGAAACACACTCAGGGATCCCCACGATTTCTAAGGAGAAATTACACTTACAAGATCCTCATGACTCGTAAGGAGAAGCCTCTTATGAGACCCTCACGGCTCATAAGATTCAAAAGCCTTAAACTACATGGATCTGAAGCTATTCTTAAGCCATCACATTTCCCAGACTGCCCTACAAGCGGTTCAACACCGACCCTTGTATACAATCCACGGGCACAAATAATCATTTCCTTGCCGAGTCCCACCAACGACGAGGAATGCTCTCATTTGATGAACAAACACTTGTAGGTCCTCTCGATTTATAAGGAGAAAACACTCTTGCAAGATCCTTACGACTTACAAGAGAACATACACTTAGGAATCCTCATGATTCCTAAGAAGAAAATACACCTACGAGATCCTCACGAATCGTAGGGAGAAACACCTTTATGAGACCCTTACGGCTAGTGAAGTCAAAAGCCTTAGTCGACAGATCTTAACCCTGTTTGCTAAGCCACCTTTGTTTGAACCGACAAAGGCAGATGATGATTCGCTCCTGGCAATATCCCAGTTGTAGCGATACTGATACCTAAATCGGTATCAAATACCAGTGCTTTTATGGCAAATGATGATTCTCTCCTGGTAACATTCCAGTCGCAGCGATACTGATGCAAGATTGGTATCAGACCATGAGTTCCATATTCGGAAAAAATGCATATGAAATAGCCGAAATGATGGGGCAACTTGCAATAAAATCAGCAAGTAAAAAAATATGCATACAAAATAGCCGAAATGATTGGGCAACTCGCAATAAAAAGCAGCGAGTAAAAAGAAAAATAGCCGAAATGATTGGGCACCGCGAGAAATAGCCGAAATGATTGGGCAATTGCGACTTTCGCGATACAAAATGCTTAAATGATAGAGCATCGCGGAAAGAAATAAAAAAATGAAATAAAACTTTTTGCCCTGCAGGTAAGTCCATATTGACCCCTGTACACAATCCATGAGCATAAACGAAAGGGAACCACATGTCACAACAAACTCTATCAAAGGGAAAGTCAGATCTCAACGGCAACATTTACTACCTAAAGACCAACAACGGCGTTCCTCCTCATACTAGCAGGGCATGGACGTGACACAACGAAACGGAGCCATGGCAAAGTCCCTAGTTCTAAATCTCAACGGCAACATCTACTGCCTAAAAATCAGCAACGGCGTTCCTCCTCATTCCAGCAGGACACGGATGCGACACCACCAAACGGAGCCACGACAAAGTCCCAGTTCCAAGACTCTACGGTTTATAGACAACCTAAAGTCATCCAATGACCCCGTCGCGGAAATACGTCAGCCAATGACCCCATTTCGGAAATACGTCATCTAATGACTCCGTCTCGGAAACAACTCAACTGACTTCCAGGGAAATCAGTGTCCTTGGCAAAACCTCGATTCAGGGAAATGAACATTCTTGACGAGAGCATCTCGATTCGCGTCGACCCGCAGAGAAATCGGTGTCTTTGCAGGAATCTCTCGATTCGTCTCGACCTCCAAGGAAATCAACGTCCTTGACGAGAGCATCTCGATTCGCGTCGACCCGCAAGGAAATCAGCGTCTTTGCAAGAATCTCTCGATTCATCTCAACTCCGAGGAAATCAGTGTCCTTGGCAAAAACCTCGATTCAGGGAAATCAGCGTACTTGACGAGAGCATCTCGATTCGCATCGACCCATAAGAAAATCAGTGTTTTTGCAGGAATCTCTCGATTCGTCTCGACCTCCAGGGAAATCAGCGTCCTTGACGAGAGCATCTCGATTCGTGTCGACCCGTAGAGAAATCAGTGTCTTTGCAGGAATCTCTCAATTCGTCTCGACCTCCAGGGAAATCAGTGTCCTTGGCAAAACCTTGATTCAGGGAAATCAGTGTCCTAGACGAGAACAACTCGATTCGCGTCGACCCGCAGAGAAATCAGTGTCTTTGCAGGAATCTCTCAATTCGTCTCGACCTCCAGGGAAATCAGCGTCCTTGGCGAGAACATCTCGATTCGCGTCGACCCGCAGAGAAATCAGTGTCTTTACAGGAATCTCTCGATTCTTCTCGACCTCCAGGGAAATCGGCGTCCTTGACGAGAGCATCTTGATTCACGTCGACCCGCAAGGAAATCAGTGTCTTTGTAGGAATTTCTCGATTCGTCTCAACCCCAAGGAAATCAGTGTCCTTGGCAAAAACCTCTATTCAGGGAAATCAGCATCCTTGACGAGAGCATTTCGATTCGATTCGACCCGCAGAGAAATCAGTGTCTCTGCAGGAATATACGACGTCAGCAAAACGGAGCCACGGCAAAGTCTCCTAGTTCCAAATCTCGACAGTTCACAGACAGCCTAGAGACTACCTCGGAGCCACGACAAAGTCCCCTAGTTCCAAATCTCGACGGTTAACAGACAACCTAGAGATTACCTCGGAGCCACAGCAAAGTCCCCTAGTTCCAAATCTCGACGGTTCACAGACAGCAACAGAGCCATGACAAAGTCCCCTAGTTCCAAATCTCGACGGTTCACAGAAAACCCAGAGACAACCTCGACATTCGTCACAATATTGCAGACATAATGTCAACAAACGAAGCAAAGGAAGATCCCTAGCTTCAGGGTCTTGACGGCAATGAGACCTGAAAGACTATCGGAGATCATCCCACTCCAGCGCGGAGTGGTCATGACTCATCGGGGCTCCCAAACTGAGCCTAACCTCAAGTAAAAAGCGACATGGAATATCCCTAACGCTTGCTCTTCAACGGTAATATCACCTAGAAGATTACTTGAAGACGTCTTGTCCAGCCCCCGAAGGGATCAGAGATATGACAGTCGCAGGGCTACTCGAACAGCAAGATTGCGTATCGAGGAATACACCGGCCAACGCGGCGGTACGACGGGTAAAAAAAAACCTAGTACCACAGACCCTAACGGACTTCTATTAGCAGGAGTTAACTGTAACGTTAGGACATCCTTGCGAGAACTTCTCAATTCGTCTCGACTCGTGAGGAAATTAGTGTCCTTACGAGAACTTCTCGATTCGTCTCGACTCGTAGGGAAAAGCCTTAAGCAATGGGGATAAGGATCTGTTTCCTAAGCACTAGGGCCCTGCAAGTCGGTCCAAGATGGACTATTGCATACTATTCACGGGCCACACTCTCCAAAGTCGAATCTCGATAAGGAGGGAAACAACCACCTATGAGTTCTCTCGACTTGTAAGCGGGAAAATTCTCTTGTAAGATCCTTACGACTCTCAAGAGAAAACACACACTTAGGAGTCCTCACGACTCCTAGGGAGAAAATACACCTACGGGATCCTCTTGACTCGTAGGGAGAAAAGTCTTTATGAGACCCTCACGGCTTATAAAGTTGGAAAGCCTTAGGCGGCAGATCTGAACCTGTCTCCTAAGCCATCACTGCCCTGTAAGGAGATCAAGATAAATTATCTACAAAATGCATTTGCTAAAAGGGACACACCACCATGAAACAAAATATGTCTTTTATTCATAAATCTAAATGAATACAAAGTACAATCTATAAAAGAATCAAAAAAATACTCTCATTCAGGAGTAAGTACAAAAGGAGAATAAAAAACATATATATCTTCCGGTCGGCGGACGGTGTAATAAATTCGTCAGTTCATCCTTCTTCCGCAGGGCCTCGGTTTCATGTTTTATTATTGCTATGAGACGGGTCTCCGCCTGAGACTGTTGAGCCTAATACGAGGCGAGGCGACTCTTAAGCTCCTTTTCAGCAATTTTGTGAGCTTCAACCATCTCGCGAGTAAAAATAACGGTTTTATCAATAGCTACCACCTCCCTGATAGCTTCTTGAAGCAACCGCCAAAGTTCATACACACGAGTGGTCTTAGCCATGAGTTCAGCTTGAAGTTCCCCCAAAGCATTTGAAGCTATCTCCCTCTCCGAAATTTTCGGTTGAGCCTCTTGTCACATGACTGTAGATTTGCGGCGCACCATTCAATCAGCCCCCGCAAGCTCATCTTTGCAGCCACGACCTCTGAGGGAAGGCGTGTGCACTCGAGACCATGTAATCAAGCCTCCACTCGACGACAAAACTCAATCCAAACATGCACCAATGTTTCATCATGGTAAGTGGCGAGAAAGGGCAGAGAAATGTTGGCTTCGACAGCAAATTCTTCGGCTGTGATCGAACTACTAGCGCGAAGATCTTCGATAAGAGCCGACAAGAAGTGAAGGCTTTGCTTCACCATCCATTCAGATGCGCGCCGGGCATAAGGGCCGGGTGGCATAATGATGCGAGATTCCAACGGGATAAGAACGAGCAAAGCTGTCAAGATTCATGAACAATCAGCAAGATTTGCAAACAAAGAATAGATGAAACAACATCAAAACCTTACTTACCCGCGGTCATGCAAGGAGGGTTTAACAAATCTCCAGGCCCGTCGAGGATCTTAACTTCGTCGTCAGCTTCCAGAACAACAGAAGACATTAGTATCGTTATACGAAATAAGGATAATGCAATGAGGGGGTCAAATAACACCGACCTTGCCCAGAAGAGAGGAGGATGCGTTGCGGGGATATTGCCTGCGAGGCGGCCATCTCGAGCAGACGCTGAAAAGACATTCTGGGGGATAAATCCGCCATGGACGCCGCCAATCCTCGTAATTCTGAAAAGACAAAAATATTCAGATAATGGAGAGATCATTAAAACAAAATTTAGAAGACTACCTTCGATGCTCCTCCCGCTTTGAACTGGAGGGATATCAGCTTCGGCAGCCTCTTCCGTACCTTCAGGCACATCACCGGGGACATGGGTTGGTGTAAAAGCTTCTAATTGAGGGGCAGCGGCCACCGCTTCAAGATCCAATGAAGGGACGGCGGTCTCGACTACCTGTTCCACAATCTCCGGGCCATCACCAGAAAGATCGATTAAATCTGCGGCCAATAAGGATGCCTCTTCTGGGAGAGCAAGCACCGGGAGAACAGAAGCCACCAATGGAAGCTCTGCAGCAGGAATAGCAGCCGTAACGACCTCTTCCGCACCTACTAGTGCCTCATCGGGGACATTTACAGAGTCCGCAGTCAGGACACGACTTGAGCTCAAATTTTCTGCCATGGCCGAAGTCCCTACAAAGTTTTCGCAAAGATAAAGAAATATAAAATACGATACAAAAGAAAAAATACGGAAAGCGTGCATACCAATGCGCAAGGGTGCCTCCAGTATGGCTTTTTCAAGCCGTCGTTCCTTCCTCAGGAAATGTGCTCGCCGGGCGTCAAACGTAGATCATGCCCACCGGTCTTCGCTGCTAGCTCATCTTTGGAGGCAGCTGAAATGGGCTGCTTGAGGGCTATGTCATCTTCTGGTCGCAGGGGACCCATATGAACCCTTCGCAGTGATGGAGGATCTTCGTAAAAGATAACCGAGGGGTAAGGCCTCTTCGGGACGCGCATGTTCTCGGTCTTATCCTGGGAACGCCTTATAGCCTCGGCCAATTATGCGGCTTCATCGGCAGATGAACCCGGAAAGAGAAGACCATCATCCGGCTCTTGCATGGATATTGGTTCGTCTTGAACAATAGGCTCGGATTCCACCAAAAGGTCAAGTAGACCGGTGATCGTCTTCTTTCTCCTCTTCGACCCGGAACTAGCGTTGGTAGAAGATCGCTTCCTTCCTTTCGACGCTTTGGCTCGACGTTGGCCCACTTCGCCCCCGCTATCCTCTTTCGGCAACACCACTGCTGATAACGGCACTGCCGCTGGGACTTCGGTAGAAGCCTTTGCTTGAGCTCTAGTACGCATTAGCAGCCCTACAGTGGGAAAGTTGATTCAGTTTCTGCGGCTTGCGAGATAAGGACCACGCCGCTATCCCGCAAGAGAGAGCGAACGACTGACCGTGGTCGCAACGGGACGCTGGCATCTTGAGTCAGAACAGGAGTCTTATACTCAAAGAGTACCTGCCTTTCCTCAGCAATAACAGAGCCAACCCGGTGGCGATACCAGCCCATAAAGGACCCTACAGATTGTGGGAGATAATCAGGTTCTAAGATCATGAACGCGGAGCTAGTGTTCAGCCACATGAAGTGATGCATGACATCGCGAATAACTCCCAAAGATGAGGTGGGCTCAACCAAAAACGCTTCAAAAGGGACGCCCTGATTATAGCCCAATTGCCGAGCGAAGCGGTGCAGATTATACCGCATGACGAGAGCCGTATCATCCCGGCGGAACACCAAATAGCCCGGCCTAATTGAATACAGACGCATGATCTCTCTAGGCTTTAAAGATGGTGCTCCCCCTTTCGACGAGTCGAATAGCCGTTGGACAGGCCCCGCCGGAGCAGAAAGAACGCGATCAATGAACACCATCCCTCCCTCATTAGTATATGTATTGAGCAAAACATGGAGGGCCCCTAATTGAGTTGGATTGGGAGCGGAGGCATCCACCAATCTCATAACTCTATGGTTTGGAAGAAGACTATCCAATTTGCGTAATAGGTGTACTATCTCCTAAACCAAGGAGTACTCGCAACCTGAGAGAAGGAAAAAGGAAAAGACAACTGAATAATCCTATCCGTTTTCTCCAGAACCTGAAACCATCCTCGAATAAATTCCTTCGAGTTCGTATCTAACCATACGATGGTTTTGTCCAATGGAAGTGGACGTTCGTAGTAATACGGGGTGTCCTGGAGAAAAGGGTAAAAGTAGGAGTGGCAATGAGGTTCGCAACTCTGACAATCCAAAAGCCAGTGTTAAGAAGGTTCGGTCAACTTGGTCACTGAGTCATAGTCTTAGGGTCGGGTCAAATGGTCGCTGCCAAAGAGAGAGAGAAAAGAAACACTCAGCGTGCACTCTAACATAGATCAGAATGGTTACCAATTTATCTAATCTGGAATCCTCCCACTGTACCTCAAATTCTCCTCCAAACCTGAAAGAAGAATTAGTCGGGATCACCCGAGGAGTAAACTAACTCATCAGTGGGAATCGGGATCCAACTATCATCGCATGACGACGTGACGGAATCCGCTCACGGTATCACACTCCAGAAGGTATGCGCATATCTGGCAAGTTTCAGTTTTTTTGAAACTCCCGATGTGATTTCTGCCCCATGCTCTTATGACCTTGGCGAAGGTCAACAAATCATAAGTCACATGTCAAGTTCTACCCGTCATTATCCAGGTTAATTTGAATCCACCCGTACAAGCCCTTGACGAAGGCCAACAAAGCTATACGACTGTCCCAAACCAACGCATCTATCTATGCAGCAGAAAGGTAACAAGCAGCTACCATACACTATGCCTTGACGAAGGTCAACAAACATAGCATGAATACTACGTGCTACCCGTCTGAAACGACGGAGGGCTACGAATGGTTTCTGGCGAAAACCTTTAACGTAATGAACTTGATATCGTTGAAGGAACGGATAGCTTTTAAAAATATAGTGACGAAAACCGTTGCTAAAGAGGTCACTCCCGGTGAAGGGATCTCGGCTCTTTCCCCGTAGAATGGGGTGCAGGATATTCCAACTGAATACCACGGTGCAAAGCAAAAGTAATCGGCTATAGTGAAGTTAATGCCCTGACGCAAACTTTTTGTCCAAGGGGTCACTCCCGGTGAAGGGATCTCGGCCCTTGCCTCGTCGACTGAGGAGCAGGATATTCCAACTGAATACCACGATGCAAAACAAAAGTGAACGTCCTTGCAATAACAGCTTTTTGAAAAGTGTTCCAACAACATCAGAATAGGTTTGTTTTTAACTTGCATTGATCCGAATCAATGCAGTCCCATCAATTGATCACACCAAAAAGAACGAAAATATACTGATGTGCGTATATGCCATCCGCATTCGCCACTGGGTCCCGTCATTACCCGTTAGGTTAGCTAACTAACGACAGAGCGGGGACTGGACTAGCGCGGATGCAAAACATATACAACATCTACTAATATATATACCAATATATTATATTCGCTCAAGGCGTGAATGAAAATGCAACATCACAGAAAATGTACAGCATCACAGAAACAATACAGATATCTGGGATCCCCGGGTTTCACAGAGCCGCTGAAACCCGACGTTCCCCTGGTCGTGTGGATAGCCTGTGCAATGAAATCCTAGACCCCTACGGGCGCGGCAAGTTACCCGCCAAAACCTGAAGCGAGGCAGCCCCCTTCAGCACCGTGAATGGACCACCCAGCACTTCACGGAATCCGGTAACTTGGGCACCCCTCCTGGGTCAACCTGTACCCCCTACGAGTGCGGCGAATAGCCCGCCAATCCTAGAGTGAAGCCCCCTCCGTCTCAATGCCATGAGATGCGGGCCCGTTGCCCTCTAGAACCCGGCTATCCGTGCACCCCTCCGCGGGGTAATCCTAGTACAGAAAGTAAAATATACATACAACGGGTACATCGACCGCAACCAGGTCGTGCCCCAAAATAATAATACAAACAGGCAGTGACGGCAGTCCACATGTCGGACGTTCGCCCCGCAATATCGAATGTACATAATACAACCACAACTGTACTAGCATTGCATCCAGGCTACCCCCACGACCGATCCGCAACATCACAGCAAAAACAGAACATCAACGTGAAAGTCACGTTCGCAAATCCGTCTAACCGGGCTATAGCAGTTAGACTGGATTTACCGATCAAGTGACATTCACGGTCGCAGATATAATGTAAATACTGTGAAAAATGTGTTTAAAATATCCGACCGATCAAATTTTTAACAAGTGGGCCCCAAGTGTTACTGCAGCACATCAAGAATTTCTGGGCCCAATATTAATATTCCAAAAACCCTGTTTCCAGCCCAGAAGCCCACTGGAAAATTTCGACCAACTAAAGATTCCAAACTGCGGCGGAACCGCGGCCCAGAGTGGGATTTGGCCGCGGTTCCGCGCTCCACTTAAAAGATCACTTTGTCGAATTTTTCTAGAGAGCTTAGAACTTCCTGTACAGTACTTTTATACAACCTGAAAAAAATTTCGAGACTGAAAAATTTCAACAGAAAACTGTCACTTTGAAAAACACGGTTTTGGAACTTTTTGATCGATCGGAAATGGAAACACATTAAACCAAGCTAGACTAAGTTAATGGCGAGGCTCTGATACCACTGTAAGTGCACGGCGGCGCCCCGGCCGTCAATCCGACGCCAAATGCGGAAGCGGTGATAAACTTAAATTTTACTTGAACTGGCAAACCGCCGCGCACTAATACCCGGATCGAACCATTAATTAGTCCTAGCTAACTACAAGAAAGGGAATAGAGATATACCGACGATCCAAGTCCTCCGGTCTTCTCGTCATCGTCCCGATCTCTTGCGGAATGTCCCGTCTCCTCCTCGTCGCCGGAAGTGCACCACATCGCCTACTTCTTTTACGGGCTCCCACCTCAATGCCGAGGCAACTCGGGCACGAAGCCGGCTACTCGACGTGCCCAAGGTTCGCTGTAGAATATGTAGTCCTCAAGTCTCACTTTGGGGTTGTGGAATTGCCATTTGGTGGAGGAATGATACTTGGAGCTTTTGGGATTGATCTTGTGGGATTTTTGCAACATGAAATGAAGCAAAATCCCACACCAAAATGTTTGGACAGCCCCACCACGAGAGTGGCCGGCCATGGCTTGGTGAGAAGAGAGAATGGAGTGAGTGCTCAAAATGAAAGAGGATAGCCACAACCATAATGCAAGGGAGAGAGAGAAAGGTCATGATATCAAGAGATGATTACCAACCCAAACCCACACTCCACCAACAATCATCAACAACCATGATTGTCAACAAAGTCAAGCCATCATGATAAAGCTAGAAGTCAAGGTCAAGGAAAAGCTATCATGATACAACAATAAGCAAAGACCCCCTTCCACAAATGCCTATTTGCAACAATGCAAATAAGCCCTCCTCCACCAATCTTCGGCCAATGAACGATACAAAGGAAATTGGCCGAAACGGAAAACAAACTGGCAACTCCAGAAAACTGGTCCTGTAATAAATTACAGGAAAACCCCGATACTGTGTATACACACCCGCATTCGTATTCCAACCGAAATACAAATGCAATGAGACAAAATCTACACTGTACTATACTAGGATCCGGCTTAAACCAAAGCCGGCCAGTAATATCCGTTCGATCCTGATCCGTGCAATACCGCACGTATCTGATCGAACCCTGCCATATATCCATACGGCCTATAGTACAAACTGTCCGATCCTGATCCGTGCAATACCGCACGTATCTGATCGGACCTTACCATATCTCCATACGGCCTCTACAACCTTTCGCCCGAAAGCTGAGTAACTGAATGTGGGGGACTCTAAAGACTCGTCAACACCTTGGTTGTGGATCTAACCACTAGCACGTCAGAGGTATAAGCCAATACGTAACGGGCTACCAGGTATTGACTAAAAGGGACGTCTGTGAGCGAACTCAGCCTGACTCCCTACTGAGCCTGTCAGTGACAATATCCGTACAGTCCGGTCCGTTCGTCTATGAGCATCGCATGGCGGGCCTAGGGGGTTGGTAAAAGTCAGACCCCCAAAAGCGGTACAAGTCGTGTCGGAGTGTAGCCCAGAACACCCTGAGATACTACTGGAATACCTACCAGTAAATCTCCTTGCCTCGGCCGAGGGCTTCGTGTAATGGCTCTCCTAGACACAGCACGACCTCACCCCCAATACCGGGAGAGACGAACCCCTGAAGATACGCTCACTGCCTCCATGTGGCTCGGGACTGTACCCAACTAAAACCTGTTTGCACGACTCCTTTGAGCCGTGGTAGGGTAGTAATCAAAGCACAGTGGGAACTCACACGAGACAAATGACGATCCCCAGGTCGATGAACTAACCTGTACATATGTCACCAGGGAACTGCCATCTGACGTCTGGTATATGACCAACTAGCATGTTCCCGGCGAGTCCTGTCCGGTGTACTCATAACCCAATGAGCACCTGTATACATCTTAGGTGATCCAACTGACACCAGTGGCTTATGAGACCGGCCACCGCCCCTCGTCGGGGTCTCGACTGTATACACTAGTCTACTATGGAGAATCGATGCCCTGTCTCGAAACTCTCACGACTAGGGACCTTTTAAGGATATGCTTATAGACCCCCAGCTCCCACTTATATGATCGCCCTCATACTGCTGGTGGTCAAGCAAGAATCCTAGGGGCTCTATCAACGTGTAATAGCGACGTGTCAGGTCACTTAAAACAGTACACGATGATAAAGGTAAACCAGATAGCATACTATCATCTCGAGTAAGACTGTCCTACCGGGATAGGTCCTCCATCAATCATTACAATCACGTACCTGTGACCTAATAATTGACTCTGAGGGCACTATCTCCAACACTTTGATCATCGCCATTGCTTCTTCGTCCGACGGCGATTGTGGAAAAGCAGTGTCTGAGTGAGTAAAAGGAAAGTAGGGAAGGGAAGCCATTGTCCCTGAAATAAAGGGAGGAAAGACTGTTAATGCAACTTATACGTGAAAATATATATATATATATATATATATATATAAACAGCAGAAGAAAACGACAAGAAGCTTATTCCGTGAGATCATTGATTACAAAAATAATGGACCCCACAAAATCAGTATAACGGCTCACCAATCACGAGGCAGGGATATCATTGAGAGAATAAAGAAAAAAGATTCTCAATAAATGTACATTGGAGTTTAAATGACTTGGAACATCCTCACAAAAGAACACCTATTACAAATCCTTGAAAAATCCCTTAAAAATATTTTTCAAGAATACTGGGGAATCAAATTCCCGAAAGGCCTTCTTGAGCTTTCAGAGCTAAGCTCTTTGGTGAGGAATTAAATTCCTTTTATGCAATGTAATTAAATTCCAGAAACCCCATAAAGAGGAAATGAAAAATCAAATGTCATGCCCAAGACATTGAGAGTTATTATTCAAAAATCACATCTTGGATTTCTAAGAGATGGGTTTTAGAGGAGAGCAAAGCTCTCATGATGGATTTAAAATCCGGAGGCTTTCTTTAAAAAAAGGGTTCTCTGATGTTCTAGAGCTTTACCTAAAAAGGGGTTCTTTTTGGCAGAGTTAAACTCTGGAAATTTTCAATGGACAGAGAACTAAGCTCTGAAGAGGAGAATTAAATTATCAGAAGATAGCAAAGAAGGAAGAAGATGAAGTAATGGAGGCGTTGCAGAGATGAGATCCCTGCATTTATAAGACATGATGGGAAACGGTTCATCTTCCCCATTCCATAGGCAGATCCAACGGCTGTATAGGTGACAGCGTTGCACTCATGTGTGAGCCACGTGAGAACAACGTTGTGGTGGCATTTGTTCCTTTATAAAAATTCAGAAGAAGAAGGGAAGGGAAAAAATCCCCACTAATGGAAGTATCACGTGTGAGCACGTGATCATCAATCCCTTACAAAGAGACTCAGAGAGGGAAAAGGAGAAAGTTCCCGCTAGTGGAGCATCAGGTGCAAGCACGTGATGCATCTGTATGCAGAATAGGCAGCTCCGTTTAAAAGGTGGCAACTAAAGCCTCACGTGTAAGCACGTGATCGTCTTTTCACACAAAACGTGTGGGACTCAGTTATAAAACAAATAAAGAACAAAGAGGCTCACGTGTTACCACGTGATGCCTTGCCTCTGTTGGATTCCTGCATGCAAACAAACCAAATTAATTCTGTGAGGGCTCACGTGGTACACATGATGGCTCTTATGCTTTTTGAACAGATAGAATTAAATTCTAAAAAAAGGGATCAAAAGCACTACTTTGGAAAATATTTCCTCGGATCTTTCTAAACAAGAAAAATTGCACTCTGTAAAGTAGTGCGCCGTTGGATTAAAAATCCAAAGGTGATTAAAAATCACCAATCTACAGAAAGATTTTGTGCAAGGAAATATCTTCCTAAATTTGTCAGGAACAACAAAAGAAATATCTTCTGTAAAATAGAAGTCTTTGGATTAAAAATCTAACGGTGAATAAAATTCACCGAGTGATCTAAAAGATCATGTTGGTTATAAAATCAATCAAAATCTCTCAATGAGAGATTTGCTGAACAAACTGATTCTTTTCTTTCTCCTATAAATAGGAGCCAAGAAGGAGAAAAGAGAGAGAGAGAGAGAGAAGGAGAGAGAGAAATTCCCTTGAAATCAAAAAAAGAAAAGAAAAGAGAATTTAATTCTCCAGAGGGAAGAAGATCTCTTCAAAGAAAAAAGAAACTCTAGGTAAGAGAAGGAAGGGGAACCCCTCCCAAAAGCTCCCACAAAAAGAGAATTTAATTTTCAAACCAAGAGTTTAACTCTTCTAAAAGAACCTAGTTCTTCCTCTAGTTAAGATCTTCAGAAGCGGATCTCTCCATAAGTTGAGAATTTAATTCTCATCGGGGAGATTCTGTCATGCAGATTCAAAACCTAGGAGAAATAACTGAATCCAAAAGAGTTTAACTCTTACAAAACATATAGGAATTTAATTCCTCTGAAACTAGAGTTTAACCCTTTAAAAAATAATTTAATCCTTTTAAAGAACAAAAGGAGAGCTTGATTCCCCAGAACCATAGAAGAACAGCCTGGTGATTCATTAGCGTTCAACGCTACACAATAAAAGCTCACGTGTTCCCATGTGAGCACCTTTGAGGAACGAAAAAGGAAAGACTGAGATCTAGCCACGTGACCCCACATGACCCCACATGACCCCTAAGAAGTGCTCGTCACTTATAAAAGAAAAACGGGAATAAACCCTATTTTTGGAACGTCTCACGTGACCTCACGTGACCCCTGAGAAGTGTTCAGCACTTATAAAAGAGAAAAGGGAATAAACCCTATTTTTGGAGCGCCTCACGCGACCCCACGTGACCCCTAAGTAGTGCTTAGCAATTACAAAGCAAAAAGGGAATAAATCAAAGGCAGTTTCTATTTTTGGGCGCTTCACGTGACCCAATAACGCTCAGCGCTCAGAAAAGAACAAGGGAATAAACCCAAAGAAAGTGCGCCTCAAATTCTTGAAGTTTAATACTACTTCAAGCGCCTCACATGACCCCACGTGAGCGCCTCTGAATTTTAGTGTTTAACACTATTTTGAACACCTCACGTGGGAGCACGTGAACGCTGAATATATACTAGTGTTGAACACTATGAAAGGCTAATATTAGCTAGACTCGGACCAAATTTCCCAAGGACCATCAATTGAGCCCTTCATGCTCAGGATCTCCAAAACCGATCTCAGCCCCGAAGACAGCTAATGAGCTACCACCTCATCCCTCCAGTTGGGACATTGGTTCAAGGGTACATCTCTTCGTACCTCGGATACATGTCAGTGTAATCCTTCAACGTCTTTAGAGAGATGGAGGGTCCCAATAACCAATAACTTTTGGTGCATCCCCAAACGGTTGAACCAAAACCACACAGACTATGACGTCTTTAAACTGGACTATGATGTCCTTAAACTTTACGGACTGTGGGGTCCTTAAACTCATGGACTATGATGTCCTTAAATTTTATGGACTGTGGGGTCCTTAAACTCATAGACTATGATGTCTTTAAACTTTACAGATTATAACGTCTTTAAACTATCACGGACTATGATGTCCTTAAACCCAATGGACCGCAATGTCCCTAAACTAAAACAATAGAGTCCAAATGCTTTTTTGTTGGATCTAAATGATCCTGTTAAGTAGATCTTAGTCTAAAATTAGACTAACATATCCTTAACAAACGTTTAACTTGATCTTAGTCTCAAATGAGATTAACGATCCTTAAACCCAACCCAAATCTAAGAAAATACGGATTTGGACTAATCCACGCCCTACGGGCGACAACATAAATTAGTCTCCGTATACAATCCACAGGCAACCAAAAATAAAACAAACATACACGACACGAAGTGACCATCTGGACAAGGAGAAAGTGGTTACCGTGATGCGGTAGCGTAATTAACTGCAGGGGCTTGCGCCTGCAGGGAAGAGCGTCCCCGCAATCAAAAACCCCTCGTACATGAGGGGGAATCTGACGAAGTCTGCTACAACGGTCGCATCCGTCTAAACCTCTGATACACGGTGCCATAAATCAACTTGGTATCTTCGGAGAGGTGGACGGATAAAACCAAATAGTATCTGCCCCTAAATTCAGGCAAGATGACTTATACGGTTCTGTCTCTGTATTCGGCGGAGAACAAACCTAGTGATCAACAACAGTGTTTCTTCTCACTCCAGCAGAATGCAGACGTGACGTCAACAAAATGGAGCCACGGCAAAGTCCCCTAATTCCAAATCTCAACGGTTCACAGACAGCCTAGAGACTATCTCAGAGCCACGGCAAAGCCCCTAGTTCCAAATCTCAACGGTTCATGGACACCCTAAAGACCACCTCAGAGCCACGGCAAAATCCCCTAGTTCCAAATCTCGACGGTTCACAGACAGCCTAGAGACTACCTCAGAGCCATGGCAAAGTCTCCTAGTTCCAGATCTTGACGGTTCACAGACAACTTAGAGACTACCTTGGAGCCATGGCAGAGTCCCTAGTTCTAAGTCTCGACGGCAGTATCCACAGCCTAGAGATCAACAACAGCGTTATTCCTCCCCCTTGCAGGATGTAGACGCGGCATCAACAAACAGAGCCATGGCAAAGTCCCCTACTTCCAAATCTCGATGGTTCACAGACAACTCAGAGACAATCTCGACATTCGTTATAATATTGCAGATACAATGTCAACAAACGAAGCAAAGGAAGATCCCTAACTTCAGGGTCTTGACGGCAACTCAAATGAGACCTGAAAGACTATCGGAGATCATCCCACTCCAGCGCGGAGTGGTCATAACTCATTGGGGCTCCCAAACTGAGCCTAACCTCAAGTAAAAAGCGACATGGAATATCCCTAACGCTTGCTCTTTCGACGGTAATATTACCTGGAAGATTATTTGAAGATGTCTTATCCAGCCCCCGAAGGGATCAGAGACACGACAGTTGCGGGGCTACTCGAACAGCAAGATTGCATATCGAGGAATACACCAGCCAACGCGGCGGTACAACGGGTATAAAACCCTAGTACCACAGACCCTAACGGACTTCTATTAGCAGGAGTTAACTGTGACGTTAGGACATCATTGCGAGAACTTCTCGATTCGTCTCGACTCGTAAGGAAATTAGTGTCCTTGCGAGAACTTCTCAATTCATCTCGACTCGTAAGGAAACGCCTTAGGCAATGGGGATGAGGACCTGTTTCCTAAGCACTGGGGCCCTGCAAATCGGTTCAATATGGACTATTGCATACTATTCACGGGTCACACTCTCCGAAGTTGAATATCGACAAGGAGGGAAACAACCACTAACGAGTCCTCTCGACTTGTAAGCGGGAAAATTCTCCTGTAAGATCCTTACGACTCTCAAGAGAAAACACACTTAGGAGTCCTCACGACTCCTAAGGAGAAAATACGCTTACGGGATCTTCTCGACTCGTAGGGAGAAAGCCCTTTATGAGACCCTCACGGGTTATAAAGTTGAAAAGTCTTAGGCGACAGATCTGAACCTGTCTTCTAAGCCATCGCTGCCTTACAAGGAGATCAAGATAGACTATCTACAAGACGCATTTGCTGAAAGGGACACGCCGGTATGAAATAAAATATGTTTTTTATTCATGAATCCAAATGAATACAAGGTACATTTCATAAAAGAATTAAAACGAATACAAGATTCTCTCATTCGGGAGTAAATACAAAAAAGTAGAATATAAAAAGAAAATCTTCAAGACGATGGATGGTGCAATAAGTTCGTCAGTTCATCATTCTTCCGCTGGGCCTCGGCTTTAAGCTTTGTTATTGCCACAAGACGGGTCTCCGCCTGAGACTGTCGAGTCTGATACGAAGCAAACCGACTCTCAAGCTCCTTTTCAGCAACTTTATGAGCTTCAACCATTTCGCGGGTAAAGATAACGGCTTTATCAAGAGCTACCACCTCTGTGTTAGCTTCTTGAAGCACCCGCCAAATTTCGTACGCACGGCTGGTCTTAATAGTGAGTTGAGCCTGGAGTCCCCCCAAAGCATTTGAAGCTAGCCCTCTCTCCGAAAATTTCCAGCTGAGCCTCTTCTCGCAAGACTGTAGATTAGCAGCACACCGCTCAATCCACCCCCGCAGGCTCTCCTTTGCAGTTAGGAGCTCGGAAGAAAGGCGTATGCACTCAAGATTATGTAAGCAAGCCTCCACTCGACGACAATACTCGACTCAAATATGCACCAATGTTTCGTCATGATAAGTGGCAAGGAAGGGCAAAGAAGCATTGGCTTCGGCCGTAACAGAACTACCAGCACGAAGATCTTCAATGACGGCTGACAAGGAGTGAATGCTTTGTCTCGCCATCCTTTCAGACGCACGTCGGGCATATCGGCCCGGTGGCATAGTGATTCAGGACTCTAATGGAGCCAGAGCTGGCAAAGCTGTCAAAATTTATGAATAGTCAATGAGACTGGCAAACATGGAATAAACAAAACAATGCCAAGGGTAAAGCTTTACTTACCCACAGACATGCAAGGGGGGTTTGAAAGATCCCCAGGCCCATCAAGGATCTTCACTTCGTCATCGGCTTCCAGAACTGCATAGGGCATATTAGCATAATAAAGCAAAGGGGTCAACGAATACCGACCTTGCCCGGAAGAAAGGACGATGCTTTGCAGGGATATCGCCTGTAGGGCAGCCATATCAAGTAGGCGCTGGAAGGACTTTCTGGGAGATAGGTTCACTATAGAAGCCGCTAATTCCCGCAATTCTGAAGGAAAGAAGAGTTCAGATAACGAGGGAATCATTAAAATGAAATGTAAAAGATTACCTTCGATGCTCCGCTCTCCTTGAACTGGAGGGATAGTAGATTCGAAAGCCTCCTCCGCGCCCTCAGGCACATCACCGGGGATATTTGCTGGTGTAGCAGCTTCCAGTTGCGGAACAACAGCCGCCATTTCAGGCTTCGAAGAGGGAACAATAGCCTTGGCGGTCCATCCTACGATCTTCAAGACGCCACCAGAAAAATCCATTGAGTCTATGACCGGCAAGGTCGCCTCTGTGGAAAGTACAGACGCTGAAGAAGTGGAGGTCATCACCGGGAGCTCCAAGATAGAACTAACAGCTTCGACAATCTCTTCTGCACCTGCTGATGCGTCATGGGAGGCATCTATAGAATCTACGGTCATGGCACGACCTTGGCTCAAATCCTCTTTCGTTGCTGAAATCCCTGCAATGTTTTCACAAAGATAAGAAGATATAAAAAGCGATACAAATTACTTGCCAAAAGAAAAATACGGAAAGCACGCATACCGATACGCCAGGATGCTTCTAGTATGGCTTTTTCAAGCCGTCGTTCTTTCCTGAGGAAATGTGCTCACCGGGCTTCAAATGCAGATTCATGCCCACCGGTCTTCAGTGCCAGCTCATCTTCAGAAGCAGCCGAGACAGGCTGCTTGAAGGCTCTTTCATCTTCCTTTCGCAGAGGACCCATATGTACTCTCCGCAGCGAAAGGGGATTGTTCCCCTCCGAACGGCGGCGCACAAGACTGCGATGTCCTGGCGCTGAGATTCGGGGCAGATGCTATTTGGTTTTATCCGTCTATCTCTCCGAAGATGCCAAGTTGATTTATGGCACCGTGTATCGGAGGTTTAGACGGATGCGGCCGATGTAGCAGACTTCGTCAGATTCCCCCTCAGGGTGAGGGGTTTTTGATTGTGGGGACGCTCTTCCCTGCAGGCGCAAGCCCCTGCAGTTAATTACGCTACCGCATCGCGGTAACAACTTTCTCCTTCTCCAGAATTTCACTTCGTGTCGTGTGTGTTTGTTTTGTTTGTGGTTGCCCGTGGATTGTATACGGAGACTGAGTAATACCGTCGCCCGTAGGACGTGGATTAGTCCAAATCCGTATTTACTTAGATTTGGGTTTGGTGTTTTTAGTTTAAGGATACGTTAGTCGCGTTGCGGCTAAGATCAACTTAAACGTTCGTTAAGGATACGTTAGCCCTGTTTGAGACTAAGATCAACTTAACGTGATCGTTTAGATCCGACAAAAAAGCGTTTGGGCCCTATTGTTCCAGTTTGGGAGATTCATAGTCCAATTTGGGACTAAAGTCTGTTTGGAGGATACGTTAGCCATTTTTGAGGCTAAGATCGACTCAAACGTTTGTTAAGGATACGTTAGTCCAGTTTGAGACTAAGATCAACTTAAAGGGACCGTTTAGGTCCGACAAAAGAGCATTTGGGCTCTATTGTGCCAGTTTAGGGACGTGGTGGTCCATATTCCAGTTTAGGGACGTGGTGGTCCAATATTAGTTTAGGGACGTTTCGGTCCGATATTAGTTTAGGGACGTTTCGGTCCATCATTAGTTTAGGGACGTTTCGGTCCGATATTAGTTTAGGGACGTTTCGGTCCACGAGTTTAAGGACCCCGCAGTCCATATCGATGTGTGGTCGTTGGGACCCGTCACCTCTTTGACGTCGTTGAAGAATTACAACGACGGATGTCAAAGGAGTTCGGAGATGTACCCTCGAACCGGATGTCAATTGATTCAGAAGAGCAATTTTGCTCAGTCAATTTAATTTAAGGACTTATGGCCAAAATTGGGCTAAGTCCAGTTGAAATGTTCAACATTTTATTTGCTTTTGCATTGCATTTCTTTTTTTTATTTTTATTTGGGCCTTGCCCAGAAAGGATGCAGAGCATCAATTTGTTTTGGGCTCTGCCCTTTCAGGAATGATGCAAGGCATCAATTTTATTTGGGCTCTGCCCTTGTATAAAGGATGCAAAGTATCAATTTATTTGGGCTCTACCCATTTATTGCCTTGCAATTTAATTAGGCCTACTAGGTCTTTTTGGTTTGGGCTTGGCCCTTTAGAAAATGCATTGCATTTATCAAGCGCTTTGCGCCAATCAAAAAGCACAACAGTGCAAATTCATAAGTGCAAAGCACTATTAATTTGAGAATCTTTTAGATTCAAGAACCAATGGTTCATAAAAGAAGTGCAAAGCACTATTTGATTTCTTGATCTAATTTAGATCAACGAAGAACAAGTTTTTTCTTTTTATTTTAAGAACCAAAGGTTCATAAAAGTGCAAAGCACTATCTTTTTTTTTATTTCTGTTTTTCTTGTTTTAGAGAACCAGTGGTTCATAAGAAGTGCAAAGCACAATTAATTTAAGAACCTTTTAGGTTCATGAACCGATAGTTCATAAAACAAGTGCAAGGCACTATTTGATTTATTTCTAAGAAAAAACAAGTTTTTCTTGTTTTTCTTATCTCAGAGAACCAAAGGTTCATAAAAGTGCAAAGCACTATTTTATTTTATTTTATTTTTATTAAAGATCATTGATCTTGTTTTTTAGATCTATGATTTATTCATAAGAGAAATTTCTCTTCCTTTAAAGGTTTTTACCTTTTTTTTATTCTTCAAGAGTTCTCAAGAGTTCTCTTCTCTCTTTTTTTTTTAGCAAGATGTTGATGCTTTTTAATTGAGGTCTGGGGTCCTTTTTATAGTGTCCATAAATTAGTTAAATTTGTTAAAGAAATCTTTCTCTGAGTGATTTGGGAATTTTCCCCACCGTTGGATCTTTGATCCAAGAGCTTCTGCTTTGCAGAAGAAAATCTTCTTGTTTTAACAAGAACAGAAAAGATTTCTTAAATCTTTTAATTCTGTTTGGCGCAGTGCCCCAGCGCGTGACACGTGTCGCGCTGTGCTGACACGTGTCGCGCATTTCTTTTTTTTTTTTTTTTGTCGCGCAGCGCTGACACGTGTCGCGCAGCGCGCAGTTGCGCTGCGCTGACACGTGTCTTTTTTTTTTTTTGGCTGTGCAGCGCAACTGTGCGCTGCGCAGACACGTGTCGCGCAGCGCGCAGTTGCGCTGACACGTGTCGCGCAGCGCGCAACTACTTTTTTTTTTTTTTCTCTTCCTCCTCCTCTTGCGCAGCGCAGTTGCGCTGCGCTGACACGTGTCGCGCAGCGCGCTTTTTTTTTTTTTTTTTTTTAAGAGCTTTGCTCTGTTTGGAGAAAGAACAGAGGCATTGCTTCTTTTTCCACCTTAGAATTTGAACAGAGCTTTGCTCTGATTGGGGTAAACAAATGCCCCCCCACCGTTGCGCTTACGTGGCCTCCTAACGTGAGTGCAGCGGTGGCAGACTCCGAACCATCGCGCCATCCCTTGGAAGCTGAAAGGGCACTTAATGTCTATAAATAGGACCTTTGGTCCCTTATATAATTCTTATCTCTAAAATTTTACTTTCAGAACTCAGAGCCCTGCTCTTTATTTTCAAGAACTTTAAGAGTTAAACTCTTAAAACTTTTAGGTGAAAATTTTAATTTGGATTAAATTAAATTAAATTAATTTTCATTGATAGAGCCTCGCTCTCAATAGATCCCTGATCTAAAGGAAATCTATTTAGGGTTTCACTTAGCAGAGCTTTGCTCTACAGGTCTTAAAGGGATCTAAAGAGAACTAAAGGAGACCCTACTAGGGTTCCATAGAGCTCTGCTCTCTGAAAGATTTTCCTTAGATTTTCTTAATTCATTAATGGAGTTTTGCTCCTCCTAAATCATATAGAAGAACTCTTAAGAATTCTTCATGGATCTTGGAACTTAAAGATGGTATTTTATTCCTCAGTGCATTATATCGTTTTGCTTAATCAGTCTTTCTGATAATTCTGTTGATCTTCTTTCATAGGAACAATGGACGCCCATATGTATGCTCTTAACGAGATCATCTCTCATGAGGGCATCCGCCAACTTGGCCGCTCTCAAAATCGGGAATTCACAAACGAGGAGTGTGCTGAAATAATGAGTCGCTTCAACGCATACAACGGTCCACTGCTTCCCCGACGTTCCTTTCTTCTTAAACTTATCGTGGGAGCTATCTGGGAAGCGCTTCCCCTATTCTGTTCCGGTGTGCCGCTTAAGGCGTTGGATGCCGCTGAGGAAAAGGTGCACTCTGTGTACCTATTGAACTTTATCTCGAAGAGACGGCGAGACAGTCTTATTGACCTCTTGTACGAGATCTTTCAACAGTCTGCCATACTCGCTGTTTATCGGAGGGTGGAAGACATCGGGAGGGACCCTGACGCTTGTGCTCGCGAAAGGAAGCACACTAGGATGGTCTGCGAGGCTTGGAAAGTCATAGATAGGATCGCTTTTGAATTCCTCGATCCATGCCCTGGATCTGAGGTTATTCCATTGTAACTTTCGTTTATTGTTTTTATGACTGTAAGAACTTCGGGCAATATTAATGGAATTTTTTTTTTATCCCAGCTTGTCTTTATTATATATCTTTGTCCTGAGTCTTTTTGCCCATGCATGAATGAATACGTCTTGGACGCTTGATCAAACGTAAATCGGGTGCTCCTTCTGTTGCTTTTCCTCTTTCTCAGCATGTCGTCACAATTAGCAGGTAATAGAGTAAGCTTCTTGATTTCTTCATGAGATAGCGAGGGCTTAGGCCGCAGGTTCAGATCTGCTGCCTAAGACTTTTCAACTCTATGAGCCGTGAGGGTCTCATAGAGACTTTTCTCCCTACGGATCGAGAGGATCTCGTAGGCGGGTTTTTCTCCTTAGGAATCGTGAGGATTCCTAAGTGTGGTTTTCTCTTGTAAGTCGTAAGGATCCTACAAGGGAATTTTTCCCTCTTACGAGTCGAGAGGACTTGTAAGCGGTTGTTTCCCTCCTTGTCGAAGTTCGACGTTGGAGAGTGAGACCCGTGGATGGTATGCAAGAGACCGTTTTGGGCCAACTTGCAGGGTCCCAATGCTTAGGAAACAGGCTTCTTTTATGCCCACTGCCTAAGGCTTTATCTCACGAGTCGAGCCGCCTCGACAATTTTTCACAAGTCAAGACGAATCGAACGTTTCTCGCAAGAACATCTTAACGTCGCATTTAACCTCTGCTCTTTACGACAGAAGCCCGTTAAGGTTGGTGGTACTTAGGGTTTTGGCCATCATACCGTCGCATAAGCTGATATAGTCCTCGATAGGCATTCGTGCTGTTCGAGTAGCCCTGCGACTGCCGTGTCTCTGATCCCTTCGGGGGCTGGACAAGACGTCTTCAAGCAATCCTCCTTGGCAGTTTGACCGTCGGAAGAGCAAGCGCTAGGAATTTGCCATGCCGCTTTTTACTTGAGGTTAGGCTCATTTTGGAGAGCCCCGATGAGTCATAACCACTCCGCGCTGGTGTGGGGATGATCTCCGATAGTCTTTCAGGTTTTATATGACTTGCCGTTAAGACCCTGAAGCTAGGAATTTGCCTTTGCTTCGTTTGCTGGCATTGCGTCCTCTGTATCGAGACGAATGTCATGGTGGGAACTAGGGATTTTGCCATGGCTCCGTTTGTTTGATGACGTCGCGTCTGCTGTATCGAGACGAACGTTGGGGTGACATCTCATCTGCTGTATCGAGACGGACGTCGAGGTTGTCTCTAGGTTGCTGGTGAACCATCGAGGTTTGGAACTAGGGATTTTGCCGTGGCTCCTTTCGTTTAATGACGTTGCGCCTGCTGTGTCGAGACGAACATTGGGGTGACATCTCGTCTGCTGTATCGAGACGGACGTCGAGGTTGTCTCTAGGTTGCTGGTGAACCATCGAGGTTTGGAACTAGGGATTTTACCGTGGCTCCTTTCGTTTAATGACGTTGCGCCTGCTGTGTCGAGACGAACGTTGGGGTGACATCTCGTCTGCTGTATCGAGACGGACGTCGAGGTTGTCTCTAGGTTGCTGGTGAACCATCGAGGTTTGGAACTAGGGATTTTGCCGTGGCTCCTTTTGTTTAATGACGTTGCGCCTGCTGTGTCGAGACGAACGTTGGGGTGACACCTCGTCTGCTGTATCGAGACGGGCGTCGAGGTGGTGACCATTCTGTGCTAGTGCGAGATGATCTCCGGTTATCTTTCCGGTTTTATATGAGTTACCGTCAAGACGTCGAAGCTAAGAATGTGGCCTTCGCTTCGTTTGCTTTGGTGTGTCCAAATCCTGCTGGAGGACGAACGCTGGGGTTAACATTTCGTCTGCTGTATCGAGACAAACGTCAAGGTGGTGACCACTCTGTGCTGGTGCGAGATGATCTCTGATTGTCTTTCCGGTTTTATGTGAGTTACCGTAAAGACGTTGAAGCTAGGAATGTGGCCTTCGCTTCGTTTGCTTTATCATGTCTGAATCCTTGCTGGAAGAAGAATGCTAGGGTTGACATTTTGTCTGCTGTATAGAGACGAACGTCGAGGAGGTGACCACTTTATGTGAGATGATCTCCGGTGGTCTTTCAGGCCTTATATGACTTGCCGTTAAGATCTTGAAGCTAGGAATTTGGCCTTCGCTTCATTCGCTCACACTGTGTCTGGTGTATTGAGACGAATGCTGAGGTGGAGCTGGGATTTTGCCATCACTCCGCTTTGTTTCGACCATGGGGTCTTTTGTTAACTTTGCATGTACACCCTGCTGGGCTGTGAAGGAACGCCGTTGTTAACATTGCGTCTGTTGTAACGAGACGAATGCTAAGGTGAAGTTGGGATTTTGCCGTTACTCCGCTTTGTTTCGACCGTGAGGTCTTTTGTTGACGTTGCATCTGCCTCCAGCTGGACTGCGGAGGAACGCTGTTGTTGACATTGCGTCTACTGTATCGAGACGAATGCTGAGGTGAAGCTGGGATTTTGCCATCGCTCCGCTTGATGGTGTAACATCTGTGTCCTGTTGGAATGAGGAGGCACACCGTTGTTGGTCTCCAGGCTGTAGACGTGGCCATTGAGATTTGGAACTAGGGACTTTGTCATGGTTCCGTTTCGTTGCGATTCTGAGGTCAGTTGTTGACGTCATGTCTGCATCTAGTTGGAGTGAGGAGAAACGTCGTTGGTGATCTTTAAGTTGTCGATATTGACGTCGAGACCCTGAAGTTAGGGACCTTCCTTTGCTCCATTTGTTGACATCGTGTCTGTAATATTGCGACAAATGTCGAGATGGTCTCTAGGTTATCTATGAACCGTCGAGATTTGGCTTCGCTTTCTGGTGGAGCCTGTTAGGAAGGTATGGTTCCCTCTTTATCTGTGCCCCTGAATTGTATACAGGGATCAATGTGATTTCACCTGTAGGGCAAAAAATTTCATTCTTTCATTTTTTTTATTCTTTCCGCAATGCTCTATCATTTCAGCTTTTTATATCGCAAGAATCGCGATTGCCCAATCATTTCGGCTATTTTTCGCGGTGCCCAATCATTTCGGCTTATTTATTTTATTTTTACTCGCTGTTTTTTTTTTATTGCGAGTTGCCCAATCATTTAGGCTATTTCGTATGCATACATTTTTACTTGCTGATTTTGTTTGCAAGTTGCCCCATCATTTCGGCTATTTCGTATGCATTTTTTTTTTTGGCTCGCTGATTTTTTTTCGCGAGTAGGGGATTTGGGATCTGATATCAATCTTGGCATCAGCATCGCTGCGACTGGGATATTGCCAGGAGCGAATCATCATTTGCCGTGAAAGGACTTGGAATTTGATACCGGTCTAGGCATCAGCATCGCTGCAACTGGGATATTGCCAGGAGCGAATCATCATCTGCCGTGAAAGGACTTGGAATTTGATACCGGTCTAGGCATCAGCATCGCTGCAACTGGGATATTGCCAGGAGCGAATCATCATCTGCCGTGAAAGGACTTGGAATTTGATACCGATTTAGGCATCAGCATCGCTGCAACTGGAATATTGCCAGGAGCGAATCATCATCTGCCTCTGTCGATCCCGAACAAAGGTGGCTTAGTAAACAGGATTAAGGGTCCTGTCGGCTAAGGCTTTTGACTTCATGAGCCGTAAGGGTCTCACAAAGGTATTTCTCCCTACAAGTCGTGAGGATCTTGTAGGTGTATTTTCTCCTTAGGAGTCGTAAGGATTCCTAAGTGTATGTTCCTCTTATAAGTCGTAAGGATCTTACAAGAGTGTTATCACCTTATGAGTCGAGAGGACTCACAAGGGTTGTTCACCGTGTGGACATATCCCCAGTTACGGATGGGACTTGGTT
This sequence comes from Agapanthus africanus, assembly GCA_030015575.1. Taxonomy (NCBI): domain Eukaryota; kingdom Viridiplantae; phylum Streptophyta; class Magnoliopsida; order Asparagales; family Amaryllidaceae; genus Agapanthus; species Agapanthus africanus. Next base: position 72,172,649 of record CM057337.1, on the reverse strand, counting down.
AGGGAAATGTTTATTCGCGCCCGTGGATTGTATACAAGGGCCAATATCGGACCACTTGTAGGGCAAAGTCGAAAGTTGTGGGGGTTGCTTAAGTACAGATTTAGGCCTCTGTAACTTAAGACTTTCAAATCTTATGAGCCGTAAGGGTCCCACAAGAGAGTTCTCCTTACGAGTCGTGAGGATCTCGCAAGTGTATTTTCTCCTTAGGAATCGTAGGGATCCCCAAGTGTGTTGCTCCTTTGTGAGTCGTAAGGATCTCACGCAGGTGGTTTCTCCTTACAGGGTCGAGAGGATCCTATAAGTGTTTCTTTAACGAGGTTGCGCCCTTTCGGGTTTTCACAAACACTCGCCGGTAGCCCTGCTGTTTTTACTCACGGAGCCCCTTCGGGTTTTCATCCGTGCCCTTTTTGCTTATGGACATACCTTTACTTTTTTTTCTTTTTTTTTTTTACGAGGTCGCGCCCTTTCGGGTTTTCACGAACACTCGCCGGTAGCCCTGCTGTTTTTACTTACGGAGCCCTTTCGGGTTTTCATCCGTGCCCATTTTGCTTGTGGACGTACCGTTTTTTTTTATCTTTTATTTTATTCTTTTTTTTTTAACGAGGTCGTGCCCTTTCGGGTTTTCACGAACACTCGCCGGTAGCCCTGCTGTTTTTACTCACAGAGCCCTTTCGGGTTTTCATCCGTGCCCATTTTGCTTGTGGACGTACCGTTTTTTTTTATTTTTTTATTTTTTTACTAACACGTCAGCCTGAAGATGCTGCGGGTTGGGAGTAGTTTAACGACGTTTCGGTTATTTGCAAGTTTTAGGACATTGCGGTCCGTCGTTAGTTTAAGGACATCTCGGTCCGTTATTAGTTTAAGGACGTTTCGGTCCGTCGTCGCCGTATTTGAGGCGAACATTTAGTTTATTGACCTTTCGGTCTATAAGTCCTTCTCCATGAATGAACATGATGCCCCCGGCGTATCGATCTTCTTCGGAGCTTGCGGTTGTGGCGGACTCACCTTCCAATTCTCAGACAGCGCAAACTTGCCCTGTTGGTATTGGTCTTCAACCCAGTTTTTGAATACATAGCAGTCCTCGATCATGTGACCTACTGTTTGGTGGTAAGGGCAATAATTAGGATTATTAACATCGCCTGGCCGCAACGGACGTTTTGGACCCGGCAGATTGATGAGTCTGTCGCACACTGCCAGCTCGAACAGTCCCCTTGTTTTATCTTGCGGAAACGAGTAAGGACGTTTCAACTTTTCCTGGAGGGATTGCCGTTTGTTGCTTTGGCAAGCAACCGGTCTAGGGTCACCTGATTGCTGGTGAGTGCTGGCGACGAGGGCCTTTTTTCCTTTTCTTTTATCCTTTTTGTTCGATCCTTTGTTTACGGGGCCGAGATTTTTTCCGAGTAGCATGCGATTGCACGGCTGAACGTTCTCGCGGCTTCTCAATTCCTTTATTTTTGAAATAGATTCCCCGAGGGGAGAGTTGGGAGTAGCTTCTTCGTCAGAGTCGCTTCCAAAGGTGATAATTTGTGATCCCTTGAAGTCGGCTATATGACAGTCGGCGGTGGCTCTTTTGCGCTCATCTATCGCATTTTTCCGATGTCCACAAGCTTCACACTTTGTCCTGTCGAAGTGTCGCTTTTGAGCGACATACCCTTGCCACCAACAGTTAAAGGATTCGCAGTCTTCGGTAGGATGTATGATCTTCTGATGATATAAACAGAAGTTAGGGTGCATCTCTATCTCAGAGAAAGGATTTTCTTCGGAGGGCGGTAGCTTCATTCCTACTGATAGAGCTTTGGCGAACCGTTTCCTCGTCTTGAATTTGTTTTTACCCGCAGTGTATGGCTTTTGATTTGACGGGAATACCTTGGTTCTTTCCAGTATGGCCATTTCATGCTCTTGATTGGCTTTTGCTTTCAGACGAATTTCATTTAGGAAGGCATCGATCAACTTGTCTGACGGCCGAGGAATTTCTGTTTTAGGGTCCGCCATTGATTTCTCAGCGCAAGGATCCTCCTCATCATCCGTCAGTGAATGAGAAATCACATGACAAGTCGCTACGTAGTCTTCGGATTCATCCGATAAGTTTTCTCCATCGTTTTCATCCTCGACGAAAGAACAAGTTGCCCCCGGCGTGTCCGTCTTCTTTGGAGAGTGCGGCTGTGGGGGGTTTACCTTCCAGCTTTCAGACAACGTGAATTTGCCTTGCAGGTATTGATCCTCGATCCATCCCTTAAAGACGAAACAATCCTCAATCGGGTGACTTACCGTTTGGTGGTAAGAGCAATAATTGGGATTATTAAGATCGCCTGGCTGCAACGGACGTTTTGGATTCGGCAGATTAATGAGTCTGTTGCGCACTGCCAGCTCGAACAGTCTTCTCGTTTTATTCTGAGGAAACGGGTAATGACGTCCTAGCCTCTCTTCGAGGGATGGGCGTGGACGCACGTTGTTTTGGCGAGCGACCGGCTTTGAGTTGCTCGACTGTTGCTGAGCGTTGGCGACGATGATCGCTTTTCCTTTCTCATTTCGGGGATCAGGTCTTGGAGGAGACAGTCTATGGCCCATCTGGTCCATTTGGGCTAATTTGTCGATCAAGGCCTGGAAGGTGGTCGGCCTGAAGAACATCATGAATTGCGAGATGGTCGCCTGCGGATCGAGAGTGCCCACAAACATGCCTACCGCAGGTGCCTCTTCTATACGTTGTTCGCATTTCGACCATAGGTTTCGCCATCGTGTTGCGTATTGGACCCACGTTTCGCTTGGCCTTATCCTGGCATTTATTAGTGCTGTTATCGGGGTGCGTTCACTAGCACTCGCGAATCTTTGTGTAAACAGCAGTTCCATCTCTGCAAATGTTTTGACAGAGTCGTTAGGTAGCTCCGAATACCATTCAAAGGCTGTTTCTGCTAAGCTGCCGACGAATTGACGTAGCAACAATTTGTCATCGCCTCCAGTATTGCCACATAAGGCCCTGAATTGAGCGACATGCTGATGCGGATTCCCTGTCCCTTTATATACGTGGAATTTAGGGATCGTATATCCTGGCGGGTAACTGATTTGGTCATACCAGCTCGGATACGGTCGTCCGGTTCTAACAATTTGCCCAGCCGCTTCATTCGCCTGATGAACCCGGATCTGCTGAGCTATATATTCGTCTAGGTCAACTTTGGAGATTGCCTCCTCCTTGGCTGTTGACAGAGCCGGCGGAGGATTTGACGTTTCTCCCCTGTCGTCTTCAAGGACGATCGGAGGATCTTCAGCAGGAGGTTCCGGCTGTAACATCATCCCTACCATATCTTGGAAGAGGAGCGCCATCTGTTTTATATTAGCCGCTTGCTCTGCAGCTTCTTTGTCCCTCTTTTCGAGGACTCTGCGTAAAAAGTCAGCGTCGGTTTCTTGTTCTTGACGCTCATCCGAAGACGTTTCAGAGCTTTCTTTTGGCTCAGTGAGTGCAGCCATTGTAGTCATCATTTCCTGAAGCTTTTGTTGTTGCTCCTGGGCTTTCGTCACGGATCGGGTGAGCGGTCGGTGGCCCGTAGAAGTGCGGCTTTCCTCCTTTCCAGAAGCCATATAAACAGTGTGCACCACCATGCCCCAAGACTTGGGGCGTTTGTGTTCGGTGTCTTTGCGATTTGCCGAAGACATAGGGGCTTTTTGCGGCCTCCTTTTTTGAGTGGTTGGAGTTAAGGGAGCCGTTGTGGCGGGCACCCAAGTAGCCATCATTCTTTGTGGCTTGACAGAGTAGTCCTTCTCCTGCCGAACTTTCATCTTTTTCTGTCGGCGGGGATAGTCTTGATCAATCACCGACTCCTGGACCTGTCGCCAGACCTTGTAAATTTTAGAGGACAGCCGTTGAGGAGGCTGCTCCAGCTTCTTCTCTTGAGTATTCTCCACAGGTGAAGGAGTTCTTTTCAGCACTGCAGTAGGAGAGTTTCTGCACACCTTGTTTAGCAATTCAAAACTGTTCCCGGTTGGAACAGCAGCATCGATCCCCACCGTTGGAGCTGGCGGAATTATCCCAGAGGGGGAGTTGCCCCCAGCCTTCCTCACTCGGCGCCAGTGGCGACGTCGAGCGTGTCTTGCGGATGGAGTTATTTCAGCTATAAGGGTGACTTCGTCGTGTCTCCTGTTTTGAGGAGAGACTGTTATTGGTGCTAGCCTATCGAAGGTTGACACCCGTTGAGAAGTAATGTCTAATCTGTCAAAGACAGACCTCTGGGCAGGGAAAGCAGCTTTGAGGACCTCGCCTGGAGCAGCAACTGGAATGGCCAGCCTTATAAAAACTGACTTTTTGGAAGGAGGAGCCTTTCCAATGATTTCTTCCGCTTGAGCCGGGATAGCTATCCGCTTTGGGATGGCAGCTTCGGGTATCACGGGCTTGTAGACGTTCTGGCCCAGTCTGTTGGAAACTGAGGTATTGAAGTTGGGTGACCCGTTGAGAGGGGTCGCGGCAGTGGCGAGTCGATCAAAGACCGGCTTCTTTGGAGCTTCTTGCGATGTTATTGGGGCATTGAAGCTTATCAATGGGAGCATAGTCCCGAAGAATAATCCAGCGGTGGCCTGAGTTACTTGCTCCACTGGCATCTTGAAAAGGGAGGCCGCTTGGGGCCCATAAGTCACTCCTCCAGCAATGACGGAGCGAGAGTTGCAGCTGCAGGCGGTGCAGTTCGAAGCCATCGATCTTCTGTTTTCTGCATAGAGCAAGACACCAAATCTTAGTACCTTGAATCCACAGGCAATCACAGCAAACCACGATTTGTTTGCGAACACGACACACGAAGTGTGGAGTGGAAAGAGGAAGAGGTCCCACCGGGCGTGCCAGAATCTGTTCCCCTCCGAACGGCGGCGCACAAGACTGCGATGTCCTGGCGCTGAGATTCGGGGCAGATGCTATTTGGTTTTATCCGTCTATCTCTCCGAAGATGCCAAGTTGATTTATGGCACCGTGTATCGGAGGTTTAGACGGATGCGGCCGATGTAGCAGACTTCGTCAGATTCCCCCTCAGGGTGAGGGGTTTTTGATTGTGGGGACGCTCTTCCCTGCAGGCGCAAGCCCCTGCAGTTAATTACGCTACCGCATCGCGGTAACAACTTTCTCCTTCTCCAGAATTTCACTTCGTGTCGTGTGTGTTTGTTTTGTTTGTGGTTGCCCGTGGATTGTATACGGAGACTGAGTAATACCGTCGCCCGTAGGACGTGGATTAGTCCAAATCCGTATTTACTTAGATTTGGGGTTGGTGTTTTTAGTTTAAGGATACGTTAGTCGCGTTGCGGCTAAGATCAACTTAAACGTTCGTTAAGGATACGTTAGCCCTGTTTGAGACTAAGATCAACTTAACGTGATCGTTTAGATCCGACAAAAAAGCGTTTGGGCCCTATTGTTCCAGTTTGGGAGATTCATAGTCCAATTTGGGACTAAAGTCTGTTTGGAGGATACGTTAGCCATTTTTGAGGCTAAGATCGACTCAAACGTTTGTTAAGGATACGTTAGTCCAGTTTGAGACTAAGATCAACTTAAAGGGACCGTTTAGGTCCGACAAAAGAGCATTTGGGCTCTATTGTGCCAGTTTAGGGACGTGGTGGTCCATATTCCAGTTTAGGGACGTGGTGGTGCAATATTAGTTTAGGGACGTTTCGGTCCGATATTAGTTTAGGGACGTTTCGGTCCATCATTAGTTTAGGGACGTTTCGGTCCGATATTAGTTTAGGGACGTTTCGGTCCACGAGTTTAAGGACCCCGCAGTCCATATCGATGTGTGGTCGTTGGGACCCGTCACCTCTTTGACGTCGTTGAAGAATTACAACGACGGATGTCAAAGGAGTTCGGAGATGTACCCTCGAACCGGATGTCAATTGATTCAGAAGAGCAATTTTGCTCAGTCAATTTAATTTAAGGACTTATGGCCAAAATTGGGCTAAGTCCAGTTGAAATGTTCAACATTTTATTTACTTTTGCATTGCATTTCTTTTTTTTATTTTTATTTGGGCCTTGCCCAGAAAGGATGCAGAGCATCAATTTGTTTTGGGCTCTGCCCTTTCAGGAATGATGCAAGGCATCAATTTTATTTGGGCTCTGCCCTTGTATAAAGGATGCAAAGCATCAATTTATTTGGGCTCTGCCCATTTATTGCCTTGCAATTTAATTAGGCCTACTAGGTCTTTTTGGTTTGGGCTTGGCCCTTTAGAAAATGCATTGCATTTATCAAGCGCTTTGCGCCAATCAAAAAGCACAACAGTGCAAATTCATAAGTGCAAAACACTATTAATTTGAGAATCTTTTAGATTCAAGAACCAATGGTTCATAAAAGAAGTGCAAAGCACTATTTGATTTCTTGATCTAATTTAGATCAACGAAGAACAAGTTTTTTCTTTTTATTTCAAGAACCAAAGGTTCATAAAAGTGCAAAGCACTATCTTTTTTTTTATTTCTGTTTTTCTTGTTTTAGAGAACCAGTGGTTCATAAGAAGTGCAAAGCACTATTAATTTAAGAACCTTTTAGGTTCATGAACCGATGGTTCATAAAACAAGTGCAAGGCACTATTTGATTTATTTCTAAGAAAAAACAAGTTTTTCTTGTTTTTCTTATCTCAGAGAACCAAAGGTTCATAAAAGTGCAAAGCACTATTTTATTTTATTTTATTTTTATTAAAGATCATTGATCTTGTTTTTTAGATCTATGATCTGTTCATAAGAGAAATTTCTCTTCCTCTAAAGGTTTTTACCTTTTTTTTATTCTTCAAGAGTTCTCAAGAGTTCTCTTCTCTCTTTTTTTTAGCAAGATGTTGATGCTTTTTAATTGAGGTCTGGGGTCCTTTTTATAGTGCCCATAAATTAGTTAAATTTGTTAAAGAAATCTTTCTCTGAGTGATTTGGGAATTTTTCCCCACCGTTGGATTTTTGATCCAAGGGCTTCTGCTTTGCAGAAGAAAATCTTTTTGTTTTAACAAGAACAGAAAAGATTTCTTAAATCTTTTAATTCTGTTTGGCGCAGTGCCCCAGCGCGTGACACGTGTCGCGCATTTCTTCTTTTTTTTTTTTTGTCGCGCAGCGCAGTTGCGCTGCGCTGACACGTGTCGCGCAGCGCGCAGTTGCGCTGCGCTGACACGTGTCTTTTTTTTTTTTGGCTGTGCAGCGCAACTGTGCGCTGCGCAGACACGTGTCGCGCAACGCGCAGTTGCGCTGCGCCGACACGTGTCGCGCAGCGCGCAACTTTTTTTTTTTTTTCCCCTCCTCCTCCTCTTGCGCAGCGCAGGTGCGCTGCGCTGACACGTGTCGCGCAGCGTGCAACTGCGCTGCGCGCTTTTTTTTTTTTTTTTAAGTGCTTTGCTCTGTTTGGAGAAAGAACAGAAGCATTGCTTCTTTTTCCACCTTAGAATTTGAACAGAGCTTTGCTCTGATTGGGGTAAACAGGGATCTTCGTAGAAGATAACCGGGGGGTAGGGCTTTTTTAGGATGTGCACATTTTCGGTCTCATCCTGCGAGCGCCTTAAAGTTTCAGCTAATTGCGCGGTTTCCTCAGCGGACGAGCCAGGGTAAATAAGACTATCATCCGGCTCTTACATGGAGATGGGTTCGTCTTGAACAATAGGCTCAGATTCCAGCAAGAGGTAAAGCAAGCCAGCAATTGTTTTCTTCCTCCTTTTCGAGCTGGAACTAACACTGGAAGAAGACCGCTTCCTTCCCCTCGGCGCTTTGGCGCGACGTTGGACAACCTTGCTTATAGTATCCCCTTTTGGCGATACCACCGCTGATGACACCGCCACTGATGGCACTGCCGCTGGCGCTTCATCGGAGGCCTTTGCTTGAGCTCTAGTGCCCACCAGCATCCCAACAGTGCGAGGAGTCAATTCTGTTTCTGCGGCTTTCGGGATAAGAACCACGCCGCTATCTCTCAATGGAGGGCGAACTACTGTTCGAAGCCGCAATGGAGCACCAATGGCTTGGACCGGAGCCGACGATTGACACTCAAAGAGTACCCGCTTCTTCTCAACAATGACGGGACCAACTCGATAACGATACCAACCCATGAAAGACCCTATACACCTTAGGATATAGTCAACCTCGGGGATCACGAAACGAGAGCCGGTGTTCAGCCGCATAAAGTGATGGGCGACCTCACGCGTGACTTCCGGAGACGGAGTAGGCTCAACTAAGAACGCCTCAAAAGGGGCACCCTGGTTATAGCCCAACTGTTGGGCGAAGTGATGCAGATTGTACCACATAAAAAGGGCCGTGTTATTCTGCCAGAATACCAAGTAGCCCAGCCTAATTGAGTACAGGTGCATGATCTCCTTAGGCTTTAAAAACGACACTCCACCTTTCGACAAATTAAACAGCTGCTGGATAGGTCCCGCGGGAGCAGAAAGGAATCGGTCGCTAAAAACCATCCCGCCCTCATTGGAGTACGGATTAAGCAGAATGCGGAGGGCTCCTAGCTGGGTCGGATCGGGAGCGGAAGCATCTACCAACCTCATAACCCGTGGGAAGGTGTAAGAATCATAGAAATCTGGCCTTCGATGCGCTGCGAACGCTCCTAGTACATGCATCTCGATCCACTACATGAAGTAGTGGAGGGAGGAATTCACGACATCTGTATCTGGGGTTGAAGTGTTGGTCGTAACACTTAATCCATGATAAAAATGCGACAGCCCTGCAATGCCAATGGCCAACCGTGCCCCTTCGGCTATGCGATGAGCAGGGTGGAAGACGGAGGCTCTCATGAAGCGTCGTGCGTCGGCATGGCGAACCAACTGAGCCAAAGACTGATGAAGCCGACGAAGAAGGTCTCTTCGTCCATGCTAGGGGTCGCAATTGCATCGAAAGGCACAGCCGACGAGGCCGGAATATAAAACTGTGGCAAGTCCTCTTCTTTGGCCGGCAACTTATTCAGCCCAAGCCCAAAAGGGTCGTTAATGTTCACAAATTTTGGAGCCTCTTTTGATAAAACATCTTCACAGAGAAAACAGGCGATGAAGCTCTTAAGGGTGACGCCCTGTCCTTCTGATTCCGCGAACAGCTTCTCGAAAATCCCCAGAGTCTTGATTAGACTGGGGTACTTATGACGGACAGCATTTTCAGCCGTCAAGCCGTCAAATGTAGCAGGCACGGTCGTGAACACATACTCATTGGGAGGCAGCAACTCTTCATAATGCTCTCCCCTGATTGGAAATCCGGAGATCTCGCGGAACTCTTCTAGTGAAATCAAGACCTCACGATCCCCTAGCAAGTAGGTGTTGGTAGGAAGATTCCATTGGTTCAGGAAAGCTTTAACCCACCAGACGTGAGGAGCCGGATAATGAAAAAGAGATGCGTACACCTCTTGATATAACACAACCTTCTGTAACCGTGCACGGTGGGCGGAGAGAACATATCGAGCACAAGGAAGATAGCCGATTGGGTGGCGAGGGGTAAGCCTTACCTTATAAACTTGTCCCCATGGTCAGGCTTCACCTTGATAGATGCGGCTGTTCCCTTATAAAAAATAAATAAATAATGAACCAAAAAGCGATGGAGAAATTCCCCAAATAGACCATCACGTGCCTGCACGTGATGCGCCTTAGAGCAAAAATTATGGGCAGTACGCTTAGAACAGCGGCATCAACTTCCACCATTGGAGCTGGCGGAGCCAGTCCAGAAGGGGAATTTCCCCCAACTTTCCTTACTTGGCGCCCATGGCGACGTCGAGCATGTCGTGTGGCCGGGATTACCTCCACTGTTGGATCAGCTTTCCATGCCCCCTGTTCTGGTGAGGTGTCACCGGTACCAGCCTCTTGAAGACCGACGTCCGTCGAGCAACAGTGTCTAACCTGTCCAAGGCAGACCTCTGGGCGGGGGAAGTAGCTTTGAGAACTTTGACTGGAGCGGGAGCCGGAGCAGTCAGTCTTGTGAAAACCGACCCTTTGGCAGGAGAAGCCGCCTTGACGACTTCGGCAGCAGGGATGGCTATCCTCCTTGGAATAACCTTTTCTGGAATTGCAGGCTTCATCATGGGCCCACATGAGCTTTGGCTCAATCTGGCAAAGACCGAGGCGCTGGAGTTGGACGACCCGTTGAGAGGGGCCGCAGTAGTTGTAAGCCGATCAAAGACCGACTTCTTTGGAGCTTCTTGTGACGACATTGGGGCATTGAAACTCATCGGTGGGAGCATAGTCCCAAAGAACAATTCAGTGGTGGCCCGAGTCACCTGTTCCACTGGCATAGTGAAGATGGAGGCCGCTCGGGGCCCGTAAGTCACTCCTCCAGATGAGATGGAGCGAGAATTGCAGTTACAGTTAGTGCAGTTTGAAGCCATTGATCTTCTGTCTTCTGCATGGAGCAAGACACCAAATCTAAGTATCTCGAATCCACAGGCAACCATAGTAAACCGCGATTGGTTCGCGAACACGACACACGAAGTGTGGAGTGGAAAGAGGAAGAGGTCCCACCGGGTGTGCCAGAATCTGTTCCCCGCCGAAAATCGGAGACGCGACCGCGCAGGTTCGTCTTGCCTGAAATTCGGAGCAAATGCTATTTGGTGCTATCCGTCCACCTCTCCGAAGATGCCAAGTTGATTTATGGCACCATGTATCGAAGGTTTAAATGGATGCGTCCGATATAGCAGACTTCGTCAGATTCCCCCTTATTTGAGGGGTTTTTGATTGTGGGGACGCTCTTCCCTGCAGGCGCAAGCCCTTGCAGTTAATCACGCTACCGCATCGCGGTAACAACTTTCTCCTTCTCTAGATGGTCACTTCGTGTCGTGGGTGTTTGTTTTGTTTGTGGTTGCCCGTAGATTGTATACGGAGACTAATTTATGTTGTCGCCCGTAGGGCGTGGATTAGTCCAAATCCGTATCTTCTTAGATCTGGGTTTGGGGTTTGGGTTTAAGGATACGTTAGCCTCATTTGAGACTAAGATCAACTTAAACGTTTGTTAATGGTACGTTAGTCTAATTTTAGACTAAGATCAACTTAACAGGATTGTTTAGATCCAACAAGAGAGCATTTGGACTCTGTTGTTTAGTTTAGGGACATTGCGGTCGATTACCAGTTTAAGAACATGGTGGTCCATTGTTAGTTTAAGGACATCTCGGTCCAATGTTAGTTTAAGGACGTTTCGGTCCATGAGTTTAAGGACCACACAGTCCGTAGTAATGTGTGGTTATTGGGACCCGTTACCTCTCTGACGACGTTGAGGGATTACAACGACAGATATCAGAGGAGTAAAGAGATGTACTCTCGAACCGGGTGTAAATTGATTGGAAGAGCAGATTAGCTCAGTTCAATTTAAATTGAGGACTTATGGCCAGAATTGGGCTAAGTCCAGTTAAAAATGTTTAACATTTCGTTTTTGTTCTGCCTATTAGGCCTTTGTTTGGGCTCTGCCTTTTTAATAATGCATAGCATTTATTAGGAACAAAGTGGTGTTCTGACAGTGCGCCACGTGGCGCATCAGGCGCTTTGCGCCAATTAAAGAGCGCAGTGCACCAGCGCACATAAGAGTGACACGTGTCACTTAGCGCTTAGCGCAAGTCTGTTAGCGCACTGCGCTTTATAAGTGCGCTGCGCTAGTTTATAGGTGCGCCAGTGAGTGACACGTGGCGCGCTCTGGCGTTGTGCGCCAGTCCAAGAGCGCAGTGCGCTATTCAAGAGTGTAAGGCACTGTCCAATAGCGCAGAGCGCATTTTGACCAATTTAAGATCAAAGAACAAGTTTTTTGTTCTTCTTAAAAGAGGCTTTGCCTCAAGATTCAAGAACTAAGTTCTTGTTCTTATCAAAAGGCTCTGCCTTTATAGATTAAAGATCTGTTAATGAACTAAAGTACTTCTTTTAATCTTCTTATAATTAGATCTTTTTGATCTTTTCTTTTCTTTTATTGAAGACTTTGATCTTATTCTTAGATCACTGATCTTTTTAGAAGAAGGTTCTTCTTTTTTAATGAGATGATTTCATCTATGTTTTCAAGAATATATTTTTTTACCTTTAAAGATGAAGAAAATGATCTTCTTTCTTCAAAGGCTTGCCTTTCTTTCTCTTTGAGTTTTTTTTTCTCAAAATTTGCAGAGGGTTCTCTCTATATTGAGACTTGAAGTCTTGGGGCCTTTATATAGGGCCAGTTGATTTGTTAAATTAGTTGAATAGATCTTTCTCTGATTGATTTGGGAATATTTCCCACCATTGGATCTTTGATCCTAAGGCTTCTGTTTTACAGAAGATAACCTTCCTGTTTTCAACAAGATTGGAAAGATCTTTCCAGAACAGAATTTTAATTCTGATTATTTAATAATTTATTTTTATTATTAGATCTTTTGATCTAACGGTGGGGAATTCTTTAAATTCCAGCGCTGGCGCAATTGGCACGAGCGCACCTTCGTTAGACACGCGGCGCTCAGCGCAAAGCGCAAGGGATCTGAAGCGTTGCTTCAATTTTTAAAGTTTGAATTTTGAAACAGAGCTTTGCTATGATTGGGGGTGCGCTGCCTAGGGCGCAGCGCTCCTGGCGCTGGCGTGTCTGCTTTTGACATGTGGCGCGCAGCGCGCAGCGCAAGGGATCTGAAGCGTTGCTTCAAATTTTAAATTTTGAAATTCAAAACAGAGCTTTACTCTGATTGGGGGAAACACCCATGCTATAAATTAAATTCTACTACAAAGTACTATAAGTCTGTGCCGCACTGCAATGCAGTTAAAAGGGACAAAAGAGGACCCACAAAATCTAGATGACAGTTCATCATTAATAAAACAGCCTCATCATTGGTTGAAGCTGTCATTAAAAGAGAAAATCCTCAAGAGATGCTCATTAAATGAGAAATCCATTGGGCAGAGGAGTAAAACTCCCATTGAGAGCAGCTCTCTTTACTAGACAGACATCTGTCAAAATCTAATGATGCAGGAATAAAATTCTTCAAGAAGAGCCTAGTTCTGAGAAGATGATCCATGAAAAATAAAATTTTATTTTTAAGATCCATGAACAAACTCTTAAGAGTTCTTCATAAGAGATTAAAAAATCTACATGTTCAGGAGAGCAAAGCTCTGTTAATGAAACCCTAAATGGGTTTTCTTTAGATCAAAGATCTATGAAGAGTAAGACCCTGTTAATGGGTAAAACCCTAATTTATTAAAAGTTCTTAACTTTACCTAAGTTTTGACAGAGTTTTACTTTTGAAAAAGTTTTAAACAGGAGAGCTATGCTCTGTGGGAGAATGAAATTCTCAGAAGTGAAAATTCTTAAGAAGAAGATGAAAATCATCTAAGAGACCAAATGTCCTATTTATAGGTATTGAAACGCCTCTTCAATTTCTGAGTTGATCCAAGGGAGCAGATGTCGCCACCGTTACACTCACATGTGGGCCACGTGAGCGCAACGGTGGGGGGGGGGGCATTTGTTTCCCCCAATCAGAGCAAAGCTCTGTTTCAAAATTCAAAATTTAAATTGAAGCAATGCTTCAGATTCTGCGCGCTGCGCGCTACGTGTCAAACACAAGTGCACTAGCGCAGTTGCGCTGCGTGCCATGTGTCGAACGTAGGTGCGCTGGCGCAAGGTGCGCCGCGCTGGAATTAAAAATTCCCCCACCGTCAGATCAAAAGATCTACTAATAATAAATTATTAATTAATCAGAACTAAAATTCTGTTATGGAAAGATTTTTCAATCTTATTAAAACAAGAAGGTTATCTTCTGTAAAACAGAAGCCTTAGGATCAAAGATCCAACGGTGGGAAATATTCCAAATCAATCAGAGAAAGATCTCTCAAAACTGATTTAACAAATCATTTAGCCCTATATAAAGGACCCTAGACTTCAAGTCATACATACAGAAAAGAGAGAGAAAAAACCTCTGCAAAAAAAGAGAAAGCTCTTAGAAAAAAGAAGATTTTTCTTCATCTTCAAGGTAAAAAGAACTATGTTCTTGAATAATAGAGATGAAAACATCCCGTAAAAAGAAGAACCATCTTCTAAAAAGATCATAGATCTACAAAAGACCAAGGTCTTTGATTAAAAGAAAAAGATCAAAAGATCTAATCATAAAAAAATAAAAGAAGTATTTACTTCATTCACAGATCCTTGATCTACAAAGGCAGAGCCCTTTTATAAAACAAGAACTTTTGTTCTTGGATCTTGAGGCAAAGCCTCCTTTGAAGAACATAAATCTGTTCTTTGATCTTAAAATTGATCATAAGCGCTTTGCGTTATTAAAAAGTACCTTGCACTCATGAATTGCGCTTCTTAGACCGGCGCTCAGCGCCAAAACATGCCACGTGTCAACCATAGACACCATTTGCGCTTTGCGCTTTTAAAACAGAGCACCGCGCTCATCATCTGGCGCTCAGCGCCAAGCGCGCCACGTGTCACTCACTGGTGCGCCATTAAATCAGCGCAAAGCGCTCATAAATTGAAAGCGCAATGCGCTAACAAACTAGCGCTTAGCGCTAAACGCGACACGTGTGCGCTACCCGACAGAAGCGCAATGCGCTCTTTGGCTGGCGCAAAACGCCTGGCGCGCCACGTGGCGCGTTGTCAGAACACAATCTGTTCTGATGAAGACAAAAGATGTCAGAATTCAATGCTTAGCATTATTAAAAGGGCCAAGCCCAAACAAAGGCCTAATGGCCAGAACAAAAAGTAAATGTTAAAACATTTTAATTGGACTTAGCCCAATTCTGGCCATAAGTCCTCAACTTATCTTGAACTGAGCACATCTGCTCTTTCAACCAACTCACCTTGGTTCGAGGGTATATCTCTTCACTCCTCTGATATTTGTCGTTGTAATTTCTCAACGTCGTCAGAGAGGTGACGGGTCCCAACAACCACACGAACAACGGACTGTGGGGTCCTTAAATCCACGGACTATGATGTCCTTAACCTCGAACGCAATGTCTTTAAACTAACATTGGACCGAGATGTCCTTAAACTAACAATGGACCGTAATGTCCTTAAACTAATTATCGACCGCAATGTCACTAAACTAAACAACAGAGCCCAATTGCTCTCTTGTCGGATCTAAGCGATCCTGTTAAGTCGATCTTAGTCTAAAATAAGACTAACGTATCCTTAACAAACGTTTAAGTCGATCTTAGTCTCAAATAAGGCTAACGTATCCTTAAACCCAAACCTCCAAAACCCAAATCTAAGAAAGATACGGATTTGGACTAGTCCACGCCCTACGGGCGACAACATAACTTAGTCTCCGTATACAATCCACTGGCAACCAAACACAAAACAAACGCTCACGACACGAAGTGACCATCTGGAGAAGGAGAAAGTTGTTACCGCGATGCGGTAGCGTGATTAACTGCAGGGGCTTGCGCCTGCAGGGAAGAGCGTCCCCACAATCAAAAACCCCTCAAATGAGGGGGAATCTGACGAAGTCTGCTACATCGTCCGCATCCGTTTAAACCTTCGATACATGGTGTCATAAATCAACTTGGTATTTTCGGAGAGGTGGACGGATAGCACCAATTAGTATCTGCCCCGAATTTCAGGAAAGACGTACATCGCGTCTCCGCCGCGTCTTTCGGAGGGGAACAGGCGGAAGAGAGATCAGGAAGATGAGAGAAGCACCAGACCTCAAAGAATAATAATGATAAAAGACAAGCGCATACCTGCACAGACTCCTGGGCGATGGACGCCAGCTGAGTCCTGAAGGTCCCCCCGGGGACTCTACCCTCGGCCGATGCCTCTATCTCATGCAGCAGGCTATCCGCGACGGATAGCCCCGAAGGCACGGCGAACTGGAGACCGCCTTCCTCCACCGTAATCGGCGAAGATGGTACCCGGGCAGACCTCCTCTTGAGCGGCCTTGTGGGAGAGCCGGTCTCCTCCTCCGAGGCCAGGTCCTCCAGAATCCGAGCCCGCCTCCGGCCCGATGCTTTGCTGGGACCCGGGGCGAGATCCGCCTCTGAGCGCTCGCGGGGCGCTACCACCAGAGGAGAAGGAGCCAGGGCGAGCTGTGAATGGGAAGAGCCGGCACCCCCAGCTTTCGCGATCGGCCTCGGCTGGCACATGGACTTTCTGAGCGAGTCCCAATCCATGGGGCCTGCACAAAACCGAGTGCAAAGGAGTCGGTGACATGGGCAATATACGAGCCAAAAAAGCAAACCTAAACTCACCGACGAACTCAACGGGGCTGAGTCCGGCCTAACTCAGAACCCTCTCAGACAACAGCATGTTTTAGCGGGGGATGGGCTCCCACGACGCCACTCTCACCACGGCGGGGTCACTGAACTGGTTCCCCGGTAAGTGCTTCTCTCTCGACCACTCTGTAGGCACGGGCCAGTTCTCGCCCTCGGGAGGGAAAACGAAGAAGAACTTCTTCTTCCAGTCGTGAATGGAAGAACTTCTTCTTCAAGGCCACAACCCCCGCCCCGGCAGGGCCCCCTGGTCGCTTTATGAAAGAGAGATAAACCCACCTCGGTTCGCCCGCTCGACCACCGGGGTGATTTTTGAAGATGAAGGAGGAATCAAGGAGGGAAAGGCTGAAGGGGATCGCCTGTAACTTTAGGCGGACCAGGAACCCGAGGAGAATCCTCCACGAGTTTGGCACCAACTGACCGGGGGCTAACCCGAAGAAGTTCAACGCTTCAACGACCTCAGGAGAGAAGGTCAGACGCATTCCACCCCAAAATGCTTCCAAATACAGGGCGATCTCCCTGCCCCGTACTTGGTCTGCCCTCTCTCCCTCCTTGGCCAGGCGGAACGTATAGCGCGAGGGGATGTGGAAGCGAGCCCGCGCGTTGGCAAGCTCGTCCTCGTGCCTTATCCAACACAAGGCACTGGGGGCAGCATCTAACGCCTCCTCCCTGGGGGCTGTCCCCGCCACACGATCCCGGGAAGGGAGGCCAACCACTACCCCCCGGGAGGGCTCAGACTTACCTAAAAGGTCCCTAGAACCTACCCCAACGATATCTACTGACTCAAAAAGAGAAGGCATCTAACCTTAGGAAGGATGATCCTCAGGAAACGAAAGTGGAAGGAAGGAGACGAGCGCCGAGCAACCGAGGCCTGGAAACGAGAAATATGAAGGAGTAGGGGCCCCGGAATAGGCCTGTAATACCCAGCCCCTTTTTATACCAATATCCGTGTTTTGTTACTCTTAAAATTTATTTATTTTATTTTTATTTTTCCTATTCTTATTTATTTCCAAACCAGGCCCACTTCCCTTTCTTTGTAAATTAAACCCAAACCATCAAATGATTTCACTCATATTTTTTCCCACAGCCGTGTCTGATAAACCCCAGCCCAAGCTTTAAATCTCCCAGCCTTTCCCACTCACTTATAATTCTTTTATTTTTAACCCCAGCTTTTTCTCAGCCCAGCGCCCTCAGCCCAGAGGGCTTTCCCTTTAATTTAAATCCCCGGCCCGCTTCTTTCCTTTTCCCCATTTAATTTCTTTTCTCCGCACCGGCCCATACTCCAAGCCCGCCCAGCAAATCCGACCCGGCCCACACCCTCATCTTCTTCCAACGGCTCTCTCCTTCTCCCCCGCTCGCGCGATCCACCTTCTTCGCCAACGCTCGCGCCCACTTCGCCGCATCTCACGCCCACGCCCACGCCCCCGCTCGTGCGCCGTTACCCCCACGTCGCGCACTCCCTCGAGACTCCCTATGGACCATCCCTCTCAAATGCACAGACTCTCAAACTCCTCACCTCTCTCTCGAAAGCCCAATCTCAACCCACCGCCCGAGCTCCCCTCCACTGCGCGCCAGCCACCACCTTCACCTCCAGCCTTCCTCCCTCTCCCATCTCTCCTCTCCAAAACCCTGAGTCCCTCCTTCCCACCTCGCCTGCACCCATCCATGGCCACCGCCTGCACCCCGACGACGACGACGAATCACCCTAACCTCCTCCCTCATCACCTCAACACCCTAACAGCCGCTGCCTCCCCTCTTCCCACTCCCGCTCACTCGACCCACACCACACCGACGTCGCGCTCACCGCCACCATCGCCGGCATCACCCTCTCTTCTCGCTCCTCCCTCGCTCTCCCCTCTCCATCACCGGAGCTCCGAGCTCGACTCCCCTGCACCCATCTCGACGCCCTCTGCAACTTTTCTCTCTCTCTCTCTCAATCTCTGTTTCCCTCTCTTAATCTCTCTGTCTCTCTCTCTTTCTCACTCTCTCTCTGATTCTCTCTCTCTCTCTCTCTGTCTAACTCTCTCTCTCTCTCTCTCTCTAAATCCTTCTCTCTCCCTCTTCTATCAACCGACCACCACCACAAACACCCCACCAATTTCCCCAACCTCTAACCTCTGGCCACCGCCTCACTGCCGGCCACCTCGTCGCCCTACAACTCCATAGCCGACCCTCTACAACCCCATAACCAACCATCGACGGAGCCACAACATCGCCTGAGCTCACAGCCGTCGCCGCCATTGCACAGAGCCCAAGTCAAGCCTCCTATCTCTCGAGCCAAGCTCCACTAAAGCTCAAACCCAGCCAGTTTACTGCCGTGTCGGGTACACGTCGTTGTGCTAGTCGTTGCCGTGTCGCACGTGTGTCGTTGCCGCTGCCGTGTGCCCCAAAAACGTCTCCAGGCAAGTTCCCTACTTGCTACATGCTACTTTATGTTAGTTACAAACTACAATCGTATAGATTCCTTATTTACTATTTCCGTTAAACTATATGGCGTAACCGTTCGATGCATGATCTCAATAGAAATCTTCATTTATATTGACGGAACTCAATTGCATGGTCTGGCCTGTAAGGCAGTGAAACTAGTGTGTAAATCTCATTGGAAAATACGACTGTTAATGACTAAAATGCCCCCAAATATACCCGTAAAACTGGAACTTTCCCGTATCTGAAAACCGTTAAAATCACCATAAATTATGTATATACTGGAATGATGCGTTCGAGGGCTTAAATCGAAGCTGACTCGACGAAATATAACCTATGCAAGTTTCTAATGATTTCTGTACTTAAATTGTGACAATATTTGGATCGGAGTGCGAATCTGGACTGCAGTCCAGAGCGACTCTGGTTACTGTGTGCTGTCCCGTGATATGTACCACCTTGTTTCCTGAACTTGTATGTTGCGGAACTCTACAGTTTATAAAAGTTGAATCTGTTAGCTAGATAACACACGTGGTTTCATTCCGTTTCATCATTGTTTGCTATTTAAATTGTAAATTAAAAGAGCTGGACGTATAACAGTCCAGAACAGATTCAGAAGTGACAAACTAGTGATAAACAGTGTATAACTCCTGACGTACAGACGCGATTGAAAATCCGTCTATTGCGTTGAAAACCTTACTGAAAACCCTAGATTTCATTCAACTGTAGTATCGCTAAAATCTGATCCCAACTGGGATCAAAATGCGTTGCGAAACGGACTTCCGATTCTGAAACCGGATTTCCAGCCGTGAACGCTTAAAATGAAATGGCCATAACTAGTGATCCTGAAACCCGATTGACGTGAAACTAAATTCGCTGGATAGATAATCAAACATACTATTTATTCCCCGTTCATCGTTTCGCTAAACTGTACACGTATGATTTATGATAAATTATGTAAGTGGTAAAATACTGATTTATGACATCTTAATCATGTTTTACATACTGTTTCCTCATCATATCATACATATGTCACTGTATTGATAACCTAGTGATCATGTGCATTACCCAATGTTAGGTATTAGTGGTGATTGTGGCAGGTACGTTAGTGTTCGTGCATGAGTGAATAAGTGAAAGTGACACGTACTTGTACACAATCAGTGAACCCTATTATTCTATTGCATTGTCGACATCTGTGGGACGCGTGTACGTGTGACTATAAGTGGTATGGGACACTTATGGAAGCTCTTGCATGGGTGTCACAGATAAGGCACCAGACACTGCCATTTATCTTGGATATTAGTCGGGACGTGCTTGATGGAGATCCTGTCTCCAGTTCTCGCGCAGACTTGTCATGGACCGACCGGTGTTTGAGGTTATGGTTGACGTTTGATGTAGACCACGGGGTGTGGGGTAGTTTGAGTGTGAGTTCAACAGAATCTCGGGAGTCCCATGCCGGCTTATATACATGGAGATATATGGAGATTTACAGGGTACATGATTATTACCGTGAGTTATATGTTAGGCCCGTGGTCCTTTGCCCTCGGGTCCTACCCTTGGGTGGAGGACACTCGCGAGTGATTGACTCTCACGCTTGGACTGACGATAGGCTCAGCGACCTGTACAGTGAGACTTAGAGACTGATAGGGATAGTGACATTGACATGCATTACCTACTGTATTAACACATCCGACATACTATATTACTGCTTTACTGTTCTCCTGATCTATTAAACATTGCATTGATTACTCCATGTTCATATCTTTACTGTCTTGGTTTACTGTTATACATCCATTATTACTGTTCGAGTTGCCACTCGCATCTTTATATATATATTGCTATCGTGTCGCTCTGACGACCTGAGTATGCATGCTCAGAGCGAGGAGTGGATCTAGCCTGGACCAGGACTAGACGTTCATTGCGAACATCTTGATCAGCTATCCAGAGTTATACTCTTTTTACCTCCATCAGGTCAGTTCTTATATTTGTTTTGTTTCAGTTACTGCATTTCTCATTACCTGTGCATTGTTTACCGATTACCATGTAAAGCTAGAAGCCGAAGTGTGATTACGGCAGGATAATTTCTTGACCGTAGGAGCATGGCTGGCCTTGTCAACCCCTCGTATTCCGTATTTTGGAAAGCGGGGCGTGACAGGGCCCCACCCCTATTTACCGTCACAAGTGAGCTCATCCAACGGTGCCCTTCATCTCCCGCCAAGACGCCTCCTCGCATCCAACAGCTCTGATTGCTCCACTTGTCGTCCCCGCACTGGACCGCGCCCTTTCAGACGTCGCAGGTCTGCACACGTCGCGTCAGCCAACCGACGCTTGACACGTGGGCCATCACTTCAAAGCGACACGAACCGGCGCACCCTCCTTAAATGCGGAGATCTCGCCCTGATTCGCTGGCAGAAAAGACAGCTCACGGCCCGGGGACGCGTCCCGACGAAACCATTAGGAGGGAGCTCACCCCGGGCAGTCCGGCGGTCCACTCATGACTCGACCCACTGGCTGGTCGGTACAAGAGTGGGGGGCTGATGATGATGCTCAATATTGGCGACGCCTGGGATCAGGACACGTGGCAGATGGCATGTCCCGTAACCCGGAAGAAAGGGCCCACCAAGGCCGACCAGGCCTCCCCTGTACCCGACCTGTGATCACAAGCTAGCCCCCTTCGGGGCTCCCCGCAAATTGACCTCCTCGTCCCCTCTGCTCGTCCCGAGCTGCCACAAGACCAAGACTCCTCGGCCTTCTCGCTCGTCCCCGAGCCCCCTGCCGGGGCTGTCTTCCTCGTCCTTCAACCAGCTCCACCGCTCACAGGCATAATCGCCGCTCCGCGAATCTCGCCATGCGCAGATTCTCCGCCAGCAACATCCCACGTTCCACGCCTCCGCGATCCCCATTAACGGGCGATCCGCTCTCTACGCGGACGTGACGTGGGGAGCGTAACTGCCGGCGAGATTCTCACGCCTGCTGCTGCGTGCCACCACAGCTATATAAACCCCCATTACAGAGGGGGCAAGTAAGCCATTTTTTGACTCATTTAGCCATTACGCTGCTCGGGCCTAGCACTAACTTGATCGTCGGAGGATCCTCGGTGGCATCAAACCACCCCGGGACTTCTTTGCAGGTACTTGGCGTCCAACTCCTCCAATCACCAAACCTTTTCAAAACCCATTGAGACCCACACTCAACAGGGGATCCCCTCCAGAATCTATCGGGAGATCGACGGAAGACAACATCTGAAGGAGATCTGAAAAGCACCTCCATTAGTATCAATCCATCATTTTGAAAGTTCATGGCATCAATTTTTGAGAAAGTATCTATAGTTCATGGCAGTAAATTGAAATTTAGCCATACAATGACTGGGACTCGCGGGGGAAATCTCCAGCAGAAAGAATTGAGTAAAAGCTAATCCAAACGGATCAAACAAACGGGTTATACCAGCTTGACCCGGTAATATCGGGCATTGATCCGATTATACTGAATAAACCGAACCGCCCTAACCCGATAGATTAATGATCTAGGGCTCGATCATGTTCTTTCTCCTTCTCTCTTTCGTCTTCGATTTCCCTTTCTCTTTTCGTTCCCAAATTCGACCACAACTAAAGCTCAACTCTCTCTCTCTCTCTCTCTCTCTCTCCTCTTTCTCTCTCTACAGTACTCGTCTTGAGATCACAGCCATGGCGTCCAAAGGTCCTAGATCAAAACTCGACCACGAGAGCAGGGCGAAGCGCCAAAAGGTACAGCATCTAAAACTGTGATTTTTACAATAATTAAGATCAGTTAACCCTAGCTTCAGCTTTCCATAATCGATTCAAATTTGTTATGGGCAGGCCGGTGAAGCCTCAAGAGAGCCTCCGAGGCCTAAAACTCACTGGGATCATGTCTTAGAGGAGATGATTTGGCTCTCAAAGGTAGCGATGCGCACTTTATAAGCTCACATTATAAGAAAATGAATGCAATTTTGGTTGATTTGTTGGAAAAAAAATAGAGAACTTGATTTTGTTTTTTTAGGATTTTGAGTGTGAAAGGAAATGGAAGCTAGCTCAGGCCAAGAGAGTTGCTATTAGAACTTCTAAGAACTTTCTGGATCATGCGACGAGAGGAGAAAAGAAAGTGAAGGTTTGATTATCATATCATATTACTCTTGCCCAATTAATTAATTAATGAATGGTGATAGAATCAAGATTTTCGCTTAAACTGGATGCCAGGAAGAAGAGCAACGAATTAGAAAAGTCGCGCTTAATATTTCGAAAGATGTGAAGAAATTTTGGTTGAAAATAGAGAAGCTGGTATGTTCATCGTCATATTTTATGTTTTTTATTGCTGGTCTTTTCTCAAGTGCGTAAATTTTCTGATTTTTTTAAAATAAAAACTTTAGGTTCTTTACAAGCACCAGTTAGAGCTTGAGGAAAAAAAGAAAAAGGCTCTCGACAAACAGCTTGACTTTCTTTTGGGTCAGACTGAGAGGTTGTTTCCCCCCATCTGGTTTCCTGAAGTTGGTTTTATTTATTTCATTAGTAGTATATTTGCCTCCTTTTACTACGCGACTTGTTGACATTGAGGTGTTAGGCACTTTGTTTTGTACTCTCTTCAGATATTCCACAATGCTGGCAGAAAATCTTGTAGATATGCCCAATACTGTTAAGCCGCTGCAAATAGGTTCTGGAACAGAAGAAGCAAACAACTCAGACGAAGAAGGGGACAAAAATTGCCCTATTGATATGCCCAATATCTACAAAAATCTTGTAGACATGCCCAATAATGATAGTTCGAAGGATTCAGGTATGTAGTAACTTTCTTGCTTGTGGAAGTGCCAATCCTTTTCTTTTTCTTAGTAAAACTTTCCTTGCAGTAGCCCAGTTGGACTCGATGGAGATTGATGATGATTTTGGAATTCGATCTGAAGATGAAGTGGTAATTCATCTTTTTTACCAGTTACTTTACATTTCAATGCGATATCTCAGATTGACTCTCTGAATATCGTCTTTCTAAACTAATATTACTCTTTTAATGTTGGTTTCATGATTCAAAATTGTTGGATTGTATTTATGAGGGCGTAGCACAAAATTAAAATTGGGTAATCTATAATCCTAGAGAAGAAAAACGGCCAATTTATTTTGGTAAGTACCATATTTATTATTTGCAAAAAGCATGTGAATATGATATTTATAGATATTATTAATTTATTGTTAACATGTAACTTAAAATACTTAAGTTAAAGGCAGAAATGGGCTGTCAAATGTTGTTTTGATCTATAATGAGTAAGTCAAGTTTCATTCTGAATGATTGTTCGAGATATGCCATGGTGAGGCTGCTCGAATACAGTCCATGTTTAATATTTGGCCTTTATACTCATTTTCCACAATCATCATTATCATCTGCAGTTAAATGGGTTCCAAATGGGATACGAGGCCTATTGAAAAGGCTGATTTGAATATTACTACTATTGCCGTTAATCTCATAAGAATAAATGTTTGGAGAGACGATGGTGGTTATAAAACCTAATTTGTTGGCCATCTGTTATTATCAAAGTTTAGTGGCCATCTTGTTTAAGCTAGCATATAAATGCGGTGTCGGTTTTGTTTCATTTTCAGCCAAAGATGAAGAGTATCGGAAGCTAGCACCAAAAATTAGGTTGGACCGGTAAAATCTTAAAAAACTTGGAGAGTAACATTTATCTTACATAACATAAAATTTTATAATTTATCAAATGCAATTTTAAGACGCTATATGCAGTTTTGGATATAAATTTTGCCAGCTCCAAGCCTCCAATGAAATAATGTTTGACCATGATTTAGTCATTCGTTACTGAACGTTGAGGTACCTGCCTACCTGTGCATTCCAACACTTATTATTTCAGTATATTTATTGGATTGTACACAAGGTTGATAGTATGTTCATTTTGGACACAATACTTTTGAATGCTCCTTGGTTGAGTGAGTCCTCAATTTTTTATAATTTTTTTCTTTCAAGCACATGGTGGACACACTTTCTATTCCTTTGATAAAGATTATACAGACTTGAAATTTCATTTCATTTTTATTTTAAATAGTATTTGTTGGTGAAAAAGAGATGAAAACTATTGTTGCTTATGTAAACATTCTATTTAAATTTTTTTATAAAAGTCATTGTTGTTGCTCATTGTTAAGAAAAAAAAGCATTTTTATCGATTTATCTTAAAATTGGTGATCTTTATGTCGGGGATCGGTGTTAGGATCGCTACATTAGCGGACCACGGCGGAATTTCAAAACAATACCGGGGTGGTCTATAAGCACATCCTTAAATGCCCTTAGTCTGCTACTTGACATTGATATAATATCATCTACGAGTTTTCAGTGAGTCCGTCCTATGAAACTCATACTGCTAGAGCACCTGTATACAATTCTTGGGGTCAAACACCAATAGTTGTGGGATCAGCTATCACCTTTCAACCGGGTTAGAAAACGTACACACTAATCTAAACTGAAGTACTGGTGTCCAGTCTCGATACTCCTACGACTGGGGATATTTAAAGATGTGTTTATAGACCACCCCAGATCCCACTAGTATTATCCCTATCGTTAATCCTGTTAGTCAAGCAAAATCCTAAGGGCTCCATCTCATGTATTAACGATACGTGATAACGAGTAAAATGTATACACATGAAAAATAAAGACAAACCAGATATCATACTATCATTTCGAGTAAGACCGTTTTTCGTATAGGTCCTTCAATTAAGTAATTGTCATCTTGCAATTACAATAATTGCCCTGAGGACACTTATATCCAACACTTTACTTGTCAAGCCCCGCTTCCCAAAAATTTAGGAGCGAGCGCGGACAAGGCCCGCATGTATCCACAACGAGAAGCATCCATTCTCGTCATGAATATGCTAAGCGTAATTGCAAGCAGAATAAAGACAAATTACAAGAATTTCAAAATAAATAAATAGATTTTGGCAGTTATTACATCAACAAGAAAGCCTTGACCAAATAAGACAATTATTGATGATCAAGGAAAACAAGTCTAAAGAAACTAACATCAAGAACTAGAAGTCGGCCTGGCCTGAGAGTTGCTTCAACTCCTCATATGTTGGTACCACCTCGTACCTACCCTCTTATCCTTCCCCACCGTCGTTTGACGACATTCCTCAGAAAAGTAGACAGAAAACTTGAATGCCATCAGCGAACTAAAATTCGATCAGTCTCCATTTTATATAAAAAAATAAAACGGTATTTAAAACGAAACATAGTATATATAATACTAGGCATGAGAATAACTGTGAGCATAAACGTTAGTGTGCATATCAAATAAGTTACATGTATTAATCAATGCGAGATGACTAGAGTATCACGATATTCGAGATTTCAGTGTTATTAATTATAAGTATAAGCTTGATTTGTCGGAGTTTTATTATGTAACCATGATATTCCGTAATGCTACGGACCAACAGCAGCATGAGATTCACGGGATTCAAGATTTATATATAATGCAATGTACCATTTTTCTCTGGTACCACGAGGAACAAGATATGATCTCCGTTACACATAAATACTCCCATTCTTCGAGCTATCCTATCCCCATGATATATATATACAATAAATAATGTATAATACATGTCATGTTCACGAGATTCATGAGTTTCAAGTATTCAAGTGGTTTTTGTCAGGTTCATATCGAGTTCAGGTCAAGATAGTATAACCGCAGGAGTATTCACAGACCCAACGTTATCATCCAGGGGCAAAAAAACACGGGCCCATTCATGAGTTAGTAATGAGACCCCTGAGGAGTTCGGGTCGATATAATATAATGTAACGCCAGCAGGAGTATTCATGGACCCAAGGCTATCATCCAGTAGTAAAGAAACATGAGCCAATTCATGAGTTAGTAATGTGACTCCTGGTACTATTTTATTATAAAAGTAGCATAGTTCAATTAGTATTTTTATTTTAATTTCAGTATCATGCATTAATAGTATTACATATAAGCAAAATATCTAATATTTAGCATTATATCATATAGTAGTAGTAGGTTGATAATATATATAATTGTATTATATAGTTTTGTATATGTCAGTAGAGTATAGTATGTGAAGCAATTATTCTATTATTTATGTAGTAGGCAAGTTTGTTAACACACTCATATCCAGAGTTCACGTATATTAATGACGATTTCGATTAATAGTATTGTAGAATATGTTAACAGTGAAGGTATAAAGCATTATACGATATTGATACGAGTAATTTTAGTTTTTACATGAACAGTTAATAAGTAGCATTTAGCAGTAACGATCATTAGTGTGTATGTCAAGATATGGCAGTGTTAACGATATGATAGTTGTTCGGTGATATGTATAATGTAATTAACATATTTACATACTAAAATAATATTAATATCGAGTGGCAGTGTACAGTAAAATTATATTAGTATTTGTGAGAGTGATTATTATAGGTATAGATAATATTGTATAAAGTTCTTATACATTAAAATTAATAAAGCAGTAGTAATTAATAATATGATAACTGCATTTAAAATATAAATGTTGACACAGTGTTAATAAGCATATAAGTGAGAGTAAGCATTGAGGAAATATTATGTCATGTAATAGGTATATAGACTAGCTAGTAGTAAGTAGTGTGAATAGAAAAGGAATAAAGTGGATCAATATTAGAATACACAGTTGAATAGTAGTTAGTTGTGTCATGAATATGATTTAAATCACAAAAATATAATAAAACATAAGCACACATGATAAATTCTATCATTTAATTCAGCAATTAATTATAAGATAAATAATTATCCTTACCGAAATAATAAAATCATAATGAATAAAATATTGTTGAACAAGAGACAACTAAGGTTTAATCAAAACTATAAATTAGTATATCTATATGTATTAATGTATTTATATTCTTTATTAGTGACTACGCTCTAAGGAGGAGAAAAACTAGAAGAGGAGAGAGACAGGGACTTACAAATTGCAACTTGATCTCTATCTATCAAGTTGCCAACCAGTAGGGTTAGTCTCGAATTTGTTTTCGAAAGCACGATCGACGGATCATAGGCTCCTTCTTTAACATAGATCTGTGACTACTTCATGGCTTAAGTCTAGGTTTTCGACCGAGAGTGGAAGGAAAAATAATGAAGGAGGTATTGGAAAGGAAAATAAAAATAGGAGTGAAGGGTAACGGGGTTAAAACCTTGTTAAAATCTTATCAATCTCACAAAATCAAAACACTAAAAAACAAAATAGTTAAAACAAATATATCCAAATACTAAACAAATAAATTAAAATAAACAAATAAATTTTATTTTCATTATAATATAGGTTTTAAACTTATCAAACATATATTATAATACATTATTACAAAAATATTCTATATTTAATTGTCTAATCATATAATAACCGAATCCATGTAACCCAATACAATCTCAAATGATAAAAACAATTTTATCATTAATTAAATAACATAATTATAGTGTATCCTGCAAAAAACTATTGATGAAAACAATTATAACCATTAAAACTATCGATTATATTATAATAATATGATACTATATTTGATGAATTGATTATTAACATAAAAACTTAAATATGACCAAAACACTAACAGATTTATTTACTATATGTGATAGATTAAAATGTGTAACCACAATTTAGTTGCCTCTTAACCATTATATAAAAATAATTGCTAATATGTAATTTAAATGCAATGAAATCTTAGATGCCTTACTAGCTCATTAAAATTAAATATTAGTTCCATCAACTTACGAAAAACATTAATAAATGATATGCATCACATTATGAAGTTGCTTATAAAACCTGTATATAATTACATTAATGGTCCAATAAAATTACAATAATACAAATAATGAAAATCAACATTAAAAATTAATACTAATAGGACGGCACACCACATATAATTGTTTAGTAAAAACAACAACAATCACTGCCATATAATGAAAAAAAGATTAACAGTAAAACATTTAAAAATAAAATAAAATCGCTATTTTCATAATATATGAGCCTTATAACGGTAGATACTACAAAGTAATAATCTACAACATAAATAATTTACATAAACATGATAAATTAATCATAATGCATTAGTAAAAATAATATAAACAATATATGAAAAAAATTATAAATATTAATAAATATTTAGCTATATAAAAAATATCATATTAGTTTTAAAACTTGAGGATTTTAAAATAAAAACTAAAATATTTCAGTCGGGGTTCGAACTTATGACCTATGGATAGCAATGGAGTGTGATAACCAAGATATACAAGAATGTACCATATATATTATTTGAAAGGAAATAAATATATATACAAGCGTTTCAAAGAAAAAGGGCATTTCTTGAAGAAGGAAAATATAGGGAAGGCACTGAGATTTTACGGTCGTTATATTACTGTTTTGGGATTTACCATGTTTTATTGCGTGATTCTATCGTCTGATTATGTTAATGCATCATAGATTATATGTTACCACAATGACACTGTAACTTTACAATGGTCATGATAAACAAAATACCGATTTCTTAATTTAGTTATGGCAGCAAAGATGTTCCTAATGCTTTGATTTATCCAAAATTCATGAGAACTATTAAGTCCTCCAATCCCGATGTTTGTTGCTCAGAAGTCATAACATTAAGAAAGGAAAAATGTATTCTTATTCATATATCTTAACTTTTCACCAATTTTTTTTCTACAGAATATATCATATATTACATTGTGATTCTGTTATCTATTATCGTTTTCTTCATTAATATTTTACAATCAATTCACACAATCAGTGTTGAAAAAAGGGGATACTCAGCTCGGCCGAATATTCTGCCGAATGACAAAACGAACAAAAACTGCAATATTCGGTCAAATATGCGGTCAAACCGAATATTCGGACGAACAAACCGATATTCGGCCGAACGCGATTATTCGGCGGAACAATGCGAATATTCTTCCGAATTGGCCCATTAGGCCCAAAATAAAAAAACCCACAACTAAAAACCAATTATGAGATACACAACTTAATTAAAAAGTAAATGAGATCCACACTTGTTATTTTATAAACATTCTCTCATTATTTCTATATCCTTATTAGTTCAGGCGCCTTACTATTAGGTCATGCGTATATTAGTTTTCTATATCTTTATATATAATATTTATACGAAAATATTGATGGCCGCATAATCCCCATAATCCGAATATTCACCGAATAAACCGGATATTCTTTATTCGCCGGCCAACCGAACAAACTCCAAATCTGTTTTTTACAACATTGCACACAATGGTCATGATAATTTAAATATTATTTCAGCAACAAAGCAACTATTTATAATAACAGTGTCTTATGACAGTAAGTGTGTCCTAATTCTTAGTTTCTCTCCTACATGGCACATGAAAACTTACACATTGGTCAAATCATGAAAAACTTCTAGAAAACCAAGTAGAAAAAAGAAAAGTAAGCAACTTCATTAAATCTCATTCCATTAGAACATGCCAATCCATTTAAACATCACAAAAATTCTCCATAGAATCAAAATACAAATAAAGAGAATATGGTAAGTCCTACGACAAGCTAGGGAAAAATGGTGCATTTGTTTAGTTTATTCTCATCCATAGCAGTCAGGGAAAATTACTTAAGAAAAAACGATGTTTTTGTTTTGTCCTCATGTATCCATCTTTATACTATTAATAGACTGCCATATAGGTCAGCAATCATGTGCCGGATTCATTGTGATATTTTCAATGCCATGTAGGTGCAGATCTTTTAGAAAAGAATATTTGCGGTTTTCATGCATCAAAAGAGTTTCTAGAAAGAATGAAATGCAGCATTTGACACATGGATAAAAAACGCCCTTAGAATGGAATATCTACCACATGCATCAAAAGTGTGCCTTCAAGACATGATTGCAGCATTTTACACATGAATTAGAATTGATCATACAATAAATAGAATGCATCATTTTCCACAGTCTAATAACAAAATGACAATTATAAATAGTTTCCGGGAAGGTCAATTGAAAAATCCATGCTTATGTCTTACCAAGGATGACCTGGAACGGACAGTAATTGGTGAAGTGCAATTTTACTTTTGTAGCACAGTTTGGTGGAATTACAAGCATTGATTTATGTACCGCTTAACCTCTGTTGTCTTCTACAGATTATGCCTTTCGCCTTTATGTAATGTCATCCTAAACCACTCCCACGCAATTCGGCAGTGGCACTAAGGCACAAGGGTTTAGCATGAAGTTGCTTTGCTTCGAAAAATATTGATCAACAATTTTTAAATCTTTATCCCTTGTATCCTTTGGAAGATTGAGTATATTTTTCAAAATAAGTTCATCTTTGTGGTGTTCAGATAATGAGTTGAATCCAAGGAAAACATATGGTTTGGTGACACCAAGCATTCCTGCTAGGAACATTACATACATCGTTCCAGACTCATGATTTATGATATATATGGAAAATGCAATCTTGACTTGTATAAAATTCCTTTAGCACATGGAGGGAGCAAAGGAGGAAAATGTATACTCTTGGATAAATCTTTTGGGCATTTAAGACATTGAATTTCATGGTTCGAATGTGATACAAACTCTTTCTCATCAAGATTGATGCTATAATTTAATATATACACACAACCACCATTCATATGCTGAAAGTAGAGATAATATGATTGCAAGTTTTGGCGAAAACTGGAAGGCAACCGATTGAGTTTTTTTTTTAGGATAATCAACATGTGGTTGGATGTTCTTATCATTTTGAACAATACCATATGAAAATTGTTAAATAGCTTTAACAACGACATTAGAAACATAATTGTAACCCAATTTTAGCTGATGGGTGGAGGGAGGAAAGGAGGGAAGGTGTAATGAGGGTACTGACACGGCCTCATGGCCTATCATCCAGGTATCAACTGGCAAAAGGTGAAGTTGGTATGCCATGAAGACTAAATATATCTACTTCTGAAAATTCTAATCCAGGTGGAAATTTTTATTGCCCTCAACCAAAAATTGAAAAACAACATAGAACCTTTCGAATTAAAATACCTTTACAGTGTACACTGTCCATTAACTAATGCTTTGGGCTTTTTGGTGTCCTGGTTACCTAATGTAAAAAACATCTACTCATTTCGTTCAACACTTGTTCCAGATCTGGTTTCCACAGGCCAGCTGTAGAAGCTCATATGAAATCTTGAGACTAATGCATGAAAACTCTCCATAGCATAGAGTGTGATTTTTAAAACTGTCTATGGAACACTCAGCAGATCATGCGAACATTTAAAATTGCTATCAAAACAATGTGGCAAGCATGGAGCTACAGAAATAAAATGTGGTAGGAGTGAACACTCAGCTATTTTTATTCTAAATATCCCCATTAGTACATACTATATGATCATCTTCCGATTCATTTTTTGTATGATTATATTCTCATAAATTAGAAAGATTTGTGCTTTCCTGTCAATGGTCACCAAAACCCTACAACGATTTCCTTGTCTTCACCTTTTATTTTCTAACGAAGTCCTCATATTTCATATTAAAATTACAGGAAGATGACGAAACAACTATTGAGGAGGATGAACTTCACATTACCGAGGAAGAAAGAAGAGAAGAATTGGCAGCCTTGCAAGCTGAAGTAGATCTACCACTGGAGGATGTCATCAAAAACTATAATACTAGCGAGAAAGGTGGATCTCACTTATTAGCTACATAGTTATCTTAAATCATAGATTTAAGTACTTTCTTTTACTCACCTTCCCCTTAGTAGTGATCACTGTACGTAATGTCAGTCAGCAGGGCAGTCAGTCCAGAAGGTGCTGAGGATGTGGAAGGCCCAGAGGCAAAGAGGAAAGATCACACTAAGGGTGAGTTATTGCTGACTAACTTGAAATGATCTTTTAAGCTTACATATCCAATTTATAAGCGCCTTTGGCCACTGTTTATATTTTCCCTCTTGTCTTCTATGTGATACTGCAGATTCTCAGAACCAGGTAAAAGGTTGTATCCTCTTGCAAATATGGAGGGTATCACACTATCACCCTATATTAATGAAAGTAGCTCTTCATACAGTGATTCCAGTGAGATCCACCATTTAAGTCCAGTGCATCTCTTCCATCTACAATAAGAAACAGCTTCTCTGACAGCCATACTGTTTTATCAGGAGAGGGACAACAGCAATGACGAGTCTGACTTGGAAAGCCATTTAGTTGTTCGAATACGAAGATCCAAAGTCCACACAAAAGATTTCAGTACACAACTGAAGGAATCTTTACCATCCGGTTCTGCTGATGAGCCTGTAAGAACGATCGTTGATTATTTTGATCTGCAATATACCTCACCTAATCATTTTTCTTCCAGAGTAAATAGACTTCTTATTGTTGCTGTTGCACCAGATGTTCATTTTAATTAGTTAGTTTCTGGGAGAGTGTTTCAATGTGTATTATGTTCATAGTTATGTGATATGGGTACTGAGTTCAATATTCATACTATCCTTATTTGTTTCCGTATTTTATCAGTGAAAACAATACAACTATGGTTATAGTAATACCTACTAGTACTTTACATGTACAACACATGTGGGTTATAGTAGATATTGTAAATATTCAATAAATATTTATGTGATTCAAAAATTGAGGTTTGAGAATAAAGTTCGAGAGATACCTCTAGAAATTGAAAAGAGATGGCTTGGATGCTGGTGCCTAGACGTTTGGGGAGGGGCGCCAGGTCCGTTTTTATCTACCTTTATTACAGTTGAATGAAGGAAAAAAATCACCTGACTGATGCCAAAGGTTATGGAGATGGCTTTGCTTGTTTACCAGCCAGTTCTACCGCTAGGCAAGCCTAGGCTTAGTGTACGTTTAAGAGGGTTAATAGGTCCCTTGACGGTTGATCCGATAATTTCATATGATTTTTCCCTTTTGTAATTTTTATTCTTAATCTTGAATTCAGTTTTTGTTTTTATTTTTATGGTTTTTTGCATCCATCAGTTTAAAACAGTTTATGCAAGCCGTTGCAGAGTGCTTGAGTAGACGGTAAAAAAATATCGTATTTTTTTATATATAAAGAATCATATGTGAAGAAAATTATAAACTCTGTATGCATATATTTTATTTTCTTTTTATAGTACTTGTCCACTCGTTACTTTTCTTTGGTAATTGGTGCAATTTTCTATGCATTTGTAGTGAGAAATGGTGATCATACCTATTTTTATTTATATCGTTGATATGCTGATAAAGTATCGTGTTTTCTCTCTCTCAGGATGATAGAGATTATATCCTTATCGCTGAAGAAGATAAGGTATTTTTATCAACGCCGTAGATTTTCTTACCAACCTTCTTATGGAGTCAAGTGGAATTATCTATATCAATTTCTTTTTTATACATAACGTAGCTCATTTCTTCTCCAGTCAAATTAGGATCCAGCAGGGAGGTTTGATGTAATCGTTTCTTCTCCATTTGTTGCCGTGTATTCTGCTTCATCTACTGAGCTCATCACTTCATTTACTTGTTTCAAACCTTTTTTTTCCATTCCCATTTTTTATACCTTATTTCATTCTGCAATTGCTGTAACACGAAGTTTGGTATTTACAGAACAGTAAATAGGAAACCCCAAGAGGAGTTCAGCTTGGAATTGTGGCAAACCATTCTGACTAAACCTCCGCTCAGGCCCTAACTTGTTATATATACCTTATCCATGCCAGTTAGGAGGTTCCCTAGATATCATTAGCAGATAGGCTAGTTTCTGTAGTCATGTTATTGTGCCCGACACATGGTATATAGCAGCCAGTATCGTTCTTAGCGTCTGGCTGACAGTGGCTGGACCCTACAGGCGATATTCACTATGACTTCACCCACTAGGTCTGACTAATGCTGTTCTGGACCATTGTTTCAATGCCCTTGATTCCTGACAGGAACTTAAAAGTAGTATATCAAAACTTTTTTTAATTGTTCAGAAATGGTTCCAACTTTCATGGGCTACAACTTCAATATCATCACCATTTGAAGTTTCGATAGTTTGGTCAAGTTTTTTTCTGAATCTAGGTTGGTCATCCCAGATTCCAAACAGGTTTTACTGGTGTTGAACTTTGTGAAGCCATTGGAATTCTTCCATAAAGTTTTTCAACTGATATATTACTCTGACTAAACATTACCTCACATTGTTTTATTATCCAAATATGCTTGTGAGGTTTGAACATTGTATAATCAAAGTGAAGAATTTCTTTCAGTTGCACATTTTTTTAGTTGAGTGACATAATTGTTTTCATTATATCTATTTTGAATGAGATTAATGTAGGAAAGAGGCCATAGGAGGGAATTTCCTCCTACGGCGTCGAAAAAATGCATCACAATTTTTTTCAACGATCGGCGTTCATCATCTTCATCTTTATCATCTAAGAGGTGGATACACCAAATTTCACGTGATTCTACCGCTTTTTCGCTGTTGAATTAGCAACGCAAAAAGTTCTATAGTCGGTAAACTGTTAATTTTGCATCAACTAAATCAATGGTGAAAAAGCGGTAGAATCGCATGTAATTTGGTGTATCCACATCTTAGATGATGAATGCCAATCGTCGAAAAAAAATCGTGGAGGGTGTATTTTTTCGACACCACAGGAGGAAATTCCCTCCTATGGCACCTCTCCGCCATTATTCTCATTTTGAAATCACTATAGTTTGAAGTGCATACACTCACACAAACATGCTCATGCATTTAAAGTCTTCCCATACTTTCTATCAAGATAATACATATAAATATACAATGTGTTTAATGGTTATGTATTATGACATATGCTCTGAAAATTAATACAGTGTAGACTTTGCATAAGGAATATGAATTGGCACTTCAACTTTCTGAAAAATAACTTAAAATATGATAATTTTTAATGAGAGTAATGGAGGAAAGAGGCCCTAGGAAGCTTTTTTCGTCAGGTGGCGTTAAAAACTACACCCTCCATTTTATTCGACGATCGGCACCGTCCATCTTGATCTTCATTGTATAATATGTCGATACACCAAATTTCATGTGATTCTAACACTTTTCCACCGTTGATTTCGTGGATGCAAAATTAATGGTTTACCGACAATAAAACTTTTTACATTGCTAAATCAACGGTGAAAAGTTGTTAAGAGTCGCATGAAATTTGGTGTATCGGTATATATTATACAATGAAGATCAAGATGGACAGTGTCGATCGTCGAATAAAATGATGCATGGTGTAGGTTTTGCCGCCGCCTGAAGAAAAAAGCCTCCTAGGGCCTCTTTCCTCCATTATTCTTATTTTTAATAGAGATGTGCTATAATTTCTCACATTTATGTATTTCTGTATTTTAATCGAGATGTTAACAAGAAGAGTAAATGACTTGTAAGACACGCATACACCATAATGCTAGAAGTGCTTATATTGCTGACATTATTTCTAGGAATTCTGAGGGCTAAAACCCTGTAATGGCTGTGGCCTTTTTCCGGAAAAGTGGCAGAAGAGTAGGCTTATACACATTTTATTCTTTTCCTACATTCAAAAGGATAGTGATTTTGGGGAATTCTCTACGTTTGCTACATCACCCACACACAAAATAACATTTGTCTCTCCAATATTTCCAAGTTGTTTCCTGTAATTTTCTGTAGTTAATATATTCCTATTAATAGAAAACATCAACCATGCCCCACATTTTTGCTATGAGATTTAATAAACCATATGACTTGTGATAGTTCTAATATATTGTCTTTGACTTATCTCTAGGATGATGAGGCAACGCTCTCTGAAGAGGAGGACCTGGCTAAAAATGAAACATCTGATCCTCTGGATGAGGTAAAAGGGGTCCTGCTGGCATGACTTGTCTGGATTTTTCTTGTTTACTTAACATGTTAGATGCTCTTGGTCATTTGTATTCCTATTCTTAATCTTGGAAAGGAAAATTTAGAATAGAAATTTATGGATGGCGTATAGTATCAAAGCAAACTAATGTCATAGAAATAAAAGATGTAACTAATTCTTTCCACAAACTTTTCCCAAAGTTCTTTATGAAGTGAATAATATTAATGTTTTAATCCCTGTCTGTGTATTGTCTTTTCTTAACACGATTTTTTGAGTAGGGTATCTTGCCCTACTTATTTCAAAAGAAAAATATTAATGCCAATTTTCTGTACTATAATAGTTTAAAATAAAATGATTATCTCTTACCACCTACTAATCTTTTGATTAGTTGATGTATAAAAAGTAAACATGCTTGACTTTGATGCTTCTGCAACCATTTCGATTTAAATCCAAATCCTGGCATAATCTTCATCTTCATCATCTCCAGCCTCTATGGACTCCCCCCTAAGCTTTATAGGTTGGATCATTATTTTTGTCACTCCTGCGATTCACCTTGGGATAGAATTAGGCATAGATGTGATTGCTCGGACAGTGAAAATTTAGTCTAATTCCTATCTTGGTGTGAATATTTAGCTATAGAAGGTGTGTGATTTATTAATAAATGATCCCATACTTCATTTTCTTATTTCCTATTCATGAAGGAGAAAATTAGTTTTCTAGACTCTTCCATGGTCTAGGGTAATTAAGCAGAAAGTTTGCTTTGACTGTTACATCAGTCTAAATATGGAATGCATATGAAATTTACTGGTGAAACGTTTAAAAAGTTCATAGGAAATATAAATGTTACTCTGAAAGCATGGTATAGGAATTTCAGCCTCAAAGGACGAAGGGATTAAGCTAACTTCTTTCATTGGATCCAATTTTGTAACTCTCTCTCTCTCTCTCACACACACACACACACACACACAATTCCAAGAAAATGAGTCCTGCTCTTGCGTTCCATGTGACATTGAAGGATTAATTTTCTCTTCTAGCTGCAATAGCTTTATCGTCTTAATGCTGGCTGCATGGGCCGTGATGAAGATCATCTGTATATTTTGTTATAAACTTAGTAATGTTTGGAAGGATGAGATAGGCTTTACCATTTATAGGTTGAACTGCATTTAAAATATCATCCCTCATTGTTTGTTTTGTAAAATCTTCAAATGTTTCATGTGTATAGACTATAGAGTACTCGATTTTGACTTTCTTTCTACACTTTTTCACAAAGGCTCCATTTACTCTCTCTCTCTTAGAGATTCACTCCACTCAAGGAATAGGTTTGATTTTCTATTAAACATCATATCCAGAATATTTCAGAAATTATTCATTTACTTGTATTCTAGACATTTTCCCCTACCTCTCGGTTTGTTCGGTTATGTTTACTCTGTATCCTGTAACTGGCTTTCTTTGTACAGATTAACTTACTGCAACAGGAAGGTGAAATGCCTCTTGAAGAATTGCTTGCAAGGTATAAAAAGGTACATTTTGTTTTTTCATATCCTTCTTCTTGGTTTTCCCTTTATCACGTATTCTTCTTCTTCTTCTTATTATTATAATCCATATTACAGGAAGTTTGCACTGATGATGACACTACTGAATCAGAATCTGCTTCCTCAAGTTCTGATGATCAGATGGATTGTGTAGAACATCACGGCGATCCATCCAGAGATCCAAACCTTTCTGTAGATGATAGGGCATCAAAGCAGGAGATATCTACGGACCATAATGATATAGATTTTGACATGGAAGTAATGGATAAACCTGATGATGTTTCAGATAAAAAGGAGAGTGAAAACATAATTGCTGATGCAGCGGCTGCTGCAAGATCAGCTCAACCAACTGGGAACACTTTCTCAACCACTAAAGTTCGCACAAAATTACCTTTCCTCTTGAAGCACCCTCTACGCGAGTATCAGCATATTGGTTTGGACTGGTTGGTGACAATGTATGAAAAGCGTCTGAATGGAATTCTAGCGGATGAAATGGGTTTGGGGAAGACAATAATGACAATCTCTCTCCTAGCTCACCTTGCATGTGAAAAAGGTATATGGGGACCTCATCTTATAGTGGTACCGACTAGTGTCATGCTTAACTGGGAAACCGAGTTTCTTAAATGGTGTCCTGCTTTCAAAATACTGACATACTTTGGAAGTGCAAAAGAAAGGAAGCACAAGCGTCAGGGTTGGATGAAACCCAACTCATTCCACATATGCATCACAACTTATAGACTTGTTATACAGGATTCTAAGATTTTTAAGCGTAAAAAGTGGAAGTACCTTATTTTGGATGAAGCCCATCTGATAAAGAACTGGAAATCCCAAAGATGGCAAACACTATTAAATTTTAATACCAAGCGGCGGATTTTATTGACTGGAACTCCTTTACAGAATGATCTCATGGAACTCTGGTCTTTGATGCATTTCTTAATGCCACATATTTTTCAGTCTCATCAGGAATTCAAAGGATGGTTCTGCAATCCAATCTCAGGAATGGTTGAGGGCCAGGAGACAGTTAATAAAGAAGTTGTAGACCGCTTACACAATGTGCTGCGCCCTTTCATTCTCCGTCGCCTAAAAAGAGATGTGGAAAAGCAACTTCCGAAGAAGTATGAGCATGTCATATACTGTAGACTTTCAAGAAGGCAGCGAAACTTGTATGAAGATTTCATTGCGAGCTCAGAAACACAGGCAACATTGGCAAGTTCAAATTTCTTTGGCATGATTAGTGTTATAATGCAGCTTCGCAAGGTTTGTAACCATCCGGATCTGTTTGAGGGGCGTCCAATAGTGAGTTCATTTGACATGCTTGGTATTGACATGCAATTGAGCACTTCTGTATGCACCATCCTTTCTTCTGGTCCATTTTCTCAGGTTGACTTGAAGGGCTTGAATTTATTATTTACCCAGAATGATTTCACTATGACATCATGGGAAATTGATGAAGTTGCAGCAAATGCTTGTCCCTCTAACTTAATTGAGGACATAATGCTTAAGTTCTCAGATGGTGCGCCATTGTCCTATGGCAACTATGACCGTAGAAAAATTCATGGAACTAATATATTTCACGATATACAGGCAGCCCTTTATGAGGAAAGAGCGAGACAGTTGAAGGAAAGGATTGCCTCCATTACATGGTGGAGTTCCTTACGATGCATGAAGAAACCTGTTTATGGAACTAATCTTAGCGAGCATGTCACACTTAACCATCCTGTCTCTAATATTCTCGAGATGAAGAGTAATCCTTCATGTTACCTGGATTTCTCATCTAAACTGGCGGATATGGTACTATCTCCAGTGGAACGCTTGCAAGAGATGCTTGACCTTGTGGAATGCTTTATGTTTGCGATTCCTGCTACACGAGCTCCTCCTCCCATTTGCTGGTGCACTAAAAGAGATTCTCCAGTACTTTTGCAGCCTGCTTATATAGAGAAGTTCACAGAGGTCTTCTCTCCCCTTTTGACACCCGTCAGACCTGCTATTGTTCGGAGGCAAGTTTATTTTCCTGATAGGCGGCTGATACAATTTGATTGTGGTAAGCTCCAGGAGCTTGCAATCCTGCTAAGGCGTTTAAAATCAGAAGGTCACAGGGCTTTAATTTTTACTCAAATGACTAAGATGCTTGATATCTTGGAGGCATTCATTAATTTGTATGGTTACACGTACATGCGCTTAGACGGGTCAACTCAGCCTGAAGAGAGACAGACATTGATGCAGCGATTTAATACTAATCCAAAATATTTCCTTTTTATCTTATCAACTCGCAGCGGTGGCGTTGGGATTAATCTAGTTGGGGCAGACACTGTCATTTTTTACGACAGTGATTGGAATCCCGCAATGGACCAGCAAGCTCAAGATAGATGTCATAGAATAGGACAGACACGGGAAGTGCACATATATAGGCTCATCAGTGAAAGCACAATTGAAGAAAACATATTAAAAAAAGCAAATCAGAAGCGCATGCTTGATAACTTGGTCATACAGAGTGGAAGTTACAACACAGACTTCTTTAAAAAGCTTGATCCCATTGAACTTTTCTCTGGCCATGGAGCTCTTCCTGTGGAAAAGTTGCATGAAAGTAGCTCCAGTCCTGTTGAAGGTTCCAAAAATGGATTGCCAGTACTTTCAAATGCTGATGTTGAGGCGGCTCTTAAGCAAGCAGAAGATGAAGCGGATTATATGGCTCTGAAGAGGGTGGAACAGGAAGAGGCTGTGGATAATCAAGAATTTACTGAGGAGGTTGTTGGAAAAATGGATGAAGATGAGTTCGCCAACGAGGATGACATGAAGACCGATGAAAAAATCGCCGAAGAAGAGGTTGCAAACAGGGATGGTAATCTTATCCTGTGTGGGAATAATATAAATGAAGTAAAGGATCTTACTGTTGTTAGAGGCGATGAAGACATTGACATGCTGGCTGATGTAAAGCAGATGGCAGCAAAAGCAGCTGCAGCTGGACAAGCAAGTTCATCATTTGAATACCAGCTTCGACCGATTGATAGATATGCAATGCGTTTTCTGGATCTTTGGGATCCTATAGTTGACAAATCTGTAGTGGAGTATGAGGTCAATATGAACGAAGAGGAATGGGAGTTTGATCGTATTGAAAGGTTTAAGGACGATCTTGAAGCGGAAATTGATGAAGATCAGGAACCTTTCTTATATGAAAGTAAGTACCTCCTAGGAATGATTACTTGTGATAGTGTCTTCATATCTTGTAATGTGCTAGTTTGTAATTGTTATGTCTTTACCATTTACCTCTCAGTTAAATTGAGTATGCTATATAGCCTCACTTACAAGTTACTGTTGGTCAAGCTCTTAGAGTCTTCTTTTTCAAATTTTGTGCTGATTCCATGTTAAATTTCCTTCCTTGCTTGAGTGCTTGCTGTAATGTGAATTATAGACGTCTATTTTCTCAAACTTATGCATGATCTCTGAAAAACAGGATGGGATGCTGATTTTGCAACTAAGGCATACAGAGAGCATGTTGAAGCTTTAGCTCAGCAACAGGTTAGCCAGTGAAGTCATATTGATCTTGCTCTATTTTTTCTACCAATCCAGTTTCAACACTAATAATATATTGAATCATCTGCAGTTGCTCGAAGAGCAAGAATATGAAGCTGAAACAGACAAGAGCTGCGATGTTATAAGGTATGGGCGTCGTAAAATTTGGGTTCCAGTGTTTATTCTTGTAACTTATTTTCGTGAGCAGCTCATCTTAATGGTATAAGAAATGGATTTAGGTTTTGTTGTTCATCAAATGTCAGTATCTTCCAATATGATGTATTGATCAAAAATTTTGGCCATAGAATGTTCAGATGAAAACAATTATCTTCAAATTCCCGCTTCTTTCTCTCTCCATCTCTATGATTTCAATCCTTTCCTCGATCCATGGACATCGCAATTAAATGGGACAACACTTAACCTATGGCTTCCCACTTTCAATAATAGGGTCATTGGCATAGATGTTCTTTAATATTTTCTCATGGCCTTACTTTGTATAGAGTAGAAATTTTGTTATCATATTACCGATGTTTCCCCTACTAACTTGTGTTTCTTATGTTCAGGAATGAGGAGACTCTTCAACGTAAGCCCAAGTCAAAAAAGAAGTCAAAGAAAGCTAAATTTAAGTCGTTGAAGAAAGGACCATTAGCATCTGATAATCATGTTTCTCCTGAGGAAGATCTACAACTAGTACTTTGCGAGAATGACCTTTCCCCTGAGATTATGTATAGAGAGTCCCCTCTACATTCATCACTTAAGAAAAAGAGAAAGAAGGCAGTAGCTGAACCTGAAGAAGAAACCAATCCAAGGAAAAGCTCGAAGAAAGTCAAGAAAGCTCCTGATTCAAAGCTCTCGAAAAATTCAAACTCTTCAGTCAAACAAATGGTAGAAGTTATTGATCTTGATGTTAAGTCAGCAAACAGAGGCAAAACAGGAGGCAAGATATCCATCACAGTTATGCCAATGAAACGGGTTATGGTGGTCAAACCAGAAAGGCTTAAGAAGAAAACAACTGTATGGTCTAAAGATTATTTTCCACCACCAGATTCTTGGTCAGCGCAAGAGGATGCCATGTTGTGTGCAATTGTACATGAGTATGGAACCAATTGGAACCTGGTGAGTGATGCAATTTACAGTATGACCGCTGGTGGATTTTATCGGGGGTGGTTTCGTCATCCTGTTCATTGTTGTGAGAGGTTTCGTGAACTGGTCCTTAAATATGTGCACCCGACAGCAGACAATTCTAACATTGAGAAGAATGCTGTGTCTGGATCTGGGAAGGCTCTCCTCAAAGTGACTGAGGTACTTAAAACAACAACTTGGCCTCCTAGATTTTGAAACTTTAGTTTGTTTTATTTTTCTTTCCAATAATTTTTGAGCAAACAGGCAGTTTCTGATATGCGGACTGGACCTACAAGCTTATTAACTTCAGATCCTGTTTAGTTCCAATATATTGATAATACAACATTTTAAGTAATTGTAAGCAGGAAACTAAAAGACCTCTACAAGACTTGAATGGTTGTGCTATTATGGCCCTAAAATGCATGTTTTCTGTTGTGAATCTATTGATAAAATGAATTCAGCTGTTGCATGTCTAAGGGTTTAGAGACCTTTTCATTATCAGGATCAATAAGCCGTTTTCTAATCATTTTCCATATATAAACGAATACCAGTAAACATGACATGCTTTGTGGTGATGGTTTGGGGAGAAGGGGTGATATTTCTGTACACATCGTCGTCTAAATGGTTACTCTATTCCTTGCATGGTCTATATTCTTGTGAATGTTGAATACATCCTAGCCATATATGTTTGCATGCCTTGAAATACACAATATTTGACGGTAACTTCTTGGGCAGGATCAAGCACACACATTGCTCAATGTTGCAACAGAACAGCCCGACACTGAACTGCACCTCCAGAAACATTTCATAGCCATAATGTCTTGTGTTTGGAAGGCTAAAGGCACGCAATTTTTTCGAAACAGTTTCCATACAAACAACTTGTCTTCCCACTCTTTTATGGATAAGTCGGCAAAGCTAACAGAAAACATAGATATGAGAATCTTGAGGCAAAGCAGTAAACTAGTGATGACAGCGCTCACTAGTGATGTCAGCGAGAAGCATCAAGAACGCCATGTGCCGACAACCCATAATGTGGCTCAAGCATCCATTGATCAGGTGGATATTACATTGGACTTTCTCACAAACCAAGGTGGCTATGAAACTGCTTTTCCATCGCATCTTACTCTGTCGATGCACGAGCCAGAAACAACAGTACAAGCAGAAGAATCCCATGGAGAATCTTTGCTGGCCGAATCTTCTTGCATAATTGCTGAGAATCGACACAGGTAAGGATATATATTGTCATGTTTAAAATGATACCATGCATTATTCTCTTATATTTTCTGGTGTAATTTCGTCAATCTCTAGCAACTTGAATTTGAAACAAATCTCTCGCTAGGCTTGCCTTTTTGCAGTCAGATATGGGCTAGGTTTTTGGTATTTATGTGTAGGCTTTGACCCAAAATTTGGGCTGAATTAAAATTTTGTGTTGGATTCAGGCTTGAGAATGCTGCGCTACGGGCTTAACTCAAATTAATATTTAATTAAAAAAATCCTTATACAAAAGTTCAGATATATGCAGTAGACCAGTATTTAAGCTCTCCATCCAACTTATTAAATAAGAGAAGCACTTTATCTAACTAAACTCCTTTCCTTTATTTTATTGTTATTTATTTTGCAAGCTATGAACTTATAATATTTGGAAATGCTAAATTACACTAAATTACCCTTAACTATCTTTGTTCTTCACTGAACTGCTGAAAGTTATTAGAGTAAACTCCCTCGAAATTTAATTTTAAGGGAGTTTTCCCCACTAAACCCCCTTAAATTCAGCACTTTAAGGGAGCTTAGTTAAAAACTTAAAAACAACGATAATCAAGTGTAGTTTCACTGATTAATGTAATTCAGCCATTTGGCAAATACTTGTTCTGGTCCAACCTTGATTTTTTAATGAGCAATGCTTTTCCTACCCACTTGAAATCCTACCAAAATCTACCCAAGAGACAAAATGGTAGGACCCACAACACCTTGGTAATAGTGTCAAACAAGTGGGCCCATGGTGTTTGTCTCTTGGGTAGCTTTTGGTAGAAACAGACCGGGGCTGGACTAAATCCGACCCATGGCCAATGCTGAGTTTTTATTCTCAAAATATAGCATCCATGCTTAGTGTAAATTGTTACTGATATGATAATCTAATTACAGGCTTGCTTCAGAAGCTTGCATTGAAGGTGAAGGTCCAGGATGGGCTTCCTCAGCTTTTCCCTCGTTCGCTGCTAGGCACCGGTCAAGCGGTAAACCTCAGGTGTTGGGCAAGCACAAGTCTGCTTCTGAATCATCAAAGCATCAAAGGTCTAAAATCCTGAGGACAATGGAGTCATTATCGGGCATACGCACTAAATTCTTGCAGCCATTGCCTAGACCATATTTTGAACTTAATGAATTGCCTCGCAGTTCTTTGGACCAAGGAAGTGAT
The DNA here is from genome assembly GCA_030015575.1 of Agapanthus africanus. Taxonomy (NCBI): domain Eukaryota; kingdom Viridiplantae; phylum Streptophyta; class Magnoliopsida; order Asparagales; family Amaryllidaceae; genus Agapanthus; species Agapanthus africanus. Next base: position 72,127,741 of record CM057337.1, on the reverse strand, counting down.
CTTCATTTCTCATTGACTCCAATCGATGCTCAATTTCTTGAGATGCCGAGTTTAGAATTTGTTCCTGAGGATTATGATCCGGATTTTATCACAGGGCTTGAGGATCTTGGATCGCTACAGGATATTACAGATCTTGGTTGATATTAGCTACTCAGTTTTGTAGATTCTGCTTGTTAAAAGCATAGAGCAGTCTGTATGTATCGTGTATAGTAAAAGTGCCCTAATTAAGATGGATCTCATAGGGCATATGTCTTGAGATGGATGATATTTATTCCCCTGGTTAATGAAATTACATGCATTTGGTCCCACCACAAGAATATCTTTTGTATTCTTATTTTTCCTATGAGAAATTTTGGTGGATGATGCAAGGAAAAGAAAGCTGATTTAGCATCAGTGTTTATAAAATGTTTAAATTATTTAGTTTTCATAGGTTTTTATGTCATAAGCATGTTCTGACAAAAATGAAAATTTTTAAATAAGAGTAGAGACAGAATGTAATGTGTTTGATACGTACTGTTGATGTGTTCCTACGAATTTAGGATTTTTGTCCATTAGCCTTTCCATATATCAATATTTTTCTTTCCCCTCATAATTAGTATTTATCTGTATTTTTTTCTATACTTATAAATTACTCATGTAGCCCTCCTGCTTCATTTTTGAAAATGATTTCTCTTCCATCCCGGCTAGTGCCGCCGCCATCTTTTTTCTCCTTCTCATCAACACCGTCATGATCACCGTCAACACCACCATCTTCCTCTTCTTCAACCCGTCAACAGCCCCTTCTTCCTTTTCTTCAACACCGCCGCCACTATCATCAACACCATCTCCACCACCTTCTTCCTCTTTTTCAACCGCCGCCGCCGCCATCATCAACACGCCGCCGTCGCTGCCATCTGTAACGATTCTGTTTTAATGTATAGAAAATTTGTTTAAAAGTTAATGTATAAATTGAGTATTTGCAATCCTGTGAATGCTATAAGTATTTAATTTGCTTTTGAACAGTAAGAAATAACTTGTAGTTCATTGGTAAAGCTTTACATTACTATGATGTAGACCTTGTGTTCAAATCACCCCAGCCACATTATTTTTGCTGATTTTTCTTTTAAACTTTTAGGAGCCCAAAAGTTTACACGTACGACACACGTAAAAATAAAAAGTCTTATAAAACAAACATGTGGAAATTGTTATTTATACGGCCATGGACACGTGTCTTCAATCCAGACCTCACCCTTACCCTATGGACCGGCGAGATCTCTTTGGGGGCCGGCGCCACCGGTACCATCCGTCCCAAATGCCCCCATCTCTTAACCCTAGCACCCCTTAGCCTACCCCACTACTCCTAATCTGTTTGATTTTTCTGTACATTAACAGAGTGTTAATTTACCTTTTTAATCCAAATTTTAATACATTTTTAATTTCATTCTTGATTATCCTAAACCCTAATTTCTACTATAAATATAACCCTACACTCTAGCCCTCCTCATTCAGAAATCCACTGCCAACTCTCTAAATTTTTCAAGTCCAAAAGTTGTACAAGTGGAGTTAGCCAAGGTCAAAGTTCCGGTGACGATTCAGGACAAATTCGACGACGACGCGACTCCACGACGCCTTCAAAGGTTCCCTCTACCTCCCATCTCTTCTCCAAATCAGTAAATCATCTCTCCCCTCCTCTCATTCTAATTTAAAACACTCTTATTTCAAAACTCGTCGGAAGCGGAGTTATTCCGATTTCTGATTTTCTTTTCTTTAAAAACCCAAATTTTCTTAATAACAAACCTACAAATTCTTTATATATTGTTTAGCGATCATAACCAAACACTTTAGAACAAGTTTCATCTCAAAATAACATGTTATGCAACTTTTATCACATTTTTACGATTAAATACCATAAACTTTACATTCTACATATTTCATCATATTCATTTGTATTACCTTTAAAAAACTCACGAGGTAATGACCTATCTCATCACAACACTCATTCTTGACATAGCACGATGGCTTTTGGAATTTTAGTTTGTAGGATAATTACAAATTTATAATAAAATACCCTAAACTATTACAAAACCGTATTCTTTAAATTGTCTTATTTAAATTCCATACGATTAGGTCCTTACAACCCATTTTTGGGAATCCAACTTGGTTGGTGCGGGTTATCGCACATCCATCGGACTAGTAGGACGAGATGCAGACTTCCTCACGGAGCATACGATCTCGATGGAATTTGTATTACAATTTTGAGAAAAACGTGATTTCTATTTAATAAATAAATTCTATTATATATATATATATATATATATATATATATATATATATATATATATAATCAAAATATCTACTTTAAATATATTATATATATTCTATGTTTTTTCAATTAAAAGAGTCGCAAAAGATCATGAAAATACCATCAAGAATCAATACAAGTTAAATTACAAGAAAATACTATATACCATTCAAGGTTAGGTTTATATCCACTAGAATATTTCATTTTATAAAAATTACAACTATGAAAACCCTAAAGACGATAAATAAATACTTGATATTTATTTTGAAAATATATCAAAACTATTTTTCATAAAACCCCTTAAGTTATATTAATTTACAATAAGGACCCTAGTAAACATAGGTTTAAGCGGGACCGGTTCTCTTGAGCCTCAGGGAACCGGAGAATATGAGTGCTTGCCTATCTAAGGTAGATAACCTAAAAACGGTGTTATCAATATGGTAATTGTCTTGGAAAAAGACACAAATCCTGCCGTTCATATGCAGCAGTTACCGATAACTCCAAAACTAATTCAGGACTTCAATTCTGTTTAAGTGTCTGACCAGGCAGAGTCTCAGTCTAATCTGAAGTCAATCAATCCATTCTTGAATATGATTCAAGTATAACTCCAATTCAACATGAATCCATTTATATCAGAATTCAATCTATATCAACATGAACATGATTTGATCGAACCATGGATATACATTTGACTGGTCTACATGACTATCCGTCTATATCTTTTCCATTTACATGAACTATTGATATCATGATTTCAGCAAGTTGTACATCTATTAAACAAAACAATATACATCAATACATAATACATTACGGGTAGACTGGTACAGAATGTGTTAGAAGTGGCACGAGACGGTCACTTTAATACACCCAACCTGAATATCCATTGCTGTTGTTCCATAGCTTAACGGTTGTGCTCCGTATACCTTAGTCCACGGAATAGTTGGACTCCTCTCGTACATACTGGTATATTCTGTACCAGGCTACAAACAACTGCGTTAACATAATAAACTCACAATACACCAGTTATATTCTCATATCTGTCTATTCATCTGTCTATTATATTCCTACTTTTCTTTAGAACTTACCGAGCGATTGTTCGCTGACGACATTCCTTCTCTCTTCTTTCTTTGGAATGTTGTCAGATGGATCCGACTCACTGGAGATAGAGCCTAATTCAGAGGACTTGGATCAGTTCAGCGAGAACCCCAAGCTCTAGATTCTTGTATATACTTTACTTTCATGTTCATGCCATTGTTTAGGCATTGTTTTCCTCATTGTATTTACTTTTCAGTTGTATTGTAAAGAAATGTTTAATAAATAAAAGTTGTTATTCATTTATATTTTATTTCTTCTTGTGTATATTTACATTATATTGCTTAGTTACGCTTAGCATGTTTACTTCTGAGTAAATACGTAGCGGGGCAGTCACGTCTCCTTACCGGTACACTGGGAAGTGGGACGTGACACCATCCTTCTTCCTCCTCCTCCTCTTCAACCCACCGCCTCTTTCTTTTCGGGCATCGCCGCCATCCCCATCGCCACCTCTTCCTTTCTCCTCCTCTTCAACACCGCCATCTTCTTCTCCTCTTTAACACCGCCGCCGCCGCTACCATCACCACCACATACTTCTTCTTCAATGCACAACCGCCGCCATCATCATCAACAACACACTGCCGCTGCCATCCTTCTTACTTCTCCTTATCTTTAACCTGCCACCGCCTCCTTCTTCCTCCTTCTTTCAGGGCATCGCCGCTGTCCTCACTGCCACCTTTTCCTTTCCTCACTGGCAGTGTTGAAGAGGAGGAGAAAGGAGGAAGTGGCGGTAGGTACGATGGTGATGCCCGAGAAGGAGGAGGAAGAAGGAGGCGGTGGCGGTGGCAAGTTGAGGAGGAAGAGGAAGAAGGATGGCGGCGGCGGTATGTTGTTGATGATGGTGGCGGCAGCGGTTGTGGGTTGAAGAAGAGGAAGAAGAAGGTCGTGGTGATGGTGTTGGCGGCGACGGTGTTGAAGAGGAGGAAGAAGAAAGAGGTGTTGAAGAGGAGGAGGAGGAGGAAGATGGTGGTGGCTTTGACGGTGATGATAGCGGTGGCGGTGTTGGTCTTGAAGATGATGAGAAAGAAAACAGCGGCGGTGGGGACGACGACGTGGCCGGGAAGGAGGAGGAGGAATTATTTTCAAAAGTGAAGTAGGAAGGTTGCAGGAGCAACTTGTAAATATAGAGGGGCTACACGTATATACTAACTATGGAGGGACAGAAAATTATTGAAATATGAAAGGAGCTAACGGAAAAAAAAACCTTGAATTCAAGTGACTTGAACAAGATGAGCAAAAAGATCTAGCAACGAAAAGGAAAAAGAAGATGATGAGAAAGAAAACAGCGGCGGTGGGGACGACGACGATGGCCGGGAAGGATGAGGAGAAATTATTTTCAAAAGTGAAGTAGGAAGGCTGCAGGAGCAACTTGTAAATATAGAGGGGCTACATGTAAATATTAACTATGGAGGGACAGAAAAATATTGAAATATGAAATGAGCTAACGGAAAAAAAAACCTTGAATTCAAGTGACTTGAACAAGATGAGCAAAAAGATCTAGCAACGAAAAGGAAAGAGATGATTATAAGGAAAGCCAAATGAGTAATGAAAATTGCATTCGATCAAGATTTTTCCAAAGGGCTGAAATGCAACACGAAAAAAAGAAAAAGGAAAAAGAAAAACAAGATAGCTATGTGTCACGACCCAAATATGGCACGTGACTGGCGCCTAGAACACGTGACATCTAAAGACATCTACGCAATCTAAGTAAGCCAAAACCCGGAATCTAAACCTTTTTGAAAATTATTGTAGGTGAGGTTTCAATAATCATCTGATAAAAACAATTTAAAATAACATCTAAGTATGTTGAAAAGCATTTATGACATTTTGAAACTTGACATCACCCCCTTTCCATTTTTTTTATAAAAACCCGATACAACATAAAAAAATAGCATCCCAATGGAAGCTAGTCTCCACGTCTAAACAATGGAGCAACCAATCAATCTAAATCAGAAGTCGACTCCAAAGAGTACGACAACTCAAAACACAACTCTATTCCTCGATTCTAAGTCCATAATATGTCATTTCTAAGTTGATGAAGTTTCCACTAGATACAAGAATATATGAATAATCAAGAGTGAGTAGGATACAATAACAACTCACTTACCCATCAATCTCCAAAAGAATGTGTGCCCAAACCGCTGATAATCCAAGCGGTAAAACCTGCAAGAAACTGTGGCACAACGGGGATGAGTTGCCAACTCAGTGAATAAAAGTGCATCTAAAGGTAGAAATCGAAATGCATGACGATTACCTAGGTCATAGGTATAGTACTATCATAATCTGTATCGATATACTATATGATATGCAAAGGTACAACACTAGCTATCATGCAATCACAGGTATAATATCTCAATGTTATATGAATCAAAATCATGAATCTATTATCCCTATTGGAATTCCCTTTTTTGGCTATGAATGTCTGTACAAATATATGCAGGTACTGTCCTCTGGATCAGTCCTGATGGAATCCAATAAATACATATCTAACGATGTACCTCATGATAATGATCGTATCAATATACAAATAGATGCCCAGCATCGACATCGAAATCCAAAATCTTTCGTGTCCAGCATCGACACGTAAATACAGATACCGTCGACATCATCTCAACAGATGATCGTCACCCGATATCCTGGCTACGATCAGTATCCCCTGGATATCTGCCGTACCTAATCGAACCCCGGTCAGTATCCACTGGATAGCTGCCGTGCTCATCTCAATCTCCGGTCAGTATCCCCTGGATATCTGCCGTGCTCAATTCTATCTCCGGTATCGAGTATCCTCGCTTGGCTCCCCCGCCTCAATGCGGCTATCCTGCCCCTCGGTCTCGACCGGGTCCACCATATATCCAACTGTATATCTCCCCCACTCAGTCTGGATAACGTAAAAATCCGCGACCGTATATCTCCCCCACTCGGTCCGGAACAAAACCAGAAAGCACAAAACTCATGGTGGATGTTTTACTCATCATCTCAAAATATCAAGTAAGGAATAAAAATAATTGCATAGTTCGTATTGATGATATACTATATATGTATATATATATATATATAACAGTGTCCCATACCACTGATATATATATTATCAGGAGTAAAATACTCAGAAATCTCAAGAAAATCAAATACATCATCTATAGTACTACAACATGAATAGGAAACGACTACGTAATCATATCACATAACATAATGATTTCAGTTCTAATGTGTCATGGCACTACTAATGACGTGTAGTGTAGCATATGCGTCTGTGCTTGTACAACATGGAAATCATTAGTATTTGTGCAAGTGTTCTATGGTGTAACAATCTATATATTTACACATATATATCAGAACGATTCTACAGTGACATGGCAGTACCAATTGTTAGTGTATATACCCTAGAGGCCATTATTGTATCATACTAGTTTGTATATCACTTAATGGAAGCTTGGGATATTCACCTTGTATAGACAATCTTGTTCAAAATAGTAGTATGCTACTTGGTTTGTTTCTACTTCAATATGTGTATGTGTTTCTTTTAGCATATTGCTTATACATATTAGTAGAGCCTTTAGGATCTTTGATTGATTACCAGCGTTGTGATGGCAGTCACACTCGTGGGGGCTGGGTAATCCGCAAGCACATCCTTATGCAGGTCCCTAGTCATAGGACTATCGAGACAGGGCATCGATACTCCGGAGTAGACTAGCGTATGCGCTTCTCATCCCAGCAGGGGAGACGGTCTGTCCCACAGCCGTCAGTACGTCGTACTTGAGATAGTATGCGGGTGCTCGTTAGGTTATGAGTACACTGGACAGGACTCGTCAGGAACTGATTGGTTAGTATTATACCTATCGTCAGTTATCAGTTCCCAGGTGACATGAGTACAGCTTAGTCCGCTGACTTGACACTGTCACTTCGCCTCGAGTGTGTTCCCACTGTACTTTGATTACTACCCTACCACGGCTCAAAGGAGTCGTGCAAACGGGTAGTAGTTGGGTGCAGTCCCGAAGCACTTGGAGGCAGTGATGGTTAGACAGGATTCGTCTCTCCCGGTATTGGAGGTTGATATCGCGCTGTGTCTAGGAGAGCCATTACACAAAGTCCCTGGCCAGGGCAAGCGAGATATACTGGTAGGTTTCCAGTGTTATCTCAGGGTGTTCTGGGCTCCACTCCGACACGACTTGTACCGCTATTAGGGGACTGACGTTTACCGCCCCCTAGGCCCGTCATGCGATATTCTCAGACGAACAGACCGGACTGTACAGAGATTGTCACATTCAAGCTCAGTAGGAGTTCAGATGGGTTTCACCTCGTCCGTCTTCTTATCGGCATCTACCTGGAGGCCGTTACGCACAGCTGGTGCCACTTGCGGTCTGTGGTTAAACCCACTGCCAGCATAGTGTCGAGTCTTTAGAGTCCCACACAGAAAGCTATTCGCCTTTAGGCAAAAGAGTAGAGGTCGCATGGTTTTGGACAGGGTTCGGTCACATCCGTGCACTTATACACGTTTAGTGTCCGGGCAGTTATCACTAGCGGGTTTTGGTTTAAGCCAGATCCTAGTGTATGTTTTGGGATTGGTTTTATCTCGTCTGTATTCGTGTTCCTCGGAACGCGGATGCGGGTGTGTATGCACAGTTGACAGAGAGACAGAGGCAGAGGATTCTCATTAGGGTTGTTGACTGTTGACTTTTACTAAACCCTAATGAGAATAAGAAATATGATTAACAATAATATTAATTAAGTATTATTGTTACATGGTTGTTGATGGTTGACTTTGTTGACTTGTTGACTTAGTTGACCGGTTGACTAGGTTGGACTTGTTGACCATCATCATGACAATGGCTATCATTTCTTGGCATTGACCTTGGCTTGCTTATTTGTTCACACATTGCATTTAATGCAAGAAATGATATGGCCACTTGATATGATAACAACCATCACATAATACTCAATTATTATTATGTGTTATGATGATTTTGGATTATGAGAGCTTGGATGGCAAAAGTCTTGCTCATTTTTCTTTCATTTCCTTTCTCTCTCATGCTTGAGCTCTCCCTCTTCCTCTTGCTCTCTCTCTAGTTCATGGTTCACTTGTCTCATGTGTTGAGAAGCAAGAACCATAGAGATAAAACCCAACACACTCCTCTACTCATCCTAGTTCACAAGGTCTAGCAAGCCAAGTGTTCTAGTTTCTTCTAGTTTGAAGTGAAGCCAAAGGTAGAAGCTTTCGGGTGGATCCATCTTCGGCGCGAGAAGACGACGAGGTGAGGCCGATCCGACCACCGCAAGGAGTTGAAGACGAAGGAGTTCAAGTTAAGGTATAACCCCCTAACCGAGTAGGTAAAACTCTTGTTAGGATTGTTAGATAGTTGTTTAACAAAGATCCGTATTTTGAGTCCATGTTAAGATATAACCCCCTAACCGAGTAGGTAAAACTCTTGTTAGGATTGTTAGATAGTTGTTTAACAATTGTTGGAGATAATGCCCTCAGAGTCAATTATTGGATCACAGGCACGTGATTGCAATGATTGAGGGAGGACCTATACCGGTAGGACAGTCTTACTTAAGATGATAGTATGCTATCTGGTTTATCTTTATCATCGTGTACTGCTTTAGGTGACCTTACAGGTCACTATTGCGCGTTGATAGAGCCCTTAGGATTCTTGCTTGACGGCCAGCAGTATGATGGCGATCATATACATGGGAACTGTGGTCTATAAGCACATCTTTAAAAGGTCCCTAGTTGTGGGAGTTTTCGAGACAGGGCATCGATACTCCAGAGTAGACTAGTGTATACAGTCGAGACCCCGACGAGGGGCGGTGGCTGGTCTCACAAGCCACTGGTGTCAGTTGGTTCACCTAAGATGTATATAGGTGTTCATTGGGTTATGAGTACACCGGACAGGACTCGCCGGGAATATGCTAGTTGGTCTTATACCTGACGTCAGATAGCAGTTCCCTGGTGACATGTGTACAGGTTAGTTCATCGACCTGGGATCGTCATTTGTCTCGTGTGAGTTCCCACTGTACTTTGATTACTACCCTACCACGGCTCAAAGGAGTCGTGCAAACAGGTTTTAGTTGGGTACAGTCCCGAGCCACATGGAGGCAGTGAGCGGATCTGCAGGGGTTCGTCTCTCCCGGTATTGGGGGTGAGGTCGCGCTGTGTCTAGGAGAGCCATTACACAAAGCCCTCGGCCGAGGCAGGAGATTTACTGGTAGGTATTCCAGTAGTATCTCAGGGTGTTCTGGGCTACACTCCGACACAACTTGTACCGCTTTTGGGGGTCTAACTTTTACCAACCCCCTAGGCCCGCCATGCGATGCTCATAGACGAATGGACCGGACTGTACGGATATTGTCACTGACAGGCTCAGTAGGGTGTCAGGATGAGTTCACTCATCGACGTCCCTTTTGGTCAATACCTGGTAGCCCGTTACGTATGGCTAATACCTCTGACGTGCTAGTGGTTAAATCCACAGCCAAAGTATTGACGAGTCTTTAGAGTCCTCCACAGACCGTTTCTCAAGTTTCGGGCGAAACGCTGTAGAGGCCGTATGGAGATATGGCAGGGTTCGATCAGATACGTGCGGTATTGCATGAATCATGATCGGACGGATAATACTAGCGGGTTTTGGTTTAAGCCGGATCCTAGTATTGTACAGTGTAGATTTTGTCTCTTTGAATTTGTATTCAGTGGGAATACAAATGTGGGTATGTATATACAGTCGCAGGGTTTTCCTGTAATTTATTACGGGATCAGTTTTCTGAAGTTGCCAGTTTGCATTCCGTTTCGGCCATTTTCTTTTGTATTTTTCCTTGGCTGAAAATTGATGGAGGAGGGCTTATTTGCAATTGTGCAAATTAGCATTGTGGAGGGTGGTCTTTGCATATTGTTGCTTCATGATGGTTGCACCATCATTTGACTTCATTTGACTTCATCATTGCTTGACTTTGCTTGATAGTGATGGATATGATTAGGTGATTGAGTGTTGGACTTGGTTTGTGATCATGATTCATTATGATAACCATTTTCCTTTTGCTTGCATTATTGGCTTCTCACCCCCTTGACAATTTGCTACACTCTCTCATTCTTGATGAAGTCATGGCCGGCCACTTCTCTTAGGGGGCTACCCATTTTTTTTTGGTGGGGATTTTTGGTTCTCTTCATGCTTGCAAAAATCCCTAAGTTCATCTCAAAAATGCTATCTTCTCATTCCTCCACCAAAAGGCAACTTTCTTAACCCCATTGAGACAAAAGAGTTCTACACTTCATCTACAGCACTTCTTGGGCACGTCGACTCGCCAACTTCATGCCCGAGTTGCCTCGGTCCAGAGGTGGGAGCCCGTAAAAGAACCCGGCGATATGGTGCCCTTCCGACGAGGAGTTGAAGACCGGAGATTCCGCGGGGAGATCGGGACGACGACGAGAAGACCGAAAGACACGGATCGCTCAGTATATCTCTCTACCCTTTCTTCTTTTTGCTAGTAGTAGGTTAATGGCTCGATTCGGGTTTATGGTCCGCGGTGGTCCGAGGTGTAGTGTAACATATATTTAAGTGCTTGTGCAGCATATTACTCATTGGTATTTGTGCAGTGTTCTACTAGAGTGTGCGTAACGCGGAAACATATATTATAGATAATATAATCTAAACATACTTATTGTAATTACTTGTCATGAGCTATACCCTTATCTTTAGAAAGGATCGGAACGTTAAGTTTGAAATAAGGAAGCTGCCTTAGATTTAAAAGAGATGTTTGTTTTAGAAACCGGCACGTATCCTGGTAGTTTATTCAAAAGACAACGAACCGTGGTTTTTAAAATAATATAGCTCATACCAGTATTACAACTTAAAACAGAACATAATCTATCTCTACGAGTCAAAGAATAAATTGGCCGTTAATAGGCATACAAAGTTCATCATATCGTTATATCCATATCACCTTAAATACGGCATGATCCCTCGTACAAACTCATCAATTCATACCCATATCATACGGATCAATATCACATATATCTCATTTAAAAACTACATATGAAACTTTATGCAAATGGAGGTATACAAGATGCAATATCATATTGATGCTTTGACGAGAAGCTAAACTTAATTAGATATCATAATAATAGTTATACGGTTGCGGGGGTGCTATACGCCATCCGCCCGACTTCTCCCGTAGATGTAAGTCTACTCACCGGAAATACGTCGTATCCACTCAGGAATCTCCGATCCTTTTTCCTTTCTTCGCGGCCTCCGAAGTTCCCGTATTGGAATCTAATATTGTAATAACTTGTATAAGGAAACGGCTACTCCGATACGACAAAATCATGAAAACACAAATTGTACGTTCTAATTACACTACATACGACCATTGCAAATGACTTAATACTTAACCTCACTGAAATCTATCCTAACTCTGCACCGCGACAAAAAACAGATCGCGTTACGTTTTACACGTATCGTATTTTGGGTTTTATATATACCTTTTCCGATATTAGCTTTCAGATTTTATTTACAGTTAAACTAACTTGTTTAAATAATACCAAAATAGCCAAAACTCTACACAGAGACCTACCCCACAAGCCAAAACACCCAAACCCCCCAGAAATCCGGCGACGCCGGAATTCCTCTTAAGGTCGCTGGCCAACATCCGATACCCTGGGTCCGTTCTCCTATGGTTTGTTCTAGGCCCCACATACATTATTCTGGCACTGTTTTGTTACTTTGATTTTTATCTAAACTATAGCAGATTATAACAGAGTTCAGTTTTGCTAAAAATACGATATTATGGACACTATGATTTCAATCTTGAACTAGTTTCAGAATCTAATTCCTACTATGATTAAGGATTTTACCCTCAAGTAATTGCTGGAATAACTCTCCTCAAGATGCATAAGCTCCTAGTCCTAGCTTGATGATGAGAGATCCCTAGACTTAGCTCTTCTCATTTCTTCTCTGCTCTTCTTTATTTTGTTTTGTTTTTCTTTGCTTTCTTTTGAATTTTCAGAAGTTTTTAAATTGATTAATTGATCTGAACACCTTATATAAATGGTGAAGGGAAGGGTGAGGTGTAGGAGGAGGTGTCAATGATCAAGGTGTGGTTGTTTCATGCAAGGAGGAGGTGTTTGAGTGAGTGTGTGCATGCAAGTAGGAGGTGTCCTTGCATTATCCATCAATTTTGATTTATCTTAAGATAAAATTCTGAACAAAACCTAATTTACCTCTTTTTGACTTACACCCTTAACAATTTCCCCTTTGCACAAATCCATAAACTTTACATAGAAACCCTTCACAACTTATGTTATTATAAAACACCCTTATTATTAAAATGAAGCTCAAATTCACATTAAAACCTTTATAATTTATTTATGTTGCATACAAAAACTAAAATTTAATTTGTTTTACATAAAACTTATGATATTGTCTTATTTGGTTTTAATAACTTTTTAATTTAACACTTTATTATTTAATTAAATAATTTTATTTAATTCCAAAATTTCAAAATGTTACAATATTCCCCCCTTAAGAAAATTCGGTCCCCGAATTTAAAATTAACTAGGCATATCCTAAAAAAAACGTGGAAATCTCATTTCGCATCGCATCCTCGGTTTCCCAAGTAATCTCCTCGCGATTCGTTTCTTGCCAAAGAACCTTTACAGATGGAAGTACCCTCGATCTCAGTTTCTTTGCCTGCCTGCCTAGAATAGCTACAGTCTGCATTGTATAGGATAAATCCGGCTCAAACTGTAAGGTCTGATGCTGGATCGCGTGAGAAAGATCATGAAGATACTTGCGAAGCATCGAAATGTGAAACACCGGATGCACATCGGGAAAACTTGGTGGCAGTGTTAAACGATAATCTACAACACCCACTCTCTTTAGAACCTCGTAGGGTCCGACACATTTGGGGCTGAGCTTCCCCTTCTTCCCGAAACGTATCACACCTTTTATCGGAGATACACAAAGGAACACATATTCTCCCACATCAAACTTGAGTTTACGATGTCGATGGTTTGAATATGATTTCTGTCTGCACTGGGCCGCTCTCATTCTATCTCGTATCAGTTGAATTTTTTCCGTAGTCTCCTGTACTACCTGCGGTCCCAAAATGCTACTCTCGCTCAGTGTCATCCAGCAAACATGCGATCGACATTTCCATCCATACAAAGCTTCAAAGAGAGCCATCTGGATCGTCTTCTGAAAACTATTGTTGTACGAAAATTCCATCAAAGGTATGTGACGATCCCAACTACCACCGAAATCAAGGCTGCAAGCTCTAAGCATATCCTCTAAAATCTGAATGGTCCGCTCTGACTGACCATCCGTCTGAGGGTGAAAAGCTGTACTTAAAACTCAATCGTGTACCAAGAACTTCTTGAAGTTTCTGCCACAGCCTGTTAGTAAACTGGGTACCCTTATCTGACCCTAGGCTCGTTGGAACTCCATGCAATCGGACAACCTCGTCGATATAAATCTGAACGCACCGTGTAACCCATACGTCGTCTTCACTAATAGAAAGTGAGATGCCCTTGTCAGTCTATCCTCAATCACTCAGATGGAATCATACCCTCTGCTAGTCCTGGGTAGACCCACCACAATCCATGGAAATTTGTTCCCATTTCCACTCCGGAACGATTAAGGGCTGCAATTCTCCAGCCGGCCTCTGGTGCTTTGCCTTGACTTGCTGACAAGTCAAGCATCTTGAAACAAACTCCGCAATGTCGCTCTTCATACCTCTCCACCAATAAACATCCCTTAAATCATGATATATCTTGGTGGAACCAGGATGAATACTGTATGCTGACCTATAGGCCTCCTCTAAGATCTCACGTCTCAGTCCATCCGAATTTGGCACACAAAGACGGGTTCCAAAACGTAATACCCCACTGTCATCAATCACAAACTCCGATTCTCTGCTCTGCCTAACCTGATCCATAATCTCTGTCATACGATCATCTGCGGGCTGTGTCTCTCGAATACTATCCAATAACTGAGGTCGGGTGCGAACATGTACTAACTGTCCTCCTACTGAGGTGAACTCAAACTGTATACGGTTATCACATAAAATCTGCCCGTCTGTAGAAGACTGTCTCTGCAAGATGCGTAAATGAGATAAGCTACCTCCAGGTCTCCGACTCAAAGCATCCGCTACAACATTTGCTTTGCCTGGATGATACAAGATCTCACAATCATAATTCTTCACGAATTCCCTCCATCTACGCTGTCTTAGATTCATATCCTTCTGCTGAAAAATATACTTTAAGCTCTCATGATCTGTGAGAATCTGGCACGACTCTCCACATAAGTAATGTCTCCAAATTTTTCAGAGTGAATACTACAGCAACCATCTCCACATCATGAGTGGGGTAGTCCTGCTCGTGCCTCTTCAACTGTCGAAAAGCATAAGCTACAACCCTGCCGTGCTGCATCAATGCATAGCCTACACCCACTCGAGATGCATCACAATCCACAACAAAACCACCTGACCCGGAAGGTAACGATAAGACAGGTGCAGTCGTCAATCAAGTCTTTAACTGCTGAAAACTCTATGCATCTGTCCCAAGAAATGGAACTTCCTTCCTAGTCAATTCGGTCAACGGTGCAGCGATCCTGATAAAATCCTGCACAAAACGTCTGTAATAATCGGCCAGACCCAAGAAACTTCGAACCTCAATAACTGAAACAGGTATGGGCCAGTGTTGTACCGCTTCTATCTTCTTTGGGGTCCATACGTATCTCATCTCTTGCAACTACGTGACCCTAGAATTCTACAATATCCAGCCAAAAATCATACTTGGAGAATTTAGCGAATCCGTTACTTCTGATACCCTGGAGAGAAGTCTGGCTAATCTCACCTTCGAAGACTCGTCCCAATTTATCGGAGAAAACCTTACTACACGATCTCCTTCTTGAACTACTTGCATCTGGTCTGAACAAACTCCATCAGAAGAAATACATCAATTTCACCGATCTCGTATCGAAACGCCACAACGGATTTAAAATCCTAACCATCTCACCTTTGAACGTCTATGAATCATGTTGTTCCATCTACACTTGTAACCTCGTCAATCTTTAACTTCATGAACTCCGGAATTAACATCTCGATAATCTTAGCAAATATTGATACTGCTGTCTGAATAGTACCCAACACCATGATCTTCGGAGAGGGGAAAACATCACGTCTCAAGTCTGCATGAGCTCTAACAATGACTCTACCATCTGATGCGGATTCCGAAGAAACTCGCTCCACAATTAGAACTCGATTATATATGAATAAACGACATCTCTATATCATCGAAAAGTCACACCAGTCGGTCTTTGTCCCAGACAAATCTGCTCTGACCATATCTCTAACTGTAGCCCTCTCGGCCCTCATAACATGGTGATCGAAACAATCAATCATGCACTGACGAAGATAGGTCAACGGAAGGAATAGAAGGAAAATCTCAAGATATAAATCCTATGGTATCTTAGACGGAGTATCATATCGTAAATATGCCGCGGAATATATGTACGGTACGTCACTCTACTTAGTACTTACTCCATCAACAAAAGTCATCCTATATAACGAAAATTCAGGTATAAGACCCCTAAAGTCAAGTCTAAGTCCTATAAGGTCAAGCCTAGGTAAAAATGTATTCCCAGACTCCATATAGTCAACCTAGACTCGAACAAAGGTAAAACCAAACGCTTTGATACCAACTTTGTCACGACTCAAATGTGGCACGTGACTGGCGCCTAGAACACGTGACATCTAAAAATATCTACGCAATCTAAGTAAGCCGAAACCCGGAATCTAAACCTTTTTGAAAATTATTGGAGGTGAGGTTTCAATAATCATCTGATAAAAACAATTTAAAATAACATCTAAGTATGTTGAAAAGCATTTATGACATTTTGAAACTTGACATCACCCCCTTTCCATTTTTTTATAAAAACCCGATACAACATAAAAAAAAATAGCATCCCAATGGAAGCTAGTCTCCACGTCCAAACAATGGAGCAACCAATCAATCTAAATCAGAAGTCGACTCCAAAGAGTACGACAACTCAAAACACAACTCTATTCCTCGATTCTAAGTCCATAATATGTCATTTCTAAGTTGATGGAGTTTCCACTAGATACAAGAATATATGAATAATCAAGAGTGAGTAAGATACAATAACAACTCACTTACCCATCAATCCCCAAAAGAATGTGTGCCCAAACCGCTGATAATCCAAGCGGTAAAACCTGCAAGAAACTGTGTCACAACGGGGATGAGTTGCTAACTCAGTGAATAAAAGTGCATCTAAAAGTAGAAATCGAAATGCATGACGATTACCTAAGTCATATGTATAGTACTATCATAATCTGTATCAATATACTATATGATATGCAAAGGTACAACACTAGCTATCATGCAATCACAGGTATAATATCTCAATGTCATATGAATCAAAATCATGAATCTATTATTCCTATTGGAATTCCCTTTTTTGGCTATGAATGTCTGTACAAATATATGCAGGCACTGTCCCCTGGATCAGTCCTGATGGAATCCAATAAATACATATCTAACGATGTACCTCATGATAATGATCGTATCAATATACAAATAGATGCCCAGCATCGACATCGAAATCCGAAATCTTTCGTGTCCAGCATCGACACGTAAATACAGATACCGTCGACATCATCTCGATAGATGATCGTCACCCGATATCCTGGCTACGATCAGTATCCCCTGGATAGCTGCCGTGCTCATCTCAATCTCCGGTCAGTATCCCCTGGATATCTGCCGTGCTCAATTCTATCTCCGGTATCGAGTATCCTCGCTAGGCTCCCCCGTCTCAATGCGGTTATCCTGCCCCTCGGTCTCGACTGGGTCCATCATGTATCCAACTGTATATCTCCCCACTCAGTCTGGATAACGTAAAAATCCACGACCGTATATCTCCCCCACTTGGTCCGGAACAAAACCAGAAAAAACAAAACTCATGGTGGACGTTTTACTCATCATCTCGAAATATCAAGTAAGGTGTAACAACCATGTTCAGTTATACCAATTTCTGTTCCTGTATTTATTTATTTGTGGTATTTTATAGATTTATCGTGTTTGGGTGCGAATGGTATTTTTACACTTTACATTGCATTCGACCCGACCCGCTTGCTTGAATCTGTCTGATTCTTATTTATAGATTATCTTGACTTGTTGCATGGACACGTGCGTCTTATGATTAGTACATGCTGACATTTTACCTGGTATTGCTTCTTTTACCATATAGCATTTTAGGTCTTGTAAAATAATTTAAAATTGCATTTCATAACCTGCATGATACCCCTAACTCGGTGGTAGCGTCCGCGCATCTTGTTCTCGTCCCGTTCAGTAAAACGGACGTGTTTGGATGGCTACGCGCACGTACGTGCATCCGTTCTTGGGGGTATGCATTTTCTTTAACTGAGCATTCATTTTGAAATTTGGAAGTCGCAAATATTTTTCATATTTTAAATATGGATTTTTAGACCCGACCCGGGCGTGTTTTGGAGTAAATTTGTAATTGCCAAAATCTCAAAACGGACTAATATTATATTCTTTATATGTTTATAAACTATTATTATTCTTTTAACTAATATATATTACTAAATCATTCTTATACTAACAGTTTAGTTTCATATATATATATTATATTTTTTTATATTAAGCAAATCTTAACTGTGACTCTCTCTCTCTCTCTCCTGACTCTATCTCTATCTCTCGTGACTCTCTCTCTTTCTCTCTCCTCTAAGTATAATTTTTCTTTAACCCTATATTCTACTGCTCACGTCCTCATCATCTTCTTCTTTTTTCCTTTTCATTTTTCCCCGCGCGCAACCCTTCCCTGCGACCCCGACCACCTCGCCTCGCCTCCCTCCTCTCATTGTCGACTTCCCCTCCTCGACCTCCTCACATCCCCACGACTCATCTTCCCGCTACAACCCATCTCCCCGCACGTCTTCGTCCATGACCCGATGAAACCCGACCCTGCACCTCGTCGCCGGAGCTCGCCCCGTCGACACCTTCCTCCATTTTCTCTTTCCCTTCTCCTCTCCTTTTCCTCTCCTTTTTCCCGACCAACCCTCGAACAAGTCAAGATCCCCGACACCCTTCCCTCGCCTGCAACCTCCGCCTCGCCCGCACCTCGCCGCCGGCGATCTCTCATCCTCGCAGACACCTTCCCCTCTCTTTCTCTGCTCGATTTCCTTCTCCCCCTCTCTTTTCCCTTGCACACCCAGACACCACTGCAAACCGACCCTAGAAAACCCTAGAACCCTAACCCAAGCCTTGCCGCAGCCACTACCATCGCCGCGGATCTCGCCGTCGACGGCCCATCATTGTCGTCGTCGTCTCTCCCGTCTAGTATCTATCTACGATCACCAGAATCCCAGTCTTCTGCTCATTCTTCTTCTTCTATTTCTTCTCTTTCTTTCTTGTTTTTCCGACCATCCCCGGGAAACCCTGTCTGCACCTTGCCGT
The DNA here is from genome assembly GCA_030015575.1 of Agapanthus africanus. Taxonomy (NCBI): domain Eukaryota; kingdom Viridiplantae; phylum Streptophyta; class Magnoliopsida; order Asparagales; family Amaryllidaceae; genus Agapanthus; species Agapanthus africanus. The sequence goes on along the minus strand of CM057337.1, from coordinate 72,108,887 downwards.
CGACGGCTTATCGTCGACGACACCCCCTTGCCTTGTTCTCTGGGACCCTTCTTCTCTGTCCCAGAGAACCCGGAGAACCCCAACCTTCTTCTCTTTCTTCTTCTTTTTCTTCTTTTCTCCTTCGTCTTCTTTTCTTGATTTCTTGGATTCACGTGTTCCCAATCACCGCCGGTGCCGTGCTCGCCGCCACTGATCCGGGCGACCCGGTGAACATTCCTATCCAGCGTGGCCGTTCCTGCATTGCTTGGTTCGGTCCCGTGTGAGCCGTGTGTGCATTGTAACTTTTACCGACATTGGACGTTACCGGGCGTATCCGTCGCGTAATCCATCGAGGCAAGTAAAACTTGCTACATGCTATTATATTATTTTATACAAATTTAATTTCATGATTAAACCTGTAAATTAAAGCTAAGGCTATTAGTTTCCATTTTACATTTCGATATCCGGTTATATCATTTTAGATTTACAACTTGAACCCTATCATGTTGTATTCTGTCTTACTATACGTAGTACCCTCATACGTGTTTAAATCACATAATAATTATCTGCATAGCCCACAGTACCTTTTAATAGTTTATACCCTATCGGACACCCGTTTGCATCCATTTAACCTATTTTTATATATAATTGCATCACTAGGTTATTTAATACATGCTAATGTGATTTTAATATTCCATATTCATTTAAGTGTATGATACTTAATATTGGAACCATAACCCTAATTCTAATCGATAACCGTACATCCTTATAGTTTAATCGGTACCTATTTGCATGTAACATCACAATGTTCCATTTTTTATTGTTCCATTAGTACTTCATGCTTGTTTTGTATACCCATGCTTATGTTAGTTTGATTGTGTGCACCCCTGACATGACTTGTCACACCCACTACTTGACACGATATGGTACCGTGCAACTCTTGACATGACATGACACCTGTATACATTACTTGACTTGACCGGATGTACCATGGCTTTACCTGTTAACTGATCTTGTGTCTAATGCCAACAAACCTGACCAGTTGTACTTACGGACAGTTCCTGTTGTCTATCCATACAAACCTGTACTTGCCTGATCCTGGGTTGGCATTAGCTCTAGATTACTTAATACCTGACTTGAATACATATAACCTGGGGGTATGGGGAAATCAATGATGAAACCTGACTTGTAACTCGACAGTTCGCTACCTTTACTGATCAGTTTTAGAGGCTAGACCAGCTTTGGGATGCTGCTGCTGACATCGTCCATCGTTATCCACTACCTTTTTAGAGGGTAGGCCAGCCTTGGGATGATGCGATGGACATCATTCATAGTTACCCCTTTTCCTTTTAGTGCCTAGCGGCATGTCTCGGTTTCATCCCGAGAATCTTCACCGTGATCCCGGGCACGTACGGGATACTATTGAGTTACATCGATGATTCATCGAATTGATTTCAGAGACTTGAGAGTAGTTAACCCAATAGACCAGTTTAGATTACTCACTGCACACTACCTTTCACTGCCCTGATTTATATTGCTGTTACACCTGCTTTACCATTCATGTTCATACTTGCATGTATTGCTACCCCTGTTATAGTATTGCTTGATTTTATGACGCACTGACGTCTGGGTTTTGCATGGCCCAGATTCTCTACCTTTGTTGCAGACTAATCAGGAGTACTGCCGCTGTTAGGCCGAGCGGTGAGGATCCTGTTGGTATCCAGTTTTACTTTCCAGGTGTTTTATTTATTTGATCTTTTGCTTCTGCATATTGTATTATTTCTTGATTCATTTACTATGGCTTATGGACATGTACTAGATAATTTAGTTTACTTTCCTGTTCTTGATATCTCTACAGCCGTAATGTGACCGTGGAAGGATTTTTTCCTATCCACAGGTAGCATGGTTGGCTATGTCACGTGCCCATCTAAGCGTACTCTGGGAAACGAGGCGTGACATAGTTTGTTTGGTATCAGAGCCATAGGATATAGGTTAATCGAGTTTGATTCTTTTTGTAGTTGGGTATTGGACCCAATACACGAATCAGAATACTCGTGATTAGGAACATGTCCTGCCACATTGCTATCATGATTCTTGAATCATATCTTTCTTTTATCCTTCGCCTTGACGATATGCAAACCACTTTGCATCTTGACTTGAAACCTTTTTGGTTCTCTTTGTTTCTCCTTGTTCTTTAATTCTGATACTAGGATTTGGGCGACTTGAGTGGAGCTATGTAATTGTACTCATGAACTGCAGCATGGTTATAATGCGATACTCTATTTAAGTAACTTGGAGTCCCGGTCTTGATTCACTTCTTTGTTCTATAGTCGTTATATTGCCTTGTTTCTCTTGCTTTCCAGTTCACGTTTTATCACAAGCTTGAATCCTGTTTACCGTGCTTATCTTCTTCGGTGTTTGGCTTCAGGTGAAATCGTTTCAGGGATCTTACTTGTTCATGTTTTCCCCGCATTAGAATTATTCAATTCTGGCGCCTCCCTTTATTTGTTGTTGTCTTGGGAATGGATTTTCGCGGCACTTTCCACGCTCATATTGATTGTAAGGAAAGGAAAGTGATTCTCCAGATTTCCGGACATCCGGAGCTTATTTTGCTGGAGGGAGCAGTTCTGTCGGGCCAGTCGAGTTTAGGGCTAGGCCGACAAACAATGCTCTTTCGTCGATGGAAGTTGATAAGGAGGAAGCGCCGGCTATATTTCGAGAGTTATGGACGTATTCGAGGACATTTCGGGTTTACCGCAAAACGAGATGTGGAGTTCGCGATTGATTCTGTTCCTGGTGCAGCGCCAATCTCAAAGGCGTACTATCCAACGGCACCAGTGGAGTTAGAAAAGTAAAGAAGCAGATTACTGAATTACTTGAGAAAGGTTGGATTCGCAACAGTAACTCACTATGGGGAGCTCCAGTTCTTCTAGTCAAGAAGAAAGATGGCACACGGAGGATGTGCATCGATTATCGAGAATTAAACCGGGTGACTATTAAGAACAAGTACCCGATCACTCACATTGGAGAATTGTTCGAGCAGCTTAGTAGCGCGAGGGTATTCTCAAAGCTGGATTTGTAATCCGGATATCATCAGATCCGAGTTAAATCAGAAGATATTTGCAAGACTGCGTTCCGGACTCGATATAGACATTACGAGTATTTAGTGATGCCATTCGGAGTCACGAATGCACCGGCGATATATGGACTTGATGAACCGAATCTTTTCACCATTCTTGGACCAGTTTATAGTGGTGTTCATTGATAATATTCTGGTCTACTCCAAGAATATTGAAGAGCATGCTGAACACTTGAAGATCGCACTACAGACGTTGAGGCAAGAAAAATTGTATGCGAAGATGAGCAAGTGCGAGTTTTAGCTGGAAGAAGTGAAGTTTTGGGGCATGCCGTGTCTGGAGATGGAATGGCCGTCGATCCCGAAAGGATTGCAGCAGTTCGAGATTGGCCGATTCCGAAGAATGTTGCGGAGATAAGAAGTTTTCTTGGACTTGCCGGGTATTACAGAAGGTTCGTGGAGGACTTTGCTCGTCTGACAGAGCCTTTGACCAAGCTTACGCGCTAAGAGGTACCATTTGTGTGGACGGATAAGTGTGCGTCAGCTTTTGAGGTGTTGAAACAGAGGTGGATAACCGCTCCTATTTTGACCGTGCCAGACAGTTCCGGAGTATTGGTGATTCACAGCGACGCATCTGGGAAAGGTTTGGGATGTGTTTTGATGTAGCATGGGAAGGTTATAGCTGACGCATCGAGACAATTGAAGACCCATGAGAAGAATTACCCAACTCATTGACTTGGAGCTAGCAGCTGTGATTTTCGCTTTAAAGATTTGGAGACACTACTTATTGGGCGAAAGGGGCGAAGTATTCGCCGATCACAAAAGCCTGAAGTATGTGTTCATATAGAAGGAGCTTAATATGATGCAGCGTAGATGGTTGGAGCTGATGGCTGACTACGATCTTGATCTTAAGTACCATCCGGGGAAAGTTAATGTTGTGCCGGATGCGCTTAGTCGGTTGCCGGCAATTCAGATATTGACTGTACAGAAGGAGCTTATGGAAGACTTTCGGAGATTCGAGTTGGAGATCGTGCTACCGCATTCTTCAGGACAGTTGATGCAGCTGCAAGTACAGTCGTCATTGATCGAGAGTATTAAAACAGCACAGTCGAAGGACCCAAGATTTCAAAGGTTTCGAGAACAGGTTGAAGCTGGACTTTGAATCGACTTACTGATCCATGAAGATGGTTCGTTGCGATATGGTAGCCGTTTGAGTGTGCCAAAGGGAGATATTCGCGAAAACTTATGAAGGAGGCACACAGTTCCGCGTATTCCGTACATCCAGGAGGCACAAAGATGTACCGAGATCTACGACAGCATTTCTGGTGGGAAGGCATGAAGCGGGAGATTGCCCGCTTTGTAGCAAAGTGCTTGGTGTGTCAGCAAGTTAAGGCTGAACATCAACGGGTTGCTGGTTTATTGCAACCACTTCCGATTCCTCAGTGGAAGTGGGAACATATAACCATGGATTTCGTGACGGCTTTACCGCGGAGTACAAAAAGACAACAATGCAGTTGGGTGATTGTTGATCGATTGACCAAGGCAGCTCATTTCATACCATTTCGAGTTGGTCAATTAACAGAAGGTTTGGCAGAACGATACATACAGAAGATTGTACGATTGCATAAAGTACCGGTGAGCATCGTGTCCGACCGTGATACTCGTTTCTTATCACAATTCTGGAGGAGCTTACAGGAAAGTTTGGGGACTCGATTGAAGTTTAGCACAGCTTATCATTCTCAGACAGATGGCCAGTCGGAGGGAACGATCCAAACTCTTGAAGACATGTTAAGAGCTTGCATGTTAGACTTCAAGGGTTCATGGGAGGATCAGCTACACCTGGTGGAGTTTCGTACGATAACAGTTTCCAGGTGACTATTCGGATAGCTCCATTTGAAGTATTGTATGGTCGCAAATGTCATTCACCCGTTTGTTGGGACGATGTTGGAGAACGAAGATTGTTGGGACTGGAAATGATCATGCAAACAGTTGAGAAGGTTAACACTATCCAGAATCATGTGAGAGCAGCACAAGACCGAAATAAGAGTTGGACAGATACATCAAGAAGACCTCTGGAGTTCGTGGTTGGTGATTTGGTATTCTTGAAGATATTACCGACTATAGGGGTGATCCGTTTCGGAAGTCGAGAAAAGATTAGTCCTCGATTCGTTGGACTTTTTGAGATCTTGGAGCGTGTTGGAGAAGTGACGTATCGATTGGCATTACCGCAATCTTTGGAGAGTGTTCATGACGTGTTTCACGTACCTCAACTCCGTAATCAGGTTCGAGGTAACACACACGTGCTGGATCATTCGGAGCAGACTATACGAGAAGATTTAACCTTTGAGGAGCGACCGATATCAATTGTGGATCGAAGAGAAAAGGTTCTTATGAACAAAGTTATCCCTCTTGTACTTGTTTCTTAGGGTAATCGTTCACATGGAGAATCAACTTGGGAACGAGAAGATGAAATCCGGCAGAAGTTTCCACATCTATTCTTGTAGTGTGTTGATTGTTTATCCTTTCGTGTTCTTGGAATTTCGAGGACGAAATTCTTTTAGTAGTTGGGTATAATGTAACAACCGAGTTCAGTTATACCAATTTCTGTTTCCGTATTTATTTATCTGTGGTATTTTATTGATTTATCGTGTTTGGGTGCGAATGGTATTTCTACACTTTACATTGCATTCGATCCGACCCGCTTGCTTGAACCTGTTTGATTCTTATTTATAGATTATCTTGACTTGTTGTATGGACACGTGCGTCTCATGATTAGTACATGCAAGCATTTTACCTGGTATTGTATCTTTTACCATATAACATTTTAGGTCTTGTAAAATAATTTAAAATTGCATTTCATAACCTGCATGATACCCCTAACCCCGTGGTAGCGTCCGCGCATCTTGTTCTCGTCCCGTTCAGTGAAACGGACGTGTTTGGATGGCTACGCGCACGTACGTGCATCCGTTCTTGGGGGTATGCATTTTCTTTAACTGAGCATTCATTTTGAAATTTGGAAGTCGCATATATTTTTCATATTTTAAATCTGGAATTCTAGACCCGACCCGGGCGTGTTTTGGAGTAAGTTTGTAATTGCCAAAATCTCAAAACGGACTAATATTATATTCTTTATATATTTATAAACTATTATTATTCTTTTAACTAATATATATTACTAAATCATTCTTATACTAACAGTTTAGTTTCATATATATATATATACATATATTATATTTTTTTTATATTAAGCAAATCTTAACTGACTCTCTCTCTCTCTCTCTCTCTCTCTCTCTCTCTCTCGTGACTCTCTCTCTTTCTCTCTCCTCTAAGTATAATTTTTCTTTAACCCTATATTCTACTGCTCACGTCCCTATCATCTTCTTCTTTTCTCCTTTTCATTTTTCCCCGCACGCAACCCTTCCCTGCGACCCCAACCATCTCGCCTCGCCTCCCACCTCTCATCGTCAACTTCCCCTCCTCGACCTCCTCACATCCCCACAACTCATCTCCCCGCTACAACCCATCTCCCCGCACATCTTCGTCCACGACCCGACGAAACCCGACCCTGCACCTCGTCGTCGGAGCTCGCCCCGTCGACACCTTCCTCCATTTTCTCTTTCCCTTCTCCTATCCTTTTCCTCTCCTTTTCCCGACCAACCCTCGAACAACCCAAGATCCCCGACACCCTTCCCTCGCCTGCAACCTCTGCCTCGCCCGCACCTCGCCGCCAGCGATCTCTCATCCTCGCAGACACCTTCCCCTCTCTTTCTCTGCTCGATTTCCTTCTCCCCCTCTCTTTTCCCCTGCACACCCTGACACCACTGCAAACCGACCCTAGAAAACCCTAGAACCCTAACCCAAGCCTTGCCGCAGCCACTGCCATCGCCGCGGATCTTGCCGTCGACGGCCCATCGTCGTCGTCGTCGTCTCTCCTGTCTAGTATCTATCTACGATCACCAGAATCCCAGTCTTCTGCTCATTCTTCTTTTTCTATTTCTTCTCTTTCTTTCTTGTTTTTCCGACCATCACCGGAAACCCCGTCTGCACCTTGCCATCGACGGCTTATCGTCGACGACACCCCCTTGCCTTCTTCTCTGTCCCATAGAACCCGGAGAACCCCAACCTTCTTCTCTTTCTTCTTCTTTTTCTTCTTTTCTCCTTCGTCTTCTTTTCTTGATTTCTTGGATTCACGTGTTCCCGATCACCGCCGGTGCCGTGCTCGCCGCCACTGATCCGGGCGACCCGGTGGACATCCCTGTTTCGCCCAATCAGAGCAAACCTCTGTTGAAATTCAAAATTCAAAATTTTGAATCAACGCTTCAAATCTTGGGCGTAACGCGCCACATGTCAGGCGCTGATACGTCAGCGCAGCGTCCAAGAATGTGCGCCTAATCAGAGCAAAGCTCTATTTTAAGCAAAATTAAAGGAAGCAACGCTTCAGTTGTGCAAGCACTGCGCTGCGCGACACGTGTCAGCGCAGATGCGTTAGCGCAGTTGCGCTGCGCCGTGCGCTGCGCGACACGTGTCACACGCTGGGGCATTTGCGCCAAACAGAATAAAGATTTTAAAGAAATCTTTCTGTTCTTATTAAAACAAGAAGATTTTCTTCTGTAAAACAGAAGCCCTTGGATCAAAGATCCAACGGTGGAGAGATGTAATACCCAGCCCCTTTTTATACACTATATCTGTATTTCTAAATCACTTATAAAATTTATTTAAATTTTACTGATAATTATTTATTTATTTCTAAAACCCTTTTTAAATAGCCTCAAACACAAACCATATTTTATTCCTTCAGCCCATTGCTTTAAAGATTTAAATTTATACTCCCATTCCTTTTATTTATTTATTTGATTTATTCCCAGCCCAGCCCAGCCGTCCCCCAGTTTTTCCATTCTTCCTCTAAGTAAATTTCCTGCGGCCCAGAAATATTTTTCACAGTTTTCTTTATAATTCTGTTTTTTTTTATTAACTTTACAGCCTAATCGAGCCCGAGCACATCCACTCTTTTTCTACTCAATTTTTCCCTATATTGTTCTCAGGCCCAACTCGTTTTCCGGCCCGCTTCCTTTTCCCATTTAAATCGTTTTCCCTGCGCTGGCCCGCGCCCGCTTCATCCAACAACCCGACCCGGCCCATACATTCAAACCCCTTCTTCTTCCTCAAACGGCTATCTCCCTTTTTTCTCGCGCACTGTTCCCGCGATCCACTCCCCTCGCCGCAGCCCGCGCCCACGCGTACGTTGTGCGACGTTACCCCTCTCTAACCCTCGTCAATTCCTATCTCCCTCACACCCTCGCTCCTCTCTCATTTTCTAAATTCATCACCTCTCTCCATCCACAGAAAACCCACCGAGCACCCAACTCTCCTCGCCCCACCGCCGACGACGACGACTGCAACCCCCACCATTTTTTCCCTCGCTCACTTCTCTCCACCATCAAGAGCTCCCTACACTACCCCCTCCGCCTACAGCCGTGCACACCCGACTCCTCTGCACACCCGACCCATTACACCCGAGCTCGACCACCGCCCGCTGTCGACGTCGGTGAGCTTCTCGCCTCATCGTCGGCGCCCCTGAACTCCGTCATCATCAACATCACCATCGCCATCATCTCTCTTTGTCTCCCTCTCTCAATCTCAGATCTCTCTCTCTCCCTGTTTCTCTTTCTCTCTCTATCCGATCTCTTCCTGTGCTCTCTCTCTCTACCTAATCTCTCTCTGTTTCTCTCCCCCTCACTCTCTCTACAACTCTTTCCCCCTCACCCGACCTCCTCTCTCAATCTCTCTATCTCTTTCTGCCCCCTTAATCTCTCTGTTCTCTCTTCTCTCTCTCTCACTCTAACTCAAAGCCTCTCTCTCTAAACCTCTCTCTATCTCACTGTCTCTCTCTAAACCTCTCTCCTTCTCTTCCTCGGCAACATCTCACTCTCTCACTCACTGTAACATCTCTCTCTCTCAACTCCTCTTCACAAGAACCCTAGACCAAACCTAACTAAATCTCACGGTCGAGCCCCGACATTTCGTCAAACACTTGCATCGATCGCTGCTACAGCTATTCTGGTCACCGATGTCATCGTCAACCCGTGGAACCGATCCCCTGAGGCCGTCATCGACATCAAAACGCCATCCATCGCAACGTCAGCACACGCCCGTCGCACCGACCGAGCCATCGAATCCAGGAGCTTAAGCCCGAGCCGAGGCCGCGAACCCTAGCCGCACCGTTCGCCGCGTGCTCGTGCCATTGCCACTGCCGTGCATCGCCAAAACACCTCCAGGCAAGTCCCCACTTGCTACATGCTACTTATTATTAATTACAAATTATAATTGTATATATATCCCATGTTTTACCTTGGGTTAAATATTACAACGTAACTGTTCGATGTGTGTTCTCATAGGAAATTATCATTAAACTTGACGGAACTGAATGGTATTGGTTGGCCCGTATGGCTGTGAACCTAGTGCATGAATTTCGTTGGATAATTTGATCGTTAACGACTAAAACAACTACCCCCAAGTTTAACCGTAAAACTGGAGTTCTCTTGTGCCTGAAAACCATTAAAATCGCCATAAATTATATATACACTCGAATGGTGCGTTCGAGGGCTCAAATCGAAGCCAACTCGACGAAATTTAACCCTATACTGGTTTCCTGGTATTCCTATACTTAAATTGTGATGATATTTGGATCAGAGTGCGACTCTGGACTGCAGTCCAGAGCGACTCCAATTGTTGCTTGTTGTTCCATAATGGGTACCACAAGTTTTCCTTAACTTGTAGGTTGCGGAACTCCACTGTTTATTATAGATAAATTAGTTAGCTAGACAACACAATTGATTTCATTCTGTTTCGTTACCATTGTTATTTATTCTATAATTTAAAAGATCGGGACGCATAACAGTCCCAACAGAATCAGAATTGACATACTAGTACTAAACAGTGTATATCTCCTGATGTACAGATGCTATTGAAGATCCGTCTATTGCGTTGAAAACCATACTAGAAACCCTAGATTTCATCCAACTGTAGCGTCTCTAAAATCTGATCCCAACAGGGATTAAAATGCGTTGCGAAACGGACTTCTGATTCTGAAACCGGATTTCCAGCCGCGAGCGCTTAAAATGAAATAGTTATAATTAATGATCCTGGAACCCGATCTGCTTGAAACTAAATTCGATGGATGGACAACTGAACATACTAATTATTACCTATTTATCGTTTCACTAAACTATACACGTACGTTTCATGATAAATCGTGCAAGTGATAGAATACTACTTTATGACACCTTAATCATACTTCATTTACTGTTTACGTATCATATCATACCCATATCATTGTAGTGATAACCTAGTGATATCGTGCATTTACCCAGTGTTAGATTTTAGTGATGATTGTGGCAAGTACGTCAGTGTTCGTGTATCCGTGAATAAGTGAAAGTGATACGTACTTGTACACAATCAGTGACCCTATTATTCTATTGCATTGTCGACGTCTGTGGGATGCGTGTACGTGTGACTATAAGTGGTATGGGACACTTATGGAAGCGCTTGCTCGGGTGTCACAGATAAGGCATCAGACACTGCCATGTATCTTAGGTATTAGTCGGGACGTGCTTGATGGAGGTCCTGCCTCCAGTTCTCGCGCAGACTTGTCACGGATCGATTAGTATTTAGGGTTATGGTTAGCGTTCGATGTAGACCACGGGGTGTGGGGTAGTTTAAGTGTGAGTTCAACAGAATCTCGGGAGTCCCATGCCGGCTTATATATTTAGGAAGTTATATGGAGATTTACAGGATATGTGATATTCACCGTGATATACATGTTGGGCCCGTGGTCCCTTGCCCTTGGGTTCTAACCTTGGGTGGAGGACACTCACGAGTGGTTGACTCTCATACTTGGACTGACGATAGGCTTAGTGACCTGTACAGTGAGACTTAGAGACTGATAGAGATACTAGCATTGTTATACCTTACATACTGTGTTGACATACGTGACATATCGTTCTACTGCTTTTACTGTTCCGCTGCATTGATTACTGCGTGTTCATACCTATACCATTCTGATTTACTGCAACATATATCTGTTATCACTGTTAGAATTGTCATATGATTTTATATATTGTATTGCTATTGTGTCGCTCTGACGACCTGAGTATGCATGCTTAGTGTGAGGAGAAGATTTAGCCCGGATCAGGACTAGACGCACGTCACGGACATCTTGTTTAGCTATCCAGAGTTATATCTTTTGTTTCTCATCGGGTCAGTTCATTTTACTGTTTTGTTCCAGTTACTGCATTTCTCATTACCTGTGCATTATTTACTGTTTACCATGATAAACTAGAAGCCGAAGTGTGACTACGGCGGGACATTTCCTTGACCGTAGGAGCATGGCTGGCCTTGTCTACCCCTCGTATTCCGTATTTTGGGAAGCGGGGCGTGACATGGTTTAGTTGGTATCAGAGCTAGGTTTTGCTTCGATTGGGATTGCAGTTTTCCGTGTAGAGCTTGACAGTCTAAGACATCTCTCAGTCTAGATTGTAAATTTGATATTCTTGATCCATATTCACATTGAGTGTTCTGCTATCCATTCGGTAGGGTTTCGAGTGACTTGGCAAGGTTACATGGTTGCAATTGCACTACCGTACTCTGTTTAAGTGACTTAAAGTCATACGGTTGATTCTCCACTTATAATAAATTCTTCACCTCTGATATTCTTGAATCTTTGTCCTATCCATATTAATTTTGATTCGTATAGCTTGTGACTTATATCATCCTCAAAAATTGTTGTTTCACGATCTTGTTTTTCCAACGACTCTTCCTCTATTTCCACTCCCCAAAACCAGACCATTGAGATTCTGAGTGTACTGCAAGGACTAAAGGAAGACCAGGAACAAACAAACGACTTGTTGGCTGAAGGACTGAGAAGACAGGTGAATCAGGCACCAGCGGGAGTCTCTAATCATAAAGGGATCCTTGTTAGACGAGGAAAAGAGAAGAAGATGAAGCGCCAATTTGTTTCCCCGCGACAGAAGCAGCAGAAGACCCCATATTGTGGGTATTGTAGAAGGCCAGGACATCTTCAGAGGGATTGTCGCCGCGCCCAAGGGAAATGTCTGATATGCGGGTCCAACAAGCATCTCATCAACGGCTGCCCAGAAAAGAAAGAACTACAGGGGGAGACTCGTCCACACTCCCCACTTCGGCCAAGTGAAGATTATTGCGTAGTTCGAACTTTGAGAATAACGCAGACCTAACACAGGATTCAACTCGCGTAACGATGATGCAGCGGTCTAGCAATCAAAGAAGAATTTTCATGTTTTCCAATTTCAGTACTATGTTGTCATCCTCTTATAAACATTTCTTTCCGTTTGAACCTTCGTATCCGTCGAACTTTTAGTTGAATGAAATAAAATTTGAATCGTAATATATGCATCATTCTCTTGTCACTTCCCTTGTTCATACTATTCATTAGCACAACATTTTAATCTTGATTTTTTTAAAATTCCTGCCACCGCATATCTTCCCATACTTCGTACACTTAGCCATTTTCCTGATGTATTCCATTGTCTAATCATGACTCTTTTTCTTTCAGGCCATGGCCCATCCCGGAGTAGCGCCGCATCTAGATGAGGATGCACAGTCATGCGTTTCCTTAGACCGCACGCTGATGAGTTCTGACGATGAGATCAACGGTCCCCAGGTCAATTTCGGAAACAACGATTCAGAGGACGAAGGAGTAGCCGCCCCAGAGTTTAACATGATAGCTGATTCCGACGAAGAAGAAGGAGATCCTGAAGAGAACCCTATAGAGGAAGACCCGATAGAGGAAGATCCCGATGAAGATCCGATAGAAAGAAATCCAGTTGAGGAAAATCCCGTGGAAGAAAATCCAGAAGAAGAGAATCACATGGAATCGGACCTCGATGAAGAAGCTCCGTCCGAGGAAGAAGGAGCAGAAGATCAAGACCCTGCTGTGGAAGAACTTCCAATGGCGATGCCCGCGGGGCGATATGGAAATAGACGCCCCTACCTGAGTGCGCGAGCCTACCGCAACCTACTGAATCTCCACAACCGCGACTGACGGGATTTCTTTTGATATTGTCTTTCTGGCCAAATAAAATGTGTATAGTTTAGGGTCACTTTTCGTCTTTGGGAATGCCTTGTTTCAAATTTTCTTGAATGAAATAAATTTTCTGAATTCGTAAACCTTTTGATTATTGGTTCGCTTGATACTTGTTTATTGCCCATATCCATTTATTTTTCTGCTGAGATCCCTGACTGTCCACCCCTACTCATTGTATAGTTTTCACCCCGTTTCGATTAGAAAGTACCGCACCCTGATCCTTGGAGTAAGCCACCATTCATCCTTCGTCTGTACCTCGATTGAGATCCTTCTGGGAGGAGAAGTTCATAGTGAAATCCTCGAGTTAGCTAACCTTTCAAAATTCTTGATTCATATGATGTACCGAAAGTTATCCTCCCCATACTGTTTCCCTTGTAGTCCTTTGTGGCTCACGCTTACTTCTTGTGCTGACCCGATCCCAATTTCCTTGATCTTCAGCCTAAAGCCGCCATACTCCGACCTTCTGAATGAGCCACCTTCCTTATAATCCTTACCCTACCTAGCCCTCTACATTTTTATGTGTTTTCTTATTACCCCATATATATTTAGGGACTTTATCATTCGAAAATTTGGTTTTCAGTATTTTGTATTTATCGAAGAGTGTGTGTTATTGACAAATTAGCTCTATATATTGTAAGCACACTACTATTATCTTCAGTTTTTAGTAGCGCAACCTTACACCGCGCGTACTTTTGGTCTATGCTTCTTAAATTCACTATGCAAGTTTTCTAAATCATTTTAAACCTATTTTTCGATAAGTTATCCTAAAATGTTATAACCTACCAACTAATTTTTCACTACTTTATTGTCAGTACTTTATTTTCGGGTTTTGTGCCTATGATTACTATGATAGAGGATTGAGCCTTATACTTATTTCCTGCTTGCTTTTGATAGACTTAGATGTACACATATGTGGGTATCGACTTTTATCGAACGCATTTTGATTATTATTATTCGTTATTGATACCTATATTCTCGTATACTCGTAGTTGCCCTTATAGTTATTCTTGCCTTATACCTATGTAGACCCCTTTCCGTATGTGGTTCTTACTTACATATATTTCAAATTTCTTCGTCCACGTACTGTTAATAAATCTTTCGTGTTAGTGTACAATCTAATAGCTTTCGCTTATATTTGTATAACCTATCGTTTATTTTAAATTTCGAGGACGAAATTTTTGTAAGGGTGGTATGATGTAATACCCAGCCCCTTTTTATACACCATATCTGTATTTCTAAATCACTTATAAAATTTATTTAAATTTTAGTGATAATTATTTATTTTCTAAAACCCTTTTTAAATAGCCTCAAACACAAACCATATTTTATTCCTTCAGCCCATTGCTTTAAAGATTTAAATTTATACTCCCATTCATTTTATTTATTTATTTGATTTATTCCCAGCCCAGCCCAGCCGTCCCCCAGTTTTTCCATTCTTCCTCTAAGTAAATTTCCTGCGGCCCAGAAATATTTTTCACAGTTTTCTTTATAATTCTTTTTTTTTTATTAACTTTACAGCCCAATCGAGCCCGAACCCATCCACTCTTTTTCTCCCCAATTTTTCCCTATATTGTTCTCAGGCCCAACTCGTTTTCCGGCCCGCTTCCTTTTCCCATTTAAATCGTTTTCCCTGCGCTGGCCCGCGCCCGCTTCATCCAAAAACCCGACCCGGCCCATACATTCAAACCCCTTCTTCTTCCTCAAACGGCTATATCCCTTTTTTCTCGCGCACTGTTCCCGCGATCCACTTCCCTCGCCGCAGCCCGCGCCCACGCTTACGTTGTGCGACGTTACCCCTCTCTAACCCTCGTCAATTCCTATCTCCCTCACACCCTCGCTCCTCTCTCATTTTCTAAATTCCTCACCTTTCTCCATCCACAGAAAACCCACCGAGCACCCAACTCTCCTCGTCCCACCGCCGACGACGACGACTGCAACCCCCACCATTTTTTCCCTCGCTCACTTCTCTCCACCATCAAGAGCTCCCTACACTACCCCCTCCGCCTACAGCCGTGCACACCCGACTCCTCTGCACACCCGACCCATTACACCCGAGCTCGACCACCGCCCGCTGTCGACGTCGGTGAGCTTCTCGCCTCATCTTCGGCGCCCCTGAACTCCGTCATCATCAACATCGCCATCGCCATCATCTCTCTTTGTCTCCCTCTCTCAATCTCAGATCTCTCTCTCTCCCTGTTTCTCTTTCTCTCTCTATCCGATCTCTTCCTGTGCTCTCTCTCTCTACCTAATCTCTCTCTGTTTCTCTCCCCCTCACTCTCTCTACAACTCTCTCCCCTTCACCCGACCTCCTCTCTCAATCTCTCTCTCTCTCTCTCTGCCCCTTAATCTCTCTGTTCTCTCTTCTCTCTCTCTCACTCTAACTCAAAGTCTCTCTCTCTCTAAACCTCTCTCTATCTCACTGTCTCTCTCTAAACCTCTCTCCTTCTCTTCCTCGGCAACATCTCACTCTCTCCCTCACTGTAACGTCTCTCTCTCTCTCTCAACTCCTCTTCATAAGAACCCTAGACCAAACCTAACTAAATCTCACGGTCGAGCCCCGACATTTCGTCAAACACTTGCATCAATCGCTGCTACAGCTATTCTGGTCACCGACGTCATCGTCAACCCATGGAACCGATCCCCTGAGGCCGTCATCGACATCAACACGCCATCCATCGCAACGTCAGCACACGCCCGTCGCACCGACCGAGCCATCGAATCCAGGAGCTTAAGCCCGAGCTGAGGCCGCGAACCCTGGCCGCACCGTTCGCCGCGTGCTCGTGCCATTGCCACTGCCGTGCATCGCCAAAACACCTCCAGGCAAGTCCCCACTTGCTACATGCTACTTATTATTAATTACAAATTATAATTGTATATATATCCCATGTTTTACCTTGGGTTAAATATTACAACGTAACTGTTCGATGTGTGTTCTCATAGGAAATTATCATTAAACTTGACGGAACTGAATGGTATTGGTTGGCCCGTATGGCTGTGAACCTAGTGCATGAATTTCGTTGGATAATTTGATCGTTAACGACTAAAACAACTACCCCCAAGTTTAACCGTAAAACTGGAGTTCTCTTGTGCCTGAAAACTATTAAAATCTCCATAAATTATATATACACTCGAATGGTGCGTTCGAGGGCTCAAATCGAATCCGACTCGACAAACTTTAACCCTATACTGGTTTCCTAGTATTCCTGTACTTAAATTGTGATGATATTTGGATCGGAGTGCGACTCTGGAGTGCAGTCCAGAGCGACTCCAATTGTTGCTTGTTGTTCCGTAATGGGTACCACAAGTTTTTCTTAACTTGTAGGTTGCGTAACTCCACTGTTTATTATAGATAAATCGGTTAGCTAGACAACACAATTGATTTCATTCTGTTTCGTTACCATTGTTATTTATTCTGTAATTTAAAAGATCGGGACGCATAACAGTCCCAACAGAATCAGAATTGACATACTAGTACTAAACAGTGTATATCTCCTGACGTACAGACGCGATTGAAGATCTGTCTATTGCGTTGAAAACCTTACTAGAAACCCTAGATTTCATCCAACTATAGCATTGCTAAAATCTGATCCCAACAGGGATTAAAATGCGTTGCGAAACGGACTTCTGATTCTGAAACCGGATTTCCAGCCGCGAGCGCTTAAAATGAAATGGTTATAATTAATGATCCTGGAACCCGATCTGCTTGAAACTAAATTCGATGGATGGACAACTGAACATACTAATTATTACCTGTTTATCGTTTCACTAAACTATACACGTACGTTTCATGATAAATCGTGCAAGTGATAGAATACTACTTTATGACACCTTAATCATACTTCATATACTGTTTACGTATCATATCATACCCATATCATTGTAGTGATAACCTAGTGATATCGTGCATTTACCCAGTGTTAGATTTTAGTGATGATTGTGGCAAGTACGTCAGTGTTCGTGTATCCGTGAATAAGTGAAAGTGATACGTACTTGTACACAATCAGTGACCCTATTATTCTATTGCATTGTCGACGTCTGTGGGATGTGTGTACGTGTGACTATAAGTGGTATGGGACACTTATGGAAGTGCTTGGACGGGTGTCACAGATAAGGCATCAAACACTGCCATGTATCTTAGGTATTAGTCGGGACATGCTTGATGGAGGTCCTGCCTCCAGTTCTCGCGCAGACTTGTCACGGATCGATTAGTATTTAGGGTTATGGTTAGCGTTCGATGTAGACCACGGGGTGTGGGGTAGTTTAAGTATGAGTTCAACAGAATCTCGGGAGTCCCATGCCGGCTTATATATTTGGAAGTTATATGGAGATTTACAGGGTATGTGATATTCACCGTGATATACATGTTGGGCCCGTGGTCCCTTGCCCTTGGGTTCTACCCTTGGGTGGAGGACACTCACGAGTGGTTGACTCTCACACTTGGACTGACGATAGGCTTAGTGACCTGTACAGTGAGACTTAGAGACTGATAGAGATACTGGCATTGTTATACCTTACATACTGTGTTGACATACGTGACATATCGTTCTACTGCTTTTACTATTCCGCTGCATTGATTACTGCGTGTTCATACCTATACCATTCTGATTTACTGCTACATATATCTGTTATCACTGTTAGAATTGTCATATGATTTTATATATTGTATTGCTATTGTGTCGCTCTGACGATCTGAGTATGCATGCCTAGTGTGAGGATAAGATTTAGCCCGTATCAGGACTAGACGCACGTCACGGACATCTTGTTTAGCTATCCAGAGTTATATCTTTTGTTTCTCATCAGGTCAGTTCATTTTACTGTTTTGTTCCAGTTACTGCATTTCTCATTACCTGTGCATTATTTACTGTTTACCATGATAAACTAGAAGCCGAAGTGTGACTACGGCGGGACATTTCCTTGACCGTAGGAGCATGGCTGGCCTTGTCTACCCCTCGTATTCCGTATTTTGGGAAGCGGGGCGTGACAGGAAAATTCTCCAAATCACTCAGAGAAAGATCTCTTTAACAAATTTAACTAATTTATGGGCATTATAAAAAGGACCCCAAGCCTCAATTCAAAGGAATCAACATTTTCTTGAAAAAAGTCAAGAGCTTCAAACAGAGAGAGAACTCTGAGAAAATTCCAAAGAAAAAGGTAAAAACCTTCACGAGAGAGAAGAAATCTCTTTTAATAAATTATTGATCTAAAAACCAGATCAATGATCTTCACATAATAAACAGTGCTTTGCACTTCTTATGAACCACTGGTTCTTTAAAACAAGAAAACAACAACAACAACAAAAATAGTGCTTTGCACTTTTATGAAGCTCTGGTTCTTGAAATAAAAAGAAAAACTTATTTTTCTTTGATCTAAATTAGATCAAGAAATCAAATAGTGTTTTGCACTTCTGTTCTTGAATCTAAAAGATTTTTAGTGCTTTGCACTTCCAAGCTGCGCTGTTGCGCTCTTGGGAAAGCGCCACGTGTCCGCATCTGAATCACTTGCGCTATGAGGTTTGAGATAGAGCTTTGCTCTCTGTGATTAGCGCAACTTACCAAGGTGCGCCACGTGTCAGCAGCGCAAGCGCAGCGTACTAGCGCAGCGCACTAGCGCAGCGCACTGCGCTTGCATGACACGTGTCGTCATCACAAGCGCTTGCGCTCTCTGATTGGCGCAAAGCGCCTGAAAATGCAATGCATTTTCCGAAGGGCCAGACCCAATTAAAAGACCAAACAGGCCTAATTAAATTGATGCTCTGCATCATTTATAAATGGGCAAAGTCCAAACTAAATAATAAAAATGCTATGCAGATACCTTGCAGAGCCCAAAATAAATTGATGCTCTGCATCTTTTATAGGCAGAGCCCAAACAAAAGAATAGAAAATAATGCGATGCATTATTTAAAAATGGGCCAAGCCCTAACACATGTCTAACAGACCAAAAACAAATAAAAGGCGTTGAATACTTTTCAACTGGACTTAGCCCAATCATGGCCGTAAGTTCTCAAATTAAATTGACTGAGCGAGATTGCTCCCTTAAATCAATTTATATCCGGTTCGAGGGTACATCTCCGAGCTCCTCTGACACTTCTCATTGTAATCCTTCAACGACGTCAGAGAGGCGACGGGTCCCAACGACCACACATGAATATGGACTGCGGGGTCCTTAAACTCGTAGACCGAAACGTCCCTAAACTAATATTGGACCGAAACGTCCCTAAACTAATATTGGACCGAAACGTTCTTAAACTAATGATGGACCACCACGTCCCTAAACTGGAGCATGGACCGCAACGTCCCTAAACTGGAGCATGGACCACAACGTCCCTAAACTGGAGCATGGACCGCAGCGTCCCTAAACTACCTATGGACCACTACGTCCCTAAACTGGAACAATAGAGCCTCCAAATGATCTTTTGCCGGATCTAAACAGTCCTGTTTAAGTTGATCCTAGCCCCAAACACGGCTAACGTATCCTTAAACACTCAAATGAACGATAAAACTCCAAATCAACCTTGGTTCAAGGGTACATCTCTGAACTCCTCTGACATCCGCCGTTATAATCCTTCAACGACGTCAGAGAGATGACGAGTCCTGACGGCCATATATTAAATGAATTACTACGTTAAGTTGATCCTAGTCTCAAACAGGACTAACGTATCCTTAACGAACGTTTAAGTTGATCTTAGCCGCAACGCGGCTAATGCATCCTTAAACTAAAAACACCAAACCCAAATCTAAGTAAATACGGATTTGGACTAATCCACGTCCTACGGGCGACGGCATTATTCAGTCTCCGTATACAATCCACGGGCAACCACAAACAAAACAAACACACACGACACGAAGTGAAATTCTGGAGAAGGAGAAAGTTGTTACCGCGATGCGGTAGCGTAATTAACTGCAGGGGCTTGCGCCTGCAGGGAAGAGCATCCCCATAATCAAAAAACCCTCAAGCGAGGGGGAATCTGACAAAGTCTGCTACATCGGCCGCATCCGTCTAAACCTCCGATACACGGTGCCATAAATTAACTTGGCATCTTCGGAGAGGTGGATGGATAAAACCAAATAGCATCTGCCCCGAATCTCAGCGTCAGGACATCGCGGTCCTGTGCGCCGCCGTTCGGAGGGGAGCAGATTCTGGCACGCCCGGTGGGACCTCTTTCTCTTTCCACTCCACACTTCGTGTGTCGTCTTCGCGAACCAATCGCGGTTTGTTAAATGGTTGCCTTCGGATTTCAAGTTACTAAGATTTGGTTTTTTGCCTGGCGTAGAACTCAAGCATCAAAGGCTTTTAACTGCACCAACTGCTCGAAGTGCCGCTGCAACGGACGCTCCACCTCACCGGGAGGTGTAGCATATGGGCCCCAAGCGGCTTCCTTCCTCACTCTGCCAGTAGACCAGGTGACCCAAGCCACCACTGGCCTGTTCTTTGGGACCATGATCCCACCTACAAGCTTCCCTACGCCAGTACCTGCACCAGAAGTGAACAAAAAGTCGGTCTTCGACCGGCTCACTGCTACGACGGCCCCTGTCATCGGGTCTCCCACTACCAAACCGACAGCCTCTGTTTTCACCAGGCTAAATCAGAACTCTAAACTGGCTGTCTCAAGGAAAGCAATAACTGCTGCTCCAGAAGTCGTCAAGGCAGCTTCCCCTGTAAAAGAGTCAGTCTTTTCAAGGCTGACGATTCCTGCTCCTGCCCCTGCTCGAGGATCTGTCTTCGACAGGTTGAATATCACCCCTCGAAAGACAACCTCAGTCTTTAAGAGATTAACACCAGCGGCGCCTCATTCAGACAAGGGGCAAAAAGAAGCTATCTTTATCTCTGAGCCAGTCCCAACGGCTCGTCGTGCTCGACGTCGCCATTGGCGACGAGTGAGGAAGGCAGGGGGCAACTCTCCCTCAGGGCTAACTCCACCGGCTCCAGTGGTGGAAGTCAACGCTGCTGTTCCAACTGGGAACAGCTTTGAACCACTGAGGAGGGTACGTAAGAACTCTCCAACCGCTGCACCGAAAAGATCTCCTCCGCCTGCGGAGAGAGTTCCGGAAACAAAACAAGAAAAGCCCCCTCAACGGCTGTCCTCAAAAATATACAAGGTTTGGCGAAGGGTTCAAGACTCCGTGATTGACCCAGATCACTCTCGTCAACAGAAAAAGGTGAAGGTGCAAAAAGAAAAGGATCGTCCTATTAAACAGCAGATGACAACAATCGCTAGGGTGCCCACTGCAACGGCCCCCTCCACTTCAATGGCCCACAAAAGAAGAAGGCCGGAGAAAACCCCCGTGTCGGCGACAGATATCAGAGGTGATGAACCCAAACGCCCTAAGTCAGGAGGCATGATAGTTCATACCGTCTACGTGGCATCTGGTAAAGAAGATAGCCGCATATCAACAGGTCATAGACCGCACACGAGGTCGGTGACCAAGGCTCAGGAGCAGCAGCAGAAGCTCCAAGAAATGATGAACGCTATAGCCGCACTTACAGGGCCAAAAGAAAACCCTGAAACATCCTCGGATGAACGCCAAGAGGAAGAAACCGACGCCGAATTCCTTCGTCGGATATTGGAGAAGAAGGACAAAGAGGCTGCTGAACAAGCAGCCAACATATAGCGTATGGGCCTCCTCTTCCAAGACATGATAGGGATGATGATACAACAAGATCCTCCGACCGAAGAACCCCCGATTGTCCTTGGAGATGATAGGGGAGAGACATCAAATCCTCCACCAGCTCTGTCGACGGCTAAAGGGGATGCAATCTCCAAAGCTGATTTGGACGAGTACATCGCCCAACAAATACGGGTTCATCATGCGACCGAAGCAGCTGGCCAGGTCGTAAAAACAGGACGGCCATATCCAAGTTGGTACGATCAAATCAAGTACCCACCCGGTTACACAATTCCCCAGTTCCATGTCTACAAGGGGACGGGCAATCCTCACCAACATGTTGCCCAGTTCAGGGCACTCTGCGGCAACACCGGTGGTGATGACAAGCTTTTACTTCGCCAGTTTGTTGGAAATTTATCGGATACGGCGTTCGAGTGGTACTCTGAGCTCCCGAACGACTCTATCAAAACCTTCGTGGAAATGGAGCTGTTGTTTACTCAGCGTTTTGCAAGCGCCAGTGAACGTACCCCGATGACGGCACTGATTAACGCCAGGGTAAAGCCAGACGAGACGTGGGTTCAGTACGCTATACGATGGCGGAACTTATGGTCGAAGTGCGAGCAGCGCATTGAAGAAACTCCCGCAGTGGGTATGTTTTTGGGAACCCTCGATCCACAAGCAACCATCTCGCAGTTTATGATGTTTTTCAAGCCGACTACCTTCCAGGCCTTGATTGACAAGCTAGCACAGATGGATCAGATGGGCCATAAACCTCCTCTTCCAAAGCCGGACTCCCGAAATGACAAAGGGAAGGGAAAAGCGATCGTCGTCGCTAATGCTCAACAACAACCGAGCAACTCGAAGCCGGTCGTGCGTCAAAATAATACGCGCCCGTACGTAGACCTTGAGGAGAGACTAGGGCGTCCTTACTCGTTTCCCCGCGATAAAACGAGAAGCTTATTCGAGCTGGCATTATGCAACAGACTCATAAATCTGCCGGATCCAAAACGTCCGTTGCAACCAAGTGACGTCAATGAGCCCAGCTACTGCCCTTATCATCGAGTACTAGGCCATCCGATCGAAGATTGCTACGTTTTCAAAAATTGGCTTGAAAACCAGTACCGACAGGGCAAGTTCGCATTGTCTGACAAATGGAAGGTGAATCCCCCGCAACCTCACACAGCTAAGGGGACAAATACGCCGGGGGCAACATGCTCCGTCATTGAACAAGCTCCTTGGGAAGTTGTATTATCAACTAAGACAAAGAGGATGTTAAACAATCTTCAGACATGCCCAGCGATCAAGTGGAGGAACCCGTTGGAGCCGCGGATCATTGAAGGGATGTTGAAGCCTCGTTCAACTCAAAAGATTGATGGAGGTGGCCCAAGCATTCATAGCCAGCCGTCGACATCATCAAAGAAGAAGAAAAAGATGTCAAAGAAGCCCGTGAAGCCTGGCGACAAGCGTACGGGCTTGCAAAAACAAATTGACGCGCTGGAGGAATACAACCAGAAGGCACGGACTCCCATTACATTCCAAGAATTCCTCAATCACGTCTTTCAAAAGGAAGATGAGGGAGAAAGTTCATCTGATGATTCTGAGGAATGCGTGGCGAGCTGTCATGTGATTTCCCACTCGTTCATAGACGATGAGGAAACTTCTTGTACTGAAACGCTGGGGGCAGATCCTGAATCAAAAATTCTGGGGCCATCAGATGAGGAAATTGACGCATTCCTCAACGAAGCTCGATTAAAAAGAAGAGCTGATCGGGAGCGCGAGGAGGTTATATTCGAAAGGGCCAAACGCCAGCGCCTTGACGAAAGAATTGAGATACCCCCGCTGGAGCGAAGTACACCCACTGCGGACAAAAGCCAATTCAAGATGAGGAAAAAGTTTGCTAAGGCCATATCAATGGGCATGAAACTACCATCCTCTGAAGGAAACATCACCGGTGAAGCGGAAATGCATCCCTCCTATTGCTTGTATCATCGGAAGATTTCGCACCCCACTCAAGAGTGCAAAGCTTTTGATAGATGGTGGCAAGGATATGTTGCTCATCGACAACACTTTAAGCGAGAAAAACGCAAAACTCGTCGGGAGCAAAGAAATACGACCGAAGGGCTTAAAAGAACTGCTGGCGATTGTTGCATGGTTAACACCGATAAATCACAAGTGCCTACATTCGGGAGAGATTCTGATGAGGAGCTGGAACTTGCCCCTCTCTTTAAAGAACCCACTCCGGGAAAAGAAGAAGAACCGAATGTCTGCGAGAATATCCGGCTGCGGAATCGGACGCTGCCTGAAAAGAACCTCGGATCCTTAAACAGAAAAGATAAAGGGAAAGAAAAGGTCTCTGAAGATATCTTCTTAGATGACCAAGTGGTGGAAGAGCTAGCCGCCAAGGACCCGCCAAAGAAGAATAAGGTGGATTACAACGTCTTAGCGTATCTGAGGAAGCTGCCTTCACAGCTCAGCATTCTTGACGCCCTTTTACTATCAAAAGAGGCGAGAGATTCGTTGATTAGGGCACTCCAAGATCCAGAACAATTCCAAGCATGCCTGGCCGAGGAAAAGATGAAGGATGAATGGGAGGAAGTGCACACGGCCGATGTCACTTTCGGCGACGAGGACCTTCTCCTTGGGACGTGCGAACACAATCGCCCCCTCTATGTCTTAGGATACTGCCACGATATTAAGATAGGCAAAATCCTGATCGACAATGGATCCTCCGTTAATCTCCTCAACGTACGGGTCTTAAAAGAAATCTGCATGAGCGTCCAGCACCTTGCTCGTGACAAGATCACCATCTCCGGGTTCGACTCCCAGTCATCAAGAACTCTTGGGTCTGTGATACTGACACTACGCTTCGGGCTACTCGTCATAGACATTAAGTTCCACGTCATAGACGCCAAGACATGCTACAACGCTTTGCTCGGCCGACCATGGTTACACGAGTACAACATCATCCCTTCTACACAACATCAGTGTATGAAGTATTTTAAGGATGGTTTCGAGTATACCGTGACGGGAGAACTGAACCCATTCTCTGTGAACGAGGTCCGCAAATACGAAGATGCCAAATACTTCTTACCGGATTTCGAAGATACGGAGAAGTGTCACAAGCCGGAGAATAAAGCTAATGCCACCATCCCTGTCTTCGGCAGTGATACCGAGGAAGAAGAGGAGATAGTGTATTCGGGTCCGCCCCAACACAACAAGCCAGGACCGTCCGCTCCTACGTTGATCTTTGGCAGCGACTCGGAAGATGAAGTCCATGCTGTATTCTCTGCTCGACCTTCAATACAAACGTCCGCTGACGAAGAGCAAAGTCTACAAGTCGCCATAGTGCCGCTTAAACAACATAAAGAACTGGATGCACTTAATATCTACAGTGTAGAAGAGTTGCGGACATTCTATATCCCTCCCAGGCGAGAGAGCGAGAAAGCAATTCTGTTTTACCGCTCTGAAGAAACCAAGGTAGAAAAAGAAATCTGGCATGGCACGGATTCTACGCTCGACAGGCTTCAGCCTATCCGTCTCCCCAGATATTATACGGAAGGTTTGAAAAAGCTGCTGAAATGCCAGGGGATATCCTTCAAACAGACCGTTAGAAATGCCAAATTCTATGACAGGGTCTGGAACGTCCCCGGGACTCAACGCAAACTGCCTAACGGGAGAATGGAAACAAAAGGGCTTGGATACATCCGGTCAAAGAAACGAGAGTTACTACTCGGCTGCTACGTCGTGTATGACCTTGATGAAGAAGCGGATGCTCAATGGGAGGACGCTAATTCTAAGCCAGTGAAAGTTCCAGATGCAAAGGAGCCCAGTCCATCGTTTGAGGAACAAATGGACAAACTTATAAAGAAAGCTGGTCAAAAAGTCCGAGATGATCACAACCGCGAGATGGCTGTCTACGAGAAAGCCAAGACGCAACGCCTTCTCCAACAGGCCGTAAAGGAAGAAAATGCCGCTCCTTGTCAACCTGTTATAAACAAGGCTCGGCGCAAAAGCAGAAATAAGTCAAAAGGCCAAAAAGGCGCTCAACAACAACAAAGCAGGGCTAAGAAGCCACGCAAACGGAAGTTGAGCGTTATTGATCTATCCCTCATGAAGAAAATGGGTCGAGCATACTCGTTTCCTCGGGACAAGACGAAGAAGATACTTGATCTTGCTTTAAAACATCAAATGCTTACATTGCCGGAGTCTAAACATCCCGAACGAGCGGGCGAAGTCTCACACCCGGACTATTGCTCTTACCATCGAGTAATAGGGCATCCTCTTGAAGATTGCTTCACCTTCAAGAATTGGGTCGAAGATCAGTATCAGCTTGGCAAATTCACTCTGTCTGACAACTGGAGGGTAGCGCCGCCACAGAAACACGAACCCAAAGCCACAAGAACAGAACCAACTCCACATTGGGATTGGAAGCAGATTCGCACTTGTCACATGATAACAATATTAAAAGAAGAGCCCGAGGACATGGACGACCTTCCCTGGTGCTTCGAAAACAGCAATGATGAGGTGATCTCAGAATTCCCACCAGCGCCAAAAGAGCTGGAAGATGGAATCCATACCACTGCAGATAACCTCAAGAAAATTGAGTTGGGGACGGCAAATGATCCACGACCGACATTCATCGGCGAGTTACTATCTGAAGAAAGGGTAGCTGCGTTAAAGGATGTGCTTCTGCAGCATAGAGATTGCATCGCGTGGAACTATTCCGAAATGCCGGGACTAGATCCAGAAATTGCTGTACACAAATTGGCGATATCCCCGGACATCAAGCCAGTCAAACAGGCGCCGAGGAGAATGCGGCTCGAGCTCGAGATGAGTATCAACACCGAGGTCAAGAAGCTAATCGACTCTGGTTTTATCCAGGAGGTTCAATATCCTGAATGGATCGCTAACATCGTCCCGGTGATGAAGAAAAATGGGACGGTGCGCATATGCGTGGACTTTCGGGATCTCAATAAAGCTTGCCCGAAGGATGATTTTCCAGTGCCAGTCACCGAACTGATGATAGACAATACATCCACTCATGAGGTTTTCTCCTTCATGGATGGCTCATCAGGGTATAATCAGATAAAGATGCATCCCGAAGACCAGAAGCACACCGCCTTCAGGACCCCTCTAGGTATATTCTGTTATAAAGTGATGCCCTTCGGCTTAAAGAATGCCAGTGCCACTTATCAAAGGGCCATGACAAAGATCTTCGATGACCTTATACACGAAATCGTCGAATGCTATATCGACGATCTCATGGTTAAAAGCAAATCATACGAGGAACATCTCGAGCATTTGAAGACCGTATTTCAACGCCTTCGGCAATACAACTTGAAGATGAACCCGCTCAAGTGTGCATTCGGAGTTTCCTCAGGCAAATTCCTGGGATTCATTGTTCGACACTGAGGTATTGAAATAGATCCGTCAAAGATCAAAGCGATCATGGAAATGCCTCCGCCGAGAACTCTCAAACAGTTGCGATCTCTCCAAGGGAAGCTCGCATACATACGGCGATTTATAGCCAACCTTTCAGGCAAGTGCCATCCCTATAGCCACCTGATGAAGAAGGGAACCCCATTTGTCTGGGATCACAAATGCCAAGGCGCACTGGACGAGATCAAACAGTACCTGCAAAACCCTCCAGTATTGGCTGCTCCAGTTAAGGGAAAGCCTCTCATTCTTTACACGACCGCCCTCGAAGGTTCCTTAGGCGCATTATGGGCACAAGAGAACGATCAAGGGAAGGAAAGAGCACTCTATTACTTAAGTCGAGTTCTGCTGGGAGCAGAAAGCAATTACTCTCCCATTGAGAAGCACTGCCTGGCGCTAATCTTTGCGATAACAAAGCTCAGACATTATGCATTAGCACATGAAGTCCGTCTCATTTCGAAGGTGGACCCTCTCAAATATCTAATGTCAAGGGCCATATTGACAGGTCGACTCGCTAAATGGGCTCTGCTCTTGATGGTGTTCTCGATAACGTATCAACCTCTCAAGGTAGTGAAAGGCCAGGCCATCGCCGATTTCCTCGCTGAGCATCCGATATCGGCTGATTCTCCTCTGAATTGCGATTTGCCAGACGAACATGCGTTTGACGCGATAGACGGTGGTGATACCCAATGGGAACTTTATTTCGATGGAGCATCTTCCATGAAAAAGCGCAAACAAAGTACCCCTATAATCAAATCGGGGGTAGGCCTCATCTTCGTGACTCCACAAGGAGGGATAATGCGTTTCGCTTTCTCCTTAACAGAGCCGAGGACAAACAATGAAGCCGAATACGAAGCTCTGATAGCAGGCCTCGAGATCGCCATCGACATGGGAATTGAAAATCTCCTCATATACGGGGATTCTCAGCTGGTCGTTAGTCAAGTAAACAGCGACTACCAAACGTGCAAGCCGAAGTTGGTGAAGTACGGCGGAAAGGTGCAACAACTGTTGACCCAAATTCCTTCCTATACTTTGGAAAACATACCGCGTGCGGAAAACAGCAAAGCAGACGCATTGGCCAAACTTGCTAAAGAACTGGCTGACGAGAATCTCGATGACGTTAGAATCATGGTACAAAGCCGTCAAGTGCTTGCTCCAGCAGAAATATCTCCGGAATCATCCGAAGAGAAGGGAGCGACTGAACAGACGACCCTACAAATAAAAGAACGAAGAAAGGCTGAGGATTGGAGGGAAGTCTTTATAGACTACTTTAAGTCCCATCGAATGCCTGAAGAAGCGTCCACAAGACATCAGCTCATGAAACGGGCTCTATCTTTCGCCTTCGTCAATGATACTCTGTACAAGAGGTCGTTTGATTCTCTGTGGCTGAGATGCTTAGGACATGACGAAGCGAAAAGAGTCATCCAGGAAGTTCACGACAGACTCTGCGGTTCTTACCAAGCGGGCCCAAAGATGAAGTTGAAGATCAAACGGATGGGCTACTACTGGCCCACGATGATTCAGGACTGCCTCGAATATGCGAAGCAGTGTCACTCATGTCAAATTCATGGGGATTTCGTCCATTACATCCGACGGTGGCTAGCTGGCCGTTCGAGATGTGGGGAACTGACATAGTCGGCCCTATCGAACCAGTATCGTCTAGGGGACATCGTTTCATCCTGGCGACGACTGACTACTTCTCTAAATGGGCAGAAGCAGTACCGTTAAGAGAGGTTAAGATGGAGAATATCCTCCATTTCTTCAAGACGCATGTCATATATCGGTTTGGAACTCCGCGACGGATCATCTCCGATAACGGGCCAGCTTACAGAAGCCACAAAATCAGTCACTTCGCGCAACAGCATAATATAGACTGGAGATATTCCTCAGTTTATAATCCATGAGCTAATGGTCTAGCCGAGGCCTTCAACAAGACTTTGACAAAGATCATAAAGAAAATGGTATCCCGAAATAAGAAGGACTGGCACGAAAGACTGCAAGAAGCTCTTTGGGCGTATCGAACTACGTTCAAGACGGCCACGAACACAACGCCGTACGCGTTGGTGTTCGGTACAGAAGCAGTACTTTCCCTCGAGATAGAGCTACCCTCTCTATGAATAACAGTCCACTACGAGCTGACGAACGAAGAAAACGCTAACCTTCGGCTTGAGGAGCTTGATCCCCTTGAAGAAACACGGCTCATAGCGCAACAAAATCTGGAAGCTTATAAAGCAAAGATGACGCGCTCATACGAAAGATTGACCCGACCATGGACATTCCGTCAAGGCGAACTCGTGCTAGTGGTCAAAAGGCCTATGATCCCCAATCGCGCCAAGCGGGGAAAATTCGAGCCAAACTATGAAGGCCCGTACATCATAGATAAGGTCTACCAGGGTGGGGCCTATCTACTCATGGACATGCACGGTGAAAGGCCTTTCAGGCCGATAAACGGTCACTTCCTAAAGAAATACCACGCTTAATGAGCCACAGCCTAAGTCAATGATAGGTGACGACGACCATGTCCGCTCGCTATCTTTCTAAGCTCAAGTTTTATAAGCAGTAGCCAGCCTCTCAATGTTGGACCGAAATGTCCTTAAACTAATAGCAGACCGAAACGTCTTTAAACTACTACCGCAGCATCTTTAGGTTGACAAGATAAAAAAAACATATAAAAAAAACGGTATGTCCATAAGCAAAAAGGGCACGGATGAAAACCCGAAAGGGCTCCGTGAGTAAAAACAGCAGGGCTACCGGCGAGTGTTCGTGAAAACCCGAAAGGGCGCGACCTCGTAAAAAAATATATAAAAATAAAAAAAAAAAAAAACGGTATGTTCATAAGCAAAAAGGGCACGGATGAAAACCCGAAAGGGCTCCGTGAGTAAAAACAGCAGGGCTACCGGCGAGTGTTCGTGAAAACCCGAAAGGGCGCGACCTCGTAAAAAAAATATATAAAAATAAAAAGAATAAAAAAAATGGTATGTCCATAAGCAAAATGGGCACGGATGAAAACCCGAAAGGGCTCCATGAGTAAAAACAGCAGGGCTACCAGCGAGTGTTTGTGAAAACCCGAAAGGACGCAACCTCGTTAAAGAACACTTACAAGATCCTCTCGGCCTTGTAAGGAGAAACCACCCGCCTGAGATCCTTACGACTCACAAGGGAGCAACACACTTAGGGATCCCCACGATTCCTAAGGAGAAAATACACTTGCGAGATCCTCACGACTCGTAAGGAGAACTCTCTTATGGGACCCTCACGGCCCATAAGATTTGAAAGTCTTAAGTTACAAAGACCTAAACCTGTGCTTAAGCAACTCCCACAACTCCCGATATTGCCCTACAAGTGGCTCAATACTGACCCTTGTATACAATCCACGGGCACGAATAAAAATTTCCCTAATCAAGTCCCATCCGAGACTGGGGATATGTTCGCATGACGAGCAACCCTTATAAGTCCTCTCGACATACAAGGAGAAAATCCTCCTGTAGGATCCTTACGACTTACAGAGGAACAAACACTAGAAAATACGCCTACAAGATCCTCACGACTTGTAGGGAGAAATACCTTTGTGAGACCCTTACGGCTCATGAAGTCAAAAGCCTTAGTCGACAGGACCTTAACCCTGTTCGCTAAGCCACCCTTGTTCGACATCGACAGAGGCAGATGATGATTCGCTCCTGGCAATATCCCAGTTGTAGCGGTGCTGAAGCCGAAATCGACGTCTAATTTCAGGTTTACGGTGAAAAGCCAATAGGCCGCACATGCATACGAAATAGCCGAAATGATAGGGCAACTTGCAATAAAAAGCAGCAAGTAAAAATGTATGCATGCTAAATAGCCGAAATGATTGGGCAACTCGCAATAAAAAGCAGCGAGTAAAAATAAAAATAGCCGAAATGATTGGGCAACTCACAATAAAAAGCAGCGAGTAAAAATAAAATAAACAGCCGAAATGATTGGGCACCGCGAAAAATAGCCGAAATGATTGGGCAATCGCGACCTTCGCGATATAAAAGCTGAAATGATAGAGCATCGCGGAGATAAAACAAAAAAAATGATGATAAAACTTTGGCCCTACAGTTAAGATCACATCGATCCCTGTATACAATCCAAGGGCGTAAACAAAGAGGGAACCATATCTTCCCAACAGGCTCCGCCAGAAGACGAAGCCAAATCTCGACGGCTCAGTCCAACTCTGAAGAAACCAGTGTCTTCAGCAGATACCTCGACTCACGGATACAAACACTCCTTGACGAGAGCCTCCTGATCCGCGTCGACTCACAGAGCCACCAGTGCCTCCGTGGGAAATCCTCGACTCGTTTCAAACCCCAAGGAAACAAATAATCCTTGGCGCTTGGGAAACAAATAATCCCTAGCAAACTCCTCGACTCAAGGATACAAACACTCCTTGACGAGAGCCTCCTGATCCGCGTCGACTCACAGAGCCACCAGTGCCTCCGTGGGAAATCCTCGACTCGTTTCAAACCCCAAGGAAATAAATAATCCTTGGCGCTTGGGAAACAAATAATCCCTAGAAAACTCCTCGACTCACGGATACAAACACTCCTTGACGAGAACCTCCTGATCCGCGTCGACTCGCAGAGCCACCAGTGCCTCCGTGGGAAATCCTCGACACGTTTCAAACCCCAAGGAAACAAATAATCCTTGGCGCTTGGGAAACAAATAATCCCTAGCAAACTCCTCGACTCACGGATACAAACACTCCTTGACGAGAGCCTCCTGATCCGCGTCGACTCACAGAGGCACCGGTGCCTCCGTGGGAAATCCTCGACTCGTTTCAAACCCCAAGGAAACAAATAATCCTTGGCGCTTGGGAAACAAATAATCCCTAGCAAACTCCTCGACTCACGGATACAAACACTCCTTGACGAGAGCCTCCTGATTCGCGTCGGCTCGCAGAGAAACTAGTGCCTCCGCGGGAAATTCTCGATTCGTCTCAACTTGCAAGATGAAGCCTC
The DNA here is from genome assembly GCA_030015575.1 of Agapanthus africanus. Taxonomy (NCBI): domain Eukaryota; kingdom Viridiplantae; phylum Streptophyta; class Magnoliopsida; order Asparagales; family Amaryllidaceae; genus Agapanthus; species Agapanthus africanus. Next base: position 72,076,694 of record CM057337.1, on the reverse strand, counting down.
AGGCAGCAGGGACTGAAAAACTTGCTTCCTGAACAATGGGACCCTACAAGCCGATCTAAAACGGTCTCTTGCATACTATTCACGGGTCTCACTCTCCAAAGTCGAGTTTCGATAAGGAGGGAAACAACCGCTTATGGGTCCTCTCGACTCATAAGAGGGAAAAATTCTCTTATAGGATCCTTACGACTTATAAGAGAAAACCACACTTAGGAATCCTCACGATTCCTAAGGAGAAAAAACCACCTACGAGATCCTATCGATCCGTAGGGAGAAAAATCTCTACGAGACCCTCACGGCTCATGGAGTTGAAAAGTCTTAGGCAGCAGATCTGAACTTGCGGCCTAAGCTATCGCTATTTCTTAAAGAAAGTCAAGATGCGTGCTCTATTATCTGTTGACCATGTTTACTAAGGCAGCATGCTGATGATAAAAGAAAGAAAAAGCAAGGAAATAGCACAAGACATTACAAAAAAATGTGTATCTTTTATTCATAAACTTGATTGAGTACAGGATACATTGTGCTAAAGAATAAAAAATATATATATATATTTACAAGTACAAACGATACAAAGAGGGGTAGCTACTGAGGAGGAAATGTCTTTAACAGATCCGCAAGCCGCTCTCGCACTTCCTTCAGCGCCTCCTCCTGAGTGGCTGCCGCGGCCACCTCTGCTTCCACCTGGGCTCGCTGCTGCAAGAAGGATGAAAGTTGCTCCTCCGCCGCCTTCTGGGCTGCTTCCTGGCTGGGTGCATCTCGCTCGACAACGTCAAGCTGTTGCCTCAATGATAACCCTTCGGAAAGACATTGCATAAGGCCCTCAAAGACAACCTTCAGCCGTGCAGCATTGGCCTCCACCCGAGCATGCAGTTGAGCAGACTTGCTCGAAGTCTCACCGCGCTCCTTACGCCTTGAAATGACTTCTTGTTCGAGATGGCGGAAGTAAGAAGCGCTTTGCTCAATCCACGCTGCTCTTTGATTGCTGGCGGCCAAGGTCTCGGGAGCGAGACACAGCGACTCCAACTGATGCAGGCGGACCTCGATCTCCCTGCAATGGTTAACCCAAGATGCGATAATACCCTCGTCATGAAAGTTCATGATTATCACCAGCATCGGGTTAACCGCCGTAGCGAAATCCGCAGCAGAAGTAGGGGTCTCGACGTCGAGCTCCTCAATATAGTCGCTCAACATACGCAAGATGTTCGCGGCGCCTTTCGAAGATGGACGTCTCAGGTAAGGACCTGCTGGCATTATGATGCGAGATTCGAAGAGCGCCGAGACCGGAACGACAGCTGAAAAGAAACAAGATGTGATCAGATAACAGTTCAGGAAATAAAAAAAAGGGGAGTTATCAATGTGATAGTCGCTGTACCAGCTGAGGCAGGTGGCAAGGCCGGAAGGGTCGACGGCGCAGCCGATCTTTCATCCCCTCCTTCGATTTGTAGCACTGCAGTCGAGATGAGAAAAAAGGGTTTAGAAGTAATTCCATCAATGAAGAAAGAAGGATATCAATGGAAATCATACTCACCAACGCCACCAAAGGAAGAAGCCAGTTCGGATGGGAAGGAGAAGTGTGGGAGCAACATCTGATAAAGATGGTCAAAAAGCACTCCTGAAAGACATAACAGTATGACTTTAGTACACAGGTTATACGTCTGAAAAGTGAGATTAATAAATTGCAAACCCATACCTTCCAACATCTTAGATGGTATGAGAGAGGGTTGAGAGGTGACCACCACCAAGGCAGTCGTTGAAGGCGCTCCCTCAAGCAGTGGGGCATCGGCGCTGGCTGCACCTGCGTTACAAGAAAGGTGAACTTGTCAGAAAAGATTGTAAAGTAAAGAAAAACAGCAACTTGGGGTTTACCTGAGGAGCTCCCAGCTGAAACGGAGGCGATTCCCTCCTCTATCGACATGAGACCACCGCCTGTGGCCTCATCGCCCGACTCAATGGGAGCCGTCGTCGTGCTAGCGCGACCAGGAGACGGCAGGAGATCGTAGGCAGGGAGGGCAATGATTGGAGCGTTGCCGGATTCTTGGAAGGAAGCGGCTGACTCTTTCCCAAGAGTCGTGCCAATCTCATCCGCTACTTCTTCGGGCTCCGCCGTCTCCATCGGCTCATCCACCGTCACCACAAGGTCGCCGGCCTCAAGCGCCTCGTCCGCCACTACCCTGGGCTCAGTTACGACGATCATTTCATCTGCCGCCGTTTCAGGCTCGGCATCAATGACCTTCTCGGCTATAGACCCCTCTACCTCCATCTCAGGCTCCGAAGCCTCAGCGACGTTGCCCACCGTCGGCTCAGGTCCGGCAGGTGCCGCCCCCTCTGTTTCTTTGGGTCCAACGGTCTCTACCTCCCCCTCGGTCGGATTTGGCCCTGCAAGATAGAATATATAAGAACCGACAGCTTTATGAGTCTAGCAACGAAATTCTGAAGGAAGTATTACCTGAGGTAGACTTGTCGTTAGCCTCTCTATTGGCGTGGATCGCCTGTCTATGAGCTATAGACAGGGTGACCGGGGCCTCTTCGGATGGAGTATCAGCACGAGGGACGGTACTGGGGCCCTCTCCCATAGCCAAGGCAGCCCTGCGCGCCTTCGCCTCACGCCTCGACCGTTTCCTCTCCTCCCGGGCCGTCACGATAGACCTCTTTGACGCTTCCTCTATCGAAGCATCGTCGACCTCATTTAAAGATGCCTCCAGAGCCTTTAAGGCATCTCTCATCGGCTCTCCAAGACGAACCTCCTGCGATGGCCCAGAGGAAGCGGGAACGTCGGCAACTGGCAGAACGTCTGCGTCACTTGGCGGGAGCGGCATTGAGATTCCTGTGATGAAAAGGGAAAGGTTAGATCGACCATAACACGAGGGAGATGGAGACTTGATGAATTAAAACTTACTAAGGCCCATAGACGCTCTAAGACGTTTCTCCTCCTGGAAAGTCTTCAAAGAAGCGGCAATGGCTTCTTCATCAGTGATGCCTGTTGGAAGAAAGGAAAGAAAAGCGTTAATCAAAGGCAATGAGGAAGATATGTTGCAATAAAGAAAATGTGACTAGTAACTACCTGATTGCGCAAGCTTAGCTAACCATGCGTCACGCCTTGCTAACCACGCTGAAGTTTCGAGAGCGGCCTCCAAGTCTGTATCATCCGGGGGTGGCAAAATTAATCCCTCGTTAGTCCCATATTCACTCAGGCCCTCGGCATAGGGAGCGTGGGGTTCCTGACCAAATACGACATCTGCAGCGAAGAGCGATTTCTTTTTCTTTTGCCCGCCAACCCTAGGTGCACGCGGGATCGATTTACGTTTAGCAGCCACCTTGGGACGACGGGTCCCGATGTCCGCACCCACGTCAGACTCCGGTGAGGATACAACCACTGTCTGTATTGGAGCACAGGGCGCTGCAGGTGCATCTGTGACATCAGGGAGCGACAATCCACGTGGAGGACTTTGCGCACGCGGTGGCTCGGTTCTAACCTCTTTTAGAGGAGCAACTACTGGAGTCCTCGGGACCAAAGGAGCGTTGCGGTCACTGCCTGGAGGCACACCCTTACGGTCGACCAGTAGTCGCCTTTCCTCCTTTATAACGGCTCCTGTCGCATGATTATACCAGTCTTTGTATACGTTGAGGAGTCGTGGAGCACAAACCGGCGCACTGATAAAGAAACGAGAACCCGTATTCAGGCGCATGAAATGATACAGCGCGTTCTCCATCCCTTCTTTAGTGGCAGCGGGTTCCAGTAAGAAAGCTTCCAAGGGGACCCCTTGATCGTAGCCCAGTTGTTGGGCAAAACGATGCGGGTTATATCTCATGAAAATCGCCGCACCATTATGCCTGAAGACTAGGAAACCCGGTCTAATAGAATATAAGTGAAGGGTCTCCCGGGCCGTTAAAACCGAAGCTCCATCCTTGAAAGTGTCTTGTAATGGTCGCATCGCGGTGGTGGACGCTTTTCCAATAGTCAGCACCTTGTCAATAAAAGACATCCCGGCTCCAACGGTGTGAGAGCGAAGGAGTAAGCCCCTGGCGTTCCGTGGAGACGGGGTCACGATAGATGCGCCAATCAGCTGTATGATGCGAGGAAAACTACACTTGTCGAAAAACGAGGGCCTTTTGTGCATGCCGAAGACACCCGCCGTATGTAGCTCGAGCCACGACATAAAGTAGTACATCGGGAAGACGACGTGCAATACCCCGGGCTCGTTAGCATCCGCTGCTCGGCTGAGGCCATGATATAGGTGCGCCAAGCCAGCGATCCCAACAGCCACCTTTACTCCGATGGCCATCCGGTGGGCCGGGTAAAAGACAGAGGGCCACATCCGATGAGAGTGCATTGGGATTGCAAACCAGCTCAGCCACAATCCAAGAAATCCCAAGAAAAAGGCCTCCTCATCCATTCCAGGGGCCGTAATTTCTGTAAATGACATGGTAGGGAAGTCCGAAAGAAAAAAACCCTTTTGATCTATCTCCCTCTCTGGTAGGTTGTCCACACCTAGACCGAAAGGGTCATCCAGAGTGGCAAACTTGGCAGCCTCTGATGAGAGGACGCTTGGGCGAAGGAACCAAGCGATGAAATCTTCAAAGTTAACCCCCCGACTCCCATGTTCGATAAAAGGAGATTCATAGATGTTCAACACCTTAATCAAGCTTGGGAATTAATGTTGAACGGCATTCTCCGGTGTGACCCCCCTTACCACCGGCCTAGCACCAAAGACGTACACATCTGTCGGGAGCAGCTCCTCATAATGTTCTCCCATGACTGGTAGACCGGATACCTCCGTGAACTCCTCCAAAGAGATGGACACTTCCCGATCCATGGCAAGGAAAGTGTGGGTAGGAATGTTCCACTGCTCCAGGAAAGCTTTAAACCACCAGATGGGGAGCGCGGGATACTGGAAGAGAGAGACGTAGACCGCGGTGTACAATCCTAATCTTATCAACTGCGACTTCTTCATCGACAGGATATACCGGGCCCACGGCAGGTAGCCAATCGGATGGCGGGGGATCAGACCAATGTTATATGATTGCCCCCAGGGTCTCGCCTCGCCCTGACAGATACGACGTCCTAGAATATCCAAGATCATAGGACGTTGGACCGGAACCGCATCCATAGCGGGATGAAGGAAGCTGTTCGCGGTCCAATCCACCATCTCCACGGCATACTGCACCGAGGGTGGGGTAGCATAATGAATCGCCGTGATGGGCTCAGACGGCACTGCGCATGTGAAGCTGCGTCGACCCATAATGATCTGGTTATACCAAGACCCCCAAAGGTGGAGATTCTTATACTACGGGTCGTATTCTCTAATCATAGCCAAGACTTCACGGTCCAAGGGCGCTTCGGGAAACCCTTCCTCCGAGCGGACAAACGGAAATGAGGTGTCGAGAGACATGATCGCTGCAAAAGAACAATCTAGCCGTTAGTGTTGTAATTCCAACGCTTGGCGTTTAAAAAGAAAAATACGTTAATCGATTAATTAAATTAAAAACTAAATTAGAATTAATTAATTACACCACACAGCAGTGCGGCGGGTAGAAGACCGAAGGGGGACCCATAAAATCTGGATGACAATATGTCAGTTGGTCCCCAGGAAAACATTCCCACTAATAATAATAATAAAAGAATCCCTAGAGATAAGGAGAAAATCTTCTCTTTCAGAGCAAAGCTCTGTCACAGAATGACACTTGTCAAATTCTGATCTCAAAGGAATAAAATTCCTTAAAAAGAGCATAGCTCTATAGTAATAATGGAAACGTCCATCAGAAAATGTTACACCTAGAAGAATTAAAATTTTTGGAATCTTAAAAAAAAAATTCCATGAAAAACTTATGAATTTTTTTTCATTTTTCAGATCTAAAAGATCTACAGATGATTCAAAGAGCAAAGCTCTGTCCATGGGTTAGAACCCATGAACAAGATCTCTGTAGATCTATAAGTTTTTGAGAGCAAAGCTCTGTTTATGAAACCCCAATGGGGATCTCTTTAGATCAAAAGATCTGTAAGAGCAAAGCTCTATTGGTTAATTAAAATTAACTTAAGATTAATTTTACCTAAAATTTTCTAACTTGGAAAATGAGAGCAAAGCTCAAAAGTTCTGGAAACGAGAGCAAATCTCTGGAATTCTAAGCAAGAGCAAAGCTCTGAAAATAAGAATCTTGAAACGGTGAGATTTTTCTAAGGGCCAGAGGTCCTATTTATAAAGCGCTTGCGCCCCTTGAGCTCACCCCTTGATCCAACGATCAGGAGTTTGCCACCGCTGCACTCACGTGTGCGCCACGTGAGCGCAACGGTGGGGGGGCATTTGTTTCGCCCAATCAGAGCAAAGCTCTGTTGAAATTCAAAATTCAAAATTTTGAAGCAACGCTTCAAATCTCGGGCGCAACGCACCACATGTCAGGCGCTGATACGTCAGCGCAGCGCCTAAGAAGATGCGCCCAATCAGAGCAAAGCTCTATTTTAAGCAAAATTAAAGGAACCAACGCTTCAGTTGCGCAAGCACTGCGCTGCGCGACACGTGTCAGCGCAGATGCGCTAGCGCAGCTGCGCCGTGCGCTGCGCGATACGTGTCAGCGCAGATGCGCTGCTCTGTGCGCTGCACTGTGCGCTGCGAGACACGTGTCACGCGCTGGGGCATTTGCGCCAAAAAGAATAAAGATTTTAAAGAAATCTTTCTGTTCTTGTTAAAACAAGAAGATTTTCTTCTGTAAAATAGAAGCCCTTGGATCAAAGATCCAACGGTGGGGAAAATTCCCCAAATCACTCAGAGAAAGATCTCTTTAACAAATTTAACTAATTTATGGGCACTATAAAAAGGACCCCAAGCCTCAATTCAAAGGAATCAACATTTTCTTGAAAAAAGTCAAGAGCTTCAAACAGAGAGAGAACTCTGAGAAAATTCCAAAGAAAAAGGTAAAAACCTATACGAGAGAGAAGAAATCTCTTTTAATAAATCATTGATCTAAAAACCAGATCAATGATCTTCACATAATAAACAGTGCTTTGCACTTCTTATGAACCACTGGTTCTTTAAAACAAGAAAACAACAAAAATTTAAAAAAATAGTGCTTTGCACTTTTATGAACCTCTGGTTCTTGAAATAAAAAGAAAAACTTATTTTTCTTTGATCTAAATTAGATCAAGAAATCAAATAGTGCTTTGCACTTCTGTTCTTGAATCTAAAAGATTCTTAGTGCTTTGCACTTCCAAACTGCGCTGTTGCGCTCTTGGAAAAGCGCCACGTGTCCGCATCTGAATCACTTGCGCTATGAGCTTTGAGATAGAGCTTTGCTCTCTGTGATTTGCGCAACTTACTAAGGTGCGCCACGTGTCAGCAGCGCAAGCGCGGCGCACTAGCGCAGCACACTGCGCTTGCATGACACGTGTCGTCATCACAAGCGCTTGCGCTCTCTGATTGGCGCAAAGCGCCTGAAAATGCAATGCATTTTCTGAAGGGCCAGGCCCAATTAAAAGACCAAACAGGCCTAATTAAATTGATACTCTGCATCATTTATAAATGGGCAAAGCCCAAACTAAATAATAAAAATGCTATGCAGATGCCTTGCAGAGCCCAAAATAAATTGATGCTCTGCATCTTTTATAGGCAGAGCCCAAACAAAAGAATAGAAAATAATGCAATGCATTATTTAAAAATGGGCCAAGCCCTAATACAGGTCTAACAGACCAAAAACAAATAAAAGGCGTTGAATACTTTTCAACTGGACTTAGCCCAATCATGGCCGTAAGTCCTCAAATTAAATTGACTGAGCGAGATTGCTCCTTTAAATCAATTTATATCCGATTCGAGGGTACATCTCCGAGCTCCTCTGACACTTCTTGTTGTAATCCTTCAACGACGTCAGAGAGGCGACGGGTCCCAATGACCACACATGAATATGGACTACGGGGTCCTTAAACTCGTGGACCGAAACGTCCCTAAACTAATATTGGACCGAAACGTCCCTAAACTAATGATGGACCACCACGTCACTAAACTGGAGCATGGACCGCAACGTCCCTAAACTGGAGCATGGACCACTACGTCCCTAAACTGGAACAATAGAGCCTCCAAATGCTCTTTTGCTGGATCTAAACAGTCCTGTTTAAGTTGATCCTAGCCCCAAACACGGCTAACGTATCCTTAAACACTCAAATGAACGATAAAACTCCAAATCAACCTTGGTTCAAGGGTACATCTCTGAACTCCTCTGACATCCGCCGTTGTAATCCTTCAACGACGTCAGAGAGGTGACGAGTCCTGACGGCCATATATTAAATGAATCACTACGTTAAGTTGATCTTAGTCTCAAACATGACTAACTATTCTTAACGAACGTTTAAGTTGATCTTAGCCGCAACGCGGCTAATGCATCCTTAAACTAAAAACACCAAACCCAAATCTAAGTAAATACAGATTTGGACTAATCCACGTCCTACGGGCGACGGCATTATTCAGTCTTCGTATACAATCCACGGACAACCATAAACAAAACAAACACACACGACACGAAGTGAAATTCTGGAGAAGGAGAAAGTTGTTACCGCGATGCGGTAGCGTAATTAACTGCAGGGGCTTGCGCCTGCAGAGAAGAGCGTCCCCACAATCAAAAATCCCTCAAGCGAGGGGGAATCTGACGAAGTCTGCTACATCGTCCGCATCCGTCTAAACCTCCGATACACGGTGCCATAAATTAACTTGGCATCTTCGGAGAGGTGGATGGATAAAACCAAATAGCATCTGCCCCGAATCTCAGCGTCAGGACATCGCGGTCCTGTGCGCCGCCGTTTGGAGGGGAGCAATCCCTATCCAGCATGGTCCGTTCCTGCATTGCTTGGTTTGGTCCCGTGTGAGCCGTGTGTGCATTGCAACTTTTACCGACATTGGACGTTACCGGGCGTATCCGTCGCGTAATCCATCGAGAAAAGTAAAACTTGCTACATGCTATTATATTATTTTATACAAATTTAATTTCATGATTAAACCTGTAAATTAAAGCTAAGGCTATTAGTTTCCATTTTACATTTCGATGTCCGGTTATATCATTTTAGATTTACAACTTGAACCCTATCATGTTGTATTCTGTCTTACTATACGTAGTACCCTCATACGTGTTTAAATCACATAATAATTATCTGCATAGCCCACAGTACCTTTTAATAGTTTATACCATATCGGACACCCGTTTGCATCCATTTAACCTATTTTTATATATAATTGCATCACTAGGTCATTTAATACATGGTAATGTGATTTTAATATTTCATATTCATTTAAGTGTATGATACTTAATGTTGGAACCATAATCCTAACTCTAATCGATAACCGTACATCCTTATAGTTTAATCGGTACCTATTTGCATGTAACATCATAATGTTCCATTTTTTATTGTTCCATTAGTACTTCATGCTTGTTTTGTATACCCATGCTTATGTTAGTTTGATTGTGTGCACCCCTGACATGACTTGTCACACCCACTACTTGACATGACATGGTACCGTACAACTCTTGACATGACATGACACCTGTATACATTACTTGACTTAACCGGATGTACCATGGCTTTATCTGTTACCTGAACTTGTGTCTAATGCCAACAAACCTGACCTGTTGTACTTACGGACAGTTCATGTTGTCTATCCAGACAAACCTGTACTTGCCTGATCCTGGATTGGCATTAGCTCTAGATTACTTAATACCTGACTTGAATACATATAACCTGGGGGTATGGGGAAATCAATGATGAAACCTGGCTTGTAACTCGACAGTTCGCTACCTTTACTGATCAGTTTTAGAGGCTAGGCCAGCCTTGGGATGCTGCTGCTGACATCGTCCATCGTTATCCACTACCTTTTTAGAGGCTAGGCCAGCCTTGGGATGATGCCATGGACATCATTCATAGTTACCCCTTTTCCTTTTAATGCCTAGTGGCATGTCTCGGTTTCAGCCCGAGAATCTTCACCGTGATCCCGGAAACGTACGTGATACTATTGAGTTACATCGATGATTCATCGAATTGATTTCAGAGACTTGAGAGTAGTTAACCCAATAGACCAGTTTAGATTACTCACTGCACACTACCTTTCACTGCCCTGATTTATATTGCTGTTACACCTGCTTTACCATTCATGTTCATACTTGCATGTATTGCTACCCCTGTTATAGTATTGCTTGATTTTATGACGCACTGGCGTCTGGGTTTTGCATGGCCCAGATTCTCTACCTTTGTTGCAGACTAATCAGGAGTACTGCCGCTGTTAGGCCGAGCGGTGAGAATCCTGTTGGTATCCAGTTTTACTTTCCAGGTGTTTTATTTATTTGATCTTTTGCTTCCGCATATTGTATTATTTCTTGACTCATTTACTATTGCTTATGGACATGTACTAGATAGTTTAGTTTACTTTCCTGTTCTTGATATCTCTACAGCCGTAATGTGACTGTGGAAGGATTTTTTCCTATCCACAGGTAGCATGGTTGGCTATGTCACGTGCCCATCTTAGCGTACTCTGGGAAGCGGGGCGTGACATAAGGAATAGGAATAATTGCATAGTTCGTATTGATGATATACTATATGTGTGTGTGTATGTGTGTGTATATATATATATATAACAGTGTCTCATACCACCGATATATATATCATCAGGAGTAAAATACTCAGAAATCCCAAAAAAATCAAATACATTATCTATAGTACTACAACATGAATAGGAAACGACTACGTAATCATATCACATAACATAATGATTTCAGTTCTAATGTGTCATGGCACTACTAATGATGTGTAGTGTAGCATATGCGTCTGTGCTCGTGCAACATGGAAATCATTAGTATTTGTGCAAATGTTTTACGGTGTAACAATCTATATATTTACACATATATATCAGAACGATTCTACAGTGACATGGCAGTACCAATGAGATGTAGTGTAACATATATTTAAGTGCTTGTACAGCATATTACTCATTGGTATTTATGCAGTGTTCTACCAGAGTGTGCGTAACGCGGAAACATATATTATAGATAATATAATTTAAACATACTTATTGTAATTACTTGTTATGAGCTATACCCTTATCTTTAGAAAGGATCGGAACGTTAAGTTTGAAATAAGGAAGCTGCCTTAGATTTAAAAGAGATGTTTGTTTTAGAAACTGACACGTATCCTGGCAGTTTATTTAAAAGACAACAAACCATGGTTTTTAAAATAATATAGCTCATACCAGTATTACAACCTAAAACAGAACATAATCTATTTCTACGAGTCAAAGAATAAATTGGCCGTTAATAGGCATACAAAGTTCATCATATCGTTATATCCATATCACCTTAAATACGGCATGATCCCTCGTACAAACTCATCAATTCATACCCATATCATACGGATCAATATCACGTATATCTCATTTAAAAACTACATATGAAACTTTATGCAAATGGAGGTATACAAGATGCAATACCATATTGATGCTTTGACGAGAAGCTAAACTTTATTAGATATCATAATAATAGTTATACGGTTGCGGGGATGCTATACGCCATCCACCCGATTTCCCCCATAGATGTAAATCTACTCACCGGAAATACGTCGTATCCACTCAGGAATCGCCGATCCTTTTTCCTTTCCTCGCGGCCTCCGAAGTTCCCGTATTGGAATCTAACATTGCAATAACTTGTATAAGGAAATAGCTACTCCGATACGACAAAATCATGAAAACACAAATTGTACGTTCTAATTACATTACATACGACCATTGCAAACGACTTAATACTTAACCTCACTGAAATCTATCCCAACTCTGCACCGCGACAGAAAACAGATCGCGTTACGTTTTACACGTATCGTATTTTGGGTTTTATATATACCTTTTCCGATATTAGCTTTCAGATTTTATATACAGTTAAACTAACTTGTTTAAATAATACCAAAATAGCCAAAACTCTACACAGAGACCTACCCCACAAGCCAAAACACCCAAACCCCCCAGAAATCCGGCGACGCCGGAATTCCTCTTAAGGTCGCCGGCCAACATCCGATCCCCTGGGTCCGTTCTCCTATGGTTTGTTCTAGGTCCCACATACATCATTCTGGCACTGTCTTGTTACTTTGATTTTTATCTAAATTATAACAGATTATAATAGAGTTCAGTTTTGCTAAAAATACGATATTATGGACACTATGATTTCAACCTTGAACTAGTTTCAGAATCTAATTCCTACTGTGATTAAGGATTTTACCCTCAAGTAATTGCTGGAATAACTCTCCTCAAGATGCACAAGCTCCTAGTCCTAGCTTGATGATGAGGGATCCCCAGACTTAGCTCTTCTCATTTCTTCTCTTACTCTTCTTTATTTTGTTTTGTTTTTCTTTGCTTTCTTTTGAATTTTCAGAAGTTTTTAAATTGATTAATTGATCTGAACACCTTATATAAATGGTGAAGGGAAGGATGAGGTGTCAATGATCAAGATGTGGTTGTTTCATGCAAGAAGGAGGTGTTTGAGTGAGTGTGTGCATGCAAGTAGGAGGTGTCCTTGCATTATCCATCAATTTTGATTTATCTTAAGATAAAATTCTGAAAAAACCTAATTTACCTCTTTTTCACTTACACCCTTAACAATTTCCCATTTGCACAAATCCATAAACTTTACATAGAAACCCTTCACAACTTATGTTATTATAAAACACCTTTATTATTAAAATAAAGCTCAAATTCACATTAAAACCTTTATAATTTATTTATGTTGCATACTAAAACTAAAATTTAATTTGTTTTACATAAAACTTATGATATTGTCTTATTTGGTTTTAATACTTTTTAATTTAACACTTTATTATTTAATTAAATAATTTTATTTAATTTCAAATTTTCAAAATGTTACACTATGGAAAAGCAAAGATTCACAATGCTGAAACGGAGCAATGAACATTATCTATCTACTAGTTGTATTAAAATAAAATTTTGATGTTGATATTTTCGTCATCTTAACTAAAAGTCTATAAAATATCTATTATCTCAGAAAAAAGTCTTCAAAAAAATCAATTTTTAAAAAAAATGCTCACATATATCCACGTGCATCACGCATGCAAAAAGTTGATGTGTATCATCTTAAGTTTTAATGATTTTTCTCGTTTTTCTGTATATTTTTATTTCAACTAATTATGAGAGCGCCGCATATCGCACCTCCTCTAGTTATAAAAGTAGAGATATGCATGTACATAGATGTGAAATTGATTTTCAATAGCCGTACATTCAAAAGGTTCAAGTGTTTTGCTCCAAATGCAAGAAAAACTTAGGAGAAAGCAAAACCATTTTGAAATTTGCATATGCCAATATGTCTTGTATTGGATAAATATAACAACATGGATAAATATATGGATAAATACAACAACAAACAACAACGGAGCATTTTATCCCAAGCATATGGGGTAGACTACATGAATCAACATGAGAATCACGCCGCGTCCAGCACATGAATCCTCCACCTCCACTCATTCCTATCGAATAATATACTTTCATTGAGGCCTTTGGTAACCATATCTTTTCATATCATCTTCATCCATATTTTCTTCGGTCTCTCTTTCACCCTTTTGAAATTGCCTATATCGAGAGTATCTATTTGTCGAACCGGTGCTTCCATAGGTTTGTGTCGCACATGACCAAACCATTTTAACCGGTTTTCCTGTATCTTCTCATCCACAGGTGCCACACCAACTTTTGTACTAATATCTTCATTTTGTATCTTCTCTTTTCTAGTGTTACCACACATCCAACGAAACATGTGCATCTCTGCTGTGTGCATTTTCTGTGTATGATACTTCTTAGGAGTCCAGTATTCTGTACCATATAATAAGGCAGGCCGAATAGCGCTCCGATAAAACTTTCCTTTCAATCTTAATGAAAAGTTATGATCGCACAAAATTCCTGTTGCGCTCCTCCATTTCAACCAACCAGCTTGAACTCTTTGATTGACATCACTATCGATTTCCTCATCTTTTTGGATGATGGAACCTAGATATCTAAATTGATTGCTCGGTGATATCTCTTGCCCATCCAGTGTTATACTGTTGCGGTCTCGATTTCTCTGTTTACTAAATTTGCAATGCATATATGCCGTCTTAGACCTGCTCAATCTGAACCCCTGAGATTCCAACGTTTAGCTCCATAACTCCAATTTGGTATTAACCCCTGCTTTCGTCTCATTTACTAGAATAATATCATCAGCGAATAGTATACACCAAGATATCTCATTTTGGATAGTTCTAGTAAGCTCATCCATCACGATGGTAAATATGTATGAACTTAATACAGATCCTTGATATAAACCAATTGTAATCGGAAAATCATTCGTTAGGCTGCCGCAAGTTCTGACATTTGCCACTACTCCATTGTATATATTTTTGATTATGTCAATATACTTGACTAGGACCCCCTTCTTCATTATTGTCACCCATAATATCTCTCTAGGTATCTTGTCGTACATTTTCTCCAAGTCAATAAATTTCATATGCAAATCTCTTCTCCTCTCTAAAAATTGTTCGACAAGTTGACGAAGCAAATAAATAGCCTCTGTTGTCGATCGTCCAGGTATGAACCCAAACCGGTTCTCTATTATCTTAATATTTTTCCTTAGCCTGTATTCAATCACTCTCTTCCAAAGTTTTATGACATGACACATAAGTTTTATTCCACGGTAGTTTGAGCAATTTTGAATGCCACCCTTGTTCTTGTAGATAAGTACAATGGTACTTTTCCTTCACTCATTTGGTATCTTTTTGGTCTACCAAATCTTATTAAACAGATCTGTTAGCCATTTAACGTCTATCTCTTCTAAGCATCTTCAAATCTCGATAAGAATCCCGTCTGGGCCAACCACTTTTCTTGATTTCATTATCTTCAAAATCTCTTTAATCTCAGGTGCTCTTATTTTACGTATGAAATCACGGTTTATATCTTGAGATAGAATGACAAGTCCATTCAAATTCTCAGTAAAACTCTCATTGAACAATTTGTCAAAATAATCTCTCCACCTTTCCTTGATATTCTCATCTTCAAATGAAACTTTCTGATCTTCATTTTTGACACACTTCATCGCACATAAGTCTCTGGTCTTCCTTTTCCGCATCCGAGCAATCCTGTATATATCATTTTCAGCCTCCTTAGTGTCCAACTTCTTGTACACCTCTTTATAAATCTTAGCTTTAGCTTTCCGAATAACTTTCTTAACTCCATTTTTACCCATTTTATACTTCTCAAATCTCTCCGCATCTCTGCTTTTCTTCAAACTTTTATAAGAATCCCTCTTAATTTTAATATTAGCCTTTACTTTTTCGTTCCGCCATGATGTGTTCTTGAATGGTGGAGCACCACCTCTCGACTCACCAAATAGATCTCTAGCTACCACTTTGATACAACTAGCCATCTTGTTCCATAATTTGTCTGAATCTTCTTCAAACTACCAATCCGCCGCTTGAAATACACGATCTATAAAACCTTTTTGGTTACATTCTTTCGGTCGTCACCATCTAATTTTAGGCTCTATCTTACGTCTAATCTCCTTGGGTCCTTTTCTAAATCGAAAATTTAAAACAAAAGTCTATGTTGAGTGGTTGAACTATCACCTGGCACTACCTTACAGTCGATGCAACAATCTCTATCTATTCTTCTCGTCGGAAAAAGTCTATTTGAGTTGCACTTGATCCGCTCCTAAAGGCGATGAGGTGAGACTCTCTTTTCCAAAACTAAGTGTTTGTTAAGATCAAATCATGAGACAAGGAAAAATCTAGAATCGAGCTACTTGCTTTATTCCTTGGTCCAAAACCAAAACCTCTATGGATAGTCAAACCCACTATGACTAGTACCTACATGTCCATTGAGATCACCACCAATAAACAACTTCTCTCCATTAGGTATTCTTTGCATCATCTCGTCTAAATTTTCTCAGAATAGACGCTTACTAGCGTCATCAAGACCTACATATGGTGCATAAGCACTAATAAGATAAAGCATCTCCCCACCAAGAATAAGCTTAACCAGTAAAATCCTATCACCTTTTCTCCTAATCTCAACTGCATACTCAAGCAACCGCATATCTATGATTATGCCTACTCCATTACGATTTTTATCTCTACCCGTACATCAAAACTTATAACTCTAAGGCTCTGCGACTCTACCCTTTTCACCTATCAACTTAGTTTCTTACAAACACATAATACTAACTCTCCTCCTATTTACCACCTCCACTAATTCTGTTAGTCTACAGGAACCTATGTTCCAATAAATTAGACGGATCCTACGAAACCCTTGCTTATTTGTCACTTCATCCGGGGTCCGATATAGCGCGCCGCTTCCGGACGACGACCTAAAAACCCTTACATACTTAACACTACACCTGGGATTCGATATAGCGCGTCGCTGAGTAGAGGACGCCCCAACGATATTCTTATTATGGTTCATGTCATAAAATGTGACAAAATTTTACGTTGGTTGTCACAAGCCTACTACAACCCTCATCCGGATTAGGAACCGACAACGGCTATTTAAATGTGCAAAAAAGGAAAAAGGATCAATCCCACCCATGAAATTCTCTCTCTTCTGTATCACAAAAGTCCAATTTAACACGATCAAAATTACTTTGTCGGTAAAAATTTCTCTATAAATCATATTGAGATTATCTTAGGAGTCCTTATTGGGTCGGGTTACATCTCTGCTCGCAAACCGTAACCAAACCCATGCTACCGTTTCAGTATCCCCGCAAAGAGTTCGGATGAGTACCAGAACGAGAGAGATCCATGCTCTCATCTCCATCAACACCAATAATTCTCATGCTCATTTATAAAAAAAAAACTCTTCTTTTATTTTCTTAAATCTCTTCAAAAGTTGAGATCTTTGCTCACTCTCTGATCTCGCTGCTGCGATGGCATCCACCGCCGAGAAGCTCTCCGATCTCAGCATCGGCTGCGACGATTGGGCCGCTTCATCTCCAAATCTGCAGAAGAATCTCGGAATTCTCTCCCCTGATCAGGTTAGGATCCTGATCTCTATCGAGTTTTGATCCCTTTTATTGTCGATTCGAGTTCTTGAAATTAATATCAAGGGTTTTTTTTAGCAGAATTTTTAATTAGATGCAAACGTGAGATCTGTTTAGAATCGAGGGAGAAGTAAAATTAGCTAGTTATCTCTTGTGCAGTTCGATCAGTAATTTAAGAATTTTTTTTGAGTTGTTTCTTTTTTCATCCATAGGTGAAATTTTTTTCTAACTGTCTATGCATGCTTGTATTGCAATAGAAATATCTAATAAAAAGAAGGGTAAACTTTACTCAATCCAACTTTTGGGGTTTTTGAGATAACACAATTGAACTTTAAAAATGCTATAAAACACCATTGAAGTACATTTTCGTCAAAAAAAAGCAAAAGGTATTTTTGTCAAAAAAATGTTATATTCCGTTCATTTTGAGTCTATTCAATCTATCTACAAGACATTTTAGGGATATTCAGTCCATTATGGCTTGCACGAGTTAATCAAACTAACGATTTTAGACAACATTAGTAGTTCATTGGGGTTTTATAGCATTTTTAAAGTTCAATGGTGCTATCTAAAAAAATCTCAAAAGGTGGATGGGGTTTATTAAAGTTTACCCTAAAAAGAAATAATCTTTTTATGACCATATTTTTCTAACTGAATTATCATAATCTTAATGATCATGCCTTTTGCTAACTTTAGTACATTTTTTGTTAACCAGGTTCAATTGGCAAAAATGTTATTGAGCGAGGGACAAGAACATCTTTTCGCTCATTGGCCAGAGTCAGGTGTTGATGATCAGAAGAAACAAAATTTCTTTGAGCAGGTTTTGATTTGGTTCCATCTATAAGAACTCATTGACAATAAAATATATTTTCTAAAAATGCAGTGCATATGGTACAAAGCTTGGATGATATGCTAGATTGACTCTAGAGACACTCAAATTCTGATCTCAATTAAGTTCATTATTCAACCAAACTAGGTTACTATCCCATAACGGAGTGTGCTCTTACCTGCTATTAACTTGAAGAATCGATTTAAAAAATGGGATTAGTTTGTGAAGCTGCTGTAATAATATAATACAAATGTCCTAATAATACAATAATTGTTACTTATAAGCAATAAGCTTAATTCTAAAAACTACCAAATTCTTTAAAAATTACTAGAAACTGCCATGCTTTGAAAGTTTTGTGTTAGTTTCTTGTATTCATGGCATCTTATTTATGGCAGTATTTAATAGTTTTTGAAAGTTTTGTGGTAGTTTCTTGTGTATTTAACAAGAATTTCGTAGTTTTTCGTAATTAGGCCAAAGATTTGGTAGTTTTTTGGAATTAAACCTAAGCAATAAGCACATTTTTTCAGCTGTATGAGCATACGATAATTAGAAGATATCATGCAGAGATCCTTCCGGTTTACTCTGTATGAAGCACAACAAAGTTGATTTTAGCAACTTTATCCAAAGTTTGCCTTTATTTCTAAATAGTAAATTAAACTTTCCTCACCTATGTCCTTCAATGCATAGACTAGATAATTGAAATTTTATGAAACCCATCTGTCGATTATTTCTGCATTGAAGGAATTAGAAGCTAATTGCTTGGCTCTTAGTGATATGCAACATAAGAAACACAGAGACTATAAAGTGAATCCCATTTCTGACAATTGCATTGAACTTGCCCAATACACATCACACACCAGAGCCATCTAAGGGTTAGTAACAAAATGTGTCGGAACTGCATCGCCTTTACGAACATAATAGGAGAACCTTTGACAATATCAGGATTCAGTTTAAACATAATCTGAAATGGGAATCAGAGGCTTGTAGATTAAACTTTCATTATCTTCATTGCTCATATCTTGAATGTATTACCGTGTTCTAGGTTTCCCGGCTTAATGCAAGTTATCCTGGTGGTTTAGTATCATATATAAAAAATGCAAGGAAACTGCTAGCAGATTCAAAAGTTGGGAAGAATCCTTTTGAGGGATTTACTCCATCGGTGAGTCAAGTTAACTTTTTCTGTATTCAGTTAATGTTTCGGTAATTATTGTTTAGTTTCGTTTTGGTTTTTTAATCCCCTCCAACCCACCCACCCCCTCACCCCAAACAATCCATTCATAAGTTTTGTATAAACCAATAATTTGAATGCAAGCATCACTATAGAAGCAAATATCAGGGAATAAGCTGGATTGATAATGGTTGGTTATCGCTCAAATAGCTTTTCTGAAGTTTGCGAGATCCATTAAATCACAACCACTGAATATACCAGGGAAAATTCATGCACACACTAATAATCAGCCTTATCTCTTGTACTTTACTAATGAACCCAGCCATTTTGGGGTTTGAGACTGATTGGATTTCTATTGCTTTTTCTATGTTCCTGACCAAATTATACTAAAAGTCAGAAATGTGAGGTGGATATGGCATTTGCATGTCTTTCTCCTAAGAATCATGCCTAGGAAATTGCTTAACGATGCGGGTATGCTAAAAATGATTGTTTTGTGTCATTATGTGGGCGTTTTTGTTTTCTGGAGAATTTTTTGGGGGTTGGGGATTGGGGGGTTTGGGGGGGGGGTTGTGAGGAATGAACAAAGAGGCCTTGATGTGACCAGAGATAGTATATCGGACAATGGCTAACTATTGTAGCTTATAATGGTTGATTATAATGGCTAAAATTAAGGGATTTATATGGCTGGAAATAAGGGATTTATATGGTGGTCAATGGCTAACTATAGTAGTTTATAATGGCTAAAATTAAGGGATTCATATGGCTGGAAATAAGGGATTTATATGGTGGTCAATGGCTAACTATAGTAGTTTATAATGAGTGATTCAATGCATTGTATATAATTGTAAAACTATCCTTAGCTGTAAAATATTATAAATAGAGCATTGTATGCCAAGTGAAGTTATAGAATGAAATTGAAAATATTCTCCTCTCTTTTCTCTTCTGTTTACTTTGTTCATATGGTATCAGAGCCATACGATCCTTGAGTGTTAGTTGTCTTACATTTCGGATTCCATTCCGACCATCTTTTGAGTGACTATCCGGATTCCGCTCCGGCTATCATTTAGATATCTTCTTCTTGTTCATCTCTAGTTTTCTTTCTGGGTCCTCTCATGGAGTCGCACCAGCATCATCGTCTTGTCATGAAGTTAGACGGAAAAAATTACTTTCTATGGGCATCCTACATCAGAAACTTTCTAGAAGGGCAAGACTTATGAGGCTACATCAATGGAGTTACCACAAAACCAGTAGACAATGCATCCATTTCTAAGTGGATGATCAACAATGCCAAAATAAAGACTTGGATTATGGAGTCTGTTGAGAGTTCTATCGCGGTGAACTTAAGTCCGCTGACCACTGCCAAAGAAATGTGGGACTATCTCGAACGCATTTACAAACAAAGCAACAAGGCTCGCCTATATCAGCTTGAACAAGAGATAAGTTTTTTATCACAAGAATCTCGTAGTATTCAAGAATTTATTCTGTTATGACGAAAATTTGGAATGAAATGGACATGATAAATTCTGATATCCCTAAAGAAGCTCTTGAAACAGTAATAAAATTACGGCAACAATCCCGATGTAGGCAATTTTTGATGAAAATGCGATCCGATCTTGAACATGTTCTTGCTACTATTCTGACTCGTAATGTCAGTCTTAGTCTGGAAGAGATCTTCCCTGAACTTATGGCCGAAGAGACTCGTTTGACGTCTCTTTTAACCGTTGGACCCACACTTGATGTAGCTCTACTTGCAAGCACATACAAAGGCAAAGTTCGTGACTTCAGCAAGGTTGAATGCTTCAGTTGTCGTGAGATGGAGCATCTGTCATATCAATGCAAAAGAAATAAAGGCAACAATTCTTTATTCTGTAGATATTGCAAAGAGCAAGGCCATTTGATAGAAGATTGCAAGAAACGCCCAATAAAACGAGGACCTCCAAAGCCTCAATCACAACCTTCAGCATCTTCGTCCTCTGCATTTCATGTTGTTGCTTTACCATCTCCCTCTCAGGTTGATTCAAATCCCAATACCTCTACTCAGCCCTCTACTATTTCACCAGAATTCATCCAACAAGTTTTTCAAGCTCTCCATGCTTCCGGTTTTGGCAAGACTTCCTCCTCTAACTCTTGGGCTGTAGACTCTGGAGCCACCCATCACATGACAGGAAATTTAAATGTTTTTCATTCTATCATGCTATATGATAAAAATGAAAGAATATTTGTTGCAAATGGACAAACCCTTCCTATTACAAAGGTTGGTTCATTGACAATAACACCTCCAGATTCACCATCCTTGTCACTTTCCAACGTCCTATACATCCCTAACCTTTCTGCCAATTTAATCTCGGTTAGTCAACTTGTGAAACAAAACTGTATTGTCTCATTTTCTTCTTCTGGTTGTCTTATACAGGAACTGCAGACCGAGAAAGTGATTGGGAGAGGCCATAGGAAAGAGGAACTCTTCATGTTGGACTTGGAAACACCATCAAATTCACCTACTTGTTTTCTTGCTCCTTCTGATGATGAAATCAATTCCTCAAATAAATTATGGAGGCTTTGGCTTGTCGCCTTGGCCATCCACATGCTTTGAATTTGAATTCTTTATTTTCCTCTGGTGCTTTGTTAGACAAACTTGACTATAAGTCAAGAATTATTAATAATTGTGAAGATTGTGCTCTTTCAAAATCTCATACTTTACCATTTAGAAGAAATGAGAATCATGCAATTTCTTCCTTTGATCTTGTCACGACTCGAGAATTTCGACTCGTGACCGGCACTTAACCACGCAACGTCTACAGGCGTAACGCGGCTAAGTAAGCCGGACCCAGAAATCAAAACCAATAAATATAGAGTGATTTAAAACATTTTCGTAAAAACAGTCATGCGTGTCCGAAAAACATCTTATTAATTTAGTAGAAATCCTTTTAAGTTCAAGAGTTATAACTTTTATAATTTTGGTAACATTTCCTTTTTAAACATTTGTCCCGTAAGTCGGGTAAAAGCAAGGTGTAGCAGAAATAACAAGTGAAATAAATAAAGCATCCCAATATGATATACGACGCCGTAGCGAAGAATACACAGTAAAGCAAGGACAATATAGCAAAGGTAAGACTGCATAACATAAAGTCGGCTCACATGCGAGCTCGACACCAGAGTACCAAAATCATACACATCGCCCTCACAACTGTCTCTAAGTCAATACAGAAAGGTAGATGGAGAATACTAGATACATCAATATACAACTGAAAGATAACAGATACCGTACAAAACCCACCTAACAGAAAAAGGCTAACCCGCCTCAGCAATGGTATCTGTGCCAAAAGATGCGGTAACAGCCAGCCGCGACTACTCCCAAGGGCAACCTGCAAATACTGTGGCACAACGGGGGTGAGTTGCCAACTCGTGAATAGAGATAACATATAAAGGTGATCGCGAGCATGCACATATAGCGTGGCTCTACTAATGCCAGCAGATGATATCAATGCATGCCAAACAGTGGATGCAATAGTAATGCAAGTGCTCAATCAGGTAAAGGCTACAGGATGAGATACATAGTAATCAATACTGAGCATGGGATAAATAATATCTACATGGAATATGTCATCATGGAAAACACTAGACGGTGCCTCTGGCTGCACCAAATCCCAATACACTCAGGCGCCGGCACACCCATCGGCCCTCAAATCCTGTATATCTCTGAGAAATCACGAGTGCCCAACATCGGCACCCAAAATATCATAAAATACTCGTGTCCAACATCGACACGCAAATCCTCGTATATCGGGCTCCGTCAGTCCGGATCGGCCCCACGGGGTCCGTCTGCGGTATCGGCCCTCGGCCCCGGCAGTACGGATCATCCCGCATCCATCTCTCGACTCTGGTCAGTATCCTCCGGACAACTGCCAGGTCCAACCAGTCACCGGTAGGTGCTCGCACGCCTCCAGGCTCAATCGGCAAAACCCATCGATCATCTCGCCGAGGGAAACCATACCGGGCCCACCACGAACCCGCAAACGGATCATCACTCGAATCGGGTTTCAAGCACACGCCTCAGCACCGAGAAAACGCGTGGTGGACGCACCAAAATATCATATCACGAGGTACCGGGTTTTTCAAAATAGTGCATCTTTTCTTAAATAATTCCACGGTCCTCAAAACCAGAAATCACATGAAAATCCATCGCTAATAAATAAATCCAATGCGAGGTACAATGTAATAAATCCATGGTAGGTGTATAAGGGAAAAACCGCTTTTAAAATAGTTTCCGTTTTTTTTTTTAAGATGTCATGCGGCTCCAATTTCTAGGAAATCATAATCAATCACATGTAAGATGAACTATAACCACATAATCCTGGCAGCTCTACAGTGAGTGTGGCATGGCAATTACTAACGGTGTGTGTGTAGCATGCAAAATAGTGCCCGTGCAACATAAACCGTTAGTAATAGTGCGGTGTTCTATCAGTTCTAAGCAATATATATATATATTTATTTATATGTAGCAGAGAATGCAACATGCGATGACAGTCTATGGGGTAAATGCAACATATAGTAATAAGGTCCTATCAGCCCTGACGCATAACGCCATGCGTGCGATATCCCCGTAGATGTGAAATCTACTCACCGTGTCTCGCGCTAAGTGTATCCAACCACTTGCTTGCCCTTCTTCGCTGCGTCCGTCTCACTGGCCTGCGAATCTAGAATCACATAACACATATCACACATAAGCTCAATTCACAAAAACGCGACATTACAGTCCAACTAGAAACCCGTGTCGCAAACCAATCGCGCGAGTGCGCGATACGCTAAAACGTGTGATCACGCGCCTGAAACTACCCCGACGTTTCCGCGATACGCAGAAACCCAAACCTACTCACGTATCACGCGTGTCGCGAAGGTTTAGAAAAACGGCAAAATATGTATTTTAGTGTAATTGGGGTTAAACTAGGTTCACCTGGCCTCAAAAGCTCCTAACTAACCTAGTCTAACTAAAATTAACCTAACTTAAGCAAAGATCTCACTAATTACCACAAATATCGCTAAAACACCAAGTCTAGTGATAATCAACTACTAAGCACACTAAATAAACTAAACCAACTCACAAGTCTAGCACACAAGCAAGGGGAGCTCAGAAATTATACCTCACTCGATCCCTACTACGCTGGTTCAGGAGAAGAAGAGAAGAGGAGGGGGCTGCTACAGGCACTGCCTCTGAATAGAAGCTGCTGCCACTGCTACTGCTGATGCTGCTGCTTATTGCTGTTGATGTTGCTGTTATTGGGGATGTGGAGCTGAAGCTGGTGCTGCTGGGGCATAGGGGGCTGCTGCTACATGGAGCTGGGGCTGCTGGGGGTGAGCTGGGGCTGCATGGAGTGCTGATGCAGTTGCTGCTGCTGCTCTGGTGCTGAAACTGGTGTTTGCTGCAGCTGCTGCTTGATCTTCTGTTGTGTGTGTGTGTGTGTGAGAGAGAGAGAGTGAGAGAGAGTAAGTGTAAAATGAGAGAGTTTGCAAGTGAGCTTAGGGTCAAGCCCTCCCATTCCTCTCTCTCTCTCCACATTAATTGCAAGCATGGGCTTGCCATGTCCCTCTCTCTCTCAAGTCAACAAAACAATTTTAAATCCCCTTTTCCATATTAAAACCAACCTAACCTTAATTAGCTAATTAAATCCACTTAAAACCCAAAAGACTTTAACCCTCAAGATTAACCCACCATGGTTAATAATTATGGTAAATCTTATTTAAAAACCTTAGTTTACATGCACATGTGTGTGCAAACCTAGGAAATTTTGGAAAA
Source organism: Agapanthus africanus (assembly GCA_030015575.1). Taxonomy (NCBI): domain Eukaryota; kingdom Viridiplantae; phylum Streptophyta; class Magnoliopsida; order Asparagales; family Amaryllidaceae; genus Agapanthus; species Agapanthus africanus. Next base: position 72,051,893 of record CM057337.1, on the reverse strand, counting down.
ATATTTATTAAATTAGGAAAAATATTTAAAACACAATTTGGTAAACTTTTCGTAAAAAAACCATTATTTAAATATAATTATTCACTAAACAAATCCTAAGGTGTTACAATCTCTCCCCCTTAAAGAAATTCGTTCCCGAATTTCAAAAATCAACTACACGCACCTTCAAAAAGATGGGGATACGTCTTCATCATCTCGCTTTCGGTCTCCCAAGTGACCTCCTCACGGTTCTGGCTAAAGCCAAAGTACCCTAACTGATGGAATGTCCTTCGATCTCAATTTCTTCACTCGTCGATCCAAGATCATCACCGGCTGCTCTGCATAGGAAAGGTCGCGCTCCAGCTGGATCGTCGGGTGCTGAATCGCGTGCGAAGGATCATGAAGATATCTGCGGAGCATCGAGACATGGAACACGGGGTGCACATCTGGAAAGCTGGGCGGAAGGGCCAAACGGTAGGCTACTGCACCAACACGCTCGAGGATCTCGAAGGGGCCCACATACCTGGGACTGAGCTTCCCCTTCTTCCCAAACCTCATCACACCTTTCATTGGGGAGACCCTCAAGAAAACATGATCCCCAACAGAAAACTCAAGTCTGCGTCGCCGACGGTCCGCATAAGATCTCTGCCTACTCTGTGCTGCTCTCATCCTGTCGCGGATCAACTGGATCTTCGCTGTCGTCTCCTCAACAATCTGTGGCCCTAAGATACTGCTCTCACTGAGCTCTGTCCAACAGGCGGGCGACCTGCATCTCCTCCCATAAAGAGCCTCAAACGGTGCCATCCGAATGGTCTCCTGGTAGCTGTTATTGTAGGAGAACTCTACCAAGGGTAAGTGATGATCCCAGCTACCTCCGAAGTCTAATACACACGCTCTGAGCATGTCCTCGAGAGTCTGAATGGTCCGCTCTGACTGTCCGTCGGTCTGCGGATGAAAAGCCGTGCTGAAACTCAAGCGAGTGCCCAAAGCCTCCTGAAGCCTCTGCCATAGTCTACTGGTAAACTGGGTGCCTCTGTCGGACACAATACACGTCGGGACTCCGTGCAGTCGTACTATCTCGTCAATATAGATCTGGGCATACTGAGTAAATCCGAAAGTCGTCTTCACCGGTAGGAAGTGAGCCGCTTTCGTCAAACGATCCACGATCACCCAGATGGAGTCATACCCCCGACTAGTCCTGGGTAGACCCACCACGAAATCCATCGAAATCTGTTCCCATTTCCACTCCGGAATGGGTAACGGCTGTAGCTCTCCCGCGGGCCTCTGGTGCTCAGCCTTGACTTGCTGACAAGTCAGGCATCTCGACACAAAATCTGCGATGTCCCTCTTCATTCCGTCCCACCAATAAACATCTCTCATATCATGATACATCTTGGTGGAACCGGGATGGGCGCTATACACCGATCGATGTGCCTCCTCAAGAATCTCGCGCCTCAGTCCCTCAGCATCTGGTACGCACAGTCTAACTCCAAAACGTAGTACCCCCTGATCATCGATCACGAACTCGGAAAATCTGCCCTGTCCAATCTGTGCCATGATCTCTGAACATCGGTCATCACTGAGCTGTGCCTCACGTATACGATCGATCAACTGTGGGCGTGCACGGACATGCGCTATCTGTCCTCCAATCGGCGTGAACTCGAACTGTACTCGGCTGTCACATAATATCTGCCAATCTGCTGACGACTGCCCCTGTACTGCGCTCAAACAAGATAGGCTACTCCCGGGCCTCCTGCTCAAAGCATCCGCCACCACATTTGCCTTGCCCGGGTGATATAAGATCTCGCAGTCGTAATCCTTCACTAACTCCATCCATCGGCGCTGTCGAAAGTTCAGGTCCCGTTGCTGGAATATGTATTTCAGACTCTTGTGATCCGTGAATATCTGGCACGACTCGCCGTATAGGTAATGTCGCCAGATCTTAAGTGCGAAGACCACTGCAGCCATCTCCAAGTCATGAGTGGGGTAGTTTTGTTCATGTTTCTTCAATTGTCACGAAGCATACGCGATCACCCTGTCGTGCTGCATCAAAACGCACCCTAGCCCCACTCGAGAGGCATCACAAAAGACCACCAATCCGCCCGATCCGGAAGGTAAAGATAACACCGGTGCCGTCGTCAGCCGAGTCCGTAACTGCTGAAAACTGTGCTCGCACTCCTCCGTCCAATCGAAGGGAACTCCTTTCCGGGTCAACCCGGTCAACGGTGTAGCAATACGTGAGAAGTCCTGCACAAAACGCCTGTAGTAACCGGCCAACCCCAGAAAGCTGCGAATCTCTGTCACCGATGTGGGTCTGGGCCAACGCTGAACGGCCTCGATCTTCCTCGGGTCTACACATATACCGTCTCGTGAAATCACGTGTCCCAAGAAGTCCACGCTGTCCAGCCAAAAAGCACACTTGGAGAATTTCGCATAAAGCTGGTGCTCCCTCAAGGTCTGCAATGTAATCCGCAGGTGCTGCTCGTGCTCCTCACTACTCCGGGAATACACCAAGATATCGTCGATGAAGACTATAATGAACAGATCCAAGTAAGGCCGGAAAATACGGTTCATCAAGTCCATGAATGCTGCTGGCGCATTGGTGAGTCCGAACGACATCACCAAAAACTCGTAATGGCCGTAGCGTGTACGGAAAGCTGTCCTGGGAATGTCCTCCTGTCGAACCCGCAGCTGATGATAGCCCGATCGTAAATCGATCCTCGAAAAGTATCCTGCCCCCTGAAGCTGGTCGAACAAATCGTCGATACGCGGCAAAGGATACCGGTTCCGCACTGTCACCCTGTTTAGCTGGCGGTAGTCGATACACAGACGCAAACTGCCGTCCTTCTTCTTGACGAACAGGACTGGAGCACCCCAAGGAGAAACACTGGGTCGAATAAGTCCCTTGTCCAGCAAGTCTTGCAACTGCCCCTTCAACTCTCGAAGTTCCGCCGGGGCCATCCGATAAGGCGGTATGGAAATAGGCCCCGAGCCAGGAACCAAATCAATACAGAAGGAAATGTCGCGCTCGGGCGGCAACCCTGGAAGCTCGTCAGGGAACACATCAGGAAACTCGCTAACAACCGGAACCTGATCCAATGGAACCTGTGTAGCACTAGCATCGCAAACATATGTGAGAAATCCCTGACATAACTTCCTCAAAAGCTGTCCAGCGCGAAAAGAAGAAATCACACTGTGAGGGGCGGCACCACGGTCCCCCAACACAACAAAAACCGACTCACCGGAAAAGCAGAATCTAACTGTCTTCTCACGGCAGTCCACAGAAGCATAGCACGTGGCTAACCAATCCATGCCCAAAAGAACGTCGAAGTCCAACATCTCCAGAAGGATCAAGTCGACAGGCAACTCTCTCTCGCCAATACAGACGATACAGGATCGGAACACGTGCCTAGCTACAAACGACTCTCCCACAGGAGTGGTCACCACAAGCGGCTGATCAAGCAAACCGGACTCTCTACCCAATCTCGGCACAAAGTGTGTGGATACGTACGAGTGTGTGGATCCGGGATCGAACAACACGTGTGCATCAACTGAACATACAGGAAGGATACCTGAAACTACTGCATTGGACGCCTGCGCGTCCTGATGTGTCAAAGCAAAAACCCGCGCCTGTCCACCACCTGCAACTGACTGCCCTCTGCCCCGGTTATCTTGTCCTCTCAGAGCAACTCCTCCACGGCCACGACCTCGCTGTGTGTGAGTCTGGCGCGGAGCAACGGTAGGTACAACGGGCAACGCCCTCTGAGGTGGTGAAGGTGGTAAAGTAACATGCGGTGCTGCCGCCTCCCTCCGGTGTGTCTCTGGACAATCTCGAACGAGGTGAAGTAGGCTGCCACATCTGAAGCAACCCCGCGACGACTGCTGACCCTCTCGTGGATATGAACTAAACATCTGGCTCCGTCCCGAATCTCTGCCACTCCTCGTACTTGGACGATACCTGTCGCGGCGTCTGAATGTCTGTCTCCGTGCGGATATGTCTGTACGAACTCTCTTCGGCTCTGGAACTGCCGAAGTCTCAGCAAGGTGCTCCTCGACCACTAGGGCTGCGTCTACAGCTGCTGCATAGGTCTCGTAGTGCTGCGCGCTGATCGCAAGGAACAATGGTGTAAGCAAGTCTCGAACAAATCTCCTGACTCGCAACTTCTCGGTAGCCACTAAATATGGGGCATAGACTGCTAGCTCTGTAAACAGCACATCATACTCTGCCACTGTCATCCCTGGCGTCTGGCGCAAGGACTCAAACCTGCGTGCTCGGGCATCCCTAACACTCTGGGGAAGGAAACGGGCTAGAAATATGGTCACGAACTCCGTCCAGGTCATAGGAGGAAGACCTGCTGCTCTGCCCTTCTCAACGGAATCACACCACTTTTGCGCAAGACCTTCCAGGCGAAAGCTCGCGAACTCGACCCATCTCGCATCTGCGCATCTGAGGGAACGGCATATCCTGGCCATCCTGTCGATGAAAGACTGTGGGTCCTCGGCTGTATCGGTGCCTGTGAATACCTGAGGCTTCAGCCTCATGAACTCTGATAGCGATACTGTGATCACCTCCGTGGCTGCAGGGGCAGCTGGCTGTGCGGTAGGTACCATCGCGGTCTCTGGAACAGGTGGAGCTACCTCTGGTCGCTGGGCTCGAAGCGTCTCAACTAGCGATCCTATCATCTGGCGCATCTCCTGCATGCTAGATCCCACCGTCTGGCGCATCTCCTGCATACCAGCCCCTAGCGTGGCGATCTGCTCTGTCACGGCAGGAACAGCCTGATCGGGTACAACCGGCGTACTGCCCGGATCAGTCCTCGTCTCGGACGAGTCAACTCGAATCTCGGCCCTCGCGGCCGCTCTCTGTGCCCTCGTAGTCTTAGGCGGCATAATGGCTGAAAGAAAATTTGGATTCGATAAGAACACGGAAATCGAATCGCAAGAACATATGTAATCAAGGAGGAATTTAAATCAACAAGTTCTAAGGTCGCGTAGACGGAGTACCGTGTCGTGAGTATGCCGCGGAACATACACACGCTACGCTACCCTGCTGCAGCTACCTACTCCATCATACCAGGGTCATCCTACACTCCGAAGGTAAAACCTACGCTCTGATACCAACTTTGTCACGACCCGAGAATTTCGACTCGTGACCGGCACTTAACCACGCAACGTCTACAGGCGTAACGCGGCTAAGTAAGCCGGACCCAGAAATCAAAACCAATAAATATAGAGTGATTTAAAACATTTTCGTAAAAACAGTCATGCGTGTCCGAAAAACATCTTATTAATTTAGTAGAAATCCTTTTAAGTTCAAGAGTTATAACTTTTATAATTTTGGTAACATTTCCTTTTTAAACATTTGTCCCGTAAGTCGGGTAAAAGCAAGGTGTAGCAGAAATAACAAGTGAAATAAATAAAGCATCCCAATATGATATACGACGCCGTAGCGAAGAATACACAGTAAAGCAAGGACAATATAGCAAAGGTAAGACTGCATAACATAAAGTCGGCTCACATGCGAGCTCGACACCAGAGTACCAAAATCATACACATCGCCCTCACAACTGTCTCTAAGTCAATACAGAAACGTAGATGGAGAATACTAGATACATCAATATACAACTGAAAGATAACAGATACCGTACAAAACCCACCTAACAGAAAAAGGCTAACTCGCCTCAGCAATGGTATCTGTGCCAAAAGATGCGGTAACAGCCAGCCGCGACTACTCCCAAGGGCAACCTGCAAATACTGTGGCACAACGGGGGTGAGTTGCCAACTCGTGAATAGAGATAACATATAAAGGTGATCGCGAGCATGCACATATAGCGTGGCTCTACTAATGCCAGCAGATGATATCAATGCATGCCAAACAGTGGATGCAATAGTAATGCAAGTGCTCAATCAGGTAAAGGCTACAGGATGAGATACATAGTAATCAATACTGAGCATGGGATAAATAATATCTACATGGAATATGTCATCATGGAAAACACTAGACGGTGCCTCTGGCTGCACCAAATCCCAATACACTCAGGCGCCGGCACACCCATCGGCCCTCAAATCCTGTATATCTCTGAGAAATCACGAGTGCCCAACATCGGCACCCAAAATATCATAAAATACTCGTGTCCAGCATCGACACGCAAATCCTCGTATATCGGGCTCCGTCAGTCCGGATCGGCCCCACGGGGTCCGTCTGCGGTATCGGCCCCGGCAGTACGGATCATCCCGCATCCATCTCTCGACTCTGGTCAGTATCCTCCGGACAACTGCCAGGTCCAACCAGTCACCGGTAGGTGCTCGCACGCCTCCAGGCTCAATCGGCAAAACCCATCGATCATCTCGCCGAGGGGAACCATACCGGGCCCACCACGAACCCGCAAACGGATCATCACTCCTCGAATCGGGTTTCAAGCACACGCCTCAGCACCGAGAAAACGCGTGGTGGACGCACCAAAATATCATATCACGAGGTACCGGGTTTTTCAAAATAGTGCATCTTTTCTTAAATAATTCCACGGTCCTCAAAACCAGAAATCACATGAAAATCCATCGCTAATAAATAAATCCAATGCGAGGTACAATGTAATAAATCCATGGTAGGTGTATAAGGGAAAAACCGCTTTTAAAATAGTTTCCGTTTTTTTTTAAGATGTCATGCGGCTCCAATTTCTAGGAAATCATAATCAATCACATGTAAGATGAACTATAACCACATAATCCTGGCAGCTCTACAGTGAGTGTGGCATGGCAATTACTAACGGTGTGTGTGTAGCATGCAAAATAGTGCCCGTGCAAGATAAACCGTTAGTAATAGTGCGGTGTTCTATCAGTTCTAAGCAATATATATATATTTATTTATTTATATGTAGCAGAGAATGCAACATGCGATGACAGTCTATGGGGTAAATGCAACATATAGTAATAAGGTCCTATCAGCCCTGACGCATAACGCCATGCGGGCGATATCCCCGTAGATGTGAAATCTACTCACCGTGTCTCGCGCTAAGTGTATCCAACCACTTGCTTGCCCTTCTTCGCTGCGTCCGTCTCACTGGCCTGCGAACCTAGAATCACATAACACATATCACACATAAGCTCAATTCACAAAAACGCGACATTACAGTCCAACTAGAAACCCGTGTCGCAAACCAATCGCGCGAGTGCGCGATACGCTAAAACGTGTGATCACGCGCCTGAAACTACCCCGACGTTTCCGCGATACGCAGAAATCCAAACCTACTCACGTATCACGCGTGTCGCGAAGGTTTAGAAAAACGGCAAGATAGGTATTTTAGTGTAATTGGGGTTAAACTAGGTTCACCTGGCCTCAAAAGCTCCTAACTAACCTAGTCTAACTAAAATTAACCTAACTTAAGCAAAGATCTCACTAATTACCACAAATATCGCTAAAACACCAAGTCTAGTGATAATCAACTACTAAGCACACTAAATAAACTAAACCAACTCACAAGTCTAGCACACAAGCAAGGGGAGCTCAGAAATTATACCTCACTCGATCCCTACTACGCTGGTTCAGGAGAAGAAGAGAAGAGGAGGGGGCTGCTACAGGCACTGCCTCTGAATAGAAGCTGCTGCCACTGTTACTGCTGATGCTGCTGCTTATTGCTGTTGATGTTGCTGTTATTGGGGTTGTGGAGCTGAAGCTGGTGCTGCTGGGGCTGCTACTGCATAGGGGGCTGCTGCTACATGGAGCTGGGGCTGCTGGGGGTGAGCTGGGGCTGCATGGAGTGCTGATGCAGTTGCTGCTGCTGCTCTGGTGCTGAAACTGGTGTTTGCTGCAGCTGCTGCTTGATCTTCTGTTGTGTGTGTGTGTGTGTGTGTGTGTGAGAGTGAGAGAGAGTAAGTGTAAAATGAGAGAGTTTGCAAGTGAGCTTAGGGTCAAGCCCTCCCATTCCTCTCTCTCTCTCCACATTAATTGCAAGCATGGGCTTGCCATGTCCCTCTCTCTCTCAAGTCAACAAAACAATTTTAAATCCCCTTTTCCATATTAAAACTAACCTAACCTTAATTAGCTAATTAAATCCACTTAAAACCCAAAAGACTTTAACCCTCAAGATTAACCCACCATGGTTAATAATTATGGTAAATCTTATTTAAAAACCCTAGTTTACATGCACATGTGTGTGCAAACCTAGGAAATTTTGGAAAAATATTTATTAAATTAGGAAAAATATTTAAAACACAATTTGGTAAACTTTTCGTAAAAAAACCATTATTTAAATATAATTATTCACTAAACAAATCCTAAGGTGTTACAGATCTTGTCCACACTGATTTTTGGGGACCATCCCTTATCGGTTCATTAACTAGAAAACTCTACTATGTTCTTTTCGTCGATGATTGGTCACGATTCTCTTGGGTTTATTTTCTAAGACATAAATCGGAGGTTCTGCAAGTTTTCAAATACTTCCATGCAATGGTACAAACTCAATTTGGCAAGAAAATAAAAATTTTGCGCAGTGATTCGGGAGGTGAATATGTCTTAACAATTTACAACATTTCTTACTGAAGGAGTCATTCATCAACTAAGCTGCCCTCACCAACAACAACAAAATGGAGTTGCAGAAAGAAAGCATAGACATCTATTGGAGACAGTTCGTACTTTGTGCTTTCATGCAAAATTGCCAAAGATTTTTTGGGCTGAAAGTATCCTCACAACAAACTTCTTGATCAATAGGCTACCAACTCCATTGATAAGAAATGTTTCTCCATTGAAGAAGCTGCATGGGTACTCTCCAAATTACAATTTATCATGGGTACTCTCCAAATTATAATTTATTGCGGATTTTTGGGTGCACCTGCTTTGTCCTTCTTCCTTGTTCTCAACGCTCCAAACTTGAAGCTAAGTTGGTGAGATACATTTTTCTTGGATATTCTGAAACACAAAAAGGATATCGCTGCTATGATTGGGAAGCAAAACGAATGAGGATTTCTCGAAATGTCATATTCTTTGAAAATACTCCATATTTTTCTAATTCTTCTAATTCCTCACAGTCTGTTAGCTCTACTATTCCTTTATCTTTGTTTTCCAACACTTCACAGGTTGAAAGCAATGAAGTTCCCCATCCTATGCCTCGCCCTTCACCAACTTCGGCCTCAAGTAACACTATCTCTTCACCTTCTCCTCCACTTCGTCGTTCCACTCGTACAATTAGGCCACCTGACCGTTTTTCGTTATTTTCCTCACTTACACTTTTATATATTCCTCATTCCTATAAGCAAGCTGCAGATAGTGCAGAATGGAGCCATGCTATGATGGAAGAACTCGATGCTTTGGAGCTTAACCACACTTGGGACATGGTACCAACACATCTAGATTATCCGGTGGTAGGATGTAAATGGGCGTATACAATCAAATTGAAGTCTAATGGTTCTTTGGACCGTTATAAAGCTCGTCTTGTAGCACAAGGCTTCAAACAGGAGAATGGTGTGGATTATGAAGAAACTTTTGCTCCGGTTGCCAAAATGACTACAGTTCGTACTTTGATTGCTGTTGCTGCCCTTAAGAATTGGGATATCAAATGGACGTGAAAAATGCGTTCCTTAATGGCGATTTATCCGAAACTGTTTACATGAAACCTCCTCCAGGCCACAATGCTCCTCCTCAGATGGTTTGTAAATTATGGAAGGCACTTTATGGATTGAAACAGACACCACGAGCTTGGTTCTCTAAACTAAAAGCAGTGCTTCAACAAGCTGGTTACCAACAAAGTTATAATGATTATGCATTGTTTACCTCCTCAACCGATAAAGGGCACATTTTGGTCTTGGTTTACGTTGACGATATTTTGATTACTGGTGATAATCGTCAAGGTATTCAAGAATTCAAACAGACTCTCCAACAATCATTTCTCATGAAAGATCTTGGTCTTGTGACTTATTTTTTGGGTTAGAGATATCTAAGCACTCTAACGGATATTTTCTTAGTCAGCGGAAATATGCTTAAGATCTTATTGATTTAGTTGGGCTCACAGATGATAAAATCGTCGACACTCCTCTTGAGTTGAATGTGAAGTATGGTCGTACAGTTGGACATCCAATCCCTGATCCAACACTATATCGTCGACTAGTTGGAAGCTTGGTCTATCTCACTGTCACTCGTCCAGACATCGCCCACGCGGTGCAGATTGTAAGTCAATTTGTTTCTGATCCTCGCACATTACATTTAACAGCAGTCCACCGTATCATTCGATATCTTCGTTCCACTCCGACAATGGGATTATCTTATCTCATCACTTCTAGTACTGAGTTACAGGGTTTTTGTGATGCTGATTATGCTGGATGCAAAGACACACGTAGATCTACCACGGGGTATTGTATTTTCTCAGGGAGTTATCTATTGTCATGGAAATCTAAGAAGCAACCTACTGTGTCTAAATCTTCCACTGAAGCAGAATATCGGGCGATGTCATCTGCCTCTGGTGAAATCATTTGGCTCCAACGACTTTTAAAGGATTTTGGTATTCACTTAAAGGCTCCTACCTCACTATTTTGTGACAATGAAAGTGCGGTCAAAATTGCAAGCAATCCAGTATTTCACGAGCGCACTAAACATATTGAGATAGATTGTCATTTTGTCCGTGAGAAATTTGAACAAGGTCTCATTTCACTTCCTCATATTCCTTCCAAGAAGCAACTCGCAGATTTCTTTACAAAGTTTCAAACTAAGAAGCGCCATGGTTTTTACAATGGCAAACTGATGATGACCCACCATCAGTTTGAGGGTGTGTGTGACCAGATAGTATATCGGTCAATGGCTAACTATAGTAGCTTATAATGGTTGATTATAATGGCTAAAATTAAGGGATCCATATGGCTGGAAATAAGGGATTTATATGATGGTCAATGGCTAACTATAGTAGCTTATAATGGTTGGCTATAATGGCTAAAATTAAGGGATTTATATGACTGGAAATAAGGGATTTATATGGTGGTCAATGGCTAACTATAGTAGTTTATAATGAGGGATTCAATGCATTGTATATAATTGTAAAACTATTCTTAGCTGTAAAATATTATAAAGAGAGCATTGTATGCCAAGTGAAGTTATGGAATGAAATTGAAAATATTCTCCACTCTCTTTTCTCTTCTGTTTACTTTGTTCATACTTGAAACATAAAGTTCTATCCAAAAATAGAGGCACACCTCTGATGGACCAGTTATCGTGCCCACGGTAAATTGTTATGTTGAAATATTCAGGACTGATGTTTTTCTTAGGTGTCGAAATATTCCAGTATATTGTTTTTGAAACCCAGAGAAATTAGCCATACTGTCCATTTTTCACATTAGCTCAATGAGAAGTGATGTTCACGTCATTAAAAAATAATTATAGATGTGAGTCATAATAACTTTAATTGAACATAACCTAACTCAGCACAACCTACTCTAGGTCAATTTGATCTTAATCCTTCTATTCATTAGATTGGACTATTCTGAAGCATAATATAGAAGCAATTTAGTTTTTATCTTGGTTCTATACATCTAGCTGAATCTCAGGTCACTTATTAAAATATTCTTTGCATTTTTGTTCTTTGATTCATGTCCGAATTTTATTTTCTTAGATGCTTTCAGGGGAATATTTGAACATTCTTAAATTACTTTTTTAACTTAGCAGTCTAGAACTGGAGAGGAATTCAGATAAGAGAAAAGTAAATAGAGTAGCCATCAATGTTTTTGTAGAAATTGACTACTTTCTTGGACCAATGAGATTTACAGTGAATCAAACATCTGCAGAATGAATGCTTCCCTTTTTTTTTGTTGGTTTAGTGGAGCGTTTAACTGACCAAGATAATAAATTAATTATCTAAATACCTATATCTACTTGGAAGGCACGAGATAAAATGATGGTACTGGTTTCTTTAATTTCCAGTAGTCAAAATGTCAGACTTCCTACAGGTTATATGATTCTCATTATTTCTGCTGGTTGTTCCTTGATCTTTAAGTAGCAGTCAAGTTTATATACACTCATAAAAGTTTTAATCTTGTGTTGCTTTATTTTTTCTTTGTTATTAGTAGGTAATCATTTACTTTCTGCTTGCAGACAAAATCTCCAACTTATATGGATATTTTGTTCATCTTCAATAAGATTATTGAATAAATAAGTTCTTTCAATGTACAAACACTATTTTTAGAAGAATGATGTCTGGTTTGTCTCATCAAAGGTCGGTTGTTAACAATGCTATGTGATATTGATTGTTTCTTAAGGCTGACCTACAACTTTCAACTGGTTTAAGTTTTACTTGGAGTGGATAACACATGAACAATTAATCCAGTGCATCTTAAAAACTATTGGTGTTTCAATATTGGCTAGGGAGATCTTGAACATCATTAAGCATTGAAGTTCACATTTTGTAGGTCCCATCAGGAGAAATTTTGAACTTTGGCGATGATAACTTCTTGATGTTGGAAGAAACAGGCATTAGAGAAGCAAGGAATGCTGCATTTGTTCTTGTTGCAGGTGGACTAGGCGAACGCCTTGGATACAAGGGGATTAAGGTATGTGTATATTCTCAGAGGCTGTTGCATCAGTCCATGTTTTCGCTGTTAGCTTTTTTGTTTCTTTTTTATATTTCATGTTTCCTTCATTTATTAACAACGCATTTAAAGAAATTCATGTAGAGGATGTTTTGTATGTCTAAGATGCATCCTGCAGGTATACAGATGCAAATCATGTTTTAAATCTATTAGGTCTCTTATACTTGCATTTGAGCAATTATGTGAAAAGTTGGATTTTAATCTAAGGGCTTGGTTAGTTCTTGCATTTGTTGAGGTATTATATTATGTTGCAGTTGGCTCTTCCTATAGAAACAACGACAGGAACTTGCTTCTTACAACATTACATAGAGTCGATTCTCGCTCTACAAGATGCAAGCTGTAGACTCGCTCAAGGTTTGTTTGAATGCTCTTGTTTCATGAAAACATGCATAACAAGATTTTGTTTCATCCAGTAGCACATATGCTATATTATTAGTCATTGAAAATTTTCATTTTGTGTTCTTTAGCTTTTCATTCACTCTTTGATATTTGATTGGAGAAGCGTGCAGTATTATTGCTAATTGTGATGCTTAGTTTTGAATTCATGATCAATGTAGTGTTAACTCGGTTTTTCTAATAGTTCTGTGATCAGATTAGGAAAAACTTGGCATGGTCTACCTTCTGTGGAGACATAATGAATTCCATTCCATTCTTTTTTCCTTTTTCTGTTCCATCTGTTCCATCTGATTTCCTTACACTGCCCTGGATTGTGGTCAAAGGGTTGATGCATTTGAATTTCAGCTACATGTATAATGGTTGATTAGATATATACCTCTTGATAGACACTGCTATTGTTTACTTTAATTTAATTCAATCATGATTTGCAAGTGTCACGCCCCGCTTCCCAAAATGTGGAATACGGGAAGCGACGAAGGCCAGCCGTGCTACCTACGGTAAGAAAAAGTCCTTCCATAGTCACATAAGGCTGTCTAGATTAACCTGTCAAAAATAATATCCAATACCAAAAGAAATAATACTGATAATCATGCTGCAATGAAACCACAAGAAATCCTAAAAATGGGTCCACTAGATAATTGATGCAATTAAAGATCCAAAACAAAAGATTATGAATAAAATAAGATCCGAAAGAGATACAAAAGTCCTAATGTCCCATAAGGGCGCACATGCTAAAGGCTAAAAGTAAAGGAAAATAAACCTACGATTACTGATCTTCAACAAAGTCCTGGTAGCCGCTCTGATCCCGCTCAGCCTAAAAACCTGTCTCTAAACCTGAGATGGCAAATCTCAGGGATGTCAGAACACCCCAGCAAGTACTCAACGTATAGAGTGTGTGTAGCATAATAACAAGAATATATAAAAGTGAAGCCCGGTACGCAAGAAAACATGTATATAAGTAATTAAATACACTAACACTATGAAACATGTATGTAAGGGATCATGTCATAACCTAACTGGCCACTAAAAGGTAAACTATCCTATCGTAAGCTTGAGTGTGTGCGTCAACCTCTGCAGGAGTATTCCTAACCCAAGAGTGGTGCCCCAGGGGCTAGGAAACACGGGCCCAACTGTGGAATGAACAAGAGACCGCTATAGCCCGGTACGAGCTGTAATCATGAGACCGCTATAGCCCGGTACGAGCTGTAAACATGTGACCGCTATAGCCCGGTACGAGCTGTAATCATGTGACCGCTATAGCCCGGTACGAGCTGTAAACATGTGACCGCTATAGCCCGGTACGAGCTGTAATCATGTGACCGCTATAGCCCGGTACGAGCTGCCGGCATGGGACTCCTGAGATCCTGTTGTACAACGCACACTCAAACTACCCCAACACCCACGTATTTATAGCTATTATGATAATGACTAGAGCACTAATTAAGAATGCTGAAAAGACTGGAATTGTGGTATGATAATTATATAGAGATCGAAACTGGTAAATAGTAGTGTGTCATGTCATGTCATGTAGTTCAGCATCCTTATCAGCGATCTCGTCATTAAAATAAAGTGGACTTGTATAATGGATAATCATGACATGTCAAGTACAATAGTTATAAAATGATAGTGTTCATAAACAAGAATAACATGTTAAGGTTTCTCAAGCATGCCGACAATGATAGTCTCAAGTAAAATGTTAAATATAAACGATAGGATATGATAAGGTCAAAGCTGTAAACAAAACTCAACATAAATATGCAAGTATCTGTATTTAACATCCGGGTTTATTTATTAAAAAGAATAATAAACTGAAATATGTTTTAAAGGGTTAATATAGTTAAATAGGAATGACAAATTACAAATGCATAAAGCGGATAGTGGTAATCGTATAATTACGAGATAATAATAAGTAAGATAAAATAAATGACAGATTGACTAGTCATCATGTAAGTGCTAATAATAAGTTTTATAATCATGTGATAATAGAAAATATTAATACAAATTATAGTATCAAAATAATTTATATGACTAGGACACATAGAGTGCAGCGATATTATAAGGAGTGATAACGTAGAAAGTTTAATTTATATATATAAAATATTAAGCCCAAAGCGTTTATTGATTAACAGTAATAATGGTATATTTTTATGTTTTAGATTAGGATATAAGTGTTGACATTCTGCATGCTAGTGTATACCAATATTGTTGCAACAGAAACATATAAACTTATAAAGCTTTTTATATATTAAACCGCATTTACATGTTAAAAGTTATTTTATTACGCTTGCATTTTTACAGTTCACTTGATGAAAGGATTAATAGGAATTATAGATCGTAGGGTTTTCATCATATGTACAAGTATTATAAGATATATTAATAAAGAGGCAAAATATTACAATTTTATTTAAATATTGTAAGTCAATAATTTATTTAGAGAATTCCCGATGTTGCATCGACTAAAAAATAAAAGAGTAAGAGTACTTGCCTCGGAGACAGATAAACACGACGACACGAAGAACAACTCCAAGGTTTGATTGCTCGGCTAATTTTGAAGAAGAAGAAAATATTGTGATGGGAAAAAGAGAAGGTTGATTTATATGAGAAGGGGAGAGAAGATAATAATTAGGTTGTTATTTATAGGGAAGAGAGATGTTGTTTAAAGATTGGAGAGAGAAATATTCTGATGAGATGAGATTTGGATTTGATTTTATAATAGAGAGATATGATGGGTTGTTATATACTTCTATAAGATATTAGAAAAGTTGTATATATACATATTAGTTTGTATATAGTTAGAATAATAAAAAAAGTATATGTATATATACATATTAATATATAGTGAAAATATATGTAGATATGTATATAGTTATGGGTTAATAAAAATAAATACAATTAGTTATATATATAAGATTTTATGATATCAAACAACTAAAATATATTTTCAGTTAAACTATCATAACAAAATATCTTCAATTATATGTATGTATGTATATAGATTTGTAGAAAAATAATTAAAGGGAGAGTAGATTTGAGAAAGAGAATCTGCTGAGAGAGATTAGATTAGATTGGAGAGAGAGGGATTTTGTTAGGGAATATATATAGAAAGAGAGCGGAGGTTTGGTGAAATATAGTTAGTGATATAGAAAAATATATGTAGATAGAATAGAATATGGGGAGAAAGAAATCTGTTGGAAAAGATATTTGTTTGGAGAGAGAATAATATTTGTTTTAAAAAGAATAAAGTTATCAGGTGAGACATATATGGTGATTGGAGAGAGAAAATTGAGTTGTTAGTTTATTAAAGATATTTATATGGTTAAAAGATTTAACAGGGGCTCTCATGACTTTTCAAAATTAAATACTTTAACCAAATAAATATCGTAAGACAAAATATCTTATAAATAGAATTTAAAAATGGGTAAAATCTTATGTATATATATTGTTTAAAGAAATACCAAATAAAATATCTTTTGTTTAAATTATGATACTAAAATATAAATATGGTTATAAAATAGTGTTAGACAAATAAATATTTAAATACTAATAATATGCATATTTAACAAACTTGAAAAAAACATAATTGTATGCATATATCTTAATTAAAAGTATTAAACTCAAAATTATAATAATAATAAAACAAAGCCCAATATATCCAAAAAGAAAAGGAACGTACGATCGGACAAGGGTGTTACATTCTACCCACCTTACAAGAAATTTCGTCCTCGAAATTTGAAGAACGAAAATACAAGGTTGTGAACTAATTACAACGATCAATGAAAATAGATGGGTAAGAAAAATCAAGGATCAAGGAAACAAATGAGGGCATAAAGAGTCACGGTCTTGGCTTGAGAAATCGGCGTGTTCAAGAAAATCAAATCAGTGGAAACAAATCAAATAGAACTCTAAGTTACTCAAACAGAATGACGCATTGTAACCATGCCGCGGTACATGGGTACAATATCGTAATTCCATCTCAGTAGCCCGAATCCTATAATCAGAGTCAAGGAAATATGCAGCATGACACACTGGGGAGAACCTATACGTGTGATTCTAACCTAAAAGGTCGGTAGAACCAAGACTAATTTTGACGTCAGCCTGGGCTCTGATACCAACAAAACCTTGTCACGCCCCGCTTCCCAAAATGTGGAATACGGGAAGCGACGAAGGCCAGCCGTGCTACCTACGGTAAGAAAAAGTCCTTCCATAGTCACATAAGGCTGTCTAGATTAACCTGTCAAAAATAATATCCAATACCAAAAGAAATAATACTGATAATCATGCTGCAATGAAACCACAAGAAATCCTAAAAATGGGTCCACTAGATAATTGATGCAATTAAAGATCCAAAACAAAAGATTATGAATAAAATAAGATCCGAAAGAGATACAAAAGTCCTAATGTCCCATAAGGGCGCACATGCTAAAGGCTAAAAGTAAAGGAAAATAAACCTACGATTACTGATCTTCAACAAAGTCCTGGTAGCCGCTCTGATCCCGCTCAGCCTAAAAACCTGTCTCTAAACCTGAGATGGCAAATCTCAGGGATGTCAGAACACCCCAGCAAGTACTCAACGTATAGAGTGTGTGTAGCATAATAACAAGAATATATAAAAGTGAAGCCCGGTACGCAAGAAAACATGTATATAAGTAATTAAATACACTAACACTATGAAACATGTATGTAAGGGATCATGTCATAACCTAACTGGCCACTAAAAGGTAAACTATCCTATCGTAAGCTTGAGTGTGTGCGTCAACCTCTGCAGGAGTATTCCTAACCCAAGAGTGGTGCCCCAGGGGCTAGGAAACACGGGCCCAACTGTGGAATGAACAAGAGACCGCTATAGCCCGGTACGAGCTGTAATCATGAGACCGCTATAGCCCGGTACGAGCTGTAAACATGTGACCGCTATAGCCCGGTACGAGCTGTAATCATGTGACCGCTATAGCCCGGTACGAGCTGTAAACATGTGACCGCTATAGCCCGGTACGAGCTGTAATCATGTGACCGCTATAGCCCGGTACGAGCTGCCGGCATGGGACTCCTGAGATCCTGTTGTACAACGCACACTCAAACTACCCCAACACCCACGTATTTATAGCTATTATGATAATGACTAGAGCACTAATTAAGAATGCTGAAAAGACTGGAATTGTGGTATGATAATTATATAGAGATCGAAACTGGTAAATAGTAGTGTGTCATGTCATGTCATGTAGTTCAGCATCCTTATCAGCGATCTCGTCATTAAAATAAAGTGGACTTGTATAATGGATAATCATGACATGTCAAGTACAATAGTTATAAAATGATAGTGTTCATAAACAAGAATAACATGTTAAGGTTTCTCAAGCATGCCGACAATGATAGTCTCAAGTAAAATGTTAAATATAAACGATAGGATATGATAAGGTCAAAGCTGTAAACAAAACTCAACATAAATATGCAAGTATCTGTATTTAACATCCGGGTTTATTTATTAAAAAGAATAATAAACTGAAATATGTTTTAAAGGGTTAATATAGTTAAATAGGAATGACAAATTACAAATGCATAAAGCGGATAGTGGTAATCGTATAATTACGAGATAATAATAAGTAAGATAAAATAAATGACAGATTGACTAGTCATCATGTAAGTGCTAATAATAAGTTTTATAATCATGTGATAATAGAAAATATTAATACAAATTATAGTATCAAAATAATTTATATGACTAGGACACATAGAGTGCAGCGATATTATAAGGAGTGATAACGTAGAAAGTTTAATTTATATATATAAAATATTAAGCCCAAAGCGTTTATTGATTAACAGTAATAATGGTATATTTTTATGTTTTAGATTAGGATATAAGTGTTGACATTCTGCATGCTAGTGTATACCAATATTGTTGCAACAGAAACATATAAACTTATAAAGCTTTTTATATATTAAACCGCATTTACATGTTAAAAGTTATTTTATTACGCTTGCATTTTTACAGTTCACTTGATGAAAGGATTAATAGGAATTATAGATCGTAGGGTTTTCATCATATGTACAAGTATTATAAGATATATTAATAAAGAGGCAAAATATTACAATTTTATTTAAATATTGTAAGTCAATAATTTATTTAGAGAATTCCCGATGTTGCATCGACTAAAAAATAAAAGAGTAAGAGTACTTGCCTCGGAGACAGATAAACACGACGACACGAAGAACAACTCCAAGGTTTGATTGCTCGGCTAATTTTGAAGAAGAAGAAAATATTGTGATGGGAAAAAGAGAAGGTTGATTTATATGAGAAGGGGAGAGAAGATAATAATTAGGTTGTTATTTATAGGGAAGAGAGATGTTGTTTAAAGATTGGAGAGAGAAATATTCTGATGAGATGAGATTTGGATTTGATTTTATAATAGAGAGATATGATGGGTTGTTATATACTTCTATAAGATATTAGAAAAGTTGTATATATACATATTAGTTTGTATATAGTTAGAATAATAAAAAAAGTATATGTATATATACATATTAATATATAGTGAAAATATATGTAGATATGTATATAGTTATGGGTTAATAAAAATAAATACAATTAGTTATATATATAAGATTTTATGATATCAAACAACTAAAATATATTTTCAGTTAAACTATCATAACAAAATATCTTCAATTATATGTATGTATGTATATAGATTTGTAGAAAAATAATTAAAGGGAGAGTAGATTTGAGAAAGAGAATCTGCTGAGAGAGATTAGATTAGATTGGAGAGAGAGGGATTTTGTTAGGGAATATATATAGAAAGAGAGCGGAGGTTTGGTGAAATATAGTTAGTGATATAGAAAAATATATGTAGATAGAATAGAATATGGGGAGAAAGAAATCTGTTGGAAAAGATATTTGTTTGGAGAGAGAATAATATTTGTTTTAAAAAGAATAAAGTTATCAGGTGAGACATATATGGTGATTGGAGAGAGAAAATTGAGTTGTTAGTTTATTAAAGATATTTATATGGTTAAAAGATTTAACAGGGGCTCTCATGACTTTTCAAAATTAAATACTTTAACCAAATAAATATCGTAAGACAAAATATCTTATAAATAGAATTTAAAAATGGGTAAAATCTTATGTATATATATTGTTTAAAGAAATACCAAATAAAATATCTTTTGTTTAAATTATGATACTAAAATATAAATATGGTTATAAAATAGTGTTAGACAAATAAATATTTAAATACTAATAATATGCATATTTAACAAACTTGAAAAAAACATAATTGTATGCATATATCTTAATTAAAAGTATTAAACTCAAAATTATAATAATAATAAAACAAAGCCCAATATATCCAAAAAGAAAAGGAACGTACGATCGGACAAGGGTGTTACAGCAAGCCTTGCTTGTGTATCGGGTCTCTGCTTCTTTGCGGCTTAACTTCTGAAAATGATGTACATAAAATTATTTTTAAGTCATAAAGGTGTGACGCATGCGGGGACCACCCGCCCCAGAGAGAGAGAGAGAGAGAGAGAGAGAGGCCTTACGAGGCTTTTTCGTCGGTTGGCGTTAAAAAACTTCACCCTCCACTAGTTTTTCCGACGATCAGCACTGGCCATCTTGATCTACGTCATCTAATATGTCGGTACACCAAATTTCATGTGATTCTAACACTATTTCACCGTTGATTTAGCAATGCAAAAAGTTCTATTGTCGGTAAACCGTTGATTTTGCACTCACTAAATCAACGGTGAAAAAGTGTTAGAATCACATGAAATTTGGTGTACTGACATATTAGATGACGTAGATCAAGATGGCCGGTGCCGATCGTCGGAAAAAATGGTGGAGGGTGTACTTTTTTAACGTCACCTGACGAAAAGGCCTCTTACGGCCTCTTTCCTCCATTATTATACACACACAGGGGGGTTCTCTCCACTTCTGCTGGTTGCATTTCCTTGAACTTGTAACCTTCACAATTCACATCCCTTCCTAACTTTCCCACCCTTGGAGGTTTATGCACACAGTATATTTGAGGGATCCGAGGTGCATATCTAATCAACTTTTAGTTTCGTTATGAATATTAATACAGGACATAGATACATTTATTGTTCAAGAATAGTTATGTTACCCCGATTGGATTGGAACATAAAAAAGAACCGAACAAACTAAAATTGGTAATATGGATGGAATTTAATGGACAGACTTACAAGTCTGGAGTCAAAGGATCAAAGGTCATTTACAAATTATCAATTTTGTTATGGCATTTATTTTCTGTATGATGATTTTATAGCATACTGATTTCCCCCCTCTTTCTGCTGTTCTCTAAACATAAACGTGATGCATATTTCTTAAACCTATTTATCTCTCTTAAGCACTGTTTAAGTTTTTGTTATTCTTTTTTTCTATTTGATGTAACAATAGTGCTGCACCTGTAGGACAATGTGAAACTCATATTCCATTGGTGATAATGACATCTGATGACACTCATGCATCCACTTTACAACTTTTGGAGTCAAATTCTTATTTTGGAATGAAGACTGAACAAGTTAAACTTCTTAAGCAGGTGCCTGTCTGATGAACTTATGTTCCTTGGAAACTTTGCCCTTATGGTCCAATTCTTTTAGTTCATTGCTAACAGGTTTGAACTCTCTTTTTAGGAAAAAGTAGCATGCTTAGATGATAATGATGCAAGGCTTGCATTGGATCCCAATGACAAGTACAAAATTCAGGTACCTTTCACATATGGCATGCATAATTGCATTTTGGGTGATCCCATCTACCTTTTTTCCTTTGTTTGCATTTTTTGGGACTACATAAATTAGAATTTTCTTTGCATTTTTTTATTCACTCCCTATTGTGCACTGTGTTGTAATTGACAGACAAAACCTCATGGTCATGGCGATGTTCATGCACTTCTATATTCCAGCGGTGTTTTAAATCAATGGTGCGTGAATTTGATTTACAGAAATAAGTGTTTACTTCTGTCTTTCGTGATTTCCCATTGTGAAGATTTTATCTACCCACTGTGACAATCTGATGCAAATACAATACCATTTAAGATTTCATATGTTCCTGCCAGTAAAATCATATCTAAATATTTGTCTTAATACTTCTATTTTGCAGGAACGATGCAGGTGTAAAATGGATTTTATTTTTCCAAGATACAAATGGGTTACTCTTTAAGGTCCAATCTCTTGCTTGTAGTTCAGTCTCACTGATCCATCTTGGCATTTATTTTTAATCATTTTCTGGATTAATTTGTTGCTATGTTATACATCTCTATTCATTGTTTGTGCAGGCAATACCAGCTTCATTGGGTGTAAGCTCAACCCGAGGATACCATGTTAACTCTCTTGCTGTTCCTCGCAAAGCAAAAGAAGCTATTGGCGGAATAACAAAACTTACTCATGCTGATGGTAATCTGACTGCTTCCATGACATCCAAAGTTGTTTATTTTTAAAAATTGTTTGTTTTGATTCATTTATAGCGGTAGACCAAGAAACTTGCCATGCAACCTGCATTTTTTTTTGCATGAATCGGATGATATACACCTTGTGACTATAAGCATCTTTCTATTAGAATCAAGAAATATGAGTCAAGTGTGCCTTTATATTTCTTTAGTTTATAACCAAACTAAAATATCAATTAATTGATGTGTAACATGTTTGGTAATTGGATGCTGTCACTTGATATTCCAAAAAAAAAAAAAAGAAACAGAAAAGAAAAGAAAATGGCAATTTAAATTATATTTTCAGGACTTTAGATGTTCTATGCAAGTCCGGGTAATTAGGACAATGAAGCAATAATGTCTTGATTACTTTGTGCATAATGATATCTTTATTATCCATATAGGGGGGAAAGAGCATTAGATTCTTGTGATATTCTAACCCAATTTCAGCAAAAAGAAAATAATTGGTAACCTATGTTGCCAAAAATGTTTCTTTATTTAGAGTTTTTGTATCTTCTATTCATACTCCTATATTTCATGAACAGTCGGCAACCCTTGTGATCAAGGTCATAGTTGGTCATGTGGCATATGAAAATGCTAGAAGCTTAAACCTTTGGATGCACATATTTCATAACCACATGGATTTTTTTGGCTTTATACAAATGGTTGCGAAGGGTAGTTATCAGAGTATGTGTGTATATTGTGTTAAAATGTGTAAGAGTATTGGTAGCACCCCCCTTTTCAATTTGGTACTGTATACTAGTTAGATTAAAGAATAGTTTTGTCTCAAAAGTATATATTTGCTATTTTGGTCCATACTATATCTGGTAAACACTACCTTGGAGTATAATATTTAATATAATGTTGGGTTGTATTATCAACACAGTATAAGGACAAGGATTTGTAAAGACTGGCTCTGTAGAGGTTTCTCAGCCTCGTGTATTTCTGTGTAATGCAGGCCTGCATGCTGTATGACGATGCTTATATGCACTATTTCAATAATCTCTGACACCAAATGAATGCCATATAGTTTGATTTGCTATTAGTTGGGAGACATGATTTAGATGCATTTTTCACTCTACCAGGGTTAGAGGCGAGCACAGTAACTATGCGAATTCATTGAATATAGTAGGTCTTTATTGCTTGTGTGTGATACAGTTGATCCCGTATGTTCTAATGTTTCATAACTTCCATGTTATTCAATGGATAGCATATTTCTGTAATGCTATCTGCTTATTATCGTGACAATGGAATATTGACCTCAGGGAGAACGATGGTCATTAATGTGGAGTACAATCAGCTTGACCCCTTGCTTAGAGCAACTGGCAATGCCGATGGAGATGTCAATTGTGAAACAGGCTATTCTCCGTTTCCTGGAAACATAAACCAGGTATATTCTTCAACATACTTGCATATAAAATTGCTTAGAAAAATTTACAAACATAAACCAGGAATATTTAGAACACCCTTTTCTAAAGTTCATATAAACCTAAACAGAAAATGTTATAAGATGGAAGTGCAGCATATCTGATGGGCTACCGATTTGGTTATAATGAGTTTTATGACACTTATGTGATCTTGTCCATCAGAAATGGCACCTAAGAGGAACACCGGTATAAACCAGGAATATTAACATCTTTTCCTAAAGATCATATATACTAAAACAGAAAACGCTATAATATGAAAATACAACATATCCAATAGGCTACCATTTTGGATATTATGAGTTTATGACACTCATATGATCTTGTCCATCAGAAAGGGCACCTAAGAGGAACACCGATGGATGATACAAACTAGTGTCTGAAGAAAGGTATCTATCCATTTGGAAATTTAATGGATGTCCACCATTTTAAAGGTCATATACACAGAAGTGTTTGCTCCAACCAATGGGATATAGCTCCTATTGCTGCAATTGCACCTACAGTTGACTATTATAAGTGTAAACCTGTAGAAACTTACCATCTGACATTCTGATGTATAGTTTCACTATTGTTCACATCCATTACTATGACCACTTCAACCTAAAATTGTCATCACTGAACCATTCTGTTGCCGCCACCTTCCTCCCATTATTTTTTCCTAGTAGCCATGCTAGGTGATATATAGATTGCTTTAGGGCTTGGGAAGTGTCATAAGATTACAAAAAGTAATAATTTTTGGTACTTTCTTTTTATAATTAAACTAATTGTTTTAAAGGTTTTATATAATAGATTAGTATAGTTGTATAATCCACTTCAACCAAGTTTGATATGTTTCAACTTCAATGGATTTTGAAACAGCCTTAATATGTTTGGTTTGGCAAAAAATTCAGTTGGATCATGTTTGCGTATATCCTCAATAAATGCATCAGCAAAGTAAAGAATCCCTTTTACTTCATATTAATGACAAAAATATTGCAAAAACTATTTTTGTCCTTTGATTTGTATATTTTGAGGAACCTGTTACCAGATCATAGATGTTCTTTCATGAAAGAATAAATGCTATTTTTTCAAAGGGAATAAACATATATGTGTGCATGTGTGTGCGTGCGTGTTCTTTCATGAAAGATCATAGATGATCTTTCATGATAACTGTAGGATGTAACATCTGCAACAGGCCTTTACTACATACCGATCTTCGTAGTCTTTGGCTTGTATGTAACCTGCAAATATTATTTTTTTGGGCCTTCTGCTACTATAGAGTATGTTGCACTGATTAATTTTCGATAGACGTATCTGTATTGGATTTGTGCCCATATTGGATTCGTTGATGATGGTTTTGGGATCTTTTTTCACATCCTAAAACGTATATTGTGTCCTAGATGTGTTGAACATGTATGAATGATTAAAACATCAATTATCCATATATCAGCACTAACAAATTCGTTGTATATTTAGTTTAGATCAGCTAATACGATAAAAAAATTATTCCCTTCATGTATATTTATATACTACAAGAACTTAGCGTATCCCAACGAATCGTATCCTTAACTTTGGAAGATTGTGGATCTAACTTACTGTGCCCTATATCTTTATCCAAATCCATGCTAATTAGACCATAGAAAATCAATAAATTATGAATTATCCAGTTTCCCCTCTAGCCATATAATCTCTGAATTTCTATTTGTACATCTGAATATGTTTATAAAATAGATGAAATTGTATTGACATTCTGCATCTTATTTGGCAGTTGATTTTGCAACTTGGACCATACATTGAAGAGCTAAATAAAACCAAAGGAGCCATTGCAGAATTTGTAAACCCTAAGTAAATCCCTCTTCGCTCCTATGTTTTTGTTGAGTATTTTAGCTTGTTACATTTTGATGGACGAAATATTTGATTCTTTAGAGGTGATTAGCATGAGATAAGCTTCTACCACTCTCTCAATTAACTTTGAAAAAGGTAAAAAAGAAAATCATTGACCAGTAATGGTGAATTGGTGATGCCTATATATGCCAGGAAACAATATTATAAAACAACTTTCTTTGGTAATTAAAAAATGAGGATGAAGAGCCAGATAACAGAAATGTTGTATTCAATGGGCGATACAACGATGATAAATATGGATAATATCATTGCCTTATACTGCAGTGCATCTTCATTATTCTTCTAAATTGATGATTAAATGATGGTAAGGTCATGGTTATAATAGAAAGTTCTTCCATGAGGCTACGACATCCTTGATTCCTTTCATTAGTTTCATAATGCTTCCTTCCTGTTTCTTCAACAATGATATGGCAGGAAGCTTTCTTGTGGCTGCTGATGTCGAATTTTTGAAACTATGAGCAGTACCTCAATTGTATTCATCATAATTGTTTTTCCCTGATCATCTAGTTCTTTCTTTCTATATTCTCAATGATGCTGTAAGCCTGTAGGCCATATCAAGAAGCATTCATTTTGCATGGGCCATTAAAGATATTGAAAAATGAAAAATTATTTGGGAAGATTCCACTTTAAGTGACTTCATTATCAGCTGTAGAGATCAATCTAATGCAAATAATCTCCACTGACATCGTTTTCTATAAGGCATTCTGTTCATTGCCAAGGCATCATCAAGGCCAAAGAACGTTCACAGTAATTCAAGTGTCAGTTTCGCCCATGTGGGACATCAAATAACTGATGTCGGTTCCCAATTTATATTTATACGTTCACAGTAATTCGAGTTACATGTGTATAAAGTTAGCTTGTGGCTATTATTCGCAGTTTTACAGAGTAGTTGGTTGGTTTGCTGTACTTATCTTTTCAGGTACAAAGATTCTAGCAAGACATCATTTAAATCATCAACTCGATTGGAGTGTATGATGCAAGACTATCCTAAAACACTACCTCCATCAACGAGGGTTGGATTTACAGTAAGCAAAAAAATCATATAATATCCTTTTAAGATTTATGCTACTCTTTTTCACGTCTTTGTAATAATTTACATTGATATCGTTTGACTATCATGGCACATAATAGCTTCAATTTAGATCTATTTTCGTACATTAGGTTCATTCGGAGGCTAGGGCTGTTGTAAAATCATGATCCTTTCTGCGCAGGGTCTTTTTCCTCATTTATCTTTTTCCTTTTCTTTTAGGGGTGGTTTTTTTTGGGGGGGGGGGGCAGTGGGGTCCATGGTTTCACGGACATGGATATGGGAACACGAACATGCTAGGTTGCACGGACACTTCGAACGGGTTTCCGTATCCGTGTCCGACATGTATCGGATACCGACACTTACAAGATACTTGCACGGCGCTTATCGAACGCGTTGTATATATGTCGTATACACATAGTATGTGTTCTATGCATGTCATATGCATATAAACATTTTTAGCATGTTATTAGCGTATAAGATGGTACGCTTGTTAATTTTTCTTTATTTAATATTGTCATAATAGGTTGATATCTTATTTATATTTATAAGATTATATATATAGCCGTGTCCTCGTATCCTATATTTTGTAATTTTTCCTTGTCGCCATATTGCATCGTGTCCGTGTCCATGCAACCTTGCGGACACGACACGACAAAATTCCAAAAGATAGGATACAAGGACATGAGACTCTCTCTCTCTAGAGAGAGGGAGGCCCTATGAGGCTTTTTTCGTCAGGTGGCATCGAAATCTTCATCCTCCACTGTTTTATTTGATGATCGGCACCGGCCATCTTGATCTTCATCGTCTAATATGTTGATACACTAAATTTCATGTGATTTCAACACTTTTTCACCGTTGATTTAGTGGGTGCAAAATTAACGGTTTACCGATAATAGAACTTTTTACATCGCTAAATCTGTTGGATATAGTACCCTCAGAGTCAATTATTGGATCACAGGCACGCGATTGCAATGATTGAGGGAGGACCTATGCCGGTAGGACAGTCTTACTCAAGATGATAGTATGCTATCCGGTTTATCTTTATCATCGTGTACTGCTTTAGGTGACCTTACAGGTCACTATTGCGCGTTGATAGAGCCCCTAGGATTCTTGCTTGACGGCCAGCAGTATGATGGCGATCATATACGTGGGGGCTGGGGTCTATAAGCACATCCTTAAAAGGTCCCTAGTCGTGGGAGTTTCGAGACAGGGCATCGATACTCCGGAGTAGACTAGTGTATACAGTCGAGACCCCGACGAGGGGCGGTGGCCGGTCTCACAAGCCACTGGTGTCAGTTGGTTCACCTAAGATGTATACAGGTGCTCATTGGGTTATGAGTACACTTGACAGGACTCGCCGGGAATCTGCTAGTTGGGATTATATCATACGTCAGATAGCAGTTCCCTGGTGACATGTGTACATATTAGTTCATCGACCTGAGATCGTCATTTATCTCGTATGAGTTCCCACTGTGCTTTGATTACTACCCTACCACGGCTTAAAGGAGTCGTGCAAACATGTTTTAGTTGGGTACAGTCCCGAGCCACATGGAGGCAGTGAGCGGATTTGCAGGGGTTCGTCTCTCCCGGTATTGGGGGTGAGGTCGCGCTGTGTCTAGGAGAGCCATTACACGAAGTCCTTGGCCAAGGCAGGAGATTTACTGGTAGGTATTCCAGTAGTATCTCAGAGTGTTCTGGGCTACACTCCGACACGACTTGTACCGCTTTTGGGGGTCTGACTTTTACCAACCCCCTAGGCCCGCCATGCGATGCTCATAGACGAAAGGACCGGACTGTACGGATATTGTCACTGACAGGCTCATTAGGGTGTCAGGATGAGTTCGCTCATCGACCTCCCTTTTGGTCAATACCTGGTAGCCCGTTACGTATAGCTAGTACCTCTGACGTGCTAGTGGTTAAATCCACAGCCAAAATATTGACGAGTCTTTAGAGTCCCCCACAGACAGTTTCTCAAGTTTCGGGCGAAACGTTGTAGAGGCCGTATGATATATGGCAGGGTTCGATCTTATACGTGCGGTATTGCACGGATTATGATCGGACGGATCATACTAGTGGGCTTTGGTTTAAGCCGGATCCTAGTATTAGATTTGTTGGATTACTTTAGTCTCATCGCATTCGTATTCAGTCGGAATGCGGATGCAGGTATGTATATACAGGTGATGGATATTCTTGTGATCCGTCACGAGTTTACTTTAGATGTTGCCGGATTTTTTTTGTTGGACCAAACATTTGGATTAATGTTTGGATAATGGAATTAGTGAGCTAGAAATCATCATGACAATGCATTAATGTGACATGGACTTGTATCATGAGTCATGGTCTCTTTTCTTGCAAATATGTCACATTAATGGATTGTTTTGTGTCTTGATTTGATGAAGTGAGAGAGAGGGGCTGCCATGACATTTGTTTTTGGTCTTATATTATTTCTAAAACACTCTCACTCTCATTCTATTCCATCATAAGAAAAGAAAAGAAAAAGCCTTTCTCTTCTTCTTTTCTTCCTCAAGCTTGCTTTCTCCATTAATGGCAATATCTCTAACCTCCATCCATGCCATGGATGCAAGAGGCAAAGTGATCACAAACATTCTCTACAACACCTTGGACGCGTCGGCTAGCACACTTCGCGCCCGAGTTGCTTCGGATGAAGCGGGAGCCCGTAAAAAGACTTCTCGATGTGGTGCCCTTTCCGACGAGGAGATGAAGACCGGAGTTGCCGCGGGGAGATCGGGATGGTGGCCGAAGACCGAAGGACACGGATCGCTCGGTATAACTCTCTACCCTCTCTTGTTAGCTAGAATTAGGTTAATGGTTCGATCCGGGTATTTTAGTATGCGGTAGCGCCGGTTTTCAAGTTAAGAAAAAGTTTTTGTTTCCGCATTTTGGTCTCGGAAAGACGGCCGGGGCGCTACCGTAGACTTACATGGTATCAGAGCCACGCCATTAACCTTTACTGGCTTGCTCTAGCGTGTTTAGAACTTCGATTGGGCGAAATTTCCAAAAACCGCGTTTCCAATTGTTCACTTTCTGTCGAATTTTTATTGTCGTCAAAAAATTATTTGGTGTATGTCAAAAAATCAGGCAGGGTTTTCTAAGAGAACTGAGAAAATTGGTGGGCTGATTTCACTGTAGCGCGGCGGATCCGCGGCCGTACCCACGTTTTGGCCGTGGATCCGCCGCCGTACCGTAGCCACAGTGCACCAAATTTCTTCACGTGTTCTCTGACATGGAAATGGGGTTTCTGGTATTTTTTGTTTGGGCCTAGATTTATCTGAGTACTGGGTATTGTACTTGGGGCCCACTTCGGGAAATTTAGTCGATCGAAAATTTTAAACATGTTAGTTCACAGTATTTACATTATATCTGCGACCGTGAATATCATTTGATCGGTAAATCCTGTCTAATTGCTATAGCTCTTTTAGACGGATTTGCGAACGTGACATTCACGTTGATTTTCTGTGTTGTGCTGTGATGTTGCGGATTTGTCGTGGTGGATAGCCTGGATGCAATGGTAGTACAGTTTGGTTGTATTTGTACATTTGATATTGCGGGGCGAGCGTCCGACATGTGGACTGCCGTCACTGCCTGTTTGTATATTATTCTTTTGGGGCACGACCGGGCTGAGGTCGATGTACCCGCTGTATATATTTTACTTTCTGTACTAGGATTACCCCGCGGAGGGGTGCACGGGTAGCCGTGTTCTAGAGGGCAACGGGCCCGCATCTCATGGCTTTGAGACGGAGGGGGCTTTACTCTAGAATTGGCGGGCTATTCGCCGCACTCGTAGGGGGTATAGGTTGACACAAGGAGGGGTGCCCAAGTTACCGGATTCCGTGAAGTGCTGGGTGGTCCATTCACGTTGTTGAAGGGGGCTGCCTCGCTTCAGGTTTTGGCGGGTAACTTGCCGCGTCCGTAGAGGTCTAGGATTTCGTTGCACAGGCTATCCACACGACCAGGGGAACGTCGGGTTTCAGTAGCGGCTCTATGAAACCCGGATCCCAGATATCTGTATTGTTCTGTGATGCTTATTACATTTCTGTGATGTTGCATTTTATCACGCCTTGAGCGAATATTATATATTGATATATATACTAGTAGATGTATATGTTTTGCATCCGCGCTAGTCCAGTCCCCGCTCTGTCGTTAGTTAAGTAACCTAACGGGTGATGACGGGACCCAGTGGCGAATACAGATGGCATATACGTACATCATTATTTTCGTTCTTTTGTAGTGTGATCAATTGATGGGACTGCGTTGATTCGGATCAATGCAAGCTAAACAAACCTGTTTGATGTTGGAACATTTTTCAAAAAAGGCTGTTATTGCAAGGACGCTCTCTTTTGTTTTGCACAGTGGTATTCGGTTATGAATATCCAGCACCTCAGTCGACGAGACAAGGACCGAGATCCCTTCACCGGGAGTGACCCCTTGGACAGAAGTTTGCGTCAGGGCAATAACTTCACTATAGTCGATTACTTTTGCTTTGCATCATGGTATTCAGTTGGAATATCCTGCACCTCATTCTACGGGGAAAAAGCCGAGATTCCTTCGCCGGGAGTGGCCTCTTTAGCAAAGGTTTTCGTCACTATATTTTTATAAAAGCTATCTGGTTCCTTCAACGATATCAAGTTCATTACGTTAAAGGTTTTTCGCCAAAAATCATTCGTAGCCCTCCGTCATTTCAGACAAGTAGCACGTAGTATTCATGCTATGTTTGTTGACCTTCGTCAAGGCATAGTGAATGGTAGCTGCTTGTTACCTTTCTGCTGCATAGATAGATGCGTTGGTTTGGGACAGTCGTATAGCCTTGTTGACCTTCGTCAAGGGCTTGTACGTGTGGGTTCAAATTAATCTGGGCAATGACGTGTAGAACTTGACATGTGACTTATGATTTGTTGACCTTCGTCAAGGTCATAAGAGCATGGGGTAAAAATCATCTCGGGAGTTTCTAAAGAAACTGAAACTTGCCAGATATGCGCATACCTTCTGGAGTGTGATAACGTGAGTGGATTCCATCACGTTATCATGTGATGATAGTTGGATCCCGATTCCCACTGATGAGTTGGTTTACTCCTCGGGTGATCCCGACTAATTCTTCTTTCAGGTTTGGAGGAGATTCCCACCGATGAGTTGGTTTACTTCTCGGGTGATCCCGACTAATTCTTCTTTCAGGTTTGGAGGAGAATTTGAGGATACAGTGGGAGGTTTCCTGATTAGATGAATTGATGACCATTCTGATCTAGGTTAGAGTGCACGCTGAGTATTTCTTTTCTCTCTCTTTGGCAGCGACCATGACCCGACCCTTGACTATGACTCAGTGACCAAGTTGACCGAACCTTCTTAAACACTGGCTTTTGGATTGTCAGAGTTGCATACCTCATTGCCGCTTCTACTTTTACCCTTTTCTCCAGAACACCCCGTATTACTATGAACGTCCACTTCCATTGGATAAAACCATCGTATGGTTATATACGAACTCGAAGGAATTTATTCGAGGATGGTTTCTGGTTATGGAGAAAACGAATAGGACTATTCAGTTGTCTTTTCCTTTTATCTTCTTTCAGGTTGCGAGTGTTCTTTGGATTAGGACGGTACACCTATTACGCTTATTGGATAGTCTTCTTCCAAACCATAGGCAGGTGCCGAACGGTAGGGAATGAAGAAAACTAATTAGCCTAACGAAGGTGTACAGAAGGTATTAAGTAAAGACAAATAGAGAGATTAGTAAGAGGGCAAAGTAAATTGCGACTGCTATTCACGACCAAACTAAATATTTCTTCGCCAATCCTATATCACCTTTGTATTTCTCTAGAACACTCTGTATCACTACGAAGATCCACAGTTTATTGGATATTCCATCGTATGGTTATATACAAACTCGAAGGGACTTGTTCCAGTTCGGGGATGGATTCTGGTTCAGGAGAAATATGAACAAGGTTTTATTCAGTTGTCTTTTATCTTTACCTTCTCTCGGGTTGCGAGTGCTCCTAAGATTAGGACAGTACACCTATTACGCTTATTGGATAGTCTTCTTCCAAACCATAGGTTGGTGCCGAACGGTAGGCAAAGTGAGAAAACCATTTGGCCTAAATGGGTGTACAGAAGGTAATGACTAAAGACATATAAAAGGATTTGGAGAGATGACAAAGAAATATACGGTTACAGATGTGAATCTGATAATGGAAGAGGCGTTACTAGGAATACCTGGATACCCCTTCGAAACATTTATATGTTTCAGTTTCACTGTGTATTGTTAAAAGAAAACTGATTTCCCAATTAGACACTTGCTCCAGGGTATGTATTTACCAGGTATGAATCTCACATCTGTATGGTTTTACAGATGATGAGTGGGAGTAAGTTATTGGGAATTAGGTGATCATCCTCATTATATCGGAATTCGTTGTAATTGGTGATATTTGAGGAAGTCACCTGGGTTGTTTGCCGGACGGCAAATATTTGGTTTTGAATATCCGTTATTATGCACCAATTTCAAATTGATATATCTGTACGTCTATTTTTATAGAGTGAGATATACCTTTTTGAAATTATGTCCATAACATTTACCTATATCAGTTGATGGTTAGGTAAGGAGCATTAAACAGCGATGTAATTCTTCTTAACCATAAGTACAGTTTTCAACCTACGACACACAGGGTTTGAGTTATTCAACTCAGGGGATTTATACAGAGTATTGTATGTTGTCCAGTGTGCATGAGGACAGAGGGGTTGGTACTCGTACTATATTCTGTTTACTTGTGACTTCTCTAGTTCTTAGACAAGTGTTTCGTAGAAACATAAGGTCCAAGTTTTGAGAAGTTATAGGTATATGAATAAAGTAGAGAATCAGGTGTTGCAAGTATCAGGATTCTTTAAGGTGATCGAAGATGTAGATACTTGTATATGGTATTCAGTTGATAGTAATGATTATGAGAACTTGCTTCTCTTTCAGGTTACTCATAATTAGAAGCATTCCTAAGTTGAGTAACGCTGATCGGCCTTCTTCCATTTAGTTAACATGCACTGGAGACAGTTGCATGATTTGAATCTGGTTCCAATTAAATCAGTGTCTCTGTTTCTATATTGGATATAGAATAATTCATATCTTAACATTGTTAAGGTATGGGGAGTTGTCCGGTTTATGCTTAAAACCAGACTCTGGATAACTTAAGGCACGTTTCTGTAATGGCTGTTTGTGGGTTGACCCAGGCTATGACGAGGGATGACTTTCTACCATCTGGAAGATCAATAGTGATATTGTTCTTGACTAGGCACAGTTTTAATAAAATAGATTTTTTCAGAAAACAGTAGTGGGAGTATGGTAGAACTGGAAGTGATTCCAGAACCGCAAACGATTACTGAAAATTTGATAAGAACCTAAAGATTCAATCTGGATTGATATTCTATTGGCCACTCCGCAGATAAGGTGGGTAACCTCAGGCACTCGAGAGGTACTTCGGTATGCTCAAGGACGGTGACATGGAGGTTCTTGTTTACCCAGACTTACCATTGCTGTTGTTCCAGACTGTGAGACCCGGCAGGAGGATGAGTATAGCGTCGTTCTAAACTAGCTTTAGAAGTGCACATGTATATGACTCTGCCAGAGGGTTGTCGTAGTCAGTGGGAGCAGCGGAAGCATAGTGGACAAGTAGCTTATGTCTATTTATGGACTAAAGCAGATATAGCGGAGATAGATCATCTATTTCTGATGTGACAGTTATAGGTTTGACTTCATCAGAATATGGGATGGATATGTTAAGAAAGTAGTAGGGTGTGATGTCCTGGTATTTGGATGACATACACAAAGTAGGAAGTGAAATTCCTATACCACGATCGGTTATACTTTGTCACAAAGTGTTTTCTCCATATAGGATATGGATATTATATCAGACATTGTGGTTACTAGATCTATGGTTTTAGATCTAGATTTGGGTAGTTTCCCAATCTGGGTACTTAGACAGCATTCTAAAGGTGTTTTAGAATGGACGACTCCTGGCACGGTAGTGTACCTGCAGGTGATGGAGTCACCCTCTCTAAAGGTGTTTTACAAACTAAAGGGGAGAGGGATGTACATGATTGGCAGATCACTTGCTTAGGCAATTGAGTCAATCATGAGATGTCAAGTACCACACCAGATGTTTTTGCAGTAGATGCAATAAGATATTGATCTAATCCTGGAGAAACATTCGGAAGCGGTTTTAGAACATAAGTGGATGTTCTAGGGATATGATAACGACAGCCTCATTCGGGAGACAGTTATCATTCCAGGTTTCCAAGGTGACCTGGATGACAGAGTGATTGTTAGAGTTATAGTTTTCCCTCCGACGAGGGGCAGTATTTTGGACAGGTGGTCCAAGCGGATACTGAGGGAGGCATAGCACAAGATTGATTAAGTTCAGTTGACGATACAGTTTAAGAAATTTGGATTTGGAGTTCATTTATGAACTAGGTCCCATCAGATATCCAGACATATTCTAAGATAGGTATTGCTCATTTCGGGAGATGGGTTTCTCCGCGAATTTGAGATTAAGAGACATAGAAAGAAACATCAGGGCGGATCCACTCACTGAGGCTATTCCTCGAACGCAATAGTCTCGCAAACGAGCTTTTGTGAGACCGATTAGTAGAGGAGTTGGGTGTTCGGTATCACACGGGCTGTGAGTATGCGACATCGCAATAATTAGCCTTGAGTGCAAGTGGGAGATTGTTGGATATAGTGCCCTCAGAGTCAATTATTGGATCACAGGCACGTGATTGCAATTATTGAGGGAGGACCTATGCCGGTAGGACAGTCTTACTCAAGATGATAGTATATTATCTGGTTTATTTTTATCATCGTGTACTGCTATAGATGACCTAACAGGTCACTATTGCGTGTTGATAGAGCCCCTAGGATTCTTGCTTGACGGCCAGCAGTATGATGGCGATCATATACGTGGGAGCTGGGGTCTATAAGCACATCCTTAAAAGGTCCCTAGCCGTGGGAGTTTCGAGACAGGGCATCGATACTCCGGAGTAGACTAGTGTATATAGTCGAGACCCCGACGAGGGGCGGTGGCCGGTCTCACAAGCCACTGGTGTCAGTTGGTTCACCTAAGATGTATACATGTGCTCATTGGGTTATGAGTACACTGGACAGGACCCGCCGGGAACCTGCTAGTTGGGATTATATCAGACGTCAGATAGCAGTTCCCTGGTGACATGTGTACATGTTAGTTCATCGACCTGAGATCGTCATTTGTCTCGTGTGAGTTCCCACTGTGCTTTGATTGCTACCCTACCACGGCTTAAAGGAGTCGTGCAAACATGTTTTAGTTGGATACAGTCCCGAGCCACATGGAGGCAGTGAGCGGATCTGCAGGGGTTCGTCTCTCCCGGTATTGGGGGTGAGGTCGCACTGTGTCTAGGAGAGCCATTACACGAAGTCCTTGGCTAAGACAGGAGATTTACTGGTAGGTATTCCAGTAGTATCTCAGAGTGTTCTGGGCTACACTCCGACACGACTTGTACCGCTTTTGGTGGTCTGACTTTTACCAACCCCCTAGGCCCGCCATGCGATGCTCATAGACGAACGGACCGGACTGTACGGATATTGTCACTGACAGGCTTAGTAGGGTGTCAGGATGAGTTCGCTCATCGACCTCCCTTTTGGTCAATACCTGTTAGCCCGTTACGTATAGCTGGTACTTCTGACGTGCTAGTGGTTAAATCCACAGCCAAAGTATTGACGAGTCTTTAGAGTCCCCCACAGACAGTTTCTCAAGTTTCGGGCGAAACGTTGTAGAGGCCGTATGACATATGGCAGGGTTCGATCTTGTACGTGCGGTATTGCACGAATCATGATCGGACGGATTATACTAGTGGGCTTTGGTTTAAGCCGGATCCTAGTATTAGATTTGTTGGATTACTTTAGTCTCATCGCATTCGCATTCAGTCGGAATGCGGATGCAGGTATGTATATACAGGTGAGAGGTATCCCTGTGATCCGTCACGAGTTTACTTTAGATGTTGCCGGATTTTTTTTGTTGGACCAAACATTTGGATTAATGTTTGGATAATGGAATTAGTGAGCTAGAAATCATCATGACAATGCATTAATGTGACATGGACTTGTATCATGAGTCATGGTCTCTTTTCTTGCAAGTATGTCACATTAATGGATTGTTTTGTGTCTTGATTTGATGAAGTGAGGGAGAGGGGCTGCCATGACATTTGTTTTTGGTCTTGTATTATTTCTAAAACATTCTCTCACACTCTCATTCTATTCCATCACAAGAAAAGAAAAGAAAAGAAAACGCCTTTCTCTTCTTCCTCTAGCTTGCTTTCTCCATTAATGGCAATATCTCTAACCTCCATCCATGCCATGGATGCAAGAGGCAAAGTGATCACAAACATTCTCTACAACACCTTGGACGCGTCGGCTAGCACACTTCGCGTCCGAGTTGCTTCGGATGAAGCGGGAGCCCGTAAAAAGACTTCTCGATGTGGTGCCCTTTCCGACGAGGAGATGAAGACCGGAGTTGCCGCGGGGAGATCGGGATGGTGGCCGAAGACCGAAGGACACGGATCGCTCGGTATAGCTCTCTACCCTTTCTCTTGTTAGCTAGCATTAGATTTATGGTTCGATCCGGGTATTTTAGTATGCGGTAGCGCCGGTTTTCAAGTTAAGAAAAAGTTTTTGTTTCCGCATTTTGGCCTCGAAAAAACGGCCGGGGCGCTACCGTAGACTTACAAAATCACCGGTGAAAAAGTGTTAAAATCACATGAAATTTGGCGAATCGACATATTAGACGATAAAGATCAAGATGGACGATGCGGATTGTCGAATAAAATGGTGGAGGATGTAGATCACCTAAAGAAAAAAGTCTCTTAGGGCCTCTTTCCTTCATTATTCTCATATATATATATATAGAGAGAGAGATAGAGAGAGTTATATATATAAAGAGAGAATAATGGAGCAAAGAGGCCATGAGGGGAATTTCCTCCTATGGCATCGGAAAAATAGACCCTCCACAATTTTTTCTGACAATCAGCACTCATCATCTTCATCTTTATCATCTCATCTAAGATGTGGATACACCAAATTTCATGTGATTCTACCACTTTTTCACCGTCGATCCCACTAAATCAACGGTGAAGAAGTGGCAGAATCATGTAAAATTTGTGTATACATATCTTATATGATAAAGATGAAGATGATGGGCGCCGATCGTCGAAAAAGATCGTGGAGGGTGTATTTTTTCGACGTCTTAGGAGGAAATCCCCTCCTATGGCACCTTTCCTCCATTATTCTCATATATATATATATATTCTAAGAGAAATAAAATACCAAACTGCTATAACATAACACGGAACTTTACAAGTGTAATATACAATTATACACACATCATAACAATAACATACAACCATAAATCTCTGAAAACAACTGCCATATTTCCATCTACTCTCCATCGTCAACAATAACACCCACAAAAAGATTAGAAATCTCCAAGCACCACGAAGGATTCAAACGCATCTTCAACAAGTCCTATACTTAGATTCTCATTCTTCATATTCCGTGGAGCATTGAGATAGAAGATGGAAGTTGGACATGCAAAAAGGACACGTGTCTTATAGAACAAGAATAATTGTTAAGTACCACATTCAAATAGACACATGATAAGATTGATAACGATAATATACTAAAGACATTTATAAGACACATAGGATACGCATATAACATATATACATATATAACATATATACGTCGTGAATGGCATGTATATGGTGTGTTCGGTATGTGTCTTGTAAGTGTAGGTGTCCGATACGTGTTTGACATGGACATGGCAACCCGACGGAAGTGTCCGTGCAACCTAGCCGGGGCCCATGCACATGTATGGGTTATATTTTTTCCAGTTATGTTAGGGTGCATCATATAGGTTTGGCAGTATGATGAACTTGCTGAAATAGAAGAAAAAATAACTCCGTTCTCTCTAGTATTGCATTATCTACATAAAACCAGTATTCCTACATATATTTATGGATATTATAAAGAGTTAAATAATTTAGCTAAATTCTTATGCAATTTATCTATAAATTGAACTATTGAAGAGAATAAACTGAAAACTACAGATAGATTTTGGAACAAATAATTAGTATGCAGTGATGTTGTCTGGTGAATATACTGAATCAAAAGCCTTATGTGTGTGTCTGTGTGCATTTGAGCCACTCAGATGCTCGTGCATGTGTGCGGCTTATTGTGTGATCTTATGTTTCTATATTGGAGAACTTAACCGTTTACTAAGACGAATAATATTTTATAACATTCCCCAATTAATGCACCGTAGACTGATGGATTTAAGCAAGAAGTGCTTTCCCATAAGCAAACCAGTGTTTGAATGGATGGTACTGCCATTTTCTAAGAAGGATTCTTATATTCAAATACATAAATTCCAATTTTGCTTATATTCCTCTTAACAGTTTTTGTTTGCTTCTCAACTTTTTATATATTCAAATATATAAATTCCAATTTTGCTTATATTCCTCTTTACAGTTTTTGTTTGCTTCTAATTTTAAACAAATTATTGATGCATCCTTTTCCCCTTTTTACTTGGCAATAGGTCATGGATGCTTGGCTTGCATACGCACCTGTGAAGAACAACCCTGAAGATGCTTCTAAGGTATAGGATTCCCTATCTTTGAAACAAATTATGATATCGTTAATTTTGTTGGAATGTTGTAAAACCATTGATCCATTGAAGGAGCCTTTAGTTCATCACTTGATTATATATATTAGATGGAAATTGGCGTGATCTATATTTTCAGACCAATTAATTTTTGCGATCGATATATGTGGTTAACATAAACAGATATCTGA
Organism: Agapanthus africanus; assembly: GCA_030015575.1. NCBI lineage: Eukaryota > Viridiplantae > Streptophyta > Magnoliopsida > Asparagales > Amaryllidaceae > Agapanthus > Agapanthus africanus. The sequence goes on along the minus strand of CM057337.1, from coordinate 72,012,311 downwards.
TTTCCAATAGGCACATATTATACTTTTATATCTCAGCATCCTAAAGGCTATTTATTACTTTATTAATTGTAGGTGCCAAAGGGAAATCCATACCACAGTGCAACTAGTGGAGAAATGGCCATCTACAGGGCTAATAGCCTCCTTCTTAGAAAGGTATGGACCTTGTCCTCAAGGACACAGGAGAAGCTAATTTACTTGAATGAACCTCACATACCTCTGCTTCAGATTATTGCAAGAAATGCATATAAATCTTATTATTTGACTATTTAAGTTTTTTTTTTGGGGGGTGGGGGTGGGGGTGGGGGGTGGGGAAGAAGGAGCCTCATCCAGTCTAAGTCTATAGAGAAATTACATGACAAAATGTAAAGATAAATAGAAATCCTATTCATGAATAGAACTTTTGTGCATTATCAAATTGTCAAAAACTCTTTTTCATATATAAATTTTCTTCTTGACATGGCTTATTTGCTGAAAATACCAAAATGTTTACATTCCTTGCTAGTGAATACCGTAATGTTTCATTTTCTACTTAAAATCCTTGGCTGTTAGTTTGTTACCTTTTCTAATATGTTGCGGAAGATAATAGAAAAAATTCTCAAAATACATGATAATTTCTTGATAAATTTACGTCTATTCAAACTAATAGTCACGCTATTCTAACTTCTTCCCTCTAAAACTTATTAAATACATGTCATCCTTACTCCTTTAGGATAAAGGGATACAAGTAGCCTTTTTTCTTTTGTTTTCAGTTGTACTATCCCCTTTTGTTTTCGCGTTTGACCTGTGAAGTTGAACCATGAAGAAGTTTCTTACCATGTGATGGAGAACCAAAAAAAGCCCACAAATCAAGTCCATAAGGGAAATCTTCTAAGTTAACAAATTGGCATGTTTTGTGTGAAAATCCTTGCCCTTTCAAGTCATCAATGGCTGCCCTAGCCGCATTTTGCTTCATTTTTTTCCATATCACCAAACCTTGGTAGTAAACAAGTGTGAAATGTGTTGAATGAATGTTTGAATGTATTTTTCTCTATCTTTGATGTTGGAAGTAAAGCCTATATAAAGGCAAGGATGTTGTAGAGTTGAAGTAGATCTTGATGAATGATAATATGAATTGTTAAAGCTTTGTTTGCTTACTCCGAACCTCTTTTGAGAGTGTTTTAGAGGCCATCGGCTGCGGTCGAGAAGTTTCCCAAGCTTTCCCATAATCAACATCATCATCATCATCATCATCTATATCTCCACCAATCCATCAACTAACCCTTCAATTTTGCGTCATTTCTGAGCCAGAACAACAGCAGTTTCAGTTTAAAACTGATATGTTTGGGCCTAAACATGATGTGTCAGCTATGCTTAAGCAACAAAACAATTGCAGGTCTGACCCAGTTCATTGTGGATCGATTTCATCTCTGAACAACTGCAATAGTTGCTGTCCAGCTTGAGTTCATAAACCCTGAATAGCAGATCCAACAAATAACATTGTTCCGGCCTCTGTTTTGACCCGTAAACAGCACAAAGATGTGTCAGACAACCACCTGAGCCGATTCTTTTCTGGATATGAACTATTATGGTTTGAGTTTTGAAAATATTAAATTATGGTCTCTACTTAGATCATTTAGTTGATTTGCACTCTAGGCTTATCGATTACCAACATTACATCCATTGCTTTTAACTCTAATATTCATTTGTGATTATTTAATGGATAGTTTATATTTATTGATCATAATGTCAAATATTGGATCTCGTTGTATAATTTGCATATAGATTAGGACTTGCATCCATAGTTTATATGTGTTTATCTGCATCTTATATAGGGTTAGCCTTCTAATTCCGTCCTACGTCACCATGTTATTGTTTTCTTTCTAGGCCGGCCTCGAGATAGCAGATCCTGTGATGGACACGTTCAATGGACAGGAGGTGGAAGTGTGGCCTCGCATCACATGGAAGCCTAAGTGGGCATTACAATTTGCAGATGTAAAGAATAAAGTGCATGAGAGATGCTCTATATCTCAAAGATCTACTATGGTCATCAACGGACAAAATGTGCATCTTGATGGCCTTTCATTGGATGGAACATTAGTTATCAATGCGGTTAGTGGGGCAGAGGTAAGCAAATTATCCTTGTAATACATTTGTTTAATTTTGTTGAATAGTTTAGACTATATTGTTATTAGGGTACACCGTACCATAATGCTGGGTATCAAGTAATTGTAATCTTTATATAAAGAGATCTTTGGTCACATAATAAAATCTCTTTCTTCTCTCTTTAAACTTTAACATGGTATCAGAGCGGTCTCCTAAACCCTAACCTTAATCCTAAAAAAAAGAAAATAAAAAAAAATTAATAAAAAAATTAATTAAAAACAACCTAAACTCGTCTTCTCCCGCCGCAGCCTCCTCGCCCTCGAACCCAGATTGCCTCCCTCGCCCTCGAACCCAGATCGGCTCTCGCCCTCGAACCCCGATCGCCGCCCTCGCCCCTGGATCCTCTTGTCGCCTCCCCCGACTCACAGATCGAATCCCTCGAGCCCTCACACTCCCGTACGAAGCCCTCACCATCCTTGATTGAAGCCCAGATCAATCGCCAGCCTCGATCGAAGCCTTCGACAGCCTCGCCTTCGACGTATCCAGACCTCGCCTCGCCTTCGACGTCTCCAGACTTCACCTTCGACGCCTCAAACCCTGGACTTCCACGCGTTCGTGGTGGTAGTATGCGAATGCTTTTAGTGTGATCTTTTTCTTTTACTTTATGAAAAAAACTTTTAGCGTAGAAATAATTATCTTTTGAGTAAAAAAATCTTGTCTTGCTGGATCAATTTGACGGATAACAAGATTGATCCTCCTACTTCCGATTACAAAACGGATCCCCGTTTAACTATCTTGACTCTCTCTGGTTCTAACAACTTTTTGGAATAGGTGCACGCCATTGAACGAGTCATCGAAATCAGGGGCCTTCATCACTATCTCTTTCAGGAAGCTCCACCAACCTCCGATGCGCAAAATTCCTCTTGGTCTCAAAGTGACAACAAAGTCTGTACTTGGCTTACAAACTCTATGAGGGCCAGGTGTTATTGGGCTATTATGTATCTCTCTACTTCGAAGGAGATGTGTTTTCATCTCAAATCTTTTTACTCGTCGGAAGATGGCCTTCAGCGGCTCTATGATATCTTCAATGAGCTCAGGCCCGGTTTAGGACGCTAGAAAAGGTATGGAACATGTACCCATCTCCTCTGATCCAGCCATTACCAAGAGTTAGCGTGAGGCTCTTATTGAGATCTTTTTATTTGGCTAAGATGAAACCTCACTCGGATGGAGTTCGCTCATTTCTTCCATCTCAGGGCGGTACACCTATCCTGAATAGTATTCTCATTGCTACCTATCGTTTCTCACCAGGCGCTTCTACAGTAGAACCTTCATCTTCTGCCCTTGTTGCTCAGGGCCATGGCCGAGGTTTTCCTCTTGATCGTGGCCGTGCTCCTATTAGTACTTGGGGTCGTGAGGGACAGGGTCACGGACGTGGTCGTAGTTCCCTTTCTTGCTCTCATTGCGGTCGTACAAACCATACAGATCAATTCTGCTAGGAGACATATGACTATCTCGATCAGACTCCTACTGCTCGACAGAGTACAGCTCCTCTTTCCACAACAACCCAACCGCCAGCATCATCATCCTCGCAGATCTCTTCTAAAGATTTACAGCACCCTCAACGTATTCTCTTATGTCTCTACTACTGACTTAACCACATCAGGTATATCTTTACCATCCCAGTCAAACCCTTGGGTTCTTGACTCCGGAGTTTCCGACCATGTGACTCATATTGCTTCAAACTCGATATTTTCTATTTCGTATAAATTCATTTCCATTACCAATGGGGATGTCCTTCCTGTTCATGGTTGCACCAATATTGATGTGATATCTTCCTTACCGCATAAAAATGTTCTCGTTGTTTCTTCACTTCGTACAAATCTTTTATATGTTCGTCGTCTTAACAATGATTTCAATTGTTTAATAACTTTCTTTTCTAATAACTTTGTGATTCAGGACAACCAGACGAAGGAGCAGATTGGTGGAGGTAAAGAAATTAATGGTCTGTACTACTTGGATGAGCCACCTTTTGCATTTGCGACTGTTTCTACCATTTGCTGGCATCGACGTTTTGGACATCCATCTCTTCCTATGCTTCGTACTATGTTCCATAATTTCTCTTTATCTAATTTTTCATTCGAGTCATGTATTTTGGGGAAACATTTTCGTTCATCGTTTCCTTTAATTAATAACCGTAGGTCTTCGATATTTGAGTTAGTCCATTCTGACATTTAGGGTCTTTACAAGCATACTGGTATATTTGGTTCTAAATATTGTCACTTTTGTTGATGATCACTTTAGAATGATATAGCTGTTTTTTTAACGTGATCGATCTGAATTACCACATGTTTTAAAAATATTTATTACTAAAGTGGTTAATCAGTTTAATACGTTTATTAAAACTCTTAGAACCGATAATGCAAAAGAATACATGGGTAGTATTTTTCAAACTCTTTGCCAATCCCGTGAGATTATTCTTCAAACTTTTTGCTTATACACACCATAAAAAATGGTATTGCTGAAAGAAAAAACCGTCACTTGCTTGACGTTGCTTGTTCTATTATGCTTAACATACATGTTCCAAAACGTCTTTGGAATTTTGTTTTACTTACTGCATGTATTTTATTAATCGCATGCCTTATACGATTCTTCAAAACCAAATATCGTTCTCTATTTTATTTCCCAACCAAGATCCTTTTCCCCTTCATTCTAAAGTATTTGTATGTGTTTGCTATGTTCATAATCACGGATTAACTCGTGATAAATTGGATCCTAGGACTGTCAAACATATATTTATTGGTTATTTTAGAACTCAAAAAGGTTACGTTTGCCTACTTCCTTCTACATTCACTGTCGTAGTCTCTCGTGATGTCACCTTTCTTGAGGATCGATTTTACCCAGCGGAAAGTTCTCAAGTCCCACCAACACCGCCACTTCCTATATCTCCAGCTGACCAACCAATTCAAACCAAATCTACTCCTGTCGAAATTCCTCATCCTCCGATTACGCATGTCTATAGGTGTCGACCTAAAGCAGTAATAAATTCAACAGCAGATACTGAACCTCCTCCTCCATGTATACTGCCGGAAGCTGACGAGCCTTCATCTCTCCCTCCTTCTGATGGTTTGTCCGACGATATACCAATTACTCTTCATAAAGGTAAATGAATATGCACTACTTCTCATACTCTTATTTTATTTATTTCATATCATCGTCTTACTCCAGCTCTATGTCAGTTTGTCTCTTCTTTATATGCTGCTTCCATTCCTAAATCTGTTCAGAAAATTGAGTCATCCAGGTTGGCATAAGACTATGATGAAAGAGTTGCAGGCATTAAGGTCTAATCATACTTGGGATCTGGTCAACCTCCCTTCACAGAAAAAAATGGTTGGTTGCCGATAGGTCTTTATCGTCAAATATAATCTTGATGACAGTGTATCTCGTTTGAAAGCTCGTCTTTTTGCCAACGGCTATACTCAGCAATACGGTGTAGACTATGCTGAGACTTTTTCTCTACTGGCCAAACTCGCTACTGTTCGTGTCTCGATCTCTCTTGCGATTACCCGTGATTGGTCTCTATATCAGCTAGACGTCAAGAATGCCTTCCTCAATTGCGATCTTTCCGAAACGGTTTATATGCAGCAGCCTCCTGGTTTTGAGCGTGAGGTGAGTCTCTTGTATGTCATCTTAAAATATCTATCTATGGGCTAAAACAATTTTCTCGGGCATGATTCGATAAATTTAGTATGGTCCTAAAAACGATAAATTTCACAAGAAACCCTGCAGATCCATCTCTTTTTACACAGACGAAAAGAAGAAATTGTTATTCTCTTTATTTATTTTGATGAGATAATCATCACTTTGGAGATGATTCCGAAGGTATATCTAAGGTCAACTCATTTGGCCTCATATTTTCACACCAAAGATTTTGGTCCTCTACGTTACTTTCTTGGTATAGAGGTGTTTCGAAATAAGAGATCATTATTTTTCTCACATCGGAAGTATACTCTTGATTTTCTTAAAGAAACAGGATTTCTTGGCTATCGCCTTATTGATACTCCCATGGGTACAATAATAAAGCCCTCTCACATTAGCTCACCTGATGACCAGCCACTTTCTGATCCAGGTCAGTATCGACGGTTAGTTGGGAAGCTGATATATCTCACGGTTACTCGCCCAGACATATCCCTTGCAGTCAGCACAGTGAGCCAGTTTATACAGGCGTCCTTAGTTTTCCATCTTCGGGCCGTTGAGTATATTCTCCGCTATTTGAAGTGTGCACCTGGGCAAGGTCTTCTCTATAAATCATGTTTTAATCTGTCTCTTATAGTCTATGCTGATACCAATTTTGCTGGATTTGTGGATGACTGTTGCTCTACGAGTGGATTTTGTGTTTTCTTGGCGGAGAACCTAGTTACTTGGCATAGTAAGAAGCAACATGTTGCACGCTTATCAGCCGAGGTTGAATATAGGTATGACCCATGCCATTTCAGAATTGATATAGCTCTCCACACTGCTTCAAGATCTCGGTTTTAGTTCTACAATACCAGCATCCTTGTTCTGTAAAAATAAAGTTACATTTCATATTTCAGAGAATCCAGTGTTTCACGAACGTACAAAACACATTGAAGTAGATTGCCACTTTATCCGGGAGAAAGTTGTTGAAAAGAAAGTCAATCTGCATCATGTTTCTACTCATGCATAGATTTCATATATTTTGATGAAATCTCTTCCAAGATCCGTATTCGTTCATCTATTGTCCAAGTTGTGCATCACTGATATCTATGCTCCAGCTTGAAAGGAGTGTTGGAATAGTTTAGACTATATTGTTATTAGGGTATATCGTTCCATAATACTTCAACATCAAGTAATTGTGATCTCTATATAAAGAGATCTTTGGTCATATAATAAAATTTCTCTTTCTCCTCTCTTTTAACTTTAGCAAATTTATCCATGCTAAAAAAAGACTAGGTTATTTTTCATAATTATGTTTTTCTCGGCGAAAATTATAGGAAGTTGAAGTTTGATCCTTTTTCTTCTTTATATTTCATTTAAACAAGCAATAAGTAACCAAATGACCTTTTGAGCAAAGTGATTTCTTTTTCATAATTATGTTTTTCTTGGCGAAAATTATAGGAAGTTGAAATTTGATCCTTTTTCGTCTTTATATTTCATTTAAACAAGCAAGAAATTACGAAATGACCTTTTGAGCAAAGTGAACAACAATTAATGACCTTTATATTTCATCTAAAGTATTTGTGTGTGTTTGCTATGTTCATAATCACGGATTAACTCGTGATAAATTGGATCCTAGGACTGTCAAACATATATTTATTGGTTATTTTAGAACTCAAAAAGGTTACGTTTGCCTACTTCCTTCTACATTCACTGTCGTAGTCTCTCGTGATGTCACCTTTCTTGAGGATCGGTTTTACCCAGCGGAAAGTTCTCAAGTCCACCAACACCGCCACTTCCTATATCTCCAGCTGACCAACCAATTCAAACCGAATCTACTCCTGTCGAAATTCCTCATCCTCCGATTACGCATGTCTATAGGTGTCGACCTAAAGTAGCAATAAATTCAACAGCAGATAATGAACCTCCTCCTCCATGTATACTGCCGGAAGCTGACGAGCCTTCATCTCTCCCTCCTTCTGATGGTTTGTCCGACGATATACCAATTACTCTTCATAAAGGTAAATGAATACGCACTCCTTCTCATCCTCTTACTTTATTTATTTCATATCATCGTCTTACTCCAGCTCTATGTCAGTTTGTCTCTTCCTTATATGCTGCTTCCATTCCTAAATCTGTTCAGAAAGTCGAGTCATCCAGGTTGGCATAAGACCATGATGAAAGAGTTGCAGGCATTGAGGTCTAATCATACTTGGGATCTGGTCAACCTCCTTTCACAGAAAAAGATGGTTGGTTACCGATGGGTCTTTATTGTCAAATATAATCTTGATGACAGTGTATCTCGTTTGAAAGCTCGTCTTTTTGCTAACGGCTATACTCAGCAATACGGTGTAGACTATGCCGAGACTTTTTCTCTACTGGCTAAACTCGCTACTGTTCGTGTCTCGATCTCTCTTGGGATTACCCGTGATTGGTCTCTATATCAGCTAGACGTCAAGAATGCCTTCCTCAATGGCGATCTTTCCGAAACGGTTTATATGCAGCAGCCTCCTGGTTTTGAGCGTGAGGGGAGTCTCTTGTATGTCATCTTAAAATATCTATCTATGGGTTAAAACAATTTTCTTGGGCATGATTCGATAAATTTAGTATGGTCCTAAAAACGATAAATTTCACAAGAAACCCTGCAGATCCATCTCTTTTTACACAGACGAAAAGAAATTGTTATTCTCTTTATTTATTTTGATGAGATAATCATCACTTTGGAGATGATTCCGAAGGTATATCGAAGGTCAACTCATTTGGCCTCATATTTTCACACCAAAGATTTTGGTCCTCTACGTTATTTTCTTGGTATAGAGGTGTCTCGAAATAAGAGATCATTATTTTTCTCACAACGGAAGTATACTCTTGATTTTCTTTAAAAAAACAGGATTTCTTGGCTATCGCCTTATTGATACTCCCATGGGTACAATAATAAAGCTCTCTCACATTAGCTCACCTGATGACCAGTCACTTTCTGATCCAGGCCAGTATCGAAGGTTAGATGGGAAGCTGATATATCTCACGATTACTCGTCCAGACATATCCCTTGCAGTCAGCACAGTGAGCCAGTTTATACAGGCGTCCTTAGTTTTCCATCTTCGGGCCGTTGAGTGCATTCTCCGCTATTTGAAGTGTGCACCTGGGCAAGGTCTTCTCTATAAATCATGTTTTAATCTGTCTCTTATAGTCTATGCTGATACCAATTTTGCTGGATTTGTGGATGACTGTTGCTCTACGAGTGGATTTTGTGTTTTCTTGGCGGAGAACCTAGTTACTTGGCACAGTAAGAAGCAACATGTTGCACGCTTATCAGCCGAGGCTGAATATAGGTATGACCCATGCCATTTCAGAATTGACATAGCTCTCCACACTGCTTCAAGATCTCGGTGTTAGTTCTACAATACCAACATCCTTGTTCTGTAAAAATAAAGTTACAATTCATATTTCAGAGAATCCAGTGTTTCACGAACGTACAAAACACATTGAAGTAGATTGCCACTTTATCCGGGAGAAAGTTGTTGAAAAGAAAGTCAATCTGCATCATGTTTCCACTCATGCATAGATTTCATATATTTTGATGAAATCTCCTCCAAGATCCGTATTCGTTCATCTATTGTCCAAGTTGTGCATCACTGATATCTATGCTCCAGTTTGAGGGGAGTGTTGGAATAGTTTAGACTATATTGTTATTAAGGTACATCGTACCATAATATTTCAACATCAAGTAATTGTGATCTCTATATAAAAAGACCTTTGGTCATATAATAAAATCTCTCTTTCTCCTCTCTTTTAACTTTAGCAAATTTATCCATGCTAAAAACAGACTAGGTTATTTTTCATAATTATGTTTTTCTCGGCGAAAATTATAGGAAGTTGAAGTTTGATCCTTTTTCTTCTTTATATTTCATTTAAACAAGCAATAAGTAACCAAATGACCTTTTGAGCAAAGTGAACAACAATTTCTTTTTCATAATTATGTTTTTCTTGGCGAAAATTATAGGAAGTTGAAATTTGATCCTTTTTCGTCTTTATATTTTATTTAAACAAGCAAGAAATTACGAAATGACCTTTTGAGCAAAGTGAACAACAATTAATGACCTTTTTTCCCCATTAACACACCCCCCCCCCCCCCCCCGGCATTTTAACATGATTTCTAAGGGTACTTGTTGCCAAGTCATGGTCTATTTCATTCTTCCATAAAAAAATGAAGTAGGACTAATGTTTTCATTCAAAAAAGCTGCATGTATATAAATATCCCATGGTAGGGATGGAAACATATTCCTTTTTCATGAACCACAATTCTCCATGCTACATTTGCACATCTTACAAATATCGATAATATATGCATGTATATAGATATCGAAAACACCGAGGAAATGTTAAACTATTTCCTTTTTCCTTTCAGGTTAAGGTGAGCGGCTCTGTGCAAAACAAGGGATGGATCCTGAAACATATAGATTACAAAGACACCTCTTATCCAGAGGAAATGCGGATCAGGGGCTTTATAATCGAAAAGATCGAGCAATTAGAGAAGAACTGCACTGAACCTGGAAAATTCTCCATCGCTCCATAAATGTATTAATTTGTAGTTTATATCTTAGAGGTAAATAAAAATTGTGTTCGGTTCTTGTGCTGAAAATCGGCGGCAGCAGTTATTCTTTATTACCAGATCTTGGTGTCTGAGGCTATATTTATTGTCTATGTTTGATATCGAAATAAATGCCTTTTTTGAAATAAACAATAGCGTAGCGAGACAAGCACATGCACTTTTTTGTTCTTGTAATGTAATGTAATTATGAATTTTCGTCTATCCTTTATATTGGGAATTTGGATTTACCTCTTTCTATTAAGGGAAAAGAATGTGTGTCAGCTCATTTGATGTTTGAAGTGTTTAATATCTTGCTTATGCTGAGTTTAGTCATTTTCCCCCCAATGCTCATGTCCGTTGTATTTTGGAATCATGAATTGCTTTTGGTGCAGATTGTAGATATTTCCTTCATGCAAAACAAATTCCATTATATTGTATTTATATCATCAGTCATATGTAGAAAGCTGCAAGGATGCCCAGAATCCAGTTCTTTTTAGGACTGATTTCCCTGGAAAACTATGCCCAGCACCTTGAGTCTGTTAGAGATTACAAGTGGCCCCTCATGCTGCTCACAAGCCTGCACAAGAAGCATGAATTAATTTGTGAAACTTATTTATAAACCTCCCTTTCATTCAAAATTATACTTAGCCCCCCATTCAGTGAATAACAATAACATTATGGAATATACATTTTGGCTCCTATCAATGCCTACTTAAATTTTTTAGGTCCGGTTCCTATCATGATTCCAGATATTTATTTATGCAATATAATTGAAAACCTTGAGATATAGCCAACTTAGCCATGACTCAAATTAGTTAAGCACATTATTTACATTTACCAGTATACCATTATAAACATGTATGTAGAAATGTGAATATATGAACGGCACATTTGTTTATTGTGTTCTTTGTGCTTTCTGTGTGTGTGTTCTATGTAATTTTGGATGGAAATTTATATTTGTATCATTTATTAGACATATTTTCTTTCGAAAAACGGTTATCAAGCACATTCATCACCCGACATGTTAAAGTTCTTCGTTTGTTTCCTATGTAGATGGTGTACTCGATGCAGCGTTATAATCTTATGGTTGTAATATCATATATCAATTCCAATTTGATACATCAACGTTTCAATAAATATCATATGTATTGACAGAATTGTTGCAACTTTTTAATGCTATGAAATATATGCAATATTCTCTATAGTTCTTATTTATTATCATGTTTTGTCCATATGAATATCAAGGTAAATTGTAGGATAACATTTTTGGGTCAAAGCATGTATTTCGCATAGCCCCACGCATCTGCGTGCGTGGGGGTATAAACCTAGTTTCTATCTAATTACCTAAGAGAAGCAATACAAAGAGTCAAGATGTCGATGCAATTTAGCTCAATTTGCAACTTTTGTTCGAATTTCTGTAAGTGTTTTTTTCCCTTGGAGTTGTTAATCTGATTATCTAGTGGAATTAAACCTTTTGTTATGTTAAACAATCAAATGTGATAGAGTTGCTAATATATATCAAATTTTAGTTATTTATTTTAGTGAGTTGCCATTTATAAGAATCAATTCAACGTTTTCTATTTTCTTTTTAAAAAAACCGTGTTTTCCAACATGGCAGACTCAGAAATTTTCACCAGTGAGGGCTCCAAATAAAATAAGGTTCTGTTAAAAAGAAGATAGACTTAAATATTATATAAAACCATCAAATGATTTGGAAAATGATAAGAAAATTTTAAATAAATATAATTTCAAAGGCAGAAAGAAATTTTCCTTCCAAAAAAAAACCACAATAAAATTAATACCCACTCTAATATAATTTAAAAAGTGATTGTGTGGGTTGTGCGAGACGGAAGTAAAATGTGTTGCCGCTTGAGCTAAAGTATCATTTTGTTAATCTTATATATATATATATATATATATATATATATATATATAAATAAAGTACCAACACTTTTTTTAATAGAAATCAACCTTTAAGAGATCTCTTATATTAAAGAGTAAATTGTTGCCTAAAAAAATATCAATATTTGGTTCCATTCGATATTGGGACACGTGCCTCCCTACTTGAACCAGCCCTATTTTTCCAACATAAATCATCTAGAGTATCCGATCAAACAAGTTCAAACAAATCCATATTAATCAAATTCACAAATTTTAACAGCGCTTTCATCCACTCAAAAAGCATCATCCCGAACAAAACTATCCAAACAAACAAACAAGAAACAATTAAAATAGACATAAAAAAATTGCACAAACATATAATACAATTTCCAAGTTCAAATTCCCTCAAACTTATTCAGTTCCCCCATCAACATGTAAAAAAATAAAACAAAAACCCCATATATAAATATATAGCCATTAGAAACACCACACCATTTCTTACTCAAACCTTCAAAATTTCAAACTCCACTTTCCCTCCAACGTTGGTTAAAACACTTTAATCCCACCATTGATGAACAGCAACACCCTCATCCTTCAATCTCCCATATAAAGACACACACTCCCAGTAGGCTCTCCTACTCTTCTTCCCTCTCATCCATTGGTTCTTGCACTCCAAAAACAACTCATCAACCAACCCGATTGCTCTCCCCTTCACCATCTCCTCCACAACCTCGGCCTCGGCTTTCATCACCACATACTCCTCTTCCTTCACATTGTTCTGAAGCCACTCGTTCATCCCGACCCCTTCGCTTCCGTCTTTCCCTCCGTTGGCATCCTCGTCGATCCTGATCACGTCGAATGCCAGGTTCCCCTTGGGGTAATGCTTCTCGAACCACCTCTCGCTCCCGGTCCGCCCCGCGGGGCCCACGTCCACGAAAACCCTGCGCGGGTAGTCCGCCAGCGAGACGCCCATCAGATCGGGCAGGTACTTGGTCTTCTTCCTGTACTTCCTCTGCGTCGGCGGCTCGAGCACCGCGTCTTCGAGCCCGTTGAGGGCTTCCTTCTTCGACTCTGGAATCGAGAGGAGCTTCCGGTTGTTGGAGTAAACCTGGTTCTGGATCAGATTGGAATTGTACTCCACAGTGGTACCGGAGGAGCGCTGTTGGACTGAAGATTGGATCCATGGGAAGGAGAGGACCACAATGACGGATGCGAGGACGACAGCCGTCCTCGCGATCAACCTCAACAGCTTTATATCAGGGAGTACCCGGATCACCATCCTCCGGTTACCGGTAACTTCTACCGCGCCGCCTAGACCCTTCTTCATAGGGAGTTACGAAAAGGGGAAAAATTAATTGAATTGGTTTGGTTTATTTTATCTACGGAGAAAGCTAAGACGATATATATGAGAGAGAAGAAGAAGAAGAAAAGAGGGAGGGAGAAGGGAGAAGAAGGGGGGTCCGACTAGCGGGTGCAGAAGCGGGCAGCGGTGTGGTTACCACCCACAAGAGCGACACGGTTGGATTGCGCGCGGAGGAGGAGGAGTATGAGCTCTTGCGAACGGAGGGCTTCCATGGTTGGTTGTGTTCAGATCGTCGGTCGCTGGAGATTTTAAAGCACAATGCTCATCGTTTTTTCTCCACCGGCGACCGATGTGATGAATGGGGAAAGAGAGGGAGGGGGAATAATGGGAAGCAAATTTGAGGTGAGTAGTTTGGTTGAGGGAGAGGGGGTTATATAGGGAGGTGAAGAAGCTAATTTTGGACATGGAGGTTGCAACGGTTTAACGGAATATAAGTATGTCCAATGGTGTCAGCCTCCGACACAGTTTCTTGCGTTCGGATCCTCTCCGATCCTTGGACAGGTCAAGTATCCAATGCCAGCCGTCCATTTATTTGGACGGTGGAGATTCATAACCATTAATTATAAAGATATTAAGAGATATTAATCCTTTTATTAATTAATTAAGAAAGCAGTTCTAACTAAATATTATTTTGAGATTTTACCAAGCTTTCATTTATGGCAAACTCTTTCTTGTCCTTTTTTCAGGTACACCGAACCATAAGTAAAAAAAATGCATATGTTATTTAATTAATACTTTTTGGTATAGTTAAATTTATTAAATCTTAAATAAATTTGCTCTTATTTGCTTAAATCGGGATTAAGCCAACTCTATTTAGTCCTCTGTTTTTTAAGTAACTGTAGGCCGAAAAACCTGTATATATTATTTAATTAATAATCTTTGTTCAGTCAAATTTATTAAATATTTAATAATTAAGCTCTTATTTGTTTAAATCGGAACGAAGGGCCAAAATATATATATATATATATATATATTTATTGATTTATTTATTTAAATATCGCTATCATGATTCTTCATATAATATTTTTGAAGTCATATTTTATAACTCTAAAGCTTACATGGAAGAAGACATTTCGTTGATTTAGCAATTATTTTTTCAGATATAATTTCTAAGAAAAATATTCTTCTACTTAAATAAGTTTAATTAAACAATACAATTTTTTTTATGCTTACATGTATATTAATAAAGTGTGCCATGAACGTTTTATATTTGGTGAAATCTCAAATAATATTTTGTTGGAACAATTCTCTTAATTAAAGAGAGGATTAATATCTTTGTATTATATTTGGTGAAATCTCAAATAATATTTTGTTGGAACAATTCTCTTAATTAAAGAGAGGATTAATATCTTTGTATTGTGGTTATGAATCTCCACCGTTAAAAAAAATGGACGGCTCATATTAATTGGTCTCGATCCAAATATGAGTTTATTATGGTGTGTGTTTTCTAATATCCGGGACATCCGAAAACTATGGTGGGGTCTTTAGTCATACTTGAATACATGCCGCCTCCTTATATAAAGATTTAGCGCTACCAAAATTTATTTTGCTATATGGTGAGGCTTTCGAGTTGTTTTGTTCTACTTCTTAGCACCTTATATATATATACCGTCACGTCCCGCTTTTCAAGATATGCAAAGACTACGGCACATGACAGAGCCAACCATGCTACCTGTGGTTAGGAATCATCCCTCCACGGTCACATTACGGCTGTCTATACAATATCAAGAACAGTAAACTACTAAATTTATCTATCACGTGTCTAATAACCACAAGAATAATAACTAGAAAAAATAGCGGAAGCAATAAAGATCTAAGGAATAACTAACCCGCATAAGAGTTATATCAATGAGGTGGTCCCCATTGATCGGCGATCATATCGAATACTCACATTCTATGTCAAGTGTCTGGGCCATACAAAACCCAGAAGTCGGTGCGTCATAAATATCAAAATAATAGTAATAACCAGGATATGATGCTATGATTAAACATGAGTGTAAATAAATAACACAGGTGTAAAACAGTAAGACATAGGTATGTGATGTGTATCCTAAAATCTGTGCCTCTAAATTATCTATTCTAGAAGTTTTTGAAATCAATTTAATGGAATTGTCGATATAACTTAATAGTATCCCGTGCGTGTCCGGAACCACGGTCAAGACTTTCGGGCTGAATCCGAGACGTGCCGCTAAGCAGTAAATATGTAACATGTACAGACGAATGATATCAGCAACATCATTCCGGGTTTGGCCAAGCCCGTAAATTGATCAGTATAAGTATCGAACTGTTGAGTTACAAGTCAGGTTTTGTTATTGATTTCCTCTGACCCCTAAAGTTTGTGTTCAAGTCAGATATTTGATGATATAAAACTAATGCCAACACAGGATCAAGCAGGTACAGATCTTATCTATGTACACAACAAGTCACGTCCGTCAGGACAACAAGTCAGGATTGTCGGCATTAGCAATAAAATCCAAGTAATAAGTCTGGTAGTGTGTCGTGAACATGACATGTAATGTATTTTAACCAAAATAAATGCCAAATGTGAAACTGTAATCAATATCGAAATACGGTAACACAACTACTGCCAGGATGCATATGTATCTATCTGTAATAACCATTATAAGTCCATTACCATGTATGATGCAATGTAGATAACATATTGAACTAATATAGTAGTATGATAACGTTGTGACGTTCCAGCATGCAACTGTAAGTGCACGGCGGCGCCCCGGCCTCCATCCCGAGACCAAATGCGGAAGTGATGGTTAACTTTAAATTTTCTTGAACCGGCACCACCGCGCACTAAAACCCGGATCGGACCATTAACTAGTCCTAGCTAACTACAAGATGGGGAAGAGAGATATACCGAGCGATCCGTGTCCTCCAGTGTTCTCGTCGTCGTCCCGATCTCCCGCGGAATGTCCGGTCTCCACCTCCTCGCCGGAAAGGGCACCACGTCGCCGGCTTCTTTTACGGGCTCCCACCTCTATACCGAGGCAACTCGGGCACGAAGCTGGCGAGTCGACGTGCCCAAGATTTGCTGTAGAATATAGTGAAGATCTATATGTCTCATTTGGGGTTTATGGAGGTTGCCATTTGGTGGAGGGATGATACATGGAATTTTTGTGGAGCTATATGATTTTTCCAAAGCCAAAAGAGATGAAATCCCTCTCCTACAAATTTGGACAGCCCCCATTTTGAACTTGGCCGGCCATGGCTTGGAATGGGAGAGGAGAGATAATGAGAGTGAGTGTAACAAAGAGGTAGCCACAAAAATAATCCAAGAGAGAGAGAGAAAAGGCTATCATGCTCAAGCATGATAACAAGCTAAAACCAACACTCCACCACAACCATCATGATGTCCAAAGTCAAGCAATCATGAAAACCATCATGAAGCAAAAAGTCAAGTCAATGGATGGTGCACCATCAATAAAATGTAAAGAACACCCTCCACAAATGCTTATTTGCACAAATGCAAATAAGCCCTCCTCCACCAATCTTCGGCCATTGAAAGATACAAACGAAAATGGCCGAAACGGAAATCAAACTGGCAACTCCAGAAAACTGGTCCCGTAATAAATTACAGGAAAACCCCGATACTGTGTATACACACCCGCATTTGTATTCCGACCGAAACACAAATGCAATGAGACAAAATCTACACTGTACTATACTAGGATCCGGCTTAAACCAAAGCCGGCTAGTATTATCCGTCCGATCCTGACCCGTGCAATACCGCACGTATCTGATCGAACCCTGCCATATCTCCATACGGCCTCTACAGCTTTTCGCCCGAAAACTTGAGCAACTGAATGTGGGGGACTCTAAAGACTCGTCAACACCTTGGTTGTGGATTTAACCACTAGCACGTCAGAGGTATAAGCCAATACGTAACGGGCTACCAGGCATTGACCAAAAGGGGCGTCGATGAGCGAACTCATCCTGACACCCTACTGAGCCTGTCAGTGACAATATCCGTACAGTCCGGTCCGTTCGTCTATAAGCATCGCATGGCGGGCCTATGGGGTTGGTAAAGTCAGACCCCCAAAAGCGGTACAAGTCGTGTCGGAGTGTAGCCCAGAACACCATGAGATACTACTGGAATACCTACCAGTAAATCTCCTGCCTCGGCTGAGGGCTTCGTGTAATGGCTCTCCTAGACACAGCGCGACCTCACCCCCAATACCGGGAGAGACGAACCCCTGAAGATCCGCTCACTGCCTCCATGTGGCTCGGGACTGTACCCAACTAAAACCTGTTTGCACGTCTCCTTTGAGCGTGGTAGGGTAGTAATCAAAGTACAGTGGGAACTCACACGAGACAAATGACGATCCCCAGGTCGATGAACTAACCTGTACACATGTCACCAGGGAACTGCTATCTGACGTCAGGTATAAGACCAACTAGCATGTTCCCGGCGAGTCCTGTCCGGTGTACTCATAACCCAATGAGCACCTGTATACATCTTAGGTGAACCAACAGACACCAGTGGCTTGTGAGACCAGCCACCGCCCCTCGTCGGGGTCTCGACTGTATACACTAGTCTACTCTGGAGTATCGATGCCCTGTCTCGAAACTCCCACGACTAGGGACCTTTTAAGGATGTGCTTATAGACTACCAGCTCCCACTTATATGATCACCCTCATACTGCTGGTGGTCAAGCAAGAATCCTAGGGGCTCTATCAACGTGTAATAGCGACATGTCAGGTCACCTAAAGCAGTACACGATGATAAAGATAAACCAGATAGCAAACTATCATCTTGAGTAAGACTGTCCTACTGGGACAGGTCCTCCCTCAATCATTGCAATCACGTGCCTGTGATCCAATAATTGACTCTGAGGGCACTATCTCCAACAATCTCCCACTTGCACTCAAGGCTAATTATTGCGGTGTCGCATACTCACAGCCCGTGTGATACCGAACACCCAACTCCTCTACTAGTCAGTCTCACAAAGCCTGTTTGCGAAACTATTGCGTTCGAGGAATAGACTCAGTGAGTGGATCCGCTTTGATGTTTCTTTCTATGTCTCTCTATATCTCATATTCGCGGAGAAAACCATCTCCCGAAATGAGCAATACCTGTCTTAGAATGTGTCTGGATGTCTGATGGGACCTAGCTCATAAATGAACTCCAAATCCAAACTTCTTAGACTGTATCGTCAACTGAACTTAATCAGTATCCTGCGCCATGCCTCCCTCAGTATTTCCTTGGACCATCTGTCCAAAACACTGCCCCGCATCAGAAGGAAAAACTATAACTCTGACAACCTTCTTGTCGTCCAGGTCACCTTGGAAGCCTGGAATGATAACTGTCTCCCGAATGAGGCTGTCGTTATCATATCCCTAGAACATCCACTTATGTTCTAAAACTGCTTCCGACTGTTTCTCAAGGATTGGATCAATGTCAACTTATTTCACGTAGTGCAAGAACAACATCTGGTGTGGTACTTGACATCTCATGATTGACTCAATTGCCTGAGCAAGTGATCTGCCAATCATGCACAACCCTCTCCTCTTTAGTCTGTAAGACACCTTTAGAGAGGGCGACTCCATTACCTGCAGGTATACTACCGTGCCAGGAGTCGTCCATTCTAAATACTCTTAGAATGCTGTCTAAGTACCCTGATTGGGAAACCACCCAAATCTAGATCTAAAACCATAGATCTAGTAACCAGTATGTCTGATATAATGTCCATGTCCCATATGGAGAAACCACTGTGTGACGACCAAAGTACAACCGATCGTAGTATAGGAGTTTCTTTTCCTATTCTGTGTATGTTATCCAAATACCATGACATCACACCCTACTACCTTCTCAACAGATCCATCCCCTATTCTGATGAAGTCAAACCTATGACTGTCACATCAGAAATTGATGATCTATCTCCGCTAAATCTGCTTTTTAGTCTATAAGTAGACATAAGCTACCTGTCCACCAATGCTTCCGCTGCTCCCACTGACTACGACAACCCTCTGGCAGAGTCATATACACGTACACTTCTAAAACTAGTTTAGAACGACGCTATACTCATCCTCCTGCCGGGTTTCACAGTCTGGAACAACAACAATGGTAAGTGTGGGTAAACAAGAACCTCCCTGTCACCGTCCTTGAGGCTACCGGAGTACCTCTCGGGTGCCTGAAGTTACCACTTTATCTGCGGAGTGGCCAATGGAATGTCAAACCAGATTGAATCTTTAGGTTCCTTATCAAATCTTCAGTAATCGTTTGCGGTTCTGGAATCACTTCCAGTTCTACCATACTCCCACTACTGTTTTCTGAAAAAATCTATTTTTAATAAAACTGTGGCGAGTCAAGAACAATATCACTATTGATCTTCCAGATGGTAGAAAATCAACCCTCGTCATAGCCTGGGTCAACCCACAAACAGCCATTACAGAAAACGTGCCTTGAGTTATCCAGAGTCTGGTTTTAATCATAAGCCGGACAACTCCCCGTACCTTAACAACGTTAAGATATGAACTGTTCTATATCCAATATAGAACCAGAGGCACTGATTTAATTGAACCAGATTCAAATCATGCAGCTGTCTCCAGTGCATGTCTACTAAATGGAAGGAGGCCGATCAGCGTTACTCAACTTAGGAATGCTTCCAATTATGAGTAACCTGAAAGAGAAGCAAGTTCTCTTAATCACTACTATCAACTGAATACTATACACAAGTATCTACATCTTCGATCACTTTGAAGAATCCCGATACTTGCTACATCTGGTTCTCTACTCTATTCAAATACCTATAACTTCTCAAAATTCGGACCCTGTGTTTCCACGAAACACCTGTCTAAAAACTAGAGAAGTCATAAGTAAACCGAATATAGTACGAGGACCAACCCCTCTGTCCTGATGGACCCTGGACAATATACAATACTCTGTACAAGTCCCTTGAGTCTAATAACTCATTCACTGTGTGTCGTAGGTTGAAAAATGTACTTATGGTTAAGAAGAATTACACCGCTGTTTAATGCTCCTTACCTAACCATCCACTGATATAAGTAAATGTCACAGACATAATTTCAAAAGGTATATCTCATTCTATGAAAATAGACGTACAGATATATCAATTTGAAATTGGTGCACAATAGCGGATATTCAAAACCAAATATTTGCCGACTGGCAAACAACCCAGGTGACTTCCTCAAATATCACTGATTACAACGAATCCCGATATAATGAGGATGATCACCTAATTCCCAATAACTTACTCCCACTCATCATCTGTAAAACCATACAGATGTGAGAATCATACCTTGTAAATACATACCCTGGAGTAAGTATCTAATTGGGAAATCAGTTTTCCTTTAACTGTACACAGTGAAACTGAAACATTGAAATGTTTCGATGGGGTATCCCGGTATTCCTAGTAATGCCTCTTCCAGATTCACGACTGTAACCGTATAATTCTTTGCCACCTCTCCAAATCCCTTTTTATGTCTTTAGTCATTACCTTCTGCACACCCCTTTAGGCCAAATGGTTTTCTTCCTTCCCTACCGTTCGGCACCAGCCTATGGTTTGGAAGAAGACTATCCAATAAGCGTAATGGGTGTACTGTCCTAATCCTAGGAGCACTCGCAATGCGAGAGAAGGTGAAGATAAAAGACACCTGAATAAATCTTATTCCTATTTCTCCTGAACCAGAATCCATCCCCGAACTGGAACAAGTTCCTTTCGAGTTCGTATATAACCATACGATGGATTATCCAATAAACTGTGGATCTTCGTAGTGATACGGAGTGTCCTGGAGAAATACAAAGGTGATTTGGGAGTGGTAATGAAATACCTGGTTTGGTCATGAATATTAGTTGCAATTTACTTTGCCCTCTTACTAATCCCTTGTTTTGTCTTAACTTAATACCTTCTGTACACCATCGTTAGGCTAATTGGTTTTCTTCATTCCCCACCGTTCGGCACCAGCCTAAGGTTTGGAAGAAGACTATCCAATTTGCATAATAGGTGTACTACTCCTAAACCAAGGAGTACTCGCAACCTGAGAGAAGGTAAAAGGAAAAGACAACTGAATAGTCCTATCCGTTTCCTCCAGAACCTGAAACCATCCTCGAATAAATTCTTTCGAGTTCGTATCTAACCATACGATGGTTTTGTCCAATGGAAGTGGACGTTCGTAGTAATACGGGGTGTCCTGGAAAAAAGGGTAAAAGTAGGAGTGGCAATGAGGTTTGCAACTCTGACAATCCAAAAGCCAGTGTTTAAGAAGGTTCGGTTAATTTTGGTCTCTGAGTCATAGTCTTAGGGTCGGGTCAAAGGTCGCTGCCAAAGAGAGAGAGAAAAGAAACACTCAGCGTGCACTCTAACCTAGATCAGAATGGTTACCAATTTATCTAATCTGGAAACCTCCCACTGTCATCTCAAATTCTTCTCCAAACCCAAAAGAAGAATTAGTCGGGATCACCCGAGAAGTAAACCAACTCATCAGTGGGAATCGGGATCCAACTATCATCGCATGATAACGTGACGGAATCCGCTCACGTCATCACACTCCAAGAGGTATGCGCATATCTGGCAAGTCTCAGTTCTTTTGAAACTCCCGATGTGATTTTTTCCCCATGCTCTTATGACCTTGACGAAAGTCAACAAATCATAAGTCACATGTCAAGTTCCACCCGTCATTGTCCAGGTTAATTTGAACCCACCCGTACAAGCCCTTGACGAAGGTCAACAAGGCTATACGACTGTCCCAAACCAACGCATCTATCTATGCAACAGAAAGGTAACAAGCAGCTACCATACACTATGCCTTGACGAAGGTCAACAAACATAGCATGAATACTACGTGCTACCCGTCTGAAACGACGGAGGGCTACGAATGGTTTCTGGCGAAAACCTTTAACGTAATGAACTTGATATCGTTGAAGGAACGGATAGCTTTTTAGAAAAATATAGTGACGAAAACCGTTGCTAAAGAGGTCACTCCCGGTGAAGGGATCTCGGCTCTTTCCCCGTAGAATGAGGTGCAGGATATTCCAACTGAATACCACGGTGCAAAACAAAAGTAATCGGCTATAGTGAAGTTATTGCCCTGACGCAAACTTTTTGTCCAAGGGGTCACTCCCAGTGAAGGGATCTCGGCCCTTGCCTCGTCGACTGAGGAGCAGGATATTCCAACTGAATACCACGATGCTAAACAAAAGAGAACGTTCTTGCAATAACAGCTTTTTGAAAAGTGTTCCAACAACATCAGATTAGGTTTGTTTTTAACTTGCATTGATCCGAATCAATGCAGTCCCATCAATTGATCACACCAAAAAGAACGAAAATATACTGATGTACGTATATGCCATCCGCATTCGCCACTGGATCCCGTCATTACCCGTTAGGTTAGCTAACTAACGACAGAGCGGGGACTGGACTAGCGCGGATGCAAAACATATACAACATCTACTAATATATATACCAATATATTATATTCGCTCAAGGCGTGATAAAAATGCAACATCACAGGAATGTACAGCATCGCAGAACAATACAGATATCTGGGATCCCCGGGTTTCACAGAGCCACTACTGAAACCCGACGTTCCCCTGGTCGTGTGGATAGCCTGTGCAATGAAATCCTAGACCCCTACGGGCGCGGCAAGTCACCCGCCAAAACCTGAAGCGAGGCAGCCCCCTTCAGCAACGTGAATGGACCACCCAGCACTTCACGGAATCCGGTAACTTGGGCACCCCTCCTGGGTCAACCTGTACCCCCTACGAGTGCGGCGAATAGCCCGCCAATTCTAGAGTGAAGCCCCCTCCGTCTCAATGCCATGAGATGCGGGCTCGTTGCCTTCTAGAACCCGGCTATCTGTGCACCCCTCCGCGGGGTAATCCTAGTACAGAAAGTAAAATATACATACAATGGGTACATCGACCGCAACCTGGTCGTGCCCCAAAATAATAATACAAACAGGCAGTGACGGCAGTCCACATGTCGGACGCTCGCCCCGCAATATCAAATGTACATAATACAACAAAACTGTACTAGCATTGCATCCAGGCTATCCCCCACGACCGATCTGCAACATCACAGCAAAATCACAGAACATCAACGTGAAAGTCACGTTCGCAAATCCGTCTAATCGGGCTATAGCAGTTAGACAGGATTTACCGATCAAGTGACATTCACGGTCGCAGATATAATATAAATACTGTGAACTAATGTGTTTAAAATATCCGATCGATCAAAATTTACCAAGTGGGCCCCCAGGCAATACTGTAGCACATCAAGAAATTCTGGGCCCAAAATTTATATTCCAAAACCCATATTTTCAACTCAGGAGCTTTCTGGAAAATTTTGGTATACTGATCAGTTCAAGTCGCGGCGGAACCGCGGCCCAAGCATGGGTTTGGCCGCGGTTCCGCGGTCGTTTAAACTGTTCACGAGACCAAATTTTCCCAGAACTCTTAGATTGTCCTACACATCATTCTGAAACAACCTGAAAAATTTTTGGGCTTCAAAAAATTTCGACAGAAACTGATGTGAAGAAAAATACAGTTTTCGGAAAATTGTTCGATCGGAAATATAAAACACATTAGACAAAGCTAGACTATGTTAATGGCGAGGCTCTGATACCACTGTAAGTGCACGGCGGCGCCCCGGCCTCCATCCCAAGACCAAATGCGAAAGCGATGGTTAACTTTAAATTTTCTTGAACCGGCATCACCGCGCACTAAAACCCGGATCGGACCATTAACTAGTCCTAGCTAACTACAAGATGGGGAAGAGAGATATACCGAGCGATCCGTGTCTTCCGGTCTTCTCGTCGTCGTCCCGATCTCCCGCGGAATGTCCGGTCTCCACCTCCTCGCCGGAAAGGGCACCACGTCGCCGGCTTCTTTTACGGGCTCCCACCTCTATACCGAGGCAACTCGGGCACGAAGCTGGCGAGTCGACGTGCCCAAGATTTGCTGTAGAATATAGTGAAGATCTATATGTCTCATTTGGGGTTTATGGAGGTTGCCATTTGGTGGAGGGATGATACATGGAATTTTTGTGGAGCTATATGATTTTTCCAAAGCCAAAAGAGATGAAATCCCTCTCCTACAAATTTGGACAGCCCCCATTTTGAACTTGGCCGGCCATGGCTTGGAATGGGAGAGGAGAGATAATGAGAGTGAGTGTAACAAAGAGGTAGCCACAAAAATAATCCAAGAGAGAGAGAGAAAAGGCTATCATGCTCAAGCATGATAACAAGCTAAAACCAACACTCCACCACAACCATCATGATGTCCAAAGTCAAGCAATCATGAAAACCATCATGAAGCAAAAATTCAAGTCAATGGATGGTGCACCATCAATAAAATGTAAAGAACACCCTCCACAAATGCTTATTTGCACAAATGCAAATAAGCCCTTCTCCACCAATCTTCGGCCATTGAAAGATACAAACGAAAATGTCCGAAACGGAAAGCAAACTGGCAACTCCAGAAAACTGGTCCCGTAATAAATTACAGGAAAACCCCGATACTGTGTATACACACCCGCATTTGTATTCCGACCGAAACACAAATGCAATGAGACAAAATCTACACTGTACTATACTAGGATCCGGCTTAAACCAAAGCCGGCTAGTATTATCCGTCCGATCCTGACCCGTGCAATACCGCACGTATCTGATCGAACCCTGCTACATCTCCATACGGCCTCTACAGCTTTTCGCCCGAAAACTTGAGCAACTGAATGTGGGGGACTCTAAAGACTCGTCAACACCTTGGTTGTGGATTTAACCACTAGCACGTCAGAGGTATAAGCCAATACGTAACGGGCTACCAGACATTGACCAAAAGGGGCGTCGATGAGCGAACTCATCCTGACACCCTACTGAGCCTGTCAGTGACAATATCCGTACAGTCCGGTCCGTTCGTCTATGAGCATCGCATGGCGGGCCTATGTGGTTGGTAAAGTCAGACCCCCAAAAGCGGTGCAAGTCGTGTCGGAGTGTAGCCCAGAACACCCTGAGATACTACTGGAATACCTACCAGTAAATCTCCTGCCTCGGCCGAGGGCTTCGTGTAATGGCTCTCCTAGACAAAGCGCGACCTCACCCCCAATACCGGGAGAGACGAACCCCTGAAGATCCGCTCACTGCCTCCATGTGGCTCGGGACTGTACCCAACTAAAACCTGTTTGCACGTCTCCTTTGAGCGTGGTAGGGTAGTAATCAAAGTACAGTGGGAACTCACACGAGACAAATGACGATCCCCAGGTCGATGAACTAACCTGTACACATGTCACCAGGGAACTGCTATCTGACGTCAGGTATAAGACCAACTAGCATGTTCCCGGCGAGTCCTGTCCGGTATACTCATAACCCAATGAGTACCTGTATACATCTTAGGTGAACCAACAGACACCAGTGGCTTGTGAGACTGGCCACCGCCCCTCGTCGGGGTCTCGACTGTATACACTAGTCTACTCTGGAGTATCGATGCCCTGTCTTGAAACTCCCACTACTAGGGACCTTTTAAGGATGTGCTTATAGACTACCAGCTCCCACTTATATGATCGCCCTCATACTGCTGGTGGTCAAGCAAGAATCCTAGGGGCTCTATCAACGTGTAATAGCGACATGTCAGGTCACCTAAAGTAGTACACGATGATAAAGATAAACCAGATAGCATACTATCATCTCGAGTAAGACTGTCCTACTGGGACAGGTCCTCCCTCAATCATTGCAATCACGTGCCTGTGATCCAATAATTGACTCTGAGGGCACTATCTCCAACAGCAACTAGATAAGCTATTATCAGTACGGATACAGACAGATACTATAAAACTGTAAATCGGTAATATTTGCTGAATATTAAAACACATGCACTATTATTTATTAAATAGATATTGATATAATAACATTAACATGGATAATATATTCAATCCGATTAATAACTATAAAAATGGTATTGATTAATCATGCACAAGAAAGTTCCGTTCAGAAATTCAGCATCATCCTGATTTGTAAAATAGCTTAAAAATAACAAATGTTCTCCAAAAGGGACGTGTCATATATCAAAACAAAGCTAATTCAATAAGATTTTCATTTTTATAACTTAAAATATCTCAGGTTGTTTCTAAAACAAGTTATGAACGTTCAAAATTGAAACTTTGCTGCTGGAATTTCTCTGAACAACAGTTCAGAGGTATTTTCATTTACAGTTTACGTTATTTAAAAAAAATTATTTTGCTAGTAAATATTTCACAAAGTTATATTATTCTAAGTTAGCTTCATAACTAACTAAAAAACGCATCCTAATAATTTTTCTATGATTTACAATGAATTTTATAAGGTAAGGTGTACAGTAAATTTTAGATCTTTCGTATCCGCTTTGCGACGACGTTTCATGTGTAAAGTATAATATTTTCAAACTATATTTTGTATAATGTTATAAAATACATATTATAAACTAATTAATGATAATAATAAGAAATACTACGACGATATATATATTTATAGATATAATTATAGTATGTCTCAAGTTGTAAACTTGCATATATTGTATATTATAAAACCGATTAACGTTAAATAACTACGATATATAAATTATATAGATATAGTTGTATGATGATAATAATAATAATAGTAAAACAATATATAAGTAAATTACATAAAACATAGTATGTAGCAAGTTGTAAACTTGCCTCGAAACAAACGCAATGAACAGAAGCAATACGACGCTATACAAACCAACACCAAGTTTTGATGGCTCGGTTAAGGTTTTAGGATGCGGCTGGAGTTACGTCGGTGAGAATGGGCGTGGACTTGAAGAATGAAGAAATAGAATATATAAATTGATGAGGGAGAGATATATTATGCGGAGAGAGAGAGAGAGAGGTTTTTTTGTTTAATATAAATATATATAGTATAGTTTAAATTAGGTTATAAATATATATTAATTTTAATGTATATAGATAATATCAAACTACAACCAATCTCCACCAAAATCTCATCAAAAATATATTTTGGAAAATAATTCACATATGTAAACTTCTCAACCATAATATAAGAATATATTTTAAATAACTCATACCCCTAATTTAAAATTTAAAAGAATTCTAAAAATATATCTAGATTTAGTAAATATTTGATACTAAATATCTTGAGATTTAAACGTAAAAGATAAAAGCAAAATAAAATATGGGATGGCAACCATATGATGACAGTTAACAAAATATAATTTATTCTTAACTTATGGCTATTAAAAGTTATATGATGATCTAGATATATGATATATAAAGATCTAAAAATATAATGTAGGTATTATACTAGAATCACATAGATATATTTTACTGGTAAATCTCAGATACAATCTTGCACTATATTGGGTTCTAAACTTGCGGGTCGGGTCGGATAACGACTACTGGTATTCGAATCATTCGCGACCCAATAGATAAAATAGAAGAAATATAAAGTAAGTGTTAAAATACCAATTAATGTCGTATAACCATACTAGGGTATTACATTATACCCAACTACAAAAGAATTTCGTCCTTGAAATTCACGAAACAGGAAAAGATAAGAAGATACGGATCTAAGAAAAGAGACGAGGAAACTTTTGTCGAATCTCGTTTTCACGTTTCCAAGTAGATTCTTCATGCGAACGATTTCTCCACGAAACAAGCACTAGAGGGATCGCCATATTCTTGAGAACCATTTCTCTTCGATCCACAATCGTCATCGATTGCTCTTTATAAGTCAAATCTTCTCTCACTGTCAATTCCGAGTGCTCTAGGATGTGCGTCTCATCTCAAACAT
This sequence comes from Agapanthus africanus, assembly GCA_030015575.1. NCBI lineage: Eukaryota > Viridiplantae > Streptophyta > Magnoliopsida > Asparagales > Amaryllidaceae > Agapanthus > Agapanthus africanus. The sequence continues at coordinate 71,983,947 of CM057337.1, read as the reverse complement.
ACTTGCGGAATTGAGATACATGAAACACGTCATGAACACCCGTTAAGGATGGTGGTAAAGCCAATCGATAAGTTACCGCTCCAACACGCTGCATGATATCGAAAGGCCCCAGGTATCGAGAACTAACCTTTCCCCAACTACCAAATCAGATTACTTCTCTAGTCGATGATATCTTCAAGATCACAAGATCACGAACAACGAACTCCAAAGGTCTTCTTCCAGTATCAGCCCAACTTTTCTGTCGATCGTGTGCCACCTTCATATGATTACGGATCAAGTTAACTTTCTCCACAGTTTGCACAATGAGTTCCGGTCCCAACAATCTTCTTTCTCCAACATAGTCCCAACAAACAAGCGAGCGACACTTACGACTATACAGTGCTTTGAATGGAGCCATCTGTATAGTCGCCTGAAAACTGTTGTTATAAAGAAACTCCACCAAGTGCAAATGATCCTCTCATGAACTCTTGAAGTCTAACATTCATGCTCTCAACATATCTTCAAGAGTTTGGATCGTTTTTTCTGACTAGCCATCTGTTTGAGAATGATAGACGGTGCTAAATTTCAAGAGAGTCTCCAAACTTTCTTGTAGACTCCTCCAAAAGTGCGATAAAAATCGGATATCACGATCGGAAACAATGCTCACGGGTACTCTATGCAATCTCACAATCTCCTGCATGTACCGCTCTGCTAAAGCCTCTGTCGACTGACCAACTCAAAACGGTATAAAACGAGCTGCCTTGGTCAATCGATCAACAATCATCCAAACTGCATTATTGCCCTTTGGATTCCACGGTAGAGCTGTCACGAAATCCATAGTTATATATTCCCACTTTCATTGAGGAATCGGAAGTGGTGGCAACAAACCAGCTACCTTTTGATATTCAGCCTTAACTTACTGACACACCAAACACTTCGATACGTAGCGAGCAATCTCCCTTTTCATGCCTTCCCACCAGAAATATTATCGTAGATCTCTGTACATTTTGTGCCTCCCGGATGTACTGAATACGTGGAACTATGAGCCTCCTTCATGACTTCTTCTCGAACATCTCCTTTGGGCACACATAAACGACTACCATATCGTAACAAACCATCTTCATGAATTAACAAGTCCGTTCGAAGTCCCGATTCTACTTGTTCTCGAAACTTCTGCAATCTTGGATCGTGCGACCGCGCTGCTTTAATATTATTGATCAAGGATGACTGTACTTACAACTGCATCAACTGTCCCGAAGAATTCGGCAGTACAATCTCCAATTCGAATCTCTAAAAATCATCTATAATCTCCTTTTATGCAGTCAACATTCATATCACTTAGCGCATCCGGCATTACATTAACTTTCTCCGGATGGTATTTTAGATCAAGATCATAGTCAGCCATCAACTCCAACCATCTACGTTGCCTCATATTGAGCTCTTTCTGTATGAACACATACTTTAGGTTTTTGTGATCAGTAAATACTTCTACCCTTTCGCCCAATAAGTAGTGTCTCCAAATCTTCAGAGCAAAAATTACTGCTGCTAACTCCAGAACATGAGTTGGATAGTTCTTCTCATGAGTATTTAATTATCTCGATGCATAAGCTATGACCTTCCCATACTGCATTATAACACATCCCAAGCCTTTTCCAGATGCGTCGCTATGAATAACCAACCCTCCGGAACCATCTGGCACTGTCAAGATAGGAGTGGTGGTCAATCCTTGCTTCAACGATTCAAAACCTGACGCATATTTCTCGATCCATACGAACGGTAGCTCCTTTCGTGTTAGTTTGGTCAATGGCTTTGCTATTCGAGCGAAGTTCTCCACGAACCTTCTATAATATCCGGCAAGCCCAAGAAAACTTCTGATCTCCCCTACATTCTTTGGAATTGGCCAATCATAAACTGCCGCAATCATTTTAGGGTCAATGGCATTATGGGACATACATTCCAGTTATTGTGTATTGGATCTTTTGCTTCCGCACTTTTATTATTCTTGACTCATGTTATCTTGGCTTATGGACATGTTTTAGTTAGTATTATTTTGTTCTTTATATCTTTACAGCCGTAATGTGACTGTGGATGGATACGTCCTACCCACAGGTAGCATGGTTGGCTATGTCACGTGCCCAATTTAGCGTACTCTGGGAAGCAGGGCGTGACACCTCCTCATCACCACCGCCGTCAACGTCTCATTCCTCCTCCTTCCCCGAAGGCTCACCCGAGCCAAGCCGACCCCACGCCAAGAACCCACCTCCTTCTCCCTCGTCGCCGGAACCGACCACCACCATCACCCTCCATCACCTTCCTCTTCTCGTCGTCAAGCCCAAAGCCCTCATCCCCGACTTCTTCTTTTCTTTCTCGTTTCCCCGATCACCAGCCAACCCATCACCGCTCACGGAACCTCGCCGTCAACCTCGGTCCTCAGCACCTCATCCCCGACCAACTCCCTCTTCTTTCCTTGCCCACGTTAAAACTCCAAAACCAACATCTTCTTTTTCTTCTTCTTCTTCTTCTTTCTTCCTCTTCTCGGCTTCATCGAAGTTGCTCACGTCATCGATCGTCGTCGTCGTCTACTCCAGTCACCACTTCATACAGTTGCTCAGTTCAGGCCAAGTTTTACGTATGTGGGTTTTTGCATCGTGACGTTATTCGGTGTTCGGAACGTGATATCCGTATATTCGTCGTGAGATTTCGATCAGGCAAGTTCTAAAGTTGCAACATGCTACTTTGCTTATATCAATATTCATATGATTAATTATAGTATATGTATTTTTAATGTTCAACAAATATTATCAATCTACAGTTTTATAGTATCAGTCTGTATTCGTACCAATAATGGTTTTATCTAATTGTATACCGGTTCATCACAATATTATTATAATATTATAATCTATTCTGTATTTTTTATATAGATTGCAATATACCTTATAGCAGACGTAAAACGGTTATTACAGATAAATACATATACATCATGGGCATTAGTCATGTTTACCGTATTTAGATATTGGTTACGGTTTTCTATCTGGTATCTATTTTTGTTAATATAAATTACCTGACATATTCACATGACATTACCAGACCTGTTACTTGGATTATTACTAATACCGACAATTCTGACTTGGTGTCATGATGGACGTAACTTGTTGACTACGTAGATAAGACATATACCTATATGATCTTGTGTTAGCATTAGATTGATATCATCAATATCTGACTTGAACACAAAATCTGAGGGTAAGGGGAAATCAATAATAAAACCTGACTTGTAACTCAACAGTTCGATACTTTCCAGAGACTGATCAGTCGATATGGGCTTCGGCCCCGGAATGATGATGCTGACATCATTTGTCTGTACATGATACTCTGTTTTTACTACTTAGTGGCATGTCTCGGATTCAACCCCGAGGGTCTTGACCGTGGTCCTGGATACATACGGGATACTATTGAGTTATATCGACGATTCTATTAATTGATTTCAAAGACTTGTAGAATAGATAATTTAGAAGCACGGATTTTAGGATACACATCACATACCTATACCTTACTGTTTTATACCTGTGTTTATTATTTATACTCATCTTTAATCATAGTATACTATTCTGGTTAATACTATTATTTTGATATTTATGACACATTGACGTCTGGGTTTTGCATAGTCCAGTTTCTTTAACCCTGTCGCGGGAGGATCGGGAATATTTTAACAAGCAAGCCGAGCAATGAGGAGCTTGATGATTAGTTTTAAAGATGTTTAATTTATTTTATTTCCGTAGTTTTATTTTATCGATGTTATTCCATAAGGGACGTGATTCAGATATTGTTCTTTATTGGATCCTTGTTCGTTTCAGCAATATGCATTTTCATAACTTTTATCTACTATGGTAGTTGGACATGTGTTAATTAGATTTTATTTACTGTTCTTGATATCTGATTGATAGCCATAATGTGACTATGGAAGGATTTCTCCTAACCATAGGTAGCATGGTTGGCTCTGTCACGTGCCGTATTTACGTATTTTGGGAAGCTGGGCATGACAGGTATCATTACATTTATAATACAATTCGGTCCTCTTTCGGAATGTGCTTCAGGAACCATATCCCATTATTCTGAAGCGGCTCCATACTCAGATCATCATGTGTCCGCAATAGACCGTACTTAGTATGAACAGAGCAGATCACCATGATGTCCGAAGACCGCACTGCTCTGAGGTATTGCATTCCCCCCACCTAAGAATATTGATTCGTCCTCGAACCACAGACCTACTACTGAGAGACCTGTATGGGCCACCATAAATGTCACGTCCCACGCCCTAATACAGATGGTATGGTCCGCTTTGGCTAAAGTATTACAGTTTTGTCTTTTGGAGCGAACCGCACTCGAGAAGAGGGCCGCTTCCCAGGAGGTCATCCATCCTAAGGTTTCCCTAGTCTGAGCACGCTTAACCACAGAGTTCTTCAAACTTCGAATTGCCGATTAATCCAAAATGTGCCTCCATAATTGAAGGTGACATCATTAGATTTATAATGCAGTTCGGATCTTTTTTGGAATGTGCTTCAGGGACCCAATCTCATTGTTCTGAAACGGCTCCACACTCAGATCATGTGTCCGCAACAGACCATACTGAGTGTGGACAGAGCAGATCACCATGATGTGAGAAGACCGCAATGCTCTGGGGTATTACAATTCCTCTGAATCGCCCCATTTACATTTTCAATTTCTACATATTCTCTTTCAAATCCTTAATCACCAATCCAATGCCCCTGATTCCCCTATCTCCCCGCACAATTCTCCAATCTTCTCTCTTGATTCCAATAACTTCACTTTCATGACGAGTAAAACTAAGACAATCAATAATAAAGATGGAATAATAATAAAAAGTCAAAAACTAGGACAAATAATAATAAAGAGCATAAGAAACGATAAAGAAGATGAGTTCATAAAAAGATGGGTTTAGAAAGAAAAAAAACTAAGACAAACTGTCATAAAGAGAGAATAATAAAGAATCCATGGAAAACTATAGGTTAATAACCAAAAATCTTATGTTACAAACCTTTAATATTTTAGGAAATCTAAATGTCCTATGTTCTAATATCTTTAAAAAAAATATTAAAACGGTATTATAGAAAATGCATACATAAAGACGTAAACAAATTAGGATTTGGGTTTAAAATAATATCAAAGCATATTTTTGGGGTTTTTCATAATTTTGGGATTTTGTGCGTTTAAAAATAAGTCAATTTTTCCATTAATTAATTAATTAATCTTACCCGCAAGATTTGACTAGCATTACTTGTGAAAATTAATTAATTAATTTGAACCACTGAACTTTTGAGTGACAAAACATTTAAAAACCAACTAGACTATTAGGGTCTTTTGTTATTATTTAAAATAAATAACATATATGGTATAGTTTGAAACTTCATCTTTTTAACAAAAAAAACACCCTCAAGATCCAACAAATAGAGGATTCGAGAATGTAAGGATGTGTGAATTTAGTATATATGATAATTTACACATTTACTTTGAATTGATTTAATTTGAAATGAAAATAGCTTGATTTAACAAATATATACACTATACTCTTTCAGGTATTTTTCATAAAATAAAAATGGTTTCTTCTCTGTTGATGCATGCTTCCCTCTTTTAGCCCCTCCTCAAAAGAACTTTAAGAAAATTCTTAATTTTGCCGAGTATTCAGAATAAGTACCACCCTTGATCATACAAAAGATGATTAAAGTTCAAGCGTTTTTGTAGCTAGATGATTGATAAGGTTTTAATATCCCCTCTTACATGTAGTTCTAGATACCAATCTAAAATTTACTTTGGTTTCATTGTCGATGATGATGTTGTTGATCCAAAGAACATTGGTTAATACTCTTTCAGTTTCATTAACTATAAATTGTTTATGGAAAACAAAGATAATATGGTACCTTTTCATGTGGAAAAGTTCTTATTGGTGATCGACCATAAATTTAAAGCCAAAAAAAAAAAAAATAGAAGAAAGTAAACATAATCCAATTTAGTAGAAAATAGATATCTCATAGAAAAAATTATAGAGATGATTAAAGCATGCTTTAAATAAGTTCTAAATTATATGGATTCAATTTATATGGATTCAATGCATCTTGTGCTATATCTCGGTTGGTATGCTCTCGGGAAGAGTGCGGGGTTTGAACCCAAGAAGGGAAAGTGACCATAAATTAACGTTTTTTATGGCAAATTCGTGGATGTGCAGATTGATAATGATAACCAAAAATCACAAAATATCCATCCAAGATTACAACAATAATAGCTTCAATAATTAACACAACACCTTACATGATAGATCCCAGCTTGAACATCTCTTGCATGCACTCAAAAGTTTTTAACTGCATAATTCTCTGGCAAACCCCACTTTAGAGTTTGTGACGTCGATCATGACCCGATGGTTCTGCTGCTGGTAGTTGGCGATGACGTTGACAACGTTGTTGACATTGTCCGGCGCCGCCGCCATCGCCAGACAGGCTAACGGCCTTGAGCTGCTGTGGATCAACATGTTCTCGACAGGCAGGGTCAGGTTTAATCCTGTAAGGTGGAGAGTAACCAAGGGGGTCTGTGGTCCGTCTCCGCTAGTCGTGAAACATGTATCGAAGGCACCTAGTATATACATGGTAGACATATCATTATTTCTAGTCTTCGTCTCAAACGTTAAAAAACAATGTCTTCAATGGACTGGATACAATATATATATCCGAGGAGCAGGAGAAAGAAATAAATGAACTTTCATAAATCTTTGGTTATTTTTGTGGGGTGTTTCAACTTTTGTAGTAAAATTCCTAAATCCTTACCTAGAGAGGAGTAATTGCCCGCATTGACTTGGTGCCTAAACTCGTCACGGATCGCTGCATACGCCGGTGCTACAAAGCGGGTGATGACAGTACCGGAGTCAACGACTGTACCGGCACCTGTCTCGGGGTTGAAATCGAAGGAGCCAGGTGGCACGCCGACAGTGACCTTGCCAACAGTGACGCTGATGAGGTTGACATAGTAAAGAGACGGACGGTGTGGGTTCAACAGTAGAGGAGTGGTTCGGATTGTTTTTGGTTGTCCGATCGGACCTAGCCGGAGTGAACCGGAGAAGTAGTAGGACTTGTAGCCAGGTAGACAGTAGGAGAACACACCCTAAATTTATGATTCACAAGTTGTACATCAAATTAGAAACTGGAAAATCAATATATCACTAGAAAAATAGCAAAATCTCAATCATTCTAACTCAAAAAGGGAGAAGATCTCAAATCCTAATTTAATTCTTAGCTTTATACTTGGAAAGAAAATTTCTCATCTTTTCCCACAAAAATAGCATGTAAATAAAAAATATTTATGCTTTTACCAATTAAACATTCAAAGCCTTTTCTGTTGAGTCTCATGACATTTAACAGTGGCAATGAATAATCAGGCTCTATCTTAAAATGTCAAATAAAAATTTAACAGGATCCTTATCCCAGTGGATAACAATATGTGTTATGTTTTTCTCCCTTGTTTAGGCATAACAATGTTCACTATATTTGACGAGTTTTGAATGATACTGGCTAGATATATACCTGATACAAGGAACCACTCTGCGCCAACAAGCCGCCCGCTCCCCGTCCGAACCCCAGCAAACCCTGCTTGGGCAAAGAATTGCCCCCGGCCACCGCATTGACACACCCAAATGCATACCCCTGCACTATGTCCAACCCCAACCTCAGCGAATCCTGCGACAGCGTCGCACTGAACAAAGAATCACCGCCGTAGCTCATATTGAACCCGCACACCCCCGTTCCCGACTCCGCAGCACACGCCAAACCCTTAAACTGTGGACACATCGTGGAGGAGCAGTCCACGGATTTGTAGGTCGAAGAAGCGACTGGAGAGAAGGAGGCATTGGTGGAGGGGCACCTGATGAGAATAGGAACTCCATCCTTGTATTACAAAGCTAATTCATCTCTATTTCTACAACTCTCGAACAAATCTACCGAATACTGATAACAGTAACAATCTAAGTATCTAACTGACAGGTCTGAAATTAGCAGAATACCCCCTTTACGTTTACTTGAACAGCAGGAAAACCTCCTTACTTTACAAACCAGCACTTTTATTCCTCTGACCCTAACGTTACTTTCTTATATATATATATATATATATATATATATATATATATATATATATATATATATATATATATATATATATATATATATATATATATATATATATATATATATATATATATGAGAATAATGGAGAAAAGAGGCCATAGGAGGGGATTTCCTCCTATGGCGTGGAAAAAATACAACCTCCATTTTTTTCGACGATCGGCCCCCATCATCTTCATCGTTATCATTTATGATGTGGGTACACCAAATTTTATGTGATTCAACAACTTTTTCACCGTTGATTTAACAATGTAAAAAGTTCTATTGTCGGTAAACCGTTAATTTTGAACCCACTAAATCAACGGTGAAAAAGTTATGGAATCACATGAAATTTGGTGTACGCACATCTTAGATGATAACGATGATGATGATGGGTGCCGATCGTCGGAAAAAATGGTGGAGGTCGTATTTTTTCCACGCCATAGGAGGAAATCCCCTCCTATGGCCTCTTTCCTCCATTAATCTCTATATATATATATATATTGTTTCATTAACTCGTCCTTATTATCCGATAATATATATATATATAATCTAACAGCACTCACCCGACGCAGCCTGCGCATGGGACCCATGAAGCGTCGGCGGAGGTGTCGAGGGCGAGGAAGAGGAGCTGCTCGGGGGTGCCGAACTTTGTACGGACCACATAGTTGTTGGTGCTCATGAATTGGAGCCCGAAGGCGACCGGGATCCTCGTAGACTGGGAGGAGAGGAAGGAGAGGCGCTGGGGGTCGGCGTAGAGGGCGGAGGTGAGGACAGAGTTGAATTCGGAGGTGGACGGTGAGGGGGAGAATGGAGTGCATTTGCTTTGGATGTGGAAGACAGATAGGTCGTTAGGGGACGACGGGTCCGCACAGAGGTTTCTGCCGGCAGCAGCCGAGGAGGAGATGAGGAGGAGGAGGGAGAGGAGGGGTAGTGAGTGCTCCATGAGTGAGGGATGCTAGTAGAAGCGGATAGTAACGGGACTAGGACTATTTAAGGAGAATAGACAGGGAGAGAGAAAAAATTTCACATTATACAAGATGTAGATGTACCAATGTAGATAAATGAGTGTGAAAAATTTACCATACATGTCAAAACTATAAAATTATGATGAAGTTTGAGAGATTTATTTTATAGTTTCTCACGGCGTTCACAATATGATGTTTTTGTTACAGATTGCATCATTTATTACGGCACTAGTATTTTTAAGCTTGTCGATAAATTTTCTGTACGATAAGAGGCCGTGTATTTAGACATTTTGGATTGGTCAAGTTTTTAAGCATTATGCCTTCCATCCCCAGGACAAAGGGGCAATAATGTTGAGTTTTTACTAGGGTAAGAAAATCACTTGGATTTTGCATATCGAAACAAAAGGGGGCTCCAACTTTGAACACTAAAGTGCAAGAATTTGTTTGTTACGCCAGTCACGCATGTTTCATACCATAAAAATTATCTCTCTAAAGTAGAAGGCCCGACAGAAAGACCAGGGCACAGAGGCCACGGCCCGTGAAGGACGTGGTCCTGGTGCTCCCATGTATTGGCCATCTTCTGCTTTCTTTTCTTTTGTCTTTTGATTTTATTTCGCTCTCCTTTGTCACGGTCTCAGCACTCGGCAGTGCTAGATGCCACCACCCCTTCACGTGATGCTTTCACTCTCGTTATTCTCCAGCTATCAAATCTTCTTTCTAATAATGTATGGCGTTCGCTTCAAACTTTTTTGTGTCGCATCTAAATATTTCAGCTTACTAATAATAAGAGGAGCTCAAGACTCATTTATGCTTTATATTTTGAAACCAATATTTTTTGTGCTACTGACCATCTTCTGCTGGCCTCCGTTGCCACCAGCAGGCCGGCCGGCTCTGCCGTCCATCGACGGTCATCCACCGGTCGTTCGCCGCCTGCCGGCCGCCGGTCATCGTCGATTGTTCACCAGTTGGCCCGCCGCCAATCGAACGTTCTCCACCAGCCGGCCGTAGTCCATCGCCGGCCGGCTCCGCCGTCCGTTGTTGACCTCTAGCCGGCCCGCTGCCGATTGGCCGTTCGTCGCCGGCCTCGCCGCCATCCACCAATCTTTCTCTGACCTCGCTGTCGGTCGACGGATGCATATACATATATTTTATTGGGAATAATTAAACTATACCAAGCACGTTAATGCAAGATTTATTGGAGTTAGATGCCCGGTATCCCATTCCCCAAAATGCAAGAATTCCCAGTAACCTTCTATTTCATGTACCGAGCGCAATATAAGAGAATTGAAAACCATGTATTAAAGCTCCCTATTTTGCTTTCAAACTTACCGACTTCGTCTTCGTCTTAATACACGAGAAGCAGTGTGGGCTTGACTTTCATCTAAATTCCGTCAGAATAATTTACTGGAGTCTTCGGTAAAATCACTCTCCCGTTAAATATTTTAGGAATTTCTCCTCTTCCCCGGTCATGCAATCTTGTCGGTGGAATAAAACAAACAGAGATTTAAACTAATATGATTTGATCGAGTGGGTCTAAACAAAGTTATCCCTGTACCATTTTTTCTCTCTTAATTATTTGTATTTGTACAAATTGTTGGGTACAAGACAAACTGTGAAGGTTCCTTCTTCCTTATAATTACAAGACAACGAGTCACGGGGTCACCTACTGTTCACAAGAACCCAATTATATTCTCACACGCAAAGGAAAAAAATTGATACTCGATGCTTCTATCTTTGATTGAATCCAACTTATTTTGCTGTTTTGTTCTCATCTACGACTATCCCCATATTAGATGTTGGGGGTATTTACATTTGGAAAAAAAACGCCATGTGGTTCTTTCCTTTGAGAAAACACCATGCGCTTTTAGAGAATAACCAGTTGGAAGGTTTTTCACTAACAGTACATACATTAGAATGGTTTGTCCGCTACAGGAAAACCATTCTGAAGCATGTACTGCTAGCGAATAACAACCCTATAGGGTCGGTTTTTCTGTTGGAATGGTTGTTCGCTAAAAGTGAGAAAGACCATTCTGCAGTATGTATTGTTAGTAGGTTTCCAAACAGTGCACATCGGGATGGTTTTGTTTTGACGTAGGGAAAAAACCCGCTTTAAAGTACATATTAATAACGAATAAATGACCACCCTGCCGGTGGTTTTACACTAACAATTGATACATTAGTTAAATAATAAATGGAAATAGCATTTAATAATATACATCACTAACAATACATATTTCAAGATGGTTTTCTGCATGACATGAAAACGGTAGTTTTCCATATATTAATATTGTTTATGAATTGCAGAATGATTCAACCTATCACATGTGATGTTATCCCATGTGGAAAACACTAAAATATGAACAAAAGGATTAAGTGGAAGTGATGTAGAACTCAACTCAGAGAAAATTTTCCAACTTCTAATATTATGTTAGATTTGCTAATGGCGTTGGGTGAAACGGTACGAGCACTAACACATAGGATACCATCAGAATTTCATATAATAGAGCCCCTGAAATAATAGAGTTGAATAATAGAAAAAGATGTGGGCCCCAATAATTTGGAATGAACGTACAAGATTGAATTTTTTTTAAAAACAATCTCCTTAATGATAATATCATATCAACATAGCCTCTGCACTACCATTAGTCCAGTAAATAACCTTCATTAAAACCTAATAGCATAGGAGGTATTTAATCTAATAAAATATGAGTCACCTATGAAAATCAAAAGGCATTATATTACACATGACTTTGTAATTTAAGTCCGTATGAAACTAGTTGTAACATCTACCAGATTTTAATATTAGCAACAAATGTGAACTTTTCGCTTATAAGAGACCAGGACTAAACCTCAAGTTTTCCTTACAAGAAAATCAAATTTTAACATTGTGCTTTATTATCCTGGTTACATATAAACACATGTAGACTTGCAAAGATAAGCACAACAAAATAAGGGAGTCCAAAAAGTTAGGACGAAATCTAAAAGTAGAAATAACGAATTATACTTCTATATAAACTTCATAAATGCTCAAAGGGGCCTAAACGAAGTTTTCTCCATGCTCGAATAAGCCATTCCAAGGAAATAGCAAGATAAAGATTTTGAGGAGAAAACCACATAAAGAACCCCGAGTGAAAATTCGAGCCAGACTAATAAACCCAGACAAAGAGTTCAGATAAATCTTAAACCCTTATAAATTTAAGGTTGAATGGAATGTTCTTCCGCCCATTTAAAAAGTGATCATGATGATCCTTCTTGTGTAAAGCCACGTTTCTTTCTCTTTTTTGTGGTGGTTGAACCTCAGGAATCCGAGCAGTGGACTCCGCAAAACTTGATCACAAAATCTACGCTCTCTTGTATAGCTGCATGTCATTAACAATACTAACATACTTCGTTCTTTGTTTATATTTCTAATATAAATTTACTTCTGGTATCATCTGGTAAATTAAATCCGGTGTTACTACTATAATTAGGTCACATTGAAACAATCAACACTGACATAGGATTAGTGTATCGAAAGCCTAAAGTCGTCTTCAAGCTTCATTTAATAACAATCACGAAACTAAAGTCCCTGCTTACATATTCACAAATGATCACAATCATTTGCCAAATGACTTCCAGGATAACCTTATTCTGCGATGCAGAAAGGTTTCATATAGAAAACTAGAGTGATGGAAAAGACCGAATAAATCATTTGCAATCCATGAAGAGAAATATAGAGAAATATAGAGTCAACTATTTATGTCATTCTAAGGAAATTCCACATAAAGAGTACATAATCAACCTTCAAACAGTATTAAACTCATCCTTACCACAGGATGAAAACTCATAACTTCCTAGAAAAGACTAGACTGAAAGTTCCTACAAGGAATAATGCCAAAAGCATTTTCCAATAAGTTTTAGTTTCCTTCGTACTTTGGGTCGGCCATCACGAAATGGTAAGCAATTACCAGAACAAAAATGAAGATGCCAAGAAAATTGGCAAAGAAACCCAGGTCCTGATCATCAATCATCTGCAACATAGATCAAAATTAAAGACAGAATTAGCATTACATTGTCGTGGTTGCATCTTATGGCTTATAAATCATTTGGCAAACAGATGTATATATATGGAATGGAAATTATACACGAAATGAAATTTCAATACGATGATGCAAGCAGTAACACTACAATAGTTTCTGGCGAAAGCTTTAGTTTTACTGAAGCGCATGCTTTTTCAGATCTCTTGCTTCTGTAGAAAAGAATCTATCATGTTCTCCAGCAGGCATTAGGATTTGATTAAGCTAAATGTATTAGGGAAAATGCAGAAAAGTAAAAATCGTTCTTTATTTAATTATGATAGTGATTTTTTCAGATGTTCAGATAAATTTTGTGAAGTCCGCAGAATACTGTTTCCGTTTTAGAGAAGTTACTGAATTACAATGTATTAGTTTTCCAATGAGGACCTTCCTATGCGTTCCCCACCAGCCAACCTATCTTGCAAAATGCATCTTTTAGGATCCGAGGGCCCATACTATTTGTCAGAATATCAAATGACTGAAAGCAATGAACTCATGTATAATGAAAATGAGAGGGATTAATCAGCAACTTGTCTGACTGTTTGGAGCGCTCCATATTGTGGCCTTCCCTTTCCAAGCCAGATCATTCCCTCGCATGCCCTACATTGTGAGGTGAAAAGTTGGGGGAAGCTCCTGTCTACTTTCTGTTCCAAATTCCAAATCCCTTTCAAAGCCTGCCCCCCACCCCCCCCCCCACCCCCCAAAAAAAAAGAAAAGGAAACACACACACACACACACGTGAGAATTGAGAACTAGAGAACTATTTCTGATTTCTCTTTCCAACTATATACCCCTTTTTTTAATCATGTTTCTTAGCTGCCCAACATTCTCACCATAATGCATGGTTGGCCATATAGCCATGTAAAAGGAAAAATATATTTGTTTGATAGTCACAAAGTACTGCTTCATAGGAACTTTTAAACTAAAACCATTTTAAGAGAATTCTATTTAAGCATGTGGTTGCTACTAAGTATCAAGAAAATAAGTAGTGTATTCCTTTGTCTTCAATATTTGTTGGGTATATACTGGAGTTAATTTTGTCCTAATACCTCTAAATCCCCCAGTATCTATTCTAGATAGAACAGCAACGGTTTTGGCTAAATTTTTTTGGAGTAAAGAAGATCACCAGAGAAGACATCATTGGATTTCATGGGACAAAATTTGCAAACCAATGCTTGAAGGGGGTTTAGGAATCAGCTGCATATGATATCAAAGCAGCTTGGAGATTAAAAACAGAACACAATCTTTGGGCCAATTAATCTAAAAAATAAATACTGCAAAAAATGGGGATTGGATCTGCCCATCAACAGCAACCCTGGCTTGGAAAAAGAAATTTAAAACTTTATCCATCATTGAAAACCCTTGTAAATGGATTATTGGCAAAGGAGACATCGATTTTTGGAGAGATGTGTGGCACAATGAAGAGCCTCTAGAAAATTTACCCACAGACCCCACTGTCAAAGTGAAAATAAGGGAAATTCTAAAAGAAAATGGATGAAAATTTTCTAAAATTGAAGAATCTCTTCTTCAAAACATCAAAGAAGAAATCAAGGACAGCAATTATAGATATAATAATGGTCCTGATAAACTCATTTGGATGCATAATAGTAATGGAGAATTTTCCTTATCTTCAGCCTAGGATCTAATAAGAGAAAAGAAGACAAAAGTCCAATTTGCAAAATTCCCACATAATAGCAAGCTTCCTATGAAAACCATTCTGCTCTCTTGGAAACTCCGCACAAATGCTATTCCTACGGACTCTAAAATAAGAAAATTGGGTTTCTGTATGCCCAGTACGTGCATGTGCTGTATAGAATCCTCCAAGAAGATAGAGATCATTTGTTTTTATTCAGTGAATTAGCAAGAATTATTTGGGATAAAATACACAAGGCCTTCAAAATCACCAAACGCAGCAACAGAGCATGCAACAATAATAGATTGTTATGAGTTCTGGAACAGAAATCATATAAGTGAAATATGCAGCTGGATTCCTCACATTGTAATCTGGAATATTCAGAAAGTCAGATGTGAAAAGAAATTTCAGGAAGCTGTGTTAAGTTCTAGCTCTTTGCGGCACAAAATTATACTTGATCTCAGAAACATTCTGTCATATGTCAAAGTAAAAAACTCTCTCTTTGGCAAAGAAATAAGTCTTGGGAAATTTGGGTATTCAAAATCTGGTTGAGGTCTGCCGCTTCAAACAGAATAGCATTGTTACACGGTGGACCAAGCCCCCGTCTAATCAGTATAAACTGAATGTTGATGGTTCTCTACAAAATCATTAAAAAAACACCCTCAGGAGAAGCAGTCCTAAGAGAAAGACTCTGAAGGGAAAATCGTGTTTGCATCAAAATTCTACTGTGGTAGAGGTGACGTACTAACAGCTGACGGAAGGGCTATGTTAGGTGGGTTGCTCCAGTGTTATCTTAAGAAAATAAAAGACAGGGACGCGGAGGCGGATTCAAAAGTTCTTGTTGATTGCATGAATGGGAAGAATGTCTTGCCTTGTAGGATGCGGTATATAATTTGAACAATACAACACTTGATGAAGCTAACAGATGCAAAAGTGAAGCATACTAAGAGAAAATAACAAAAAAATGCACATTTTATCTGAAGATGCTCAAAAGCCACGAAACTAAGTTGTACATTTGCGATCCCTAAGCAAATCAATCGTCTGGCAAAGCCCGGTCTATCACTCCTCCCTCGGCAGGGACGGAGCTTGGGCAGCTCGCAGAAAATCAAGGAACCGCTACTAATTTTTTGTTCCTAAAAAATTAATTTAACCTTCCAGTAATAAAAGTTAAGCAATAACCCACACTTAATTCCAGCACTGAACTAGTAACCGCCCTAAATATATGCCACCATTCTCTCATGTCACAACACACAGTTAAGTCAAATAAAATTAGAAAGAAGCCTGATTATGTTAAGAATAAAAAAACAACAATAAAGAAGTCTAATTATGTTAAGGAATAAAAGCAACAATTATATATTCATAAATACTTTTATAGTATTGTATTTAATATTCTACTATTTTGAATAGGGAACTTAGCGCATATAATATAATTATGCATTCCAATTTATTCAACTTAGAGGAAAAAAAACTATATCATGTATATATCTTTTGAAAGCAAATCCCATTTAGAGAACAAATTGGCAACATCTCACTAACAAGAGGAACCTATGGGTTTTGCTCGTATAGGTTATTACTTATATTTGGATAGTTTGGATTCAAAACTTAAAATAAATTAAACCGCTAATTAATTTTCTAAAGACAAAAGAGACTAGTTCAATAATTAGGCTTAATTAATTCATGCCCAATCGTTTAACTATTTGGTAGATACTTGTATAGCATATAAATCTTATTTTAATAGCATTCAACTATTGTAGTTATAAGAGTTATTCATTATTTTGATGATATTCCATTTTAATCCCGCCCCATCGATCTTGAATCCTGGCTCCGTCCTTGTCTCTCGGATTCGACTAAATCTCAAGAAGATGAAGGAAAAGGGGCAAAACTTATGAGGAAAAATATCAATATCCAGATTTATCTTGAACCTCTCACCTTCTCTTTTTTTATACTTCGGTTAGATTTTTATAATCCTTTTGAATATTGAGTATGTCCATCTCCTCTATATTTGGCCTGGCCCAATGGTTTCTAAATGTAATTGATTTTCATCTAATAAAATGCCTAGGATATTAAATTTTTATATAAAAAAAGCTCTCAAATTACTTTTCTTAGAAATTATAGCTTCTCTCGAGCAAGCCATAGGCCTAGGCTTACCCGAAAAAGATGCTTTCAGAGCTCAATTTGATCCTGGCAAGGAAGTGGTTAGGAAGAGCAAGAGCTTAACAAAGAGATGGTATGCCACCATTGAGTAGGTGTCATATTAAATGTAGAGAGAACAAGAATTTAAGAATTTAAGAATTCAGGTGCACTGGATATGTACTGATACTCTCTGTCATTGTACACATTGTACTGTACGCAATCAGTACTCAATCGAGACAACAACAACAACTGAGCCTTTTATCCCAAGCATATGGGGTAGGCTACATGAACCAACATGAGAATCACGCCGAGTCCAGCACATGAATCCTTTGTCTCCACTCACTTCTATCGAACAATATACTTTCATTGAGTCCTTTGGCAACCATATCGTTTCGTATCACCTCCATCCATGTTTTCTTCGGTCTCCCTTTTGCCCTTTTGCCATTACCCATATCGAGAGTATCTATTCGTCGAACCGGTGCTTCCATAGGTCTGCGTCGCACATGACCAAACCATCTAAGCCGATTTTCCCGCATCTTCTCCTCCACGGGTGCTACACCAACTTTTGCACGAATATCCTCATTTCGCACCTTGTCTTTTCTAGTGTTACCGCACATCCAACGAAGCATGCGCATCTCCGCTACGTGCATCTTCTGTGTATGATGCTTCTTAGGAGCCCAGCATTCTGTACCATATAATAAGGCAGGCCGAATAGCGCTCCGATAAAACTTCCCTTTCAATTTTAACGGAAAGTTACGATCACACAAAATCCATGTTGCACTCCTCCATTTCAACCAACCAGCTTGGATCCTTTGATTAACATCACTATCGATCTCCCCATTCCTTTGGATGATGGAACCTAGATATCTAAACTGGTCGCTCGGTGATATCTCTTGCCCTTCCAATGTTATACCAATATGGTTTTGACTTCTCTGGCTACTAAATTTGCAGTGCATATATGCTGTCTTGGACCTGCTCAATCTGAATCCCCGAGATTCCAATGTTTGTCTCCATAATTCCAATTTGGCATTAACCCCTGCTTTCGTCTCATTTACTAGAACAATATCATCAGCGAATAGCATACACCAAGAAACCTCATCTTGGATAGTTCTAGTAAGCTCATCCATCACGATGGTAAACAGGAAAGGACTTAATGCAGATCCTTGATGTAAACCAATAGTAATCGGAAAATCACTTGTTAAGCCACCGCAAGTTCTGACATTTGCCACTACTCCGTCGTACATATCCTTGATTATGTCAATATACTTGACGGGGACCCCCTTTTTCATCATTGTCCCCCATAATACCTCTCTAGGTACCTTGTCGTACGCTTTTTCTAAATCAATAAATATCATATGCAAATCTCTTCTCCTCTCTCGAAAGCGCTCGACAAGTTGACGAAGCAAATGGATCGCCTCTGTCGTCGATCGTCCAGGCATGAAACCAAATTGGTTCTCTGTTATCTTAATATCCTTCCTTAGCCTGTGTTCAATCACTCTCTCCCAAAGTTTCATGGTGTGACACATTAGTTTTATTCCACGGTAGTTTGAGCAACTTTGAATGTCACCCTTATTCTTGTAGATAGGTACAAGGATACTTTTCCTCCATTCATTTGGCATCTTTTTTGTCTGCCAAATCTTATTAAACAGATCTGTCAGCCATTTAACGCCTATTTCTCCTAAGCATCTCCAAATCTCGATAGGAATCCCGTCAGGACCAACCGCTTTTCTTAAACCCATTCTGTTCAAAGCTTCTTTAACCTCAGTAAGTCTTATTTTACGCATGAAATCACGATTTATATCTTGAGATTGAATGACAAGTCCATCCAAATTCTTAGTAAAGCTCTCATTGAACAATTTGTCAAAATAATCTCTCCATCTTTCCTTGATATCCTCATCTCGAACTAAAACCTTCTGATTTTCATTTTTGACACATTTCACCGCACATAAGTCTCTAGTCTTCCTTTCCCGCATTCGAGCAATCCGGTATATATCATTTGCAGCCTCTTTAGTGTCTAATTTCTCGTACACCTTCTTGTAGACCTTAGATTTAGCTTCCCGAACAGCTTTCTTAACTTCCTTTTTAGCCATTTTGTACTTCTCAAATCTCTCCACATCTCTACTTTTCTTCAAATCTTTATAAGAATCTCTTTTAATTTTAATAGCAGCCTTTACATCTTCATTCCACCATGATATGTCCTTAGATGGTGGAGCACCACCTCTCGACTCACCAAGTAGATCTCTAGCTACTTTCTTGATACAACTAGCCATTTTGTTCCATGTTTTGTCTGGATCATCTTCCGACTGCCAATCCGCTTCTTGTACTACACGATCTATAAAACACTTTTGATTACCTTCTTTCAATCGCCACCATTTAATTTTAGGCTCTACCTTACGTCTAATCTTCCTAGGTTCTCTTCTAAATCGAAAATCTAGAACTAAAAGTCTATGTTGAGTAGTTACACTCTCACCTGGCACTACCTTACAGTCGATACAACAACCTCTATCTATTCTTCTCGTCAGAAAAAAGTCTATTTGACTAGCATTTGATCCGCTCCTAAAAGTGATAAGGTGGGACTCTCTTTTCCTAAACCAGGTGTTTGCTAAGATCAAGTCATAAGATAAAGCAAAATCTAGAATCGAGTCACCTACTTCATTCCTTTGTCCGAAACCAAAACCTCCATGGATAGTATCAAACCCACTACGACTAGTACCTACATGTCCATTAAGATCACCACCAATAAATAACTTCTCTCCACTAGGTATACTTTGCACCACCTCGTCTAAATCCTCCCAGAATAGGCGCTTACTAGCGTCATCAAGACCTATCTGTGGTGCATAAGCACTAATAACATTAAAGATCTCTCCATCTAGAATAAGCTTAACCAGTAAAATTCTATCACCTTTTCTCCTAATCTCAACTACATCCTCAAGCAACCGTCTATCTATGATTATACCTACCCCATTACGATTTTTATCTCTACCCGTATACCAAAGCTTATAACCCCAAGGCTCTATGACTCTACTCTTTTCACCTATCCATTTAGTTTCTTGCAAACACATAATACCAACTCTCCTCCTAATCATCACCTCCACTAATTCTATTAGTCTACCCGTAAGGGAACCTATATTCCAGGAAGCTAGACGGATCCTATGAAACCCTTGCTTATTTGTCACTACACCCGGGGTCCGATGTAGCGCGCCGTCTCTGGACGACGACCCTTGCTTATTTGTCACTACACCCGGGGTCCGATGTAGCGCGCCGTCTGTAGACGACGACCCTTGCTTATTTGTCACTACACCCGGGGTCCGATGTAGCGCGCCGTCTCTGGACGACGACCCTTGCTTATTTGTCACTACACCCGGGGTCCGATGTAGCGCGCCGCATCTGGACGACGACCAAGCCCTTGCATATTTAACACTACACCCGGGATCCGATGTAGCGCGTCGCTGAGTAGGGGACGCCCCAACGATATTCTGATTCTGGTTCATGTCATAGAATGTGACAAAGTTTTACGTTGGCTGTCACAAGCCTACCACAACCCTCACCCTTTCTCATCCGGACTTGGGACCGGCAACGGTGGGTTTCAGTACTCAATCGAGAGGTTTTCTCAAAATTGTATGACGGCCATACTCTTTAGCAGTGCTACTCCAAAAATTGACATGCCACTAAAATCCCAATAGGTTCAAATATGGGCCTAGAATTATAATATTTTTATAGATTCCAAGCAAGTCAAGAAAAAACGAGATGGGATAAGGGTAGCCCGGCTTATATTTTTTCCCTTTCCAGCCCGTCTTTCATTTTATCTTCTACACACGATAATAAGCAACATAAACTTTAAAACTTAATCCTAAATCTACCTTGCAAGTTCATAATAACTATGGCAAAGACAAAATGACTTCTTGCCCTTAATAAAGCCTATAGTTCTAAGAAATGGATCTCTCTCTCTCTCTCAAGTCGATCCCATACTAACATATATGCCCTTAACCAAATCAATATCAAAAAATTCAGACTCATTCCTGTCCTAACTCAGCGGGCAGCATCTCCTTAGGTATCAAAAACATTTTCCAAATTGGCGGAGGAGATATAACCCTTTTATCTTAGCATTAAATCTTTCCATCAAACACCTAGGTTGGTAGAAAACTCTTATTCCTTTATCATAAAAACAAATTGATTTTCAATAATAATTGCATTTGTTGGCAGATTTCGCATAAAACAAGATTTGGTGCACCTCACTAGCTTCAGCTCTTTAGTAAATTGGTTACTATAACTAGCACGATACCAGATCGTCGGGAGTAAGAGCAGCAGCAAATCTACATTCATTGTTGTTGGGGCATATGCCCTCACTGAGAAGCACGGAGAAGGGTGCATATAGGTCCGAGATAGTAAGGTCTTCAATATATTATGAAAAAAATTGTAAAAGACGATGCTAAGCCTACTCAACCGTTACCTCTTCTACACAGTCATGTCGTTGGAGTTTGAACCCTATAAACAAATTATGCATATGCCTTCTAGTTTTTTAATATTTACATGCACCAAAATTTTAATATTTGCATTTCTCATTCAAAGTTTGATAGTTAAAATTTACATTGATGAAAAATACTTTTGTTATTATATGTTAGTTAAAAATATTTATTGTCTAATTTTAAATTGTATGATGGGTTTTATATACTCCTATTCCACTTTAATAACCTTTTTTTGCACGTTATTTTTTGCTAATTACTTGTCCCTTTACAACATTACAACATGAAGAAAGTTGTTTTAGAATATGCTTTTATAATCAATGCACTTTAGATGTTGAATATCAAAGTAAACTACAATTTCTAAAAATCAAGACAAATACTATTTCTTAAATTCCAATATAAGGGTAAAGCAGAAATTATACAATCGAAGCATTATCTTTATATGAAAATTACTTTGTTCTCAAATAAGTGTGCAAAATGCTAAAAAGACTAGTAAGTGAAACAAAAGAAGTTTTACTTAGTTGGATTTTCAACATTGTTTGTGTGTTGTGCCCCTGCAAACCAAATGGATTCACCGCTGAGTAAGGGACTCTTGGTTTAAAACACATGGTAACAGTAAACAAATATACATTTTCTTTTTTTTGTTGTCTTAAATGTCGACGTGGAATATCTTCTACGCAGAGGGATGTCATGTTATACAAGGATCTTTAGCCTACACTCATAAGTTTATAGCTTTAAGATATTGAATTAAATGGTTACCGATATCTTTTTAGAGTTTTATCACTCTTATACCATGTCGGTTCTGAGTTTACCGAAAGTTTAGATATATGACTAGCGATGGTATAACAATTGGTTTATACCGTAACATCAAACAATATTTATATAATAGTATTGGATTAATTACTCTTACACAAAACATACAATCAAAACAGGCTTCCAACAATTTAACAATTTTGTATATATCTTATTCTTCTAATTAGAAGTTTGAATATTTGGAGTGTTATTTTTCATAAGTATACATAGACTATCAATATAATTAAGGTTCCACCCAAAAGACTTGAGTCTTTTTGTGAAATGCCCATCTCTATCTTATGCCCATGTGCTTCTCTTGTTTTCAATATAGGATTATTCCAACACTTTAATTGTTTTTCATTTTGGTTTATTTCAACACTCGCATTCACGTACAACCACTATTATTTTAGCTGCAGAATATTTTATTTTCTTATATTTTTTCATGATTGTCACGTAGATCGCACACGATACTTGCAAAGCTAATCTCTCATACCCTCATTATTTTTTGTGCTTTAGTTTGCTCTCTCAAAGATATTATTGATCTAGGCCCTGATACCATGTTAGAATTTTGGATATTTAAAGTACTGGTTTTTATAAGTGCACATGATTTTCATCTCTCATGGAGATATGAGGTAAATTATTTTTTAGCTTATGTCTTTCCTAATTTTTGGTTGCAAGTATATTTCTTATTTGCTAGCATTAATGGTATTCTTTCCCTAATTTCTTTCTTGGTTCTTGTCTCTCTTGATATTTGTGTATTATTCATATCTCACACATACATCAATAATTCTATCTTATCTTCATCACAAATTACAGACGTCTTGAACACTTTCATCTTCTCTCCTTCAAGAAAATTTCGAACCGCTCTCAAATTCAATTTCTGCAAATTTCTCATATGGATATCCTTATATCCCTAAAATAGTATTTCTCCATTTAAAGCTCAAAGTTGATCCATATATGCATCATTCTAACCCAAATTTTAGATCTTTTCTCCTTTTCCAATGGCTGGCATCAACGCTAAACTCTATTCACATAGCCGAATTCATACGTCAGTCCCAGTCCTAGTCCGAGTCCTAGTCCTTGCCCGCGGTTATTAAACCCTCTGACATATTCTACCCTCTCGCATCTTTCACAGATTAAAACAAAGCCTGATTCAATCGCTGAATAGAAAATAGCCGAGGTAATCTCTTTATCAACTATACATGCCCCTTATAAAGAAAACCCGTAGCATCTTAGCATTGGAGCTCATAAACCTAATATCCACCTTAATACTAATACTTGCGGGTGCAGATTGCAACCTTTATAGTGAAGTGTTACTCGACTGGAGTACTCTACAAGATGTGTTCAAGAAGAAGAATTTAGCGAAAATTACACATTATCATCCTTTAGATTAAGCGAAATGGTATAGAAGGCTCCCTAGGCTCCTCACCACAACGAGAAAATTAAGAGATTTCTATATGGAGATCACATTTTATTTTCAGAGCTCAATGATTCCATATATATCAAATTTGCTCCCTATAATACTTGTAAAATTTGGAAACGATGTGCTACTATAAGGACGGATATGATTTTGGCAGGTTTTGATGGTTTTAAGATTCAGCCACTTGATCAAAACATACTATTTTTAGCGATGGAATGGCCAATGGAGAATCGTCACAACATACATGTATCATTTCATATAGGTGATAAATGTTTTAGAAAGAGAAATTCAAGCTAGCGAACCAGCAATTTCAGTGAGGTATTAGCCATGGCACCATGTCAAAAACTAGTGTTTATAGACCAGGTATCGATGTTACAAAACATATGCTTCTTCCATAGTTGAATTGGAGGGACGAGAAATTAAACATGAGAGTCGTGGATAGCTAAGGTTTACGATATGCATCATGTTGCTGGTGTTAAATTGAAGAGCATTGCTAATGCAATCAACGATGAGGACTTGGACTTTGATTCAATACTTTAGGAGTTCAACCATCAGGTTAGAGATAGTGAGAAATAGAATGAGTGGTATTATTAAACTAATGTAATGGCTCTTCTTAACATTAAAAGAGTGATTGTTAATAACTAGAGTATGAAGATATTTTAACATTAAAAGAACAAAAATAGCCAGAGAAGATGAAATCTTCATATTTTTTTCATACTGATCATGAAAAAAATAAACTAGACAGAAAAATGATTTGATGGTTAGGGTTGGGGAAAGGGGGCAAAATAGTGATTGTTAATAAGACTCGATGAAAATTGCACCATCAAAAAGCTATCTTTGTGTCGATAAGAAAGTTAGTGGTCTTGGAGATTCCAAATCCAGATTACCGGATGGGCAGTCATTTGACAGAGATAGCATTAAACCTGAGGATTTATGAAAGAAAAAAGATACTGACAAAAATTTGGAAAATTCGAATTCGAGTTTGGAAAATGGAAACCAAAATAAAGAGAGTGGGTATAAAAGGATTGAGGCATGTTCTTTGGTATTCGCCTTAACTTTCTGCTCAAGACCGAGGAGCTTATGATATAGCTTTTAATATTCTCGCAAACAAAATGAAGGGGATTCGAAAATTAAGGGACTAACTTACGATGAAGCTGCCGACTGGGACGTTTCCAGTTGAGATCAAGATTCTAGTACTACTAATTGTCAGAGTGGGTATTGCCTTCACAAAGTTTGAACACCAACCATCCGCCGAATTCTTAATGTCACCATCAATCCTCGGGAGTGGCCCTACACTACAAACCCAATAAAACTCGTCACGGTTTTAGTGTATGAAGGTTGTGACCTACAATCTAAACAATGTATGCTAGTTATTCAGCATGGGACTAATAACATCGTGGAAATCCAAGATCCGTTCTTGATACAACCGGATTACACTTCGACCACCCCTGAAGCTAAGATGAAGAAGATGATGCGGTAAAACAAAGGGAAATTTAAGAAAGGAAAAGGCCAAAATCACCAATGAAATCCCCTTTGAAGGATTGTTCTTAGGGTTAACAATGTAAAAAATTCAGGATTTAGTTATAATCAAATTGCAACATTCCTATTTTCTGATGCAAAAAAAAGTCCTAAATCGAAAACAACAAGAGTGTTGGAACAATCCTACATTAGGAATAACAAAGGAAACACATGGGTATAAATATTGACGGGCACCATGCCAAAGGGCTTAAGTCTTGGATGGAACCTTAATTATATTGAAAACCCCGCGTGCACCCACCCAACACTTTATATATCAAGATTCTAACATGGTGTCAAAGCCTAGATCAACATAATCTCAAAAAAGATAATCTCCAGATACAAAAAAGTGCCTCTAAGATATTAGCCTTACAAAAGTTGTGTGTGGTCCATGTAATAACCACAAGAATTAAAATAAAAAAAAAATATCGTGTTACACTTGAGGAGTAATAGGAAACAACAAGGGCTTAATACTTTTCGATGGGATATCAACTATATCAACAGCCTATGTGCACTCCAAGGGATTAAGTCTTTTGAATTGGATATTAACTATGTTAAGTGCCCGACACTCCAAATATTAAAATTCGGATGCTTCTTACAAATAAATTCATAGTTGTTTATTCATTAAGAACATAGTCTTTGTAATTATTTATTTAGTAAATCATTTACTATCAAAAACTTTCAAAATTCAAACTTCAACATCACTGACATCAAGTCATGTATCTCTAAAGCATTCTTTTAACCATACTCCATTTAATAATTCAATAATACCACAAAGCTCCGATCCTCGACTAAATCATCGGTTTCTTCATTTTCTAATATACTTCTTTCTGACAATTTAACAAAAATATATAAATACATAAATTTTGAGTTCATTTTCAATTGGACTATGCAGGAGTCACTCTCATACACTTGATACACTTAGGCTCTTAGTTATATCTCCCTCGTATTAAAATAGTTGTATAATTTCCTTCATTTTAAATATCTCCTTTCCTGCATAAGCTTTTAGTCAGTCATATAATTCATATTTAGTTCGACAGTCGACTGGGTGCTTTTTAAGCTTTGCTTCTTTAACATGTTATTTTTTCACATTGTTATATCCTACACCTTGATTAATCCCTATTAAGTGGAAAACGTCTATTTCAACTACCTTCATATTCTTTATGAATCGTCCTTGTTACTTTCTTAATAAAGCAATGCAAACCAATTTATGATTCCCTACAATGTTAACTATGTTCAGTCTTAATCATATAGTTACAGCCTAAACAGATCGATGCTTTTCATTTTAGGTTCCACCTCCAATTCTTGGTCTCGGATGTGTCTAGTCTTTACTTCCGCTGCTAAAATAGAAGTTTGAATACCATTAACCTATGTTTAAGCCCAACCTCTCCCTAATGACTTCACAATCTTTGCATACCACTCGCATAGGCACCTAGTCAGAAAACCAGGCATTTGTCCAAAATGAGATCGGTAGTGTCAGACCTACCATTTTACAGGTTACTCTCAACCATACTTCAGATTCTTTATCAAAAAGGTTTTAAATTGTTCGCCGAGTAAAATTATGAGGTAAAAGGATGAAACTTCTTAAACTAATCGATGCCAGCTTTTTTTTTTTTTTTGGGGGGGGGGGGGGGACAATTTGAGCGTTGGTTACAAACATATGCTATGATTATCAAGTTAAAGGGCATTTGACATAAATCTAGAATTTTTCAGTCTATATGATTCTCCTTGTACAAGTAAAGAGATTTATTGGAATATAGGGCTAATGCAACACAAAACAATCTGCAAGTTCGATCTCAAGTGATAACAACACATGCAAGAATCAGATCGATCATAAATTCCAAAAGGGAATCAACATTCTCACATTTCAATATGAAAAAAAAGAAGAAGCAGATCTAAAGATAATTTGAAGTGTAAATTTGATCGAGGGTTTCATCTAAAGATCTAGGTTAAATTACAGGTAATCGTTCAGATCAGATCTAAGAAACAAAGAAACCCTAACGACTCACCTTCGCCTCGCCTTCGTTTGAAACCCTGAGATGCTTCGAGTTATGACTTGCGTTTTGGGAATTGTGGTTTGCTAACAAACCTTTGAACGGCTGAGATTTGAGCTGTGATTTAGGAGGTGAATCCAATTGGATAAATTGCATATAAATCATCTCAGCGCTTTCGATTTACTGCAAGTACCCTTCGACTTTCCAAAAATACGGCTGCCGCTGGGTTTGAAACCGGACCAGGTGGGACAGGCTTTTGATAATTTTTTTATCTAATCCGAAAGTTAAGACATAAACACAAAATCCGTCCGAACCCGACGGGTCTATTATGCACTGAACCCGAACCCGTGACTTTGGGTTTCGGACAGGTTCTGGCGGGTTTCAGATTTATACTGATGGGTCGGTTTTTGCGCGTTTTGAGACTTTGCCCATTCAAATTTATCAAAAAAATTAAAAATATAATACTTGAGCATGCTCTGCAAAATATATATGCATAAAATTTATATTTTATAAAACCATATAAATTATATGCGATATATTTATAAACTATACTATTTATAAACTATACTTCTTGAAAATTGCATTAACTACATATCTATAATAAATCAGATGTATTTTATAATGATAGAATTGAAATTCTATGTAATACATCGAGCTGGATCGGATATAGGAAACGGGTCTGGTTCAGATCGGGTTTAGGATTCGGACGGACGGATTTAACACTAAACTCATACCCAGCGCGGATTTTTTTCTAATCTAATTTTCAACCAGTCCAAACGGGTTCGGACAGGTATTGAATGTCAAAAAACCTGAAGAAACCGGATCGGGTCAAGTCAAGTCAGGTTCAGGTCAAACCCAACCTGTCTTTCACCACTGACCGCCGCCGCTGATATTTAGATCTTGAAGCGGTTTTTTTAAGGCTAATTGCAGGATGTACCCTTATTTTTTTAGTTTATCATTGGTGTTTTTTAATCCAATGTATGATTAATTGATAATACAGCATTAGACTGAAACGATGACTGTTTTAACCGGTTTAGCATGCAGGAAATAGGACAAGGTTGCCCAATACTTGTTAAGAAAAGGGGAAAATGGAGAGGTTCTTTGTCGGTCAGAAATATGAGCTGAAAGAAAGAATTTTCAAAAAGGAGGCAGTGTGATAAAATCCCTCATTGAAAGAAAGAATTTTTAAAAAGGAGGCCGTTTGATAAAATCCCTCGTTTTTTCCTCACAGTTTTACTTCGTGAACAATTTAAAACCTTTTAAATAAATTTTCATTGTACGGTTGAGAGTAACTTTTAAAAGGGTAGATTTAGGACCCGCATGGTTGGACTGTTGTGAAAAAGAGTTTTTAGTAAAAATGATGTTGAAGAAAACTCTTTAGATAAAAATGATGATGTAAAATGTGTTTTTGATTTGAAAATCTGTTTGGTTCAAAAAATTCTGCTGCCTATAGCTAAGAAGGCGATTTAACCATTACACATAATTTCACACAAAATCAACCGTTGGATTGATACCAAGATCGATGCTAGGGCTCGAAAAGCAAGATCGGGCAACATAGCAAGATCGATCGTTGCTCCCAAATCGATGCTGGGGCTTCGTTAATGCCAGGGCTTCGTAGCTTCTTCAAAGTTAGCGATTGTCGAAGCTAGGGCTTCGTGGCTTCTTCGAAGGCGGGGATCATCTAAGCAGATGCACTTGAGATTGAAGAAAACAAGAAAGGGGTCGGCCTTGAAAAGAGTTTTTTTCCTAACGCTTTAGTTTTTAGCTTCTCTAGAAAGAAGATTTTCTTCTTGTGCTTTTGCTCCAAAAGAGCTTTAGGATTAACAGTCTGTTTGGGATTTTTTTTTAAAAGCCCTTTTTTTAGCTCTAAAAGAGCATTTTGGTGCTCTAAACGCTAAACCAAAGGCCCTTCGAAAGAAAAGGGTATCTCTTTTAAACTATATCAAAGGTTCAAAGAAACCTCGGTCTTATCCATCATGCATTAGACAATGGATGCTCATTGATCGGTCATAATTATTGCATATTTTTTTGATCATTTTTCCTATTATTATTAATTACTAAATTGCGTTATTTATAATTTAAGCACATATGTGGGTTTATGTGTAAAAAGATTTTTGTCATATATTTCTTAATTTATAATTAATACAATTGGGGAAATATATGCATATCATATTTAAATAAAATACCCCTAAGGTTCTTAATTATCAAAATGTGCATATCATGTCATATCAGATATTCTTAACCATTATTATTAAGATATTATATCATATTCATTAGGTAATTTAGTTGGAATATTATCTCAAATAAACTAAATACTGCTAATGATTTGATTTGAGATATTATGCAGGTATTAAAACAATAAATCAGTTCAGGGCTGCAAACATAAGCAGGAGATCCACATCAAATCTGGTTAGCAAACCAAACCAGCCAAATTTTAGGAGCAAATTGAAGAATCTCACAACTGCAGAGAGAAAGAGATATTTTCAAAATATATTCAATAGAAAAATCTCCTAAATTCAAGCAAAGAAAGCACAAAAAAAGTATGGAGGCGAGATCACACTAACAGGCGGTGGATCCACGATCAAACGGGGTTACAGGCGGCGGAACCGCGATCAACCCATGGCCGATGTGAATTTTCAGGGGTTGATCGTCTTTTCACATATTTTAAGATGACATCTAGAGTTTAAAGTTCCGGAACCTATATAAAGGACTGAGAGCAATCCATCATCCATCAATCTATCATCTACCGATCTATCGAGGAAATTAGGGTTTTTAGTTATTTTAGTTTTTTTTCAGCAATCAAATTCTGTAATGCAAAAGTTTCAATAAAAAGTAGTTTCTTTCTTTTAATTTTGTCTCATTACTTTCTGCATTTACTTTCTGCATTTATTTTCCACACTTCTGTTTTTGTTTTTCTTATGGATTTCTTATTCTTTTATCTTTCGTCATTTTTCCTATTGAGCAAGTAAATTCTCGTCTGCTGGGGTTTGTAGGATAGGGCGATATAATGGATGAAATAATCTCTAACTTTTTTTATGTTTTAATTTTTATGAATTTTAACAAAGCGAGTCTTAACCCTTTTATTCGGACGTGTTATCAATTCATGATAGTTATGAGCTCGATTTGAGATTCGTTAATACTTGCTCTGTTGAGAGC
Organism: Agapanthus africanus; assembly: GCA_030015575.1. Classification (NCBI taxonomy): domain Eukaryota; kingdom Viridiplantae; phylum Streptophyta; class Magnoliopsida; order Asparagales; family Amaryllidaceae; genus Agapanthus; species Agapanthus africanus. The sequence goes on along the minus strand of CM057337.1, from coordinate 71,953,680 downwards.
TTGAGATAAATAGGGATCAATGGAAGAACAAGGGTCGGTAGAGGAAAACCATAATTCCTCCAAGAAACCTAATTCACATTTATCACTATTTCTCTAGTATTAAATAATTAAAAGATAAAAATAATTATTTTTAAAACCCTGTCTTTTAACTACTCAGTCCGAAAAACCCTACAAACCCTTCTCTTATAAAATTTTCAAATCTCTTTGGTATAAAACGAAAAAAAACCAACTTTTTTCCTCTATCAACTCATTTAAAATAAGAAAGATAGTTTACCGTTTTCGTGTGTACGATCCGTACTCACTATCGGCTAGCTAGTGCGATACCGTTATTGATTATGGTAACTAGGAAATACAAAGACTCGGTTTTTTAAATCAATCACTCATCACTCCAGTTAACTTCTGAAAATTTCATTAATACGGTGGTTTTATCTTTTAGGATATCGAAGAAATCACTCTTTAAGACGGTTTGTAGGTTTTTGAAAGCGAGGAAGATTCCATGCAAATGGGCTAAAAGCAAAGAAGATTTCCTGCATTTTTAGCCCAAAGGGAATGATAGTTGACACCCATACAGTAAATTAACTATCGATGCTTTTCTTTTACCCAGAAAAAACATTCATACATTTTTTTCTTATCATTAAACTCATTGTGAATTAAGTGGATGAGGCTATCGAATAACACCAACGCTCTTTGTTAACTCGGGCTCCTCAAAACCACATTATTGATCTCGTTGTCTTTTCATAGTTTATTATTTTTTCTAGCTTGCTTGATGTTTGTTATACCACTGGTTATCTTAAAATCTATACATAAGATAATAACCGAGCTAAGATGAATCTGTTGCACCATCGCATGTGTTTCCATTGTTATACTACTACAATAATTGGTTGCCCTTACGGATTTAGCTGTAGAGGCAAACCACTGTTCCTACGGATATATCCTTAAGGACACAAAATCCTCCCATAGGTGTAAAAGCCGCAGGTACAGGTCTTCGTCTTGAATCTACGGAGTAATAATTGCCCCTACGCCTTACTTCGTAGGGACATATATACCTATGGATTAATCCGTAGGGACAAAATATTTATTTAATTTATTGATTTATAAAATAAAATACTTGCCCCTACGGGTTTATCCGTAGGGCATGATACTTACCCTTACGGATTTATCCGTAGGTCCAGATAAATGTTTTTACGGGTAAATTCGTAGGGACAAGTTTAACCTCTGTTATTGAGTCCATAGGGACAAAATATCAGGCATCCTGATATTTTATCCCTACGGTTAACTGTGTAAGGGCAAACATTACACCTACGGATTAATCCGTAGGTGCAATAGATGGCCCTACGGATTAATCGTAGAGACAAAATATTAGTTTTTTTTAATGGACTTTATTTTTTTTCCCGTCCTGTGCACAATAATATATACATCATATAACCAGATACATAAATATTCATAATCAATATCACAAGCATAATATATAAAAGAAATAAACAAACAGAATACAATATAAATCTAAATTATCGTGAACAAGCAAACAACACCAACATCGTCCAAAATATATACAATATGTATCATATAAGTACATACATCCTCAAAATATAAAAAAAACAACCATCCTGGCTCGGTCCAGCTCCTCCACCTCTGATAAACACCGTAATCTGGCGCATCTGCTTTTCGGTGCAGCCCTGAGTCGTCAAAAACTCGTCTAATGAAGGAGCGGACTGTGCGGGAGTTTGAACGGGCTGTGGAGCTGCATGAGTTGTCTGCGCAACTGCAGCCGAGGCAGTAGCTTGCGGAGCCGCAGTCGAAAGAGATGCATGTGGAGCCGTAGCCGAAGTAGCCTGTCGCATCTGTTAAATTTTGTGTGTAATAAACGAGTAAGAACGGTGTATTAGATTTTAGTCGAATTCGTATCATTATCAGATTATTGCGAAACCCCAATCTAAGAATACTAAGAGACTTAAGCCTCGTTTGGATATCTAATTTGAAAAACGGTAGTTTATTTTAATCAGATAGTCTTATATAAGTATGATTAATCAAAACTAAGTCTACAACCAAATAAGCTCAGGCTATTAATATTGCATATGTTACTATTTATAATGCGATAAAATATTTTACTATTAAGTAGTATACGTACCAACATCTCCTTCAACTCCCCAACGGTGGTTTTTAAGCCGGCAACATCATACTCTAGGCGTAGCTCACGGGGGATAGGGGAAGTAACCGCCGGAGTAGAGTCCAACCTCATATGGGCCCTGTTAGGACCCAATCCCCGGGCTCTCTCCCAACCTACGCGGTGCCCTCCGTGTGCAGCGTCTAGTACTGGGGTCAGTAGTATCGGATCGTTCTGTCTAGTAAAATCGATCCCCGATACCTCCGCCTACTCCACCACCCGCTCCTATACCCACATTAACCATTAAAATATAATTATATCATTTAAATTTGAACTTTTCAAAACAAAAATTTCAAACTTGTTAGAATAAATATTAACACTTACGCAATAATCCTGGGTAGCTGTAAGTATACGGTAGCGCCCCGGCCGTCAAACCGAGGGCAAAATGCGGAAACGAAAACCTTTTCAAAACTTGAAACCGGCGCTATCGCAGACTTTAATCCCGGATCGAACCATTAACCTATAACTAGCTAACTAGAGAAGGGTTAGAAAAGCTATACCGATCGATCCGTGTCCTTCGGTCTTTGGCCACCAACCCAAGCTCTTCGCGGCATCTCCGATCTCCGGTCTCCTCGTCGGAAAGGGCACCACATTTTCGAATCCTTTTACGGGCTCCCGCTTCGTCCGAAACAACTCGGACACGAAGTTTGCTAGCCGACGTGTCCAAGGTGATGTAGAGAATGTGTGTGATCACTTTGTCTCGAGTATCCATTGATTCTCAACGCATGAGAGTGTATAGATGGAGGATTTAGTGAATGCCATTAGTGAGGAGATAGTGAGCTCAAGAAAGAAGAGGAAGAAGAAGAAGAAGTTTCCTTTTCTTTTTCTTTTGTGTTGAGATGATAATGAGAGTGAGAGTAAGAAAGAAATACAAGAGCTAACCATCCCTTATGGCTGCCCTTTCTCTCTCTACTTATCATTTTAACACATCAAATAATCAATAATGTGACATATGCACAAGTAAAGAGACCATGACTCATCACTTATGCATGTGTCACAATTAATGCTCCTAATCATGATTTTGAGCTCATTATTTCTATATGCAAATATTAATCCAAATGTTTGCAACAATAAAAAGAGAATGGCATCTACTAAAGTAAACTCGTGACGGATCACAAGAGTACCCCTCACCTATATATACATACCTGCATCCGTATTCCGACTGAATGCGAATGCTATGAGACTAAAGTAATCCAACAAATCTAATACTAGGATCCGGTTTAAACCAAAGCCCACTAGTATGATCCGCCCGATCATGATCCGTGCACTACTGCACGTATATGATCGAACCCTGCCATATATCATACGGCCTCTACAACGTTTCGCCCGAAACTTGAGAAACTATCTGTGGGGGACTCTAAAGACTCGTCAATACTTTGGCTGTGAATTTAACCACTAGCACGTCAGAGGTACTAGCCGTACGTAACGGGCTACCAGGTATTGACCAAAAGGGAGGTCGATGAGCAAACTCATCCTGATACCCTACTGAGCCTGTCAGTGACAATATCCGTACAGTCCGATCCGTTCGTCTATGAGCATCGCATGTCGGGCCTAGGGGGTTGATAAAAGTCAGACCCCCAAAAGCGTTACAAGTCATGTCGGATTGTAGCCCAGAACACTATGAGATACTACTGGAATACCTACCAGTAAATCTCCTGCCTTGGCCAAGGATTTCGTGTAATGGCTCTCCTAGACACAGCGCGATCTCACTCCCAATACCGGGAGAGACGAAACCCCTGCCGATCCGCTCACTGCCTCCATGTGGCTCGGGATTGTACCCAACTAAAACCTGTTTGCACGACTCCTTTGAGCCGTGGTAGGGTAGTAATCAAAGCACAGTGGGAACTCACACAAGACAAATGATGATCTCAGGTCGATGAACTAACCTGTACACATATCACCAGGGAACTGCCATCTGACGTCAGGTATAATACCAACTAACATGTTCTCGGCGAGTCCTGTCCGGTGTACTCATAACCCAATGAGCACCTGTATACATCTTAGCTGAACCAACTGACACCAATGGTTTGTGAGACCGGCCACCGCCCCTCGTCGGGGTCTCAACTGTATACACTAGTCTACTAATGGAGTATCGATGCCCAGTCTCGAAACTCCCACGACTAGGGACCTCTTTAAGAATGTGCTTATAGACTACCCAACTCTCACGTATATGAACGCCATCATACTGCTGGTAGTCAAGCAAGAATCCTAAGGGCTCTATCAACGTGTAATAGTTACCTGTAAGTTCACCTAAAGCATGCACACGATGATAAAGATAAACCAGATAGCATACTATCATCTTGAGTAAGACTGTCCTTCCGGCATAGTTCCTCCCTCAATCATTACAATCACGTGTCTGCGATCCAATAATTGACTTTGAGGGCACTATACCCAACAATCTCCCACTTGCACTCAAGGCTAATTGTTGCGATATCGCATACTCACAGCCCGTGTGATACCGAACACCCAACTCCTCTATCGATCAATCTCACAAAGCCCATTTGCGAAACTATTGCGTTCGAGGAATAGCCTCAGTGAGTGGATCCGCCCTAATGTTTCTTTCCATGTCTCTCTTTATCTCAAGTTCGCTGAGAAAGCCATCTCTCGAAATGAGCAATACCTGTCTTAGAATATGTCTGGATATCTGATGGGACCTAGTTCATAAATGAACTCCAAATCCAAACTTCTTAGACTGTATCGTCAACTGAACTTAATCAGTATCCTGCGCCATACCCCCCTCAGTATCCGCTTGGACCACCTGTCCAAAATACTGCCCCTCGTCAGAGGGAAAACTATAACTCTGACAGTTACTCTGTCATCTAGGTCACCTTGGAAGCCTGGAATGATAACCGTCTCCTAAAAGAGGCTGTTGTTATCATATCCCTAGAACATCCACTTATGTTCTAAAACTGCTTCCGAACGTTTCTCCAGGATAGGATTAATATCAACCTTTTGCATCTAGTGCAAAAACAACGTTTGGTGTGGTACTTGACATCTCATGATTGACTCAATTGCCTAAGCAAGTGATCTACCAATCATGCACATCCCTCTCCCCTTTAGTCTGTAAGACACTTTTAGAGAGGGTGACTCCATCACCTGCAGGTACACTACCGTGCCAGGAGTCGTCCATTCTAAAATACCTTTAGAATACTGTCTAAGTACTCAAATTGGGAAACTACCCAAATCTAGATCTAGTAACCAGAATATCTGATATTATGTCTATATCCTTTGTGGAGAAACCACTGTGTGACAACCAAACTATAACCAATCGTAGTATAGGAATTTCACTTCCCACTCAGTGTATGTCATCCAAAAACCAGGACATTACACCCTACTACCTTCTTAACAGATCTATCTCCTATTCTGGTGAAGTCAAAGTCCATGACTGTCACATCAAAAATAGATGATCTATCTCCGCTGTATCTGCTTTAGTCCATAAATAGACATAAACTACTTGTCCACTATGCTTCCGCTGCTCCTACTAACTATGAAAACCCTCTGGCAGAGTCATATAAATGTACACTTCTAAAGCTAGTTTAGAACGACGCTATACTCATCCTCCTGCCGGGTCTCACAGTCTGGAACAACAACAATGGCAAGTCTGGGTAAACAAGAACCTCCCTGTCACCGTCTTTGAGCATACCGAAATACCTCTCGAGTGCATGAGGTTACCCATCATACCTGCGGAGTGGCTAATGGAATGTCAAACCAGATTGAATCTTTAGGTCCTATTAAATTTTCAGTAATCGTTTGCGGTTCTGGAATCACTTCCAGTTCTACCATACTCCTACTACTGTTTTCTGGAAAAAAAATCCATTTTTATTAAAACTGTGGCGAGTCAAGAACAATATCACTATTGATCTTCCAGATGGTAGAAAGTCAACCCTCGTCATAGCCTGGGTCAACCCACAAACTGCCATTACAGAAACGTGCCTTGAGTTATCCAGAATTTGGTTTTAAGCATAAGCCGGACAACTCCCCGTACCTTAACATTGTTAAGATATGAACTATTCTATATCCAATATAGAAACAGAGACACTGATTTAATTAGAACCAGATTCAAATCATGCAGCTGTCTCCAGTGCATGTCAACTAAATGGAGAGAGGCCGATCAGCATTACTCAACTTAGGAATACATCCAGATATGAGTAACCTGAAAGAGAAGCAAGTTCTCATAATCATTACTATCAACTGAATACCATACACAAGTATCTACATCTTCGATCACCTTGAAGAATCCTGATACTTGCAACACCTGGTTCTCTACTTTATTCTTATACCTATAACTTCTCAAAACTTAGACCTTGTATTTTTACGAAACACATGTCTAAGAACTAGAGAAGTCACAAGTAAACAAAATATAGTACGAGTACCAACCCCTCTGTCCTCATGGACACTGGACAACATACAATACTCTGTATAAGTCCCCTGAGTCTAATAACTCATTCCCTGTGTGTCGTAGGTTGAAAACTGTACTTATGGTTAAGAAGAATTACACCGCTGTTTAATGCTCCTTACCTAACCATCCACTGATATAGGTAAATGTCATAGACATAATTTCAAAAAGTTATATCTCACTTTATAAAAATAAACGTACAGATATATCAATTTGAAATTGGTACATAACAACGGATATTCAAAACCAAATATTTGCCGTCCGGCAAACAACCCAGGCGATTTCCTCAAATATCACCAATTACAACGAATCCCGATATAATGAGGATGATCACCCAATTCCCAATAACTTACTCCCACTCATCATCTGTAAAACCATACAGATGTGAGAATCAAACCTGGTAAATACATACCCTAGAGCAAGGACTAATTGGGAAATCAGTTTTCTTTTAACAATACACAGCGAAACTGAAACATGTAAATGTTTCGAAGGGGTATCCGGGTATTCTTAGTAATACCTCTTCCATTATCAGATTCACAACTGTAACCGTATATTTCTTTGCCATCTCTCCAAATCCCTTTATATGTCTTTAGTCATTACCTTCTATACACCCTTTTAGGCTAAATGGTTTTCTTCCCTCCCTACCGTTCGGCACCAGCCTATGGTTTGGAAGAAGACTATCCAATAAGCATAATGGGTGTACTCTCCTAATCCTACGAGTACTCGTAACCTGAGAGAAGGTGAAGAAAAAAGACAACTGAATAAAATGTTATTTCTACTTCTCCTGAACCAGAATCCATCCACGAACTGGAACAAGTTCCTTCGAGTTCGTATATAACCATACGATGGAGTATCCAAAAAAACTGTGGATCTTCGTAGTGATACGGAGTGTTCTGGAGAAATACAAAGGTGACGTAGGATTGGCGAAGAAATACTTGGTTTGGTCGTGAATAACAGTCGCAATTTACTTTGCTCTCTTTTTAATCCCTTTATTTGTCTTTCCTTCTGTACACCATCGTTAGGCTAATTGGTTTTCTTCATTCCCCACCGTTCGGCACCTGCTTATGGTTTGGATGAAGACTATCCAATAAGCATAATGGGTGTACTGTCCTTTTACAAGGAGTACTCGCAACCTGAGAGAAAGTAAAAGGAAAAGACAACTGAATAGTCCTATTCATTTTCCCCAGAACCAAAAACCATTCTCGAATCTGGAACAAATTCCTTCGAGTTCGTATATAACCATACGATGGTTTTATCCAATGGAAGTGGATGTTCGTAGTAATACGGGGTGTTCTGGAGAAAAGGGTAAAAGTAAGAGTGACAATGAGGTATGCAACTCTGACAATCCAAAAGTCAGTGTTTTAAGAAGGTTCGGTTAACTTGGTCACTGAGTTATAGTCTAGGGTTGGGTCATGGTCGCTGCTAAAGAGAGAGAGAGAAAAGAAACACTCCAGCGTCGATCACGTATATCTTAGCTTCAGTTTGCAGATCCCCAAATTTGATTGGCAAAGCTATAGACCCCAGAACTTGCTGGCAGTTTTGATTGAAGCCTTGAATGACAATCCTCTCTCTTGACAGGTGTCGGACGTCCATTGACAAACTCTTCAGAGTCCGCAAGTTCATGATGTTCACTGGAGATCCCGGATCAATCAATATGCGATTAATCCGATCTCCATCGCTATACCCGGTTACGTAAAGCGGCCGATTATGCTCAGCCGTTCCCAGTAGCAAGTCTTCGTCCTTAAACGTGACTGCGGCAGCATGCAGAGCGTACTGGGCTTCTTTCATATTAATTTCCTCAAAGCGAGCCTGATACCGTTCGGGGTTTTGTAGAGCGTGGATGAGAACATCTCTAAGCTCCTTAAATAGGACCAAGGTATCGTAGATGCTCAGGAGAGACGGAAGCTTTCGGAGATGAGCCAAGACATTGTAGTCCACTGAGGAAGGACTTGAATTTTCATTAGTCGGTTCTCTGCCATCTTCCCCATTAGCCACATGTTTTTCCTTTCCTTTTGGGGCGTCGCCCTGATTCGGCGGTAGAGCCCTGCCGCTTCTGAGCTGGATTTGGTTGGTCTTTGTGGCGAGCTCCTCGTCCTATTCGGGAAAACAGAGCTCCTTCTCAGAGTCGCTACCCAAATTGATGGCGTATCAGGTTATTATAGGGATCTCTTCATTGGAGTCTTTTTCTAACTCCTCCAGAATTTCAGCCGCTTCTATAGGGAGGAACTCCTTCAACTGAATCAGAGTTCTTTCCTTCTATTCACGGTCTTCGAGAGAATCGATATATTTTTGAATGGTCGATCTCCCTGTGGACTCTTTTTCGCGCCGAGCTGCACTTTTCTTCTTCTTGAGCTTTTTGGATTTTGCGCCAGATTAAGCCGAATTGGCAGCTGGAATGGTGGGCTTCTTCTGCCCTTCCCATTCTGTTCTAGACTCTTTCCGAAGCAACTTTAGTATCTTCTTCGTCTTATTAGATATGTGCGTACTCCACGGAGGCTGCGGTGAGTCAGTTTCGTTTCTCAGGGCAGCGGGTTCAGCTGCCTGCTCCCAGAAGGCTTCAGCTTCTGTCTGTATAAAGTTGGTGGTTGCAACTTGGTTGTTCACCAACACACTTTTGGACAGCTGGATCTCTCCAGCCTTGTACTTCTTCTCGACCCAGTCTTTGAAGATATAGCAATCCTCGATCGCATGGCTAACTACTCGGTGGTACGGGCAATACAGGGGATTGTCGGTCATTTTTGCTTCCTGAGGTCTTTTCAACTCCGGCAATTGTAGACCGTTGTTCAAGGTATCTTTAAATATCTTGCGGACCTTGTCCTTTCTGAAAGAGTGAACCTTGTTCTTTTTCTCCTCTAGGGAAGGCTCTTCTCCTCCCAGCAATGGCTTTCGAGACCGATTGGTTTTGGGATCGCCTGCCCTTCGCTTGTCTTCATTGTCGGACGCATTAAGACATTGGTACTGCTGGAATTCCCGCTTCTACGGTTGCCGTCCCGCTTGCTTTTCCAAGTCTTGTCTCTCTGAGAGTCGAGGGTAGACTCTTGCTTCGAGCATTCCAGCATTTGGACTTTCTTGGTTAGCTCTTGAAACGTCTTGAGGCCTGCTGTACACAAGAATGTGGCCATCCAATTGCTGAGGTTCCCAATGAGAAGGCTGACGGACTGGTCCTGCTCCAGCGGCGGTTCGCACTTGACTGTGAGATTACGCCATTGGACGATAAAGTCTCTGTTGCTTTCATTCTTCCCTTGCTTGGTCCTCACAAGGTCAGCAATGGAGATTTTATCACTGACATTCATGAACCTTTGCCGAAATAGAGACTCCATTTGGGCAAAGGTAATGACGGACCCGTCTGGTATACTCGCGTACCGGTCAAAAGCGACACCGGTCAGGCTGTTGACAAACTGACGAAGAAGGAGCGCATCATTGCCCCCTGTATTTCCTCACAATACTTTAAAGTAGGCGACGTGCTGATTTGCATTTCCCGTCCCGTCAAATCTTCCGAACTTAGGAATGACGTGGTCGCTCGGGAACCCGATCAGATCGTACTGTGCGGGATATGGCCGCCCACTACTGCCAATTTCTTTCTGAGTTTCAGCCTCGGCCACCAATGTTTTAATCTTGCTAGTGACCAAATCCATTATCCGATCTTGTGTTAGCGGGATAGTGCTATCTGGGGCCAAGGCATCCCCAGAAGCGGAATGTGGCCGGCTTTCGTGCGGCTGGACCAATCTTGGACCCAAAGGGACAGGCATCGTCCGCTTTGGATTGTCATCATCCGGCTCATGAGTAGCGACTTGTGCTTGATTGGAAGGCGCTCGAGCAATTTGAGCCGTAAGCTGCATCACAACGTTCGTTAGGTCGTCAATTTTCGAACAGAGCTTGGCCATCTCTTTATCTTTGCTCCTGAGTTGTTTTCGAAGCTCTTGAAGCAGCTCTTGTTCTGCGGTCCTGGGGCAGAAAGTCGGCTCTTCCTCGCTGTCCGAGCTTAACTCTGCATGGACTGAAGGGTCTTTCTGCCTATCATCCTCGTCGAGAGGGTTTTCATCATCCAGCGCAGGTGGCTGTTCTTGGGGAACGGCAACCACATTCAAGCCAAATTGGGCTTGAGATGTGGTGGCCACATCCTTACTTTTGCTGCAAAAGTTGTCGCTGGGGTGCCCACCTGCCATATAGACCGTATGGATAACATATCCTGCCGTATTTTTATTATCGGTGGCTGATTTCACGGATCGCTGTCTTGACCCTCCTGTTTCGGTAACGGGCAGTCGACTGAAGGCGGCTGGCCTGGCCGGATTCTTAAATGGTGCCGATGCTTCCTTTTTGGTTTTGCCCCGTTGTTTTCGTGCGACACAGAGCGCCTGATAGACTTTTGAAGAGACAGTGTCATACTTTTTCTGTTGGGGCCGGGACACGTCTCTTTGTAGCGACGTTCGGATCGCTGTCTTCTTGATTCTGGCGGTCATGACACTTTTCTGAACCCACATCAGAGGTTTGAAGGAATTGCTGATTTTTATGGCCGACTCAGCCATCGTCGCGGAGTAACCCTGCTCTTGGAACCTCACAATATTCCACTTGGTCGGAGTCCTGGCCCTCTTGTTAGCTCGATAGCTGAGCCGCTTCTGTCTCAGCCTTTATGTTTTGAGCACTTGGCTGGTTACGGCTCTTCGGGAAGCCGCCATAGACCGGGCGATGGAGGGCTTTGGAGATACGCCTGATTGTGCATTTGTTGAAGTCATCGCGTGAGCTCGTCCGCAATGTTTGATGTTGCCCTTTGTACCAGAAGCTTTGTCCCTAGCTGGAGCACCAGAGAGTCGTTCATGTACCGTCTTAAGTTTCGGTTGTGGTGCCTTAGCGATCACAACATTCGGCGTCTTGCCCCTTGAGACCAGCTTGGCCACCTATTTTGCCGGGATTTCTGCCAGATGAGCGCTTCCGGCTGGGTAGATGATGACAAAACCAAACTGGCGAGGCAGTTCCTCCCACCGTCGACTGAGGCTTGCGGGGAGAACCACATGAGCATTGATATTGACCACGTACGGAATTGGGGTCGCATCAGAAACTGGATCCATCTTAGGAGACATTGTCGTTAAAAGTTGATTGCTGCACGGAAAAACATTATTTCAGTACAAATATCGGCATATATGTTAAATGAGTTCGCATGAGCGCTTGACCCGAGATATGGGAGGAGAGAAAAGTCCCTATTCCCGCCAAAATTTTGGCTCAAAACTTGCTCCCTTAAAAAAAATATAATAATAACAATAAAATAAAAATAAAAGTAAAGGAAAAACTCCGCATGCAAAGCATGAAAGTATTGCCTCAGAAAGAAGTAAATCCTATAATGGCGCCTCACGTGCTCCTCACGCGGGCGCCAATATGCAAAACAAAAAAGAAATCTATTAAATAAGAGTTAAACTCTTCGGAGGCAGCGCCTCACGTGCAAAGTATGAGAGTGCCAGAACCCAGAGTCAAAGACTCTGAGGCAGTGCATCACGTGCAAAGCACGAGAGCGCTGAGCGCCAGCACTAAAGAGTCAAAGACTCTGAAGCAACGCGTCACGTGTAAAGCACGAAAGCGCGGAGCGACAAGCGCTAGGAGTCAAAGACTCTGTGACAGCGCATCACGTGCAAAGCACGAGAGCGCTAGCGCCAGAATTAACAGTTCTCTTCCATTGGATCAAAGATCCAACGGAGATGATAAATCATCAGAGCACAGAATTAAATTCTGATTGAGAAAATAATCTTCCCAAACTTTCTAAACAAGAAAAATTGTGCTCTGTAAATCAGAGCACCGTTGGATTAAAGATCTAATGGTGATTAAAAATCACCAAGCTACAGAATAAGCTCTGTAGGGGAAAATATCTTCCCAATCTTTCTAAATAAGAAAAATTGTGCTCTGTAAATCAGAGCACCGTTGGATAAAAAATCCAATGGTGATTAAAAATTACCAAGATACAGAATAAGTTTTGTATGTGAAAATATTTTTCCAATCTTGTTAAAAACAAGAAAATTATCTTCTGTAAAACAGAAGTGCTAGGATCAAAGATCCAATGGTGGGGAAACATCCCCGAATCAATCAGAGAAAAATTTTCTTAACTGATTCAACAAATCAGCCTTCCCTATATAAAGGACCCAAGACTTCAAGTCGAAAAGAGAGGAACCCCCTATAAACTTCAAGTTCAAAAAAGGAGAGACAGAGGGAGAGGGGAAGAAAAATAGAGAGAGAATTTAATTCTCTAAAGAAGAGGAACCCCTCTCAAAAGCTCCCACAAAAAGAGAATTTAATTCTCAAACTAAAAGTTTAACTTTTCTCAAATAACTTTGTCCTTCCTTTGGTTAAGATCTGCAGAAGCAGATCTCCCTACAAGTTGAGAATTTAATTCTCATTGGGGAGATTCTGTCATGCAGATTCAAAATCTAGGGGAAAGAACAGAATCCAAAAGAGTTTAACTCTTACAAAATATATAGGAATTTAATTCCTCTGAAACTAGGATTTAACCCTTTAAAAAAGAATTTAATCCTTTTAAAGAACAAAAGGAGAACTTGATTCCTCAGAACCATAGAAGAACAGCTTGGTGATTCATTAGCAGTCAACGCTACACAATAAAAAACTCACGTGTTCCCACGTGAGCACCTTTGAGGAACGAAAAAGGAAAGACTGAGATCTAGCCACGTGACCCCACGTGACCCCTGAGAAGTTCTCAGCACTTTTAAAAGAGAAAAGGGAATAAACCCTATTTTTGGAGTGCCTTATGTGACCCCACGTGACCCCTGAGAAGTGCTCAGCACTTATAAAAGAGAAAAGGGAATAAACCCTATTTTTGGAGCGCCACGTGACCTCTGAAAAGTGCTCAGCACTTATAAAAGAGAAAATGGAATAAACTCTATTTTTGGAGCGCCTCACGTGACCCTACGTGACCCTTGAGAAGTGCTCGGCACTTATAAAAGAGAAAAGAGAATAAACCCTATTTTTCGAGCGCCTCACGTGACCCCACGCAACCCTTGAGAAGTGCTCAGCACTTATAAAAGAGAAAAGCGAATAAACCCTATTTTTGGAGCGCCTCACATGACCCCACGTAACCCCCAAGTAGTGCTTAGCACTTACAAAGTAAAAAGGGAATAAATCAAAGGCAGTTTCCATTTTTGGACGCCTCACGTGATCTCACGTGACCCAATAGCGCTCAGCGCTCAGAAAAGAACAAGGGAATAAATCCAAGAAAAGAGCGCCTCAAATTCTTGAAGTTTAATAATACTTCAAGCACCTCACGTGACCCCACGAGAGCGCCTCTGAATTTTAGTGTTTAACACTATTTTGAACACCTCACGTAGGAGCACGTGAACGCTGAATATATATTAGTGTTGAACACTATGAAAGGCTAATATTAGCCAGACTCAGACCAAATTTTCTAAGGACCATCAATTGAGCCCCTCATGCTCAGGATCTCCAAAACCGATCTCAGCCCCGAAGACAGCTAATGAGCTACCACCCCATCCCTCCAGTCGGGACATTGGTTCAAGGGTGCATCTCTTCATACCTCTGATATATGTCGTTTTAATCCTTCAACGTCTTTAGAGAGATGGAAGGACCCAATAACTGATAACCTTTGGCGTATCCCCAAACTGGTTAAACCAAAACCCCCATGGACTATGAGGTCCTTAAACTTATGGACTATGATGTCTTTAAACTTTATGGACTGTGAGGTCTTTAAACTCATAGACTATGATGTCTTTAAACCGGACTATGAGGTCCTTAAACTCATGAACTATGATGTATTTAAACTCCATGGACTATGATGTCCTTAAACTTATGGACCGCAACGTCTCTAAACTAAAACGATAGAGTCCAAATACTCTTTCGTTGGATCTAAATGACCCAAAATCTTGTTGAGTAGATCTTAGTCTAAAATTTGGCTAATGTATCCTCAACAAACGTTTAAGCTGATCTTAATCTCAATGAGAATAACGATCCTTAAACCCAACCCAAACCCAAATTTAAGAAAATACGGATTTAGTCTAATCCACGCCCTACAGGCGACAACATAAATTAGTCTCCGTATACAATCCACAGGCAACCAAAAATAAAATAAACACACACGATACGAAGTGACCATCTGGAGAAGGAGAAAGTTGTTACCGCGATACGGTAGCGTAATTAACTGCAGGGGCTTGCGCTTGCAGGGAAGAGCGTCCCCACAATCAAAACCCCCTCAAATGAGGGGAATCTGACGAGGTCTGCTACAACGGCCGCATCTGTCTAAATCTCTTATACACGGTGCCATAAATCAACTTGGCATTTTCAGAGAGGTGGATGGATAAAATCAAATAGCATCTGCCCCCAAATTCAGGCAAGACGAACCTACGCGGTTTCGTCTCGTGTCTTTCGGCGGCGAATAGATTCCGGCACGTCCGGTGGGACCTTTTCCACTTTCCACTCCACACTTCGTGTGTCGTGATTTTCCACGATCAAATAATCACGGTATGTATGTTTGTGGTTGCTCTTAGGTGATGGGATACTGAAGCCGGTGTTTCGTCTCAATGAAGAATGGTGTTTGCTTCTACCCAAGTAATTCAGACTCTGTCATATCTGGTGGAGTCAAGTATTGGCCACTTGCAGCCTCAAATCTCTGCAATCCGGCTCTTCAAGAAATCAACGGGCTTCTTGTAACATTTCAGAAAATATAAAATATTAATTTTAGAATTTAATCTTAAAATAATATTTTTCCCGAAAACTGTCCGATTTGCAAAATTGGGGTTTTCGAAAAAGGGTATAAATATATACCAATAATTGTGAAATAATTGGAAATTAAAATAATTTATTCATTTAAAAATATATTTAAAGGATTTGGCATTTTTAAAATTTATTATATGCAGTTTTGATAAAAACCCGATTAGTGCACTGCTAATCGCGATAAGCCAAATCCGTGTTTCTACAGTTTTGAATGGCTAGTGCACCATGACATGTTATATGTTGTTTCATTTCATTTGTGTTATGTGTAATGGTTTTATTGTGGTGAGACAAGAAAAAGAAAAAGAAAAAGGTGTCATGATGACTTGAGAAGAGAGAGAAGGGGGCTGCCTCCATTCTCAATTCCCCCACCATTTTCACCTCCTTCTTCATCTTCCTCAAGCTCACCTCCCTCCACTTCAACCCCAATTATCATCTCAAAACCTTGTCAAAACCATATATTCTCTTCACAAAAATTTATCCCCATCTCTTCCTCTACATATTAAACCAAGCAAAGTGGGATTTTGACAATATTGGGACTTCTAGGGTTTTTTTTTGGAGTAACCATGAGGTATATCCCTTTTCATTTAGAGTAGTTTTGATTTCCTAGCTTTTGTTTAAGTTTAGATGTCGTTTAGAGATGGATGTGTGAACTTTGAAATCCCAAGAGAAGGGTTTGGGAAATTGATGATGTTTTGTGGCTGTCAATGAAATTTTTGAGGTGATTCTTGACCTGGACTATTGCATAGAAACAAAAATACGGATTTAGGATTTAGTTCATGTCGGTTTTGTGCGGATATAGGGTGTGCAGGGAAATCTGGAGTAACCCGGAGACTTTCTGAGTTTAGCAAACAATACCAGAGACCCATAGACTTTCTGAGTTTAGCAAACAATACCAGAGATCCATTTTAGACCATAGGAGACCACCATGACAAAACGAACCCCATCCAAGCCTCTGGAACCGAGGTGGCCGGATTTTAGTGGGTAGTGGCCGGCCATGTGGTGGGCAATTGGGTCCAGGTTCCTTCAGTAGCTCATATACACCATGTACATCACCCTAGACTTGTTTGTGCACCTTGATGTTGCCTGAGTCAAAATCTGGAAGCACTTTGGTGTGATCTTGGCTATGTTTTCCATATTTTGAAATGTTTGGTTTAGCTATTTGGATTTGTGTTGGGTTGTTGGATGTTTGTACATCAACAACAAGGGTTGTTTGGTTAGTTTTGTACGCGTAAGCTATAGGTTCTAACCTATGAGCAATGCACGTGCCGTTTGGATTTCAGAACATTGATTTTAATAGCGTTGCAATATGTGTTATTATTGTAGGTACTTTCGCGTGGATTCCGAGGCGACGGTGCGTGGCATCATCGACTTCGGCAAGCGAAGAACAAGGTGAGTAGATCTATATCTACGGGGGAAGTCGGGTGGATGGCGTATAGCACCCCCACAAAGTTTTGGTGGAAACTGATTTATAGAATATGGTTAAGGAAACCTAGATTAGGAAACTAGGGTTAGAGTTAAAAGATAATTAGTGAAACCATATTATAAACTAAGGATAGTTAGAAGTGATATGATACGACTAGTATGTGATGACGGAACTTGAGGATAATATTTGACGATATTGTTGTTTAGGGTACTATAGGACTAGATAGTCGACGTAGATGTGTCATCCGAACTATACTTATTTCCAAACTGAAAAATCGTATGCATCTTTTAAACAGATACCTTGAGGGACGTTATGGATTTTCAAATGATATCTTTTTCCTTAAAAACACCGTAGCCCCTACTTTCAAAACTACAATTCGCATCTTTCAAAAACTATTTGTATGGTTCGAGTGTGTATGTTAGATTAGATACGTATGCTTATAGTAAGATAGAATGGTTATGTAGAATTGATTCGATGTGAGAGATAAATGTGATGAAAGGAATGTACGATACGATATGATGATTTGATGATATGATGGTATACGGATGCGAGTCGATTGAGATGAATTATACCCTGCCGGTCCCCTGATATGAGATTATTGCGGATGTGACCTGGGACATAGGTATATAGAGATATTTATATATGTTGTGAATCGTGAGTGATAGCCGTACGAGACGTTAGGGCCGTACCCTCCTCGTAGTATAGGATGATAGGATCCCTGATAGCTTAATGCCGTCGTACGATGATTTTCCGTACGTGATGAGTTTGACTTGAGGTTTGATCCATACCCTTGACTAGAGGATGTCGTACGATGGAGTATACCGTACGGGATGTTGTGTGGCTAGATACCGATTGATAGATTCATTGACTCGGTCTTGTAGACACGTATACCTTATAGCATTTGCATATGATTTACCTTATGCTGCATTCATATTATTCTCATTGCATTGCTTATACCTGTGCTAGTACACCTGCACCATTATCGATGATGCATATGTTACACGCACACAGATTTGTAGGCTCACACACTTCATCATCGATAATTGCCATGTCACTACACAGTAGGATTGCTGCATCATGATATGACTCTTCGCATAACATGCTTGCGTATATACCACTTGTATACCCATATTGGCGCACATACATATTGTACATTCATACTTGCGTATATACCACTTGTACACCCATATTGGTGCACATACATATTGTACACTCATGCTTGCGTATATACCACTTGTACACCCATATTGGCGCACATACATATTGTACACTCATGCTTGCATATATACCACTTGTATATCCATATTGGTGCACATATACATTGATACATCTATACTTGCGCATATACATATTGTACCTACATAGATAACTGGTTTTATTGGGAAATTGGGAACCGCATGTTGTATTTTAAAAACTGGAATCATTTAAAAGAGCGGTTTTCCCTTAATATGTCATATCACTATTCCATGTTGCATGATATACGGATATACTTACATTTCTATTATATGTCGCATACATCATGCTCTATGATTTTACGTATTGAAATATGTTGTTTTCATGAGATTTCTAAATTTGAGAACCGTGGACATTCTAAAAGAGATTATGTGTTGTTTTAAAAACCCGGTTTCTCTTGATATGATATTTCAGTGCGTCCACCATGCGTTTTCTCGGTTCTGAGACGTGTGACATATGAAACCCGATTCGAGGAGCTGGATGAGGCCGATTGCGGGTACATGGTGGACACGGTATGGTACCCCGGGGCGAGAACGGATTGCTGTGCTGCAGACGGTGAGCCTGGCAGTGAGACTACTACCTACCGGTGATAGTATTTAGGCTCGGCGGATATCCAGAGGATACCGACCGGAGTCGAGAGATGATATGGGCCAATCCGGACTGACGCGAGATATGAAGATTTATGTGTCGATACTGGACACGGGTTTTATGATGTTTTCGGGTGTCGATGTTGGGCACCCAGGTTTCATGATTTTGATGTGTCGCGAGGGACACCCGTTGATTTATATCCTCATACTTTCATGCACATGCTTTTATGCTATTCACAGACATTGATTATATGGTTGGACGAGATCCGCATGCATATATACATTGATTATATGGTTGGACGAGATCCACATGCATACATACATTGATTATATGGTTGGACGAGATCCGCTTGCATACAGACATTGGTTATATTGTTGGATTATATCTGCATACATATAGGTATTGATTACATTATTGGCACATATGATGACCCGGCCACCCTAAATATCATAGTATTACCTTTATGATATAGTTGACTTAGGAGTCGTTGTTTATTCAATTTCTACTTGTAGATGTTTTTCTACTCACGAGTTGGCAACTCACTCTCGTTGTGCCACAGTTCTTGCAGGTTGACCGTATGGATCCGTAGCGGTATCGCTGGCACATAACTTCATTTGGGTGTTTTGCATTGGTAGGTGGGGCATTTGTATCGTACCCACTCTTGTATTTATATTTCACATTGTATCTAGTCAACTCCATCAATCAAAATTAGTAAATTGTATAAGTAATGAGACTTAGTGAGATTGTGGTTGCGAGACTTAGAGCGAGGGATTTTCCGCTACTTGTGGTTTTGATGTCTTATTTATTTCTTTATCTTTTTATGGTGAGCTTCGCCATTGGGCGTCGTATACTTACATAAATTGTCTTGCGTGGTTATGATCCGCCGTTTGGCGAAGAGCTAGCTCTCTCTTGAGGATGCCATTATCCTTGTTATGTATTGTGGTTTTGGATCAAAATATACAAAAGAGGTGTTGCCCAAATTTTTAAAAGACGAAACACATTTTCAAACTAGCAAATTTCACTTGCATTTTCATGTTCCTTTTCTATGCATTAAGAAAAACTTGATTTCATTATACCTTTATTTCAAAACTTCACCTCCTTTATTTTCTAAAAAGGTTTAGATTTCTGGATTTCAGCTTACTTGAATTATGTTACGCCTTTAGACGTTGCGTGATTTAAGTGCTGGTCAAGAGCTAATATTTCGAGCCGTGACAAAGTTGGTATCAAAGCGCTAGGTTTAACCTTGGTTCGAGTCTATGTTTGACTATGCGAAGTCTAGGGCGGGTATGTATTTCGGAACCTAGGCTTGACCTTACGGAACTTAGACTTGAACGGGGGGTATTAGACCCGAACTTTCGTTTCATAGGCTGACCCTGATTGATGGAGTAGGTAGCTTGAGTAGAGTGACGTACCGTACGTATGTTCCGTGGCATATTTACGATACAATACTCCACTTAAGAAACCTTAGGATGTACATATTTTTGAGACTTATGATTCTCTTCGTACCCATGATTATACATCCATTTAAGATCCTTGATTCTATTCGTTTCCATGATCATACTCTCATTGATATTGTTCCTTCTTATGATCATGTATCCATTCTGGATGTGTCGTTTCCTTTCATGCCTTTGATCTGTTTTTATCGATACTCGATTGAGGTTCCTGTCACCATGGTTTGAGCGCAGATTGAGCTGCTGCTAGTGTTGCGGTCATGGCGAGCTCGTCTGGTATGAGAACTGACCATTGTGTTTCTGGTGACATGGGAACGTCTCGATGTAGTATTGTGTTGTGACCTCTCGGGTGAGGTGAGTGTTTGGTTTTGCATCGGATGAGCGGGCCATTGACAGAGGCTTCCAGTTGTGAGAGGACTGTTGATGTACAGCATACCTCAGAAATTATAATGTCGCCTACCGTGCAGACAGATGACCCAGCTGTTGCTGAGATTGATAGGATGTCGCTTCCAGAGCTTACGAGCTGAGATCGTTGGAGCTTCCAGGCAGAAATGCGACAGATGATAGCTAGTCTACCCCGATTTGAGAGACGAAGGTGATTTGTCAGATTGATGCGCCGACGTAGGCCAGTTGAGTTGAAGATTTCCAGTGTGCAGAGTCTTACTCAGATCTAGAGCAGACCGTTCCAGAGATGACCGTTGATGTATCGTCTTTCCTGGAGGATTGAGGCATTGTTTAGCGTGCGGACGGAGGGTATTCGCTTGTTGCCTAGGCGAAGTTAAAAAGTTCGAACGAATGTCAGGAACCTATTTTTCCAAGTTTAAGTATTCGGAAGAACATGCAGATAATTCTGTGGACCCTCTAGAAGAATGAAACCCCAACTCGACATGATGACCATGGAATCGCTTTGAACCTTAGGGTTTGCAGTAGTTTAGCGGTGCCATCAGTGAGCTTGGGTTTGCCCTTCTACTGCTGGTCCAGAAGTACTGTGGTATGTACCATATATTTTAGACTGTGCTCGGGTGTTGAGCTTTCGGGAAATTTTGGGACTTTGATGACTCGATCGAAAAACTTAGCGTCGTCCGGATATTATGTGATAAGAGATCAGCAAGATGATCAGTTTTGGATAGAGGACCTCACCCAGATGCGTTGTGAGTTGATCGAGGACGGACGAGTATTGAGTATTCCTCCGACGGTTGGGACGAGTTCCTAAGGACGTGTTCGGCCAGATATCTTCTACAGAGTGATGAAGATACCGAGTTCGTAACTTCGAGTCCGTGTGAGAGACTCCGGATTAACCGTGGCCGAGAACAGTTGTAATGCGCAGATAGCATGGCGTGATGTCATAGTGGATGATGATACAGACGAGTGGAACCAGAGCTTCGTGCGAGACGCTGACGAGCTGTTGTTACTTCCCGTCGAGATTAGAGATCTGATATGCATACAGAGGAGTTGGGATGCGGCCAGTTCCCGAGAAAATGTTGTGGTGTGGACGCAGATGTCCAGAGAATGAGAAAAGATTATGTAGGAGTACTAGCCTCCATACAGTTCGGCATAGGCGAGATCGGAAGGGACCTTGAGCAGGATTCCTTCCAGGACACTGCTGCAATGAGATCTTCATCCAGGATCGGATGTGTCACGTGTATTCAAAGAGTCAGAGGCCGACGCTAGTGACGTGCTGCCTTACGAGTGGTCATGACGATTGACCGAGAGATGACCAGAGAGATGCCAGAACGGAATCGTCCCCGTTAGCACACCTGACTGGGCCGATGAGCCGATGGATTGCGAGATTGGTAAATCCACAGAGAAGATAAGGACCCAGAGACCTACGACGCCAGACCGTGAGCAGGAGGCAAGCGAATGTTCTTGCTCTGCCAGTTTTAGGCGCACCAGTACTTTTTCGACATTGTAGGAGGTGTACCTCAAGGTCATTTTTTTGCGATTTGCGTTTGTGATCCGAGTATCACACTTATATCGCTTGGATTTGAGTTTTGATGATTGAGTTAATGATATTGTTTTCATGCACCATAGTTGCACCTACTGGGTATTTACCTTTTTTGTGCATAGTTGTTGCACCTGATATATATTTTATACACCATTGTGTTGATTTGAGATTTGTGCATATCTATTACACTTGAGATTCGGTTTGTGCCTTGGTTGCACATAATTATGATTTCGTGGATTTCATACGGTTGATTTGATTTTGTGCGTGTGGTATGCACTCGATTTGATTTTTGCACTCGATATAGCTTATACGTGCTTGTAGTGCATTGATCGTGTTTTGTGCACGCAGTTGCACGCGTTTACGATTTTATACACCCTGGTACACTCGGTGTTGCTTTTATACGCATTTGAGTTATGGATTTGTATTTCGTGCACTGGATGCACTGTATTTGTATTTCGTGCACTGGATGCACCGTATTTGTATTTCGTGCACTGGATGCACCGTATTTGTATTTCGTGCACTGGATGCACCAGATTCGTATTTCGTACATTAGTTGCACTAGATTTGCATTTCTCGCATTTGTCGCACCGGAAGGGTATTTGTGCATTTGTCGCACTGGATTTATACTCCGTACCTTGGTTGCACCCGATTTATGTCCTTGAGTATTTGTGTTACCGGATTTGTGTTTTCGTGCGCGTTGGCACTTGCCGTTCGTTTTCGTGCATGTTACTGCACTATATGCTTTTACGGACCCGACACGCTTTGGTTGGATTTTGCGCATATTAGGCGCTTGATTTTGGATTTTTGTGCACACCGGATGCACTCAATTGGGATTTTCATTCGTGCATGTTAGTTGCACCGGATGCACTCTAGATGCACCAGATATTGTTGTCGTGCACACCTGTTGCACTGGACAGATGTTTTCGTGCACACCTGTTGCACTTAGTTTTGATTTTGTGCATATTGTGGCATCTATTTTTGGATTTGATTTCCGTGCGCACCAGATGCACGCGATTATTGGATATGCCTTTGGAGGCTAATTTTGCTCTTGAGCGCCTTATTTTTCATAATGGGTACTATATTCTGTAGTAGCCGATCATGACTGATCTGAGGACGGTACCTGAGTATGTTGCATGCATTAAAGGTTTAACCAGAGATTTTCAAAAAAGAGCTATAGTCTCGCTCTTTCTTACGTGTCTGTGAGCGACACGAACGTTTACAAAAAGGAAAACCTTTTGGGATATTTTAGAAAAGGCGGAACGCATATTTGAGCAAAGACATGTATGGATACATTTACTACTCTACAAACAATCGTCCGTCACTTATGCCGTAAGTTACGCATCACGCGGCGATTTAGAAAGGATTTTGCATGTGTGTCATTCTGTTTTTGAAGATTTTTTTCATGGATGCGTACTATATACATATTATAGTATTTGACTAGTGTATGTTAGATTTCAGTATTGGATTTCGAGATCTGTATTCCACTGTAACTCCGAGGATATGCGTGCAAATCCGATGATTTGCGTGGCGCTTGACGGAATTCGATTTTGAGTTTATATTCGTTTTCAGGCGCACGCGATGCGCGGTGCTATTTCTATATCTTCCGTGATTTCGGAGCCCCGTTGATTTGAATTGATTATTGAAATGTTTTGGTATTTGGGGGTTTAAATTTAAATTCGGGGACCGAAATTATTTAAGGGGTGAAGACTGTAACATTTAAGAAAATATAAAATATTATTTTTTGAATTTAATCTTAAAATAATATTTTTCCCGAAAACTGTCCGATTTGCGAAATTGGGGTTTTCGAAAAAGGGTATAAATATATACCAATAATTATGAAATAATTGGAAATTAAAATGATTTATTCATTTAAAAATATATTTAAAGTACTTGGCATTTTTAAAATTTATTATATACAGTTTTGATAAAAACCCGATTAGTGCACTGCTAATCGCGATTAAACCAAATCCGAGTTTCTATAGTTTTCCATGGCTAGTGCACCATGACATGTTACATGTTGTTTCATTTTATTTGTGTTATGTGTTATGGTTTTATTGTGGTGAGAAAAGAAAAAGAAAAAGAAAAAGGTGTCATGATGACTGTAACAACCCTAATTTTCCTATACACTTTTCTACACAAAATTTTAATTTTTTTTTTCAAAATCATAAAAGGGTATTTTAGACTGAGCACAAGATATAAGTAATTATTTTGTTTTTAATTACAAGTTACAAGAATGTAATAACTCAATTTTTAATGTACAAGAAATTACTTTAAATTTAATATATACTTGAAGTATTTACTCTTGCTACTATCATTTTAAGTAATTAAATAACTCCATAATTACAAGAAGGAGCTTGTAGCTCATTGGTAATACCTTGCACTGCTGAACCAACCCACCAGAGTTCAAATCCCATACCCCACATTATTTTTAATATTGATTTTTTTTAAAACCTTTACAATACCAAGAGTTTACACGTGCATATCTCACAAAAACCCCCACTATACCCAAACATGTAACACTTGCAGGAGTTAGATGAACCGTCGGGAAGATCCAGGCCACCGGACTCGGCCGGGAATCGGCCAACTCGGCCTTGACTCGGCCGACTCAGTGCTCCGACCGAGTCACGCCGAGTCACCCTCGATTCGGCCGATTCCGGCGATTGTCACAACATGAAAGTTGTGTCTTTTCATATTCCCTATGCACCTGCAAAGTTTCAGCCTCATACCACTTCTAGAGCTCTTTAAAAACCCAAATTACTCCACTTTTAATACATTTTTATTACATTTTATCACATTTTTATTTTTAACTTTTCATCTACCCTAACCCTAGCCTAACCCTATAAATACCAACCCTACACACTACCCTATCACCCCCCAAAATCTTGAGCCACTCTCTCAAAAGTTTTCCAAAAAGTGTGTGCTTTAAAAACAAGTTCGCGGCGAAGCTCCGACGAGATTCCGGCAGGAATTCCGGCGACGTTTTTAGAAACAACCGGCGACGAAGCAACGCCTCGGCAACTTCTTTAGTTCCCCTACACTCCTTAGTATAGATCGAAATCCGTAAGTCCCATTCTTTCCTTCTTTCTACTTCTCAAAAATACGAAATTACGAAACCCGACGGAAATCGGAACAAACCGATTTCCGATTCGGTTTTCTATAAAATCTCACTTATCACCAATTCCATAATGCTTAAACTTATTCATGTTGACTATTAATCAAATAACAACTAATTTGGACAAAGTTTCTCACATGAAATGATAGCTTTTGCAATATCGTATTCTTTTTCACTTTAATACCATAATGTTTATTTTTTTCACTTCTAATCAATTCAATCATGTCTAAACTTCTTTATCATGATTATTAAACTTGTAAAAATCAATTTGAATAAGTTTTCACATATGAAATGATAACCTTTTCAATTTACCGTATTTTTTTACCTTAATACCACCATGTTTCAATTTCACATTTAACCCTTTAATATTGCTATACCTTAAAATAGATCACGAGGTAATGACCTACCTCCTCACACACACATATGAAACCATAATACGCTATCTTGAAAACTGCTAATACGATAAAACAAGATTTTACATTAAAATACCATTTCCTTAATAAAACCTTTTATAAAAGTTTAGGTTTGATACATTTGTTTAAACAATATCTTTTATAAAAAAATACGATAAGTTGTGGACATCGATCGTTTATCTAAATCTGATTTTGTGGTGTCTAGACAAGTGTGTCTAAGGCAAGTGGTTACTTAATTAGGGTCACTACTTGTAGTGGAGAGCCTCCCACTTACCTGGCACTTACCTGGCCGCAATTGGCGGTGAAGAGGCGATTTGATGCTTCTAACGACTTGTCGTTTAGACCATTTAGAAATAGGCTAGTTGGCTTAGGAAACCATAGAATCTAAAATACGGAAAATTACACTTTTCAAATAAATACCTTTTACTATATAAAACCGTTTTCTAAAGCATTAGTATTTTAAAGTGCCACTACAACCCATCTTTGGGGAACCCGTTCAGGATCGTGCGGTTTATCGCGCACCCTCGGGCTAGTAGTGCTAGATTCAGACCTCCGCAAGGAGCATTCGGTCTCGAAAGGTTTAAAAAACGACATCTTAAGAAAATGAGATTTTTGGAATATAAAATATTTATTAAAAATTATTTTTGTATAAACATATGTATATTTATCATTTAAATATCTATTTTACTATAATATAAATTTTTCACTTTTTCCTAAAAATCACAATAATAAATTTTACACTAAAATACCATGAACTTCAAAGAATCAATATTACAGATAAATACCTATAACTTGTACATTTTCACTAGAAATGTCACAACATAAAATCCACCCTCATTGCAACTCTAAAAACGAACAATAAATACTTGAGGTGTATTTTGAAAAGTATATAAAAGTATTTTTACATAAAACCCCCTCAAGTTTATAAATTAACCTAAGTACCCTAGCAATTATAAGACTTCGATTCACCTTTCTGATTGTCTGACTCGGGTTTGAGTCTGATTAATCTGACTTGAATATGATTCAAGTCAATCTATAATCTACAATATTCCAATTCAATATGAACTCATGAATCCATGAATACAATTATCAATTTATACAACTTGACCGAACCGAACCATGGATATATTCCTTTTACATGATTCTCAGTTATTCCATTTACATGACTCTATGGTTACAACCGCTTACTGATATCATGGTTTCGGTCAGTCAATCAATCTTACAATCAATACAATTTACAAGATAACAATATAAACAAGACATCACGGGGTTTAAGGGGTAGACTGGTACGGTATGTTAAAGGCGGCATGAGGTGGCCACTTAAGACGTAATTACATCCATGCCATTGTTTCGTGGTATTATCGATGGAGCCTTATACTACAGGTTACCAAGGTCCCCGGTGTTAGTGGGACTCCCCTCGTATACACTGACATCTTCTGTACCAGGCTACAAACAACAGCGTTAATACAACATTACAATATTATAATACAACATTAAAAGCTACTCTCTCTCTCTCTCTCTTACTCTCTATCTATTTCTCCCTTATCTTTGGGACTTACCGAGTGACCTGTTCGCTGACGACATTCTATTTCTTTCTTCTTTGAATGTCGTCAGGTGGTTTGGACCCGGCGGAGATCGAACCATCTCAAGAAGACTTGGAGCAGTTTACCGAAGACCTTGCACATTAGTTTTATTGTACACTTTTCCTTTCTGTATTTTTCATTTCCTGTTATGCCACTGTTTAGGCATCTTTTTATTTCAGTTGTATTTCCTTTCATGTATTGTACAAAGAATGTTAATAAATAAAAGTTGCTGTTCTTTTTATTTCTTGTCTCTTGTGTACTTATTTTATATTGCTTAGATATGTTTAGCGTATGTACTTCTGAGTATATACATAGAGGATCTCGTCGCGTCTCCTTCGCCGTATACTGGGAAGCGGGGCGTGACAATGACTTGAGGAGAGAGAGGGGGGGGGGACATAATGATGAGAGTGAGCATGCTTGTAGAGAGAGAGATAAGTGAGAATAATTGAGAGCGAGAGAAGGGGGCTGCCTCCATTCTCAATTCCCCCACCATTTTCACCTCCTTCTTCATCTTCTTCAAGCTCACCTCCCTCCACTTCAACCCCAATTATCATCTCAAAAACCTTGTCAAAACCTTATACTCCCTTCACAAAAATTTATCCCCATCTCTTCCTCTACACATTGAACCAAGCAAAGTGGGATTTTGACAACATTGGGATTTCTAGGGTTTTTTTTTTGGAGTAACCATGAGGTATATCCCTTTTCATTTAGAGTAGTTTTGATTTCCTAGCTTTTGTTTAAGTTTAGATGTCGTTTAGTGATGGATGTGTGAACTTTGAAATCCCAAGAGAAGGGTTTGGGAAATTGATGATGTTTTGTGGCTGTCAATGAGACTTTTGAGGTGATTCTTGACCTGGACAATAGCATAGAAACCAAAATACGGATTTAGGATTTAGTTCATGTCGGTTTTGTGAGGATATAGGATGTGCAGGGAAATCTGAAGCAACCCGGGGACTTTTTGAGTTTAGCAAACAATACCAGAGACCCATTTTAGACCATAGGAGACTACCATGACAAAACGAACCCCATCTAAGCCTCTGGAACCGAGGTGACCGGATTTTAGTGGGTAGTGGCCGGCCATGTGGTGGGCAATTGGGTCCAGGTTCCTTCAGTAGCTCATATACACCATGTACAGCACCTTAGACTTGTTTTGTGCACCTTGATGTTGCCTGAGTCAAAATCTGGAAGCACTTTGGTGTGATTTTGGCTATATTTTCCATATTTTGAAATGTTTGGTTTTGCTATTTGGATTTGTGTTAGGTTGTTGGATGTTTGTACATCAACAACAAGGGTTGTTTGGTTAGTTTTGTACGCGTAAGCTATAGGTTCTAACCTATGAGCAATGCGCATGCCGTTTGGATTTCAGAACATTGATTTTAATAGCGTTGCGATATGTGTTATTATTGTAGATACTTTCGCATGGATTCCGAGGCGACGGTGCGTGGCATCATCGACTTCGGCAAGCGAAGAACAAGGTGAGTAGATCTATACCTCCGTACGTGGTGAGTTTGACTTGAGCTTTGATCCATACCCTTGACTAGAGAATGCCGTATGATGGAGTATACCGTACGGGATGTTGTGTGGCTAGATGCAGATTGATAGATTCACCGACTCGGTCTTGTAGACACGTATACCTTATAGCATTTGCATATAATTTACCTTATGCTGCATTCATATTATTCTCATTGCATTACTTATATCTGTGCTAGTACACCTGCACCATTATCGATGATGCGTATGTTACACACACACAGATTTGTAGGCTCACACACTTCATCATCGATAATTGCCATGTCACTACACAGTAGGATTGCTGCATCATGATATGACTCTTCGCATAACATGCTTGCGTATATACCACTTGTATATCCATATTGGCGCACATACATATTGTACACTCATGCTTGCTATATACCACTTATACATCTATATTGGCGCACATACATATTGTACACTCATGCTTGCGTATATACCACTTATACATCTATATTGGCGCACATACATATTGTACACTCATGCTTGCGTATATACAACTTGTACACCTATATTGGCGCACATACATATTGTACACTCATACTTGCGTATATACCACTTGTACACCCATATTTGCGCACATACATATTGTACACTCATGCTTGCATATATACCACTTGTATATCCATATTGGTGCACATATACATTGATACATCCATACTTGTGCATATACATATTGTACCTACATAGATAACTGGTTTTATTGGGAAATTAGGAACCGCATGTTATATTTTAAAAATTGGAATCATTTAAAAGAGCGGTTTTCCCTTAATATGTCATATCACTGTTCCATGTTGCATGATATACGGATATGCTTACATTTCTATTATATGTCGCATACATCATGCTCTATGATTTTACACATTGAGATATACTGTTTTCATGAGATTTCTTGATTTGAGTACCGTGGCATTCTAAAAGAGATTGTGTTGTTTTAAAAACCCGGTTTCTCTTGATATGATATTTCAGTGCGTCCACCATGCGTTTTCTCGGTTCTAAGACGTGTGACATGTGAAACCCGATTCGAGGAGCTGGATGAGGTCGATTGCGGGTACATGGTGGACCCGGTATGGAACCCAATGCGAGAACGGATTGCTGTGCTGCAGACGGTGAGCCTGGCAATGGGACTACTACCTACCGTGATAGTATTTGGGCTCGGCGGATATCCGGAGGATACCGACCGGAGTCGAGAGATGATATAGGCCGATCCGGACTGACGGAGCCCGTGGGCCGATCCGGACTGACGGAGCCCGAGATATGAGGATTTACGTGTCGATACTGGATACGGGTTTCATGATGTTTTCGGGTGTCGATGTTGGGCACCCAGGTTCCATGATTTTGATGTGTAGCGAGGGACACCCGTTGATTTATATCCTCATACTTTCATGCATATGCTTTTATGATATTTACAGACATTGATTATATGATTGGACGAGATCCACATGCATACATACATTGATTATATGGTTGGACGAGATCCACATGCATACATACATTGATTATATGGTTGGACGAGATCCGCTTGCATACAGACATTGGTTATATTGTTGGATTATATCCACATACATATAGGTATTGATTATATTGTTGGCACATATGATGACCCGGCCGCCCTAGATATCATAGTATTACCTTTATGATATAGTTGACCTATGAGTCGTTGTTTATTCGATTTCTACTTGTAGATGTTTTTCTACTCACGAGTTGGCAACTCATCCCCGTTGTGCCACAGTTCTTGCAGGTTGACCGCATGGATCCGTAGCGGTATCGTTGGCACATAACTTCATTTGGGTGTTTTGCATTGGTAGGTGGGGCATTTCTATCGTACCCACTCTTGTATTTATATTTCACATTGCATCTAATCAACTCCATCAATCAAAATTAGTAAATTGTATAAGTAATGAGACTTAGTGAGATTGTGGTTGCGAGACTTAGAGCGAGGGGTTTTCCGCTACTTGTGGTTTTGATGTCTTGCTTATTTCTTTATCTTTTTGTGGTGAACTTCACCGTTGGGCGTCGTATACTTACATATACTGTCTTGCATGGTTGTGATCCGCCGTTTGGCGAAGAGCTAGCTCCCGCTTGGGGATGCCATTATCCTTGTTATGTATTGTGGTTTTGGATCAAAATATACAAAAGAGGTGCTGCCCAAATTTTTAAAAGACGAAACACGTTTTCAAACTAGCAAATTTCACTTGCATTTTCATGTTCCTTTTCTATGCATTAAGAAAAACTTGATTTCATTATACCTTTATTTCAAAACTTCACCTCCTTTATTTTCTAAAAAGGTTTAGATTTCTGGGTTTCAGCTTACTTGAATTACGTTATGCTTTTAAACGTTGCGTGATTTAAGTGCTGGTCACGAGCTAATATTTTGGGTCGTGGCACTTCTCTTTGGGTCGATACTCCCACCTCCTACCCTCGTTGCCTCAACGCCGATGGAGGAAGCCCAGAGGAAGTCTTTCTTCCACAGGCTGGTTTCCCAAGCTGCTACTTTGCCGACGGAATCAGTCCTCAAACAACTGGCACCTGCCAAGGACCAAGGTCGACGCGGGGGGTAGAATATTCAAGCTCCTAAAGGAAATAGGGGGCTGGCTCGGCAAAATTGTGAGGCTAATCAAATCCCGGCCGTAAGAAACGGTCGACGTCGATATCGACATCATACAAAATGAGCTGGGGGCAGTTCTCCGTATGGTCCTGTTTCAACCCCAGTGGTGAATGTTGTTCCAACCGGGAACAGCTTAAAATTGTTGCGTAGGGTCAGACAAAATTCTCCTACCGCAATATTGAAGAAATCTCCATAGTCCAGGGAGATCCCACGAGAGCAGAAACCAGTTTGCTCCCTAAAACAACTTTCCTCATCTGTATATAAAGTGCGAAAGCAAGTGAAGGTCTCTGTCGTCAACCGCGGCCCTTCCCCTAGACGTCAGCCAAATTCTGAAAAATTCTCTTTCAAATACATGGGGACTCGTCCCAAGACGGATCCTGATACAACGGTTCCTCCCAAAACCAAAGCGGATTTTCACTAAAAAGGAGGCCCAAGAAAGCTCAAGTACCCGAAGCAAACTCCAAAGGCCAAAAACTCCAAACACCCCAAGCCTGGGGGCATGGTAGTTCACATAGTCTATGTGGTGAATTCCAAAGATGAAGTTCGAGTTTCTACTAGTCACCGACCTCAAACTCGGTCCTTAACAAAAGTTCAATTACAACGTGAAAAGCTGCAGGAGATGCTTGCTCAGGCGGCACCACTCGCTAATCCATCGTCTAAGGCAAATCCCGAAGACGCACCTGAAGAAAGAATAGAGAAGGAGTCTGATATTGATTTCCTAAAGCGCGCTCTTAAAAGGGGAGATGCAGAAGCGGCAGAAATTCCACTAAAATGAACCAGCTGGCCCATCTGATTCAGAATATGGTTGGAATGATGGTTCAATCGGAACCACTGGCAGATGAACTGCCGGTAGTCGGTCTTAAAGATAAGGATGACATTTCAAATCCTCTGCAAAGCTCATCAATGGCTGAGGAGGAAATGATTCCTAAAGCAAAGCTGAACGAATATATCGCTTAGCAAATTGAAGCTCACTACGCCAGTGAAGCCGTAAATAGATCAATCAAGATTGGTCGACCGTATCCGACATGGCACAATCAAATATAGTACCCGCCAGAGTACACACTTCAAATGTGGCACATGTACAAAAGAACTGAGAATTCTCCCCGGCACATTGCGCGATTTGAACCCATGTGCGGCAATACTGATATACTTCTCCTCTGACAGTTCATCGGCTGTCTGGTTGGCATTGCCTTTGAATGGTATGCGAAACTCCCGAATGACTCCATGAATACCTTTGACGAAATGGAGATGCCCTCCTGTCAGAGATTCGCTAGTGTGAATAAACGCACTACCGTGACGGCACTAGTCAACGAAAGGGTTAGACCGAATGAGACTTGGGTTCAATGTGTTACCCGATGGCGAAATCTCTGGTCAAAAACAAGCAATGCATTAGATGATGAAGTTGCAGCCATGGGAATGCTCATAACCACTCTTGACCCAAATTTAAAGGCATCCTCGTATATGGCCCTCTTCAAGCCGACAACCATCCAAGAGCTCATGGATAAAATGACTCGATTTGATCAGCTGAGTTAAGACCCTTCATCATCCGATGAAGATGGATGAAAAGCGGAGGTAAGGTGGTATTTGTCGCCGACGCTCAACAAAAAAATGAGCGACTTTGAAACAACCTGTCACTAAAATAGTGACGGCATGGGTACTCGCTCCCTCCGAGGTTTACACAGAGGGCATATTTCTCACTGGAGGAAAAATCTCTACATAAGATGGTCCTTTCTTCTCAAAGAATAGAAAGGATATCAAGGGGATTAAAAATGAGTCCTGCAGTCAAGTGGAATATCCCACT
This sequence comes from Agapanthus africanus, assembly GCA_030015575.1. Taxonomy (NCBI): domain Eukaryota; kingdom Viridiplantae; phylum Streptophyta; class Magnoliopsida; order Asparagales; family Amaryllidaceae; genus Agapanthus; species Agapanthus africanus. The sequence continues at coordinate 71,920,709 of CM057337.1, read as the reverse complement.
TGAACCCCCAAAAAAAACAAAAAAAAATACGGCATGTCCACAAGCAAAATGGGAACGGATGAAAATCCGAAAGGGCGCTGTGAGTAAAAACAGCAGGACTACCGGCGATATTTGTGAAAACCCGAAAGGGCACAGACTCGTAAAAAAAACGATACGTCCCCAAGCAAAATGGGCACGGATGAAAACCCGAAAGGGATCCGTGAGTAAAAACAGCAGGGCTACCGGCGAGTTTGTGAAAATCCGAAAGGGCGCAGACTCATAAAAAATCTATGCACACTGGCAAGGTCCTCTCGACCTTGTAAGAAGAAAATACCTGCGTGAGATCCTTACGACTCACAAGGGAGCAACACACTTAGGGATCCCCACGATTACTGAGGATAAACACACTTATGAGATCCTCACGACTCGTAAGGAGAAACATCTTTATGAGACCCTTACGGCTCATGAAGTCAAAATCCTTAGTCGACAGGATCCTAATCCTGTTTGCTAAGCCATCTTTGTTCGAATCGACAGAGACAAATGATGATTCGCTCCTGGCAATGTCCCAGTGATAGCGATGCTGATACCTAAATTGGTATCAAATTCCAAGTCGTTTCGCGGCAAATGATGATTCGCTCTTGGCATCATTCCAGTCCCAGCGATACTGATGCTAAGATTGGTATCAGATCTTGAGTTCCATACTCGCAAAAAAAAAAGGTACGTCCATAAGCAATATGGGCATGGATGAAAACCTGAAAAGGCTCTGTGAGTAAAAACAGCAGGGCTACCGGCGAGTTTGTGAGAACCCGAAATGGCGCGATCTCGTTAAAATACACTTGTAAAGTCCTCTCGACCTTGTAAGGAGAAAACTACCTGCGTGAAATCCTTATGACTCACAAAGGAGCGACACACTTGGGGATCCCTGCGATTCCTGAGGAGAAATTACACTTACGAGATCCTCACGACTCGTAAGGGGAACCGTCTTATGAGACCCTCACGGATCATAAGATTCGAAAGTCTTAAACTACAGGGATCTGAATCTGTTCTTAAGCCATCACATTACCCAGACTGCCTTACAAGCGGTTCAATACTGACCCTTGTATGCAATCCACGGCACAAATAAACATTTCCTTGTCGAGTCCCACCAATGACGAGGAATGCCCTCATTTGATGAATAAACACTTGTAGGTCCTCTCGATTTAAAAGGAGAAAACACTCTTGCAAGATCCTTACGACTTACAAGAGAACACACACTTAGGAATCCTCACGATTCCTGAGGAGAAAAGACACCTACGAGATCCTCACGACTCGTAAGGAGAAAATCTTTATGAGACCCTTACGGCTCATGAAGTCAAAAGCCTTAGTCGACATGATCTTAACCCTATTTGCTAAGCCACCTTTGTTCGAATCGACAGAGGCAGATGATGATTCGCTCCTGACAATATTCCAGTTGTAGCGATGCTGATACCTAAATCGGTATCAAATTCCAAGTCCTTTCATGGTAAAGGATGATTCGCTCCTGGCAACATTCCAGTCGCAGCGATACTGATGCAAGATTGGTATCAGACCTTGAGTTCCATACTCGAAAAAAATTGCATATGAAATAGCCGAAATGTTTGGGCAACTCGCAATAAAAATCAGCGAGTAAAATATATGCATACAAAATAGCCGAAATGATTGGGCAACTCGCAATAAAAAACAGCGAGTAAAAAAAAACAGCCGAAATGATTGGGCACTGCGAAAAATAGTCGAAATGATTGGACAATCGCGACTTTCGCGATACAAAAAGCTGAAATGATAGAGGATCGCGGAAAGAAAACAAAAAATACATATGAAATAAAGAAACTTTTGCCCTGCAGGTAAGTCCATACTGACCCCTGTATACAATCCATGGGCATAAACGAAAGGGAACCACATTTCCCCACCAGACTCTGTCAAAGGGACAATCAGATCTCGACGGCAACATCTGCAACGAATTTTCCTCTGACTCCAGCAGGATGCAAACGTAACGTCAACAACCGACTTCAGGGTCGCAACCAATCGGAGCTACGGCAACGTCCCTAGTTCTAAATCTCGACAGCCACGTCTACAGCCTAGAGAACATCAACGGCGTTCCTTCTCATTCCAGCAGGATTCGGATGCGACATCACCAATCGGAGCCACCGCAAAGTCCCTAGTTCCAAATCTCGACAGCCACGTCTACAGCCTAGAGAACAACAACGGCGTTCCTCCTCATTCCAACAGGATTCGGACGCGACATCACCAATCGGAACCACGGCAAAGTCCCCAGTTCCAAATCTCGACAGTTCACAGGCAACCTAGAGATCAACAGCGGCGTTCCTTCTCAACTCCTGCTGGATGCAGATGCAACGTCAACAACTGACCCCAGGGTCAAAACAACGGAGCCATGGCAAAATCCCTAGTTCCAAGCCTCAACGGTTCACAGGCAACCTAGAGACAACCGCGACATTCGTCTCGTTACAGCAGACACAATACCAGCAAACGAAGTAAAGGAAAAATCCCTAACTTCAGGGTCTTGACGGCAACTAAAATAAAACCTGAAAGACTATTGGAGATCATCCCACACCAGCGCGGAGTGGTTATGACTCATCGGGGCTCCCAAACTAAGCCTAATCTCAAGTAAAAAGCGACATGGAATATCCCTAACGCTTGCTCTTTCGACGGTAATACTACCTGGAAGATTGCTTGAAGACGTCTTGTCCAGCCCCCGAAGGGATCAGAGACACGACAGTCGTGGGGCCACTCGAACAGCAAGATTGCATATCGAGGAGTACGCTAGCCAATACGACGATACGACGGACAAAACCCTAGTACCACAGACCCTAACGAACCTCTGTCGTAAAGAGCGGAGGTTAATTGTGACGTTAGGACATCATTGCGAGAACTTCTCGATTCGTCTCGACTCGTAAGGAAATTAGTGTCCTTGCGAGAACTTCTTGATTCGTCTCGACTCGTAGGGAAAAGCCTTAGGCAATGGGGATAAGGACCTGTTTCCTAAGCACTGGGGCACTGCAAGTCGGTCTAAGATGGACCCTTGCATACTATTCACATGCCACACTCTCCAAAGTCGAATCTCGATAAAGAAGGAAACAACCACTTACGAGTCCTCTCGACTTGTAAGCGGGAAAAATTCTCTTGTGAGATCCTTACGACTCTCAAGAAAAAACACACTTAGGAGTCCTCATGACTCCTAAGGAGAAAATACACCTACGAGATCCTCTCGACTCATAGGGAGAAAAGTTTTTATGAGACCCTCATGGCTCATAAAGTTGAAAAGTCTTAGGTGGCAAATCATAACCCTGTCTCTTAAACCGTCACTGCCATGCAAGTCGGTCCAAGATGGACTCTTGCATACTATTCACGGGCCACACTCTCTGAAGTCGAATCTAGACAAGGAGGGAAACAACCACTTACGAGTCCTATTGACTTGTAAGCGGGAAAATTCTCTTGTGAGATCCTTACGATTCTCAAGCAAAAACGCACATAGGAAGACTTACGATTCCTAAGGAGAAAATACACCTACGGGATCCTCTCGACTCGTAGGGAGAAAAGTCTTTATGAGACCCTCACGGCTCATAAAGTTAAAAAGTCTTAGGCGGCAGATCCGAACCTGTTTCTTAAGCCATCGCTGCTTTACAAGGAGGTCAATATGGACTATCTACGGGCTACATTTGCCAAAGCTATATTCGCCGCTGAAATAAAGAAGCTACTTACGGGGCCTCACGATTCGTAAGGAAAAATATCCGAGTGAGATCCTTACGACTCACGGAGGCGATGAACACTTAGAAATACTCACGATTTCTAGGGAGAATTTACACCTACGGGATCCTTTCGACTTGTAGGGAGAAAAACCTTCTTGAAACTCTTACGGTTCATGAAGATGGAAAAAGTCTTAGGCTACAAGGACCCTAAATTTATCTCTTAAGCCATCAATTCTCTGGCCACGCATAACAATGCACTACTTCACCCACGTACATACTTACGTGGGCAAAGTAATGGGGGACATTTGTTCCCGGCAAAATTTTGGCTCAAAACTTGCTCCCTTAAAAACAATATATAATAATAACAATAAAATAAAAATAAAGGAAAAACTCCACATGCAAAGCATGAAAGTACTGCCTCGGATAGAAGTAAATCCTATGATGGCGCCTCACGTGCTCCTCACGCGGGCGCCAATGTGCAAAACAAAAAAGAAATCTATTAAATAAGAGTTAAACTCTTAGGAGGCAGCGCCTCACGTGCAAAGCATGAGAGCGTCAGCACCCAGAGTCAAAGACACTGAGGCAGTGCATCACGTGCAAAGCACAAGAGCGCTGAGCGCCAGCACTAAAGAGTCAAAGACTCTGAAGCAACGCATCACGTGCAAAGCACGAGAGCGCTGAGTGACAAGCGCTGGGAGTCAAAGACTCTGTGACAGCGCATCACGTGCAAAGCACGAGAGCACTGGCGCTAGAACTAAAAGTTCTCTGCCGTTGGACCAAAGATCCAACGGAGATGATAAATCATCAGAGCACAGAATTAAATTCTGATTGAGAAAACAATCTTCCCAAACTTTCTAAACAAGAAAGATTGTGCTCTGTAAATCAGAGCACCGTTGGATCAAAGATCCAACGGTGATTAAAAATCACCAAGCTACGGAATAAGCTCTGTAGGGGAAAATATCTTCACAATCTTTCTAAACAAGAAAGATTGTGCTCTATAAATCAGAGCACCGTTGGATCAAAAATCCAATGGTGATTAAAAATCACCAAGATACAGAATAAGTTCTGTATGGGAAAATATTTTCCCAATTTTGTTAAAAACAAGAAGATTGTCTTCTGTAAAACAGAAGCCCTAGAATCAAAGATCCAAAGGTGGGGAAACATCCCCGAATCAATCAGAGAAAGATTTCCTTAACTGATTCAACAAATCAGCCTTCCCTATATAAAGGACCCAGGACTTCAAGTCGAAAAGAGAGGAACCCATATAAACTTCAAGTTCAAAAAAGGAGAGACAAAGGGAGAGGGAAAGAAAAATAAAGAGAGAATTTAATTCTCTAAAGAAGAGGAACCCCTCCCAAAAGCTCCCACAAAAAGAGAATTTAATTCTTAAACTAAGGGTTTAACTCTTCTCAAAGAACTTAGTTCTTCCTCTGGTTAAAATCTGCAGAAGCAAATCTCCCCACAAGTTGAGAATTTAATTCTCATCGGGGAGATTCTGTCATGCAGATTCAAAACCTAGGGTAAAGAACTGAATCCAAAAGAGTTTAACTCTTACATAACATATAGGAATTTAATTCCTCTGAAACTAGGGTTTAACCCATTAAAAAAGAATTTAATCGTTTTAAAGAACAAAAGGAGAACTTGATTCCTCAGAACCATAGAAGAGCGGCTTGGTGATTCATTAGCGTTCAATGCTACACAATAAAAACTCACGTGTTCCCACGTGAGCACCTTTGAGGAATGAAAAAGGAAAGACTGAAATCTAGCCACGTGACCCCTGAGAAGTGCTCAGCACTTATAAAAGAGAAAAGGGAATAAACCCTATTTTTGGAGCACCTCACATGACCCCACGTGACCCCTGAGAAGTGCTCGGCAATTATAAAAGGGAATAAACCCTATTTTTGGAGCGCCTCACGTGACCCCACGTGACCCCTGAGAAGTGCTCAGCACTTATAAAAGAGAAAGGGGAATAAACCCTATTTTTGGAACGCCGCGTGACCCCACGTGACCCCTGGAAAGTGCTCAGCACTTATAAAAGAGAAAAAAAGGAATAAACCCTATTTTTGGAGCGCTTCACCTGACCCCACATGACCCTTGAGAAGTGCCCGGCACTTAAAAGAGAAAAGGGAATAAACCCTATTTTTGGAGCACCTCACGTGACCCCACGCGACCCTTGAGAAGTGCTCAACACTTATAAAAGAGAAAAGGGAATAAACCTTATTTTTGGAGTGCCTCATGTGACCCCCAAGTAGTGCTTAGCACTTATAAAGGAAAAAGGGAATAAATCAAAGGCAGTTTCCACTTTTGGACGCCTCACGTGATCTCACGTGACCCAATAGCGCTCAGCGCTCAGAAAAGAACAAGGGAATAAATCCAAGAAAAGAGTGCCTCAAATTCTTGAAGTTTAATACAATTTCAAGTGCCTCACGTGACCCCACGTGAGCGTCTATGAATTTTAGTGTTTAACACTATTTTGAACACCTCACGTGGGAGCACGTGAATGCTGAATATATATTAGTGTTGAACAATATGAAAGGCTAATATTACCCAGACTCAAACCAAATTTTCCAAGGACCTCAATGGATCCCCTCATGCTCAGGATCTCCAAAACCGATCTCAGCCACGAAAACAGCTAATGAGCTACCACCCCATCCCTCCAGTCGGGACATTGGTTCAAGGGTACATCTCTTCATACCTCTGATACATGTCGTTGTAATCCTTCAACGTCTTCAGAGAGATGGAGGGTCCCAATAACCGATAACCTTTGGCGTATCCCCAAACTGGTTAAACCAAAACCCTATGGACTATGAGGTCCTTAAACTCATGTACTATGATGTCCTTAAACTTTATGGACTGTGAGGTCTTTAAACTCATAGACTATGATGTCTTTAAACTGGACTATGAGGTCCTTAAACTCATGGACTGTCACGCCCCGCTTCCCAGTATACGGACAGAGGACGAGACTGGTCCACTACGTATTTACTGTGAAGTAAATACGCTAAGCGTATCTAAGTAATATAAAAGTAAGCACAAGAGACAAGAGATATAAACTGAACAGCAACTTTATTTATTAACATTCTTTTGTACAATACATGAAAAGTAAATACAACTGAATAAAAAGCAATGCCTAAACGATGGCATAACAGAAATGAAAGTACTAAATGGAAAGTGTACAATGACTAGAGCTCGGGGACTTCACTGAACTGGTCCAAGTCTTCAGCGCTGGGATCGATCTCTGATGTGTCCAGATCACCTGACGACATTTAATAAAGAAAGAAAGAGAATGTCGTCAGCGAACAGGTCGCTCGGTAAGTCCCAAAGATAAGCGAGAAATAGAATAGATAGAATAAGAAGGTATCTTTTAAAGTTGTATTATATTGTTGTAATGTTGTATTAACGCTGTTGTTTGTAGTTTAGTACAGAAGAATGCCAGTGTATACGAAAGGAGTCTCTATATGCCAGAGACTAGAGGCAAGTATAGTACAAGGAACCGTTTATGCCACGGTACAACAACAACTGGATTCATGTTAGGTGTATTAAATCTTACTGTCTCATGCCACTTTTAACACCTTCCGTACCAATCTACCCCTTAAACCCCAAGATGTCTTGTTTGTATTGTTTGTTTTGTAAATTGTATTGGTTGTATAATTGGATGACTGACCGAAACCATGATATCAGTAAACGGAGATAACCGTAGAATCATGTCAATGGAATAACTGGAGAACCATGTAAATGGAATGTATATCCATGGTTCGGTTCAGTCAAGTTATATAGATTAATAATTGGATTCATGGATTCATGTTGAATTGTAATATTGAAGATTATATATTGTAGATTGTAGACTGTAAATTGTAGATTGTACTTGAATCATATTAAAGTCAGATTATAATGAGACTCAAACCTGAGTCAGACAATTAGAAAAGTGAATTGAAGTCCTGATTGTTTTGATATTATCGGTAACCGCTGCACATGGACGACATGATTTGTGTCTTTTTCAAACACGATTACCGTATTGATAACACCATTATTAAGTTGTCTACCTTAAGTAGGCAAGCACCCACTTCTCCGGCTCCCTGAGGCTCAAGAGATTGGTCCCGCTTAAACCTATATTTAGTAGGGTCCTTAGGGTAATTTATAGAATTTGAGGGGGTTTTATGTAAAAATACTTTTATATACTTTTCAAAATACACCCCAAGTATTTATTATTCGTCTTTAGAGTTGTATTGAATGTAGATTTTATATTGTGGTATTTCTAGTGAAAATATCCTAATTTCATAAATAAAGGTATTTATTTGTAATATTGATTTGTATGGAATTCATGGTATTTTAGTGTAAAATGATTCTTGTGACATTTGTAGAAAAAGTGGAATATTTGTAATAATTCAAAATAGATATTTTTATGTTACATATACATATATTTATATGAAAATAATTGTAGTATATATATAATATTCTAGAAATCTCGTTTTCTTAAGATATCGTATTTTAAATCTTTCGAGACCGAATGCTCCTTACGGAGGTCTGCATCTCACACTACTAAGCCCAAGGATATGCGATAATCTGTACCATCCCGAACGGGTTCCCCAAATGGATTGTAGCGGCGCTTTGCAAAGATTTGTATAAATACCAATCATTAAGAAAAAACGGTTTTATTAATTATGGTATTTATTTATAAAGATGTCGATTTCCCGTATTCTATGATCTAGGGTCTCCTAAGTCAACTAGACTGCTCTTTACCGGTCCAAAGCGATAAGTTGTGAGATATCCCTCAAATCGTCTCTTCACCGCCAATTGTGGCCAGGTAAGTACAACTGAAGAAAGGAGGGATCCGCTCACGAATCACCGTGAGACGGGCCTTTTAAAGTTACCTTTCTCACTTGTCTAGCCTAGACACCACAAAATTAGGTTTAGATAAATGACTAAATGCTCACAACCTTCCTCTGTCTTAATGAGCGCGACAGTCCTTAATTGGCTGAGTCTAGATATTTTTATTATTAGCTCAAAATTTATTTATTTGTAAAGATCTCGATTTCCCGTATTCTATGTTCCCGAGGGTATCTTGCTATGTTGCATATGAGTGTATGAGGAGGTAGGTCGTTACCTCGTGATCTACTTAAAGGTATAACTAGTTTAATGGTTTAAATGTATAATTGAAACAATGTGGTATTTAAATGAAAAATACGATAAAGTGAAATAGCCATCATTTTATGAAATGAAACTTGATCAATTTGGTTGATTAGTGTTTAATAGTCAACATAAGGGAGTTTAAGTATAATTGTATTAACGAGAAGTGAAGTTTTATAAGAAAACTGAATCGAAAATCGGATTTGTTCCGATTCCGTCAGATTTTGTAAATCTGTATTTTTAAAATGGAAAAGAAAGTTAGAACTGGGACTTACGAGCTTTGGACAATAACGAGAGTAAGATGGAAGGAGAGGAATTGCCGGTGCGTCGCTTCGTCGCTGAGAGCTCCTAGAATGATCGCCGGAAGTTCGCCGGGAATTTCATCGTAGTTTCGCTTCGTGCTCATTTTTAAAGTACATAAGTTTCTTGGAAATTTTAGAGAGTTGGCTCAGAGTTTTAGGTTTAGAGTGTAGAGGGTAGGGGTGATATTTATGGGGTTAGGCTAGGGTTAGGGTAAATGAAGGGTTTTTAATTAAAAAATGTACAAAAAATGTTAAAATTCATTAAAAATAGAGTAAATAGGGATTAATGGTGTCTCTGAAACCGATCCAATTAAATGGAGTATGCAGGGGGGTAGGGCAGATGAAAAGTCACAACTCCCATGTTGGGGACTCGGCCGTCCGGCCGAGTCCGGCCCGTCCGCCGGCCGACTCGGCCAAGTCGGGGCATGGGAAGGTGGGGGGTCTCCTGATGTACACTCTGGTATATTTACTTTTTCAGGGGTAGTGGAAAAATTGGGAGTTATCACGTGTTGACTGTTGGACTTCTAAAAAAATTTAAAACAAAATAATATTAAAAATAATATGGCGCATGAGATTTGAACTCTGGTGGCTTGGTTCAGCAATGCAAGTTATTATCAATGAGCTACAAGCTCTTTCTTGTAATTAAATTTCTAATTAATTACTTAAGTCTTGTCCTTAGGCAATAAATACCCCTTTATGGATTTTTGAAATTTTTTTGTAAAAACTTGTATAGGAAATTTATGGTTGTTATATGGACTATGATGTTTTTAAACTTCATGGACTATGATGTTCTTAAACTTATGGACCGCCACGTCCCTAAACTAAAACGATAGAGTCCAAATACTCTTTCGTTGGATCTAAATGATCCCAAAATCTTGTTGAGTAGATCTTAGTCTAAAATTAGATTAACGTATCCTCAACAAACGTTTATGTTGATCTTAATCTCAATGAGAATAACGATCCTTATGTTAGTTATATGTATGCCCTAGAGGCCATTACTGTACATACGATATATATTGTAGTGGATGCTAGGACATATATAGGGAGGACTTTCTTGCTCGACATGATAATATGCTATCTGGTTGTACTTTATCTTAACATGTACTCTAATTGTCTCTATGTTACATGTTGATAAAGCCCTTAGGATATGTACTCGACTACTGGGACTATGATGAGATCATACTAGTGGGGCCACGGTAGTCGACGAGTACATCCTATAACTGTTCCTAGTCGAGGGTGTATCGAGACAGGGCATCGATACACCAGAGTAGACTAGCGTATACGCATCTTGATCCATATGATGGACGATGGATGATCCCATATCTATCGGTGTTTGACATCAAGGATGGTGTACGGGTGCTCAGTGGAGACTGGGTACACTGGACGGACTCGCCGAGAACTCCCAGATGGTATTATACCATACGTCAGATGGCAGTTCTCCGGTGACACTGGTACAGAGTAGTCTGTTGACCCGAGATCGTCATAGAGTCTTGTGTGATTCCCACTGTGCTTTGATTTCTATCATACCACGTCCAAGAGGGCGTGCAAAAAGGTGGCTTTTGGGTACAGTCCCGAATCACATGGAGGCAATGAGCGATAGGAGGGGATTCGTCTCTCCCGGTATAGGGAGTTGATGTTGTGCTGTGTTCGATTGGCTATAACCGGAAATCCCTGGCCAGGGTTGCTGAGATTTACTGGTAAGTGTTATCAGTAGTTTCTCGAACTGTTATAGACCTCAAATCGACACGACTTATCAAGCTACTGGGGTCTGACGTTTACCACCCCTAGGCGAGATATGCAACATATCAGACGACGAGACCGGACTGTACGGGAGTGTTACTGTTTGGATTCACAGGAGAATGTACAGGCTTGCTCGTTGATCTTCTGAGCGCTCAATACCTGGGTAGCTGTTACGTTTAGCTGACCGCTTGCAGCTTGTGGGTGATTGATATGATCATCACCTACTGCCGGCGTATTGACGATTCTTTAGAGTCCTACACAGAGGTTTCTTGGCTCAGGCAAAATGGGGTAGGAGCACATATGTGATATGTACGAGACCGAGGATAATGCGATATGTGATACCGTATTATATTCTCGCGATATTTGATATCAGCCGGGTCATCGGATCAAGTGTTGATTCGATGAATCGGTACGGATAAATATTAGTCGGTTATATGCGATATAGCCGGATTGTCGGATCAAGTGTTGATTCGATAATTTAATGTATAATAATATATTTGATATATTAAATTGCATTAACTAATATTTGCTCACTAAAAGATTCTTTTTCTCACTCGGGTAATACATTGATATATATGCGATATATGTTAAATGTATTATTTTATTTTGTTACGATAAATATTATATATGTGATATATAATATTGTAACATGATATGATAACTAATGCAACTTGTTTAGTAGAGATTAAACATGGTTAGGGTTTGATTAGGGTTAAGGTTTTCTAGAAGTTTCTAGAAGCTTTCCTTTTTTGTTTTGGAAAAGATATTTTGCTAGATATTTTCTTAACCTAACCAAACCTTTAACCTTAGTCAAATCTCTACAAGGGTTAGTTTGACCATGGTTACATTATTCCTCATATCATTTCATTTACTATTCATCACAAAAGGATTCAACATTATTGTTCATCTTCTTCCTTCATTCTCTTCATGAAAAAGCTTGCTAGTTTTTCTAAAGTGATGAATAAATATGAGAAAAAGATAAATAAAGAGAGCAAAAATCCTACTTCATCATCCTCATCTTCCCTTGCCATTTAGATGAGGGTGTTCACATCATTTCATGAGTGTTAGCTTGTGTTAAAGAAACTTCAAGGTAGATCATCTTAGTATCGAAGATCGGAAGCAAAGGTTGCGTCTTTCTCTTCGTGGAACCTCTCGAGAGTCCGAATCCCGATGATCGTAGCGAAGGGACCACAACACGGAGCATATGAAGTGAAGGACCGGATCTACAAAGGTTTTAATCCCTCTCACTTAGTGTTAAAGTGTTTAGCATGCTTGTTTTCGCCTAATCTCTAGTTTAAAGTTCCGTATTCGGGTTGTTCGGCACGGCTAAATTTTAAATCGGGCATGGTTGATGCCTCGTAGACCCTTGTGCGAGTGCCTAGCAACCCTACAGTAGTATCAGAGCCAAGCTAGAGCTTTAGGCGAAGTCTAGACGAAATTTAAAGTCCGATCGAAACCCGAAACCCCGATAAAACCCGCTCTCTGGACTTTTTCTAAAAACTGGGATTTTTCCACATTAAAAATGCTTAAAAAATTCAGCAGGGAATTATAAGAATTACGGTGCAAAAAGTTTTTGATGAACAGTATAAATCGCGGCGGAACCGCGGCAGAAGCATGCCTTCTGCGGCGGTTCCACGGCGAAATGATGATGTCAGCATCTCCTGTTTGCACAGTAACTCCTATTTTAATATGCTGGATTTTCTGGGAATTTTTAATTCTTATTCTACAGTAGAGTTTTCTGGGGTTGTTTAGGGATTCGATGATTCGATCGGATTATCAGATTTTGTCTATGTGTTTTCCGGGTAATTTTTAGAAACTGTTAAAGTTCGAACGGATATCAATAACTCACTTTTTCCCCTGTCGGAAAATTTTTCAAAAGTTGGATTTTTCTCGTGTTTAAGAATGTTCTAAGTCGTGCAAGTAACTCGGTGGACCCTCTAGAAGACAACAAACCTTAACTCGATTATGTGACCGTCTTGAACAGCTTTTTGAACCTTAGGGTTTGGGGCAGTACGGCGTGCCACATGTGAGGCGTTGGCTTGACCCTTCTACGGCTGGACCATTGGTACTGTGGCATGTAATGAATATTTTTAAACTGATTTCAAGTGTTGAGATATATTGGGAAAATCTTGGGTGCTTGATGATTCGATCGGAAAGTTTAACTTTTTCTATTTATCTGGAATGTGATACAATATTTGGAATCCACAGGTAGTTATGAGATAACTAATTTGAATATTATAAACATAGCAGTTTAGTCTCAGGTGATCGGTTGCTACGGAATTTTGATGTGATCAAAAGTCCGTCGCAATCACGTAGCGTACGCGGATACTCGCCGGGTAAACTTAATAGACAGCTACGCCCTATAGCCCCGACCAAGTGACTGTAGGAGAACCCCGTCGCCGAAAGCATCCGTTCGGGTGCTCGCGGTATTGGTGTTCCGCCTTGGTGCACTTCGTCGACGGTATCGGGGGTGCGGCCGTCTACTAAAGTTTGCGACGAGCATTTGATCAGGACGTCGGGAATCTTGTTGAATTGTCCGACTTGATATTGAAAAGAGTTTTCAATAATGAGACTAAAATGCGGGGTTTATAATTGTTAGGCATGTGATGTCTAAGGAATTCATTTGGTTAGGCATGCGATGTCTAAAGAGGTTGCGGATTCCAACTGTTGTAGTTTTACACTTTCTTTTCTGTGACCGTAAGCGTAGTATGTGGTATATCGCCGGCTTCGTTGCTATACATCAACGACAATCGGGATACGCATACTTGCTTACGTTGATGATATGAGATATTATGTGTTGCTGTGATATGTTGTATTGGATCGTCGCGTTTTGAATAGCCGGGGGTTTTATGTGAGATGAGAGTTTTTTCTTTTTCATTCATGTAAAATTCATTTGTATGTAATATTCTTTTATGGGGCCACTTCCAGGTAGCGGAAGCTGTCACCGTTGTATATTATTTACTTTTCCGCATTAGGTAGACCCAAGACGGGGAGCACAAGTAACCGGGTTCTAGGGTCCAGTGGGAGACCATCTCGAGGAGTCGAGACCGGGTCTCCTAACCCTAGAATTGGCAGTGTTACTTGCCGCTCTCGTAGGGGTCTAGGGATGTGGGTTTGGCTATTCATCGCGACCGTGGAATCCGTGTTTTATACAGGCTCGTATTGAAAACACGGACGTCCTAGTATATCCAATATTTCATATATGTTCTTCTGCTGCAATGTTCTGTGATGAGATCATATTACTGCCTGTGACGAATGTTGATATTATATATATGAGATATATGTTATATTGCAGATTTCGTTTCAAATGTGATGCTTACGAAGCATAATAAAATGGGACTTCATTAATGAGATTAATGAAACTAAAAGAAACCTAAGATGTTGTAGAAACTTGTTTATAAAAACTGGTAGCTACAGTTCTTGCTTTGCATAGCGGTGTTCCTTGTAGAACATCCAGCACCTTATTCGATAAGGAAAGGACCGAGATCCCTTCACCGGGAGTGACTCCTTTAGCAATAACTGGCAGATGCTACAAACTCGGTTTGCCTTTTTGATTGCTTCTATAGTTCTTGCTTTGCACAGTGATATATATGATATATCCCGCACCTCATTCGACGAGGAAAGGACCGACGATCCCTTCACCGGGAGTGACTCCTTTAGCAAAACTAGAAAAGCCTCAAAAACACTCCATTTAAAATCACTCGATTCTACAACGATATCAAGTTCATTACGCAAAGGGTTTTCTTAAAAACCTGTCGTAGCCCTCCGTCATTTCAGATAAGGACTATTTAGTATTCGTGCTGCGTTTGTTGGCCTTTGTCAAGGCGTAGTGTGCGGTAGCTGAATAGTACTTATCTGCTTATGCATATGATGCAGATTGGATTAGGGTATTCGTGCGACCTTGTTGGCCTTTGTCAAGGGCCGTGCGGGTGGGTTTACTTCAATCAAGAAATGACGGGTTGAACTTGACTAGCAGCCTATGGTTTGTTGGCCTTTGTCAAGGTCATAGGAGGCTTGGGGAAAAATACTATTGGGAATTTCAAGTGTTGAAATTTGCAATGAGATTGCATACTTTCTATGAGATAGTTGGATCCCGATACCCGCTGCGAGTAAGAGTTACTCCTGGGAGAGTTTTACACATTACAATTAGCCGATCAAGTAGGTGTCTAGAAAGGTGTTAACGGGGTTACGCCCCTGGAAAAACGAGGTTTATTTTAATTAGGTTCGTGCGAAAGCACGGGGGACCTCCCTCAAAGTACCGACACTGGCCTGACTGAAAGATTGGCGAACTTGTAGGGTGTAATTAATCCCGGCTAGTCTTTCCTTTTAGGGTTTGAAGGAAGATTTGACTAAAACAGTGGGAGACATCCTGATTAGATATATTAGATAACCAATCTAATCTTGCAAGAGCATACGCTGAGTGTTTTCTTCTCTCTCTCTCCAGATAGCGACCATATCACACCTTAATCAAGATAATAATACGGATATATTAACCGAACCCGCTTGTTATACTGAGCTGGGGAACGTTGGTCCCGCTCCAACTTATAATTGTTATAAGACAGAGCAAGAAAATTGGGGAATACCAGATTTCCCGTGCCGCCCAAACGAAGAAAGTGCATGTTGATGCATCATCTTCAGGTGTGTTCATTACACAGAACTGTTTCTCAGTATCCTTTACGTCCTGGGTATGTGATACCGGATCAGGATCCCGTATATGTAATCTGTTACATGGGCTACAGATAGGTAAAGAACTGAGAACGGGTGATAAGTTTCATGAGACAGAAAACGGTGCAAGTGTTGCAGCCAAGTCTGTTGGTCACTATCACCCTGTATTACCTGAATACATTGATTCTGAACGAATGTTATTAGATACCGAACCTGATATACAAAATCATATCAGTCTCTTTATTAGTAAAGAAAGAATATAATTTTGTATTGTTGGATAATGTTTTGAACATTTCCTATATCAAGAGTTGATCGGTTCAGGCACGTTATCTAAAAGCATTGACGTTCTAAATCAAACTACAGTTCTTAGTATAAGGAACATACACAAGAGGAAGAGTTCAGAATTGAATGAATCCTTCTTGAGGTATTGTAGACTAGGTCATATCAATGCGACCCGACTGGCTGAAGTTACATAAAGATGCATATTTAAATTAGTTTGAATTTACATCTTATGAAACTTGCCGGTCATGTCACAAAGATAAGATGACCACAGCTCTGTTTATTGGAAACAGAGAAAGAGTTAGTGAACTCTTGGGATTGATACATGTTGATGTATGAAAGGTCCCCTGTCTACACATGCCAAGATCGGTTTTTTCTACTTCATTACATTCTCTGATAATCTCTTAAGATTCAGACATATGCTTCTGTTGAAACACAGGTTTGAACCTTTTGAGATATTCACAGAATATAAATTAGAAGTAGAGAACCAAAATACGGGTATAAGTATTGTGTCCTTTGATGAGATCAAGGAGGAGAATACTTGAGCACGGGATTCCTGGACTATTCTAAAGGAGAATGAGATTCTCTCTCAGCATTACTCCTCCGAATACACCATAGCACGATGGTATATCGGGGCGGAGCAATAGCACCCTATGTGATATGGTGTGCTCTATGATGAGTACTACTGAGTTGCTTATTTCCTTTTGGGAGTTATGCACTTGAGAAGCTGCATACCTATTGAATAGAGTTCAAATCAAATCAGTTGCCTACCACTTCATATGTGATATGGAAAGGGAAGAGCCCATATCTTAAGCTTGTTAAGATTTGGGGTTGTCCGGCCTATGTCTGAAAGCAAAATCCGGACAAGCTCGAGGCAAGATCTGTTATGTAGAACTGGAAAGGTTCCAGGTATACAAAATGCAGCTGATGATTTGGTAGAACCAAAGGATTCAATAGTTTCCAACGAACCTCAGCCTCTCCGCCGATCTAGCAGGGTTCCTCACCCACCTGAGAGATACTTCGGTTTCTCTATGACAGTGGGAGCGAGGATTGCATCATGAGATGATGACCCAACTAGTTTCGAGCTGGCCATCAGGAGTGGGACTCTGTAAGAATGGCTGGGTGCTTATCGATCTGAGATGGAATCCTTATACACCAACAAAGTATGGACTTTGGTTGCTTTATCTGAAGGGTTAAATCCCCATCAGGAGCAAGTATATCTTGAGAAGATTACTTGGTGTACATGGAAAAGTTGAGACTTTCAAAGCTATGCTTAAGTCCAACCAGATCCTACTTGCTACGGCTACATACCATGACTACGATATCTGGTGGTTGGGTGTCATGACTGCTTTTCTAAGTGATGTTTTAGAAGAGAACGTCTATAAGTACACAGCCAGAGGGCTTCGTAAACAGTGGGAGCAGCGGAACGTGTGCAAGATGTTTTATATGATAAAACAGGCATCGCGGAGTTAGAACATCTGTTTTGATGTAGTAGTCAAAGAGTTTGACTTCATCAAAATGGTAGATGAACCTTGTATATACGAAAAGGTAGTAGAGAGTATGGTGGTGATCCTCGTAGAGTACGTGGATGACATACTCTTGATAGGGAAGGAGTTTCCTATGCTACGCTCGGTCAATCTCCGCTCATCACAAGGATTCTCCATATAGGATAAAAGTGATACCTCCTAAATCCTGGGTTTTGGATCTATGAGATAGATCTAATTGGATGTTAGGATACTCACTAGTTGTAGTGAGATGGTATCAATCGATCCTGGGGAGAATCACTGGAAAGGTTCCAGGCTGATAAGGACGACTGAATGTCAGTCGAAGGCATTGTCTTTACCCTTAGTGGAGGGACGGTATGTTGGAAGAGTTCCAAGCTAGATACCGTGACATACTAGACGATTAAAGACAAGATACATCGTTACCAAGGATACTACCAAAGAAGCAGTCTGGACATATATAAGTTCATAAGATGAACTTCGTTCCTACCATTGTGTGACAATGGAGTTGTGGCTTATGCCAAGGAACTACCGTCCTATCAGAAATCCAGATATAATTCTTAGGCAGTATCACCTGATCATGGGGATGGTTGATCTCCAGGGAGATCGAGGTTAGGAGAGTAGACACAGAGGACAACAGCGCGGATCCACTCACGAAGGCCTTTTTCCCAGTAGAGACTTTTATGGGATGGTTGAGTATGAGATACTTCAACCGCAGCTAATTGTTGGGTATGCGATACCATAACAGATGGCCCTAGTGCAAGTGGGAGATTGTTAGTTATATGTATGCCCTAGAGGCCATTACTGTACATACGATGTATATTGTAGTGGATGCTAGGACATATATAGGGAGGACTTTCTTGCTCGACATGATAATATGCTATCTGGTTGTACTTTATCTTAACATGTACTCTAATTGTCTCTATGTTACATGTTGATAAAGCCCTTAGGATATGTACTCGACTACTGGGACTATGATGAGATCATACTAGTGGGGCCACGGTAGTCGACGAGTACATCCTATAACTGTTCCTAGTCGAGGGTGTATCGAGACAGGGCATCGATACACCAGAGTAGACTAGCGTATACGCATCTTGATCCATATGATGGACGATGGATGATCCCATATCCATCGGTGTTTGACATCAAGGATGGTGTACGGGTGCCCAGTGGAGACTGGGTACACTGGACGGACTCGCCGAGAACTCCCAGATGGTATTATACCATACGTCAGATGGCAGTTCTCCGGTGACACTGGTACAGAGTAGTCTGTTGACCCGAGATCGTCATAGAGTCTTGTGTGATTCCCACTGTGCTTTGATTTCTATCATACCACGTCCAAGAGGGCGTGCAAAAAGGTGGCTTTTGGGTACAGTCCCGAATCACATGGAGGCAATGAGCGATAGGAGGGGATTCGTCTCTCCCGGTATAGGGAGTTGATGTTGTGCTGTGTTCGATTGGCTATAACCGGAAATCCCTGGCCAGGGTTGCTGAGATTTACTGGTAAGTGTTATCAGTAGTTTCTCGAACTGTTATAGACCTCAAATCGACACGACTTATCAAGCTACTGGGGTCTGACGTTTACCACCCCTAGGCGAGATATGCAACATATCAGACGACGAGACCGGACTGTACGGGAGTGTTACTGTTTGGATTCACAGGAGAATGTACAGGCTTGCTCGTTGATCTTCTGAGCGCTCAATACCTGGGTAGCTGTTACGTTTAGCTGACCGCTTGCAGCTTGTGGGTGATTGATATGATCATCACCTACTGCCGGCGTATTGACGATTCTTTAGAGTCCTACACAGAGGTTTCTTGGCTCAGGCAAAACGGGGTAGGAGCACATATGTGATATGTGCGGGACCGAGGATAATGCGATATATGATACCGTATTATATTCTCACGATATTTGATATCAGCCGGGTCATCGGATCAAGTGTTGATTCGATGAATCGGTACGGATAAATATTAGTCGGTTATATGCGATATAGCCGGATTGTCGGATCAAGTGTTGATTCGATAATTTAATGTATAATAATATATTTGATATATTAAATTGCATTAACTAATATTTGCTCACTAAAAGATTCTTTTTCTCACTCGGGTAATACATTGATATATATGCGATATATGTTAAATGTATTATTTTATTTTGTTACGATAAATATTATATATGTGATATATAATATTGTAACATGATATGATAACTAATGCAACTTGTTTAGTAGAGATTAAACATGGTTAGGGTTTGATTAGGGTTAAGATTTTCTAGAAGTTTCTAGAAGCTTTCTTTTTTTGTTTTGGAAAAGATATTTTGCTAGATATTTCCTTAACCTAACCAAACCTTTAACCTTAGTCAAATCTCTACAAGGGTTAGTTTGACCATGGTTACATTATTCATCATATCATTTCATTTACTATTCATCACAAAAGGATTCAACATTATTGTTCATCTTCTTCCTTCATTCTCTTCATGAAAAAGCTTGCTAGTTTTTCTAAAGTGATGAATAAATATGAGAAAAAGATAAATAAAGAGAGCAAAAATCCTACTTCATCATCCTCATCTTCCCTTGCCATTTAGATGAGGGTGTTCACATCATTTCATGAGTGTTAGCTTGTGTTAAAGAAACTTCAAGGTAGATCATCTTAGTATCGAAGATCGGAAGCAAAGGTTGCGTCTTTCTCTTCGTGGAACCTCTCGAGAGTCCGAATCCCGATGATCGCAGCGAAGGGACCACAACACGGAGCATATGAAGTGAAGGACCGGATTTACAAAGGTTGTAATCCCTCTCACTTAGTGTTAAAGTGTTTAGCATGCTTGTTTTCGCCTAATCTCTAGTTTAAAGTTCCATATTCGGGTTGTTCGGCACGGCTAAATTTTAAATCGGGCATGGTTGATGCCTCGTAGACCCTTGTGCGAGTGCCTAGCAACCCTACACCTTAAAACCAACCCAAACCCAAATCTAAGAAAATACGGATTTGGACCAATCCACGCCCTACAGGCTACAACATAAATTAGTCTCCATAGATAATCCACTGGCAACCAAAAATAAAATTAACACACACGACATGAAGTGATCATCTGGAGAAGGAGAAAGTTGTTACCGCAATGCGATAGCCTAATTAACTGCAGGGGTTTGCGCCTGCATGGAAGAGCGTCCCCAAAATCAAAATCCCCTCAAATGAGGGGGAATCTAACGAAGTCTGCTACAACGGCCGCATCTGTCTAAACCTCCGATACACGATACCATAAATCAACTAGGTATCTTCGGAGAGGTGGACGGATAAAACCAAATAGCATCTGCCCCCAAATTCAGGCAAGATGAACCTACGCGGTTCCGTCTTGCGTCTTTCGGCGGCGAACAGTCCCACTGGGCGTGCCAGAATCTGTAGGGTGTTTTTCGTCACCCCATTGAGATGGGAATACGCGCGTGCTTGTCACGCGCATTACAGATTCTCCCTGCCTAGGGTAAGCGAGGGTTTATTGATTGTGGGGATTCGAATCTCCGACAGCCGTGAACTAAGCCGCCGTTAATTACCCCTCGCCTTTGAAGCGAGGAAACCTCCGATTGATGGGTCAAACAGATCATGCGAACTAAATGTGCAGTTTTGTGTTTTGGAGGGGAATTGGATATATCTGGGGGCCTGCAGAGTTTTTATGGGGGTCCCGCTACCCGGATAGCGGGCTGGGGGTCAAAGGGGCTAGCAGCCCCCTTGCGGGTGTAGGACAGCGCCTCGTTAGAAATTTTTTCTAACGTGGGAGGTATTTTTAGTGTGGAGTACATGTAAAATGAGGGGAAAATGGTGTCCAAAGGACGCGTGAGCGCCAGCGCCTCACGTGCCTGGTACGTGGGCGCTTGGGCGCTAGCGCTTTGGGCGCTAGCGCCTCACGTGCCCAGCACGTGGACGCTCGGGCGCTAGCGCCTCACGTGCCCAGCACGTGGGTGTTCGGACGCTAGCGCTAGCGCTTTCGGCGCTGGCAAAAGGAAGGGGGTTTTACCCCCCAGAAATAGGAGTTAAACTCCAAAAAGAGGATTTTGAGTGGAGTTAAACTCCAAAAGATCTGTATTAGGAGTTAAACTTCTTTGAGGATTTGAGTATTGTAGTTGAACTCCCTAAAATTTTCAGAGGTTCTACTCTCTTAAGCCTGAGATCTTCTCTTGAGCCTTTGATCTTTTCCAAAGTGGGATTTTCAGAGATGGGTCTCCTTCTTCCTCCTCCTTGTTGGCCGGATCTTGGAGAACAAGAGGGGTGAGATTTTAAAAATCTTCCCTTTCTGAGATCTAATGGAAGATCTGAGCTCCCTTTTATGGGTTTTGTGGTGAAAAACTATTTAGTTTTGGAAAAGGAAGAGTAAAAATCTTGATTTAATTCAAAAGAAAGAAGAAGTTTTAGAATCTTGAGATAGGGGAAGGAGGCACAGACCTTGAATTTTTTTAGAGAGAGAAAAAAAGATCTTTAGATATTTTCATTATCTTTACCTTTATAGGCTATACACTTTACATATAGCTCCTTGGGCTTTACAAAATGGCATTTTCTCATCCCATGCCTCATGTGCTATTTATTTTTTCACATAAGCCATGGGCTTTACAAAAATTTGGCTTTATACCCATTTTCCTTACATTTATTCATAGAAATAAAAAAAGGAAATACACAAAAAATTATTTATTACAAAAATTTTATTTCGGCACGGGGGGAGGCCGGCCGCTTCATGTTCGGGCTCGACCCGGGCATTGGCCCACTTGGCTTGGGGTTGACTTTGATTTTGACTTGGCCAACCGGGGTGTAAATTTTGACCCCAACAAGCTAGACAAATAAATATTGACTATATAAGTAATTTTGAAATAGATACGCGTGTCAAAATGAATATGCGTGCAATATACCTGGAGGTATGGTAAAGTCCACACGGAAAGATTCATCTGAAAGGGATACTGATCAAGGTGCAAAACCGACCCTATGAAGCTCCCTACGCAGCTCTTCGGATGGCAGAACCACTCTGCCTCTGTCGCTGCCGCGGCTGGTGCTCCTGCCACCCCTACTGCTCCGGTAGTCATTATCAAACCTAGATAAGAGTACAATCATTACATATGCATGCAATATATGTATAGATCGTAGAAATGTGAAGTAATAATATAACATTACTGATAACCTTTTTCGTTTCATGGACGCATTATACATATCTACTTGGATTTCATCATCGATATCATTTCTAACCCACGTAACTTCATGATTAGCCGAAAACAACCCGTCTTTTGAAACAGATGGTCGAAGCACTCTAAGTCTTTTCTCTTCTTCATCATCATCGTTGTCCTGTATACGATTCTCGAATTCTGAGATATCGTAAACATCCCTGGGTTTCTAACGGCATACGGCACTCCATCCCGGATGCTTCAAGCGCTATGAGTTGTATACTTGGAACGCTTGGTTCGGAAAGATAAATGGATCGTCCTAACCGTAAAATCGAAGTGTGTTCACACTAGTCAATCCATACTCATCTTTCCAAGTCCCGAGATTGTTTCTCCACTTATCTGTATCGGTTCGTGTATCGTACCAAGTACATTGAAATATATAAAAAGGTCCTAGATATTGGATGCCAAGTATGCAATTTAATTATCCATAATAAATCACACCATCCGATCCTATCGTCGCAATCCCACTATTCTGAGTGGTTCGAGATGTTTTTATATCCTTAACTTCAAATTTGTATCCAAAGACACCGAATCATTTATAATATGCAACCTCCATACTAGGGAACTGAGCTAAATATCTTGAATCTCTCTTTAATGATGCAAACAAGTTCGGTTCGTAGATTTGACAGAACAAATTTTACGATAAATACGTAACAATATAAGTTTATATTAAGACCGGTATAAATAACATGTTATTCGAACAATTTACATGATCTGCAACCCAATCGCAAAAATTATCATGATGATATTTTTCCAATCGTTCATCATTCCAATCAGGATGCCCCTCACATACCTCATTAAAATAAATTTTGTTCTCAACAATAAATTATGATATTAATATTATATCATTTCATATATACACAAACACAAATATAACAATTAATCCAAAAAACTTACTCTCTAATTTCTTCAAGACATACGCTATTGAAGAGAATAAACCGATATATCTTGTTGATAAATATAATTTCTACTCTTTTATAATCAGCTTTACCATATGGCCCGTCCTGAATTCTCCGAGGCCGGTTAAGTTTCATCTCAATGTTCTCATCCAGATAACGGGAACAAAATGTGGTTACTTCATTTAGAAGATAACCTTGTATGATAGAACTCTCTGGTCAATTTTTATTATGTATATTTTTTTTTAGAGTGTAGATGTGCCTAAAGAAAAATATATTAAATAAATAAATACAAGCATATAGGACAACAATAATTTTACAAATTGCGTGTAACGAAAAATTCCACGTACTTTTCGACGGGATACTTCCATCGATATTGTATCGGTCCGGCTAACTTAGTCTCCATTGCAAGATAAACCGTCAGGTGTATTATGATATCGAAAAATGACGGTGGGAAAATACGCTCAAGGTTGCAAAGTATTAATAAAATAGAATTTTCTAGATTCTCCAGCGTCACAACATCCAGGGTTTTAGTGTACAATTCTCTAAAAAAGTAACAAAGGTCATTGATTACTAGACCAACCGATTCGGGAAGAGAAGTCCTGAGGGCTAATGGGAGAAGGTGCTCCATAATAATATGGTGATCATGACTTTTTAGCCCTTCGATCCTGCCTTTCATAATTTTTATCTTCTTGCTAAATGATCCTGAGAAATTTGTGGGAACTTTCAAATCATGCAATACCTGCAGAAACATTTTCTTCTCCGGTTGTGATATATGATACGCGGCATTGGAAAGTACAAACTTGCCTGATTTACCCGCTATCGGTTTAGGATGCAAGTCACTTCTAATTTCCCAGTACTGAAGATCCATCCGAGCACGGAGGTTTACTTTCGATTTCCCGTCTTTACAAAGAAGCAAATTGAATACGTGCTGGGATATTCCCTTATCTATGTGCATGACGTTCAGACAATGACGCGCTAAATTTGTTGACCAGTACGGAAACTCGTAGAAAATTCTTAACTTGTTCCAGTATGGTGGTTTGACCGGTTTTGCCATATTTATCCCAAAGGTCACATTGTTGTAACCATCCCACTGAGCGGTCATGTCCTTTCCGGACAATAAGGCGGGAGGCCCAAGAAGCTCCTGATGACCATTAAAGTGTGCAGCGTCTAACCTGTAGGGATGGTCTACTGGCAGGAAACACCGATAACCGCAATAACAAAGCTTCCTTCTAAAATTCAAGAATTTCGATGTTGTATATTGATGGCAATAAGGACATGCTTTGTAACCATGTACGGACCAACCTGATAGCATTCCATACGCAGGAAAGTCATTAATTGTCCATATTAAAGCCGCACACAGTGTGAAGGTTGTATCTGTGTTTGCATCGTAAGTCTCTACACCATCAATGAATAAAGATTTTAACTCATCGATCAGAGGTCGGAGATAGACGTCGATATTATTTCCCGGTGAGTTTGGTCTGTCAATAAGAAAAGACATCATAAAGTTGGATCGATCCATAACCAACCAAGGTGACAGATTATAAACTATCATTATAACGGGCCATGTGCTGTGGTTTCCAGCCATATAGTTGAATGGGCAGAAGCCATCACCAGAGAGTCCGAGCTTAACATTACGAGGATCACTACTGAATATTTCGTGCCTCCTATCAAAATCCTTTCATACCGGTGAATCTCTTGGATGACTCATTTTCCATCATCGCTTGGAGCAGCACGGTGATGACAAATCATTACCTCGGCTGTTTTCTTGCACCTGAATAGCCTCTGCAGCTTCTGTGTTATGGAAAAATATCGTGCTATTTTGATAAGTATATCGGGCTTCTTATCAGATTCTTTCGGCTTATACCTGGCCTCTCCGTATGTTGGATACTCTTTCAAATATGAATTCTCTTTTCGGTACAACACGCAATCTTTAGGACATGTATGAATCTTCTCACATTTTAGACCCAAATCAGACATTAACTTCTGGGCTTCATACCAGCTGTCGGGCACATTATTTCCCGAGGTGTCACGCCCCGCTTCCCCAAAGATCGGTAACGACATGTGACAAGCCCGCGACGTATTTATTCCGAGAAGGTCATTTCTCGAAACAAATACGCTAAGCGTATATGAGCAATATAAAATGACAAGAAAATACATGATAATGAAAATCCAACTTTATACATTTACATTCCCAACTTTCACAAGTTTCAAACTGAATACATGAAGTCTGAAAACAAAGATGCATAAAAGAAAGTGCCTAAACATGTAGCATACAGGAAGTAAAAGCTAAAAAGAAAGAACTAGTAGTCAGTCTACTCCGCAAGCTAAGTCTAATCTTCCTGACTCGGCTCGATATCCTCAATCTCTAGATTATCAGACGAACATTCTAAGAAAACAAAGAAATGGATGGAATGCCCGTCAGCGAACTTGCGCTCAGTAAGTCCCCAAGAAAGATGGGATATGCAAGTATATAAATAAATATGCAAGGTGACATGTGATATAGTATGAATGAAAATAAAACATGAACAATTATAACATGGTAATATTAATGACAACTATGTAAGCATGGCAATATAATATGAGCATAGAAAATAAGTATAGTATGGCTGTGGAGTGTAAGTATGGTGAACATGAAGTGATTGTAAGTGTCCTAAAAGGTCTCTAAAAGGGTAAAAGTAACTAACGTGAATTCAAGTATGAATGTCATCCAATCTCAAGAGTATTCTTAAACCCAAGGCTGTCGTCCACGGGCAAGAAATCACGGGCCCAAAATAGCGGGACTTCAATTATTATTGAAGTATCCCAAACCCAACAGGCTATCATCCAGGGGCTTGGAAACACGGGCCCTCATTCGTGAATTCGTGATTTGTACCGTTTCAGCCCGGTACCACAGCAATATGATTTGTACCGTTTCAGCCCGTTACCACAGCAACATGATTTGTATTGATGGGACTCATGAGATTCTGTTAGATTCATACTCAAACTACCCCAACACCCCGCGTTTCTAAAATTATAATTACAGTTATAAGTCTTGCTCGAATCCATTAATACAAAAGGTGATGTAAAATATTAAGTTTTCAAGATTGGATTCATGTCAAGAATCATGTATCATGTTAAGTGCAAGCCATGTCAATTATATTCATGGTTCGAGTCAAGTTAGATTAAGCATGTTAGTTTAGTACAACTCATATCGGTATGTTCATATAATTCCAAGAGAAAAAAACTTCTCAGACACAATAAAGCTTCAGAAATACAATACATAGCAGCAATACAGTTCTTGAGAATCCTTCAAAAGTATTATTTTATAACTATTTAAAACTATGCTTCTTTGGGCATCCAAAACCAACTAGTTATAAGAGTAATGTCTTGGACTTTGGTCATCAAGCTCAAAAATTAATTAATACTTGGTCAGGGATCAAACTGAAGACCTGCTAGTCTTGGTCATCAAGAACAGAACAACAAGGTCTACTAAGTTTTCTCAAGTCTTCCAAGATATTTACTTATAGGTAATATATAACAAATTCATGAAAATGAATATGTGCTAGCTTTACTAACAGTTGTATAGTGCAAGCAGTGAACAACGACATTATAAGGCCAATGTGAAGTAAAAAGAGATTTACACTTTCAAAAAGGAAACAAAGTGATATGTATACTCTACTTCAAACTATTTGCCATTGAACATAAGATGATGGATGACATATATTTGCTACTTTGGATATCTTTTAACTGAAGACAAGCTCTTAATTTGTGGATTAAAATGTTGAAAATATCCAAATGATCTAAGTACTATTTTCCATGTGTTGAAGTAAGCTAGATGTTAAGAAATAAAAAAAAATAGTCATGTATTTTAAAGCGGCTGCACTTCATTCAAAAAGTTCGTTAGGGCCTAAAGTGCCATGCAGTGTATAAGAGTAAAAAATAAATTAACGTATCATCTATTAAATTGTCGATTAGGACCGCAACATGACAAGGACAGCGGATTCGAGAAGGAGACACAACAAGAGATGGAAAGAGATGGGATTTATAAACTAAATTTTCAGTATTTTAGAATTCATACGTGTGGGGGGTAGATCGTTACCCCGTGGTATCATCTAAAAATATGTTTAACAAACTAACACTCACTATAAATACTAAACATATTTCCTAATAATTTGTTATATAATTAAGGGATAGAGGATATATGTTCCCAGATGTTTGCCTTTATTCCCTTAGTGCTGAGCTCATATGCATATATGCACCAAAATTGAGAAGAAATGTTTTGAAAAGGTTTCTACCAATTGCCAGCACAGCTAGCTACAAAATAATTAATGAATTGAAGTAGATTTGGTATAATCTACAATTAAATTTCATTTATCAACATCCAATATCTTCCCAACTTAAATATTTCAGTTTGAGAGAAACTGTTATCATGCATTATTTATTTTGTTCTCCATTTATATTCCAGATGCATCTTTCCATTTCAATGTGCTTTTGTTGTTGTAGAACAAAAACAATGCTCAGGAGAGGATAATACAGGGAAACGTGTAGAAGGCTAAGAAAAGAAGAGGAAAAACTATTCGGTAAGCTGCTATATATGCATGAACTGTGATATATATATATATATATATATATATATATATATATATATATATATATATATAACCGGAAAAAGAATATATTGTATTCAATATTTAGGTTCTATGATGCGACAATGTGCAGCGAGTCTGTGGAAGCATGACAAGAGTAGTGAGGGAGATGGAGGGGGACTTACTCGCGATGGAATATGACCTAATCTCATCGAGACATTTTGTCGAACACTTCCGGCGCAAATTTGAAACTTTGACCAAACAGGGATCCAGAGGCAACGAAACGATCGTGGTGCTCACGGGGACGCGGTCTGGCCTAGGAGTCTTGGTTCTCAGTCCGAGTCGCGCCGTACGGGCTATTGAAGGTCGAGGGTTCGGTTGATCGGCTAAGGTGGTTGAGGGAAGAGAGTATGATTGTGTATGTGTTTGTTCATTATTTATATATGTATCTATTTAATTAATTATTTAGAGACTATGATATGATAAGGGAAGTTTTTCATGGTAATATGACAAGAGAAAAATAAAGAGAAGGAGATGGAGAGAGGGAAAGAGAGAAGGGACTTACAAGTTGTGTGAGTCGGTATAACAACCGGCTCACTGCTTAGATAAAATCTTTAACCGGGTCATTAAAGCTTGATGGAACCGGTGCTTCTCCAAGCTCAACGGAAAGGAGATTTTAGTTTATTTTTAGAATTGATCAAAAGAAAATGTCTAAGGTGGGATGAAAAAGAGATGAAGAGAGAGATAGGAAATAATAAAAATGTGAGATGAAGAAAAGAAAGAAGAGTGACATATAAAAAAAGTTTATGAACACAATAATTCTAATAAATTATAGCTCATAACCATTCTAATTATTTTGAGAGTTAAAAAGAAGATGAAATGAAAGGTCTCATTTGTAGGTTATGAGAAATATAAAAATTGATAAAAAAAAATAATTGCAAGAATAAGGATTTGAACATGTGATCTATGGAATAACAATATAAGGACTTAACTAATAAGCTATAAGGTTGTTCATGTACATATTTAATAAAAATTAAATATATGCTGTTGCTTAAAAAGAAAGTGGGTTGTTCACCGCCGAATACGGGAGACAGAATCACGTAGGTCGTCTTGCCTGAATTTGGGGGCAGATGCTATTTGGTTTTATCCGTCTACCTCTCCGAAGATGCCAAGTTGATTTATGGCACCATGAATCGAAGGTATAGATGGATGCGGCCGATATAGCAGACTTCGTCAGATTCCCCCTCATTGTGAAGGGTTTTTGATTGTGGGGACGCTCTTCCCTACAGGCGCAAGCCCCTGCAGTTAATTACGCTACCGCATCACGGTAACCACTTTCCCCTTCTCCTGATGGTCACTTCGTGTTGTGTATATTTGTTTTGTTTTTAGTTGCCCGTGGATTGTATACGGAGAATAATTTATGTTGTCGCCTGTAGGGCGTGGATTAGTCAAAATCCGTATTTTCTTAGATTTGGGTTTGGGTTGGTTTAAGGATCGTTAATCTTATTGAGATTAATATCAACTTAAACGTTTGTTAAGGATACGTTAGTCTAATTTTAGACTAGGATCTACTCAACGGGGGTTCAGGATCATTTAGATCCGATGACAGAGCATTTGGGCTCTATCGTTTTAGTTTAGGGACGTTGCGGTCCATTGGGTTTAAGGACATCATAGTCTGTGACAGTTTAAAGACATCATAGTCTGTAAAGTTTAAAGACATCATAGTCTATGAGTTTAAGGACCTCACAGTCCATAAAGTTTAAGGACATCATAGTCCATGAGTTTAAGGACCTCATAGTCCATGAGGTTTTGGTTTAACCAGTTTGGGGATACACTAAAAGTTATTGGTTATTGGGACCCTCCATCTCTCTGAAGACGTTGAAAGATTACAACGATATGTATCAGAGATATGAAGAGATGTACTCTTGAACCAATGTCCCGACTGGGGGATGGGATGAACATCAGTTTAGATGCCATTTGTTGGGAGCTCATTAGCTGTCTTCGGGGCTGAGATCGGTTTTGGAGACCCTGAGCATGAAGGGCTCAATTGATGGTCCTTGGAAATTTGGTCTGAGTTTGGCTAATATTAGCCTTTCATAGTGTTCAACACTAATATATATTCAGTGTTCACGTGCTCCCACGTGAGGTGTTCAAAATAGTGTTAAACACTAAAATTCAGAAACGCTCACGTGGGGTCACGTAAGGCACTTGAAGTAGTATTAAACTTCAAGAATTTGAGGCGCTCTTTCTTTGGGATTATTCCCTTGTTCTTTTCTGAGCGCTGGGCGCTATTGGATCACGTGAGATCACGTGAGGCGCCCAAAAATGGAAACTGCCTTTGATTTATTCCCTTTTTGCTTTGTAAGTGCTAAGCACTACTTGGGGGTCATGTAAGGTCACGTGAGGTGCTCCAAAAATAGGGTTTATTCCCTTTTTCTCTTTTATAAGTGTTGAACACTTCTCAGGGATCACGTGGGGTCACGTGAGGCGCTCCAAAAATAGGGTTTATTCCATTTTCTCTTTTATTAGTGCTGAGCACTTCTCAAGGGTCACGTGGGGTCACGTGAGGCGTTCCAAAAATAGGGTTTATTCCCATTTCTCTTTTATAAGTGCTGAGCACTTCTCAGGGGTCACGTAGGGGCACGTGAGACGCTCCAAAAATAGGGTTTATTCCCTTTTCTCTTTATAAGAGCCAAGCACTTCTCAGGGGTCACGTGGGGTCACGCGAGGCGCTCCAAAAATAGGGTTTATTCCCTTTTCTCTTTTATAAATGCTGAGCACTTCTCAAAGGTCACGTGGGGTCAAATGGCTAGATCTCAGTCTTTCCTTTTTCGTTCCTCAAAGGTGCTCACGTGGAAACATGTGAGTTTTTTTTATTGTGTGGCGTTGAACGCTAATGAATCACCAAGCTGTTCTTCTATGGTTTTGAGGAATCAAGTTCTCCTTTTGTTCTTTAAAAGTATTAAATTCTTTTTAAAGTGTTAAACTCTAGTTTCAGAGGAATTAAATTCCTACATGTTTTGTAAGAGTTAAACTCTTTTGAATTCAATTCTTTCCCCTAAGTTTTGAATCTGCATGATAGAATCTCCCCGATGAGAATTAAATTCTCAACTTGTGGGGAGATCTGCTTCTGCAGATCTTAACCAGAGGAAGAACTAAGTTCTTTTGAGAAGAGTTAAACTCTTGGTTTAAGAATTAAATTCTCTTTTTATGGGTGCTTTTGGGAGGGGTTCCCCTTCTTTAGAGAATTAAATTCTCTTTCTATTTTTCTTCCCCTCTCCCTTCGTCTCTCCTTTTTTTCTCCTCCCCTTGCTCCTATTTATATGAGAAGAAAAAGAATCAATTTGTTAAGGTAATCCCTCATTGAGAGATCATGATTGATTTCATGATGTTTTAGATCAATCGGTGAATTTTATTCACCGTTGGATTTTTAATCCAAAGGCCCTATGTTTAACAGAGAAGATCTCTTGTTTGTTTAACAAGATTATGAATATTTTGTTAGTTTTGACAAGATTAGAATTTTATTCTATCATATTTTTTTAGTTTAACAAGATTAGAAATATATTTTCTTAATATAGAATTTAATTCTATCATATAGATATCTCGTTAGTTTAATAAGATTAGAATTTTATTCTAACATAGAATTCTGATTATATGAATATCTTGTTAATTTAACAAGATTAGGAAAATATTTTCCTATGATAGAACTTTATTATACCAGATGATCACCGTTGGATGTTTGATCCAAAGGTCCTTTGTTTAACAGAGAAGATCTTTTTAGTTTGAGAAAGATTAGGAAAATATTTCCCAAAATAGAATTAATTCTAGAATTTGATAGGAGTATTTTAAATTGGGGCGCTCGCATGCTTAGTTTGTGAGAGGCAAGAGAACTCATGTGATTAACACGTGACCCCTGCTGTGGGTTTTAGCCTGTTTATGTTCATCGCTCATATGCTTT
Organism: Agapanthus africanus; assembly: GCA_030015575.1. NCBI lineage: Eukaryota > Viridiplantae > Streptophyta > Magnoliopsida > Asparagales > Amaryllidaceae > Agapanthus > Agapanthus africanus. Next base: position 71,888,785 of record CM057337.1, on the reverse strand, counting down.
GCATATGAGCGCTTACGTGTTTTACACGTGAGGCCTGTTTGGCCATTGGTGATTTATGTTCAGCGCTTATATGCTTTACATATGAGTGCTCACGTGTTTTATACGTGAGGTCTGTTTGGCCCTTTAAGTTTATTTTATTCAGCGCTCATATGCTTTGCATATGAGCGCTCACATGTTTTACATGTGAGGCCAAATTTTAAGGACTCTCCCTCTTTTTATAAGGGAACAAGTAGCTCTTGGCTAAATATTTTGGCGGGAACATGGGCTTTTGGGCTCATAGTTTTATAAAAGAAAATGAAAATGAAATTGGATTTGGGTTATGGGCTAGGTCAGCTTTTGCATTTAATTTGAAATAGGTTAAGATTTAGTTTAAAGAAATGAGTTTCGGAAAATAGATGGAATAATAAAATAATATATTTAATAGAAAACAAAATATACGGAAAAATACTAAGAATAAATAAATACAATATTTTACTAAAGAAAGAAAACACGAAGATATAGTAATATTAGGGTCATTACATTCTACCCTCTTTAAAAATAATTTCTTCATCGAAATTACTCAAGAAGGATATTGCTGCAAGGTATTGGTAAGTTAAGGATGATGTCGTTTTCGAGCTCCGTTGATCGATGCTCTAACCAATTGTGCTAATAGTCCTACGAGATACAAATAGAAAGGATGAACAAAAGTTAAGGATTCAAAAGTCGAGAGATGGACTTCAATAAAACCGAAGGTGGGGTTCAAGATGGACTCAAGGAATATGGTAGGATTCAAAAGAAAAGTCAAATATAATAATTGGGTTTCATAATTCTTGTATTATATTGCTTACGATTGTTGGGATCGAAAAATGCACCCCGGTTGACCAAGTCAAAGTCAAGGTCAACCCCAAGCCAAGTAGGCCCAAGCCCAGATCAAGTGGGCCCATGCCCAAGTCGAGTCCGAATATGAAGCGGCCGCCCCCCTCCATGCCAAAATAAAAATCATGTAATAAGTAATTTTGATGTAATTTTTTATGCATGAATGTAAGCAAAACGGGCATAAAGCCAAATTTTTGTAAAGCCCATGGCTTATGTGCAAAAGAAATGAGCACATGAGGCATGTGATGAGCAAAATGCCATTTTGTAAAGTCCAAGGGGCTATATGTAAATGTGTAAGCTTATATAAGGCAACATGATGATGAAATAAAGAAGAACTTTTTCATTCCCTTAAAAAATCTAAGGTCTGTGCCTCCTTCTCCTTCTTCAAGGTTCTAAAACCTTCTTCCCGTTTTGAATTAAATCAAGAGTTTTACTCTTCCTTTTCCAAAACTAAATAGTTTTTCACCACAAAATCCACAAAGGGGAGCTCGGATATTCCATCGGATCTCAAAAAGGGAAGATTTTTAAATAACACCCCCTTTCTCCAAGATCCGGTCAACTGAGAGGAAGAAGAAGGAGACCCATCTTCAAAAATCCCATCTTGGGAAGATCCAAGACCAAAGAGGAGAGAAACAAAGGGGGCCCCTTTGATCATTTCTAAAGATTTTTAGGAGTTTAACTCCATTCAAGATCTGTTGGAGTTTATCTCCATAATTTAATCTCTTTTCAGAGAAGTCAACTCGGGAGCACAGCTCCCACTGCAGGGACCAAGTCCTTTTTCCTGCCGACGCCTGCCAAGCACGTGGGGCGTTGGCGCCCAGTGTGCCAGCGCCCACGTGCCAAGCACGTGAGGTGCCGGCGCCCAGCACTTGCGTGCCATGCACGTGAGGTGCTGCCCCCCCCCCACGCGTCCTTTAGACGCTTTTTCCCTTTTTATATATGTGTGTGTGTGTATACAGATGCACACACTCTCCACGACACTGTCCCTATTAGAAAAAATTTCTAACGGGGCGCTGCCCTGCACCCCGTAAGGGGGCTGTTAGCCCCCTTAACCCCCTGCCCGCTATCCGGGTAGTGGGATCTCCGTAAAAACTCTGTGGAGCCCCCGATATATCCAAAACCCTTTCAAAACACAACACTGCACATTGAGTTCGCATGACCTGTTTGACCCGTCATTCGGAGGTTCTTTCGCCCCAAAGGCGAGGGGTAATTAACGGCAGCTTACTCCGCGGCTGCCGGAGATTCGGATCCCCACAATTAATAAACCCCCGTCTACCCTGGGCAGGAGAAATCTGTAGTACACCTGACAAGCGACGCGTATTCCCATCTCAATAGAGTGACGAAAAACACCCTGCAGATTCTGGCACGCCCGGTGGGACTAATTACTCCTCCCATATTTCGGGTTAAACATTCATGCGAACTGAATCAATATATATATCTATATTTATACTAAAATATTGCTCTTTCATGCAGGTTTCCAAGCAATCAATTTTCAACAATATCTCCAAAGATGAACTTAGCTCCTATCTCTTACACGATGAAGATGGACGCTAGGACGGTCCTCCCGGCCACTCTCGGGCGACAATGGGAAGAACCGCCTCTACCATTTGGCTCTATTATGTTCGTGTCAGCTAACGCCGTCCCAGCTCCTCAAGCTCCAGTAACAGACAAACCGGTCTCAAAAGGGAAAATGCCGAATGTCATGGTCGCGAGGCACCTCAGCCCAAGCACAAATCCGTTTCCGAACAACTCTCCACCGCTCCAGCTGGGGGCAAGGCCATCAACGTCAATGAAGCAACGGGGCATCTCGGGCAAGCTCCCGCGGTACCCTCGACAACTGCTCGATCGGGTATCTTCTTTAAGCTCCCCATCAATCGACTCACGGTGGCTTCCCAAAAAACGGATGCCCGCCAAGCCCTCAAAATTGAGAAGCTAAGACAGAAAAGGCTCAGATACAGAGTCAACAAAAGAGATAGGGCTCATGCCAGGCAAAGCTTCATGAGGCTCTAAGAACGGGGTTACCCCGCCAAAGATAAAGAGACGGCTGGATATGTGGTCCACACTGTCTACATGGTCGGACATGAAGAAACAAACCCTCCTATGCTTCACAGCCATGGTGATGATATGGTAGACGCTACCCAACGTCGACTCGGTCTAAATGATGAAGAGCTCACTCAGGCCGATAAGCCAAAACAGCCCGGGGTTCCTGCGGAATTGAGCTCAGGCAATAAAGATGACCCGGTTGTCATAACCGGAATTACAGAACAAGCATTATTCCGATGGCTTCAGAGGTTCAGAACAGGGACGAGAAGTTAGCCAAGGTACAGTCTAAGGTCGACGAATTGGCAAACGTCGCGGCAGATCTTGCGACCCAAGTCGCCCGATTGCAATTACGGCAGAATCAAATTTTGGTTCATGAGCCAGGGATTGATACCCGGAGGCAGCCAACCGATACCCCCTTCAGCCTAAGAGCAGAGCGCCTTCGCGAAAAACGGCCGCGATCAACCTCCAGTCCTTCCGATACATACACCAAAGGGGAATCGTCTCTGAAAGAGAAACTGGATAAGGTTTATTCCTTCAAAAGGGACAAAGTCCACAAGATATTCAAAGACGCCCTAAGAAAAGGTCTACAACTGCCAGAATCAAAAAGACCGCAAAAAGCGAATATGACCGGCGACCCAAAATATTTCCCCTATCACAGAGTGATAAGTCATGCCATTGAGAACTGCTTCGTCTTTAAAGATTGGGTCGAAAAGCAATACAAGACGGGAAAGATAAAACTGTCTAAAGTTGTGTTAGCAAACAATCAAGCTACGACCGTCGATTTCATACAAATGGAGACCGGAGCCCTTCGGGAACCTGATTCTCTCAGACATGTGTCATTATCTGAAAAGGGTGAACCAAAGACTGATCGGCCTCAAGGACCAGCAACAGTAAAGGCACCTACTCCAATGGAGAGAAAGAAGAAGGTATACTCCTTCAGGAGGGATGAAGTCCGCAAAATATTCGCGGACGCCTTGAACAACGGTCTGCAACTGCCTGTTCCAAAAAGGCCACATGAAATGAACATAACCGGCAATCCCATATACTGCCCATATCATAGAATGGTGAGTCATACCATCGAAGACTGCTATATTTTCAAAGATTGGGTGGAAAACTAATACAAACTTGGGAAAGCTCTACAGTCGTCAGATGTATCGACAAGCCACAGAGCTACGGTCATCAACACAACTCCGCCAAGATCAAAGTTCAAGGAGATGGGATAAGCCGGTTGACCACCACGTCGTTAAACTGGAAACGATAGACCTCTAAGTCTTTAAACTGGGAACCGTCGACCACCACATCATTAAACTGGGAACGATAGACCTCTAAGTCTTTAAACTGGGAACCGTCGACCACCACGTCGTTAAACTGGGATCGATAGACCTCTAAGTCTTTAAACTGGGAACCGTGGACCACCACGTCGTTAAACTGGGAACGATAGACCTCTAAGTCCTTAAATTGGGAACCGTTGACCACCACGTCGTTAAACTGGGAACGATAGACCTCTAAGTCTTTAAACTGGGAACCATTGACCACCACGTCGTTAAACTGGGAACGATAAATCTCTAAGTCTTTAAACTGGGAACCGCTGACCACCATGTCTTAAACTGGGAATAATCGACCTCTAAGTCGTTAAACTGGGAATGTAAATGAAAAAAAGTGTGAATAAAAACAAAGGAAAGACGAAAAGATGGGACAACACGCTATAAAAATCAGCGAGTAAAAATAAACATGAAAAATAAAGCCAAAAAGATGGGGCAACTCTGTTTACCCCAATCAGAGCAAAGCTCAAAAAAAAAAAGTTGCGCAGTGCGCTGCGCGACACGTGTCAGCGCGCGCAGTCAGAAAAAAAAAAGTTGCGCAGTGCGCTGCGCGACACGTGTCAGCGCGCGCGCAGTGCAAAAAAAAAATCCAGCTGCGCGACACGTGTCTGCGCAGTTGCGCGACACGTGTCACGCGCTGGGGGAGTTGCGCAAAACAGAATAAATCTTTTCTGTTCTTGTTAAAACAAGAAGATTTTCTTCTGTAAAGCAGGGGCCTTTGGATCAAAGATCCAACGGTGGGGAAAATTACCCAAATCACTCAGAAAAATATCTATCTAACAAATTTAACTAATTTATGAGCACTATAAAAAGGACCCCAGACCTCATTTCAAAATCATCAACATCTTGCTAAAAAAAAAGAGAAGAGAACTCTTGAAGAATAAAAAAAAAGGTAAAAATCTTTAAAAGAAGAGAAAATTCTCTTATGAACAGATCATTGATCTAAGAACAAGATCATGGATTTTCAACAATAAATAAATAAATAAATAAATATAAAAAAATAGTGCCTTGCACTTGTTTTATGAACCATCGGTTCTTGAACCTAAAAGGTTCTTAAATTAATAGTGCTTTGCACTTTTATGAACCTTTGGTTCTCTGAGTGAAGAAAAACAAGAAAAAAACTTGTTTTTTTTTTAGATCTAAATCAAATAGTGCTTTGCACTTGTTTTATGAACCATCGGTTCTTGAATCTAAAAGGTTCTTAAATTAATAATGTTTTGCACTTTTATGAACCTTTGGTTCTCTGAGATAAGAAAAACAAGAAAAAACTTGTTTTTTTCTTAGATCTAAATCAAATAGTGCTTTGCACTTCTTTTATGAACCATCGGTTCTTGAATCTAAAAGATTCTCAAATTAACAGTGCTTTGCACAAATGCAATGCATTACTTAAAGGGCCAGGCCCAAATCAAAATGACCTGACATGCCAAAATAAATTGCAAGGCAATAAATGGGCAGAGCCCAAATAAATTGATGCTTTGCATCCTTTATACAAGGGCAGAGCCCAAATAAAATTGATGCCTTGCATCATTCTTAAAAAAAAACAGAGCCCAAAACAAATTGATGCTCTGCATCCTTTCTGGGCAAAGCCTAAATAAAAATAAAAAGAAATGCAATGCAAAAGCAAATAAAATGTTGGACATTTTCAACTGGACTTAGCCCAATCGTGGCCATAAGTCCTTAAATTAAATTGACTGAGCAAAATGGCTCTCCTAAATTAATCTACATCCGGTTCGAGGGTACATCTCCGAACTCCTTTGACATCCATCGTTGTAATTCCTCAACGACGTCAAAGAGGTGACGGGTTCCAACGACCACACACCCATATGGACTGCGGGGTCCTTAAACTCGTGGACCGAGACGTCCCTAAACTAATATTGGACCGAGACGTCCCTAAACTAATATCGGACCGAAACGTTCTTAAACTAATGATGGACCGAAACGTCCCTAAACTAATATCGGACCGAAATGTCCCTAAACTAATATTGGACCACCACGTTCCTAAACCGGCGATGGACCACCACGTTCCTAAAATGGCGATGGACCACCACGTCCCTAAACTGGAACGATAGAGCCAATTGCTCTTTTTCTGGATCTAAACGATCCCGTTCAAGTCGATCTTAGTCCAAAACAGGACTAACGTACCCTTGACGAACGTTTAAGTCGATCTTAGCCACAACGCGACTAAGGCATCCTTAAACTAAAAACACCAAACCCAAATCTAAGTAAATACGGATTTGGACTAATCCACGTCCTACGGGCGACGGTATTATTCAGTCTCCGTATACAATCCACGGGCAACCACAAACAAAATAAACACCCACGACACGAAGTGAAATTCTGGAGAAGGAGAAAGTTGTTACCGCGAAGCGGTAGCGTAATTAACTGCAGGGGCTTGCGCCTGCAGGGAAGAGCGTCCCCACAATCAAAAACCCCTCTAGCGAGGGGGAATTTGACAAAGTCTGCTATATCGGCCGCATCCGTCTAAACCTTCGATACATGGTGCCATAAATCAACTTGGCATCTTCGGAGAGGTGGACGGATAAAACCAAATAGCATCTGCCCCGAATCTCAGCGTCAGGCCATCGCGGTCCTGTGCGCCGTCCTTCGGAGGGGAACAAACTCGCAATAAAAATCAGCAAGTAAAAATAAACATGAAAAATAAAGCCGAAATGATGGGGCAACCGCGAATAAATAGCCGAAATGATAGGGCAATCTCGACCTTCGCGATAAGAAAAGATGAAATGATAGAGCAATCGCGGTAAAAAAAACGGCGAATGATGAGTCGCTCCTGGTACCATATTTCAGTGCAGCGATGCAGACGCCAACCAAAATTTCAAATCTCTGAATGTCCAAACGGCGAATGATGAGTCGCTCCTGGTACCATATTCCAGTGCAGCGATGCAGACGCCGACAATTTCCTAAAATTCTTCCAGTCCTGCGGTTAGTCCCCAAGTTGACTACCGTATACAATCCACGGGCTCAAATAATTCACATTATACCCATACCCCACTGCAATCACCAGAAACGCGGCCGGTCTCCGCCCTCAGAATTATGCTCCATTAGGGAAGACCCACTCATGTGTCCTCACGATACATGAGGAGAACAAACCTTACGAGATTCTCTCGACTCGTAAGAAAATACCTTCGTAGAATCCTTACAACTCACAAAGGAAAAATACACTTGGGAGTCCCCACGACTCCTAAGGAGAAAACGCACCTACGGGATCCTTTCGGCTCGTAGGGAGAAAGTACTTTTATGGGACCCTTACGGCTCATAAAATTGAAAAGCCTTAGGTGATAGGGATCTAAACCCATCTCCTAAGCCATCGTTCCCCAACAGGAAAAAGCAAATGATGAATTGCTCCTGGCACCTGTGTTTCAGTGTTAGCAACGCTGATGCCGACCCCTACTCCAAAATTCCAAGCTCCGATCCATAAACCCCTAATCCTTTTGTCACGCCCTGCTTCCTAAAATACGGAATATGAGGGGTAGACAAGGCCAGCCATGCTCCTACGGTCAACGAAATGTCCTGCCGTAGTCACACTTCGGCTTCTAGTTTTTCATGGTAAACAGTAATTGATGCGTAGGTAATGAGAAATGCAGTAACTGAATGAAACAATGTAAAGAACTGACCTGAGGGGAAACAAATTGGATATAACTCTGGATAGCAAGTCGAGGTGTCTGTGATATACGTCTAGTCCTGGTCCAGGCTAAATCTTCTCCTCACACTGAGCATGCATACTCAGGTCGTCAGAGCGACACAAAAGCAATATAATATATATAAAATCATGTGACAATTCTAACAGTGATAATAGGTATATATAACAATGGATCAATGGCAGTATGGATATGAACATACAGTAATCAATGCAGCGGAACAGTAAAAGCAGTAGAATGATATGCCACGTATGTCAACACAGTATGTAAGGTATATCAATGCCAGTATCCCTATCAGTCTCTAAGTCTCACTGTACAGGTCACGAAGCCTGTCATCAGTCCAAGTGTAAGAGTCAACCACTCGCGAGTGTCCTCCACCCAAGGGTAGAACCCAAGGGTAAGGGACCACGGGCCCAACATGTATATCACGGTAATAATCACGTACCCTGTAAATCTCCATATATCTCCATAAATATATAAGCCGGCATGGGACTCCCGAGATTCTGTTGAACTCACACTTAAACTATCCCACACCCCGTGGTCTACATCAAATGCTAACCATAACCCTAAACACCAATCGGTCTGTGACAAGTCTGCACGAGAACTGGAGGCAGGACCTCCATCAAGCACATCCCGACTAATACCTAAGATAAATGGCAGTGTCTGGTGCCTTATCTGTGACACCCGTGCAAGAGCTTCTATAAGTGTCTCATACCACTTATAGTCACACGTACACGCGTCTCACAGACGTCGACAATGCAATAGAATAATAAGGTTCACTGATTGTGTACAAGTACGTATCACTTTCACTTATTCACTGATACACGAACACTAACGTACTTGCCACAATCATCACTAATAACTAATACTGGGTAAATGCACGTTATCACTAGGTTATCAATGCAATGACATGCGTATGATATGATGCGTAAACAGTATATAAAGCATGTTTAGGATGTCATGAATTAGTAATCTACCACTTGAATAATATATCATAAATTATACAGTTACAGTTTAGTGAAACGATGAACAGAGAATATATAGTATGTTCAGTTATCTATTCAACGAATTTGGTTTCATGCCAATCGGGTTCCAGGATCATTAATTATAGCCATTTCATTTTAAGCGTTCACGGCTGGAAATCCGGTTTCAGAATTGGAAGTCCGTTTCGCAACGCAATTTAATCCCAGTTGGGATCAGAATTTAGCGATACTACAGTTGAATTAAATCTAGGGTTTTCAGTAAGGTTTTCAACGTAACAGACGGATTTTCGATCGCATCTGTACGTCAGGAGATATATGCTGTTTAATAGTAGTATGTCGATTCTGAATCTGTTGGGACTGTTATGCGTCCCGATTTATTAAATTGCCGATTAAATAACAACCGATAACGAAACAAGATGGAACCACTTATATTGTCTAGATAACAGATTCACCTATAATAAACAGTAGAGTTCGGCCACCTACGAGTTAAGGAAACAGGGCGGTGTTCATTACGGGACAGTAAACCACAACTGGAGTCGCTCTGGACTGCAGTCCAGAATCGCACTCCAATCCAAATATTGTCACAGTTTAAGTATAGGAATATCTGGAAACTAGTATAGAGTTAAAGTTCGTCGAGTTGTCTTCGATTTGAGCCCTCGAACGCATCATTCCAGTGTGTATATAATTTATGGCGATTTTAACGGTTTTCAGGTACAATAAAATTTCAGTTTTACTAGTAAACTTAGGGGTTGTCATTTTTGTCGTTAACGGTCATATTATCCAACGAAATTCACACACTAGATTCATATGCTTACAGGACAAACTATACCACTTATTTCCGTCAAATTAGGTGAGTAAATTCATTGGGAACACACGTCGAACAGGTATGGCACACAATTGATCTAAAATTGTAACTTCATGATTTTAGTAATCTACGATTGTAACTTGAGTAAATAGCATGTAAGCAAGTAAAATACTTGCCTGGAATTGTCTCGGGGTTGTACGGCAGCAGTGGCGTCACGAACGCGCGACACACGTACGGCACGGCGCAGCACAGTTCGGCCTTTTGGAATCAGACAATCGTATCCACTCCAGTTACTCTCCGTACGACCGTTTTCATCACCGCCCGAGTTGTTCCTGGTGTTGATCTGCGAGAGGGAGAGAGAGAAATTTTTGAGAACAGAGAGAGATTTACAGAAATAGAGAGAGTTAGAGAGAGAGAAAGAGTAAGAGGGACCGAGAGAGAGTTGTAGAGTGAGAGAGAGAGACAGATTAGAGAGAGGGAGCACAGAGAGAGGGAGAGGGTGAGGAAGACAGAGAGATAGAGAGTGAAAGAGAGAAACAGAGAAAGAGTGAGAGAGACAAAGAGATAGAGAGTGAAAGAGAGAGAGAGAGAGTGAGGGAGAGAGAGAGAAACAGAGAGAGGTTAGATAGAGAGAGAGAGAGCACAGTGTGAGAGAGCAGAGGAAAAGAGAGAGAGATGGCGACGATGATGATGATGACGAGGAAGGTGAAGGGTGTCGACAAGGTGGTTCAAGTCGGCGGAGGCTCGCCGGCGTTGAGTGCAGGTGGGGTGTTGGTGAGGGTGGCGATCGTCGGCGATGATGGCCGCTTGGGTTGGATTGATGAAGATGGTGGCGACGCTATGGAGCTGGGGGTGTGGCTGGATCTTTATGGCTGGAGACAAGGGCAGGCAATGGAGGTGTAGCAGGGAGTAGGCGAGACGGCGGCGATGCTTGGAGAAGTGGCCGACGGAGAGGCGAAGGATCGGCATAGTGGTGGCAAGCTTGGTGGGGGAGAGGAGAGAGGGGATGTGAATGCGATCGGGGAGGCGAGGGTTGTGCGTTGAGTGGACCGGCATCGTGGGGTAACGGCGCTCGAGCGCTGGCGTGGGCGACGGAGGTAGAACGGGCGCGCGCGAAATGCTCAACGGGAAGAAGAAGGGAGTGGTGTGGGCCGGGTCGGTTTCGTTGGAGGAGAACGGGCTGGGCCAAGGATGAGCTTGGGATTAATTAAGGCAAAAGGATTTATAATTTATGGAAGTGGGCCGGGCTGTCGAGCTGAAGGGCTTGGGCCGCAGAATTTAAGGGAAAATCAAATAGAAAAATATAGGGGATTGGGCCGGGGAACTGCTGGGCTTGGGAAGGAGTTGGGTTTTAAGGGAAAAGAAAATTTGGTTTAAAAAAAAAAGAAATGGGCTGAAGGAATAAACCAAAAATAAATAGAAAAGGAAAGGCCGGGCTTGAGGAATAAAAATTCAGAGATAAATAAGAAAGGAAGGGGGAGGTACTATAATAGATTGGGGGTTTATAAAACAATAAATAATTATAAATAAACTTTATAGGTTAAAAGAAATGCGAATATAGGCGTATATGAATGAACCGGGTATTACATCATACCACCCTTACAAAAATTTCGTCCTCGAAATTTAAAATAAATGATAAGTAATACAAACCTAGGCGAAAGCTATTATATTGTAAACTAACACATAAAGATTTACTTGAACTAGGCGGATGAAGAGATTTGAAGAACAACATACAAAGATATAGGTTTAAATACGTATAAGACAGGAACAATTACAAAGGCAACCTATATGTATCCGAGAATAGCAATAACAACAATAACGAACAATGATATTCGAGGCGTACTCGAAAAATCGAAACTCAAATATGTGCACGTATAAATATATCAAAGGTAGCACGGCAGAAATAATAAGCATAAGGCACAATCATAAATAATAGTAACATAAGCACCATACCCGAAAATAAAAGAACGGCAATAAAGTAGTAAAACATTTGTCGGTAGGTTAAAGCATTTTAGGATATTGTATAGATCAAATAGTTTTAAAATAAATTAGAAAACTCATATAGTGAAAATAAGAAACATGGAACAAAATATGCGCGGGGTAAGGTTGCGCTACTGAAAAAATAAGGATAATAGTAGTGTGCTTTGAAATATATAAAACTAAGTAGTCAATAACACGCTCTCTTCGACAAATACAAGATAATAAAAACCAAATTTCGAATAATAAAGTCTCTAAATATATATAGGGTGATAGGAAAACACACAAAAATATATAGGGCTAGATAAGGTAAGGATTACAAGGAAATGTGGATCATTCAAAGGTCGGAGTATGGCGGCTTTAGGCTAGTGGTCAAAGAGATTGGGGTAAGGGTGAGCAATAAAGGAATACAAAAGGAAAAGTGTGGGGGAAACAACAGTCGGTACATCACAAATCAAAATTTGAAGGGTTAGCGAACTCGGAAATTTCCCCTAAAATTTTCTCCTCCCAGAAGGATCTCAAACGAGGCACAGACGGAGGATGAAGAGTGGATCTCTAAAAGATCGGGTGTGGTACTAGTTAATCTCGGTGAGGGTTAAGACAAAGTAAGGAGTAGGGGTGGACAGATCTCAGTAGGAAAAATAATTGTATAGAAAAAATAATCAAGCATCAAGAGAACTAAGAAGATTGAAGAATTAGCGAACTCCGCAATTTATTTCATTCCAGAAGATTATAAACAAAGCATTCTCAAAGATAAAAGGTGGCCCTAATCTATACACAGATTTATTTGGCCAGATAAGACAATATCAAAAGAAATCCCGTCAGTCGTGGTTGTGGAGATTCAGCAGGTTGCGGTAGGCTCGCGCGCTCAGGTAGGGGCGTCCATTTCCATAGCGCCTCGCGGGGACCGCCATTGGGAGTTCTTCCACAGCAGGGTCTTGTCCTTCTGGTCCTTCTTCCTCGGATGGAGCTTCTTCATCGAGGTCCGATTCCATGTGATTCTCTTCTTCTGCATTCTCTTCCATAGGGTTTTCCTCCACTGGATTTTCTTCTATCGGTTCTTCCTCGGGGTCTTCCTCTATCGGGTTCTCTTCAGGGTCTTCTTCCTCTTCGTCGGAATCGCCTATCATGTCAAACTCTAGGGCGGCTACTCCTTCGTCCTCTGAATTGTTGTTTCCGAAAATAACCTGGGGGATCGTTGATCTCATCATCAGAACTCATCAGTGTGCGGTCTAAGAAAAACGCATGACTGTGCATCCTCATCTAGATGTGACGCTGCTCCAGGGTGAGTTATGGCCTGAAAAGAAAGAGTCATGATTAGACAGTGGAGTACATTAAGAAAATAGCTCACGGTACGAAGTATAAAGAGATATACGGTGGCAGGAACTGAAAAATCAGGATAAAAGTTCTGTGATAATGAATAGTTTGAAGAGGAGAAAGACAAGAGAATGATACATACATTACGATTCAAAGTTTTATTGCATTCAACTAAAAAGTTCGACGGATACAAGATTTCAAACGGAAAGAAATATTCATAAGAGAAAGATAACATCATTACTGAAAGTAGAAAACATGAGAATTCTTCTTTGACTACTTGAACGTTGCATTCTCGTCACGTGAGTTGAATTCTGCGCTGGGTCCGCCTTATCCTCGAAGTTCGAACTACGCAATGACCATCACTCGGAAGAAGTAGGGAGTGTAGACGAATCTCCTCCCTGTAGTTCTTTCCTTTCTGGGCAACCGTTGATAAGATGTCCGCTGGATCCGCAAATCAGACATTTCCCTTGGGCGCGGCAACAATCCCTCTGAAGAGGTCCTGGCCTCTTACAGTACCCACAACATGGGGTCTTCTGCTGCTTCTGTCGTGGAGAAACAAATTGGCGCTTTATCTTCTTCTCTTTTCCTCGTCTAACGGGGGTCTCTTTATAATTGGAGACCCCCGCTGGTGCCTGATTCACCTGCCTTCTCAGTCCCTCAGCTAACAAATCATTCGTTCGCTCCTGAGCTTCCTTCAGACCTTGCAATACACTCAGAATCTCGACGGTCTGAATCTGAGTAGTGAAGATAGATGAAGAGTCGTTGGAAGACATGATCCTGAAACAACAATTTTGAGGATGATATAAGTCACAAGCTATACGAATCAAAATATAATATGGATAGGACAAAGATTCAAGAATACCAGGGGTGATGAGTTTATTACAAGTGGAGAATCAACTGTATGACTCCAAGTCACTTAAACAGAGTATGGTAGTGTAATCGTGATGTAGTTCACCATTACTACCACGAAACTTTGCCAAGTCACCTGAAACCCTAGCGAATGGATAGCTGAACACACGATGTGAATATGGATCAAGGATATCAAGTTTACAATCTAGACTGAGAGATGTCATAGATTGTCAAGCTCTACACGGAAAACTGCAATCCCAATCGAAGTAATACCTGGCTCTGATACCAACTAAACCATGTCACGCCCCGCTTCCCAAAATACGGAATACGAGGGGTAGACAAGGCCAGCCAAGCTCCTATGGTCAAGGAAATGTCCTGCCGTAATCACACTTCGGCTTCTAGTTTTTCATGGTAAACAGTAATTGATGCGCAGGTAATGAGAAATGCAGTAACTGAATGAAACAATGTAAAGAACTGACCTGAGAGGAAACAAATTGGATATAACTCTGGATAGGAAGTCGAGGTGTCTGTGATATACGTCTACTCCTGGTCCAGGCTAAATCTTCTCCTTACACTGAGCATGCATACTCAGGTCGTCAGAGCGACACAAAAGCAATATAATATATATAAAATCATGTGACAATTCTAACAGTGATAATAGGTATATATAACAGTGGATCAATGGCAGTATGGATATGAACATGCAGTAATCAATGCAGCGGAACAGTAAAAGCAGTAGAATGATATGCCACGTATGTCAACACAGTATGTAAGGTATATCAATGCCAGTATCCCTATCAGTCTCTAAGTCTCACTGTACAGGTCACGAAGCCTATCGTCAGTCCAAGTGTGAGAGTCAACCACTCGCGAGTGTCCTCCACCCAAGGGTAGAACCCAAGGGCAAGTGACCACGGGCCCAACATGTATATCACGGTAATAATCACGTACCCTGTAAATCTCCATATATCTCCATAAATATATAAGCCGGCATGGGACTCCCGAAATTCTGTTGAACTCACACTTAAACTACCCCATACCCCGTGGTCTACATCAAACGCTAACCATAACCCTAAATACCAATCGGTCTGTGATAAGTCTGCATGAGAACTGGAGGCAGGACCTCCATCAAGCACATCCCGACTAATACCTAAGATTAATGGCAGTGTCTGGTGCCTTATCTGTAACACCCGTGCAAGAGCTTCCATAAGTGTCCCATACCACTTATAGTCACACGTACACGCGTCTCACAGACGTCGACAATGCAATAGAATAATAAGGTTCACTGATTGTGTACAGGTACGTATCACTTTCACTTATTCACTGATACACGAACACTAACGTACTTGCCACAATCATCACTAATACCTAACACTGGGTAAATGCACGTTATCACTAGGTTATCAATGCAATGACATGCGTATGATATGATGCGTAAACAGTATATAAAGCATGTTTAGGATGTCATGAATTAGTAATCTACCACTTGAATAATATATCATAAATTATACAGTTACAGTTTAGTGAAACGATGAACGGAGAATATATAGTATGTTCAGTTATCTATTCAACGAATTTGGTTTCATGCCAATCGGGTTCCAGGATCATTAATTATAGCCATTTCATTTTAAGCGTTCACGGCTGGAAATCCGGTTTCAGAATCGGAAGTCCGTTTCGCAACGCAATTTAATCCCAGTTGGGATCAGAATTTAGCGACACTACAGTTGAATGAAATCTAGGTTTTTCAGTAATATTTTCAACCCAATAGACGGATTTTTGATCGCATCTGCATGTCAGGAGATATACACTGTTTAATAGTAGTGTCGATTCTGAATCTGTTGGGACTGTTATGCGTCCCGATCTATTAAATTGGCGATTAAATAACAACCGATAACGAAACAAGATGGAACCACTTATATTGTCTAGATAACAGATTCACCTATAATAAAAAGGGGAGTTCCGCCACCTACGAGTTAAGGAAACAGGGTGGTGTTCATTACGGGACAGTAAACCACAACTGGAGTCGCTCTGGACTGCAGTCTAGAATCGCGCTCCAATCCAAATATTGTCATAGTTTAGGTATAGGAATATCTGGAAACTAGTATAGTGTTAAAGTTCGTCGAGTTATCTTCGATTTGAGCCCTCGAACGCATCATTCCAGTGTGTATATAATTTATGGCGATTTTAACGGTTTTCAGGTACAATAAAATTTCAGTTTTACTAGTAAACTCGGGGGTAGTCATTTTTGTCGTTAACGGTCATATTATCCAACGAAATTCACACACTAGATTCATAGGCTTACGGGCCAAACTATACCACTTAGTTCCATCAAATTAGGTGAGTAAATTCATTGGGAACACACGTCGAACAGGTATGGCACACAATTGATCTAAAATTGTAACTTCATGATTTTAGTAATCTACGATTGTAACTTGAGTAAATAGCATGTAAGCAAGTAAAATACTTTCCTGGAATTGTCTCCGGGTTGCACGGCAGTAGTGGCGTCATGAACGCGCGACACACGCGTGGCACGGCGCAGCACAGTTCGGCTTTTTGGAATCAGACAATCGTATCCACTCCAGTTACTCTCCGTACGACCGTTTTCATCACCGTCCGAGTTGTTCCTGGTATTGATCTGCGAGAGGGAGAGAGAGAAATTTTTGAGAACAGAGGGAGATTTAGAGAAATAGAGAGAGTTAGAGAGAGAGAGAGAGAGAGTAAGAGGGACCGAGAGAGAGTTGTAGAGTGAGAGAGAGACAGAGATTAGAGAAAGGGAGCACAGAGAGAGGGAGAGGGTGAAGAAGACAGAGAGATAGAGAGTGAAAGAGAGAAACAGAGAAAGAGTGAGAGAGACAGAGAGATAGAGAGTGAAAGAGAGATAGATAGAGTGAGGGAGAGAGAAACAGAGAGAGGTTAGATAGAGAGAGAGAGCACAGTGTGAGAGAGCAGAGGAAAAGAGAGAAAGAGATGGTGACGGTGATGATGATGACGAGGAGGGTGAAGGGTGTCGACAAGGTGGTTCAAGTCGGCGGAGGCTCACCGGCGTTGAGTGCAGGTGGGGTGTTGGTGAGGGTGGCGATCGTCGGCGATGATGGCCGCTTGGGTTGGATTGATGAAGATGGTGGCGACGCTATGGAGCTGGGGGTGTGGCTGGATCTTTGTGGCTGGAGACAAGGGCAGGCAATGGAGGTGTAGCAGGGAGTAGGCGAGACGGCGGCGATGCTTGGAGAAGTGGCCGACGGAGAGGCGAGGGATCGGCATAGTGGTGGCAAGCTTGGTGGGGGAGAGGAGAGAGGGGATGTGAATGCGATCGGGGAGGCGAGGGTTGTGCGTTGAGTGGACCGCGAGGGCGTGTCGTGGGGTAACGGCGCTCGAGCGCTGGCATGGGCGACGGAGGTGGAACGGGCGCGCGGGAAATGCGCAACGGGAAGAAGAAAGGAATGGTGTGGGCCGGGTCTGTTTCGTTGGAGGAGAACGGGCTGGGCCAAGGATGGGCTTGGAATTAATTAAGGTAAAAGGATTTATAATTTATGGAAGTGGGCTGGGCTGCCGAGCTGAAGGGCTTGGGCCGCAGAATTTAAGGGAAAATCAAATGGAAAAATATAGGGGATTGGGCCCAGGAACTGCTAGGCTTGGGAAGGAGTTGGGTTTTAAGGGAAAAGAAAATTTGGTTAAAAAAAAAAGAAATGGGCTGAAGGAATCAACCAAAAATAAATAGAAAAGGAAAGGCCGGGCTTGAGGAATAAAAATTCAGAGATAAATAAGAAAGGAAAGGGGAGGTACTATAATAGATTGGGGGTTTATAAAACAATAAATAATTATAAATAAACTTTATAGGTTAAAAGAAATGCGAATATAGGCGTATATGAATGAACCGGGTATTACACCTTTAAATTGGGAACAGATGACCCCTAAATCGTTAATATGAAAACGAGGGAGATCCCCTCACGGCGAATGATGAGTCGCTCCTGGTACCATATTCCAGTGCAGTGATGCAGACGCCAACAAAGTCCCGAAATTATTCCGGCCCTACGGTCTGGATCATACATCCTGCAAAATCATATACAATCCACGGGCGTAAAACGATCCCAGTATCTCCCAAGTCCTACCGGCGAGACCACATTCAAAGTCCTACCAGCGATAAAGATCCAAAAAATGGTATTGTAGGGTGTTTTTCGTCACCCCATTGAGATGGGAATACGCGCACGCTTGTCAGGCGTACTACAGATTCCCCCTGCCTAAGGTAGGCGGGGGTTTAATGATTGTGGGGATCCGAATCTCCGGCAGCCGCGGACTAAACTGCCGTTAATTACCCCTCGCCTTTGGGGCGAGGGAACCTCCGATTAACGGGTTAAACAGGGCATGCGAACTCAAAGTGCAGTGTACGTGTGTTTTGTTTTGAAAGGGGGGTTTTGGATATATCGGGAGCCACGCAGAGTTTTTGCGGGGGTCCCGCTACCCGGATAGCGGGCTGGGGGTCAAGGGGGAGAATGTTGCGGAGTATGTATAAGTGTGAATTTGTATACATATATATATGTATATGTATGTACATAAAAAGAGGGGGGAAATGCATCCAAGGGATGCGTGGGGCCAGCGCCTTGAGCGCTGTGCGCTTAGGTGCTGTGCACTCAGGCGCAAGCGCGTCACGTGTCGACACGTGGGCGCTTTGCGCATGAGCGCTGCGCGCAGGAGCGCAAGCGCGCGCGCGCCACGTGTCGGCACGCGGGCGCTTTGCGCATGAGCGCTGCGCGCAGGAGCGCAAGCGCGCGCGCGCCACGTGTCGGCACGCGGGCGCTTTGCGCATGAGCGCTGCGCGCAGGTGCGCAAGCGCGCGCGCGCCACGTGTCGGCACGCGGGCGCTTTGCGCATGAGCGCTGTGCGCAGGTGCGCTTGTGCGCAAGTGCACGCGCGCCACGTGTCGGCACGCGGACGCTTTGCGCACTTGCGCAAGCGCGCAAGTGCGCGCAGGTGCGCAAGCGCGCGCGCCACGTGTCGGCACGCGGACGCTTTGCGCACTTGCGCTGCGCGCTGGAACGCAAGCGCGGGCGCCACGTGTCGGCACGCGGGCGCTTTGCGCATGAGCGCTGCGCGCCGGCGAGGATAAGAGGCTTTTAGCCTCGAAAAAAGATTTCTCAAAAGAGAAATCAGAGAGGAGTTGGACTCCTGAATGTGTTTTGGGGTTAATGGAAGGGGTTCTTCTTCTTCCTCCTGTTGTTTGCTGGATCTTGAAGATCAAGGGATGTGAAATGTCAAAATCTCTCTTTTTTAGATCTGATGGCAGATCTGAGTTCCCCTTAATGGGTTTTGTGGTGGAAAACTATTTAGTTTTGAAAAAGGAAGAGTAAAACTCTTGATTTAATTCAAGAAAAAAAGAAGGTTTTGGAACCTTGAAGAAGGAAGAAAGATCTCAGATCTGAAACTTTTTTTTTGGAGAGAGAAAAAAGTTGTGAGATATTTTCATTATCTTTGCCTTTATAGGCCATACATTTTACACATAGCCCCTTGGGCTTCACAAAATGGCATTTTGCCATCCCATGGCTCATGTGCCATTTCATTTTTGCACATAAGCCATGGGCTTACAAAATATTGGCTTTATGCCCATTTTGTTTACATTCATACATAAAAGATTACATAAAAATTATTTATGACATGATTTATATTTAGCATGGGGAGGGTCGGCCGCTTCATGTTTCGGACTCGACCTGGGCATGGGCCCACTTGACCCGGGCTTGGGCCCACCTAGCTTGGGGATTGACCTTGACTTTGACTCGGTCAACCGGGGTGTAAATTTTTACCCCAACAAATTGCCCCCCATCAATAAATGCACACCGCCCATTTGAGTTGTGTGCATGAAATTGATGGATCTTGAAGTTGGACTTCGAGTTAGAACATCATTCCAGGGGCGGAACATCATCCCAGGGAGCATGATTCCCGGGGATCGGAGCATCATTCTGATTCGCGGAGCATAATTCTAGAGATCAGAGCATCGTTCCGAAGAGCGGAGCATAATTTCAGGGGATCGGAGCATCATTCCGATGGGTGGAGCATGATTCCAGAGTTCGGAGCATCTTTCCGAAGAGCGGAGCATAATTCCAGGGGATCGGAGCATCATTCCGATCCGCGGAGCATAATTCCAGGGATCGGAGCATCATTCCGATTTGTGGAGCATAATTCCACGGATCGGAGCATCATTCCGATTTGCGGAGCATAATTCCAGGGATCGGAGCATCATTCCGATGAGCGGAGCATAATTTCAGGGGATCGGAGCATCATTCCGATGGGTGGAGCATGATTCCAGAGTTCGGAGCATCTTTCCGAAGAGCGGAGCATAATTCCAGGGGATCGGAGCATCATTCCGATCCGCGGAGCATAATTCCAGGGATCGGAGCATCATTCCGATTTGCGGAGCATAATTCCAGGGATCGGAGCATCATTCCGATTTGCGGAGCATAATTCCAGGGATCGGAGCATCATTCCGATGACCGGAGCATGATTCCAGGGGATCGAAGCATCATTCCGATGAGCGGAGCATGATTCCAGGGTTCGGAGCATCATTCCGAAGAGCGGAGCATAATTTCAGGGGATCGGAGCATCATACCGATGGGTAGAGCATAATTCCAGAGTTTGGAGCATCTTTCCGAAGAGCGGAGCATAATTCCAGGGGATCGGAGCATCATTCCGATCCGCGGAGCATAATTCCAGGGATCGGAGCATCATTCCGATTTGTGGAGCATAATTCCACGGATCGGAGCATCAT
The DNA here is from genome assembly GCA_030015575.1 of Agapanthus africanus. NCBI lineage: Eukaryota > Viridiplantae > Streptophyta > Magnoliopsida > Asparagales > Amaryllidaceae > Agapanthus > Agapanthus africanus. Next base: position 71,868,224 of record CM057337.1, on the reverse strand, counting down.
TCCGATTTGCGGAGCATAATTCCAGGGATCGGAGCATCATTCCGATGATCGGAGCATGATTCCAGGGGATCGGAGCATCATTCCGATGAGCGGAGCATGATTCCAGGGTTCGGAGCATCATTCCGAAGAGCGGAGCATGATTCCAGGGGTACGGAGCATCATTCCGAAGTGCCGCAGACATTCTGACCGAAGCATGATTTCGATGCAGAGGTAAATTCCTAGGCGAAGTATAATTCCGACAAGGAAGGCAAATATTCCGAGGTGAAGCATTGATTTCGACACGGGATATATTCTGAGACGGAGCATGATTCCGGCGCAGAACTTGTTGGCTAACTTGATTCCGAGACGAAGCATAATTTCGACAGGGGAGGAAGGTACACCGAGGCAAAGCATCATTTCGACACGGGGTGCATTCTGAGACTAAGCATATTTCCGACGCAGAGCTTGCTGGTTGACTTGATTCCGAGGCGGAGCATAATTCCGACGAGGAGGTCGTTGGTTGATTCCGAGCCGAAGCATAATTCCGACAGGGAAGGCAGGTATACCGAGGCGAAGCATGATTTCGACACGGGGTAAATTCTGGGACAGAGCATGATTCCGCCGTAGAGGTCGTTGGTTTGATTTGATTTGGGTTGACATCAGCATCGCTACACTGGAATATGGTACCAGGAGCGAATCATCATTTGTCATGAGAGGATTTGGGAATTGGGGTTTTTATTTGGCATCTGCATTGCTGCACTGGAATAATGCCAGGAGCAACTCATCATGTGCCCCGAGAGGATTTGGATTTGGTTTGTTTGGCATCTGCATTGCTGCACTGGAATAATGCCAGGAGCAACTCATCATTTGCCCCGGGAGGACTTGGGAGAGATTGGGATCGTTTTACGCCCGTGGATTGTATACGGTTTTGCAGGATGTATGATCCAGACCGTAGGGCCGAAAAAAATATTTCGAGATTTTGTCGGCGTCTGCATCGCTGCACTAGAATATGGTACCAGGAGCGACTCATCATTCGCCATTTGGGTATGGGATTCGGAATTTGGTTGGCGTCTGCATCGCTGCACTGGAATATGGTACCAGGAGCGACTCATCATTCGCCTTTTGGGGTATGGGGAACGAAGGCTTAGGAGACAGGTTTGGATCCCTATCACCTAAGACTTTTCAATTTTATGGGCCGTGAGGGTCCCATAAAAGCATTTTCTCCCTACGAGTCGTAAGGATCCCCAGGTGTATTTTCTCCTTAAGAGTCGTGAGGACTCCTAAGTGTGTTTTTCCTTGGTGAGTCGTAAGGATCTCACGAAGGTTTGTTCTCCTCATGCATCGTGAGGACACATGAGTGGGTCTTTCCAATGAAGCATAATTCCAAAGGCGGAGACCAGCCGCGTAACTGGTGGTTGCGGTGGGGCATGGGTATGCTGAGAATTATTTGAGCCCGTGGATTGTATACGGTAGTCAATTTGGGGACTGGCCGTAGGGGTGAAAGAATTTTGGGAAATTGGATTTTGTTTGGCGTCTGCATTGCTGCACTGGAATAATGCCAGGAGCAACTCATCATCCGCCCTTGTTTTTTTTGTTTTTTTTTGTTGTTTTTTTTATTTTACCGCGATTGCTCTATCATTTCAGATTTTCTTATCGCGAAGGTCGCGATCGCCCTATCATTTCGGCTATTTATTCGCGGTTGCCCCATCATTTCGGCTTTATTTTCATTTTCATTTTTACTCGCTGACTTTTATTGCGAGTTGCCCCATCATTTCGGCTTTATTTTCATTTTCATTTTTACTCGCTGATTTTTATTGCGAGTTGCCCCATCATTTCGGCTTTATTTTCATTTTCATTTTTACTCGCTGATTTTTATTGCGAGTTACCCCATCATTTCGGCTTTTCTTTATTTTTCTTTTATTTACACATTTTTTTTATTTACATTTTTTTTACATTCCCAGTTTAACGACTTAGAGGTCGATTGTTCCCAGTTTAATGACGTGGCGGTCGACTGTTTTCAGAGAAAGGCAGATGCCTGAGAGAATCGATTTCACGAAGAACTTCGGTCTCCGTTTGTATGAAATTGGCGGTTGCAGCTTGACTGTTTGTTAACACGCCTTTGGACAGTTCTATCTCTCCTGCCTTGTATTGCTTTTCGACCCAATCTTTGAAGATGAAGCAGTCCTCAATGGCATGGCCTATCACTCTGTGATAGGGGCAGTATTTGGGGTCGTCAGTCCTATTCGCTTCCTGCGGTCTTTTTGACTCTGGCAGTTGTAGACCGTTCTTCAGGGCGTCTTTGAATATTTTACGGATTTTGTCCCTTCTGAAGGAATAGACCTTATCCAGCTTCTCTTTCAGTGGAGATTCTCCCCCCTCTCCGAACATTGGCTTCCGAAGCTGGTTGGCATTAGGCCCGCTCAACCCTTGCTTATTTCGGTTAGCCGAAGCATTGAAAGATTCAGAATCGTCGGGATCTCCGCCTTTGCGATTATCGTCCTTTCGGTTTCTCCATGACCTATTGTTATTTTGGGAATCCGAGGAGGACTCCTGTTTTGAGCGCTCCAGCATCTGAACTTTCCTGGTCAGCTCTTGGAATGTTTTGAGACCCGTGGTGCATAGAAACGGGGCCATCCAATTGTTGAGATTTCCGACGAGGAGACTGACAGATTGGTCCTGCTCTATCGGTGGTTCACATTTGACGGAGAGATTGCGCCATCGGGTTATAAAATCCGTGTTGCTTTCGTTGTTCTTGGGCTTGGTCCTTACGAGCTCGGCAATGGTGATATTATCGCTGACGCTCATGAATCTTTGTCGAAACAAAGACTCCATTTGGACGAAAGTAGTAACGGAGCCATCCGGTATGCTCGCGTACCAGTCGAAAGCAACATCGGTCAAGCTATTAACGAACTGGCGGAGGAGAAGCGCATCGTTGCCCCCAGTATTCCCGCATGAGGCTTTGAAGTGGGCGATGTGCTGATTCGCATTTCCTGTCCCATCAAATCTTCCGAATTTGGGGATGACATAGCCGCTAGGAAATTCTACCCGATCATACTGAGCAGGATATGGTCTCCCACTACTGCTGATATCTTTTTGCGCTTCGGCTTCGGCTACCAAGGTTTTGACTTTGTTGGCAACCAAATCCATGATTTGATCTTGAGTTAGCGGGCTACTGTCATCGGTAGCCAAGAGATTTGCTGAGATAGGATGCGACTGATTTTCGTGCGGTCCACCCACTTTTGGATTTGAGGGAACGGGCGTCGGCTGTCTCGGGACACCATTTTCTGGTTCATGAGCTGAGCCCTGTGCTTGATTGGGCGGCTGAGATGCAAGTTGGGCCATAAGCTGTAAGACGACATTTGTCAAGTCGTCGATCTTTGAGTAGAGCTTGGCCATCTCCTTATCTTTGCTTCTGAGCTCTTTTCGGAGCTCTTGGAGAAGTTGCTGCTCTGCGGTCTTAGGACGGAAAGTTGGCTCATCTTCGCTTTCCGAGCCTGACTCCTCATGAATTGAGGGCTCTCTCTGCCTATCAGCCCCATCGAGAGGGTTTTCATCATCCAGCGGAGGCGGCTGTTCTTGGGAAGTGGCAACCACATTAAAGCCAGATTGGATTTGAGATGTGGTAGCCTCGTCCTTGCTCTTGCTGCGCGTGCCCACCACGTAGACAGTGTGGATAACACATTCAGCCATCCCTTCATCTTTGGCGGGGTAACCCTGTTCTTCGAACCTCATGAGGTTTAGCCTGGCAGTAGCCCTAGCCCTTTTGTTGGCTCTATATCTGAGCCTTTTCTCCCTCAGCTTTTCAATTTTGAAGGCTTGGCGGGCATCTGCTACCCGGGAAGCCATTGTGAGTTGATCATAGGGGAGCTTAGAGAAGACACCCGATCGAGCAGTGGTCAAGGGCACCGCTGGAGCTTGCTCAGGATGTGTTGTAGCTTTATTGGTGTTGATGGCCTTGCCCCCAGCTGGGGCCAAGGAAATTCGTTCAGACACCGACTTGCTTTTGGGTTGGGGCGCCCTTGAGATCACCACATTTGGTCTCCTGCCTTTCGAGACCGGTTTGTCTGCCACCGGGGCTTGAGGAGCTGGGATGGCGCCAACTGGCATGAACATAATAGAGCCGAATGGTAGCAGCGGCTCCTCCCATTGTCGCCCGAGACTGGCCGGGAGGACCGTCCTAGAGTCTATCCTCATCGTGTAGGAGACGGGAGCCGTGCTGAGAGCTGAGTTCATCATTGGAGACATTGTTGAAAGGTGATCGCTTGAAAATCCTGCATGAAAAAAGCATTATTTTTAGTATAAATATAGGTATGTATATTGATTGAGTTCGCATGAACGCTTAACCCGAAATATGGGAGGAGAGATTGGTCCCACCGGGCGTGCCAGAATCTGTAGGGTGTTTTTCGTCACCCCATTGAGATGGGAATACGCGCACGCTTGTCAGGCGTACTACAGATTCCCCCTGCCTAGGGTAAGCGGGGGTTTAATGATTGTGGGGATCCAAATCTCCGGCAGCCGCGGACTAAACTGCCGTTAATTACCCCTCGCCTTTGGGGCGAGGGAACCTCCGATTAACGGGTTAAACAGGGCATGCGAACTCAATGTGCAGTGTACGTGTGTTTTGTTTTGAAAGGGGGGTTTTGGATATATCGGGAGCCACGCAGAGTTTTTGCGGGGGTCCCGCTACCCGGATAGCGGGCTGGGGGTTAAGGGGGCTAGCAGCCCCCTTGTGGGGTTCGGGGCAGCGCCCCGGTCCGAAAATTTTTTTGGAGGGGGAGAATGTTGCGGAGTATGTATATGTGTGAATTTGTATACATATATATATGTATATGTATGTACATAAAAAGAGGGGGAAAAGGCATCCAAGGGATGCGTGGGGCCAGCGCCTTGAGCGATGTGCGCTTAGGTGCTGTGCACTCAGGCGCAAGCGCGTCACGTGTCGGCACGCGGGCGCTTTGCGCATGAGCGCTGCGCGCAGATGCGCAAGCGCGTGCGCGCCACGTGTCGGCACGCGGGCGCTTTGCGCATGAGCGCTGCGCGCAGGTGCGCTTGTGCGCAAGCGCACGCGCCACGTGTCGGCACGCGGACGCTTTGCGCACTTGCGCAAGCGCGCAAGCGCGTAAGGGCGCAAGCGCGCAGGTGCGCAAGCGCGCGCGCCACGTGTCGGCACGCGGACGCTTTGCGCACTTGCGCTGCGCACGCAAGTGCGCGCAGGTGCGCAAGCGCGCGCGCCACGTGTCGGCACGCGGACGCTTTGCGCACTTGCGCTGCGCGCTGGAGCGCAAGCGCGCGCGCCACGTGTCGGCACGCGGGCGTTTTGCGCATGAGCGCTGCGCGCCGGCGAGGATAAGAGGCTTTTAGCCTCGAAAAAAGATTTCTCAAAAGAGAAATCAGAGAGGAGTTGGACTCCTGAATGTGTTTTGGGGTTAATGGAAGGGGTTCTTCTTCTTCCTCCTGTTGTTTGCTGGATCTTGAAGATCAAGGGATGTGAAATGTCAAAATCTCTCTTTTTTTAGATCTGATGGCAGATCTGAGTTCCCCTTAATGGGTTTTGTGGTGGAAAACTATTTAGTTTTGAAAAAGGAAGAGTAAAACTCTTGATTTAATTCAAGAAAAAAAGAAGGTTTTGGAACCTTGAAGAAGGAAGAAAGATCTCAAATCTGAAACTTTTTTTTTTGGAGAGAGAAAAAAGTTGTGAGATATTTTCATTATCTTTGTCTTTATAGGCCATACATTTTACACATAGCCCCTTGGGCTTCACAAAATGGCATTTTGCCATCCCATGGCTCATGTGCCATTTCATTTTTGCACATAAGCCATGGGCTTACAAAATATTGGCTTTATGCCCATTTTGTTTACATTCATACATAAAAGATTACATAAAAATTATTTATGACATGATTTATATTTAGCATGGGGAGGGTCGGCCGCTTCATGTTTCGGACTCGACCTGGGCATGGGCCCACTTGACCCGGGCTTGGGCCCACCTAGCTTGGGGATTGACCTTGACTTTGACTCGGTCAACCGGGGTGTAAATTTTTACCCCAACAGGTATGTCCACAAGCAAAATGGGCACGGATGAAAATCCGAAAGGGCTCCGTGAGTAAAAACAGCAGTACTGCCGGTGAGTTTGTGAAAACCCGAAAGGGCGCAAACTCGTAAAAAAGAGATGAAATACACTCGCAAAGTCCTCTCGACTTTGTGAGAAGAAAATTCCCGCGTGAGAACCTTACGACTCACAAAGGAAAAACACAGTTGGGAATCCCCACGGCTCCTGAGGAGAATACATCTACGGGATCCTTATGACTCGTAGGGAGAAAATGCTTTTATGGGACCCTTACGGCCCATAAAATTGAAAAAACCTTAGGTGATAAGGATCTAAACCTGTCCCCTAAGCTATCGCTTCCCAATAAGCGAAGGCAAATGATGATTCGCTCTTGGTACCATATTCCAGTGTAGCGCCGCTGGTGCCAAACCAAAACCAAAACCCCAAATCCTGTCATGGCAGATGATGATTCGCTCCTGGTACCATATTCCAGTGTAGTGGTGCTGATGTCAACCCAAATCAAACCAACAACCTCTGCGGCGGTGTCATGCCCCGCTTCCCGGTGTACGGCGAAGGGGACGTGATGAGCTTCTACGTATTTACTCTGAAGTAAATACGCTAAGCGTATCTAAGAAATATAAATAAAAATTCACAAGAGACTAAGGCAGTAGGTATAACTGAATAACAACTTTATTTATTAACATTCTTTTGTACAATACATGGAAAAGTAAATACAACTGAATGAAAACAATGCCTAAACAGTGGCATAACAGAAATGAAAAGTACTGAAATAAAAGTGCACAATGAAGCTAGAGCTCTGGGTCGTAGAAAAGCTGGTCCAAGTCCTCACTAGTAGGCTCGATCTCCTGAGTGTCCAGATCACCTGACAACATTTCAAGGAAGAAAGAGTAGGAACGTCGTCAGCGAACAATCGCTCGGTAAGTCCCAAAGATAAGGGAGAAGTAGAATAGACAGAGAGAAAGAGAGAGAGTGTAGCTTTTAAAGTTGTATTTAGAGTTAACGATGTTGTTTGTAGGTTAGTACAGAAGGATGCCAGTGTATACGAGAGGAGTCTCTATATGCCAGAGACTAAACGCAAATGGAAGTACAAAGCTCCGTTATACAACCCGGAACAACAGAAATTGAATTCAGGTTAGATGTCTTAAATCTTGCAGTCTCGTGCCACTTCTAACACCTTCCGTACCAATCTACCCCTTAAACCCCACGAAGTATTGTTTGTATTGTAACTTGTAATTGAATTGTAATATAGATTGTATAATTGGATGACTTGCCGAAACCATGATATCAGTAAAATGGATTTAACTGGAGAATCATGTAGATGGAAGTATATCCATGGTTCGGTTTGGTCGATACAGATTGAATAGATTGAATATATAGATTCATATTGAATTGTAGTATTGTAGATTGTACTTGAATCATATTCAAGTCAGATTATTTATAATGAGACTCAGTCTGAGTCAAAACAATTAGAAAAGAAATTGAAGTCCTGAATTAGGTTTTGATGTTATCGGCAACCGCTGCACATAGGCAGCGGGATTTGTGTCTTCAAAAACGATTACCGTGTTGATAATACCGTTTATTAAGCTGTCTAACTTAAAATGGGCAAGCACCCAGTTCTATGGCTCCCTGAGGCTCAAGAGATTGGTCCCGCTTAAACCTATATTTACTAGGGTCCTTATTGTAATTTATAAAACTTGAGGGGGTTTTATGTAAAAATAATTTTGTATAGTTTTCAAAATACAACTCAAGTATTTAATTATCGTCTTTATGTACATACAACAATTTAATGATCAAGATAAATATGTATACATGTTCGAACAACATGAAATGAGCCAAGTATATTATTCAAGTAATCACCATAAACAATGCTGTAAAGAAATATTATGTACGACTAATTAATCAAGTCGAACGAATGCGGAAATATAAACAAAAATATTGCTCTAAGTGTTTTTCATGCGTGAGTTCTAGTTTCACATAAATACGACTACCGGTTTCGGAGGTATATTTGTTTTCGTATCGTCGCGCAAAACAGATCAGAATCTGTTCAGCACCGTCATATATTTTTAAAACGCAGTTTGAGTTAATTTTCATCGGGTTTTAGGTTACAAAGATTCGAAAATTGTAGGTATTTCAATGTACTTACCCAAAACACCAAGATTCACACGATTTGGATTTCTGAAATTCTAGTTATGATCGTTTTAATATCAGCGTTTAAAACCGAAATTCAGATTTCTGGACAGCAACTATATGTTATATTGCAAACCCTATATCTGGTTGTTTCATGCATTTCTACGTAATCTAGTATACAGAAAACAATAGTTCTATCAATTATGCATCTACACATCTAAATGTTGTCACAAACGGACATCGGGTTTTCGAATTATGTTCTATTTAAAAATAGTGTGCGAATCAGGACAGATTCTGTCCAGATCCGTCACTTAATATTGTAACACAGTTTTCTATATTTTACGTCGGTTTTCAGTAAAAATTTAAAACTAATAAAATATAGATATTTCGATGTAGATATCAAAAACACCTGATTTTGCTCAATTTGGATACCGGTATACTAAGTTATGTGTCGTAGAAATTGACCGATAACTGCAGTTTTCTGTTTTACGAACAGTGAATAAAAACGATATAATTTCTAAACTGTTAAGCGATTCGATCTAACATTTTTACAGTGTGTACAGAAAAATATATTCTATCATATGTAAATTTTCTGAAATTTTCAGAAGTAAAAATTAATTTCTAAAAATTATTTTAAATGTAAAGGTATTGATATATCATATGTGAGAAATGAGAAAACTATGGTATTTATTCGTAACTTCATTTTTATTTTACAAACTTTAAATAAAGTAATTTAAAATACAACTACAAACGATATAATCCTAATTGGTTACTATGAAATCTTAACATATGGATTGAGAGTAATGAAAAAGACTTTACAAAATATATATGTGTGTGTTCATTATTTATATATACATACATTTAATTAATTATTTAGGGATTATGATATGACAAGTGAAGTTTTTCATGGCAATATAAAAAAGAGAAAGAGAAAGAGAAAGAGAAAGAGATGGAGGAAAGGAAAGAGAGAAGAGACTTACATACACAATCCGGTATTGTGACCGGACTTGTCTATCCGCCGAGCCTCGCGTTACTAGCGGGACCTTCTTGAAAACTTCTTTGTGTTCTTCTTTTAGGACTCTAGGTGAAGAGGGAGAAGGGAGAGATGGAAAAATGTGAGGAAGAAAAAGAAAGAGGAGGACAAATAAAGATGGTGTAATGATGAATTATCTATCATAATATATGCATTCAATATGAGAATTAAAATAGAAATGAAAGGTCACCATTCATTTTGGAAATGAAAGAACTCATTTGTAAGTTATGAGAAGAAAAAAAATTGATAAAAAAAATTAATTGCAAGAATGGAGATTTGACCATATGGCTTATGGAATGACAATGCAAGGACTTAACCAATGTGCTACAAGATTGTTCATTCATATATTTAATTAGAATTAAATATATGTTATTGCTTAAAAAGAAAGTGGGCTTTTGGGCTCATAGTTTTATAAAAGAAAATGAAAATGAGATTGTATTTGGGTTATGGGCTGGGTCGGGTCTTGCGTTTAATTTGAAATAGGTTAAAATTTAGTTTAAATAAATGAGTTTGGGAAAAATAGATGGAATAAAAAGATAATATATTTAATAGAAAACAAAATATACGGAAAAATACCAACAATAAATAAATACAATATTTCACTAAAGAAAGAAAACTCGAAGGTATAGTAATATTAGGGTCGTTACAGGCGGAATCATGCTTCGTCCCAGAATGTACCCTGTGTCGAAATCATGCTTCGCCTCGGGATATCTACCTTCCTTGCCGGAATTATGCTCCGTCTCGGAATCAAGTCGACCAGCGACACTCCATGCTGGGGACAAGTCGACCAGCGACACTCCGTACCGGGGACAAGTCGACCAGCGACACTCCGTGCTGGGGACAAGTCGAACAGCCAGCGACACTCGGTGCTGGGGACAAGTCGAACAGCCAGCGACACTCCATACCGGGGACAAGTCGAACAGCCAGCGACACTCCGCGCCGGGGATAAGTCGAACAGCCAGCGACACTCCGTGCCAGGGACAAGTCGACCAGTGACACTCCGCGCTGGGGACAAGTCGACCAGCGACCTCCCTGTCGGAATCATACTCCGTCTCGGAATCAGGTCAACCAGCGACACTCTGTGCCAGGGATAAGTCGACCAGCGACACTCCGTGCCGGGGACAAGTCGAACAACCAGCGACACTCCATGCCGGGAACAAGTCGAACAACCATCGACACTCCGTGTCGGGGACAAGTCGATCAGCGACACTCCGTGCCGGGGACAAGTCGAACAACTAGCGACACTCCATGCCGGGGACAAGTCGAACAACCAGCGACACCCTGTGCCAGGGGCATGTTGACCAAATCACTCCGGGTCTGTGAAATGTCTACCATGGACATTCCGCCTCGGAGACGTGTCAAGCGTCGACCGTCCATGTCGCAAAAAGGGCAGTGTAGGCTTCTTACAAAGCGGGAACTAAATCACTTCGTGCCGGGGAAACGTCTACTTCGGACACTCCATCTCGGAGACGTGTCAAGCGTCGACCCTCCATGTCGTAAAAAAGGCAGTGCATCCCAAAAAGTGTGAACCAAAGCAAGTCGCCTCTACGCGAAAGAAGATCCATCAATCTCATGCACACGACCCACATATGTGGTGTGCATTTATTGATGGGGGGTTGTTTCCTGATTTAAAATCAGAAAAGCTTATGGAAAAAGCTTCAGAAGAGGGTCACATGCTTACACGTGACCAGCAGTCACGTGTTGGCACGTGACATCTAAAAGCATCATCAAGGCAGATTCAGCTTCCTGACTACATCAAAGAAAAGGGCTTCAGAAAGGGTCACGTGCTCCCACGTGACCAGGGTCATGTGTTGGCACGTGACATTTTAAAGCGGATTCAAAGGCACATCGGTTCCCTGATCAAATCAAGGAAAAAGCTTCAAAAGAGGTCACGTGCTCCCACGTGACCAGGGGTCACGTGTTGGCACGTGACGCTCAAAACATCAGAATTGTTCTCCAGTTAAATCAAGAAAAAGAGTCCAGACAAGGGTCACGTGCTCACACGTGACCAGGGATCACGTGGTGGCACGTGACGGTTAAGCAGCAACCAGAAGACAGAGCGCAAAAGGAAAGAAGAGGGCTCATTCCAAAGAGGGTCACGTGCCCACACGTGACCATGGGTCACGTGCCCACACGTGACCATGGGTCACGTGCCCACACGTGACCAAGGGTCATGTGGTCACACGTGACCGGCTTTCAAAGCCCATTTTGTTAACAGAATTAAATTCTGAAAGTGATTCAAATCTTTCCAAAGGAAAGCGATTATCTGGAACCAATCGAATTGAAGATTCAAAGGTGATTAAATATCATCTATCCATGGGAAAATCTCGGGTTTGGAAAGATTTTCCCTTTAAATCTAACCGAAATAACAAAGGAGAATCCCTGAATTTGAAATCCAATGGTGAATAAAATTCACCTAATAATCCAAAGGTCAAAAACGAATGATGGATGCAAATCAAATCTCTCAATGAAGATTCGTCAAAAAACTAATTGACTCGGCTGCTTCTCCTATAAATAGGAGCCAAGACACAAGATACAGATATATACGCAGAGGGAAGAAAAGAGAGAGAGCCTTGATACTTTGAGGAATTTGGATCTTCTGCAAAAAAGAAAACCCTAGGTAAGAAAGGGAAGGCTCCTTGAAAGAAAAGAGAATTTAATTCTCGACAGAGTTTAACTCTGATATATAAAACAGAAGAACATATTTCTTCTCTCTTTGATAGAGGATCTGCAAAGTGCACATCTCCCCTTGAAGTTGAGAATTTAATTCTCAATGGGTCGAGATCCTGCCATGCAGATCCAAAACATAGAGAGGGAACGGAAGCACGAGAATTTAATTCTCACAGAACTATAGGAATTTAATTCCTTTAAAATAAAATTAGAGTTTGACCCTGTGTCATGGGAATTTAATTCCTTCAGAACAAAGAGAAACAGGGTTTAACCCTAATTAAGAACCTAGTACTGTTGAAACAGCGGGAATTTAATTCCCTTAATCATAATTTAACAGAGAATGGGAGTTTAATTCCTTAAAAGCTTTTATTAGGGTTTAACCCTATTCAGTTCTTCACATATATGAAGAATTTAATTCCTACAGAAAATTCAGAGTCCAACTCTATTCCAGAATATAAATCTTCGAAAGGAAGTAGGAATTTAATTCCTCTGAAATTATTGTCAGGGTTCAACCCTACGAGGAATTTAATTCCCGGAAAAGATTAACAGATCCTCTAAACAACATACATAGAGGCAGGGTCACGTGCCACCACGTGACCCCCCCAAAAGACCTACAGAAAGCCCCTTTGAGGCAGTGCTCCACGTGACCCACGTGACCCTTGACAGAAGCTTTAACACACAAGCATTTGAATGCCCGTCACGTGATGGCACGTGATGCTCTGAAAGATGCGATAATCTCCGCAGAATAAATGAAGGGAGGGCGCTCTCACGTGTCGCCACGTGACCCCTCTTGCCTTAGTGTTTAACACTAAATCGAAACTCCCGAACCCAGTGTTAAAACACTGTTGGGCCTTAGTGTTCAACACTAATCAAAAAACTTTATTTGCAGTGTTCAACACTGACTACCTTAGTGTTTAACACTAATTTGAGATCTCTGTTGCCAGTGTTTAACACTGATCTGTTTTAGTGTTTAATGCTAATTTGAAAGCCTTGTTTCTGGTGTTTAACACCAATTATCTTTTAGTGTTAAACACTAACTTGTCAATTTCATTCCCAGTGTTCAACACTGATTGGTCTGTAGTGTTTAACACCAGACTTTGGCCCAATTGGCTAAATGGTCAGAGACAAAGTCTCTCCTTCAATGGACCAACAAGAAGCCAATATTCCAGACATGATTGGACTTAGCCCAAGCTGGCTATAAGTCCTCAATTCGTAATTAACTGGGCTAATGGGCTCATAACATAATTAATTGGTTTTGATCCCAAATTGGGCCAAGGACTATTTAATCCACTCCGGTTCCAGGGTACATCTCTTCATTCCTTTGATACTTGGCATTGTAATCCCTCAACGTCTTCAAAGAGGTGACGGGTCCCGATGACCACACATTGATATGGACTGTGGGGTCCTTAAACCCATAGACTACGACGTCCTTAACCTCGACCGAGATGTCTTTAAACTAACAATGGACTGTGGGGTCCTTAAACCCATGGACTACGACGTCCTTAACCTTGACCGAGATATCTTAAAACTAACAATGGACCGCAATGTCCTTAAACTACCCATGGACCGCAATGTCCTTAAACTAGCGATGGACCACTATGTCTCTAAACTGGAACAATAGAGCCCAAACGCTCTTTTGTCGGATCTAAACGATCCCGTTTAAGTTGATCTTAGCCTCAAATATGGCTAACGTATCCTTAAACCTTCAAACAGACTGGACTATGAATCCCCCCAAATCAACTTCGGTTCAAGGGTACATCTCTGAACTCCTCTGATATCTGTCGTTGTAATCCTTCAACGTCGTCAGAGAGGTGACGGGTCCCGACGGCCACATATTCAATGGACCACTATGTCCCTAAACTGGAACAATAGAGCCCAAATGCTCTTTTGTCGGATCTAAACGATCCCGTTAAGCTGATCTTAGTCTCAAGTTAGACTAACGTATCCTTAACAAACGTTTGAGTTGATCTTAGCCTCAAATATGGCTAACGTATCCTCAAACCAAACCCCCAAACCCAAATCTAAGATAAATACGGATTTGGACTAGTCCACGTCCTACGGGCGACGACATAACTCAGTCTCCGTATACAATCCACGGGCAACCACAAATAAAACAAACACCCACGACACGAAGTGACCATCTGGAGAAGGAGAAAGTTGTTACCGCAATGCGGTAGCGTAATTAACTGCAGGGGCTTGCGCCTGCAGGGAAGAGCGTCCCCACAATCAAAAACCCATCAAACGAGGGGGAATCTGACGAAGTCTGCTACATCGGCCGCATCTGTTTAAACCTTCGATATATGGTGCCATAAATCAACTTGGCATCTTCGGAGAGGTGAACGGATAGCACCAATTAGCATCTGCCCCGAATCTCAGTGCCAAGACATCGCAGTCTTGTGCGCCGCCGTTCGGAGGGGAACAGGGGTACTTTGTTGGGGTCAAAAAATGCACCCCGGTTGACCAAGTCAAAGTCAAGGTCAACCCCAAGCTAAGTGGGCCCAAACCCAGATCAAGTGGGCCCATGCCCAAGTCGAGTCCGAACATGAAGCGGTCGGCCCCCTCCATGCCAAAATAAAAATTATGTAACAAGTAATTTTGATGTAATTTTTTATGCATGAATGTAAGCAAAATGGGCATAAAGCCAAATTTTTGTAAAGCCCATGGCTTATGTGTAAAAGAAATGAGCACATGAGGCATGGGATAGGCAAAATGCCATTTGTAAAGTCCAAAGGGCTATATGTAAATGTGTAAGCCTATATAAGGCAACATGATGATGAAATAAAAAAGAACTTTTTCATTCCCTTCAAAAATCTAGGGTTTGTGCCTCCTTCTCTTTCTTCAAGGTTTTAATACCTTCTTCCCCTTTTGAATTAAATCAAGAGTTTTATTCTTCCTTTTCCAAAACTAAATAGTTTTTCACCACAAAACCCAAAAAAAGGGAGCTCGGATCTTTCATCAGATCTCAAAAAAGGGAGATTTTTAAATCTCACCCCTTTCTCCAAGATCCAGTCAACCGAGAGGAAGAAGAAGGAGACCCGTCTTCAAAAATCCCATCTTGGGAAAGTTCAGGACCAAAGGGGAGAGAAACAAAGGGGCCCCCTTTAATCATTTCCAAAGATTTATAGAAGATTAACTCCATTCAAGATCTGTTGGAGTTTAACTCCATAATTTAATCTCTTTCCAGAGAAGTCAAATCGGGAGCACAGCTCCCAGTGCAGGGACCAAGTCCCTTTTCCTGCTGACGCCTAGCGCTCGCGTGCCAAGCACGTGGGGCACCGGCGCCCAGCACCCGCGTGCCAGCGTGCCAGCGCCCACGTACCAAGCATATGAGGCGCCGACGCCCAGCGCCTGCGTGTCACGCACGTAAGGCGCTGCCCCCCACGCATCCTATGGTCGTTTTTTCCCTTTATATATATATATATATATATATATATATATATATATATATATATACAGACACACACACTCCACGACATTGTCCCTGTTAGAAAAAATTTCTAACGGGGCCTTGCCCCGCACCCCGCAAGGGGGCTGCTGGCCCCCTTGACCCCCAGCCCTCTATCCGGATAGCGGGACTCCCGTAAAAACTCTGTGGGGCCTCCAATATATCCAAAACCCCTTCAAAATACAACACTGCACATTGAGTTCACATGACCTGTTTGACTCGTCAATCGGAGGTTCCTTCGCCTTAAAGGCTAGGGGTCATTAACGGCAGCTTACTCCGCGGCTGCCGGAGATTCGAAGCCCTACAATCAATAAACCCCCGCCTACCCTGGGTAGGGGAAATCTGTAGTACGCCTGACAAACGACGCATATTCCCATCTCAATAGGGTGACGAAAAACACCCTACAACGATGTTCCGCAACGTATTTACTAAGAAATAAATACGCTAAGCGTTTATAAGCAACATAAATTAATAAGAATAAAAAAAAGAATGAAATCCAACTTTATACATTTACATTCTCAACTTTCTCAAGTTTCAAACTGAATACATTATGTCTGAAAACAAAGATGCATAAAAGAAAGTGCCTAAACAGGTAGCATACAGGAAGTAAAAGCTTAAAAGAAAGAACTGATAGTCAGTCTGCTCCGTAAGCTAAGTGTAATCCTCCTGATTTGGCTCGATCTCCTCAATCTCTAGATTATCTGACGAACATTCCAAGAAAACAAAGAAATGGGTGGAATGCCCGTCAGCGAACTTGCGTTCGGTAAGTCCCCAAGAAAGGTGGGATATGAAAGTATATAAATAAATATATAAGGTGACATGTGATATAATATGAATGGAAATAAAACATGAACAATTATAATATGGTAATGTTAATGACAACTATGTAAGCATGGCAATGTAATATGAGCATAGAAAACAAGTATAGTATGGTCGTGGAGTGTAAGTATAGTGAACATGAAGTGATTTTAAGTGTCCTAAAAGGTCTCTAAAAGGGTAAAATTAACTAACGTGAGTTCAAGTGTAAATGTCAATCAATCTCAAGCGTATTCTCGAACCCAAGGCTATCGTCCAGGGGCAAGAAATCACAGGCCCAAAATAGCGGAACTTCAATTGATATTTAAGTATCCCAAATCCAACAGGCTATCATCCAGGGGCTTGGAAACACGGTCCCTCATTCGTGAATTCGTGATTTGTACCGTTTCAGCCCGGTACCACAGCAACATGATTTGTACCGTTTCAACCCGGTACCACGGTAATATGATTTGTATTGATAGAACTTATGAGATTCCGTTGGATTCATACTCAAACTACCCTAACACCCCGCGCTTCTAAAATTATAATTACAGTTATAAGTCTTCTTCGAATCCATGAATACAAAAGGTGATGTATAATATCAAGTTTTCAAGATTGGGTTCATGTCAAGAATCATGTATCATGTTAAGTGCAAGCCGTGTCAATTATATTCATGGTTCGAGTCAAGTTAGATTAAGCATGTTAGTTTAATACAAGTCATATCAGTATGTTCATATATAATTCCAAGAAAAAAAAACTTCTCAGACACAATAAAGCTTCAGAAATACATTACATAGCAGCAATACAGTTCTTGAGAATCCTTCAAAAGTATTATTTTATAACTATTTAAAACTAGACTTCTTTGGGCATCCAAAACCAACTAGTTATGAGAGTAATGTCTTGGACTTTGGTCATCAAGCTCAAAAATTAATTAATCCTTGGGCAGGGATCAAACTGAAGACCTGCTAGTCTTGGTCATCAAGAACAGAATAACAAGGTCTACTAAATTTTCTCAGGCCTTCCAAGATATTTGCTTATAGGTAATATATAACAAATTCATGAAAATGAATATGTGCTAGCTTTACTAACAGTTGTATAGTGTAAGCAGTGAACAACGACATTATAAGGCCAATGTGAAGTAAAAAGAGATTTACACTTTCAAAAAGGAAACAAAGTGATATGTATACTCTACTTCAAACTATTTGCTATTGAACATAAGATGATAGATGGCAAATATTTGCTACTTTGGATATCTTATAACCGAAGACAAGCTTGTTGATTAAAATGTTGAAAATATCCAAATGATCTAAGTACTAGTTTCCATGTGTTGAAGTAAGCTGGATGTTAAGAAATAAAAAAAAATCAGTCATGTATTTTAAAGCTAACGCACTTCATTCAAAAATTTCATTAGGGCCTGTAACAACCCCAAACTTTCTGTACAAGTTTCTGTACAATTTTTTCAAAATTACAGAAAGGGGTATTTTTGTCTGAGCACAACATATAAGTTTGTTTTGCTTATTAATAGCAAGAAGGAGCTTGTAGCTCATTGGTAGGACCTTACACTGCTGAACCAAGCCACTAGAGTTCAAATCCCATACCCCACATTATTTTTAATATTGTTTTATTTTAATATTTTAGAATTCCAAGAGTCTACACGTGTTAAACCCGTAAAACCCCACTACACATGTTAAACTAAATGACTCAAGGGGTATATGAACCGACGAGGAGCACCGAGCACCCATGACTCGGCCGGACCGCCGAGTCCCCAACATGAAAATTGTGGCTCTTGGACTCCCCTGTACCCCTGCACACTTTAATTCTTTGGATCAGTAACAGAGCCCCTTTAAAACCCTGATTACTCCATTTTTAATACATTTTAATACTTTTTAATACAATTTTCATTTCACACTTTCACCTACCCTAAACCCTAGCCATACCCTATAAATACAACCCCTAGACACACCCCCTCACTCCAAAATTCTGATAAAAAACTCTCAAGAAAATCCCTAGAAGTTTAGTGTGCAATTGAAGTTAGCAAAAGGCGAAAGCTCCGGCGAAATTCCCATGACAACCCTAGGAGCTCCCGGCAACGAAACGACGCACCTGCACCTCCTACCGCTTCCTCTCCTTCTTTTCTAATCTTTAAACCCGTAAATCCCTTCTCCCTCTTCACCTTGCTATTCTAAAAACACGTATTTCTAAAACCCGACGGAATCGGAGTTAATCCGATGTCCGATTCGGTTCTTCCTAAAAAATCTCACTTTTTTTAAAATATAATCATACTAAACCCTTATATGTTGACTATTAAACTTTAACAAGTCATATTGAATAAGTTCCGTATCAAAAGCATTTCTATTTCAATTGTTAGCGTATTTTTTCACTAAAATACCACGTAGTTTAATTCCGACATTTAAAACATCACAATCTTTCTATACCTTTAAATAGATCACGAGGTAATGACCTACCTGCTCACACACTCATATGCAATATAGCACAATACCTTTCGGGAACATAGATTACGGGAAAATGAAATTTTACATATAAATACCACTAACTATTAAAACTGTTTTTTATAAGAATTCGTATTTTTATAAATCTTTGCAAAGCGCCGCTACAACCCATTTTGGGGAACCCGACTGGGATGGTGCGGATTATCGCACATCTCTGGGCTTAGTAGTGCAAGATGCAGACCTCCGCAAGGAGCAATCGGTCTCGAAAGATTTAAAATACAAATATCTTAAGAAAAATGAGATTTTTAGAAATATAATATATATTAAAATTATTTTTATATAAATATGTATATATGTATAATTAAAATATCTATTTTGTGATAATATGAATATTCCAATTTTTTCCTAAAATCACAAGAATCACTTTATATTAAATTACCATGAATTCCATACAAGTTCAATGTTACAATTAAATACCATGTATTATGAAAAATAGGTTATTTTCACTAGAAATATCACAAATATAAAATCTACATCTATGACAACTCTAAAGACGATAATTAAATACTTGGGGTGTATTTTGAAAATTATACAAAAGTATTTTTACATAAAACCCCCTCAAGTTCTATAAATTACCCTAAGGACCCTAGTAAATATAGATTTAAGCGGGACCAAACTCTTGAGCCTCAGAGAGCCGGAGAAGTAGGTGCTTACCTATTTAAGATAGACAACGTAACAACGGTGTTATCAACACAGTAATCGTTTCTGAAAAAGACACAAATCCTGGCGTCCATGTGCAGCGGTTACGGATAACACCAAAACAATCAGGGCTTCAATTTCTTTTCTAATTTGTCTGATTCAGACTGAGTCTCACTAATAATCTGACTTGAATATGATTCAAGTACAATTTACAATTTACAATCCAACATGAATCCTTGAATACTTATACTCAATCTATTAAATCTGTATTGACCGAACCGAACCATGGATATACTTCCATTTACATGATTCTCCAGCAACATCCATTTACTGATATCATGGTTTCAGCAAGTCATCCATATATACAAGACAATATAATTTACAATACAACACAAACAATACAATACAAGACATCGCGGGGTTTAAGGGGTAGATTGGTACGGAAGGTGTTAGAAGTGGCACGAGACTGTAAGATTTAATACAGCTAATCTATATTCCGTTGCTGTTGTACCGTGGCATAAACGGTTTCTTGTACCACACGTACCTCTAGTCTGCGGCATATAGAGTCTCCTCTCATATACACTGGTATCCTTTTGTACCAAGCTACAAACAAAAGCGTTAATCATATAATACAACTTAAAAAGCTACATTCTCTTTCTGTCTATTCTATTTCTCCCTTATCTTTGGGACTTACCGAGAGATTGTTCGCTGACGACATTCCTTCTCTTTCTTCTTTGGAATGTTGTCGGGTGATCTGGACACTCAGGAAATCGAGCCTACTAGTGAGGACTTAGACCAACTTTCCTACGACCCAGAACTCTAGCTTCATTGTACAAACTTTTATTTCAGTACTTTTCATTTCTGTTATGCCACTGTTTAGGCATTGCTTTCATTCAGTTGTATTTACTTTTCCATGTATTGTAAAAAGAATGTGAATAAATAAAGTTGTTGTTTTATTATATCTTGTCTCTTGTGCATTTATATTTATATTTCTTAGATACGCTTAGCGTATTCACTTCACAGTAAATACGTAGCGGCCAGTTGCGCCCTCTGCCCATAAACCGGGAAGCGGGACGTGACAGATTTTGTTGGTGGCCCATGCAGGTCTGAGCTGTATGGAACCCTATTATGTAGTTCTGTTCTGCGTGAATAACCTAAGCAATATAACACAAGAACCAGCAACTAGAATATTCTTTACAATTCATATTTCTTGAATCTCACCATTTTATATTCTTTGAATCATATATTTTGAATCTGTCCTAACCTAAATTTTTCTTTCTAGGTTATGAATTCCCCAAACAATACCAGCACCAAGTTCAACAACACTCCACCACCACCACCAATCACACCTGCCGTCCCTGCTCCGCTCAACGAGCAGACGGTTCTGCTTGAGGCAATCCGAAGCGTCCTGGTTGGACTGCAGCAGCAGACTGCTATATTAGTGAACCGATCAGAAGTAGATGCAATCGGTATAAAGCGCTCTGCCACCTAGATGGAAAGAGGAGCCTACCCTATACAACCTTCTGAACCCAAGAGACAGAAAGAAGCAATTAACCAGTCAAGTCCAAATTTCTGCTACTACTGCAGGAGAAAGGAACTCTTGTGGAAGGACTGTAGGCGCGCAAAAGGCTTGTGCCTAGTTTGTGGCGCATCCGATCATAGAATTGGAATATATCCCTATAGACGCAACTCATCTCACACACCCGCCAATTATCCGCAGCGGCCAGCTATCCAGACTCCTGCATCTCGTCTTGCACTCCCAGCACCACCTCCACTTGGATTTTCTGCACAGCCAAATCGTCAATTCCATCAGGCACTGAGGAACATACCTCGAGGACATAGGAATGTGCCTCCAGCTAGGAAGAACGTGCCACAGCCGTAGAAGCTGAGAAAGTTGACCAAGGTAACACTAGTAAGTCTCTTTCACATTTTTAAAACCCTTGTATCACCTTATTATTATTCATACACTATCAGTACTTCAGTCACCAAACATTCCTTGAATTTGTTACACTTTCCTTTTACAAATTTCGAGGACGAAATTTTTATAAGGAGGGTAGAATATAACAACCCTAAATTTTCTGTACAATTTTTTCAAAATTACAGAAAGGGGTATTTTTGCCTAAGCACAAGATATAAGTTTGTTTTGCTTTTTAATAGCAAGAAGGAGCTTATACCTCATTGGTAAGACCTTACACAGCTGAACCAAGTCACCAGAGTTCAAATCCCATACCCCACAATATTTTTAATATTATTTTATTTTAATATATTTAGAATTCCAAGAGTCTACACGTGTAAACCCGTAAAACCCCACTACGCATGTTAAACTAAATGGCCCAGGGAGTATATACCGACGAGGAGCACCGAGCACCGAGCACCCATGACTCGGCCGGAATCGGCCGAGTCGGCTGGCGACTCGGCCGACTCGGGCCGCCGCCGCCGGCTGGACTCGGCCGGACCACCGAGTCCCCAACATGAAAGTTGTGGCTCTTGGACTATCATGTACCCCAGCACACTTTAATTCTTTGGATCAGTAACAGAGCCCCTTTAAAACCCTAATTACTCCATTTTTAATACATTTTAATACAATTTTCATTTCACTCTTCCACCTACCCTAAACCCTAGCCTTACCCTATAAATACAACCCGTGGACACACCCCCCTCACTCAAAAATTCTGATAAAAAACTCTTAAGAAAATCCCTAGAAGTTTAGTATGCAATTGAAGTTAGCAAAAAGCGAAAGCTCCGGCGAAATTCTCATGACAACCCTAGGAGCTCCCGGCGACGAAACGACGCACCGGCACCTCCTACCGCTTCCTCTCCCTCTTTTCTAATCTTTAAACCCATAAGTCCCTTCTCTATCTTCATCTTTCTATTCTAAAAACACCTATTTCTAAAACCCGACGGAATCGGAGTTAATCCGATATCCGATTCGGTTCTTCCTAAAAAAATCTCACTTTTTCTTAAATACAATCATACTAAACCCTTACATGTTGACTATTAAACATTAACAAGTCATATTGAATAAGTTTCATATCAAAAGGATTTCTATTTCAATTGTTATCGTATTTTTTCACTAAAATACCATGTAGTTTAATTCCGACATTTAAAACGTCACAATCTTGCTATACCTTTAAGTAAATCACGAGATAATGACCTATCTCCTCACACACTCATATGCAACATAGCACAATACCTTTCGGGAACATTGATTACGGGAAAACGAAACTTTACATATAAATACCACTAACTATTAAAACCGTTTTCTATAAGAATTCGTATTTTTATAAATCTTTGCAAAGCGCTGCTACACCCTATTTTGGGGAACCCGACTGGGATGGTGCGGATTATCGCACATTCCTGGGTTTAGTAGTGCGAGATGCAGACCTCCGCAAGGAGCATTCGGTCTCGAAATATTTAAAATACAAATATTTTAAGAAAAATGAGATTTCTAGAAATATAATATATATTAAAATTATTTTTATATAAATATGTATATACGTATCATTAAAATATCTATTTTGTGATAATATGAATATTTCAACTTTTTCCTAAAATCACAAGAATCACTTTACATTAAAATACCATGAATTCCATACAAATTCAATGTTACAATTAAATACCATATATTATGAAAAATAGTTTATTTTTTGTCACGCCCCGCTTCCCAAAATACGGAAAACGAGGGATGACCAGGCCAGCCATGCTCCTACGGTCAAGGAATAATCCCGCCGTAGTCACACTTCGGCTTCTAGCATTACATGGTAATCAGTAAACAAGGCACAACAGTAAAGGAATTACATCACTAAATTATTACATTAAAATCCATTGTTCACAAATTACAAATAAACAAGAAGAGTTACTAAGCAAGTTCAATTACACGATCTCTTTATGAAAAGCAGAAAAGAAAGAAAAGCACTCCAGACTAGATCTCCGTCAGCTCGAAAGGTAAATCCGTCTCCTGCATTGGTTCTTCCACGGAATCTGAGCATGCATATTCAGGTCGTCAGAGCGACGTAATAGCAATTTATATAATAATGATATGAAACAAGTAATTACGGTGATAACAGTGAAAGTACAATGCGTGTAATCACTATGTCACTATATGTTGCAAAGTATGATCTGTGTCCCTATGAGTTTCTAGGTCATGTTTGAAATCGTTTAGTGGAAAGGAGGATCATGTTTAACAGGAGTCTCGTACATACCCGAGACAACGGCCCACATGCCCGGGATATAACCCTGTCTGCCGGATCGCTAGATCCTACCTAATATATATATCACTGCTCGAATGATCATCCTCTAAAACACGGTCCCGCTAAATACGATACTCGTTCCACTTCGATTTCCCCTTTATAACAACCCTAATTTCTTATACACTTTTTCCTATACAAAATTTTTCAAATATTTTTTCAAAATCCACAAAGGGGTATTTTAGCCTGAGCACAAGATTTAGATAATAATTTTTGTTTTTAATTACAAGCTACAATAATGTAATAACTCCATTTTTAGTGTACAAGAAATTACTTTAAAATTTAATGTATACTTGGAGTATTTACTCTTACTGCTATCATTTTAAGTAATTAAATAACGCAATAATTACAAGAAGGAGCTTGTAGCTCATTGGTAATACCTTGCACTGCTGAACCAAGCCACCAGAGTTCGAATCCCATGCCCCATATTATTTTTAGATTATTTTTCTTTTAAAATTCTTGAAGCCCAACAGTCCACAGGCCATATCTCCCAAATGATGAACTGAAACCTAAAAACGGAGTATGCCATAAGCCCCACCAGAAGATCCCCTACATTTTGGTCGCCGGACTCGGCCGGCGCCGCCGGCCGGACTCGGTCGGACGGCCGAGGTCTCAAGACAAAAAAGTTTTCTTTTCGTATTTCCAACCCCCCTGTTTACTCCATTTTATTATAGCAGTTTCTGAGTGATAAATATAACCAATTTAATACAAATTTTAATGCTTTTTATTTAATTTTTATAATTTTTATAAATAAAGAAAACCATTCACCTACCCTACCCTAACTACCCTATAAATAGACCCTCTACCCTCTACCCTCTAATCCCAAAATCCTAGGTTTACTCTCTCAAAATTTCTACAAGAATGGTGTGCTTTGAAACCGAGTTTACGGCGAAGCGCTGACAGATTTTCGGTGACGTTCTTTGAAACAACCGGCGACGAAACAAAGCCTCGACCACTCACCTTGTTCCTCTATACTCTTTAGTATAGATCGAAACCCGTAAGTCCCATTTTTCTCTCTTTTCTACTTCTCAAAATACGACTTTATGAAACCCGACGGAAATCGGAACAAACCGATTTTCGATTCGGTTTTTCTACAAAATCTCACTTGTCACCAACTCCATAACACCTAAACATATTCATGATGACTATTAATCACATAAAAATCAATTTGGACAAAGTTTCTTACATGAAATGATAGCTTTTGTGTAATATCGTATTCTTTTCACATTAATACCATAATGTTTACTTCTAATCAATTCCATCGTTCCTAAACCTCTTCATCTTGACCACTAAACTTGTAAAAATTAATTTGAATGAGTTTTCACACATGAAATGATAACTTTTACAAATACCGTATTCTTACACTTAAATTCCCTCATGTTTAATTTATCATATTTAACCTCTAAATTTCACTAAACCTTAAAATAAGTCACGAGGTAATGACCTATCTCTACACACACGCAATTACAACCCTAATTGATATCATCAAAACTTAGAATACGAAAATACAAGACTTTACATTAAAATACCATAATCTTCATAAAACCATTCTTAAAGATTTTAGATTTGTTACACTTTTAGTAAATGGTTCTTACTAGGAAAATACGATAAGTTGTGGACATCGATCGTTTATCTAAACTGACTTTGTGGTGTCTAGGCTAGGCAAGTGAGCTTGGGTAACTTTAAAAGGCCCGCCTCACGATTCGTGAGCGGATCCCTCCCTCCTCACTTGTACTTACCTGGCCACAATTGGGGAACCCGTTAGGGATAGTACGGTTTATCGTGCACCCGCGGGTCAGTAGTGCGAGATTCAGACCTCCGCAAGGAGCATTCGGTCTTGAAAGGTTTAAAATACGACATTTAAGAAAAATGAGATTTTGGAAAATAAAATATTTATTTAAAATTATTCTTGTATTAATATATATATATAATTATCATTTAAACACCTATTTTATTATAAGATAAAGTTTCCACTTTTTCTAAAATTACAAAATTAAAAGTTACATTAAAATACCATGAATTTCAAATAAATCAATCAATACTTTTATTAGGATATATTCACTAGAATAACACAAATAAAATTCACACTCATTATAACTATAAAGACGAATAATAAATACTTGAGGTGTATTTTGAAAAATATACAAAAGTATTTTTTACATGAAACCCCCTCAAGTTTTATAAATTACAATAAGGACCCTAACAATTATAGAACTTCAAATTACCTTTCTTTTAGTCTGGCTCGGGTTAGAGTCTGACTATTTCTGACTTGAATATGATTCAAGTCAACCTATATTCTTTTATATTCCAACTCAATATGAATACATGAATCCCTGAATCCAGTTAACAATCTATTCAATTTGACTGAATCAAACCATGGATATACATCCATTATCCTGTTATTCCATTTACCTAATTATGCAGTGACAACATGTTTACTGATATCATGGTTTGGTCAGTCACCCAACTTACACAATACAATACAACAATACTGTTAAAACACTACGGGGTTAAGGGGTAGATTGGTACGGAAGGTGTTAAAGGTGGCACGAGGTGGTCAGATTAAGACACCTAACCTGAATCCCATTGCTGTTATACGATGGCTTAACGGTTCCTTGTACTTTCCGTTTGCCCTGATCTCTAGCATATAGAGACCCCCCTCGTATACACTGGCATCCTTCTGTACCAAGCTACAAACAACAGCGATAACATAACATTACAACAATATAACAATATAATACAACTATAATAATATACTCTCTCTCTATCTTACTCTCAATCTATTCTCCTCTTATCTTTGGGACTTACCGAGCGACCTGTTCGCTGACGACATTCTGTTTCTCTCTTCTTTGAATATCGTCAGGTGATCTGGACCCGGCAAAGATCGAGCCAACACAAGAAGACTTAGAGCAATTTACTGAAGACCCTGCAGTATAATTTCATTGTACACTTTTCTTTTCAATAATTTCCATTTTTTGTTATGCCACTGTTTAGGCATTTTTATTTCAGTTGTATTTCCTTTTCATGTATTGTATAAAGAATGTTAATAAATAAAAGTTGCTGTTCTTTTTATACTCTTATCTCTTGTGTATTTATTTCTGTATTGCTTAGCTACGCTTAGCGTATGTACTTCTTAGTACATACGTAGCGGACCTCACCGCGTCCCCTTCGCCGTACACTGGGAAGCGGGGCGTGACAGGTTTTGTTGGTGGCCCATGCAGGTCTGAGCTGTATGAATCCCTGTCATGCAGTTCTGGTCTGCGTGAACAACCTAAGCAATATAACACAAGAACCAGCAAGTAAAACATTCTTTACAATTCATGTTCCTTGAATCTTGCAAATTTCACATTCCTTGAATCTTATCACGTCATGTACTTGAATCTGTCCTGACCCAAATTTTTCTTCAGGGTTATAGATTCCCCAAACAACACCAGTACCCATGTCAACAACACACCTACACCTCCAGTACTACCTCTCACACCTGCCGTTCCTGCTCCATCCAACGAGCAGACGGTTCTGCTTAAGGAAATCCAAAGCCTCCTGGTTGGACTGCAGCAGCAGACTGCTATATTATTGAATCGACCAGAAGCAAGAGCAACCGTCAAGAAACGCACTGCCACCCAGATGGCAAGAGGAACCTACACTACACAACCTGCAAAATCCAAGAGACAGAAGGAAACAATTAACCAGTCAAGTTCAGGATTTTGCTACTACTGCCATAGGAATGGACACTTGTGGAAGGACTGTAGGCGCGCAAAAGGCCTGTGTCTAGTTTGCGGCGCATCCAATCATAGAATTGGAGACTGTCCCTATAGACGCAACTCAGCCCACACACCCACTATCTACCCGAAGCAGCCAGCTATCCAGACTACTGCACCTAGTCTTACACTCCCAGCACCATCTCCACATGGACCATCCCTACCTAGTCAGGCATCAATGTATCGGCTTACACAGAAAAATGTGTCGAGACGTCAAGCCTCCACCTTAACGGCCTTAGAACCTGAGACTAAGAACCAAGGTAACCCAGGTAACTCCCTCATTTTGACCAAACCATTTTGCAATATTTCTTCCTTCTAAATATTTTCATACACTACCAATAGTTCTGCCACCAAACTTCTTTGCACTGTTACACTTTCCTTTTACAAATTTCGAGGACGAAATTTTTATAAGGAGGGTAGAATGTAACAACCCTAATTTCTTATACACTTTTTCCTATACAAAATTTTTCAAATATTTTTTCAAAAATCTACAAAGGGGTATTTTAGCCTGAGCACAAGATTTAGGTAATTATTTTTGTTTTTAATTACAAGCTACAAGAATGTAATAACTCCATTTTTAGTGTACAAGAAATTACTTTAAAATTTAATGTATACTTGGAGTATTTACTCTTACTGCTATCATTTTAAGTAATTAAATAACACAATAATTACAAGAAGGAGCTTGTAGCTCATTGGTAATACCTTGCACTGCTGAACCAAACCACCGGAGTTCGAATCCCATGCCCCATATTATTTTAGATTATTTTTCTTTTAAAATTCTTGGAAGCCCAACAGTCCACAGGCCATATCTCCCAAATGATGAACTGAAACATAAAAACGGAGTATGCCATAAGCCCCACCAGAAGATCCCCTACATTTTGGTCGCCGGACTCGGTCGGACGGCCGAGGTCCCAAGACAAAAAAGTTGTCTTTTCGTATTTCCAACCCCCCTGTTTACTCCATTTTATTATATCAGTTTCTGAGTGATCAATATAACCAATTTAATACAAATTTTAATGCTTTTTATTTAATTTCTATAAATTTTTTTAATAAAGAAAACCTTTCGCCTACCCTACCCTAGCTACCCTATAAATAGACCACCTACCCTCTACCCTCTCATCCCAAAACCCTATGTTTACTCTCTCAAAATTTCTACAAAAATGGTGTGCTTTGAAACCGGGTTCACGGCGAAGCGCTGACGGATTTCCGGCGACGTTCTTTGAAACAACCGACAACGAAACAAAGCCTCGACCACTCACCTTGTTCCTCTATACTCTTTAGTATAGATCGAAACCCGTAAGTCCCATTTTTCTCTCTTTTCTACTTCTCAAAATACGACTTTATGAAACCCGACGGAAATCGGAACAAACCGATTTCCGATTCGGTTTTTCTACAAAATCTCACTTGTCACCAACTCCATAACACCTAAACATATTCATGATGACTATTAATCACATAAAAATCAATTTGGACAAAGTTTCTCACATGAAATGATAGCTTTTGTGTAATATCGTATTCTTTTCACATTAATACCATAATGTTTATTTTTCTTCTTCTAATCAATTCCATCGTTCCTAAACCTCTTCATCTTGACCACTAAACTTGTAAAAATTAATTTGAATGAGTTTTCACACATGAAATGATAACTTTTACAAATACCGTATTCTTACACTTAAATACCCTCATATTTAATTTATCATATTTAACCTCTAAACTTCACTAAACCTTAAAATAAGTCACGAGGTAATGACCTACCTCTACACACACGCAATTACAACCCTAATTGATATCATCAAAACTTAGAATACGAAAATACAAGACTTTACATTAAAATACCATAATCTTCATAAAACCATTCTTAAAGATTTTAGATTTGTTACACTTTTAGTAAATGGTTCTTACTAGGAAAATACGATAAGTTGTGGACATCGATCGTTTATCTAAACTGACTTTGTGGTGTCTAGGCTAGGCAAGTGAGCTTGGGTAACTTTAAAAGGCCCGCCTCACGATTCGTGAGCGGATCCCTCCCTCCTTACTTGTACTTACCTGGCCACAATTGACGGTGAAGAGGCGATTTGAGGCTTCTAACGACTTGTCGTTGGACCTTTAGAAATAGGCTAGTTGGCTTAGGGAACCCTAGAAACTAAAATACGGAAATTTACATCCTTTTACAAATAAATACCTTATCTTTATAAAACCGTTTTTCTAAATGAATAGTATTTATTAAATCTTTATAAAGCGCCACTACAACCCACCTTTGGGGAACCCGTTAGGGATAGTATGGTTTATCGTGCACCCGCGGGCCAGTAGTGCGAGATTCAGACCTCCGCAAGAAGCATTCGGTCTCGAAAGGTTTAAAATACGACATTTAAGAAAAATGAGATTTTGGAAAATAAAATATTTATTTAAAATTATTCTTGTATTAATATATATATATATATATATATATATATATATAATTATCATTTAAACACCTATTTTATTATAAGATAAAGTTTCCACTTTTTCTAAAATTACAAGATTAAAAGTTACATTAAAATACCATGAATTTCAAATAAATCAATCAATACTTTTATTAGGATATATTCACTAGAATAACATAAATAAAATTCACACTCATTATAACTATAAAAATGAATAATAAATACTTGAGATGTATTTTGAAAACTATACAAAAGTATTTTTTACATGAAACCCCCTCAAGTTTTATAAATTACAACAAGGACCCTAACAATTATAGAACTTCAAATTACCTTTCTTTTAGTCTGACTCGGGTTAGAGTCTGACTATTTCTGACTTGAATATGATTCAAGTCAACCTATAATCTTTTATATTCCAACTCAATATGAATACATGAATTCCTGAATCCAGTTAACAATCTATTCAATTTGACTGAATCAAACTATGGATATACATCCATTATCCTGTTATTCCATTTATCTAATTATGCAGTTACAACATATTTACTGATATCATGGTTTTGGTCAGTCTCCCAACTTACACAATACAATACAACAATACTGTTAAAACACTACGGGGTTAAGGGATAGATTGGTACGGAAGGTGTTAAAGGTGGCACGAGGTGGTCAGATTAAGACACCTAACCTGAATCCCATTGCTGTTGTACCGTGGCTTAACGGTTCCTTGTACTTTCCGTTTGCCCTGGTCTCTAGCATATAGAGACCCCCCTCGTATACACCGGCATCCTTTTGTACCAAGCTACAAACAACAGCGATAACATAACATTACAACAATATAACAATATAATACAACTATAATAATATACTCTCTCTCTATCTTACTCTCTATCTATTCTCCTCTTATCTTTGGGACTTACCGAGCGACCTGTTCGCTGACGACATTCTGTTTCTCTCTTCTTTGAATGTCGTCAGGTGATCTGGACCCGGCAGAGATCGAGCCAACACAAGAAGACTTGGAGCAATTTACTGAAGACCCTGCAGTATAATTTCATTGTACACTTTTCTTTTCAGTACTTTCCATTTCCTGTTATGCCACTGTTTAGGCATCTTTATTTCAGTTGTATTTCCTTTTCATGTATTGTATAAAGAATGTTAATAAATAAAAGTTACTGTTCTTTTTATACTCTTGTCTCTTGTGTATTTATTTCTGTATTGCTTAGCTACGCTTAGCGTATGTACTTCTGAGTATATACGTAGCGGACCTCGCCGCGTCCCCTTCGCCGTACACTGGGAAGCGGGGCGTGACACCCTTTTTCCCCAAGTTTACACTATTTATGATTATGATTTAGTCGTGTACAAGTATACCAATGGCACGGTTTTATCACTGTTCACTGTATTAATCACGGACACGAATCATTCACTTTCCATTGGTGTACTTGACACTCCTAACCAATATCATTCATGCACGATAATACAATGTCCACTGATCACTAACACGCACTAACACTATGTATATGGCAATTGGGCAAGATATGTATATGCATACCGTTAACAAGTCATGTATGTTATGAACCAATATGCACGTCATAAACTTACAAAATTTTCAGTAATTCATATGTTCAGAATTCAACAAAATGATACAAATAAGATAATAAGCACACTCTGTCAGAAGTTCATAAAAATTGGTTTCAGTTCAATCAGGTTTCCGGTATTCAAATTACAGCCGTTTCATTTTAAGTGCTCGCTGCAGGAAATTCAGTTTCTGAACTGAACTCCCGTTTCGCGACACGAATTTCACCCAGTTGGGTTCAGAATTTAGCAATGCTACAGTTGAATAAAATCTAGGGTTTTCAATAGGGTATTCAACGCAATAGATGGATTCTCAATCGCGTCTGTACGTCGAAAGTTATACACTGTTTAACACTAGTTTGTCACTTCTGAATCTGTTTTGGACTGCTATAGGTCCTATCCTTTTAATTTACAAATTAAATAGGAAACGACGATGAAACGGAATGAAACTACTCGTGTTATTTAGCTAACAGATTCACCTTTAATAAACTGCAGAGTTCCGCAACATACGAGTTCAGGGAACAAGGTGGCACACATTACGGGACAGTAAACAGTAACCAGAGTCGCTCTGGACTGCAGTCCAGAGCCGCACTCCGATCCAAATATCGTCACAATTTCAGTACAGAAACCATTGGAAACATACATAGGGTTACAGTTCGTCGAGTCGGCTTTGATTTGAGCCCTCGAACGCATCATTTCAATATGTATATAATTTATGGCGATTTTAACAATTTTCAGATGCGGGGAATTTCCAGTTTTCACGGGTGTATTTGGGGGTATTCGTTTTAGTCATTAACGGTCATATTTTCCAGTGAAAGTTATACAAGGTATTCATTATCATATGGGCCAGCATAGGAAAACCAATTCCGTCAAATTAGATGAATATTTTCATTGGCATCATGCATCGAACAGGTATGTCATATAATTTATCGGAAATTGTAAATTTGTAATTTATACGATTTGAGTTGGTAACACGAACAGATTAGCATGTAGCAAGTAAAATATTTGTCTGGAAACGTTTTGGTTGATGCCTGAAAGCGGCAACGTCACGAGCGCACGACGAACGGCGCGGTTTGGCTTCACTGCCTCGGCTCGCGACTCGGGTGCTACATCGGAGTTGCCCGGAGACGTCTTGTGCTTGCTGGAAGTGGAGGGGGTGCTCTGTGGTTTGCCTGGGAAGTGCTGGGGTCGACGACGGTCTGCGGCGTCGCTCCGGCGATGAATACAGTGAGCTCGCGGTAGGGGAAGTGATGGTTGTATGTTGTGGGTTGCTGTTTTGGAGGGGGAGAGAGAGAGTAGGGGCTCGGGTGCTTGTCGTGATGGAGATGATGCTGAGGAGAAGAGGGTGTAGAGGTCGACGACGTGATGGGGACATCGCCGGCGTGAGGGTGTAGGGTGGTGGTCAAATGGGTGCAGAGGAGCTCGGGTGTGTAGGGGGTTGGGTGTGCAGGGCTTCTCGGTTGGTGGAGGAAGAGTAGTGAAGGGTTTTGTTGTTGGAGGAGAAACGAGGGAAGGAGGAGGAAAGGTCGCAGTCGTCGCCTTCGGAGTTGTTGGAGGAGAAACGAGGGAAGGAGGAGGAAAGGTCGCAGTCGTCGCCTTCGGAGGTGAGCGGCGAGGTGCAAAAGGCAGTGGGTTCGTGGGAAACTTTTGGAGAGGGAGGAGAGTTCTGAGAGTTGGAGAGGGAAAGAGAATTAAGGGGAGGCGAGGGTTCGAGGTTGAGGAGATCGCGAGGGAAAGCGCGAGTCGTGGGGCAACGGCTCGGCGACGTGGCCGCGAGGATCGGCGAGGGAAGTGGATCGAAGAAAAAGTGAGCGGGAAAAGAAAAGAGCCGTTGGGGAAGAGAAGAAGAGGTCGTAGCGGGCTTGGGTAAGGTTTGGGAACATGGGCTGGGCCAGGGTTTGGGAATAATTAATTAAATTCCTTTTTTTCTAACATGGGCTGAGGAGATAAGGCTTGGGCTGAAGAAAAGAATGGGTGGGCTGAGGGGGAGTGGGCTGAGGGGATAAGGTTTAAATTAAAAGTTTAATTTGTTTGGAAAGGGAGTATTGGGCTTATTTTATGTTAGGGTTTTGTTTTAAATTAAAGGTGAGTTTAGTTTATTTTGTTTTGGTTCAAAAGTTTGGGAAAAATTTAAATGTTGGAACTTAAGTACTAATCTTCACACAAGGCAGTAATACGGGAAAAATAGGGATACTCTTTGGGACTTGGGAACTGTAGGAAAAATTTCATAGATGGGGAACGGGGATTTAAATCATACCCCCCTCACAAAAATTTCGTCCTCGAAATTTAACTAGGATACAATGAAACAAAAGTACTAAATAAGGAGATATGGAAAACGAGCACGAATATCTTCCTCCCGCTCCCAGGTGGATTCTCCTGGGGAACAACCGCCCCAAGACACTCGGACTAACGGAATGACCTTGTTCTTCGGCACTTTCTCTCTGTGGTCGAGGATGGTTGTGGGCTGCTCCTCGTACGACAGATCGGAACCCAAAACTAGCTCCGAATAGTCCAGGACATGGCTCTCATCCCGAACATAACGCCGCAACTGTGACACGTGGAAGGTATTGTGCACACTAGCTAGCAATGGAGGCAGGGCAAGTCGGTAGGCCACCTCTCCTACTCGCTCTAGCACCTCAAAAGGTCCGATGAAACGGGGACTGAGCTTTCCCCGACCTCCGAACCTGATAACTCCACGGGTAGGGGAAATCTTCAGGAACACCTGATCTCCGACTTCAAATTCTAGTGCCCTCCTGCTGGTATCTGCCCAACTCTTCTGTCGATCCTGAGCCGTCTTAATTCGCTGCCTAATCATTTGGACCTTGTCGACCGTCTGAACAATGAGCTCGGGGCCCAGTAATCTTCGCTCTCCCACATCATCCCAACATACTGGGGATCGACACTTCCGCCCGTAAAGCGCTTCGAAAGGAGCCATCTGGATGCTAGCCTGGTAACTATTGTTATAGGAAAGCTCGACTAGATGCAGATGGTCCTCCCAAGAACCTT
The DNA here is from genome assembly GCA_030015575.1 of Agapanthus africanus. Lineage (NCBI taxonomy): Eukaryota > Viridiplantae > Streptophyta > Magnoliopsida > Asparagales > Amaryllidaceae > Agapanthus > Agapanthus africanus. The sequence goes on along the minus strand of CM057337.1, from coordinate 71,833,959 downwards.
TAAAGTCCAACATACAGGCTCTTAACATATCCTCGAGCGTCTGAATCGTACGCTCGGATTGACCATCCGTCTGCGGGTGGTAAGCTGTGCTGAATTTGAGGCGGGTACCCAAGCTCTCCGGTAAGCTCATCCAAAAGTGCGACACGAATCTGGTGTCCCGATCTGACACAATGCTGACTGGAACACCGTGAAGTCGCATTATCTCCTGCATATATCCCTCTGCCAGTGACTCTGTCGACTGTCCCACTCGGAATGGTATGAAGTGCGCAGCTTTCGTGAGGCGATCGACGATAACCCAAATGGCGTTATTGCCCCTAGGGCTTCGTGGTAAAGCCGTCACGAAATCCATGGTAATGTGCTCCCACTTCCATTCCGATATCGGAAGCGGTTGCAACAATCCTGCTGTCCTCTGATGTTCCGCCTTCACCTGCTGGCATACTAAGCATGTGGATACGAACCTCGCAATTTCCCGCTTCATTCCGTTCTACCAAAAGTGCTGCTTTAAGTCTCGATACATCTTCGTACCTCCCGGATGCACAGAATAAGCCGAACTATGCGCCTCAGCCAGTACTTCTTCTCGGACATCTCCCTTGGGTATGCAGAGTCTGCTGTTGAATTTCAGAGAGCCATCTTCATGTATGATCAAGTTCGTTCTCAGCCCGGTTTCTACTTGCGCTCTGAACTTTTGCAATCGGGGATCATCCGCTTGTGCAGCCTTGATGCGATCCACCAGGGAAAACTGCACCTGTAGTTGCCAAAGTTGACTGAGTGCGCTCGGTGTAACGACTTCAAGCTCGAGTCTCTAAAAGTCCTCAATAATGCTCCTCTGACCGGTCAACATCATGACCGCAGGCTTGCGACTGAGCGCATCCGGTACAACATTCACCTTCCCCGGGTGATACTGAAGGTCCAAGTCATAATCTGCCATCAGCTCTAGCCATCGGCGCTGCCTCATGTTTAGTTCCTTCTGAGTGAAGACGTACTTCAGGCTTTTATGATCCGTGTACACCTCCACTTTCTCGCCCAAAATATAGTGCCTCCAAATCTTCAACGCAAAGACTACTGCAGCCAACTCCAAGTCATGCGCAGGATAGTTCTTCTCGTGATTTCTCAGTTGTCGAGAGGCGTAAGCAACCACTCGGCCGTGCTGCATCAAAACATAGCCTAAAACCTTCCCTGAGGCATCACTGTGTATCACCAAACCGCCGGAATCATCTGGTACCGTAAGGATAGGCGCCGTGGTCAACTTCTGCTTTAGTGTGTCAAATGCCTGAGTACACTCCTCAGTCCACGCAAATGGTACATCTTTCCGTGTAAGCCTCGTCAAAGATTCAGCGATTCTCGAGAAGTCTTGGACAAACCTCCGATAATATCCCGCCAATCCCAGAAAGCTTCTGATCTCGGCCACAGACTTCAGCGTTGGCCAATCTCTGACAGATTCTATCTTTGCCGGGTCCACCGAGATGCCTTCCCCCGAAACAATGTGTCCCAAAGACTGAACCTTGCCGAGCCAGAATTCACACTTGCTTAATTTCGCATACAGCTTCTCTTCCCGAAGAATTTGTAGAACCGTGCGCAAATGCTCGACATGCTCCTCCCGGGGCTTCGAGTAGACAGGTATGTCGTCGATAAACACAACGACAAACGTTTCCAAGTACTTTGCAAACACCCTGTTCATCAAGTCCATGAATATCGCGGGAGCATTGGTAACACCGAACGGCATCACAAGGAATTCGTAATGTCCGTATCGGGTCCTGAAAGCCGTCTTGCATACATCCTCGGCTGTTACTCTAATTTGATGATATCCAGAACAGAGGTCTAACTTCGAGAATATCTTGGCCCCACTTAGCTGATCGAATAAGTCGTCGATGCGCGGGATTGGGTACTTGTTCTTTGTTGTGACCTTGTTCAGCTCCCGATAATTTATACACATCCGCAGCGATCCATCCTTCTTCTTTACTAACAGAACCGGTGCACCCCAAGATGAAGCGCTCGGCCGAATAAATCCCTTCTCCAATAATTCTTCAATTTGCTTCTTCAACTCTGCCAACTCAACTGGTGCCATTCTCTATGGGGCCTTGGATACTGGTGCCGTACCTGGAGTCAAATCGATCGAGAACTCCAAGATGCGAGGAGGTGGTAGACCTGGTAGATCTTCAGGGAATACGTCCAGAAAGTCCCGAACAATCTTTGGGCCTGGGCTCTCATCAATCTCCATAGCTGTCAGCTCCTTGGGCTTGGCTCTGTACTTGGCTGGCTCCAAAGATTCGCTTCCGCCCTCGAAAATAAACTCCGGGTGATTGGGAATGCAGAAGATCACATTCCTTGCACAGCAATCGATAACTGCATGGAAGGTACTCATCCAATCCGTCTCGAGAATTGCGTCGTAACTGCCTGTCCCAATCAGAAGGAAATTTGCATAGAATTCCCTGCCACACACTACAACCGGACATGATCTACATTCTCGACTAGATATTATAATGCCATTACCCGTATGTATCTCCCAGCCCTTGATTAGTGGTTCATATGGTATGGAGTGTGTATCAATGAAATGCTCCGATATGAAGCAGTGCGTTGCCCCAGAATCAAATAGTACTCTAGCTGGCAAAGAATGTACGAGTAGAGTACCTGTAACAACGTCTCTTAACGCCTCTGCCTGCTCGGCGGTCAAGGTGAAAGCCCGTCCCTGACCGCGACCTGTAAAGGGTTGCCTCTGCTCCGGTGGCCTCTGCTGTGGCGGTCCAGAACCTCCCTGTATCTCTGCTCGCTCGAGGCAACCGCTAATCCTGTGCTGACTGGATCCACAAATCAAGCACTGTCCCTTGGCGCGGCGACAGTCCTTCTGGGTATGCCCATCTCTATTGTAGTAGCCGCAAACTACGTTCCGTCTCTGGGGGTGATGCTGTGGCACGAACGGACGCTTCATTTGTGCCGCTCCAGGCCTGTGAACCGGTATGGCTCCTCGAGAAGGTGCAGGAGTACGTGCTGGAACGACTGAGGGCTTCCTGAACTTGTTGATCAATTGCTCTTGAACTCTCGCCGCGTTGAGTACCTGTGCGAAAGTTTGTAACTCTAGTGATGCAATCAACTGCTGCAACTCGAAATCAAGCCCCTGCAAGAAGCGTCTGGCCCTGGTGGCCTCTGAGGCGACCATGTATGGAGCAAAACGGCTCAAACGGTTGAACTCTGCCGCATATACGTCCACTGGACGTCCATTCTGCTTCAATAGAATAAATCTTTCCTCCATCTCTGCCTTGGCGGTGGAGGGGAAATAATGATCTAGGAAGTGTTCCCCTCCGAACGGCGGCCCGACGTAGAGACGCCTTGCCTAAAATTTGGGGCAGATGCTATTTGGTTTTATCCGTCCACCTCTCCGAAGATACCAAGTTGATTTATGGCACCGTGTATCGGAGGTTTGGACGGATGCGGCCGATATAGCAGACTTCATCAGATTCCCCCTCGCTTGAGGGGTTTTTGATTGTGGGGACGCTCTTCCCTGCAGGCGCAAGCCCCTGCAATTAATTACGCTACCGCATCGCGGTAACAACTTTCTCCTTCTCCAGAATTTCACTTCGTGTCATGTGTGTTTGTTTTGTTTGTGGTTGCCCGTGGATTGTATACGGAGACTATGTTATGTCGTCGCCCGTAGGACATGGATTAGTCCAAATCCGTATTTACTTAGATTTGGGTTTGGTATTTTAGTTTAAGAATACGTTAGCCCTATTTAAGGCTAAGATCAACTTAAACTTTTGTTAAGAATACGTTAGCCTAATTTCCAGACTAAGATCAACTTAACGGGATCGTTTGGATCCGAAAAGAGAGCAATTGGCTCTATTGTTTAGTTTAATGATATTGCGGTCGATTTCCAGTTTAGGGACATGGTGGTCCATCATTTCCATTTGGTGACGAACATTAGTTTAAGGACATTTCGGTCCAACGTTCCCATTTTGGGACGAATATTAGTTTAAGGACGTTTCGGTCCAACATTCCCATTTTGGGACGAATATTAGTTTAAGGACGTTTCGGTCCACGAGTTTAAGGACCCCGCAGTCCGTGTTGATGTGTGGTTGTAGGGACCCGTCACCTCTCTGACGTCGTTGAAGGATTACAACGATAGGAGTCAGAGGAGTTCGGAGATGTACCCTCGAACCGGATGTAAATTGATTTAAGAAAGCGGCTGTGCTCAGTCAATTTACTTTGAGGACTTACGGCCATGATTGGGCTAAGTCCAGTTGAAAAATGTTCAACGCTTTTATTTATCTTTGGCCTATTAGGCCTGTGCTAGGGCTTTGCCCCTTTTTAAATAATGCACTGCATTTCTTATTTTGTTTGGGCTCTGCCCTTTTATAAATGATGCAGAGCATCAATTTTGTTTGGGCTCTGCCCTTTTATTGCATTTTATTTTGTTTGGGCTCTGCCCTTTTATTGCATTGCAATTTATTTTGGCCTATTAGGCCTTTTTGATTTGGGCCTGGCCCTTCAGTAAACAATGCAGTGCATTTGTCAGGTGCTTTGCGCCAATCACTGAGCGCAAGCGCTTGTGGTGATGACACGTGTCACGCAAGCGCAGTGCGCTGCGCCAGTGCGCTGCGCTTGCGCTGCTGACACGTGGCGCGCTCTGGTGAGTTGCGCCAATTTCAGAGAGCAGGGATCTATCTTAAAAGCGCATAGCACAAGTGATTCAGGTGCTGACACGTGGCGCTTTATGGTGGCTTGCGCCAACCCAGGAGCGCAACAGTGCAGTTTTGCAAGTGCAGGGCACTGTTTCAAAATCTTGATCTAATTTTGGATTCAGAAAAAATCTTTAAGATTTCAGAACCAATGGTTCATAAAAAGTGCAAGGCACTATTATTATTTGCTTTTTTTTATTGAAGATCATTGATTTTGTTCTTAGATCAATGATCTATTAGAAGAAATTCTTCTACTTTATAAAGATTTTTACCTTTTTCTTGAATTTTCTTTAGAATTCTCTCTGTTTTGAAGTTCTTGATTTCTCACAATGTTCATCCTCCTTTGAGTTGGGGTCTAGGGGTCTTTATATAGTGCCCATAGATTTGTTAAGTTTGTTAAAGAGATCATTCTCTGAGTGATTTGGGGAATTTTCCTCACCGTTGGATCTTTGATCCAAGGGCTTCTGTTTTATAGAAGGCAATCTTTTTGTTTTAACAAGAATAGAAGGATCTTCTTGCGCAACTGCGCTGACACGTGTCGCGCAGCGCAACTGCGCTTGCGCAACTGCGCTGACACGTGTCGCGCAGCGCACAGTGCAGCACAACTGCGCTTGCGCTGACACGTGTTGGCAGCGCAGCGCTTGTGCCACTGCGCTGACACGTGTCGCGCAGCGCAGCGCTTGCGCAACTGAAACGTTGCTTCCTTTAATTTTTGTTTTAAATAGAGCCTTGCTCTGATTGGGCGCGCTGCCTTGGGCGCTGCGCTGACGTATCAGCTTTTGACACGTGGCGCGTTGCGCGCAGCGCAAGGAATTTGAAACGTTGCTTCAAATTTTGAATTTTTGAAATTCAAACAAAGCTTTGCTCTGATTGGGGGAAACAGGAAGCACTCTTTGAATTTGCCCCACTCAATCGGCCTGTCCACCCTGCTTTCTTCCACTGACCACCATGTACGGGCTTCATCTTCCAATTGGATCTTTATCACGTCCATCCTATCTTCATCTGGTACCCTGGCGGCCATCAGTAAGTTTTCCATGTTCACTAGCCATTGCTCGGCGTCAAGGGGTTCAGCTAGCCCTGTTTATGCAGCTGGATGCAACCGTCGGAAGTCTGATACGGTACCAGCCCTAGCATGATAGACTGATGGGGTAGCGCCCTCGGGGGTGGTAATGAGTGCGGAGGGTCCTCCTGCAGCGGTAATCGCCCTAAGTCTCTCAGCGAGTAAGTCTGTCTTCCTCTCCTAAGCTTCCGCGAGAGAGGTCAGTGCACTAAGTATTCTTTCTGTGCGGTCCTGAGTACTGGAGTCCGAGGAGGGGTCGTTCGGGGACGTCATATCGCTGGAAGATTCAAAAGGATAAGATCAGATTCAAGAATGAAAATCAGGAATAGTGAAACGAAAATAATGTAATACAGTATAGTTAATGTTATCCCTTGTTACTAAACACGGCTTTGATACCAACAAAACCATGTCACGCTCCGCTTCCCAAAATACGGAAAACGAGAGATGACTAGGCCAGCCATGCTCCTACGGTCAAGGAATAATCCCGCCGTAGTCACACTTCGGCTTTTAGCATTACATGGTAATCAGTAAACAAGGCACAGCAGTAAAGGAATTACATCACTAAATTATTATATTAAAATCCATTGTTCACAAATTACAAATAAACAAGAAGAGTTACTAACCAAGTTCAATTACACGATCTCTTTATGGAAAGCAGAAAAGAAAGAAAAGCACTCCAGACTAGATCTCCGTCAGCTCGAAAGGTAAATCCGTCTTCTGCGTTGGTTCTTCCACGGGATCTGAGCATGCATACTCAGGTCGTCAGAGCGATGTAATAGCAATTTATATAATAATGATATGAAACAAGTAATTACGGTGATAACAGTGAAAGTACAATGCGTGTAATCATTATGTCACTATATGGTGCAAAGCATGATATGTGTCCCTATCAATCTCTAGGTCATGTTTGAAATCGTTTAGTAGAAAGGAGGATCATGTTTAACAGGAGTCTCGTACATACCCGAGACAACGGCCCACATGTCCGGGACATAACCCTGTCAGCCGGATCGCTAGATCCTACCTAATATATATATCACTGCTCGAATGATCATCCTCTAAAACATGGTCCCGCTAAATACGATACTCTTTCCACTTCGATTTCCCTTTTTTCCTCAGGTTTACACTATTTATGATTATGATTTAGTCGTGTACAAGTATACCAATGGCACGGTTTTATCACTGTTCACTGTATTAATCACGGGCACGAATCATTCACTTTCCATTGGTGTACTTGACACTCCTAACCAATATCATTCACGCACGATAATGCAATGTCCACTGATCACTAACACGCACTAACACTATGTATATGGCAATTGGGCAAGATATGTGTATGCATGCCGTTAACAAGTCATGTATGTTATGAAGCAATATACACGTCATAAACTTACAAAATTTTCAGTAATTCATATGTTCGGAATTCAACGAAATGATACAAAAACGATAATAAGCACACTCTGTCAGCAGTTCATAAAAATTAGTTTCAGTTCAATCGGGTTTCCGGTATTCAAGTTACAGCCGTTTCATTTTAAGTGCTCGTTGCAGGAAATTCAGTTTCTGAACTGAACGCCCGTTTCGCGACACGAATTTCACCCAGTTGGGTTCAGAATTTAGCAAAGCTACAGTTGAATAAAATCTAGGGTTTTCAATTGGGTGTTCAACGCAATAGACGGATTCTCAATCTCATCTGTACGTCGAAAGGTATACACTGTTTAATACTAGTTTGTCACTTCTGAATCTGTTTTGGACTGTTATACGTCCTGTCCTTTTAATTTACAAATTAAATAGCAAACGACGATGAAACGGAATGAAACTACTCGTGTTATTTAGCTAACAGATTCACCTTTAATAAACTGCAGAGTTCCGCAACATAAGAGTTCAGGGAACAAGGTGGCACACATTACGGGACAGTAAACAGTAACCAGAGTTGCTCTGGACTGCAGTCCAGAGCCGCACTCCGTTCCAAATATCGTCATAATTTCAGTACAGAAACCATTAGAAACGTGCATAGGGTTATAGTTCGTCGAGTCGGATTCGATTTGAGCCCTCGAATGTATCATTTCAATATGTATATAATTTATGGCGATTTTAACAATTTTCAGATGCGAAGAATTTCCAGTTTTTACGGGTGTATTTGGGGGTATTCGTTTTAGTCATTAACAGTCATATTTTCCAGTGAAAGTTATACAAGGTATTCATTATCATACGGGCCAGCATAGGAAAACCAATTCCGTCAAATTAGATGAATATTTTTATTGGCATCATGCATCGAACGGGTATGTCATATAATTTATCGGAAATTGTAAATTTGTAATTTATACGATTTGAGTTGGTAACACGAACAGATTAGCATGTAGCAAGTAAAATACTTGCCTGGAAACGTTTTGGTTGATGCCCGACAGCGGCAACGTCACGAGCGCGCGACGAACGGCGCGGTTTGGCTTCACGGCCTCGGCTCGCGACTCGGGTGCTACGTCGGAGTTGCCCGGAGACGTCTTGTGCTTGCTGGAAGCGGAAGAGGTGCTCTGTGGTTTGCCTGGGAAGTGCTGGGGTTGACGACCGGCGGCGTCGCTCCGGCGATGAATACAGTGAGCTCGCGGTGGGGGAAGTGATGGTTGTGTGTTGTGGGTTGCTGTTTTGGAGGGAGAGAGAGAGAGTAAGGGCTCGGGTGCTTGTCGTGATGGAGATGATACTGAGGAGAAGAGGGTGTAGAGGTCGACGACATGATGGGGAGATCGCCGGCGTGAGGGTGTAGGGTGGTGGTCAAATGGGTGCAGAGGAGCTCGGGTGTGTAGGGGGTTGGATGTGCAGGGCTTCTCGGTTGGTGGAGGAAGAGTAGTGAAGGGTTTTGTTGTTGGAGGAGAAACGAGGGAAGGAGGGGGAAAGGTCGCAGTCGTCGCCGTCGAAGGTGAGCGGCGAGGTGCAGAAGGCAGTGGGTTCGTGGGAAACTTTTGGAGAGGGAGGAGAGTTCTAAGAGTTGGAGAGGGAAAGAGAAGCAAGGGGAGGCAAGGGTTCGAGGTTGAGGAGATCGCGAGGGAAAGCGCGAGTCATGGGGCAATGGCTCGGCGACGTGGCCGCGAGGATCGACGAGGGAAGTGGATCGAAGAAAAAGTGAGCGGAAAAAGAAAAGAGCCGTTGGGGAAGAGAAGAAGAGGTCGTAGCGGGCTTGGGTAAGGTTTGGGAACATGGGCTGGGCCGGGGTTTGGGAATAATTAATTAAATTCCTTTTTTTCTAACGTGGGCTGAGGAGATAAGGCTTGGGCTGAAGAAAAGAATGGGTGGGCTGCGGGGGAGTGGGCTGAGGGGATAAGGTTTAAATTAAAAGTTTAATTTGTTTGGAAAGGGAGTATTGGGCTTATTTTATGTTAGGGTTTTGTTTTAAATTAAAGGTGAGTTTAGTTTATTTTGTTTTGGTTGAAAAGTTTGGGAAAAATTTAAATGTTGGAACTTAAGTACTAATCTTCACACAAGACAGTAATAGGGAAAAAATGGGGATACTCTTTGGGGACTCGGGAACTGTATGAAAAATTTCATAGATGGGGAACGGGGATTTACATTTTTACTAGAAATATCACAAATATAAAATCTACATCTATGATAACTCTAAAGACGATAATTAAATACTTGGGTGTATTTTGAAAATTATACAAAAGTATTTTTATATAAAACCCTCTCAAGTTCTATAAATTACCCTAAGGACCCTAGTAAATATAGGTTTAAGCGGGACCAATCTCTTGAGCCTCAGGGAGCTGGAGAAGTGGGTGCTTGCCTATTTAAGATAGACAACGTAACAACAGTGTTATCAACACGGTAATCGTCTTTGAAAAAGACACAAATCCTGTCGCTCATATGCAGCGGTTGCCGATAACACCAAAACAATCAGGACTTCAATTTCTTTTCTAATTTGTCTGACTCAGACTGAGTCTCATTAATAATCTGACTTGAATATGATTCAAGTACAATCTACAATCTACAATCCAACATGAATTCTTGAATACTTATATTCAATATATTTAATCTGTATTGACTGAACCGAACCATGGATATACTTCCATTTACATGATTCTCCAGTTATATCCATTTACTGATATCATGGTTTCGGCAAGTTATCCAAATATACAAGACAATATAATTTACAATACAACACAAACAATACAATACAAGACATCGCGGAGTTTAATGGGTAAATTGGTATGGAAGGTGTTAGAAGTGGCACGAGACTGTAAGATTTAATACACCTAACCTATATTCCGTTGTTGTACCGTGGCATAAACGGTTTCTTGTACTACACGTGCCTCTAGTCTCCGGCATATAGAGACTCCTCTCGTATACACTGGCATCCTTCTGTACCAAACTACAAACAACAGCGTTAACCATATAATACAACTTTAAAAGCTACATTCTCTTTCTATCTATTCTATTTCTCCCTTATCTTTGGGACTTACCGAGCGATTGTTTGCTGACGATATTCCTTCTCTTTCTTCTTTGGAATGTTGTCGGGTGATCTGGACATTCAGGAAATCGAGTTTACTAGTGAGGACTTGGACCAGCTTTCCTACGACCCAGAACTCTGGTTTCATTGTACACACTTTTATTTCGGTACTTTTCATTTCTGTTATGCCACTGTTTAGGTATTGCTTTCATTCAGTTGTATTTACTTTTCCATGTATTGTAAAAAGAATGTGAATAAATAAAGTTGCTGTTTTATTATATCTTGTCTCTTGTGCATTTATATTTATATTGCTTAGATATGCTTAGCGTATTTACTTCACAGTAAATACGTAGCGGCCAGTCGCGCCCTCTGCCCGTAAACCGGGAAGCGGGGCGTGACGGGGCCTAAAGTGACATGCAGTGTATAAGAGTAACAAATAAATTAACGTATCATCTATTAAATTGTCAATTAGGACTGCAACATGACGAGAGCAACGGATTCGAGAAGGAGACACAACAAGAGATGGAAAGAGATGGGATTTATAAACTAAATTTTTAAGTACTTTAGAATTCATATGTGTGGGGGGTAGGTCATTACCCCGTGGTATCATCTAAAAATATATTTAACAAACTAACACTCACTATAAATACTAAACATATTTCCTAATAATTTGTCATATAATCAAGGGATAGAGGATATATGTTGCCAGATATTTACCTTTATTCCCTTAGTGCTGAGCTCACGTGCATATATGCACCAAAATTGACAAGAAATGTTTTGAAAAGGTTTCTACCTATTGCCGGCATAGCTAGCTACAAAATAATTAGTGAATTGAAGTAGATTTGGTATAATCTATAATTAAATTTCATTTATCAGCATCCAATATCTTCCCAACTTAAATATTTCAGTTTGAGAGAAACTGTGATCATGCATTATTTATTTTGTTCTCCATTTATATTCCAGATGCATCTTTCTATTTCAATGTGCTTTTGTTGCTGTAGAACAAAAACAATGCTTAGGAGAGGATAATACAGAGAAACGAGTAGAAGGTCAAGAAAAGAAGAGGAAAAACTATTCGGTAAGCTGCTATATATTCATGAACTGTGATATATATATATATGAGAATAATGGAGGAAAGATGCCATAGGAGGGAATTTCCTTCTATGGCGTCGAACAAATACCCCTCCCTAATTTTTTTCGACGATCGGTACCCACCAACTTCATCGTTATCATCTAAGATGTGGGTACACAAAATTTCATGTGATTCTACAACTTTTTCACCGTTGATTTAGCAATGTAAAAAGTTCTATTGTCGGTAAGCCGTTAATTTTGAACCCACTAAATCAACGGTTAAAAAGTTGTAGAATCACATGAAATTTGGTGTACCCACATCTTAGATGATAATGATGAAGATGGTTGGTGCCGATCGTCAGAAAAAATGAGGGAGGGGGTATTTTTTTGAAGCCATAAGAGGAAATTCTCTCCTATGGCCTCTCTCTCTCTCTCTCTCTCTCTCTCTCTATATATATATATATATATATATATATATATATATATATATATATAATTGGAAAAAGAATATATTGTATTCAATATTTAGGATCTATGATGCGACAATGGGCAGCGAGTCTGTGGAAGCATAACAAGAGCAGAGATGGAGATGGAGGGGGACTTACCCGCGATGGAATATGACCTAATATCATCGAGACATTTCGTCGAACACCTCCGGCGCAAATTTGAAACTTCGACCAAACAGGGATCCGGAGGCAACGAAACGATCGTGGTGCTCACGCGGACACGGTCTGGCCTTGGAGTCTTGGTTCTCAGTCCGGGTCGCACCGTACGGGCTATTGAAGGTTGAGGGTTTGGTTGATCAGCTAAGGTGGTTGAGGGAAGAGAGTGTGATTGTGTATGTGTGTGTTCATTATTTATATATGTATTTAATTAATTATTTAGGGACTATGATATGATAAGGAAAGTTTTTCATGGCAATATGACAAGAGAAAGATAAAGAGAAGGAGATGGAAGGAGGGAAAGAGAGAAGGGACTTACATATTGTGTGAGTCGGTATAACAACCGGCTCACCATTTAGATAGAATCTTCAACCGGGTCTTTAAAGCTTGATGGAACCGGTGCTTCTCCAAGCTCAAGAGAAAAGTGATTTTAGATTTTTTTAAGAATTGATAAAAAGAAAATGTCTAAGGTGGGATGAAAAAGAGATGAAGAGAGAGATAAGAAATAATAGAAATGTGAGATGAAGAAAAAAAAGAAAAGTGACATATAAAAAAGTTTATGGCCACCATAATTCTAATAAATTATATCTCATAACCATTCTAATTATTTTGAGAGTTAAAAAGAAGATTAAATGAAAGGTCTCATTTGTAGGTTATGAGAAAGATAAAAATTGATAAAAAAATAATTGCAAGAATAAGGATTTGAACATGTGATCTATGGAATAACAATGTAAGGACTTAACTAATAAGCTATAAGGTTGTTCATGCACATATTTAATAAAAATTAAATATATGCTGTTACTTAAAAAGAAAGTGGGTTGTTCGCCGCCGAATACGGGAGACGGAACCATGTAGGTCGTCTTGCCTGAATTTGGGGGCAGATACTATTTGGTTTTATCCGTCTACCTCTCCGAAGATGCCAAGTTGATTTATGGCATCATGTATCGAAGGAATATCATTTTCGGTAGGAATACTATCATCTAGAGCAGCCTCTACCATATCCTCCATTTCTTCTCATGGAAAGAAGTTATCGTCTTCTTCTTCTTCTGCCGCATTACCGTGTTCTCCTTCTTCTTCTGCCGCATTACCGTCTTCTTCTTGTCCTTCCCTGTGCTATAGCCAGGTTGTATAAAATCTAGTAAAACTATGTTAATGATGTGAATCTCTACGATTTCTACCTTCTGCCGGAACTTATCCCCATATCTATCGCACGGGCAGAGAATCTTCTCTAACACGATCTTAATGTGTGCGCGTGTAAATTCAATGAAACCAACAATTTCCGCGACAAACTTAGATTGCATGCGTTCTTATCAATCCACGTACATCTAGTCCTTAATTCTGATGTACTCATGAGCCATATCAGACTGTATAACATATAAATTGTAGGTTATGGTGACTATATTGAGAAATCTAACAACGGGATCGTTGCTGATAAAAAAGAAAATCCATAGAGGTAAGTTTGTCATTGAAAAGAATAAATCATCGATAAACAAAGTTAGATTTGAAGATACCCAAGTATGAGTTATATTCTGTGTATGTGTGTTTCAATTTATGATTTCGCTTAAGTGTAGGGTTGTTAGTGTGTATGTGCTTTGTGTGTGTGTTTGTTGTGTATTCGTATTGTATATGTGTGTTTCGGCTGTCGGGGATAAGGTTTCTATCCCATTAAAAATGTATAGAGAAGACACCCATTCGCTTATGCTTCATCCGTTTCGAGTAAATCTCGGCAGCACCTCCCCGCTGTTCTCCGAGTATACTGTAATAAAATAGATAACTATTTCAATACTGTGAAACAACGTTGAAATGAACATCTAATTTATCTTTATACATGAAGAACCAGTGGAAAAGTACCGATGAAATAACTCGAAACGAATGAAAACACAAGTGAATACATGTGTTTGCTTTATACATTCCTAAGTTGTCTACACTGGACAAATTTATCGGTTATCATACTATTGATCTTCTCGTTACATAGACTACACGGCGATTGTTAGTATCGAACAATACCGTCCGATATTTAACAACTTTCGTATAGTTCTATATCACGACGAACATCGAACGCATGTTAACTAATAGACGGGGACTAAGTCGCGTTTTGATTTTCACATATGAGTATCGATGAGAATATGAAAGTTTCATATTATTATCGTGTATCATATATTAGTTTTAATTTGAACATTTAACTTGTATAGGTTCTACGTTTACGTTTCGTTATTAAGGGTTCGAAGTTCTTAGTTTAGGATAAATTTTTTTGGCGTTTACGGTAAAGTTGTACGTTTACGTTATCATCGAGTATCCTACTGAAGGAACTAGTGCACTCTAAACCCTAAGCCTAATTAACCTAGATTAATCTAATTAACCCTAATCATCACCTAACTGAAATTATCCCTAATTAACCCAAATTAGCCCTAATCATCACCCTAACTCAAATCATCCTTAATCAACCCAAAATTAACCCCAATCAACACCTCAACACAAATACACTCTATTTTACCTAATTAACCCAAATTAACCCTAGCTCAAACCCTAACCCAAATTATCCTAACCCTAATCATCACCCTAACCCCAACCCAAATTAACTCTAGCCCAAACCAAAATTAACCCTAATTAATATAATTAACCCTAACCCTATTCATTAACAACTCTATTTTACTTAATTAACCCTAACTAACCCTAACCCTAAACCTAATCCTAACCCTAATCCTAACCATGCCTACTTAACCATAACCCTAATTAACCCCCAATTAACCCGGAACCAACATGACCCTAACCCTAAAATCAACAATAACACAAAAAAAAAAAACATAATTATAAGTTCAAAATGAAAATTAACTCACCTCGGTTGTAGTTTTGCCGGCGGATGGAGCTCGACGAGGTGGAGGAGGCCGGGGATGGAGCTCGATGAGACTGTGGCGGCAGCAAAGATGGCGACGAGCGTATGGCGACGAGACTGTGGTGGCGGCGACAGCGGGAAACTTTGGCACGAGAGGTGGAGGAGGCGGGTGACGAGACTGAGATGGAGGAGACGGGTGATCGCTCGCGCGGGAGCAGTACTTGGTGAGGAAATTTGGGGGCGGTGGGAAATTACTGAGTTTTATTTTTTTTTATAAATAACCCTTTGATGTCCCTACGAATTAATCCGTATGGCCTTCTTTTGCGGCTCCGTAGGGCCAAATAAAAGATTATATTTTAATATTTTTTAATTAATCCGTAGGGCACCATAGGGACAAACCGATGACCCTACGGATTAATCCGTAGGGACAATAAAAAATTGCCCCTAAAGATTCCTATCTCCATAGGGAGAATCCCTTATTGTACTGGTGTTACAGTTCGGAATTCCACAACATTTATTCTAAGAAGAACACTTGCATGCATGCATTTTCGAAAGGCGCTTGCTTTAAATAGAAGCAAGTTGGAACTTGTTCCTTCCAAAAATTTATCTTTGATGAGCAGATACAAAGGCCTTATTAATTGCTTTCAACCTGCTAAACCAATCACTATCCGTTGCCTTCAAGAAACCAAATAACGGAAGAGAAAAATATTTTAAAATGGAGGTGGCAAGTTTCTTCAAACATCAAATACATTTTTCGACGTTGCTAACTCTGAACCTTGTCAGCATTCTAAAACCATGACTATTAGCTGATTAATTAATTCATTTTATATTGATCCACTACAATTTCGTACACTAAAAATGACTAGATCAAAACCTCATTGCCTCATTATCGATCCAATCCTACGACTTTCTCATAATTACGAAAATTAGAAGGGGATTGCAATTTGCCACTTTCATTTAATAGCTGTTTGTTCTGATGGTGTACCAGAAATATTAGGCTCCTATCTTTTGTCGGCTTCTATGCTTTTCAATTTGTACCACCTAATAGGCGTGACTTTACATGTCATCGTGACTCTAACGAGTTGCCAAAATTGGCACATGTGAAATACCACACTAGATAACTCGTGCATAGTTTATGTAAGAGAGTAAACCCGCTACCGGTCCTTTCAAAGAAACTAACGGTGCAATGCGGATCAGATTAGACTCGAATCTAAAATGATCCATACATCTTGATATTTCCAAGTTTTGACATCTTATACCCGTCCAAGCTGGATCCAACATGCAAAAATTTTGCTGCTAAGTTTCAAGTTCAGAATAAAATCTATCCATCTGAATACCATGTTCGGTCAGAATCAAACACATCTAAATCCGACCCACTCCAGAACCAAAAATGCACATGGACATTTAATCGTGGAAACTTTTAATTTATAACTCAATATTATTTCATTATAGAGTGTAAATTTCAAATACACATCATATCTGATAAATCTCACCACGATTTTACATATTTGATCGTCTAATCCGACTTATCCATCTATTCAAATACAATATGAAATCTATAATTACAGATTTCGGTGTTTGCATTATAAATTTGCGGGCTTTGGCTTAGGTATCACGTTTTCGAATGCCGGTAGGTGCTGTCGAAAACCGGTCCGACCCAAGACTGTTGCACGCCAGAGATTTTTCAACGTTCAGATCTAGTGACCGCATAGAAATTGTATGCGTGGTTCCATTTGAATTTTCCAGATCCGATCGACGACTAAAATAAGAAGAAAAAAGCCACACATGATCCTGGCGTCCATTTTAACGGTAGGTATTGACGGTCTGGGCCGGCGCCAACAGTGGAACCCGCGGCAAACGTTAGAGGTCTACTGCTACGCAAGAACATCAGTTTTATCGTAAGTCCCCACAGAATCCAAAGCTAATATGTACTTGTTTTATTTAAGTAGCAGCTTAGTAAATTAGAATCTGCGGTGCATTGTACCTGAAAACCCTTTTGGACCCCAAATTCCAAGCTTAGGAAAAAATTCTCTCTTTTTATTTCTATGCTCTTTCGTGTTGAAGCGATCATCCTCTTTGTTGATTTGCGAGAAACTTATCAAAGCTCGGAGAGAGAATCGGCGATTTTTTTAATTAATAATAATTGCTAGCGGAGGAGGAAGATGCTGACGTGGCGGATCTACGCTGACGTGGAGGAGGGGGTATAGATGCCTTTCGGCGTCAAGACAGATCTAGGGTTTGTAGCGGTCGCCGTCGTCATCGCCGCCGCGGTTTGGTTCGATACGCGACGGAGATGGAGGCTGGCCGTGGCGAGGAGGGAGGAGGTTAGGAGGCTGGCGTGGTTCGCGGCGGAGGAGGCGGCGAGGGCCGAGGCCGAGGCCGCCTCGCTCGCTTACGTGGCGCCTCCTCTACCATCGTCTTTGCCGGAAGATGACGGCGGAGGTAACGGCGGCGGCGAGGTTGAGGTTGGGGATTGGGTGACGCCGACGCCACTGGAGCAGCCGCAGTGTGCCGTCTGCTATCGGCATACCACTACGAGGTGCTCGAGATGCAAGGCTGTTAGATACTGGTATGTTTGGTTCTTGATTCTCTAATTGGTTGATTATCTGGTAGAATTTTGGTTGAGATCATCAGTTTTTGGGGGGCTTTGATACCGAGTTAGGGTTTGGTTTGTGGAATTGGGAATATTCGGGGAAATTGATAAAATTAGGGTTTGGTATGTGGATTTGGGTGTACATTTGGGGATCTTGGTAGAATTAGGGTTTGATCAGTGAATTTATGTGTGTGTTTGGGGAAATTGGCAATATTAGGGTTTGGTTGGATAAACTGGTTAGTTTCCCAAATCGGTTAATTGTTAGTAACTTTATGGGTTCCAATAAATAGGTGAATTTCATGGAACTCTTAATCAAAGCAGCACATCAGATGCACATACAATCATCAATTTCAGCAACACCTTTGTTGAATAGACTTATATGTTGTATTTTGTTAAAGTTGCTGCCTTGATTGAATCAAGTCTCCAAGCGAAGACTTTGCTCATTTTGAATGGTGGTGAGTAAAGCTATGCTTTGGTCTTGTGAACTAAGCTACCTGCAGTCTTTGGTCGTCCTTTAGTTTCATCTCTTGACCATCATCATCGCCTAAGCCTTTTCCTGTCGAAACAGGGTCATTTATGAAGCAAGACTTCATAAAATATTTGACAAAGTTGTAAAATTAGCTTCGTGACACGGGTTCTCTCTTTATTAGTCCAAACTCATAGTCGAGGAAAATATGGACATGAGAGGGAATTTCAATTGTCCTAGATGATTGGTCAACATCCTTGACATTATCCTTAATCAAACCAGCGAGGAGGTAGGATCATCAGCACATCAGAGGCACATACAAGTATCAATTTCAGCAATGTCTTTGTTGAATAAGCTATGCTGTATTTTGTTAAAGTTTCTGTCTTGATTGAATCAAGTATCCAAGCGAAGACTTTGCTCATTTTGAGTGGTGAGTAAGGCTATGCTTTGGTCTTGTGAATGAAGCTTCCTTTAGTCCGTAGTCTTCCTTAAGTTTTATCTCTTTACCATCATCATCGTCTAAACCTTCTTCTGTCCAAATAAGGTCATTTATGAAGCAAGGCTTCATAAAATATTTGAAAAGGCTGTAAAATCGGCTTGTTGAACACGAGTTCTCTCTTTATTAGTGCCAAATTCATAGTCGAGGAAAACATGGACACGAGAGGGAATTTCTAGTCTTAGATGATTGGTCAACATCCTTCAAATTATACTAGATACGGGAAAATAGCCTAGAAGAACAATCAATTAATCTCAAGTAATATTTAAAGACACAAGTGAATAACTCTTGTTGTCTCTCAATAATCTAAAGCTAATTATTGTCCTTTACGTAGAATCATTCAACAAGATGCTACAAAACTGGGGAGGATGTTGGATCGAATTAAAGGAGAAGTTATAATCACTTTCCCACCTATGATTTTATGGATTGAGTATTATGTGAATGCATAACATGTCCAAAAATAAAGCGTGAACTGAAATACGAGTGTTGAAATTGATGAGCGGTAGAATAAGCGAGGAAAATAAGTTAATTCATTACAACAACAAGAAGGTAGCCACTTACAACCGATGAAATATATATATGATGAAAAATATGTATTCCCACGAAGACGGGCAAGGTTTTCATTTTGGTTTGTCCCAAAATATAGTCCAATTTGTGTAGTCTAAAAAAACTTAACATGTTAATTTTCTATTTTGCCCCTAACCATTTAATGAGCTTCCAAATGATTGACTATTACCAAGGGTATATTGGAAAAAGTCCATACAAAAAATATAGTGAACATCACATTAAATAAGTTTCCCTAATCCTTGAGTAAAACTAAACCAGTCTATCTTTGTTGGGTGGAGGGAGTATTAGATTTGCTTGAGATGTTTTGGACACATGCAAATAGCAATAGATATATTGAGGTTATCATTTTGGGAAGGATAAGACCGAAGTCGAAAAGGGAGCTTCGATCCTTAGATTAAGGGTGTACCAAGATAACTTGGATTAAGGTAGTAAAGTTTGATAGCTGGTAATTGAACAGTGGAGACTTCTCTTGTATAGTTGAATGTTTTAAGGTATTGTTTAGATGATTCCAAAAACTCGAGTTATATATAGAATTAGAGAGAAGCATCAAAGTTAACATGCGATATTAGTCCTTATGGCATTAGACTATCAAGCTAAACCAATTCATTTTTCAGTCGCCTTTATTTCCTGCACTTCAACCTTTTTTTAAATTTTAAACTAAAGGTGCCAGGCTCACACAGAGCTAGCAATATCTATTAATATTGAAGAAAGTTACAGCATATCAGGTTTACAAGAACAAAGCTAAGAAAAAACAAACAAACAACAATTCCTGCACTTTAACCTTCGAAATAGTTACCACACAAAGATAACCATCATCTGACTAAGCTAACCGGATTTGAAAGTAAACTTACATGTGATGTCTGGTTGCTGTTTACACTGCACTGCTTGATTGCCCAGTAACAGTAGTCTTATCTGTTCGCTCTTCAGTTTCACTTTACACATTAGAATATGATGTCTAACATAACATCCTAACCTCATAAACAGTAACACCATAGTAATAGTAGGCTTGTTGGTTCATTCTTTTATGTACTTCGAACACTTAAGAGATAAGGTCTACATCCTAGCATATCTAGAATTTAGTCAAACAAATAGCAATTTTAACAACTCTTGGTTTTTTGAGGAACTTTATTGATGACACTCACATTGTATTAACCTCTTTGATCATGCTTCTCTATGCGATAGCGTTTCTTTATCTCCTTTCCTCTTGCAGCCCCAGTAAATATTTTTCTCTCCATATATTCACAAATGCTATTGCCATGTAATTTTGCTGGAGTAATATGTACATGGCGAACTGCGATTTGTTAATCTTTTGACAATTGCAAATTATGTCCAATAATTTAATTATAAATCCTATTTAGGTTGGCCAGCAATCAAATACAGACCAATCTTTTGATTATAGATTATATTTTGTAATGTGGAATTATGTTGAGCATTAATTTACAGAATAAAACAGTTTAGTATCTCATGAGATTTTTAAATGAATTATATGTAATCAATCCCACTCCATGCAAAGATTTGCAGGGCTTATAATCTATGATTTGTGGAAATAGACACAAGCGCTGAATTTTGTCACACCCAAGGCACCGAACAATGCATTTGCCAAAATCTATTCATGTGGGCATGGCTTTGCTTTGTTTGTGACTTTACATATGTCAAAATCTTTGTATACTTTACTAATCATTGTTCACCAACTTCTCAGACTGTGTATGAACTGTAAACATGCCAGTTGTCCTGCCTCACGGTTTGAATTATAATGGATTCTGCTCTAACTTTTATCCTTTTGTATGCATTACCATGCATATTATTTTATTTGCTTGTATGGCTTTATAAATCATGGTGTCTTTTAAGTGGCGCCTTGTAAGTGGTATTGAACATATGAAATTGACATGCACATTCGAATCTTTGATATGTGAGCTGCGACTAAGTAGTTTGAAAATGTTTATTAGTGGTTTGTCAGTGGTTAAGCCTGTGGACATAAGATTTACCAAACATGTAAAAACAGTTGTAACACTCACATTTTTCTGAATAATTGCAGTTCAGGGAAATGCCAGATTATCCATTGGAGACAAGGCCACAAAGACGAGTGCCGTCCTCCAGTAAAGGATGATCACAATAATGGTGGAGCAAGTATTTCCAGTTCGAAAGGCTTACAAACCAATCAATCTGATATATCAGAGAATAGTGCTGAGATTGAAACAAAGGCTCAGTCCAAACCACTTAAAACTTCCTCAGCAAGATCATCACTTCAATCCAAACCACCACCAGTTGTCTTTAACGAGGATCATATTGACGTACCTGGAATAGAGAGCACCTCAGATTCTTTCACAGACTCATCGTCATTGTTTTCATCGTCCTCCTTATCATCAGCATCTAGCCGCTCTACATTAGATGTACTTCTAGAGACTTCGGATGATGGTTCTGCCAACGATGAATTTCAGGCTCCTCATTATGAAAAAATAGAAAAGGCTCCATGTCATGATATTTCAGCCAAAGACTTGACCGCAGTTCACTCTATGAAGGCCAACTCTAAAAAAGACCCACTTGCCGATGTAGGCCCCTCTGTAATTAATTTATCTTCAACAAGTGACATTGGGCAGAAGGTGCACAATAGCAAAGTAGATGACTTTGAGTTCTGTTCTGGTGGTCGTTTTGGATCGAGCTCTATTTGTTCTGATAATCATACAAATGCCCGGCCTCTTAAAGATTGTGGTGAATCAGAGAGTGATCATGTTAATTTGGTTGCAGGATCTTTTTGTGGGGCCTCATCCAATCTGTTGCCTTCTGAAAGAAGAGCTGCAAATGGAGATTCTTTTGATGGTATTCTTCCATCAGAAGGTACTGCTCAGTCCAACAGCAGGCAGTCAACAGCTTTGACTATGAAAAGTTCAAGCTCTGTTGCTAGTGAGAGGAGCACTGACATGCCATCGTTGAAGGTTAAAAGCGTGAGATCTCTGTCTTCTTTTTCGTCTGTGGATTGTGAATCTGCTGAAGATGGAACATATTCTGTTTCACTTGATAGATCAGCAAAGAATGGCAACGGGCCTGCAGTTCTTACAAAGCCGGTTGAGGCTACATGCACTGTACCAAATGGTATAAGTAACCTAAAAGCATCTGTTAAGAGAGGTGTTCAGCAATCTAATGGAGGAACACATTCTGTTTCACAGGATACATCAATAAAGTATGACAGTACTCCTGTACTTTCTACAAAGCCGGTCGAGATTGCAGGTGCTGTACCAAATAGAATTAGTGACCTAAGAACATCTGTCAGGAAAGTTGTGCAATCTAATGGTGAAATACATGATACAGCTTCAAAGAATGACAATGCACGTGCGCCTCTTATGAAGTCAGTTGAGAATACGCCTCTTACGAAGTCAGTTGAGAATACAGGCTCTATACCAAATGGTATCAGTGACTTAAAAACATCTGTTAGGAGAGTTGTTCAGCAATGTAATGGTGGAACACATTCTGTTTCACATGTTACATCATCAAAGAATGACAATGCGCCTGCAATTCTTACAAAGCGAGATGAGACTAGAGACTCTTTACCAAATGGTATTAGTGACTTAAAAATGTCTGTTAAGAGAGTTGTCCAGCAGTTAAAATCTTCACATCTGACAAAGCATACATCAGGGCTTAGAAGTGAAATATCCCGAAAACCCAAGGTCTTTTTCTAGCATCAGTTTGTCCTTTTTGGAAATGAGAAGTGTGCCACTTGGTGCAGTTTATTGATTTTGTATTGTGTGATCGCTAATACCTTTTTTATCCTCCTTTTTGTGTCTTTTCAGATGCTTTTTTCATATGATCTCTTCGTCAAGCTTTACTACTGTGACAAAGTGGACATGCGTCCTTGTGGCCTCACCAACTGTGGCAACAGGTAATGGTTTGTCACATGAATCTGCTAATGTCGTTATATGCATGTCAAGATTGTTCGCTCATAGATGTTTTATGTTTCGTACTGATATCTCTTGGAGTGTTCCATGTTTAGTTAAGTTACTTTACTGTGATACTTCTTGTTTTGACTGGTCAATAGTTGACTCTTTGTTAATCAACATTCACTTTTTATTGTTTGCATCATTAGCTTAAATCTGATTAGGTTTTATCTATATAGCAATAACCACAATACACCATGTTTACTATCCCAGGAATAAATATAACTCTACTATATACTTTTAGTATTCTGTTGTTCTCTTGCATCCTTAAGTTTGCCGCTTTATAGTGTATAAGCTGGAACATGCCTTATCTTTTTCTAGTTCTGACACGTTCTACCGGAACATGATTATTGTCTTGTCTGTTTATACAAATTTATTATTCCTACCTCCCAATACGAACTTTTTGGCCCAAAAAAAAGCTCAGCGGTAATATTTTTCTGTTAAAGTGAGAGGTCACTGGTTCAAGTCCTGAGAGGCTCGCATCCAACAAAAAGGGAAGTTTTAACTCTGAGGATAATGCCTTGGAATTCTGCTACACAATGTTGTTCTATGGCCTGGACATAGATGTTCGATATTACTATTAATTTACCACCCAGGTTTCATTTAACAATGAACACATGGTGCTAGCTTTTCTAGGCCTATTCAATCTATTTTATGAGTAGATATACATTAGTCATAATATGCCTTTATCAATTGCTGCAGCTGTTATGCAAATGCCGTACTCCAGTGCTTGGCGTTTACTCGACCGTTGACTTCATATCTGCTGCAGGGATTGCATGCCAAAACATGTATGATTCCTCTTTTCATCTGAGCCTGTAATATTTTTAACTTTTAACAACAGCTTTATGTTACAACTTACACGTTCTTAATCACTTCTATTTCTCCATAGGCCCCAAGAAAGACTGGTGTTTCGCATGTGAGTTTGCAAATCTCCTTGTGAAAGCAAAACAAGGGCAATCTCATTTGTCCCCTGAAGGAATACTCTCTCACTTGAACAACATTGGGAGCAATCTTGGCCATGGAAGAGAAGAAGATGCTCATGAATTTTTAAGGCGAGTTTAAACTGTTTAAGGATGTGAAATCTTACTAACATATCTAATAATGTTGTTTTGGCATCTAGAATACAGTTATGACATTGTTTAATTGGATTATTTTGGAAAATACAGGTTCACTGTAGATTTTATCTTGTTATAGATTTATAGTTGTGAAAAATGATGTGGTTAATTTTTGCCAGATATGCAATTGACACAATGCAATCGGTGTGCCTTAAGGAAGCCGGACCAAATGCAGCTGGAACATTAGCCGAAGAGACAACACTTATACAGTTAACCTTTGGCGGTTACCTTCGCTCCAAGGTTTTATTTATTATCATTACATAATATTTTATGTAAAATATATCTTTATTATTCACTTGACATAGCTTTGTTAGGAATTCTTTGTATTATTTGTTAATTAAGACGAGTGGTAAATAATTGATGTAGATAAAGTGCACAAGGTGCCAGGGAAAATCTGAGCGACATGAAAGGATGATGGATCTTACAGTGGAAATACATGGGGATATTGGAACACTGGAAGAAGCACTTGCGCGGTTTACGGCTACAGAAATTTTGGACGGGGAGAACAAATACCACTGTAGCAGGTAGCTATTTCTTTCTTTAAGCTGTCAGATGTAAACTTGCAATACTGCGGTTCTTGTTGATTAGATGATGAACCTTTAAATTTGAAGAACATAGCTTTTTAGTTGGTTCGATATCAAACCTACTGTTAAGTTTTTTCGCCAACTAATGTTGTATGTATACTTTGTGAACAGCTATTTCTAGTAGAGCACTACAACTATCAGAAACCCTAACCCTTAAACCAGTGAAATGAAATGAGGCGATACTAAATGGGTTAATAATACATGCAGGCTAAGGTTCTATTCTTGTTAGGGTTACTAAATGAAGGCATGCTTAAGAAGGTTAACCGAGACATGTCGTCTTCCATAAGTCAACCTATATTGGGATATACATGTACTAACCAAGCTGAAGTTACCAGAATTATCGTCCAAAATGAGATAACTTCCTTAACCAGATAGTTGGATTTAAACATGCTCCTTCTTGTTGTTCCGTTTCATTCTAATAAAGATAGATAGATTTTCATAAAATTGAACTTTTGTTTAAATACAATAAGAGGAACTGAAACCTTCAGTTAACCAGGATGATACTTTGCTACCTTTATATTCCATATGCTTGGTTTTTGAAGACCTACATATTGTAGGGAAGGTTACTTGTAAAATTGCTCCCTAGTTCATTATGTTATTACTTGTAACATTTTTTTTTGGTTTCATTAGATAAGAGTTCATAAAGTTTCTTGATTGTTTTTGTGTTTCTTAGACCTCATGGTTTTGATATCTTATAATTTGCTCAGCCACCTACATGTAAACTTGTACGGACAACATGTAGTTTATCTTTTTCGGAAAGAAAAAAAAAACCTTTTAGATATTCTTTAATATTTTCTGCTGATCTGCTCCTGTACACTTGTTTTTCTTTCCAGATGCAAATCATATGAACGAGCAAAAAAGAAACTTACAGTACTGGAGGCTCCAAACATCCTTACAATCGCCCTGAAAAGATTTCAGGTACCCGTGCCAAACTTGAGTGGTTTGTCTGACAAAGCTAATTCACTTGGAGATGCATTCCTCGTAAATGTTCTTAACCCTCTAATTGTTCTACAGTCAGGGAAATTTGGTAAAATCAACAAAGCAGTTCGGTTTCCTGAGATCCTTAATTTAGCTCCATACATGAGCAGCACAGATGATAAGTCCCCAGTATACAGCCTCTATGCAGTGGTCGTCCATCAAGATATCATGAATGCTTCATTCTCTGGACACTATGTATGTTTTGTGAAGAGTACTGAAGGGAAGTGGTACAAGACTGACGACAGTAGGGTATGCTCCTAAATTTTTGATCTCTCCGATTGTTTGTCCATCTTTTATGTACTTGTATGTGTTCTTTCTCGTCTCTCATATTTATTTTAAAATTTTGATTTGTTTGGTAGGCATAATATTTCTGCTGTTGTACATGTTTTCTCCAATGCTGTTATTTGCATCCTTGAGACAGTCATTTTCACTAACAAGAGAAACTCTTTTATCAGTTTGAAAACGTTGTATACCTTGTCCATAAGCTGTCTACGTTTGTTAGCCTGCTCGATTAGTCTGCTCGACTGCTGAATTTATTTCAATGGAAATTCTTATAATTTAACATGAAGATGATACTCAAGATCAAAATTCACATCATACACAAATTCAATGCCTAAAACTTTACTCACATCTTTTCATTTCTTTTTCCAGGTAAAGCCTGTAGACATTGGAAGGGTCCTAGCTAACAATGCCTACATGCTGTTTTATGCAAGGTAACCCTCACCCAAGGGAGCTCAAATATAATTTAGTTGCTTTCTAATGTATATTCATATTAGTATTTTTCAGAATGGTGCTCATATATTAGGCCTATTTTACAGATTTTTCCTTATAGTAGATTTAAGTAGTTAAATGAGAACTTTTTAAATATCATATTTTACTCAAAATTTTAACGAGTTTTCTTCCCCTCTCAAGTTATAATAGTAGAGGTATTTCCTAACAGACAGTCTTCCTTTTTCAGATGCTCACCCCGAGCCCCAAGCTCAATCAGAACCACCGCATCCCACGACCATCAAAATCCCAAGAAAAACAAAGCCTCACAACCAAGGAGCCATGACTTCCCTCCTTATCGATCCCACAATAATTACCAAAAGCCCGATGTCTTCAATTCAAGGCTACCGTTTCCTAGGAATGACTCCTCAAGCGACAGCTCATCTATTTTCAGCCACTCTGATGAAGGCTCATGCAGCACGGAGAGCACCCGTGATTCCACCACAAGCGCGGAGGAGCTGTCCGATTACATTTTTGGAGGATCTGGTCGATTTAGCAGGAATGGCTCCTGGGCTTTCTCTTCCGAGGAGTCTGATGGCGAGGTTTTAAGTTATGGAGAGAGGTTGAGCTGGGAGAGAGGGAGGAGAGAGACATCATCAGTTTTTGTATTCAGAGAAGAGTAGTAATCAGACTAGGAAACAGCTAACAGAAGATTATTGTAGAGGTAAAGAGAATGAGGTAGAGTCCTCCAATGTGTTAATCAGGAGGGCTTCCGCTGCTAGTACTAGAGATAGAAGAGCGCCGACGTTTTATTAATGGTTCTTTTTCTTTTTTTGTTGTTGCTGTATAGGGGGGAAATAATAAAGGTTTAGGATGTATGAATATATTGAATCTCTGCTTTAACATGAAAGAAAAGTAATTTTTTTTCCAATGATGCGTTTTACCTGGTAAAATGACAGAAATTGTTGATTAATGATGTACAGCCTTTCCTTTTACCGTCTCTGACTACAGCCTGTTGCGAGTGCAGACATAGCCCACGCTGTTATCGCCTAGCATCAAAGGCTCTTTGCCTATTTTTACGATGTGACAAATTGCAATGGCATAGATGTGATGGTCGTGTGGGCGGTGGCCATAATGACGACGGCAGCGATTGCACAAGCCAATTTTTCATTACCGTGTCGTAACGACAGAGTACATGATGGCACAAAAATAAGTAATGGGATCTGTGGTGACAATGCAATAATCAACCGCAATGCAATAATCAACCGCAACACTCGGCATGCCTTTTTTTCACCGCAACACTCGGCATGCCTTTTTTTCACCGCAACACTCGGCATGCCTTTTTTTCTGAAAAAAAGGCAGCCGAAAATCTAGGATTTAAGGGCACCCATTTCAATCTTTGAATCCATCATCAACAGTACTCAAGTGCGCATGAGCATTTGTGTAAAACGCATTTATTATTAAAATGCATGTATAAATATGTAAAAGATGGTCTACCAATCAGTGAAATAAACAAACTGAAAAGTTCAAAAGCCGAAAACTACAGTTCAACATCTCATTCACAATTTACAATACATATCAACACTTCGCATGAGACTGTCGACTCTTAAATAATGCAAGACCTAAAAAACAGGAGCCACCGTAGAGGATTTTGCTGATATCAAGTCTCGACCAGTTTCATTACCGCAACAGAAGTCAGTGACTGTTTCTTATAGGCGTCCAAGGGATCAACGGCTTCAATCTTCTTTCATATACGAGCTATGTAGGAGTTGGCTTGTGTGACATATCTCACCCATCTGTATGGGTTGTAGCTCTGGGATTTCTTTGCTATCTGCAGATATCTCACCTGCACACATAGGAACTTCACATCTATTAGCATTTCCATACTTGTTATCATTTCCATCAAATGTTTTTGGTTTTGCAACTAATTTGCTGATAGGCAGGGCAATTTAAAACTGTCAGGTGATATATTTTAAGATTTTTTTGCAAAAACAATCATTTCAACCATAGTACACCGAACTAATTTTATGTCTTGGAATTTGTGCTCGGGTAACTAAAAGTTGTGTGATAGAGACATCATTTGAGATTCAATATTTAATCATTAATGCCCATCAAGATTCATGAAAGGGTAAAATATCATCTGAACTTCTTTTAGGGCGAGTGCATCAAAGGCAACTCTAGATGTGTGAAACTTGATGAACATCATTGGCTTGAAAGCTCCAAATGCAGAGATATAGCAAGATACAGCAAGTTTTCATGCACAAGAACAATAATAATAATATAAACTCTAGCAATTGTGTGTATTCTCAAAAAAGATACATGCCAACTATTGTCAAACAAATACAGCTAATCATCTTGTGTAGCACATATCCTATGCCTGAGGTTTTCTTGAGGAAGATTTCTATGCCTGGGATAGTCCAAGAGAATGAAATTCACAAGCTTATCAAAGATCTACATCAAAAGGATGATTACCTCTGTTGCATATAGATGAACGGTTTAAGTATTCTGAGAGGATTTTTATTGGAACCAACTATAATAGTTTTTTTAGTTGAAATAGAAT
Organism: Agapanthus africanus; assembly: GCA_030015575.1. Lineage (NCBI taxonomy): Eukaryota > Viridiplantae > Streptophyta > Magnoliopsida > Asparagales > Amaryllidaceae > Agapanthus > Agapanthus africanus. The sequence goes on along the minus strand of CM057337.1, from coordinate 71,805,235 downwards.
GATGGATTTTTCAAAAGACAACAACTACAACAAAAGTTTGTCCCGAGCTTCCAGGCTTGGACACATGAATCCTTTTTCTCCCCATTTAGCTCTATAATAGCTCTAGGAAGGTGAGGCCCGTATGGGCCGTATCTTCTTTTAGCACAAGTTTTTTTATTTTACTTTCTGCTTCCATACAAAATACATATTTGTTTTGGCCGACAACTAGTATGACAACTATTTTAACTATGATCATATCACTTGATATCACTAGTAACCAGAGTACCCATCAGTTTGCGTGTACATGTCCAGACCATCTCATGTATAATATTTCCCCCATTTTATTCATAATTGAAAATACCTATAACTTCTGATCGCACTCCATTTTAAATCATTACTATTTGATACCAGTGTTAGGATGCTCGTGCTCGCACCACAACACTTGCGGCTAAGGCGGAATGCATAACAAAAAAAAATTCATGCAAGCACAAGCAACCATAAACCAAGAATATACCCAAACACAAAAACTAGCAAACTAAAGAGAACAAGACAAGGAGTTTAAAGTTGCTACAATCTTTGCAGCGTGTCCGATCGCCTATCGGAAGACCCTTGCTAGACTAGTGAGCTCCTAAATGTGTGTACAAGAAGACCACCTCGCTGTAGAAGATCCGCGGTGAAAGGAGGCCGCCTGAAGCTCCATCTCCATCTTCAAGTGGAGAATCTCCCTCTAGGGACTTGCTAGGTGTAGAGGAAGTGGTGATGTGCAAGAAAAACTCTTTCTCTCTCTTGGGTTTTCTTTTTATCCATCCCAAAAATTCAAGAAGAGAGGAGAATCAAGAAGATGAAGAATTAGAAGATATATGAACATTCTCTTTGTTGTTGAAAATACACAAAGTGAGCATGTGGGGCCAACTCTCTCTTTGGATAAACCCTAGAGGAGAGAGAGAGGTAAAGAGAGAAGGGTTTTTGAAACTCCTAATATTATATATGTATAAAGAGAGAAGAATAGAAGAAAAGAGAATAGAAAAGAAGAGAGAAAAGATGTAGTGAGGTTGTCTCTTGTTCTCTCCTGTTCTTTTCTTTTTGAAAAGCAAGCATAGAATAATATGAGTGTAGAGAATGAATAAAACTGAGCATATCTCTTGATCCTTTATCTTAGCAAGAAGAGAGATCAAGTTGCTTCACATTAGTTGATCCTTGAGTGGAGCTAGAGCTTGTGCCGGTGTCTCCTTCGCATGGATCATTTTTGGCAAGGACGATCGGCTTGCAAGCTTGTTCCCGACGACCTTGGAGCCTAGCTAAGGTCTTTCGCAATTGGACGGACACGATACAAAGGTTGTAGCACACCAAAACTCCTAGTCTAGCTCTTTTCTTGTTGCAAGTTATGGTTTTTTGGTTGATTCTAGGGTTTGGATGTCTTTTGCTATTTAGATTTTAAAAATTATTCATTCCGTTGCGTTTTAAACTCTACCAGATGAGCATAGCATCCTAACAGTGGTATCAGAACCGTCCCATAAAACTTTAACTTGTTTTGATGAAGTTACAGTTTCGGATCAAGAAATTTTGTCGATTTCTAATTCCTAGTTTAAGCCTTTGTTCGAATTTGAGATCGACGACCAAGCTCATCTGAACCCCTAATGAACCTATTAGTGACAGTCACCGTACAGTACGGCCTTTCCGGCTAAGAGCGTCGCATACCGGGTCTGGGAGATGGAAACCGTCAGATTTCCAACAACCCGATAAGTCGTGCTGATGTCTAATTTATAACTATATAAGATACAACTGATAACATTTATCAGTTTATCTCAATTGCCCTGACCAAGGACTTATGGTTATAGCCAATCTAACACAGCGCAACACCAACTTCCTATCGTTGGGAGATCGAAGTACGGAAACCTTATTGATCAAAACCGTAGCATCGTTTTTGTTTCCGCTTTTATAGACATGCGTTGGTAAACATCGCCTAATTGCTATAATACAAGAAAAATGAAACATACGGCCTCATTTTACCTGCAGCGATATTTGGACATCTATTAATTTCCTAACAGAATGCTTTAAAAGAGAAACATAAATTGGAATTATCAATACAGAAGGGCAGTACTGAAACACAGGCAAGTTGATATCTGCCTCACCTGGAGCTTCGACACGTTGTACATGGGTATTGTAAAGTTCATGCTTACAGGCCCAGCTTCCCTTGTGATATTTCCTGCATTTTGGGAAAAGTGAAAGATTAACCTTCATGAGAAACATATGTTACATAAAGTAAATGCAACAGAAATAATATAAGCCCGTTGCAGACGCAATCATTCATATCATACCGTGTGATTCCTGAGTAAAAGTGAGTTTTGCACGAAGAGTATGTTCTGATCCACCAACAATCTGAAATATTTTGGGGTTCAGGCATTGGTTAAAAGAGGCCAAGACTGCTAAGTTAAATAATACATATGACTTTCTGTATAACTTTTTAATTAAAATATTGACATATGCTACAAACTTATAACAACAATATAACAAACAAGGTAACTAAATCTTGAGAGGCCAAAGGACAACAATAGATTGGACTCTTGCCTTCTTTAAAGACCATTCAAGCATCCGGTTTCCTTCCTTGAAATCAGTTGTTTGTCCAACAGCCCCAGCTTCCAGCTCAAAACTAACCCTGCATGGAGTTATTTGCATAGAAATATCAAGTAAGAGAGATATCAAAAGCATTTATCATATAAAGGAAGGACATACACCCACTAGATAGAATCATAGTATGCATGTGAAACATTCCATATTATATATCTTCAAATAAATAATTTCAGCATGCAGTTCTCCTGCAATTGTATTCGAGCACGTGCTTAACAATCTTGAAGCTTTAATATCTGGAATTACAAGCATGGTTACAACAGTTCCAAGCATCTACCGCCTTCCTTTGTCTCCTCAAATTCTAATGATTAGCCCAATACAGAGACAAGTATTACTTGGCAACATAAACATGGTCCTTGGGACATAGGGATCTATTGCATTCTAGAGAAACAATCATGTATATCTAATAGTAAATTGGTAATAGCTCCAGAATAGAAAAATAAAAAGAAACGAGGAAGGTAAAAAAGAAAACTAGTACTTAGCCTGATTAAACCCACCGTTGCCGGTCCCAAGTCCGGATGAGAAAAGGTGGGGGTTGTGGTAGGCTTGTGACAGCTAACGTAAAACTTTGTCGCATTCTATGACATGAACCATAATAAGAATATCGTTGGGGCGTCTCCTACTCAGCGACGCGCTACATCGGATCCAAGGTGTAGGCTTGTGACAGCCAACGTAAAACTTTGTCGCATTCTATGACATGAACCATAATAAGAATATCGTTGGGGTGTCCCCTACTCAGCGACGCGCTACATCGGATCCCAGGTGTAGTGTTAAGTATGCAAGGGCTTCTAGGTCGTCGTCCAGAAACAACGCGCTACATCGGACCCCGGGTGTAGTGACAAATAAGCAAGGGTTTCATAGGATCCGTCTAGCTTCCTGGAACATAGGTTCCCTTACGTGTAGACTAATAGAATTAGTGGAGGTGATAATTAGGAGGAGAGTTGGTATTATGTGTTTGCAAGAAACTAAGTGGGTAGGTGAAAAGAATAGAGTCATAAAGCCTTGGGGTTATAAACTTTGGTATATGGGTAGAGATAAAAATCGAAATGGGGGTAGGCATAATCATAGATAAACAGTTGCTTGAGGATGTAGTTGAGATTAGGAGAAAATGTGATAAAATTTTACTGGTTAAGCTTATTCTAGGTGGAAGATCCTTAATATTATTAGTGCTTATGCACCACAGATAGGTCTTGATGACGCTAGTAAGCGTTTATTCTGGAAGGATTTAGACGAGATGGTGCAAAGTATACCTAGTAGAGAGAAATTTATTGGTGGTGATCTCAACGGACATGTAAGTACTCGTCGTAGTGAGTTTGATACTATCCATGGAGGTTTTGGTTTTGGATAAAGGAATGAAGTAGGTGGCTTGATTCTATATTTTGCTTTATTTTATGACATGATCTTAGCAAACACCTGTTTTAGGAAAAGAGAGTCTCACCTTATCACTTTTAGGAGCGGATCAAATGCTAGTCAAATAGACTTTTTTCTGACAAGAAGAATAGATAGAGATTGTTGTATCAACTGTAAGGTAGTGCCAGATGAGAGTGTAACCACTCAATATAGATTTTTGGTTCTAGATTTTCGATTTAGAAGAGGATCTAAGAAGATTAGACGTAAGGTAAAGCCTATAATTAAATGGCGTCGATTGAAAGAAAATAACCAAAAGGTTTTTATAGATCGTATAGTCCAAGAAGTGGATTGGCAGTCGGAAGATGATTCAGACAGAACATGGAACAAAATAGCTAGTTGTATCAAGATGGTAGCTAGAGATCTACTTGGTGAGTCGAGAGGCGGTGCTCCACCATCTAAGGACACATCATGGTGGAATGAAAAAGTAAAGGCTGCTATTAAAATTAAAAGGGATTCTTATAAACATTTTGAAGAAAAGTAAAGATGTAGAGAGATTTGAGAAGTATAAAATGGCTAAAAAGGAAGTTAAGAAAGCTGTTTGAGAAGCTAAATCTAAAGTCTACAAAAAGGTGTACGAGAAATTAGACACTAAAGAGGCTGAAAATGATATATACCGGATTGCTCGGATACGGGAAAAGATCAGAGACTTATGTGCGGTGAAGTGTGTCAAAAATGAAAATCAGAAGGTTTTAGTTCGAGATGAGAATATCAAGGAAAGCTGGAGAGATTATTCTGACAAATTGTTCAATGAGAGCTTTACTAAGAATTTGAATGGACTTATCATTCAATCTCAAGATATAAACCGTGATTTCATACGTAAAATAAAACTACCTGAGGTTAAAGAAGCTTTGAACAGAATGAGTCTAAGAAAAACGGTTGGTCCTGACGGGATTCCTATCGAGATTTGGAGATGCTTAGGAGAAATAGGCGTTAAATGGCTGACAGATCTGTTTAATAAGATTTGGTAGACAAAAAAGATGCCAAATGAATGGAGAAAAAATATCCTTATACCTATCTACAAGAACAAGGGTGACATTCAAAATTGCTCAAACTACCGTGGAATAAAACTTATGTGTCACACCATGAAACTTTGGGAGAGAGTGATTGAACATATGCTAAGAAAGGATATTAAGATAACAGAGAATCAGTTTGGGTTCATACCTGAACGATCGACGACATAGGCTATTCATTTGTTTCGTCAACTTGTCGAGCGTTTTCGAGAGAGGAGATTTGCATATGATATTTATTGATTTAGAGAAAACGTACGACAAGGTACCTAGAAAGGTATTATGGGGGACAATGATGAAGAAGGGGGTCCCCGTCAAGTATATTGACATAATCAAGGATATATACTATAGAGTAGTGACAAATATCAGAACATGCAGCGGCCTAACGAGTGATTTTCCGATTACAATTGGTTTACATCAAGGATCTGCATTAAGTCCATTCCTGTTTACCATCGTGATGGATGGGCTTACTAGAACTATCCAAGATGAGGTATGTATGTTATTCGCTGATGATATTGTTCTAGTACATAAGACAAATGCATGGGTTAATGCCAAATTGGAATTATGGAGACAAACATTGGAATCTCGGGGGTTCAGATTGAGCATGTCCAAGACAGCATATATGAATTGCAAATTTAGTAAACAGAGAAGTCAAAACCGTATTGGTATAACATTGGAAGGGCAAGAGATATCACCGAGCGATCAGTTTAGATATCTGGGTTCCATCATCCAAAAGGATGGGGAGATCGAAAGTGATGTTAATCAAAGGATCAAAGCTGGTTGGTTAAAATGGAGGAGTGCAACAGGGATTTTGTGTGATCGTAACTTTCCGTTAAAATTGAAAGGGAAGTTTTATTGGAGCACTATTCGGCATGCCTTATTATATGGTACAGAATGCTGGGCTCCTAAAATACATCATACACAGAAGATGCACGTAGCGGAGATGCACATGCTTCGTTGGATGTGCGGTAACACTAGAAAAGATAAGGTGCGAAATGAGGATATTCGTGTAAAAGTTGGTGTAGCACCTGTGGAGGAGAAAATACGGGAAAACCGACTAAGATGGTTTGGTCATGTGCGACGCAGACCTATGGAAGCACCGGTTCGACGAATAGATACTCTCGATATGGGCAATGGCAAAATGGTAAAAGGGAGACCGAAGAAAATATGGATGGAGGTGATATGAAACGATATGGTTGCCAAAGGCCTCAATGAAAGTATATTGTTCGATCGGAGTGAGTGGAGGCAGAGGATTCATGTGCTGGACCCAGCGTGATTCTCATGTTGGTTCATGTAGCCTACCCCATATGCTTGGGATAAAAGGCTCAGTTGTAGTAGTAGTTCTTAGCCTGATTACTGTACAAGTTTGTGAACTGCTTGGATTACCATGGTTTTGGAAGAAGAAAGTGCGCTGGTGCTAATAGTACTATTTGCTATAATTACCATATTGGTTAAGTCATGAGCATAACAATGCAATTCCTTTTTGTCGATAGTTCATCCAATGTAATACACGGTATAAGAGTCTTAACAGATATTGTCATAGCAGTAACAAATTAAAAGCTAAGTAACATATATTCGGATACGGGACACAATAGAATCAGATTCGTGGATACACGGGTTTCCAAAAGCTAACAATATGATCAATTCAGATATGCTAAGTTCTTGTTGTATGAATATATAAACATACTAACAAAAAAAATCATATTAACAAAATCTAAACTAAAAATACGAATAATTGTTACTGTTGATGCGTAGACTCGGTGTTTTAGTCGTTGCTTGATACATGTCCGATACATCTAAAACATAATATAATTTTTAGGATGTGCCCAAAAATACAAATATATAGACATACTAACAAAAAAATTATCATATTAACAAATCCAAACTAAATATAAGAATAACTGTTACTGTTGATGCATAGACTTGGTTGGTGTTTTAGTCATTAATACATATGTGTTACATCTAAAACAATCCGTTCATAATTACTTGTTCTTTTAAACTTTTGCATGGCAATTAAGATATGATTTAAAGACTATTTGAAAGAAAAATTATAATATTGTCATCCTAGTAAATTTTCCTAAATTACCCTCATATTAAATGAATGTTATCTTCTCATAGTATTAAAAAACATTGAGGTTAATTTTGATATTCTACAAAAACAACATAATAAATGTTGTAAGAAATTCTATACTATTCACCTCTATCTCATAAAAGAACAAATAATTTAGGACAAAAAAACTTTTCTAAAAGGATAGGTAATTATGAATAGATGGAGTACGTGTTTTAGGATGTGCCCAAAAGAGTGCCACGAGTGCAAGTATCCTTGATATAAATCCAGTATGGACATGTCTCCTCGAGAATCATGCAACTTAGGTTAATAGTTTTCATTAATTATTAACAATTGTAATGATAACTTTTGACGAGTTAAACAAAATTTATTATGCTTTCATTCCGTTTCTTTCTTCCTTTGCCTTTCTTCGTTGCTTCACTTTCTATTATTTATTTTCTTTTTTCTTCTTCATCTCTCTTCTCCTTTACTGTTGTCGATCGAAACTCTAAAATGAAAGGCATACTTTCTGCAAAAGCTAAACGCGTCTCTTTCCTTTTGAAGCATAACCTAATGCATTTCTCAAGGAAACCAATAAATTAAGATGGCAAAGTTCTAGTTGTTTTCTAGTTCTCTACTCCAGCCCATCTTCTTTCTCTTCTCATTCTGATAGAAATGATTCCTAATAAGCATAAGCAACGGCAATGAGCTTGTGGCAGTGGCAAGAGGAGAGAGCTTTAGCAAGAAATGGTAATGCCGTAATGGCTATGAAGGCGGTAAGCTCTGGCAGTGACTATTTTTCAGGGTTTTTTCATCCCCGTCTCCGCTCTTCTTCTTCTTCCTTTGCTGTAGAATGCTACAAATAGGTAGATCTTCATGCAGGCTAAGGCCGCATGTATATGTTCAGGATCATATACCCTCTTCTAGAACAATGCTCAAGAAAACATTTCCAAAAAAGAGGCAGATATGTTTTTCATTAAAGCGAGCAGGTAGTTTCATTTTCATCCCACATAACCAAAAAATGACCAGGAAAAATGAAAATAGAAGAAGTTCAACGACAAAATATCTTCTGACCTATTACTTCTTTAATCACCAAATATCAGATTCAGACAAGGACAGAAAAAAAAGACTACCTTGTTGTATAACTTGGCAGAGGCATTTGCACTGATATTGTGTTAGCAGTGACACTAGGAGGAAAGTCTGCACGGATTTTCAGAATAACTTCAGCCTGTTTGAGCAAGATAAAACAGTATATTTGCAGTCACCAGATTCCATATTTATCAACACATTTACTACAATCAACAAATTATAAAAGTAAAATCCAATTGGAAGAATACCAGCACCTTGTATGATCCTGCTTCTTCAATTAAAGCATTGACGCGAAAAGGAGCTTTAAACTCCTGGGTCATTCGATAATTCATTACAGGAAATTCACCGTCTGGAGGTACCTGTGACCAAGTTGACAAGAAGTGCCTGATCAACACCAAAGGTAAATGAAGAGTATGCCTTAAAAGGGACAAGAAATGCCTAATACAGCTATACTGTGAATATGCTTGATTGATATATTCACTTACCAGTGACAGAGTTTTGTCAGTATCAAAACTATCAAGATGTACCGATTCATGGAAATTACAATCGTCAAGGATCACGGCCCCACCTCCAGTAGAACTTCTATAATCTGTCACATCACAAAAGTGTTATAACCATAAATGCATCAAATGGACTTTGCATATCCTAAGGAAAACCATGAAAGCTTAGATTGATTGTGAAAGGAGATAGAAGCGCATCTAACCTTCCAAAATATTATCACCCAACAATGATCAAATATAAAATTCTTGATTCCAATATGGTTATTAAACGATTACAGGAGACATTAGTATGATACTGTTACTATGCTTGATGTATCACTACGCAATGTCCAAAGCAAAGATCAAGGTTAACTGTCAACAGCCAATATAAAGCTGGCCACTCAGAAATATCAATGTAATCATTCAACAAGAACTGTTGCAGGTTTAGACAAAAAAAGATGCTAATTGTGCCGGTTAAGTTGCAATCCAGTTTTAAGCAGTCGGAGGGTTTTAATACATAAAGAAGACATTATAATCTAAAAAAGGTTTCGATTGTTGTCAACTATAACACCTTACCTTGCCTGATAAAATAATGAACATACCATATACTGAGGCCCCGCTTTTCCCGATGCTCAGATCCTCGTTTAGAGCAAGACGTATTTCTGGATTTCCACTAAGGTAGCTTTTCATTTGAATAGTTCCATCAATCTCAGATGTGAGAATATAACCCTGTCAAAAAAATGTTTAGGTATGTGATCAAATACTAAGCAGAGAAAAACAAATGTGTTGATATTTGGCTATGAACATCTGCTACCTATACAATGAGGAAAGTGAAGCTCTATACAATCATGGAAGGACCTTCAATGTTAAAAGAGAAACTACTAAAAGAATATTTCAATTCCTATAAGAATTCAAACATATAGGGGGAAGGGAAGATGTATTTATTCTAGATGACAAGTGATAATGTATCCCACTAGCATTCCATTTCAAAGGACAATAAAAGAAAACGATGCTAGTTATGCACAAATTCAATGAGGCTAGAGGTGAGGAGATAGGATTGTGGAAGGCTATATCCTAAAAGTCAAACATGATCATTTTCCTAATCACTGATCTGTCGCCCTGCTGTTAGATTAGTGAACACCCTATTTGGTGCACCTTCAGATCTACATATAATAAAGAAAGCATGATGCTATCATAGCTTCACCACCTTTAAGCAGGCAGACATAGAATACTTATGGGCTGCTCAAGATACAGAACTTCAAAATAGAGGATTGAGAAATACACTTGGAGATGAACTATGTAGCACGGATGTGCAGCCGCAGCATTTCCAGCTGTCACTATACTTTAGTAGGCTTAGAAAATGTAGTGCGCCAGTTAGTCATGTTGTGTTGAGTCTGTGTGTCTATCCATGCTTCTTAGCCCCAAAATAAATACTTCAACTTTTCGTATGGACAGCCTGTGCCAAGAATCATCTGGTGTGCATAACCATGCTGCTTAGCCTTAGATACACTCTAAAATCTTATCGTATGGGAGTCCAGCACCAAGAATTATCTTTTTCTTTCCAAGAGGAAAATTGAACAAACATAAAACAGGCATACATTAAGAATATAAAGGCAAGTATGCTGGCACTACCGCTGAGAACCATCAGTTGAAAGGTCATAACCATTAGATATAGCAGATGGTGAATCATGAAGTACTAAATCTTCATTATGGTTTAGGTTCCATGCTCCACTTTGAGTTCAAGATTTCACCATAATAGAAATTCTGGCATTAATCACCCATTTCTTCCCTTTCACACAACTCTTACTATTTAGGAAAGAAACTCGCAGTCTTTTCAATTCCGACGTTGCTTTATACAACTCCTGTAATAACTTCACAACTAACCTTATCACGACCTTAAATATGTTTGTATCACATCACAAAGAGCATTCACTCACCTCCATTAAATCATCCTATTCCCTATAGATCGCATTAGCAAAACCCAACAAAGTCGAAGAGTAGGACACTCAAACTCAAAATACAACAGTAGTTATGGTATTAGTCGGTGTATCGTGCTATAGGTACAAACTGAAAGTTACATGGTTTGGGAAATTACATTTGATCGCAGCAGAATGAAAACAGAAGTAATAATAGATAATCAATTTCTAGAAACAGAATACCAATACTCACACTGGAGCTAAATGTGACACTTATTTTTTCAATGACGTCGACAAATATTTCCTCCCTCTTCTTACCACCAGGTTCATTGGCTACAACAGATTTGGTAACAGCTGTGCCCGGCATCCGTTTGGTGCTTTGCTGCAAGAATGCAAATAAGAGGTGTTATCTTTAAAAACTTTAATTAAGTTACTACGGCATGCCATCAATATAGTGCAGTATTAAAAGCCCAGTGAAGCGGCAAACATATCCTATCAAAAGACAAGATCAGAAAGTAAACGAGGTACCATAAACATGGCTGCAGGTCCAAGGGGTGGTAAACATGCAGTATCAACAACATATGGCTCATTGAAAATGTAAGATTTCAAAACCTCAGTTGAAGTTGTTTGCGGATAACCGAAGTCCTGGAAATAGGAAAGAGAGAACATCCAGAATGATAATCATCGGCATGGATAATTGCTAGCTAGTCCAACATTTTCTTACAAGAAAAATTAAAACTAGTTTTGACAGTAGAATTAGACATATGTTAAGGAATACACACTGAATTGCGATGATGTGCACATGATCATGAAGATTAGCTGTGTATATTTCTCCTGTTAACATCAAATTGATCTACTCTAAAGTGATTTACTGCCAAATACTGGCTTTGCCGAACGAAAACCATATGTATATTTCTCCTGTTAACATCAAATTGATCTACCCTGAAGTGATTTACTGCCAAATACTGGACTTTCCAACAAGAAAATAACATTATTTAAATTCTCTTCCTGAGATAATAGTTATCTACGATAAAGTGATTACGAACCAAATATTAGCTTTGTTGCCTACTAAATTACATTAATCATGCATATAATTAGAGTCTATCATTCTAGCAAGGAACATTACTTTTAGTGTAAGTTACTTTTGTTCAAAATCAATGCTTTATCATTGTAAGAAGCTTAAAAGCAAGCCGCTTGATCAGTATGTAAACAGTGTTCTTCATCAATATTATGACAAAATCATTTACAGTAATAAATGCTTACGTGTCAATTAACCAAATAGAAACTATACTTACAATGACTTCATCGAGTAATTCGTATACGAGCACAAAATTTTTCCGCAACGAATCTTCATTAAGAACACCAAGGTAATCTTTGATGACGCGCGCAATCCTTTGTAAGAGCTCCAAAACAAGTGACGGTGATATGTTAACTCTTGTGGTTGCGACAAATAGCAGTCCAGCAACCCTGACGTGAATATAGTTAACCCCATCTACATTCTACAGATATAAAAAAAGGAAATGTCAGAGAGGGAAAAAAAACAAAGACTCCCTCAAACAGATAGTCTGCCTAAAGGGGGAAAAGGTTGTGCTAATATTTAGAGCATTTAGAAACAGGGCGATGAAAAGCCATAAAAGAAATACAATCATTATTGAAGCACGTGGTTCGCATGTTGGAAATGCAAAAGTGAGTGGTCATTATGTAAAGCTTCCAGTCAGGTTTATCTAAACATGTAATATAATTAGATATCTCTAAATTTTCTTGGCAATGAAAATCACCAATATGTAACCCAGGCCAGTGTCCTGTTCATGACGATTGGTAACTAAACCTTATTTACACGTCTTTTGTTTTCAAAAACAATTGTTCTGATGCAACAACATTCATTTTCGATTAACTTAACTTGCATTATAGAACACATCTAGAATTACATAGCATTGATTTAGTTGCTTTATTGGCATAATAAAGCAGAAAGTGATATATTACAAATGATATGTTGCTAAAGCTTCAATTAGATGCAAGTGAATTACCTCATTTGAAGGTATAATTTGAATGTGAATTTCAATAAGACTCAGAGGAATCATAACAATAACCACAAAGAAGCTTTACACTTCAATAGACCAATAACAGTTCATATCCGATATATGTTTCTTAGTACAATAGCAGAATTTATTTAAAACGTATTGAATTTATTATATCCACATTTCGGGGGGGGGGGGGGGGGGGACACACACACAGAGCTTAAAGTAGATCTTGATTATAAAATACCTACAAAGACAGGTGGTGCCTCCTCATCTGCTTCCTCTCCTTTCCAAAACTTCACTTTCCGAAAGAATATCTCCGCACTTCCTTTTTGCACTTCACCGCGGTCTATAATCATGCAACCAATCCATATTAGCATAGGGATCAGAATCAAGTTTTTTTCCGTTCAACTTGAAAGCTCTTTTGAGAAAACATACAAAAACACCAACTTTTGAGACTAATTAATCAAATACTGGTATTGTTCATGCAACAAAACTTCTGCTCAAAGTTTAACTCTTTAATGGCTGGGTTCTATTGTTAGGACAATCTGCAGATACTTAAATTACTAGAATTTAATGAGAATAAAAAGTTCAATGAGCTACGCAAGAGTGATATCAAGATCTATGAGATTCTAGAACCAGATCTAGATCTATATACGCTCCGATTGATAGGGGGCTAGGGTTTCCATCTATTCGATCCAGATCCATAGCTATCTGAGTTGCATCTAAAACCCTAGAAATCGAAGAGAGAAAGGAGAGAGAGGGGAGAGAGAGAGAGAGAGAGCGCTTACAGTCTCGAAAGACGATGTTGTCGCCTCTTTGAGAGAGGACGAAGAACTGAGAAATCATCGCAGCTCTCGTCTTCGATCGATCGGAAATCTCGACGGCGACTATATGAAGCATCGGTCTTTAAACTCTGGCTTTGTTCAGAGCACGCGTGAAACACGTGGAGCAGCAAACATGTTGGTGCGGGGCGGATCCTTGCGGCTCGAATCCGTATCCGATAATGATCCAACCCCGATACCGTCACCATCTCCATGCTCCCTTCCTCTTTTCCTTTTTTTGATTAAAGAAAAAATCCTTTTCGTTTTGATATTATAATTTTGAATTTCTTTTACCGGTCAATTTATATTTCATTCACTTCTTCATGTAAGATGGTTGTACTCATGGCTGGAGTTGTTTTTCTTGATCTAGCTGATATGCGACAGGATTTTGAACAACAACACAATATATAATCAAGTCAGTCTTTAGAATGATCATCTATGGACTTTCCTTTTGGGATGATAATATATATACATAATGTAATATTAAATTACAACCGTGAAGAATATATGCTAAAACTTGTTGAATATGATCTAGGTACAAAGGAAAAAGCATAAAATAAAGGGTAAAAGGGACCTATAGAAGCATGTAAGCTCCTCTATAGTATATTAGGAATGCAGTCGTTGACGGACGTGGATACGGATATGGATAATGAAATTCACTATTCAGATTTGGAAAATTTTGGATACTGATGGAGGTTGGAATCTCCCTCAGATGTTGTCCTCCGTCGATCTTTCTGCAAGTGGTCTTGAACCGTTGAGATTGATTTTTGGGGCTGCATGTGTGGATCTCAATGGGTGGTTGTTGTTGATGCCGAGCTACCTGCAAGGGAAGTCCCGGGGTGGATGACCATCGTAGGACCCTCCGACGATCAAGTAAGTAATGGGGAATAAAGACAGGGCAGCGGCGTATTGGATTGAGATTTTCGCTTACCTGAGTAGTCTGGAAGAGGGGGTTTATATAGCCGTCGCGTGGGGGGCGAACCGGCACGAGATTCTCGCCGTCCGTTACGCCCCTACGGCACGTCCGCGTTGATGACGGGATACGCCCATTAATAGCGAGATACGCTCGTTAACGGAGAAACATGCCAGCGTGGGATGCAAGACGTGGAGTGGTGGAGATCTCGTTCTGGCGGGATACACGGAGCCGTTATGGGGACGGTTGGGCTCCGCGCTTCTGGCTGAACAGGGAAGCCGGGAATCTCGGCTCTGTAGATAGCTCGGAGTCGAGCAAGGAGGCCGAGAAAGCTCAGCTCTGTATCTGCTCGGAATCGAGCAAGGAGGCCGAGGAAGCTCAGCTCTGTATCTGCTCGGAGTCGAGCAAGGAGGCCGAGGAAGCTCGGCTGCCTAATTGCATATGGAGGGTACTTCGGAGAGGCTTTCCGAAAGGTTGGGTGCCACCACGTTATGAGGTCCCGAGGAAGATTTATAATATATCAGACCGATTCCCCGTCGTAGCCCCTAGGGGTCCAGAGGGTATGCATAGACGACACGTCATCTCCCACGTGTTGCAATCTGGAGAATTCTCATTCATGAGGTTCATCATTAGCCTCCCACTATTGTCCTGACCTATTTATGAGCTAGGATCGATAGTGGTAAGCCCGACTTTTAACGATTCAGCCGAAGATTTCCTTGCGATGGGCTGCTCGACGACGATGCGACATTTAGCGGCTTCTCCTCTTGGGCCGCTGGATCCACGTGGCAGCTTACGAAGCGCCTCAGTTCCCGTGCGTATCTCTGGATCCACATGGCAGCTTACGAAGCGCCTCAGTTCCCGTGCGTATCTCTGGTGACGTCAGCAGATCAGTGAGATGATTGCGCTTTAAAGAGGGGGCGCCGTTTCGTTCACCTGCCGGTTGAATTACGCGTCACGTGTCCACCATTGAGTAGCGGGATGCGAGGGGCTGTCACCGAATCCTGCCGTGAGGGGACGAATGGACGGTCGCCGTGTGGAGTCATGATGGCTGCTAGGTATGACGCTACGTTTTGGCGGGAACTGATATCTCCAGAAAATTCTTGACCATGTCAGAGAATATCCCCATCATACCCGCTAAAATATAGTGAGAGCATTGCATAACCTAAAGGGCATGCGTCTATAAGCAAAAGTGCCAAAAGGAAAAGTAAAAGTTGTCTTATCTTGATCCTTATCGGTGATGGGAACCTGGTTGTAGCCTGAGTATGTAGGGTTCCCTAGTGCCCACGGCGCAGCGGAAGCGCGAATGGCGAACAAAAATTTCAAGCAAACACGAAAGAACCTTGAACCTAGAATCGATCCAAATGCCTAAACTGGCAAACCAAGCATGCAAAGATACGGAATACTACCTTCGACGCGTGTCCACCTAATCATGGAAGATCCTTCCAAACTCTGTGTATACTTTCCGGATCATGAGGTTTTCCGAAAGGTCGGGTGCCACCACGTTATGAGGTCCCGAGGAAGATTTATAATATATCAGATCGATTCCCCGTCGTAGCCTCTAGGGGTCCAGAGGGTATGCATAGACGACACGTCATCTCCCACGTGTTGCAATCTGGAGAATTCTCATTCATGAGGTTCATCTTTAGCCTCCCACTATCGTCCTGACCTATTTATGAGCTAGGATCGATAGTGGTAAGCCCGACTTTTAACGATTCAGCCGAAGATTTCCCCGCGATGGGCTGCTCGACGACAACGCGACATTTGGCGGCTTCTCCTCTTGGGCCGCTGGATCCACGTGGCAGCTTACGAAGCGCCTCAGTTCCCGTGCGTATCTCTGGATCCACGTGGCAGCTTACGAAGCGCCTCAGTTCCCGTGCGTATCTCTTGTGACGTCAGCAGATCAGTGAGATGATTGCGCTTTAAAGAGGGGGCGCCGTTTCGTTCACCCGCCGGTTGAATTACGCGCCACGTGTCCACCATTGAGTGGCGGGATGCGAGGGGCTGTCACCGAATCCTGCCGTGAGGGGACGAATGGACGGTCGCCGTGTGGAGTCATGATGGCTGCTAGGTATGACGCTACGTTTTGGCGGGAACTGATATCTCCAGAAAATTCTTGACCATGTCAGAGAATATCCCCATCATACCCGCTAAAATATAGCGAGAGCATTGCATAACCTAAAGGGCATGCGTCTATAAGCAAAAGTGCCAAAAGGAAAAGTAAAAGTTGTCTTATCTTGATCCTTATCGGTGATGGGAACCTGGTTGTAGCCTGAGTATGTAGGGTTCCCTAGTGCCCACGGCGCAGCGGAAGCGCGAATGGCGAACAAAAATTTCAAGCAAACACGAAAGAACCTTGAACCTAGAATCGATCCAAATGCCTAAACTGGCAAACCAAGCATGCAAAGATACGGAATACTACCTTCGACGCGTGTCCACCTAATCATGGAAGATCCTTCCAAACTCTGTGTATACTTTCCGGATCATGAGGTTTTCCGAAAGGTCGGGTGCCACCACGTTATGAGGTCCCGAGGAAGATTTATAATATATCAGATCGATTCCCCGTCGTAGCCTCTAGGGGTCCAGAGGGTATGCATAGACGACACGTCATCTCCCACGTGTTGCAATCTGGAGAATTCTCATTCATGAGGTTCATCTTTAGCCTCCCACTATCGTCCTGACCTATTTATGAGCTAGGATCGATAGTGGTAAGCCCGACTTTTAACGATTCAGCCGAAGATTTCCCCGCGATGGGCTGCTCGACGACAACGCGACATTTGGCGGCTTCTCCTCTTGGGCCGCTGGATCCACGTGGCAGCTTACGAAGCGCCTCAGTTCCCGTGCGTATCTCTGGATCCACGTGGCAGCTTACGAAGCGCCTCAGTTCCCGTGCGTATCTCTTGTGACGTCAGCAGATCAGTGAGATGATTGCGCTTTAAAGAGGGGGCGCCGTTTCGTTCACCCGCCGGTTGAATTACGCGCCACGTGTCCACCATTGAGTGGCGGGATGCGAGGGGCTGTCACCGAATCCTGCCGTGAGGGGACGAATGGACGGTCGCCGTGTGGAGTCATGATGGCTGCTAGGTATGACGCTACGTTTTGGCGGGAACTGATATCTCCAGAAAATTCTTGACCATGTCAGAGAATATCCCCATCATACCCGCTAAAATATAGCGAGAGCATTGCATAACCTAAAGGGCATGCGTCTATAAGCAAAAGTGCCAAAAGGAAAAGTAAAAGTTGTCTTATCTTGATCCTTATCGGTGATGGGAACCTGGTTGTAGCCTGAGTATGTAGGGTTCCCTAGTGCCCACGGCGCAGCGGAAGCGCGAATGGCGAACAAAAATTTCAAGCAAACACGAAAGAACCTTGAACCTAGAATCGATCCAAATGCCTAAACTAGCAAACCAAGCATGCAAAGATACGGAATACTACCTTCGACGCGTGTCCACCTAATCATGGAAGATCCCTCCAAACTCTGTGTATACTTTTCGGATCATGCTTGAGTGGCGACCGCCCTTACCAAAGAAGATCCACCTGAGGGAAACCGATCCAAGTTTCGGCTTCACCTACTGAAGCGACGGATGCTCTAAGCTCGCTACGAATGGAGAGTGGGGATGTAGGAATATTCTCATTATCTTTTTCTCCCTTTTCTAAGCTTATGTGAGCTATCTAGAAGGAGGAGGAGGAGGATGTGAAGAAAAGGAAGCCATGAAAAAAATGGCTAAGTCTTTTTTTTTTGTGAAGAGCTAGTAAAAACTAGAAAAGAGAATGGCTCATTATCTTTTAGCAACCATGCCACAATAGTAAAACCAAATGATTATACAATACAATAACTAAGGCCATCCCTCTCTACCATACTTTTTAACACCTCATCCTCCACCTCATTCTTGATTTTCTATAAAAGAAAAATCAATAAATGAAGATCCATCTTCTAGAACAAATTCCGTATAAATACGGAATACAACCCGATATATGTATCGAAATACATATACGCGTATTCGTACAAAAATACGAATAGCCAAGAGAGAGAAAATGAATAGTGAACAATAATACTAGAATATACATATTAAATATATATATATATATATATATATATATAAATTATTAAATCAAAACCTGATTTAATAATCCGGTTTAATCCTAAACAGCTAGTATTATCAACCGTCCGATTAAAGTCCGTATAGCATGTACACGTATTTAACCGGACACCCTGTATGTACAAACATACGTCATCTATATCATATCGTCTGAACCGGGAAAACCCTCTATATGGGACTCTAAAGACTCGACAATACGCTAGCAATGATTTACTGTATAAATCCAAAAAACACAAGCACGTCAGCGACACTAGCCGTACGTAACGGCTGCCCCGGTATCTGTCGAAAAGGAGGTCGACAATCAAGTCCGTCCATACCCTACTGAGCCTGAATATGAAAATCTCCATATAGTCCGGTCTCTTCGTCTGAGAGTATCGCATACCGGGTCTAAGGGGTGGAAACGTCAGACCCCTAATAACCCGATAAGTTGTGTCGGAGTCAAACACATCACCAACCGAGAAACTACTGAACTCATATCAGTAAATCTCTTCTACCGTAGCCACGGATTTAGGGTGATAGCCAACCGAACACAGCACGACATCGACTCCTAATATCAGGAAAGACGAATCCCCGACAATCGCTCACTGCCTCCATGTGGCTCGGGACTGTACCCAACTAAAACATGTTTGCACAACTCTTTTGAGCCGTGGTAGGGTAGTAATCAAAGTACAGTGGGAACTCACACGAGACAAATGACGATCTCAGGTCAAAAGAATAACCTATACTAATGCCACCCGAGAACTTCCATCTGACGATAGATATAATACCATCTAGAAGTTCTCGGCGAGTCCGTCCAGTATACTCACCTCCAGTGAGCACCTGTATACTATCTTAGGTGACATAACACAAATAGCTTGTGAGACCGACCACCGCCCCTCGTCGGGGTCTCGAAACGTATACACTAGTCTACTCCGGAATATCGATGCCAAGTCTCGATACTCCCATGACTAGAGATATTTAAGGATGTGCTTATAGACTACCCAGATCTCACGTATATGATCGCCATCATAATGCTTGTAGTCAATCAAGAATCCTACGGGCTTCATTATTATGTATTAGCAACACGTAATAACAAGTAAAACATATACACATCAATAATAAAGACAAACCAGATAGTATACTATCATTTTGAGTAAGATTGTTCTGCCTGTATAGGTCCCCCCTCAATTATCCTAATCACGTGCCTGCAATTACAATAATTGCTTTGAGGGCACTATATCCAACAATCTCCCACTTGTACTTAAAGCTAATTATTGCAGTATCGCATACCCACATCCTGTGTGCTATCGAATACCCAATTTCTATACTAATCATTTTCTCAAATCTCGTTTGAGGAACATCCGTATTCGAGAAATAGCCTCAGTCGGTGGATCTGCTATAATGTTTTAACTTCCTCTCTCTATATCTCAACTTCGCGAAGATGAACACTCTCCCGAACTGAGCGATATCGCGCCTCAATAATTTTGTCTGGATACATGATGGGACCAAGTTCATAAATGTACAACCTTATCCTACAAACTTCTTGGGCTGTATCCTCTGTTGAGTCATAGCCAGTATCCTGAACCATACCTACCTTAGTATCCCTATTGAAATACTATCCAATATACTGATCATCAGAAAAGGTAAAACTCAAAACTCTGACAGCATCTTTGTCATCCAGGTCACCTTGGAAGCCTAAACCGATAACCGCCTCCGGAGGAGGCTGCCGTTACCAAATACCAAGAACATCCTTTAATGTTCATAACTGCTTCCATTTGTTTCCCTAGGATTGGATTAATATCTGCTCACTACAGCAAGTGTATAAGCAATATCTGGTTTTGTACAAGACATTGCATGATTGACTCAATTGCCGAAGCAAATGATATGTCATTCATGCTAGTCCCCCATCTCATCAGTCTGAAAGACATCTCTTTAGAGAGGGTGACACCATCACCTGCGAGAACACCATCATACCAGGAGTCGTCCATTCTAAAATACTTTTAGAATGCAGTCTAAGTACCCGGATTGGAAAACTTCCCAAATCTAGATCTAAAACCATAGATCTAGTCACCAGAATCCCTGATATTGTATCCATATCCAACATAGAGAAAACACTATATGACAACCAAAGTTTGACCGATTGTAGTATAGGAATATCACTTCCTATCTGGAGTATGTCATCCAAAACCCAGGATAGTACTCCCTACACCATTTTTACTAGGTTCATCTGTTGTTTTGATGAAGCCAATCACCTAGACTGTCACATCAAAAACAGATGACCCGTCTCCGCTATATATGCTTTAGACTATGAATAGACATATGCAACTTGCACACCTTCCGCTACTCCCACTGACTACGATAACCTTATGGTAGAGTCATATACACGTGCTCTTCCAAGTTTTCATTTGGAAATATGTTATAGTCATCATCTTGCCAGATATCATAGTCTAGAGCAGCAGCAGTGCCAAGTCATATCCGTATGGATTTTAGCGTAAACACTGAAGTAAAAGTCTTATTACAATCTACAACAGGTATTTGATGAGAATATTTACAGCAAGTCTAGTTTTATTAGGTTAATACCTTTCTACCTGCACAGATCTCGAAAGATCTACTTGCTCCTAATGGGGTTTACCCTTTCAGGAGCACCCAGCAAAGTCCAAAATCCATAATTTGCTGAAGTGCATGGAGTCCATCTTGGATATAAAGCATTTGGTCACCTGGAAGTTACCACTTCCTATGACCAATAGATAAGTAGTACGGCCATCATAACCATGATGCCGACTTCCTTGTCACCGTCACCAAGAAAACCGAAATATATCTCGGGTGGCTGAGATCACCTACTAAAATTTACGGAGTGGCTAATGGATTGTCAAATCCAATTGAATCCTTAGGTTCTACTAAATTTTCGATAACCGTTTGTGGTTCTAGAATCACTTTCAGTTCTACCACACTCCCATTAGTTTCTTTTGCAAAAAAAATTCCTTTTATAAAAGGAGGTGAGTCAAGAACAATGTAACTATTGATCTTGAAAATGGTAGAAGCAAAACCGTAGCAAATGGTTAGGATAATCCACAAACAACCATTACCGAAGCATGCCTTGAGTTTGTCCGGATTTTGCATTTAAACAAGAATCGGATAACTCCATATCTTTATAACCTCAAGATATGTAACCAATCTATATCCATATAGAATAAAAAGCACTAATTTAGATGGAACCAGATTCAAATATTATGCAGCTGTTTCCAGTGCATATCACCTAAATGGAAGAATGCCAATACAACATTACTCATCAAGGAGCGAACCCGCAGATGAGTAACCTAAGAGAGAATCAAGTTCTTAGTATTATTAAGATGGAATAACTAGAATAAATATCTGTACCTTTGATCACTTCTAAGAATCCTGATACTTCCAACGTATGGTTCTCTAATTTATTCTTATACCTATAAACTTCTCAAAATCTTTGGACCTTGCGTTACAACGAATGCGTGTCTAAGACCAGAGAATTCATAGGTAAACCGGAATGATGTATGAGTACCAACTCCTTGTCCTAAATGACAGTGGACAACATACATTTTCATGTATAAGTCCTAAGAGTATACTAACTCAAATTCCATGTGTTGTAAGTTGAAAACTGTATTTTGGTCGGAATGTCTTACACCGTTATTTAATTCACGTTATCTTATTCTCAACTGATAAAAGTAAATGATTGAAACACAATTTTCAAAATTTATATCTCAATTTATAAAATAAAGATACAGATATTTCATTTAAAAATTGGTGTATAACAACGGTTATTCGAAACCAAATATTTTGCTATTAGGCAAAGCCAGGCAATTCAATCCAATATCACCAATTACAATGAATTCCGATATTGAGGATCAGATCGCCCATTTCCCAATATTCTTCTCATTCTCAGCATTTGTAACACCGTACAGATGTGAGATCCAAATCCGGTAAATACATACCTTGGAGTCAGAATTAATTGGGAAAACAATTTTCATTTATAAGTACATAGAAAATCTGAAACATAAATGTTTCAAGGGAGTTGCTGGGTATTCCCAGTAATGCCTTTTCCGTTATTTAATTCACGTTATTTTATTCTCAACTGATAAAGGTAAATGTTTGAAACACAATTTTCAAAATTTATATCTCACTTTATAAAATAAAGATACAGATATTTCATTTAAAAATTGGTGTATAACAACGGTTATTCGAAACCAAATATTTTGCTATTAGGCAAAGCCAGGCAATTCAATCCAATATCACTAATTACAATGAATTCCGATATTGAGGATTAGATCGCCCATTTCCCAATATTCTACCCATTCTCAACATTTGTAACACCGTACAGATGTGAGATCCAAATCCGGTAAATACATACTCTGGAGTCAGAATTAATTGGGAAAACAATTTTCATTTATAAGTACATAGAAAATCTGAAACATAAATGTTTCAAGGGGGTTGCTGGGTATTCCTAGTAATGCCTTTTCCCAATCCAGATTCATGATAGTAGTAGCAATTTCGTTTGCCCTCACTTCAATCCCTTTATATGTCTCTACATCTTACATTCTGTACACCGCACTTACGCTAACCGGTTTTCTTCTTACCTCACCTTTCGGCACCTGTCTAAGGTTTGGAAAATGACTATCCAATAAGAGAATATGTGTACTCTTCTAATACAAGGAGCTCTCGCAACCTGAGAGAAGGTAAAAAAGAAGAGACAACTGAATAATATAATCTAAATTCTCCAGAACCAGTGGCCATTCTCGACTGAAATAATTTCTTCGAGTTCGATGTAACTATACGACGGCCAGTTCCAAGCAATATAGATCATCGTAATGATACGGAGTGTTCTGGAGAAATACAAAGAGAAAGTAGGAGTAGCAGGGATATTTGCGACTTTGTTATGAATCATGACAATCCAAAGCCAACGTATGTAAGAAGGTTCGGTTAACTTGGTTAATGAGTTTTAAGTAAGTCATGGGTCGCTGTACCAGAGAGAGAAAAGAAATACTCAGCGTGCACTCTGTTAAGATTAGATTGGTTATCATTTTATCAAATCAGGATGGCCCCACTGTTTCCTCGAATTCTCCTTCAAACCCTAAAAGGAGAACTAGTTGGGATCATATACACCTTACAAGTTCGCTAACCGTTCAGCCAGGTCAGTGTTAGTACTCTGAGGGAGGTCCCGCGTGCTCTCGCACGGACCAAATTAATAACCTCATTTCTGCAAAGGCGTAACCTCGTTAACACTTTCTAGACACCTAATAAATTAGCTAATTGAGAATCGAAAAATCTCCCGAAGAGTAATACCTACTCATCAGTGGAAATCGGGACCCAACAATCATCGTATGATAACATGACGGAATCCACTCAAGTCACCACACTCCAGAAGGTATGTGCATGCCTGGAAAGTTTCCTTTATATTTGAAACTCCAGATATGGTTTTTACCCCCAAGACCTAAGGAACTTGACGAATAATCAACAAATCAAGGGTCCTAGTCATGTTCAACCCGTCATTATTTTGATTGCGTTAAACCCACACGCACGAACCTTGACGAATAATCAACAAAGTCGTATGACTGTCCTAACCAATCCACATATCCTTGCGGCAGAAAAGCATTACAGAGCTATCACACACTATACCTCGGCGAATAGCAACGACAAACGCAGTGCGAATACTAAGCAATATTAATCTGAAATGACGGAAGGCTACGACTGGTTTTTGGCAAAAAAACTTTAACGTAATGAACTTGATATCGTTGAAGGAATTCGAATGGCTTTGAAATGGAGTGGTTTAAGCTTCGCTTTTTAAAACTAGTAACATAAACCTTTGCTTAAGACCGAATTCCCCGTGAAGGGATCAAGGCTCTTCCCTCATAGAATGAGGTGCTGGATATTCCTAACCTAATACCTCAATGCAAAGCAAAAGAATATGACAGTTGTTATGAAGAAAACCGAGTAGTTTTAAAAAAATGGTTCCAACAACATCCGATAGTTTTGTTTTCATTTGCATTAAAAATATAATGCAGTCCCATCAAATCTAGTTTCTAAGCCACAACAGAAACAACCAAAATAGCATACTTTTATATGCCATCCGCATTCGCCACGGGGTCCTAGGTCTTCACCGTAAGGTTACTAACTTACGGCAAAGCGGGGACATGGCTAGCACGGATGTAAAAGATATGAAGCATCTACTAATATAATATATATATATATATATATATATATATATCAATATCGCAGGCAGATAATAGTCATCACAGGCAGATAAGAATCATCACAGGCATGCGAACAACAATATGGAATAGCGGATAAACTTGGAGCCCCGCGTTTCATCTGTGTCGTAAATGAAACGCGATGTTCCTCGGTCGTATGGATAGCCCGTACATAGTCGATCCTAGACCCCTATGAGTGCGTCAAGCTACCTGCCAATTCTAGAAATTGGGTAACACGCCCTCAATGAAATGAGTCGATCACCCGCCACTTTCTAGAATCCGGTAGCTTGTGCACTCTTCCATGGGTCGAATGCTATAACCCCTATAAGTGCGGCGAGCAACCCGCCAATTCTAGAGCGAGGTTGTCCGGTCTCAACTCCATGAGATGGCCACCTGCTGCACTCTAGAACCTGGCTACTCGAGCACTTCTCCTGGGTTAATCCTAGTACAGAAATGAAATATATACAATGGAGACATCGACCACATCTTGGTTAAGCCCAAATAAAAGAATATACATAATACAGAAACGGCGGCCACATGTTGGAGTTTGTCCCAAACAAATGAATACAACATAATAAATCAACACTGTACAAGCAACGCACGAGGGGGTATCCGACATGACAATCCGACTAAGCCATAATCAAGATATATATCCACGGAAACAAGTAACCGAAATAAGTGTGTAACCACGTCTAATTGAGCATATACAAATTAGACAACGTTAACAACGCATCCATGCACGCAAAAGAAGTCACAACAATAGAATTCCATAACATAATTAGTGCACATCCCAAATTTTCAAAGGATAAAAAATCAAGTGCACTAAACATCCAAAAAAGTTGAGTTTTAAGCCAATTCAGAAGTCCAAATCAAAACGAAATGTGCCCGAACCTTCATGAGGAGTTAGAGCAAGAAATTAAATTTGAGTCGGGAGGCCTAAGGGGGTACCCTACCCCCGAGGCCACCACGAGGTGGCCAAGGAGTGAGGCAGACCCGAAACTGCCTATGGGGGGCAGTTTCGGGTCCCCACCGCCAAGACCACCTTGTGGTGGTCTTAGGGAGTGGGCCCAGCTGTTCGGTCCCCCTGGGGTTTCCCCGGGGTGCCCACGCACCACACCACGACTTCTCGGTTCAGACCGAGAGCCCGCGGGATGTGCAAACATCTCAAAACTCAAAAATTCGGAACTGTTTTTTGGACAGTTTTCGATGCCCGAAAAACGAGAATTCTAATGTCGTAACTAACTAGTTTAATGTGTTTGGGAGGCTCTGATACTACTGTAGGGTTCCCTAGTGCCCGCGGTGTAGCATAAGCGCGGATGGCGAACAAAAATTTCAAGCAAATACGAAGAAACCCTGAACCTAGAATCAATCCAAACGCCTAAACTAGCGAACCAAGCATGCAAAGATACGGAATACTACATTCGACGCGTGTTCACCTAATCATGGAAGACCCTTCCAAGCTTCGTGTATACTTTCTGGGTCGTGCTTGAGTGGCAACCGCCTTTGCCGAAAAAGATCCACATGAGGAAAACCAATCCAAACTCTGGCTTCACCTAGTGAAGCGACCGACACTCCAAGCTCGCTATGAATAGAGAGTGGGGATATAGGAATATTCTCACTATCTTTCTCTCTCTTTTCTAAGCTCATGTGAGCTACCTAGAAGGAGGAGGAGGAGGTGAAGAAGAAGAAGCCATGAAAAAAATGGCTAAGTTTTTTTTTTTGTGAAGAGCTAGTAAAAACTAGAAAAGAGAATGGCTAATTATCTTTTTAGCAACCATGCCACAATAGTAAAACCAAATGATTATACAATATAATAACCAAGGCCATCCCTCTCTACCATGCTTTTTAACACCTCATCCTCCACCTCATTCTTGATCTTCTATAAAAGAAAAATCAATAAATGAAGTGTTCATCTTCTAGAACAAATTCCGTATAAATACGGAATACAACCCGGTACATTTATCGAAATACATATACATGTAATCGTACAAAAATACGAATAGCCAAGAGAAAGAAATGAATAATGAACCATAATACTAGAATATACATATTAAAAAAATATATATAAATTATTAAATCAAAACCTGATTTAATAATCCGGTTTAATCCTAAACCGCTAGTATTATCAACCGTCCGATTAAAGTCCGTGTAGCATGTACATGTATTTAACCGGACACCCTGTATGTACCAACATACGACATCTACATCATATCTCCTGAACCAGGAAAACCCTATGTGTGGGACTCTAAAGACTTGACAATACGCTGGCAGTGATTTACTGTATAAATCCAAAAACCACAAGCACGTCAGCGGCACTAGCTATACGTAACGGCTGCCCAGGTATCCGTAGAAAGGGAGGTCGACAATCAAGTCCGTCCGTACCTTACTGAGCTTGAATGTGACAATCTCCGTACAGTCCGGTCTCTTCGTCTGAGAGTATTGCATACCGGGTCTAAGGGGTGGAAACGTCAGACCCTTAATAACCCGATAAGTCGTGTCGAAGTCAAGCACATCACCAACCAAGAAACTACTGAACTCACATCGGTAAATCTCATCTACCGTGGCCACGGATTTAGGGTGATATCCTACCGAACACAGCACGACATCGACTCCTAATATCAGTAGAGACGAATCCCTGACAATCGCTCACTGCCTCCATGTGGCTCAGGACTGTACCCAACTAAAACATGTTTGCACAACTTCTTTGAGCCGTGTTAGGGTAGTAATCAAAGTACAGTGGGAACTCACACGAGACAAATGACGACCTCAGGTCAAAAGACCAACCTGTACTAATGCCACTCGAGAACTTCCATCTGATGATAGATATAATACCATCTATAAGTTCTCGGCGAGTCTGTCCAGTGCACTCACCTCCAGTGAGTACCTGTATATTATCTTAGATGACATAACACCAATGGCTTGTGAGACTGGCCACTGCCCCTCGTCGGGGTCTCGAAACGTATACACTAGTCTACTCCGGAATATCGATGCACAGTCTTGATACTCCCACGACTAGGGAAATTTAAGGATGTGCTTATAGACTACCCAGCTCTCACGTATATGATCGCCATCATAATGCTGGTAGTCAAGCAAGAATCGTACGGGCTTCATCATTATGTATTAGCGACACGTAATAACAAGTAAAACATGTACACATCAATGATAAAGACAAACCAGATAGCATACTATCATTTCGAGTAAGATTATTCTACCTATATAGGTCCTCCCTCAATTATCTTAATCATGCGCCTGCAATTACAATAATTACCTTGAGGGCACTATATCCAACAGAGTAATCGTCTAATAAATAGTAGAACTCATGCCCAGCTAAGCGTTGTAACATCTGTTCAATGAAAGGTAGAGGGAAGTGATCTTTCCTCGTCGCTGCATTGAGTTTTCTATAATCAATACATACCCGCCATCCGGTTTGGGCACGAATCGGAATCAACTCATTTGTCTCATTAGTTATGACCGTAATACCAGATTTTTTAGGGACAACGTGAATAGGACTCACCCACTAGTTATCAGATATTGGGTAAATGATACCAATATCTAAGCTATAACACCCTAGTGCATTTATACTATATATTTGAGGTATTTCAAATATTGCGGTAAATTTCTTTATTATTGGTTTTTGGGTTATGAATAGTACATTTAGCAGCTGTGGTTATTATCCGACCTGACCCGCATGTTTGAACCCATCATGGTTCAAGATTATATCAAATATTTGCTAGTACAAAGGATCCATGCAAATCTAGATATTATACATATATTTTATAATACAATATAAAAATCAAATAACATATTTTCACATCTAGCCTTACATGTCATTACACCCCATAGCATGTGGTTGCACCCATATATCATATTTATACCATAATCGTTAGAACAGACTTGTTTTGATCAATACATATATTTATGTAGATCCGTACTTTGGGGTATGCATTTTTATTGATAGGGTATCGCATCATAGTTTAAACTTTTACGTATATTCTCCATATTGAAAAACTAGAGTTTTGAATGGTTACGGGTAATATTTTGAGAGATCCGGTACTATCTGTAGAATATAACTATATATATTATATATATACCATATATCTATACTGTTATAATATATATAATTTAAACTAATTAATCTGTCTCTCCCCCCCACCTCTGTCTCTCTCTCTCTGTTTCTCTCTCTCTAATATATATAGATATAATATATTATTTTAAAACCAAACCTTACACCTCTCTCTTTCTCCTCCTCTTTCTTCTCCCCCTGGCGAACACCCAGAACCCTAACTTACGCTCACCGCCACCCCTTGCCACCATTCACCCTCTCTCTCTCTTCATTGTCTCTCCCGTCTTCACCTCCTTGCCCGCCATCACCTCTACTAACTCTTCTCCTCACCATTCTCGAGCACACCCAGCAACCCCGACGCCAAGAAACCATCACCCTAACCCGCCGGCAACCCTCGTCTCCTGGACCCCTCGTCACCGCCTCCTCACCATCATCATCTCCCTCATCTCCTCCTCCTCACCTTCTCTCCCCGACAACCCAAACCTAACCCATAATGACCCCTGCAACTTCCCGACTAAAGAAACCATCACCCATCGCCGGAACCCTCGTTGCCGGTAGACCCAACCGCCGCTACCACCACTTCTTCACCTCCTTGTCTCCCTGCAACACCCCAGACCACCACCACCACCACCAACAACTCCACACTTTCCCGACCACCCTGCACGTTCTTCCCCGACCACCACACCTCACCACCTCGTCGACGGCAGCCCATCGTCGCTGTCACCCCGTTGCCTACCCCTCCTCTGTCCTCGCCACCCCCAGCAAACCTCTCTTCTTTTCTTTCTTTCTTTTCTTCTTCTTCTTCTTCTTCTTTCTTTCTTTTCTTGACCGGCCATCTTGTCGGAGTTGTGCATGTCCCCGACGATCCAGACGACCCAGCCACCGTCGTCGTCTAGTCCGGTCACCACGTCAGGCACCTTCTCAGCCAAGTCCAGTCCTGTGTGCATAAGTTTGCATTGCGACGTTATTCCGACGTCGGAACGTGGTATCCGTATCTCGACATGAGATCCGATCAGGCAAGTTCTAAACTTGCAACATGCTATGTTATTATATCAATATCTATTTAATAAATTATAGTGCACGTGTTTTACTATTCAGCAGAAATTACTGATTTATTATTTTATAGCATCCGTTCGTATCCGTACTGATAATAATTTATCTAGTTGCATGCCGGTACATCATGATATTATTAAACTACTATATCAGTTCGATATGTTATCTATATTGCATCATACATGGTAATGGACGTATAATGGTTATTACAGATAGACACATATGCATCCTGGCATTCGTCATGTTTCGATTTTGATAACAGTTTTACTTTTGGTACTTATTTTGGTTAATATACATTACATGCCATATTCACGACACATTACCAGACTTGTTACTTGGATCTTATTGCTAATGCCAACAATCCAGATTGTTGTCCTGACGGACGTGATTTGTTGTCTGCATAGACAAAACCTGTACCTACTTGATCCTGTTTCGGCATTAGATTTATATCATAAATACCTGACTTGAAAACAAAACTTGGGGAGTAAGAGGAAATCAATAATGAAACCTGACCGTAACTTAACAGTTCGATGCATATACTGATCAGTCTTTACGGGCTCAGCCAGCCCCGGAATGATGCTGCTGACATCATTCGTTTGTACATGTTACTTGTTTACTGCTTAGCGGCACGTCTCGGATTCAGCCCGAGAGTCTTGACTGTGGTCCCGGGAACGCACGGAATACTATTGAGTTACATCGACGATTCCATTAAATTGATTTCAAAAACCTGTAGAATAGATAAGTTAGAAGCACAGATTTTAGGATACACATCACATACATACAGCTCACAGTTTTATATCTGTGTTTATTATTCATACACATGTTTAATAATAGCATCATATCTTGCTTACTACTATTAATTTTGATATTATGACGCACTGACGTCTGGGTCTTGCATGGCCCAGTTCCTCTACCTTTATCGTAGGCAGATCAAGAGTACTTTAGCAATCAAGCCGAGTAATGAGAAACTAGCTAATTAGTTTAGAGACTCTTAGTTTATTTATTTCAGCAGTTTCATTCCTATTGATGTGAGCCAATATTGGAACGTGATTCAGATACTATTGTTTATTGAATCTTGATTCGTTTCCGCTTTATGCATTGTCTTGATTTTATTTACTGTGGTAGATGGACATGTGTTAGATAGATTATATTTTACCGTTCTTGATATCTTATAGACAGTCGTAATGTGACTATGGAGGGATGATTCCTAACCACAGGTAGCATGGTTGGCTCTGTTACGTGTCGTGTTTGCGTATTTTGGGAAGCGAGGTGTGACAGGGTTTGTTTGGTATCAAAGCCATATGATTTAGGGTTAGTCGGGTTTAGTTCTTTTGTAGTTGGGTATTAAACCCAATACACTAATAAGAAAACCCGGAATTAGGAACATGTCCTGCCATATTACTATCTTGCCAGTCTTGAATTTATAGTTATCATGTTTATTGAATCCTGTTTACCGTTACTAATGTAAGTCGATGTCACTCACCCCGCGGGTTTGCGGGAGGCGGAATAGGTAAAAAACGATTTTTATAAACATGGTAACATCGACTAAACTCGAGGATCGCAACTAAATCCTAACTAACAAACTAACTAGGAGGTTTATGTAAGAAGGTTATACCTCAATCAACAAGTCCTTCTTCTCCTTGATGTCTTTCTCCTTATCGTGAGCTCCTTGGAGTAAGTTTGGATCGCGCCTCCTCGTCGGCTTCTCCACGTCAAAGAAGATCCACCCGAGAGTGTCTACCTTGAGCTCTAACCTCTAAGATGAGGTAATTAGGGTACTTGGTGTGCTAAACTAAGTAACCTAGGGTGAGTAGAGAGTGATTTTGGGTAGCTAAGTCTTACTAACCCTTGGATTCTCAACACATGAGACATTAAGGGTTGAGAGGAAGAAGAAGAGAGTGAACTTGAGCAAAGAGAATGTGCTTTTGATAATGATATGGAAATGGCTCTTGATTAGACTATAAGCATGGCAAGAAAATATCTCACACAAAATATCTAGTGCCACAAAATATCCCACAAAATATCTAAGTCAACCCAAGCCTCAATAGTCAAACCAAGTAGCTATGGTTCAATTATCATTTATAAAAATAACAAATTATTTCCTCCATCTCGCCGGGAATTCTGAAGTTGTGGTTGGCCATGAACTAACGGGTAAACCTGAGCTGTTTTAATCAAGTAAATAACCAAAACCCTAACGAGGTGTCTCCTCCTAATAGCAATCTTGAGTAATTACAAGAATGCCCCTCTCATCCGTATATACATACCCGTATCCGTGTTTCTAGAAACATGAATACAATGAGACGAAACTAATCCAATAATCTGATACCAAGATCCGGCTTAAACCAAAGCCCACTAATATTATCCGTCCAAACATTATACGTGCACAAGTACATGTATGTGAACGAACCCTGTCGTAAAACCATACAATCTTTACATCGTTTCTCCCGAAATAGGGAAACCCTCTGTGTGGGACTCTAAAGACTCAACAGTACGCTGGCAGTGGGTTAACCACAAGCACGTCAGCGGTACTAGCTGTACGTAACGGCTACCCAGGTATCTGTTGATAAGAAGGCCGATGAGCAAACTCATCCGAACTCCTACTAAGCCTGTCTGTGGCAATCTCCGTACAATCCGGTCTGTTCGTCTAAGAGTATCGCATATCGGGCATAGTGGGTGGTAAACGTCAAACTCTTAATAGCGCAATAAGTCATGTCAGAGTGTAGCCCAAAATACCCTGAGAAACTACTGGTGTACCTACCAGTAAGTCTCGCTTGCCCTGGCCAGGGACTTTATGTAATGGCTCTCCGAACACAGCGCGATATCGACCCCCAATACCGGGAGAGACGAATCCTATCTAACCGCTACTGCCTCCAAATGCTTCGAGACTGCACCCAACTACTACCTGTTTGCACGCCTCAATAGAGCCGTGGTAGGGTAGTAATCTAAGAACAGTGGGAACACACTTGAGGTGAAGCAGCAGTGTCAAGTCAACGGACTATGCTGTACTCATGTCACCTGAGAACTGCTGCCTGACGATAGGTATAGTACCAACCAGCAGTACCCTACGAGTCCATCCAGTGTAACTCATAACCCAATGAGCACCTGCATACTATCTCCAGTACGACGTACTGATGGCCGTGGGACAGACCATCTCCCCTGCTGGGATGAGAAGCGTATACACTAGTCTACTCTGGAGTATCGATGCCCTGTCTCAATAATCCTACGACTAGGGACCTGTATAAAGATGTGCTTATAGACTACCCAGCCCCCACTAGTGTGACTGCCATCACAACGCTGGTAGTCAAGCAAGGATCCTAAGGGCTCTATCAATATGTATTAGCGATATGTTAAAAGAAACATATACACATATTAAAATAGATACAAACCAAGTACCATACTACCATATTGAGTAAGACTGTCATAAATCCGTGTATATATCCCAAGCTTCCAAAATGTAATATACAAACTAGTACTATACAATAATGGCCTCTAGGGCATATAACACTAACAACCTCCCACTTGCACTAAGGTTATGTGCTGGCATATCGCAGACCTATCATCTCGAATAGCCTCTCGAATTGTGTCTGAGGGATGACCTTTGTGAATGGATCTGCAGTGTTGTTCTCCGTAGCAACTCTTCGCACCTCGATCCCCCGGCGATCCATGATCTCCCTGATCAGGTGATACCGCCTCAAGATGTGTCTGGACTTCTGATGGGACCTGGGTTCCTTTGCTAAAGCTATAGCCCCGTTGTTGTCACAATACAGAGGTATTGGATCAACAATGGACGGAACCACCTAAAGTTCAGTTAAGAACTTCCTCATCCAAACGGCTTCTTTTGCGGCGTTACAAGTTGTGATATACTCCGCTTCCATCGTCGTGTCAGCAATGGTGTTCTGCTTAGAACTCTTCCAACAGACCGTCCCTCCATTGAGGGTAAAGACATAACCCGACATGGACTTGGAGTCATCCTTGTCACTCTGAAATCTGGAGTCAGCAAAGGCCTCGATCTGGAGGTCTTTTCTACCGTACACCAAGAACATCTCCTTAGGTCTTCTTAGGTACTTGAGAATGTTCTTTACTGCTATCCAGTACTTCTCCCCAGTGTTTGACTGATACCAGCTTATCACGCTCAGTGCATAAGCAATATCTGGTCTGGTACACAACATCGCATACATTATAGAGCCTACCTCAGAAGCGTAGGGTATAATAGACATGCGATCCCTTTCCAAATCAGTCTTGGGAGACATCTCTTTGGAGAGGGTGATTCAGTGACAAGCCGGTAAATTACCGCGCTTTGAATCTTCCATACTGAATCTCTTCAGTATAGTGTCGATGTACCTGGACTGTGAAAGTCCCAACATCCTCTTAGATCTATCACAATAGATCTGGATCCCCAGAATATAAGAGGCATCATCTAGGTCTTTCATGGAGAACCTTTGTGACAAGAATCCTTTGACAGATTGTAGTATAGGAATGTCATTTCCTATCAAGAGAATGTCATCCACGTACAAGATGAGGAATACTACAGTTCTCGCTACAATCTTACTATAGATGCATGGTTCATATGGATTTTTGATAAAGTCAAATTCTTTGACCGTCTCATCAAAATAGATGTTCCAACTCCTCGATGCCTGCTTTAATCCATAAATGGATTTAAGCAACTTGCACACTTTCCCGCTGCTCCTACCCTCTGGCTGGTCCATATAGACGCACTCTTCTGAATTTCCATTTAGAAAAGTGGTCTTTACGTCCATCTGCCAAATCTCATAATCGTGGAAGACAGCTATGGCAAGAAGGATCCAAATGGATTTGAGCATAGCCACTGGAGAAAAGGTTTCATCATAGTCCAAACCAAGTCTTTGACGAAATCCTTTTGCAACAAGTCTAGCCTTATAGGTTTCAACCTGTCCATCTACACCAATCTTCTTTCTGAAGATCCATTTACAGCCTATGAGTTTTACCTTTTCTGGAGCAATGTCCAAAGTCCATACTTTGTTGGTGTACATGGACTCCATCTCGGCCCGCATTGCATCCAGCCATTTTACCGAGTTTACGCTCTGAATGGCTTGCTGGAAGTTAGTTGGCTCATCATTATCAATGATGCAATCTTCTCTATCC
This sequence comes from Agapanthus africanus, assembly GCA_030015575.1. Taxonomy (NCBI): domain Eukaryota; kingdom Viridiplantae; phylum Streptophyta; class Magnoliopsida; order Asparagales; family Amaryllidaceae; genus Agapanthus; species Agapanthus africanus. The sequence goes on along the minus strand of CM057337.1, from coordinate 71,770,394 downwards.
CCATCTATGAGAAAACCGTAGTATCTCTCAGACGGATGAGACAGCCTACTACTCCTGCGGAGCGGCGCGGGAATGTCCTGTTCTTTTGAAACTTCTGGTTCCACCAGGTTTTTAGTAATAGCTTGTGGTTTTGGAATTTTTTCTAGTTCTATTGCGCTCCCACTAGTTTCTTTTTCGAAAAATTGATTTTCCAAAAAGTGAGCATGACGAGAAACAAAAACCTTTTGTTCCTATGCATAATAGAAAAGATACCCCTGGAGTTCTTTGGGTATCCCACAAACTTACACAGTACTAAGCGTGTCTCGAGCTTATCCGTATGCTGCTTTTTGACAAAAGCTGGACATCCCCATATCTTCAGGTACTGAAGACAGGGTTTCTTCCCACTCCACATCTGATATGGTGTGGTAGGCACAGTCTTGGTAGGAATCTTGTTCAAAAGATATGCAGCTGATTCTAGTGCATAGCCCTAGAATGATCGCGGTAACTCAGCGTTACTCATCATAGAACGTACCATATCCAATAGGGTTCGGTTCCGTCTCTCCGATACACCGTTGTGTTGTGGTGTGTATGGAGGAGTAAGCTGAGAGAGAATTCCATTCTCTTTTAGGTAATCCAGGAACTCGGCACTCAAGTATTCACTATCTCGATCAGATCTCAGTGTCTTGATACTTTTGCCGGTTTGGTTTTCCACTTCATTCTTATATTCTCGGAATTTCTCAAAGGCCTCGGATTTATGTTTCATCAAGAAAACATGTCCATACCTAGAGAAATCATCCGTAAAAATAATGAAATAGGAATAACCACTTCTTGCATGTGTAGATATCGGACCACACACATCGTTGTGTATGAGTCCCAAGAGCGAGCTCGCTCTTACTCCGTGCCCAGTGAACAGAGTCTTTTTCATCTTTCCTTTGAGATATGATTGACAAGCTGCATATGATTGATATTCGAACGGATCCAAATACCCTTCTTTATGTAACTTGGTAAACCGTGTTTCGTTGATGTGACCCAGTCTACAATGTCATAAGAAAGTTTTATTTAATTCTGGAGACTTTCTTTTATGTGTGTTCTGGACGTTGAAAACTTGTAGTTGGTTTAATACGTATATACCGTTGTTTAGTGTACCCGACCCAATCAAACCATGATTAAGGTGGATATTTACGATATCGCTTACAAATGTAAAATCATAACCTTCTTTAGATAACAAAGATACAGAAATGATATTACAAGTCAAACTAGGTATATAAAAACAGTTGCGCAAAACCAAAATATGTCCACTTGTCAATCCTAAGTGATATTCTCCTACGGACACAGCATCCACGCTCGCTCCGTTCGCAACCGTGAGGGTCATATCACCCGTCTTCATAACTCTACGGCTTCTCAGTGCCTATAAAAAATTACAGATATGAGATCCTGATCCGATATCCAATACCCAGAAAGTAGAGTTGATTGACAGACAGTTTTCAATTACAAACACACCTGAAGCCGAAGCCACAACTTGCTTCGGGTCCTGGTTCATGGCTCTCCACGCCCTGCAATCTTTCTTCCAATAGCCCTTCTTATTAGAGTAGAAGCATTCTTCCTTTCCTACTGTCGCTCCCCCAACTTTTGCCTTGCCCTTTACTTCTACCTTACTAATACCACCTTTCGGTTTGGTGGGGGCTTTCTTCTTCTTCCCCTTGGCTTTCGCCTTGGACCTAAAAGAGGAAGCTCCACCAACAAGCAGAGCAGGTCTTTTCCTGGATTTCTGCAGGGTGCCCTCAGCGCTCCTCAACATGTTGAGGAGTTCTGGAAGTGTAACTTCTTTACCTTAAATATTAAGATTCAAGATAAATTGGGCGTAAGTAGAAGGGAGGGACTGTAGAATTAAGTCTGCATACAGCTCATTCTCCAACGTGGTCCCTAGGTTCGCGAGGTTCTCAATGCAGCTGATCATCTTAAGGACATGGTCCCCTACAGATGACTCAATAGCCATCCTCGCTTGAAATAGCTTCTTTGAGGTCTCTTATCTTGTGATATGAGATTTTTCTCCATATAATTCCTTGGTATGGAGGAATATGGACTCAAGATCCATATTCTCGTGCCGCCTCTGATGTTCATTGTCCATAGAGGCCAGCACGAGGCACTTGATTTTCGCACTGTCAATTTCTCAGGTCTTACGGATCTCAATATCCGCAATGCTGGAATCTGGACCTGGGACGGCGGGGCTTTAGTAGAAAGAAGATAGCCCAACTTGTCATATGTGATTGCCATTTTGACATTCTTGAGCCAATCTTTATAGTTCGGCCCCGTCAATATGTTTTTATCTAATAGTAACTTAAGGCCGGTCATATTGGTCACTGCAATTAAGAGAGAGAGAAGAAACACTCAGCATGATACTCTTGTAAATTTAGATTGGTTTTTAGTTTATCTAACCAGGATGCCACCCACTGTTTCTCGAATCCTTCCTCAAACTATAAAAGAAGAATTAGTCAGGGTTAATCTCACCGTACAATTCTTGCTTAACCTTTCAGCCAGGCCGGTGTCGGTACTTCGAGATAGGTTTTACGACGCTTTTGCGAAATTCCTTAATTAAATAACCTCTTTTCCCTGGAGGCGTAGCCCCGCTAACACCTTTCTAGACAACTACTTGGTTTATAGCATTGATCGTTAAGTGAAAAAATCTCCCGAGGAGTAGCATATACTCACAGTAGGATCGGAATCCAAATATCATTGTGTGATAAAGTCAAAAGAATCCTACCAAAATTATCACACTCCAAATGATATAAAACACTAGCAAGTTTCAGTTTCTTTAAAAACCCCCTGTTCCCACCAAAAATTTCTGCGCAAAAGAGTCCAAGGTATCAAATGGCAGCGATACGCTTAAGAAAATGCGAACCAGTATCTTCCGGCTTGTATTTTGATAAACTCCCCAATAAGAAACTATTAAATTATGATGGTATTGAAAGTATCTCGAAAAAACCTTCGATTTGATATATTATGGGCCTCATAATTCATCCGAGATCAAAAGTTATGAGCAAATGTCTATGCACATGTGATCTAAGGAAGAAGATGCGAACCAGTATTTTCCGAGCTGTATTTTGACAAACTCTGGAATGAGAAACAGCTAAATTCTGATGGTATTAAAAGCATCTTGAAAAGACCTTCTATTTGATATATTATGGGCCTCATAATTCATCCGGGATCAAAAATTATGAGCAAATGTCTATGCACATGTGATCTAAGGAAGAAGATGTGAACCAGTATTTTCCGAGCTGTATTTTGATAAACTCCGGAACGAGAAATTGCTAAATTCTGATGGTGTTGAAAGCATCTCAAAAAAACCTTCGATTTGATATATTATGGGCCTCATAATTCATCCGAGATCAAAAGTTATGAGCAAATGTGTTATACACGTGTAATCTAAATTAATGCTCTACTACATGGGGAATGCATTTTTTAGTCCCACATCGGGAAAAGGAGAGATGGCTTCTCTACCACTCCCATATAAATAAGAGGGGATACCTCTTAGAAAGAGAGAGTTAAATTCTCAAAGGATTCAATACTCAAAGGAGCTTAGTTCTCCAAGATAGGAGCATGCTCCTCCATAATGCGCATATGCGCAAGCGCCATGTGCGCTACGTGCAACGCACGTATGCCCGCCATGCGGCACCACGTGCAACGCACGTGCGCACCACATGAGAACATTTAATAATATTAAAAGGAGCTTGTTCTCCATATATAGAAGCTCTGCTTCTCCTCATAATGCGCATGTGCGCTACGTGCAACGCACGTATACCCGCCATGCGGCACCACGTGCAACGCACGTGCGCACCAAATGAGAACATTTAATAATATTAAAAGGAGCTTGTTCTCCGTATATAGAAGCTTTGCTTCTCCTTATAATGCGCATGTGCTCCACGTGCAACGCACGTTTGCCCGCCATGCGGCACCACGTGCAACGCACGTGCGCACCACATGAGAACATATAATAATATTAAAAGGAGCATGTTCTCCATATATAGAAGCTCCGCTTCTCCTCATAATGCGCATGTGCGCCACGTGCAACACACGTGTGCCCGCCACGTGCGCACCACGTGCAACGTACGTGCGCACCACATGAGAATAATCAAAGGAGACTCGTTCTCCATAGGAGCTTGCTCCCCCCATAATGCGCATATGCGCAAGATCCATGTGCGCTACGTGCAAATATGAGCGCCCAACACGTGCGACACACGTGCGACGCACGTGCGCGAACGCAAAAAATCCTTTTTCAGTAGCGAGAAGCTTAAGCTCCAGCCCGTTCTTCCCCCCTAATGAATGAGATATGGTTCAAAGGGTACATCCCTCCACACCTTCGATATATGGCACTGTAATCTCTCAGTGTCGTCGAAGAGGTGGTGGGTCCCAACGACCAATGATCCTTCTTTCTAAAATAAAAAAAGGGGGGGATCAACATTTTTCTTGAAAAAAGTCAAGAGTTTCAAACAGAGAGAGAACTCTGAGAAAATTCCAAAGAAAAAGGTAAAAACTTTCACGAGAGAGAAGAAATCTCTTTTAATAAATCATTGATCTAAAAACGAGATCAATGATCTTCACATAATAAACAGTGCTTTGCACTTCTTATGAACCACTGGTTCTTTAAAACAAGAAAACAACAAAAATAAAAAAAATAGTGCTTTGCACTTTTATGAACCTCTGGTTCTTGAAATAAAAAGAAAAACTTATTTTTCTTTGATCTAAATTAGATCAAGAAATCAAATAGTGCTTTGCACTTCTGTTCTTGAATCTAAAAGATTCTTAGTGCTCTGCACTTCCAAACTGTGCTGTTGTGCTCTTGGGAAAGCGCCACGTGTCAGTATCTGAATCACTTGCGCTATGAGCTTTGAGATAGAGCTTTGCTCTCTGTAATTGGCGCAACTTACCAAGGTGCGCCACGTGTCAGCAGCGCAAGCGCAGCGCACTGCGCTTGCATGACACGTGTGGTCATCACAAGCGCTTGCGCTCTCTGATTGGCGCAAAGCGCCTGAAAATGCAATGCATTTCCTAAAGGGCCAGGCCCAAATCAAAAAGACCAAGCATGCCTAATTAAATTGATGCTCTGCATCATTTATAAATGGGCAGAGCCCAAACAAAATAATAAAAATGCTATGCATTATTTAAAAGGGCAGAGCCCAATTGAGAGGTCCAATGGACCAAAACAAATGCTCTGCATTATAATAAAAAAGGGCAGAGCCCAGTCAAAATGGGCATAAATGGCCTAAAGTAATGCTATGCATTATTCTAAAAAAGGGGAAAGCCCAGACAAAGGCCAAAAGCAAATAAAATGTTGAATATTTTCAACTGGACTTAGCCCAATTTTGGCCGTAAGGCCTTAAATTAAATTGACTGAGCAAAATTGCTCTCTTAAATCAATTTACCTCCGGTTCGAGGGTACATCTCCGAACTCTTTGACACCCATCGTTGTAATCCTTCAACGACGTCAGAGAGGTGACGGGTCCCGACGACCACACATCAATACGGACTGCGGGGTCCTTAAACTCGTGGATCGGAACGTCCTTAAACTAATGTTGGACCGAAACGTCCTTAAACTAATGTTGGACCAAAACGTCCTTAAACTAATGTCGGACCACTACGTCCCTAAACTGGAACACGGACCACCACGTCCCTAAACTGGAATATGGACCACCATGTCCCTAAACTGGAGCATGGACTGTAACGTCCCTAAACTACCTATGGACCACTACGTCCCTAAACTGGAACAATAGAGCCTCCAAATGCTCTTTTGCCGGATCTAAACGATCCCGCTTAAGTTGATCTTAGCCCCCAAACACGGCTAACGTATCCTTAAACATTCAAACGAATTATAAAACTCCAAATCTACTTTGGTTCAAGGGTACATCTCTGAACTCTTCTGACATTTGCCGTTGTAATCTTTCAACGACGTTAGAGAGATGGCGAGTCCCGATAGCCAGAGATTAAATGGATTATCACGTTAAGTTAATCTTAGTCCCAAACAGGATTAACGTATCCTTAACGAACGTTTAAGTTGATCTTAGCCGCAACGCGACTAACGTATCCTTAAACTAAAAACACCAAACCCAAATCTAAGTAAATACGGATTTGGACTAATCCACGTCCTACGGGCGACGGCATTACTCAGTCTCCGTATACAATCCACGGGCAACCACAAACAAAACAAACACCCATGACACGAAGTGAAATTCTGGAGAAGGAGAAAGTTGTTACCGCGATGCGGTAGCGTAATTAACTGCAGGGGCTTGCGCCTGCAGGAAGAGCGTCCCCACAATCAAAAACCCCTCATCCTGAGGGGGAATCTGATGAAGTCTGCTACATCGGCCGCATCCGTCTAAACCTCCGATACACAGTGCCATAAATCAATGTGGCATCTTCGGAGAGGTGGACGGATAAAACCAAATAGCATCTGCCCCGAATCTCAGCGTCAGGACATCGCGGTCTTGTGCGCCGTCTTTCGGAGGGGAACAGATTCTGGCATGCCCGGTGGGACCTTTTCCTCTTTCCACTCCACACTTCGTGTGTCGTCCTTGCGAACCAATCGCGGTTTGTTTAATGGTTGCCTTCGGATTTCAAGTTACTAAGATTTGGTCTTTTGCCTGCGCAGAACTCAAGATTCAATGGCCTTCAACTGCACCAACTGCTCGAAATGCCACTGCAACGGACGCTCCACCTCACCAGGAGGTGTAGCATATGGACCCCAAGCGGCTTCCTTCCTCGCTCTGCCAGTAGACCAGGTGACCCAAGCCACCACTGGCCTGTTCTTCGGGACCATGATCCCACCTACGGGCTTCTCTGCGTCAATACCTGCACCGGAAGTGAATAAAAAGTCGATCTTCGACCGGCTCACTGCGACGACGGCCCCTGTCAACGGGTCGCCCACCGCCGAACCAACAGCCTTTGTTTTCACCAGGCTAAATCAGAACTCTAAACTGGCTGTTCTAAGGAAGGCAATGACTGCTGCTTCAGAAGTCGTTAAGGCGGCTTCCCCTGTCAAAGAGTCAGTCTTTTCAAGGCTGACGATTCCTGCTCCTGTCCCTGCTCGAAGATCTGTCTTCGATAGGTTGGATATCACACCTTAGAAGACAAGCTCAGTCTTTAAGAGGTTAATACCGGCGGCGCCTCATTCAAACAGGGGGCAAAAAGAAGATGTCTCAATCTCCGAGCCAGTCCCAACGGCTCGTCATGCTCGACGTCGCCATTGGCAACGAGTGAGGAAGGCAGGGGGCAACTCTCCCTCAGGGCTAACTCCACCGGCTCCAGTGGTGGAAGTCAACGCTGCTGTTCCAACCGGGAACAGCTTTGAACTGCTGAGGAGGGTACGGAAGAATGCTCTAACCGCTACACTGAAAAGATCTCCTCCGCCTGCGGAGAGAGTCCCAGAAACAAGGCAAGAACAGCCCCCTCAACGGCTATCCTCAAGAATTTATAAAGTTTGGAGGAGGGTTCAAGACTCCGTTATCGACACGGATCACTCCCGTCAACGAAAAAAGGCGAAGGTGGAAAAAGACGAGGACCGTCCCATTAAACAGCGGGGGACAGCAGCTGCTAGGATGCCCCCTTCAACGGTTCCTTCAACCTTAACGGCCCACAAAAGAAGGAGGCCAGAGAAAACTCCCGCGTCAGCGGCAAAAGTTAAAAATAGTGAACCTAAACGCCCCAAGTCAGGGGGCATAACAGTTCATACGGTTTACATGGCATCAGGAAAAGAAGATAGCCGCATATCAACAGGTCATAGACCGCACACGAGGTCAGTGACCAAGGCTCAGGAGCAGCAGCAGAAGCTCCAAGAAATGATGAACGCTATGGCCGCGCTTACAGGGCCAAAAGAAACCCCTGAAACATCCTCGGACGAGCGTCAAGAACAAGAAACGGACGCCGAATTCCTTCGGCGCGTACTAGAGAAGAAAGATAAAGAAGCTGCGGAACAGGCAGCCAACATAAAGAAAATGGCCCTCCTGTTCCAGGATATGGTGGGTATGATGATTCAACAAGATCCACCTGCTGAAGATCCCCCCATCATTCTTGAAGACGATAGGGGAGAGACGTCGAATCCTCCACCAGTTCTGTCCATAGCTAAAGTGGATACAATCTCCAAAGCTGATTTGGATGAATACATTGCCCAGCAAATACGGGTTCATCATGCAACCGAAACAGCCGGCCAGGTCATGAAAACGGGGAGACCATATCCGAGTTGGTACGATCAAATCAAGTACCCGTCAGGTTATACGATTCCCAAGTTCCATGTCTACAAGGGGACGAGCAATCCTCATCAGCATGTTGCCCAGTTCAGGGCACTCTGCGGCAACACCGGCGGTGACGACAAGCTGTTGCTTCGCCAGTTTGTTGGAAGCTTATCAGATACGGCGTTCGAATGGTACTCTGAGCTCCTGAACGACTCTATTAAAACCTTCGCGGAGATGGAGCTGTTGTTTACTCAGCGTTTTGCAAGCGCCAGTGAACGTACCCCGATGACAGCACTGATTAACGCCAGGGTAAGAACCGGCGAGACGTGGGTTCAGTACGCTATACGATGGCGGAACTTATGGTCGAAGTGTGAGCAACGCATTGAAGAAGCTCCCACGGTGGGTATGTTTGTGGGAACCCTTGATCCGCAAGCAACCATCTCGCAATTTATGATGTTTTTCAAGCCGACTACCTTCCAAGCCTTGATTGACAAACTAGCGCAAATGGATCAAATGGGCCATAAACCCCCTCTTCCAAGGCCAGACACCCGAAATGACAAAGGGAAGGGAAAAGCGATCGTCGTCGCTAATGCTCAACAACAACCGAACGACTCGAAGCCGGTTGCTCGTCAAAATAATACGCGACCGTACGTGCCCCTTGAGGATAGGATGGGACGTCCTTATTCCTTTCCCCGCGATAAAACGAGGAGGTTATTCGAGCTGGCGTTGCGCAACAGACTCATAAATTTGCCGGATCCAAAACGTCCGTTGCAACCAAGTGACGTCAACGAACCCAACTACTGTCCTTATCATCGAGTAGTAGGCCATTCGATCGAAGATTGCTACGTTTTCAAGAATTGGCTTGAAAACCAGTACCGACAGGGCAAGTTCGCGTTATCTGACAAATGGAAGGTGAATCCCCCGCAGCCCCACACCTCTAAGGGGACGAATACGCCGGGGGCAACGTGCTCTGTCATTGAAGAAGCTCCTTGGGAGGTTGTATTATCAGCCAAGACAAAGAGGATGCTAAACGATCTTCAGACATGTCCAGCGATCGAATGGAAGAACCCGTTGGAACCGCAGGTCATTGAAGGGATGTTGAAGCCACGTCCAACTCCAAAGACCGATGGTGGTGGTTCAAGCACTTGCAGCCAGCCGTCAAAATCTTTGAAAAAGAAGAAGAAGAAATCTAAGAAGCCCGTGAAGCCTGGCGACAAGCGCACGGACTTACAAAAACAAATTGACGCGCTGGAGGAATACAATCAGAAGGCACGGACTCCTATTACGCTCCAAGAGTTCCTCAATCACGTCTTTCAAGAAGAAGATGAGGGAGAAAGTTCATCGGATGAACCCGAGGAATATGTGGCGATCTGTCATATGATCTCCTATTCGATCGCGAACGATGAGGAGACTCCTGGCACTAAAACGCTGGGGGCAGATACCGAATCAAAAATTCCGGAGCTATCAGTTGAAATGATTAACGCGTTCCTTAACGAAGCTCGACTAAAAAGTAAAGCTGATCGAGAACGCGAGGCGGTTATATTTGAAAGGGCCAAGTGCCAGCGACTTGATGAAGGAGCTGAGACGATCCCGTTGGAGATGAACACCTCTGCTACCGACAAAAGCCAATTCAAGATAAAAAAGAAGTTTGCTAAGGCCATGTCCATGGGCATGAAGCTACCATCCTCCGAAGAAGAAATTACTGGTGAGGCGAAAATGCACCCGTCTTATTGCTTATATCATCAGAAGGTTTCGCACCACACTTAGGAGTGCAAAGCTTTCGATAGATGGTGGTAAGGATACGTTGCTCATCGACAACGCTTTAACTGGGAAAAGCGTAAAACTCGTCGAGAGCAAAGAAATATGACCGAAGGGCTTAAAAGAACTGCTGGCGATTGTTGCATGGTTAACACCGGTAGATCACAAGTGCCCACATTCGGGAGTGATTCTGATGAAGAGCTAGAACTTGCCCCTCTCTTTAAAGAGTCCGCTTCGAGAAAAGAAGAAGAACCGAAGGTTTGCGAAAATATCCGGCTACGTAATCACACGCTACCCGAAAAGAACCTCGGACCATCGAACAAAAAAGATAAAGGGAAAGGAAAGGCCACTGAAGATATCGTCTTAGATGACCAAGTAGTGGAAGAGCTAGCTGCCAAAGACCCACCAAAGAAGAATAAGGTGGATTACAACGTCTTAGCACATCTAAGGAAGCTACCCTCACAGCTCAGCATTCTTGACGCCCTTTTGCTATCAAAAGAGGCGAGAGATTCGTTGATTAAGGCGCTCTAAGACCCAGAACAATTCCAAGCATGCCTGGCCGAGGAAAAGATGAAGGATGAATTGGAGGAAGTGCACACGGCCGATGTTACTTTTGGCGATGAAGACCTTCTACTTGGGACGTGCGAACACAATCGCCCTCTCTATGTCTCGGGATACTGCCATGATATAAAGATAGGCAAAATCCTGATCGATAACGGGTCGTCTGTTAGCCTACTCAACGTGCGGGTGTTGAAGAAAATCTGCATGAGCGTCCAGCACCTTGCTTGGGACAAGATCACCATCTCCGGGTTCGATTCCTAATCGTCAAAGACTCTTGGATCTGTGATACTGACGCTACGCTTCGGGCTACTCGTCACGGACATTAAGTTCCACGTCATAGACGCCAAGACATACTACAACGTTTTGCTCGGCCGACCATGGTTACACGAGTACAACATCATCCCTTCTACACAGCATCAGTATATGAAATATTTTAAGGATGGTTTCGAGTATACTGTGACGGGAGAACTGAACCCGTTCTCTGTAAACGAGGTCCGCAAATATGAAGACGCCAAATACTTCTTACCGGATTTCGAAGATACGGAGAAGTGTCACAAGCTGGAGAATAAAGCTAATGCCACCATCCCTATCTTCGGCAGTGATACCGAGGAGGAAGAGGAGAGAGTTTATTCGGGTCCTCCCCAATACACCAAGCCGGGACCATTGGCTCCTGCATTGATCTTTGGTAGCGATTCGGAAGATGAAGTCCATGCTGTATTCTCTGCTCGACCTTCAATACAAACGTCCGCTGACGAAGAGCAAAGTCTACAAGTCGCCATAGTGCCGCTTAAACACCATAAAGAACTGGATGCACTTAATATCTACAGTGTAGAAGAGTTGCGGACATTCTATATCCCTCCCAGGCGAGAGAGCGAGAAAGCAATTCTGTTTCACCGCTCTGAAGGAACCAAGGTAGAAAAAGAAATCTGGCATGGCGCGGATTCTATGCTCGACAGGCTTCAGCCTATCCGTCTCCCCAGATATTATACGGAAGGTTTGAAAAAGATACCGAAACGCCAGGGGATATCCTTCAAACAGACCGTTAGAAAGGCCAAATTCTACGACAGGGTCTGGAACGTTCCCGGGACTCAACGCAAACTGCCTAACGGGAGAATGGAAACAAAAGGGCTTGGATACATCCAGTCAAAGAAACGAGAGTTATTGCCCGGCTGTTACGTCTTGTATGACCTCGATGAAGAAGCGGATGCCCAATGGGAGGACGCTAATCCTAAACCAGTGAAAGTTCCAGATGCAAAGGAGCCCAGTCCGTCGTTCGAGGAACAAATGGACAGACTTATAAAGAAAGCTGGTCAAAAAGTCCGAGATGATCACAACCGCGAGACGGCCATTTATGAGAAAGCCAAGACGCAACGCCTTCTCCAACAGGCCGTAAAGGATGAAAATGCCGCTCCTTGTCAACCTGTTATAAAGAAGGCTCGGCGCAAAAGCAGAAATAAGTTGAAAACCCAAAAAGGCGCTCAACAACAACAAAGCAGGGCTAAGAAGCCACGCAAACGGGAGTTGAGCGTTATTGATATATCCCTCATGAAGAAAATGGGTCGAGCATACTCGTTTCCTCGGGACAAGATGAAGAAGATACTTGAGCTTGCTCTAAAATATCAGATGCTCACACTGCCGGAATCCAAGCACCCCGAGCAAGCAAGCGAGGTCTCTGGCCCAAACTATTGCTCTTATCACCGAGTTATAGGGCATCCTCTTGAAGATTGTTTCACCTTCAAGAATTGGGTCGAAGATCAGTATCAGCTTGGCAAGTTCGCTCTATCCGATAACTGGAGGGTAGCACCGCCACAGAAGCACGAGCCCAAGGCCACGAAAGGGGAACCGGTTCCACATTGGGATTGGAAACGAATTCGCACCTATCACATGATTACAATATTAAAAGAAGAGCCCGAGGACATAGAGGAGCTCCCTTGGTGCTTCGAAAACAGCAGTGACGAGATAATCTCAGATTTCCCACCAGCGCCGAAAGAACTGGAAGATGGAATCCATACCACTGCAGATAACCTTAAGAAAATTGAGTTGGGATCGGCAGACGATCCGCGACCGACATTCATCAGCGAGCTACTATCTGAAGAAAGGGTAGCTGCGTTAAAGGATGTGCTTCTACAGTATAGAGATTGCTTCGTGTGGAACTATTCTGAAATGCTGGGACTAGATCCAGAAATTGCTGTACACAAATTGGCGATATCCCCGAACACCAAGCCAGTCAAACAGGAGCCGAGAAGAATGCGACTCGAGCTTGAGATGAGCATCAATGCCGAGGTCAAGAAGCTGATCGACTCTGGCTTCATCCAGGAGGTTCAATACCCTGAATGGATCGCCAACATCGTCCCGGTGATGAAGAAAAACGGGACAGTGCGTATATGCGTAGACTTCCGGGATCTTAATAAAGCTTGTCCGAAGGACGATTTCCCAGTGCCAGTCACCGAGCTGATGATAGACAACACGTCCACTCATGAAGTTTTCTCCTTTATGGACGGCTCATCAGGGTATAATCAAATAAAGATGCATCCCGAAGACCAGAAGCACACCGCCTTCAGGACTCCTTTGGGCATATTCTGCTACAAGGTGATGCCCTTCGGTTTAAAGAACGCCGGTGCTACTTACCAGAGAGCCATGACGCAGATATTTGATGACCTTATACACGAAATCGTCGAATGCTATATCGACGATCTAGTGGTTAAAAGTAAATCATATGAAGAACATCTCGAGCATTTAAAGGCCGTATTTCAACGCCTTCGGCAATACAACTTGAAGATGAACCCTCTTAAGTGTGCATTCGGAGTTTCCTCGGGCAAATTTTTAGGATTCATCGTCCGACACCGGGGTATTGAAATAGATCCGTCCAAGATCAAGGCGATCATGGAAATGCCTCCGCCGAGGACTCTTAAACAGTTGCGGTCTCTCCAAGGGAAACTCGTATACATACAGCGATTTATAGCCAATCTCTCAGGCAAGTGTCGCCCTTACAGTCACCTGATGAGGAAAGGAACTCCATTTGTTTGGGATCACAAGTGCCAAGGCGCACTGGACGAGATCAAGCAGTACCTGTAGAACCCTCCAGTTTTGGCTGCTCCGGTTAAGGGAAAGCCTCTCATTCTTTACACAACCGCCCTCGAAGGTTCTTTAGGCGCGTTATGGCACAAGAAAACGACCAAGGGAAAGAAAGAGCACTCTACTACTTAAGTCGAGTTCTACTGGGGGCAGAAAGCAACTACTCCCCCATTGAAAAACACTGCCTGGTGTTCATCTTCGCAATAACAAAGCTTAGACATTACGTGGTGGCGCATGAAGTCCGTCTTATTTCAAAGGTGGACCCTCTCAAATATCTAATGTCAAAGGCTGTATTGACGGGACGACTCTCTAAATGGACCCTGCTCTTGATGGAGTTCTCGATAATATATCAACCTCTCAAGGCAGTAAAAGGCCAAGCCATCGCCGACTTCCTCGCCGAGCATCCGATACCGGCCGATTCTCCTTTAAACTGCGATCTTCCAGACGAACATGCGTTTGATACCGTCAATGGTGATGATACTCGATGGGAGCTTTATTTCGATGGCGCATCTTCCATGAAGAAGCGCAAACAAAGCACCCCTATAATTAAATCGGGCGTAGGGCTCATCTTTGTAACTCCACAAGGAGGGATAATGCGCTTTGCTTTCTCCCTAACAGAACCGAGGACAAACAATGAAGCCGAATACGAAGCTCTGATAGCAGGCCTCGAGATCGCCGTTGACATGGGAATTGAAAACCTCCTCATATACGGGGATTCTCAACTGGTCGTTAGTCAAGTAAACGGCAACTACCAAACATGCAAACCAGAATTGGTAAAGTACGGCGAAAAAGTGCAACAACTGTTGACCCGAATTCCCTCCAATACTTTGGAGAACATACCGCGCGTGGAAAACAGCAAAGCAGATGCATTGGCCAAACTTGCTAAAGAATTGGCTGACGAGAACCTCGATGACGTTAAAATCGTAGTACAAAGCCGTCGGGTGCTTGCCCCAGCAGAAATATCTCCGGAATCACCCGAGGAAAAAGGATCGAGCGAGCAAACGACCCTGCAAGTAAAAGACCGGGAAAAGACCGAGGATTGGAGAAAAGTCTTCATAGACTACTTTAAATCCCACCAAATGCCCAAAGATGCGTCCGCAAGACATCAGCTCATGAAACGAGCTCTGTCTTTCGCCTTCGTCAATAATACTCTATACAGGAGGTCGTTTGATTCTCTGTGGCTGAGATGTTTAGGACCTGATGAAGCGAAAAGAGTCGTTCAGGAAGTTCATGACGGACTCTGCGGTTCTCACCAAGCGGGCCCAAAGATGAAGTTGAAGATAAAACGGATGGGCTACTACTGGCCCACGATGATTCATGACTGCCTCGAATATGCGACGCAATGTCACTCATGCCAAATTCATGGGGACTTCATCCATCAGCATCCAAACCCATTACATCCAACGGTGGCTAGCTGGCCGTTCGAAATGTGGGAACTGACATAGTCGGCCCCATCGAACCAGTATCGTCTAGAGGATATCGTTTCATCCTGGCGACGACTGACTACTTCTCCAAATGGGCAGAAGCAGTACTGTTAAGAGAAGTGAAGACGGAAAATATACTTCACTTCTTCAAGACGCACATCATATATCGGTTTGGAACGCCAAGACGGATCATCTCCGATAACGGGCCAGCCTACAGAAGCCACAAGATCAGTCGCTTCGCGCAACAACACAATATAGATTGGAGATATTCCTCGGTTTATAATCCGCGAGCTAACGGTCTAGCTGAGGCCTTCAACAAGACCTTGACGAAGATCATGAAGAAAACAGTGTCGCGAAATAAGAAAGACTGGCACGAAAGACTGCAAGAGGCTCTCTGGGCATATCGAACTACGTTTAAAACGGCCATGAACGCAACACCATATGCGTTAGTATTCGGGACAGAAGCAGTACTCTCCCTTGAGATAGAGTTACCCTCTCTACGAGTGGCAGTCCATTACGAGCTGACGAACGAAGAAAATGCTTACCTTCGGCTTGAGGAGCTTGACGCCCTTGAAGAAACACGACTCATAGCGCAACAAAATCTGGAGGCCTATAAAGCAAAGATGACGCGCTCATATAAAAGACTGACCCGACCAAGGACATTCCGCCAAGGAGAGCTTGTGCTAGTGGTCAAAAGGCCTATGATCCCCAATCGTGCCAAGCGGGGAAAATTCGAGCCAAACTATGAAGGCCCGTACGTCATAGATAAGGTCTACCAGGGCGGGGCCTATCTACTCATAGATATGCACGGTGAAAGGCCTTTCAGGCCGATAAACGGTCGCTTCCTAAAGAAATACTATGCTTGATGAGCCACAGCCTAGGTCAATGATAGATGACGACTGCGTCCGCTCGCTATCTTCCTAAGCTCAAGCTTTATAAGCAGTAACCCGCCTCTCAACGACGGACCGAAATGTCCTTAAACTAATAGCAGACCGAAACGTCTTTAAACTACTACCGCAGTATCTTTAGGCTGACAAGATATAAAAAAAACATATAAAAATAAAATAAAAAAAACGGTATGTCCATAAGCAAAAAGGGTACGGATGAAAACCCGAAAGGGCTCCGTGAGTAAAAACAGCAGGGCTACCGGCGAGTGTTCGTGAAAACCCGAAAGGGCGCGACCTCGTAAAAAATATATAAAAATAAAAAGAATAAAAAAAACGGTATGTCCATAAGCAAAATGGGCACGGATGAAAACCCGAAAGGGCTTCGTGAGTAAAAACAGCAGGGCTACCGGCGAGTGTTTGTGAAAACCCGAAAAGGCGCAACCTCGTTAAAGAACACTTACAAGATCCTCTCGACCTTGTAAGGAGAAACCACCCGCGTGAGATCCTTACGACTCACAAGGGAGCAACACACTTAGGGATCCCCATGATTCCTAAGGAGAAAATTACACTTGCGAGATCCTCACGGCTCGTAAGGAGAACTCTCTTGTGGGACCTTCACGGCTCATAAGAGTTGAAAGTCTTAAGTTACAGAGACCTAAACCTGTGCTTAAGCAATCCCCGCAACTTCCGATATTGCCCTACAAGTGGTCCTATATTGGCCCTTGTATACAATCCACGGGCACGAATAAACATTTCCTTAACCAAGTCCCATCCGAGACTAGGGATATGTTTGCATGGTGAATAACCCTTGTAAATCCTCTCGATTTACAAGGAGAAAACCCTCCTGTAGGATCCTTACGACTTACAGAGGAGCAAAACACTTAGGAACCCTCATGATTCCTAAGGAGGAAATACACCTATAAGATCCTTACGACTTGTAGGGAGAAATTACTTTGTGAGACCCTTACGGCTCATGAAGTCAAAACCCTTAGTCGACAGGACCTTAACCCTGGTCGCTAAGCCTCCTTTGTTCGACAACGACAGAGGCAAATGATGATTCGCTCCTGGCAATTTCCCAGTTGTAGCGGTGCTGATGCCGAAATCGGTGTCCAATTTCAGGTTTACGGCGAAAAGCCAGCAGGCCGCACATGCATATGAAATAGCCGAAATGATGGGGCAACTTGCAATAAAAAAAAGCAGCAAGTAAAATGTATGCATGAGAAATAGCCGAAATGATTGGGCAACTCGCAATAAAAAGCAGCGAGTAAAAATAAAATAAACAGCCGAAATGATTGGGCACCGCGAAAAATAGCCGAAATGATTGGGCAATCGCAACCTTCGCGATATAAAAGCTGAAATGATAGAGCATCGCGGAGATGAAACAAAAGAAATGATGATAAAACTTTGGCCCTACAGTTAAGATCACATCGATCATTGTATACAATCCAAGGGCGTAAACAAAGAGGGAACCATACTTTCCCAACAGGCTCCGCCAGAAGACGAAGCCAAATCTCGACGGTTCAGTCCAATTCCGAAGAAACCAATGTCTTCAGCAAATTCCTCGACTCACGGATACAAACACTCCTTGACGAGAGCCTCCTGATCCGCGTTGACCCGCAGAGCCACAGTGCCTCCGTGGGAAATCCTCGACTCGTTTCAAACCCCAGGGAAACAAATAATCCTTGGCGCTTGGGAAACAAATAATCCTTAGCAAATTCCTCGACTCACGGATACAAACACTCCTTGATGAGAGCCTCCTGATCCGTGTCGACTCGCAGAGCCACCAGTGCCTTCGTAGGAAATCCTCGACTCGTTTCAAACCCCAAGGAAACAAATAATCCTTGGCGCTTGGGAAACAAATAATCCCTAACAAACTCCTCGACTCACGGATACAAACACTCCTTGACGAGAGCCTCCTGATCCGCGTCGACTCGCAGAGCCACCAGTGCCTCCGTGGGAAATCCTCGACTCGTTTTAAACCCCAAGGAAACAAATAATCCTTGGCGCTTGGGATAAAAATAATCCTTAGCAAATTCCTCGACTCACGGATACAAACACTCCTTGACGAGAGCCTCCTGATCCGCGTCGACTCGCAGAGCCACCAGTGCCTCCGTGGGAAATCCTCGACTCGTTTCAAACCCCAAGGAAACAAATAATCCTTGGCACTAGGGAAACAAATAATCCTTAGCAAATTTCTCGACTCACGGATACAAACACTCCTTGACGAGAGCCTCCTGGTCCGCGTCGACTCGCAGAGCAACCAGTGCCTCCGTGGGAAATTCTTGACTCGTTTCAAACCCCAAGGAAAAAAATAATCCTTGGCGCTAGGGAAACAAATAATCCTTAGCAAATTCCTCGACTCACGGATACAAACACTCCTTGACGAGAGCCCTCTGATCCGCGTCGACTCGCAGAGCAACCAGTGCCTCCGTGGGAAATTCTCGACTCATTTCAAACCCCAAGGAAACAAATAATCATTGGTGCTAGGGAAACAAATAATCCTTAGTAAATTCCTCGACTCACGGATACAAACACTCCTTGACGAGAGACTCCTGATCCGCGTCGACTCGCAGAGCAACCAATGCCTCCATGGGAAATTCTCGACTCGTTTCAAACCCCAAGGAAACAAATGATCCTTAGCGCTAAGGAAACAAATAATCCTTAGCAAACACCTCAACTCACGGATACAAACACTCCTTGACGAGAGCCTCCTGATCCGCGTCGACTCGCAGAGCAACCAGTGCCTCCGTGGGAAATTCTCGACTCGTTTCAACACCAAGGAAACAAATATTCCTTGGCGCTAGGGAAGCAAATAATCATTAGCAGATACCTCAACTCAAGGAAACAAACAATCCTTGACGAAAGCCTCCTGATTCGCGTCAGCTCGCAGAGAAACCAGTGTCTCCGCGGAAAAATTCCCGATTCGTCTCAACTTGCAAGATGAAGCCTCAGGCAGCAGGGACTAAAAAACTTGCTTTCTGAATAATGGGACCCGGCAAGTCGATCTAAAACGGTCTCTTGCATACTATCCATGGGTCTCACTCTCCGAAGTCGAGTTTTGACAAGGAGGGAAACAACCGCTTACGAGTTCTCTCGACTCGTAGAAGGGAAAAATTCTCTTATAGGATCCTTACGACTTATAAGAGAAAACGCACTTAAGAATCCTCACGATTCCTAAGGAGAAAATACACCTACGAGATCCTCTCGATCCGTAGGGAGAAAAGTCTTTATGAGACCCTCACGGCTCATAAAGTTGAAAAGTCTTAGGTGGAACATCCTGCCCCTGTCTTCTATGCCATTACTGCCCTACAAAGTGGTTAAGATGGACCATCTACGAGCCATACTTGCTAAAGCTACATGTCACTAAAATGGAGAAGTTACTCATGAGCGTGTAAACTACTTCACGCCAGAGTAAAACATAAAGAAATAGAAGGGTGCGGCTCATGAGCGTGTAAACTACTTCACGCCAGAGCTGTATTTTGACAAACTCCGGAACGAGATATGGCTAAATTCTGATGGTGTTGAAAGCATCTCAAAAAAACCTTCGATTTGATATATTATGGGCCTCATAATTCATCCAAGATCAAAAGTTATGAGCAAATGTGTTATACACGTGTAATCTAAATTAATGCTCTACTACATGGGGAATGCATTTTTTAGTCCCACATCGGGAAAAGGAGAGATGGCTTCTCTACCACTCCCATATAAATAAGAGGGGATACCTCTTAGAAAGAGAGAGTTAAATCCTCAAAGGATTCAATACTCAAAGGAGCTTAGTTCTCCAAGATAGGAGCATGCTCCTCCATAATGCGCATATGCGCAAGCGCCATGTGCGCTACGTGCAACGCACGTATGCCCGCCATGCGGCACCACGTGCAACGCACGTGCGCACCACATGAGAACATTTAATAATATTAAAAGGAGCTTGTTCTCCATATATAGAAGCTCTGCTTCTCCTCATAATGCCCATGTGCGCTACGTGCAACGCACGTATACCCGCCATGCGGCACCACGTGCAACGCACGTGCGCACCAAATGAGAACATTTAATAATATTAAAAGGAGCTTGTTCTCCGTATATAGAAGCTTTGCTTCTCCTTATAATGCGCATGTGCTCCACGTGCAATGCACGTTTGCCCGCTATGCGGCACCACGTGCAACGCACGTGCGCACCACATGAGAACATTTAATAGTATTAAAAGGAGCATGTTCTCCATATATAGAAGCTCCGCTTCTCCTCATAATGCGCATGTGCGCCACGTGCAACACACGTGTGCCCACCACGTGCGCACCACGTGCAACGCACGTGCGCACCACATGAGAATAATCAAAGGAGACTCGTTCTCCATAGGTGCTTGCTCCCCCCATAATGCGCATATGCGCAAGATCCATGTGCGCTACGTGCAAATATGACCGCCCAACACGTTCGACACACGTGCGACGCACGTGCGCGAACGAAAAAAAGCCTTTTTCAGTAGCGAGAAGCTTAAGCTCCAGCCCGTTCTTCCCCCCTAATGAATGAGATATGGTTCAAAGGGTGCATCCCTCCACACCTTCGATATATGGCATTGTAATATCTCAGTGTCGTCGAAGAGGTGGTGGGTCCCAACGACCAATGATCCTTCTTTCTAAAATAAAAAAAAAGGGGGGATCAACATTTTTCTTGAAAAAAGTCAAGAGTTTCAAACAGAGAGAGAACTCTGAGAAAATTCCAAAGAAAAAGGTAAAAACTTTCACGAGAGAGAAGAAATCTCTTTTAATAAATCATTGATCTAAAAACGAGATCAATGATCTTCACATAATAAACAGTGCTTTGCACTTCTTATGAACCACTGGTTCTTTAAAACAAGAAAACAACAAAAATAAAAAAAATAGTGCTTTGCACTTTTATGAACCTCTGGTTCTTGAAATAAAAAGAAAAACTTATTTTTCTTTGATCTAAATTAGATCAAGAAATCAAATAGTGCTTTGCACTTTTGTTCTTGAATCTAAAAGATTCTTAGTGCTCTGCACTTCCAAACTGTACTGTTGCGCTCTTGGGAAAGCGCCACGTGTCAGTATCTGAATCACTTGCGCTATGAGCTTTGCTCTCTGTAATTGGCGCAACTTACCAAGGTGCGCCACGTGTCAGCAGCGCAAGCGCAGCGCACTGCGCTTGCATGACACGTGTCGTCATCACAAGCGCTTGCGCTCTCTGATTGGCGCAAAGCGCCTGAAAATGCAATGCATTTCCTAAAGGGCCAGGCCCAAATCAAAAAGACCAAGCAGGCCTAATTAAATTGATGCTCTGCATCATTTATAAATGGGCAGAGCCCAAACAAAATAATAAAAATGCTATGCATTATTTAAAAGGGCAGAGCCCAATTGAGAGGTCTAATGGACCAAAACAAATGCTCTGCATTATAATAAAAAAGGGCAGAGCCCAGTCAAAATGGGCATAAATGGCCTAAAGTAATGCTATGCATTATTCTAAAAAAGGGGAAAGCCCAGACAAAGGCCAAAAGCAAATAAAATGTTGAATATTTTCAACTGGACTTAGCCCAATTTTGGCCGTAAGTCCTTAAATTAAATTGACTGAGCAAAATTGCTCTCTTAAATCAATTTACCTCCGGTTCGAGGGTACATCTCCGAACTCCTCTGACACCCATCGTTGTAATCCTTCAACGACGTCAGAGAGGTGACGGGTCCCGACGACCACACATCAATACGGACTGCGGGGTCCTTAAACTCGTGGATCGGAACGTCCTTAAACTAATGTTGGACCGAAACGTCCTTAAACTAATGTTGGACCGAAACGTTCTTAAACTAATGTCGGACCACTACGTCTCTAAACTGGAACACGGACCACCACGTCCCTAAACTGGAATATGGACCACCACGTCCCTAAACTGGAGCATGGACTGCAACGTCCCTAAACTACCTATGGACCACTACGTCCCTAAACTGGAACAATAGAGCCTCCAAATGCTCTTTTGTCGGATCTAAACGATCCCGCTTAAGTTGATCTTAGCCCCCAAACATGGCTAACGTATCCTTAAACATTCAAACGAATTATAAAACTCCAAATCGACTTTGGTTCAAGGGCACATCTCTGAACTCCTCTGACATTTGCCCTTGTAATCTTTCAACGACGTTAGAGAGGTGACGAGTCCCGATAGCCAGAGATTAAATGGATTATCACGTTAAGTTGATCTTAGTCCCAAACAGGATTAACGTATCCTTAACGAACGTTTAAGTTGATCTTAGCCGCAACGCGACTAACGTATCCTTAAACTAAAAACACCAAACCCAAATCTAAGTAAATAAGGATTTGGACTAATCCACGTCCTACTGGCGACGGCATTACTCAGTCTCCGTATACAATCCACGGGCAACCACAAACAAAACAAACACCCACGACACGAAGTGAAATTCTGGAGAAGGAGAAAGTTGTTACCGCGATGCGGTAGCGTAATTAACTGCAGGGGCTTGCGCCTGCAGGGAAGAGCGTCCCCACAATCAAAAACCCCTCATCCTGAGGGGGAATCTGATGAAGTCTGCTATATCGGCCGCATCCGTCTAAACCTCCGATACACAGTGCCATAAATCAATGTGGCATCTTCGGAAAGGTGGACGGATAAAACCAAATAGCATCTGCCCCGAATCTCAGCGTCAGGACATCGCGGTCTTGTGCGCCGTCTTTCGGAGGGGAACACCCCCGATGTGGATTTTTGCCCCATGCTCTTATGACCTTGATGAAGGCCAACATATCATAAGTCACATGTCAAGTTCTACCCGTCATTATCCAAGTTAATTTGAACCCATCCATACATACGCTTGACGAAGGCCAAAATAGTAGTACGACTGTCCCAAACCAACGCATCTATCTATACTACAGATGAATATTCAGCAGCTACCAATCACTATGCCTTGGCGAAGGTCAAAATACATAGCTTGAATACTACTGAATACCTAACTGAAATGACGGAGGGCTACGAATGGTTTTGGCGAAACCGTGAATGTAATGAACTTGATATAATCGAAGGAACCTGATAGCTTTTAAAAGGAGTGGTTTAAGCTCCGTATTTTTAAAAGTTTGCTGTTTTGAAAAAACTGAGTGGTTTTAAAATTGTTCAAATGATTCAGCTTTGGTTTATTTGCTTTGCATTAATGTAATGTAGTCCCATCAATTAACCTACCATTGCAGGAAAAAAAAGAAAATACTACGTACGCTTATGCCATCCGCATTCGCCACGGGGCCCCGTCTTACACCGTTAAGTTACTTAACTAACGCCAGCGCTGGGGGCTGGACTAGCGCGGATGCAAAACATAAGCAATGTCTATTATATAATATATATAATAATATCCATTCGTCAGACGCAATAATAGGCATTCCAGATCACAGATGAATACATTGGATATATTAGGAATTCTGCGTTTCGTTTAAACCTGTAACGAAAGGCGGATTCCACGGTCATGATGAATAGCCAAACCCCACCCTAGACCCTTACGGATGCGGCAAACTACTCGCCAAATTCCCAAAGTGAAGCAACCTCTCTTAACAAGGTGAGTAGGTCACTCAGCACTTCAAAGAATCCGGTAGTTCGTGCACCCTATCTTGAGTCTATCCTAGGAGCAGAAAACAGTAAAAGAAATAATGCAACGGTGGCTACAACCTCAACCCGGATGTGCCCCGCGAAAAAATATTACATCAAATTACAATTTACATCGAATGAAAGATAAAACACTTACCTCACATCCCCGGATATTCATTCATGACGATCTAACAAGTTCATATACACAAACCAACATTACAGATCACAGATATGTGCAACCCCTACTAATCGACGTATAGCGATTAGCGGACGTTCATCACATATATCACAACACAGATAAAACCTGATTAGCCATAATACTTAGAATTTCGACCGATAACCAAATTTGAATCTACCCCAAGTACAATGCTGTACACAAAAGATCCTAGGCAGAAACAAAATATCCCAAATAACATAACACAACACAGTAGAACACCAGAAGGAATTTGGACCGAGTCGGAGTCGACTCCGTCGTGGAACGGCGGCAGAACGCACTGTTCTGCCGCGGTTCTACGGCGGTCTAACCGATTCACACCTCCAAATTTCTTCAGTGTACTAACAAAACCTTGCATGTATTTTTAAGGCTTCTGAAAAAAATTTGGGCCAGTTTTCAAAATCGACAGAAACTAGGGTTTTTGGTCGTGTTTTCGGGATTTCTTTTCCCATCGAATTTCTAACACTTTGCTAACAAGTTAGTTATGGTTTAACCTGGTTTTGATACCACTGTAAGTCGATGTCACTCACCCTACGGGTTCGCGGGGAGGCGGAATAGGTAAAAACGATTTTTATAAACATGGTAACATCGACTAGACTCGAGGATCGTAACTAAACCGTAACTAACAAACTAACTAGGAGGTTTATGTAAGAAGGTTATACCTCAAGCAACAAAGCCCTTCTTCTCCTTGATGTCTTTCTCCTTGTCGTGAGCTCTTTGGAGTAAGTGTGGATCGCACCTCCTCGTCGGCTTCTCCACGTCAAAGAAGATCCACCCGAGAGTGTCTACCTTGAGCTCTAACCTCTAAGATGAGGTAACTAGGGTACTTGGTGTGCTAAACTTAGTAACCTAAGGTGAGTAGAGAGTGATTTTGGATAGCTAAGTCTTACTAACCCTTGGATTCTCAACACATGAGACATTAAGGGTTGAGAGGAAGAAGAAGAGAGTGAACTTGAGGAAAGAGAATGTGTTTTTGATAATGATAATGGAAATGGCTCTTGATTAGACTATAAGCATGGCAAGAAAATATCTATAACCCAATGAGCACCTGCATACTATCTCCAGTACGACTTACTGATGGCCGTGGGACAGATCATCTCCTTTGCTGGGATGAGAAGCGTATACACTAGTGTACTCTGGAGTATCGATGCCCTATCTCGATAATCCTATGACTAGGGACCTGTATAAGGATATGCTTATAGACTACCCAGCCCCCACTAGTGTGACTGCCATCACAATGCTGGTAGTCAAGCAAAAATCCTAAGAGCTCTATCAATATGTATTAGCGATACATTAAAAGAAACATATACACATATTAAGATAGATACAAACCAAGTAGCATACTACCATATTGAGCAAGACTGTCATAAGTCCGTGTATATATCTCAAGCTTTCAAAATATAATATACAAACTAGTACTATACAATAATGGCCTCTAGGGCATATAACACTAACAACTAATCCCTTTCGGTGTCTTGACTTCAGAATCATGGCGGATAGAGATTTGCAGTCATTCCAGAGGCATGTTGATAACGCCGCATTGTTTGGAGTTATACATGGTATTCCTGAAAACTAGAAGCGACAAACTAAGCTAAATTAGCGGCAGGCCGAGGCTTTCCAGGAGGGCCTGCGGACGCCCAGCGGTTCGTAGTTGCGACAGCACCTAGGCCAGCACAATGTGAGGGTACCGTGGCGGACTTTAGAAATATCGGTCCATCCACATTTACAGGATTGGAAGAGCCATTGCCAGCGGAGCAGTGACTAGTTGATACAGAGAACCTGCTCATCGCCGTGCAGATGGGAAAAGGGTGGATGTAGTACACATCCAATTAGTAGATTACGCTCGCGGGTGGTGGCTCGAAGAGGAGACCCATCGGACCAAGCCAATCAGTTGGGCAACGTTTTTGCAAAGCTTCTTGGAGAAGTTTTTTCCGCGGTCTGCTCGGAAGGAAATAGAAGAGAAATTTATTGGCTTGAAGTAGAATGGCGGATCCGTTCATGCGAATGCGGCTGAGTGGACCCGGCTCAGTCAATTTGCGGGACCCTTAGTTGCCAATGAGGCAGATAAGGCACGGAGGTTTATGCGCAGCTTGGATGTAGAAATTTAGAGACATATTGTATATCTGGGATTGACCACCTTCTCCCAAGTTCTCAAGACGGTTAGAGAATAACAGAGTTTATCGGTGAGAACAAAGGGTACCCAACAGCAAGCAGTTGTAGTGCGAAAGCCGGCGTTTATGCCAAACCGAGCTCCTGTACGCAGAAACATTCTGGTAAACAAGCGAGGCATTGTACCCATGAAGAAGCCCGTCGTATCTGATCAGAAAAGAAGTGTGATGTGTGAATTTTTCCATATACCCGGACACCTACTGAAGGAATGTCAAAAGAGGCTTGGACTCTGTCTAGTTTGTGGATTAGCTAACCATGCCATCAGTGCTTTCCCTTCAAAACTATGATTGAGAGACGACAGAAGCCACCGCAGAAGAAGATTCATGGGCAGAAGATGATCACTCAGAGGCCTAATCAAGCACGGGCCTTCACTTTGACGCCGAGGAGGCCAAGGCATCAGATGACGTTGTTTCAGGTATTCTACTCGTTTATAATTTTCCCGTATTGACGTTATTTGATTCAAGTGCATCCCATTGCTTCATGTCGTCCAAGTTTATTAGTGCACACTCAATTCCACACACGGCCATGTCTAGTTGCTGTGACATACACACCGAGCAAGGGAAAATTATATCTAGCAGCGAGTGCAAAGGTTGCTCGATTGTTATTTGTGGACGAGAGTTATTCGCGGATTTTTTGGTGATTGATACCTGCAGCTATGATGTTGTCTTGAGAATGGATTTTCTTGGCATTTTCTACGCCACATTGATTGTAGGGCAAATAAAGTGATTTTCCATATTCCCGGACATCCGGAGTTCATAGTTTTGGGAGGTAGCAGATCTGTCGGGCCAGTCGAATTTAGGGCTGGTCGACTAATGTCGTTCTTTCGTCAATAGAAGAAAACAAGGAGGAAGCGCCTGTAGTAGTTCGGGAGTTTATGGATGTGTTCCAGGACATCTCGGGTTTACCGCCAAAATAAGATGTGGAGTTCGCGATTGATCTTATTCCTAGAGCAGCGCCGATTTTAATGGCTTATTATCCAATGGCGCCGGTGGAATTAGAAGAGGTAAAGAAACAAGTTGCCAAATTGTTAGAGAAGGGTTGGATTCTTAGCAGCGGTTCACCATGGGGAGCTCCAGTTCTTCTAGTCAAGAAAAAGTATGTAACAACCTTAAACTTCTTGTACAACTTTCTGTACAATTTTCAAAAATACAGAAATGGGTAATTTTGTCTGAGCACAAGTTATAAGTTTGTTTTGCTTTTTAATAGCAAGAAGGAGCTTGTAGCTCATTGGTAAGACCTTGCACTGCTGAACCAAAGCACCGGAGTTCAAGTCCCATCACCCACATTATTTTTTAATATTGTTTTCTTTTAAATTTTTAGAATCCCAAGAGCCTACACGTGCATAACTCGTAAAAACTCCACGTCACATATAAAACAAACTGACCAAGGAGCTACACAAAACGACGACGGACATTTGACGGCGAGCCCCGGCCTGACTCGGCCGGCGACTCGGCCGACGCGGCCCGCCGCCGCCGGCCGAATTGAGTCGGATCGGCCGATTCCCTTCATGAAAGTTGTGTCTCTTTGTATTCTTGAAACCCCTGTCATGTTTAATATTTCTGAATTATTACAGAGAATTAAAAATCCCATTAAAACTCACTCGGCCGGCGACTCGGCCTACTCGGCCCGCCGCCGCCGGCCGAATTGAGTCGGATCGGCCGATTCCCTTCATGAAAGTTGTGTCTCTTTGTATTCTTGAAACCCCTGTCATGTTTAATTTTTCTGAATTATTATAGAGAATTAAAAATCCCATTAAAACTCTTTTTAATACAAAATTTAATACA
The DNA here is from genome assembly GCA_030015575.1 of Agapanthus africanus. Lineage (NCBI taxonomy): Eukaryota > Viridiplantae > Streptophyta > Magnoliopsida > Asparagales > Amaryllidaceae > Agapanthus > Agapanthus africanus. The sequence continues at coordinate 71,742,748 of CM057337.1, read as the reverse complement.
TTTTTCTTTCACGCCCTTTCACCTACCCTAACCCTAGTTTTACCCTATAAATACCACCCCTAAACACACACCCCTCACTCATAAATTCTGTCCAAACTCTCAAGAAAACTTTCTAGAATTTTGCGTACAACTGGAGTTAGTGAAGGTCGAAACTCCGGCGAACTTCCAACGATGACCTTAGGAGCTCCCGGCGACGAAACGACGCACCGGCAACTCCTACTTTCTCCTTTTCCTCTTCTCTACGCTATAAGCCAGTAAGTCCCATCTCCCTCTTCTCTAATCTATTCTTAAAACTTCTTTTACTAAAACCCGACGGAAGCGGAGTTAATCCGACTTCCGATTCGGTTTTCTTTAAAAAGATCCAATTTTCTTAAACACAACAACTCCAATCTTGTACATCATGACTATTAATCATTAAAAAAACATGTTGAACAAGTTTCATTGCAAAATATTTCTTATTGCAATTTTTATTGTACTTTTTCAGTAAAATACCATGAAATTTAGTTTCGACACAAAACATCATTAATCTTGCTATACCTTTAAGTAGATCACGAGATAATGACCTACCTTCTCACAACACTCATATGCAACATAGCACAATACGTTTTGGGAAAAATAGATTCGGGAAGTACCATTTTACACAAAACTACCTTTAACTAGTAAAACCGTTTTCTACAAGATTATGTATTTTTTACAAATCTTTGCAAAGCGCCGCTACAAACCATTTGGCGAACCCGTTCGGGATGATGCGGATTATCGCACATCCTCGGGTTTAGTAGTGCGAGATGCAGACCTCCGCAAGGAGCATTCGGTCTTGAGAGATTTAAAAATACAAATATCTTAAGCAAATGAGATTTCTAGAAATATAATATATTAAATTTATTTATATATATATATATATGTATCATCAAAATATCTATTTTTGTGATAATATAAATATTCCAACTTTTCTAAATCACAATAATCACTTTACATGATAATACCATGAAATTCCATATAAGTTCAATATTACAATTAAATATCCTATATTATGAAATTAGGTCATTTTCATTAGAAATGTCACAAATATAAAATCTACATCCATGATAACTCTAAAGATGATAATTAAATACTTGGGGTGTATTTTGAAAATTATACAAAAGTATTTTTACATATAACCCCCTCAAGTTCTATAAATTACCCTAAGGACCCTAGTAAATATAGGTTTAAGCGGGATTAATCTCTTGAGCCTTAGGGAGCCGGAGAAGTGGATGCTTGCCTATTTAAGGTAGACAACTTAACAACGATGTTATCAACACGGTAATCGTCTTTGAAAAAGACACAAATTATGCCGCCCATGTGCAGCGGTTATTGATAACATCAAAACCTAATTCAGGACTTCAATTTCTTTTCTAACTGTTCTGACTCAGACCGAGTCTCATTATAATAATCTGACTTGAATATGATTCAAGTACAAACTACAATTCTTTATGAATCCATATATTCAATCTGTTCAAACAATTCAATTTATATTGACCGAACCGAACCATGGATATACATCCATTTACATGATTCTCCAGTTACATCCATTTACTGATATCATGGTTTCGGCAAGTCATCCAATTATACAATCTATATTACAAGACAATACAAGTTGCAATACAATACAACAATACAATCAAGACATCACGGGGTTTAAGGGGTAGATTGGTACGGAAGGTGTTAGAAGTGGCACGAGACTGCAAGATTTAAGACACCTAACCTGAATTCAATTGCCGTTGTTCCGGGTTGTATAACGGAGCCTTGTACTTTCATTTTCGTTTAGTCTCTGGCATATAGAGACTCCTCTCGTATACACTGGCATCCTTCTGTACCAAGTTACAAACAACATCGTTAACACTAAATACAACATTATAACAATATAATACAAGTTTGAAAGCTGCACACACTCTCTCGCTGTCTATTCTACTTCTCCCTTATCTTTGGGACTTATCGAGCGATTTGTTCGCTGACGACATTCTCTTTCTTCTTCTTTGAATGTTGTCAGGTGATTCGGACCTTCAAGAGATCGAGCCCAGCGCCGAAGACTTGGACCAATTTACTGAAGATCCCGAGCTGTAGTTTCACTTGTACTTTTTCTTTACATTATGTATTTTCCTTTTCTATTATGCCACTATTTAGGCATTGCTTTCATCCAGATGTATTTATTTTTCCATGCATTGTACAAAAGAATGTTAATAAATAAAGTTGCTGTTCAATTATATCTTTGGTCTCTTGTGCATTTTTATTTATATTGCTTAGATACGCTTAGTGTATTTACTTCAGAGTAAATACGTAGTGCCCTTGTCGCGTCCTCTGCCCGTACACTGGGAAGCGGGGTGTGACAAAGTATGGCATGCGCAGGAAGTGCATCAATTATCGAGAATTAAATCAGGTGACTATTAAGAACAAGTACCCAATCCCTTACATCGGCGAATTATTCAATCAACTCAGTGGCGCGAGGGTATTCTCGAAGTTGGATTTGCGATTCGGATACCATCAAATTCGGGTGAAATCAGAAGATATTTGCAAGATAGCATTCCGAACTCGATATGGGCATTACGAGTATTTAGTGATGCCATTTGGAGTTACTAATGCACCGGCAATATTATGGACTTGATGAACCGAATCTTTTCACCGTATCTGGACCAGTTCGTAGTGGTGTTTATTAATGATATTCTGGTCTATTCGAGGAGCAAAGAAGAATATGCAGAACATTTGAGGATCGCACTGCAAACATTGAGACGAGAAAATTTATATGCTATGATGAGCAAGTGAGAGTTTTGGCTCGAAGAAGTGAATTTATTAGGTCATGTCGTATCCGGAGATGGAATTGTCGTTGACCTCGAAAAGCTTGTAGCTCTTAATGATTGGCCAATTCTAAAGAACGTAGGGGAGATCAGAAGTTTTCTGGGGCTTGCCGGATACCATAGAAGGTTTGTGGAGAACTTTGCTCGAATAGCAGAACCATTGACCAAACTAATATGAAAGGAGGTACCGTTCGTATGGACGGAGAAATGTGCATCATCTTTTGAAGCGTTAAAGCAAAGATTGACCACCGCTCCTATTCTGACATTGTCAGACGGTTCCGGAGGGCTGATTATTCACAGCGACGCATCTGAGAAAGACTTATGATGTGTTCTAATGTAGCATGAGAAGATTATAGCCTATGCGTCAAGACAATTGAAGACTCATGAGAAAAACTACCCAACTCATGATTTGGAGTTAGCAGCAGTGATTTTCACTTTGAAAATTTGGAGACACTATTTATTGGGCGAAATAGTAGAAGTATTTACCGATCACAAAAACCTAAAGTATATGTTCACATAGAAGGAGCTCAACATGAGGCAACGTAGATGGTTAGAACTGATGGCTGACTATGATCTTGATCTAAATACCATCCGGGAAAAGTTAATATAGTGCTGGATGCTCTAAGTCGGTTACCAGCAATACAGATGTTGACTGCACAGAAGGAGATTATCGCTGATCTTCAGAGGTTCGAGTTGGAGATTGTACTGCCGCATTTTTCGGGACAGTTGATGCAGTTGCAAGTACATTCATCCTTGATCGATAAAATTAAAGCAGCATAGTCGCACGATCCAAGTTTACAAAAGTTTCAAGAATAAGTACAAGCGGGACTTCGAACGGAATTGTTAATTCATGAAAATGGTTCATTAAGATATGGTAGTCGTCTATGTGTGTCAAAAGGAGATGTTCGTGAAGAAGTCATGAAGGAGGCTCATAGTTCCGCGTATTCCGTACATCCGAGAAGCACAAAGATGTACAAAGATCTGCGACAACATTTTTGGTGGGAAGGCATGAAAAGGGAGATTGCTCGCTATGTATCAAAGTGCTTGGTGTGTCAGCAAATCAAAGCTGAACATTAAAGGGTAGCTGGTTTGTTGCAACCACTTCCGATTCTTCAATGGAAGTGGGAACATATAACCATGGATTTCGTGACAACTTTACCACGGAGTCCAAAGGGGAACAACGCAGTTTGGGTGATTATCGATCGATTGACCAAGGTAGCTCATTTTATACCTTTCGAGTTGGTCAATCGACGGAGCCTTTGGCAGAGCGGTACATGCAGGAGATCGTGAGATTACATGGAGTACCTGTGAGCATCATTTCCGATTGTGATACTTGATTTCTATCCCACTTTTAGAGGAGTTTACAGGAAAGTTTGGGAACTCGCTTGATATTTAGCATCACCTATCATCCTCAGACAGATGACCAGTCTGAAAGAACGATCCAAACTCTTGAAGATATGTTGAGAGCATGCATATTATACTTCAAGGGTTCATGGGAGGATCATTTGCACTTAGTGGAGTTTTCATACAATAACAGTTTTTAGGCGACTATACAGATGACTCCATTTGAAGTATTATACGGTCGCAAGTGTCGCTCTCATATCTGTTGGGACGATATTGGAGAAAGGAGATTATTAGGACCGGATCTTATTGTGCAAACTGTGGAGAAAGTCAACGTGATCCGAAATAATATGAAAGCAGCACAAGATTAACAAAAAAGTTAGGCTGATACTGGACGAAGACCTCTGGAGTTCGCAGTTGGTGATCTTTTATTCTTAACGATGTCACCGACCATAGGAGTAATCCGATTCGGCAGTTGAGGCAAGCTTAGTCCTCGATTCGTGGGGCCTTTCGATATCACCGAGCATGTTGGAGATGTAGCTTATCGATTGGCGTTACCATCATCCTTGGCGGGTGTTCATGACGTGATTCATGTATCTCAACTTCGCAAGTATGTTCGAGATGAGACACACATCCTAAATCACTCAGAAATGATAGTAAGGGAAGATTTAATATATGAAGAGCGACCAATGGCGATTGTGGATCGACAAGAAAAGGTTCTCAAGAACAAAGTTATCCCACTAGTACACGTTTCATGGGGGAATCGTTCGCACGGAGAATCTACTTGGGAACATGAAGACGAGATTCGACAGAAGTTTCCACACCTCTTTTCTTAGATCCATGTTTTCTTGTCTTTCTTGTTCCGAGAATTTCGAGGACGAAATTCTTTTGTAATTGGGTATAATGTAACACCCTAGTGCATTTATACTATATATTTGGGGTATTTCAAATATTGCGGTAAATTTCTTTATTATTGTTGTTTAGGTTACGGATAGTACATTTAACAGCTGTGGTTATTATCCGACCCGACCCGCATGTTTGTACCCATCATGGTTCAAAATTATATCAAATATTTACTAGTATAAAGGATCCATGCAGATCTAGATATTATACATATATAATATATTTTAGTATCCGCATATCTTTTATAATACAATATAAAAATCAAGTAACATATTTTCACATCTAGCCTTGCATGTCATCGCATCTCATAGCATGTGGTTGCACCCATATATCATATTCATACCCTAATTGTTAAAACAGACCCATTTTGATCGCTACGTATATTTACGTACATCCGTATTTGGGGGTATGCATTTTTATTGATAGGATATCGCATCATGGTTTAAACTTTTATGTATATTTTCCATATTGAAAAACTAGAGTTTTGAATGGTTACTCTCCTCCTCTTTCTTCTCCCGCGAGCGAACACCCAGAACCCTAACCTACACTCGTCGCCGCCTCTCGCCGCCGTTCACCCTCTCGCTCTCGTCTTCGTCTCCCCTGTCCTCACCTCCTCACCCTCCATCACCTCCACTACCTCTTCTCCTCACCTTTCCCGAGCACACACAGCAACCCCGATGCCAAGAAACCAACACCCTAACCCGCCGGCAACCTTCGTCGCCAGGACCCCTCATCACCGCCTCCTCACCATCATCGTCTCCCTCATCTCCTCCTCCTCCTCACCTCCTCTCCCCGACAACCTAAACCTAACCCACAACGACCCCTGCAACTTCCCAACCCAAGAAACCCATCACCCATTGCCGGAACCCTCGTCGCCGGTAAACCTAACCGCCGCCGCCAACCACCTCTTCACCTCCTCGCCTCCCAGCAACACCCCAGACCACCACTACCACCAACTCCACACTTTCCTGACCACCCTGCACATTCTTCCCCGATCACCACACCTCACCACCTCGCCGACGGCAGCCCATTGTCTTCGTCACCCCGTTGCTTACCCCTCCTCTGTCCTCGCCACCTCCAGCAAACCTCTCTTCTTTTCTTTCTTTCTTTCTTTTCTTCTTCTTCTTCTTCTTTATTTTCTTGGTCGGCCATCTCGCCGGAGTTGTGCACGTCGCCGACGATCCAAACGACCCAGCCACCGTTGTCGTCTAGCCCGGTCACCACGTCACGTAGCTTCTCAGCCAGGTCCATTCTTGTGTGCGTAAGTTTGCATCACGATGTTATTCCGACGTCGGAACGTGGTATCCGTACGATCAGGAAAGTCTTAAACTTGCAACATGCTATGTTATTATATCAATATCTATTTGATAAATTATAGTGCACGTGTTTTACTATTCAGCAGAAATTACCGATATACTGTTTTATAGCATCCATCTGTATCCGTATTGATAATAGTTTATCTAGTTGCATGCCAGAACATCATGATATTATTATACTACTATATCAGTTCGATATGTTATCTAAATTGTATCATACATGGTAATGGACGTATAATAGTTATTACAGATAGACACATATGCATCCTGGCATTCGTCGTGTTTCGATTTTGATTATAGTTTTACTTTTGGTATCTATTTTTGGTTAATATACATTACATGCCATGTTCACGACACATTACCAGACTTGTTACTTAGATCTTATTGCTAATGCCAACAATCCTGATTGTTGTCCTGAAGGACGTGACTTGTTGTCTGTATACCTGCTTGATCCTGTGTTGGTATTAGATTTATATCATAAATACCTGACTTGAACACTAAACCTGGGGAGTAAGGGGAAATCAATAATGAAACCTGACTTGTAACTCAATAGTTCGATACACTGATCAGTCTCTATAGGCTCGGCCAGCCCCAGAATGATGCTGCTGAGATCATACGTCTGTACATATTACTTTTTTACTGCTTAGCGGCACTTCTCGGATTCAGACCGAGAGTCTTGACCATGGTCCCGGGAACGCATGGGATACTATTGAATTACATCGACAATTCCATTAAATTGATTTCAAAGACTTGTAGAATAGATAACCTAGAGGCACAGACTTTATGATACACATCACATACATACAGCTCACTGTTTTATACCTGTGTTTATTATTCGTATACATGTTTAATAATTGCATAATATTCTGATTACTACTATTAATTTTGATATTATGACGCACTGACATCTGGGTTTTGCATGGCCCAGTTCTTTTACTTTTATCGCAGGCAAATCAAGAATACTTTAGCAATCAAGCCGATCAATGAGGATCTAGCTATTTAGTTTAGAGACTCTTAGTTTATTTATTTCAGCAGTTCCATTCCTATTAATGTGAGCCCATATTGGGACGTGATTCAGATACCATTGTTTATTGGATCTTGATTCATTTCCGCTTTATGCATTTTCTTGATTCTATTTACTGTGGCAGATGGACATGTGTTAGATGTTCTTGATATCCTATAGACAGTCGTAATGTGACTGTAGAGGGATAATTCCTAGCCACAGGTAGCATAGTTGGATCTGTCACGTGCCGTGTTTGTGTATTTTGGGAAGCGAGGCGTGAATTCGACAATTTCCCTTTTCACCGCATTTTTCATGATGGGATTCAACCATCTTTATGGGTCACAGACTGGTTTGGAATCATCTATCATATGTATATGATGTTTAGCAATTAAGGGACTAGTTCCTTTGATATCTGCCATTTTCCAACTGAAAGCTTGCCGATTTGATTTCAAGACAGATAGAAGGACTTTCTCTTGCTCTAAGGCTAGAGAAGCCGGGATGATGATGGGCAAGGTCTCATTCTCCCCTAAGTATGCATACTTAAGATAAGACGACAATGGCTTGAGTTCAAGTGTTAACAGAGAGATGATAGATGGTAGGGTAAGGGGTCGATGCTCGAACTCGACGGACTGCTCGAACTCGACGGACTCCATGATGGGTTCATAGCTAACGTAAGAGACTGACTCGGACAGCTCAACTAACTCATCCGAACAGTAAAAGGATTCAAACTCGGGGGGTGACTCATTGACAGAAGGGTCCCATGAATCAAGATCATCAAGGAATGTAAACCTTTCGTATTCCCTATTCGTGTAAGAAGCGGCGGGGTCGAACAATAACATACTAGTGGCATCGAGATCATTATCGTAGAACAAAAACACCTCGAATTTACTGTTGGCTATTGTGCCTTCAAGTCAATTATTGTAATCACAGGTACACGATTGTGATGATTGAGGGATGACCTATACGGATAGAACAATCTTACTCGAGATGATAGTATGCTATCTGGTTTGTCTCAATCATCATGTACATGTTTTATGTGGTATTACAGATCACTATTATATATTGATAGAGCCCATAGGATTCTTTCTTGATTACCAGTATTATGATGGCGATCATATACGTGGGAGCTGAGTGGTCTATAAGCACATCCTTAAATGTCCCTAATCGAGGGACTATCGAGACTAGGCATCGATACTCTGGAGTAGACTAGTGTATACTAATCGAGACCCTGACGAGGGGCGGTGGCCGGTCTCATAAGCCATTGGTGTCAGTCAGTCACCTAAGATAGTATACAGGTGCTCATTGGGTTATGAGTACACTGGACGGACTCACTGGGAACATGCTAGTTGGTATTATACCTATTGTCAGATAGCAGTTCCCAGATGATATGTGTACAGGTTAGTCTATCGACCTGAGATAGTCATTTGTCTCGTGTGAGTTACCATTGTGCTTTGATTACTACCCTACCATGGCTCAAAGGAGTCGTGCAAACAGGTTTTAGTTGGGTATAGTCCCCAGCCACATGGAGGTAGTGAGCGGATCGTCGGGATTCGTCTCTCCCGGTATTGGGGGTTGATGTCGCGCGGTGCACGGGTGGTGATTGATTCTAAAAACCTTATTTGCTTATGATAAAAGAAGAGTTTGTCAAAGTTTTTAAGTCGTGAAAATTTAACCGCAATCAAAGAATTTATAACCGCAATCAATAACGGTGTTGATTGTAGCGCGTTAATGAGAATGGATCGTCCACTGAGATTCGTGTATTTATTCAATCTTGCTTTAGATGAGTCAAAAGAAACATGTTAAAGAAAATTCAAGAAAGTAATTCAAGATTTAATTGAGTTGTCATTTCAAGAAAATAAAAAAAAATGTTCAAGAATTAGAAATCAAGAAATTGTCCAATATCAATTTTAGTTATCAAGAAAATGAAGAATAGCTTGTAGGATTCGATAGGAAATCGTAGCAATGATGAATACTAAAAATTACTTATCTTATCTATTGATGAATTATAGCTAGAACGATGGCGATGAATGAAGATTAGGGATCTTTTGAAGAAACTAGGGTTTCTCCTTCACTATCCCTTGTCTTTTCATTGATCATCATTCAAATCTAGTATTTAGCAAAGAGAATTATCAATCGTTTAATTCCTAATTTGTAACGAAATTATCAAGAATGGTGATCTCGCTCCAAATTAGGTCATTGATGATTCTTTTTCCTAAAGTTCACAATTCTCATAAGACTTAAGACCAGTTTAGGATTTCATCACCATTTGATCTACCGATCTCCCTCGAATCCTTAACAAGCGGAGATTTCACTCACGCATCATGAAAATAAAAGAATCAAGAATGAGAAATTTCATAATGTTAGAATGTAAAGAAAGCGAGAATTAACAATTGATCACCTTTATTAAATCTTCTCAAATTTACACTTCTCAATCCTATATTACAAGACCAAGCTCTCAATCACTCCTTTGAAAAGAGAATTTGTCGTCGATTTTTGCATGGCTCGATCGCCGTGAGACGTGGATCGATTGTGGATCTCTTTCTCTTGATGACGATCGGCGTTGCGATAAAGGATCTTCGAAGTCGTCGCTTGGTATTGATCTCAACGAATCTTGATTTGGATCTTGAGTTAAATTGAATTGGATTTGGTTTTGGTTTGTGCTTTATAACTTGATGAATATCGAACAATGAACAACCTTTTCAATGAAGCCCTAGGTTTCTTTATATAGCCTTCATCAAGCTTCCACTAGAAGCTAGATTAATCTTCTCAAAGAAGCTAGGTAGTTATCAAGCTTGCATAAGAAGCTTGGCTGTTGTAGGGAAGCTTCTGGAGAAAGTTAGGAAGTTTGAAGCGTCTCGAGCAAGCTTGGAAGTTAATATGAAGCCTCTGGAAAAGTATCGACTGCTGATGACCCAACTCGGCCGTGGATCCGTGGCGGATCGGGCTGAATCGGCCGTGGTTCCACGGCCATTTGGTGGGTTTGAAGCTTCATTTTTCCTGTGCTGTTTGGTGTTGGTCTTTGGGACTTTATTTGATATCTGGAATATTTTTATTTCCTCTGAATCTCTGCAAGATTTTAACTCTTTGACTTGCTGTATTTTGTCGGCAAAATTGCGATTCCGATATCTGTCGTGAGGTAGTTTTCTGCACAAAATCTCACTGAAGAATGTTGGAGATATAGAATATTATGCGTAACATAATAAACATACAATTTCCTTTAAAAGACGTTGATTATATACATAACGCGTGGTATTTGATATTTAGTGGACGAACTTGTAATATGTGTTATATATATATCAACTATCCTTAAATGATTAGAAAAGTGAGGAAATTGATATGTTCAAAATTGCAATATTTTCGACTGAACAGGTGGCCATCACCAGAAATCCTTGGCCAAAATAGTCGAGAATTACTGATTTAGATCACTAGTTTCTCAGTGGGTGATGGGCTTCATACCGACACGAAATATCTCGTTATTAGGGGTCTGACTTTTTCCACCCCTAGACCCGATATACGATACTCTTAGACGAACAGACCGGACTATACGGATATTATCACGGATGGACTCAGTAGGGGTTTAGATGAGTTTGCTCGTCGGCCTTCCTTTCGCTCAATACCTGGATAGCCGTTACGTACAGCTAGTGCCGCTGACGTGCTTGTGGTTAAACCCACTGCCACCATATTGACGAGTCTTTAGAGTCCCACATAGAGGGTTTCCCTGATTCTGGCGAAATGATGTAGTAGCCGTTTTGGATACGTGCAGGGTTCCGATCGAATGAGTGTACTTATTACCCAAACTTTCGATCGGTCGGTTGATAATACTAGCCGGCTCGGGTTTGAGCCGGATTATTAAATCAGGTATTGATTTAATAATTTACGTATATGTATTTCGATATGTATATTCTAGTATTTTGTTCTTTGTGTTATTCTATCTCTTTGGGTATTCGTATTTCGGTACGAATACAGGTATGTATATACAGTAGAATGTAATCCTTATTTATTACAGATAACATTCTAGAAGGTGGACACCTCATTTGGCTTTTATCCATTTATTCATAAATGGAAATGAGGTGGAAATTGAAAAAGGGGAGTATGGTGAGAGCCATGTTTGTATAGTGTTGCACAAATAAATTTTTAATTCATTTGTGCAAACTATTCAAGCATGGTGGGTATTTTAAATTGGAAAGAAATGTTTTACAAAACCTAGCATTGGTTTTTCTCTCTCCATGGATGGCTCATTATTTTCTCACTTGAGTTTTGAAACCTCACCATTAGCTTCAATCTCCTCTCTAGGTTTTTCATGAATTCCTCCACCTTCAAGCTTAACCTCCTCTCTACAGTCTCATGAGTTGAGAATCAAGAGAGGAGGTGGGATGGATAAACACTTAGAACACTCACTACATCCTAGGCATTCTAAATTAGCAACCTAGAATCCCTAATTGCTTCACTTTCTTTTGATGTGGAGCTAAAGCTATGAGCTACATCTCTCGGGTGGATCATCATCGATGGAGGAAGACCGGCGACCAAGTTCAGTCGAGGACGCCTCAAGGAGCTTGGGAAGATGGTTGAAGACCGAAGGACACGCTTCATTCGGTATAACCATTTCTAACCTTATAGTTTAGCTCTTTGTAGATTGCTAGTAAAGGTTTATGGTTCGATCTAGACGGATTCGTTAGCGCCAAAGTTTTAAACGCCAGTTTTTATTCCGCACCGGCCACGGTTGATGGCCAGGGCGTTATCGTAACCCAACATGGTATCAGAGCCACCCCATAAACCATTACTAGCTAGTTTACACAAAGTTAAAATCTCGATCGACCAATTTTTCCAAATCATATTTCTATGTTGGTGTGCTTGCTGTCGATTTTAAAACGTGTTCAAAAAATCTTTCAGATTGTCTTAAAAATGCGTGCAGGCATATTTTGAAGCTATAAAGAAATTTGAGCACATGATCCACAGTAACCGCCGCGGAACCGCGGCATAGGTGCCTATTTACGGCGGTTCCGCAGTCTTTTAGTGGTAATTGTGCACAACTTTTTTTCTGGCACTATATTACATGGAATTGTGATTTTTGGTACATATGTTTTTGGCCCAGATTTGTTTGAGTGCTGGATTTGCATTTGGGGCCAATTTGGAAAAGTTTAGTCGATTGAAATTTGAAGTGTGTGTTTATCAGTGCATGTGATATATTTGCGACCGTAAATGTCATTAGAGCGGTATAACCCGTCTAACTGCTATATGTTCTTTTAGATGAGTTTGCGAACATGACATTCACGTTGATGTTCTGTGATTGTGCTGATATTGTGGTTGGATTGTCGTGGTGGATAGCCAGTGGTGCAATGTTAGTACAGTTCAGATTCATTTGTATATTTGTTATTGCGGGGTGAGTGTCGGACATGTGGATTGCTGTCTCTGCCAGATTGTATATTATTTTATTGGGGCACGACCGGGTTGAGGTCGATGTCACCATTATATATATATTTTTCTTTTCTGTACTAGGATTACCCCATGGTGGAGTGCATGAATAGCCGGGTTCTATAGGGCAACGGGCCCGCATCTTATGGCGTTGAGACGGAGGGGGCATCACTCTAGAATTGGCGGGCTATTCGTCGCACTCGTAGGGGGTATAGGATGACCCATGGAGGGGTGCTCAAGTTACCGGATCCCGTGAAGTGTTGGGTGGCCCATTCACTTTGTTGATTGGGGTTGCCTCACTTCTTGGATTGGCGGGTAACTTGCCACGCTCGTAGGGGTCTAGGTTTTCATTGCATGGTCTATCCACACGACCGGGAACGTCAGGTCTCATTTGCGGCTCAAATGAAACCCGAGCCTCCAACATTATCCACCATTCTGTGTTGCTTGTTAATATTCTGTGATGTTGCTTATATCATGCCTGGGATGAATGTATATATATATTTATATATACTGGTAGATGTTGTATATGTTTTTCACCCGCGCTAGTCCAGCCCCCGCTCTGCCGTTAGTTAAGTAACCTAATGGTGCATGATGGGGCCCCTTGGTGAATGCAGATGGCATACACGTACATTTCATTTTCGTTCCTTTTTCTGGTGTGATATGGATTAATTGATGTGACTGCATTAATTCTGATTAATGTAAGGAAAACAAACCTATATGATGTTGTTGGAACCAAGTTTTTGAAAACTGACATTACAGACGTTTCCTTTTGCTTTGCACAACGGTATTCGGTTATGAATATCCAGCACCCCATTCGACGAGGCAAGAGCCGAGATCCCTTCACAGGGAGTGACCTCTTTGGCAAAAGTTTGCGTCAGTGTAATAACTTCACTATAGTCGATTCTTTTGCTTTGCATCATGGTATTCAGTTTAGAATATCCTGCACCTCATTCGATGAGGAAAGAGCCGAGATCCCTTCATAGGGAGTGACCTCTTTAGCAAAAGTTTGCGCCACTATATATTTCTAAAACCACTCGGTTCCTTCAAAGATATCAAGTTCATTACGTTAAAGGTTTTTCACCAAAAACCAGGCGTAGCCCTCCGTCATTTCAGATTAGTATTTCTTTGTATTCATGCTACATATGTTGACCTATTCAAGACGTAGAGTTCGGTAGCTCTGTAGTACTTTTCTGCTGCATGGTGATGCGATTGGTTAGGACAGTCGTACGGTTATGTTGACCTAGTCAAGGGCTTATATGTGTGGGTCTAATTAATCAGGATAATGACGGGTTGAACTTGACTAGCGGTTTATGATATGTTGACCTAGTCAAGGTCATAAATCGTTAGGGGTAAAAATCACATCAAGAGTTTAAAACATATAGGAAACTTGCCAGGCATGCGCATACCTTCTAGAGTGTGGTGACTTAAGTGGCTTCCATCAAGTTATCATGCGATGATAGTTGGATCCCGATTCCCACCGATGAGTAGGTGTTACTCCTCGGGTGATTTTAGATGATCCCGAATAATTCTCCTTTTAGGATTTGAAGGAGAATTCGAGGAAACAGTGGGAGCCATCCTGATTAGATAAAGTGATTAACCAATCTAATCTAGGTTAGAGTGCACACCGAGTGTTTCTTTTCTCTCTCTCTTTTGCAGCGACCATGACCCGACCTTAAAACTAAAACTCATGAACCAAGTTAACCGAACCTTTTTTAAAACACTTTGGCTTTTGGATTGTCACGGAATCGCATATATCATTGCCAATCCTACATCCCTTTTGCATTTCTCCATAACACTCTGTATTAGTACGTAGATCCATATTGCTTGGATATTCCATCGTATAGTTACATACGAACTCGAAGGAACTTGTTCTAGTTCGAGGATGGACTCTGATTCTAGAGAAATTGAATATGATTATTCGGTTGTCTTTTCCCTTTACCTTCTCTCAGGTTGCGAAAGCTCTTAGGATTAGGAGAGTACACCTATTGTGCTTATTGGATAGTCTTCTTCCAAACCATAGGTAGGTGCCGAAAGGTAGGGAAAGAAGAAAACCAATTAGCCTAAGTGTGGTATACAGAAGGTAATAAGTAAAGACATATAAAGAGATTAGAGTAAGGGCAAAGGAAATTGCGACTGGTATCATTCACGACAAAACTGAGTATACCCCTACCATTCCTACTTCACCTTTGGATTTCTCTAGAACAATTCGTATCACTACGAAGATCTATATTGCTTGGATATGCCATCGTATAGTTACATACGAACTCGAAGGAACTTGTTCCAGTTCGAGAATGGATTCTGGTTCAGGAGAAATAGAATAGAATTATTCAGTTGTCTTTTCTCTTTACCTTCTCTTAGGTTGCGAGGGCTCCTGGTATTAGGAGAGTACACTGTTTACCCCAATCAGAGCAAATCTCTGTTTTGAAATTCAAAATTCAAAAATTGAAACAACACTTCAGATCCAGCGCTAGGTGCGCTGCGTGCCACGTGTCAAACACGGATGCGCTAGCGCCAGGTGCGCTGCGCCTTAAGCAGCGCATCCCCAATCAGAGCAAAGCTCTGTTTTAAAATTTCAAAACTCAAAAGTTAAAGCAACGCTTCAGATCCAGCGCTCTGCGCTGCGCGCCACGTGTCAAACACGGGTGCGCTAGCGCAGTTGCGCTGTGCTTTGCGCTGCGCGCCACGTGTCGAACGTAGGTGCGCCAGCGCTGGAATTAAAAATTCCCCACCGTTAAATCAAAAGATCTAATAATAATAAATTATTAATTAATCAGAATTAAAATTCTGTTATGGAAAGATCTTTCCAATTTTATTAAAATAAGAAGATTATTTTCTGCAAAACAGAAGCCTTAGAATCAAAGATCCAACAGTGGGAAATATTCCTAAATCAATCAGAGAAAGATTTCTTAAACCGATTTAACAAATCAGCTGGCCCTATATAAAGGCCCCAAAACTTAAAGTCTGATATAGAGAAACCCCCCTACAAATTTTGAGAAAACTCAAAGAGAGGAAAGCAAGCTTCTAGCAAAAGAAGATCATTTTTTCAAGGTAAAGAACATGATTCTTGAACATAGAGATGAAATCATCTCATGAAAAGAAGAACTATTTTCTAAAAAAAGATCATAGATCTATAAAAAGACCAAGGTCTTTGATAAAAAAGAGATCAAAAGATCCTATCATAAAAACAAAAGAAATATTTACTTCATTTACAGATCATTGATCCGCAAAGGTAGCGCATTTTTTTATAAATAAGAACTTTTGTTCTTGAACCTTGAGGCAGGGCCTCCTTTAAAAGAAGAACATAAACTCGTTCTCTAATCACAAATTTGATCAAGTGCGCTTTGCGCTACTGGAAAGTGCCTTGCACTTATGAACCGCGCTTCTGCGCTCCTTGGACCGGCGCTCTGCGCCAAAACATGTCACGTATCAACCACAGACACAACTTGCGCTTTGCGCTTCTGAGACAACGCACTGCGCCCATGGACCGGCGCTCAGCACCAAGCACGCCACGTGTCACTCACTGGTGCGCCATTAAACTAGCGCAAAGCGCTCATAAATTGAAAGTGCAATGCACTAATAAACTAGCGCTAAGCGCGACACGTGTTATATCCGCGTACGCTATCCGACAGAAGCACTATGCGCTCTTTGATTGGCGCAAAGTGCCTGGCGCGCCACGTGGCGCACTGTCAGAACACTCATTGTTCTGATGAATGCTATGCATTCAATACAAGACAAAAGATGTCAGAACCCAATGCTTAGCATTATTAAAAGGGCCAAGCCCAAATAAAGACTCAACAGCCAGAGCGATAAAATGTTAAATATTTTAATTGGACTTAGCCCAACATTGGCCGAAAGTCCTCAACTTATATTGAACTGAGCCCATCAGCTCATGAATATTTAACAAATCTTAGTCCCAAACTGGGTTATAGATTTTCCAATCAATCTACATCCGGTTTGAGGGTACATCTCTTTACTCCTCTGATACCTGTCGTTGTAATCCTTCAACGTCTTCAGAGAGGTGACGGGTCCCGACAACCACACATTTCTACGGACTGTGGGGTCCTTAAACCCATGGACTACGATGTCCTTAAACCTTATAGACCACGATGTCTCTAAACCGGACTGTGGGGTCCTTAAACTCATGAACTACGATGTCCTTAAACCTTATAGACTACGATATCTCTAAACCGGACTGTGGGGTCCTTAAACTCATGGACTACGATGTCCTTAACCCTGGACCGTAATGTCCTTAAACTAACTGACCGCAATGTCCCCAAACTAAACAATAGAGTCCAATTGCTCTCTTGTTGGATCTAAATGATCCCGTTAAGTAGATCTTAGTCTAGAAATTACACTAACGTATTCTTAACAAACGTTTAAGTTGATCTTAGTCTCAAATGAGACTAACGTATCCTTAAACCAAACCCCCAAACCCAAATCTAAGAAGATACGGATTTGGACTAATCTACGTCCTACGGGCGACAACATAAATTAGTCTCCGTATACAATCCATGGGCAACCACAAACAAAACTAACACACTACGACACGAAGTGACCATCTGGAGAAGGAGAAAGTTGTTACCGCGATACGGTAGCGTAATTAACTGCAGGGGCTTGTGCCTGCAGGGAAGAGCGTCCCCATAATCAAAAACCCCTCAAACGAGAGGGAATCTGACGAAGTCTACTACATCGGCCGCATCCGTTTAAACCTTCGATACATGGTGCCATAAATCAACTTGGCATCTTCGGAGTGGTGGACGGACAGCACCAATTAGCATCTGCCCCCAGATTCAGGCAAGACGTTCGTCTTCCCGGTTTCCGGCAGTAAATAGATTCTGGCACGCCCGGTGGGCTTTTCCTCCTTCCACTCTACACTTTGTGTGTCGTGTTCGCGAACGAATCGCGGTTTGATATGGTTGCCCTTGGGTTCGAGGTATTAAGATTTGGTTTCTTGCTTGGCGCAGAAAGCGAAACATCAATGGCATCCACTTATGAGAAATGTTCCAACTGCAATTGCAACTCGCGCTCCGCCTCATCTGAAGGCATAGCCCACGGGCCCCAAGCGGCCTTGTTCACGATGCCGGTGGACCAGGTGACTCAGGCCACCATCGGATTGTTCTTTGGGACCATGCTCCTACCGATGAGCTTCAATACCCCTGTACCAACACCAGAAGCTCCTAAGAAGTTGGTCTTTGATCGGCTTGCTATTACCACGGCCCCTCTCAACGGGCCGTCTAGCTCCAACGCCCTAGTCTTCGCCAGATTGGGCCAAAGTCCATGTGGGCCCATGATGAAGCCTGCAATCCTAGAAAAGGTTGTTCCGAATAGGATAGCCATCCCTGCTCCTGAAGTCGTCAAAGCGGCTTCTCCTGCCAAAGAGTCGGTCTTTACAAGACGGACTGTTCCGGCTCCCACTCCGGCTCCCGTCCCTGCTCCAAAGTCTGTCTTTGACAGATTAAATACTGTTCCTCAACGGACATCAGTTTTCAAGAGGCTGGTACCAACGGCCCTTCTCTAAAACAGGGGCACGACGAAGCCATCCCCATCGCTGAATCAATCCCAGCAGCTCGGCACGCTCGACGTCGCCACGGGCGCCGAGTAAGGAAAGCTAAGGTCAACTCCCCCTCTGGGCTAACTCCACCAGCCCCAACGGCGAAAGTCAATGCTGCTGTTCCAACCGGGAACAGCTTTGAATTGCTGAACAAGGTACGCAGGAACTCCCCTACCGCCGTACTGAAAAGATCTCCTCCATCCGTGGAGAATACACCGAAAGTGAAGCCGGAACAACCCCCTCAGCGGCTATCCTTCAAAATCTACAAAGTCTGGCGATAGGTCCAGAAGTCGGTGATTGATCAAGATTGCCCTCGCCGACAGGAAAAGCTGAAGGTTCAGCAGGAAGAGAACCGTACTGGCAAGCCACGAGGGACGACAACCACCTGGGTGCCCACTACAACGGCCCTGTTCCCCTCCGAACGGCGGCCAAGACATGGGGCGTCTTGCCTGAGATTCGGGGCAGATGCTATTTGGTTTTATCCGTCCACCTCTCCGAAGATGCCAAGTTGATTTATGGCACCGTGTATCGGAGGTTTAGACGGATGCGGCCGATATAGCAGACTTCGTCAGATTCCCCCTCGCTCGAGAGGTTTTTGATTGTGGGGATGCTCTTCCCTGCAGGCGCAAGCCCCTGCAGTTAATTACGCTACCGCATCGCGGTAACAACTTTCTCCTTCTCCAGAATTTCACTTCGTGTCGTGGGTGTTTGTTTTGTTTATGGTTGCCTGTGGATTGTATACGGAGACTAATTTGTTTCGTCGCCCGTAGGACGCGGATTAGTCCAAATCCGTATTTACTTAGATTTGGGTTTGGTGTTTTAGTTTAAGGATACGTTAGCCATATTTGAGGTTAAGATTAACTTAAACGTTTGTTAAGGATACGTTAGTCCAGTTTGAGACTAAGATCAACTTAACGAGATCGTTTAGATCCGACAAAAGAGCATTTGGGCTCTATTGTTCCAGTTTAGGGACATGGTGGTCCATTGTATGCATGGACATCGGGACCCGTCACCTCTCTGACGTCGTTGAAGGATTACAACGATAGGTGTCAGAGGAGTTCGAAGATGTACCCTTGAACCAAAGTTGATCGGGGGTCTTATAGTCCAATTTGGGACTAAAGTCTGTTTGAATGTTTAAGGATACGTTAGCCATATTTGAGGCTAAGATCAACTTAACGGGGATCGTTTAGATCCGACAAAAGAGCATTTGGGCTTTATTGTTTCAGTTTAGGGACGTAGTGGTCCATAGGTAGTTTAAGGACACTGCGGTCCATTTTATATGTGGCCATCGGGACTGTCACGCCCCGCTTCCCAAAGTACGCTAAAATGGGCACGTGACATAGCCAACCATGCTACCTGTGGATAAGAAAAATCCTTCCACAGTCACATTACGGCTGTGGAGATATCAAGAACAGGAAAAGTAAACTAACTATCTAGTACATGTCCATAAGCCAGAGCAAAAGAGTCAAGAGATAACAATATGCGGAAGCCAAAAGATACAATAAATGAAACACCTGGAGTGAAACTACGTACCGACAGGAACCTCACCGCTCGTCTAACAGCGGCAAAACTCCGAATCAGTCTGCAGCAAGGTAGAAGAATCTGGGCCATGCAAAACCCAGACGTCAGCGCGTCAAGTCATCAAGTAATAAAATAATAAACAGGGTAACAGGCAATGCAAATATAAACATGAATAAGCAAGGGTAACAATAATATAAATCAGAGCAGTGCAGAGTAGTGTGCAGTGAGTAAACTAAACTGTTCTATCAGGTTCTCTATTATAAAGTCTTTGAAACCAAATTGATGAATCATCGATGTAACTCAATAGTATCCCGTACATACCCGGGATCACGGCCTCAATATTCTCGGCTACAGCCGAGACATGCCGCTAGGCACAAAACAGAAATGTGTACACTCAATAGTATCCCGTACATACCCGGGACCACGGCCACAATATTCTCGGCCGAAACCGAGACATGCCGCTAGGCACAAAACAAGAATGTGTACACCCAGAACAGGTAGTGAACTGTCGAGTTACAAGTCAGGTTTCACCTTTGATTTCCCTATACCCCCAAGTTATGTGTGTGTGTCTAGTCAGGTATTCTGAAATCAAGAAACTAATGCCAACACAGGATCAGGTAAACAGGTTTGTCTCGATAGACAACAGGAACGGTCCATGAGGACTACATGTTAGGTTTGTTGGCATTAGACATAGGATCAGATAACGGGTCAGGTCATGGTACATCAGGTCAAGTCAAGCAGTGTACGGTACCATATCGGGTCAATCAATATGCATGTAGCAAGTCAGGTCAAGAGGTAAACGATACATAGGTGTGCTCACAATCAGTTATATAATCAAGCATTATCAACAACATGATATAAGCAATGAATTAAGCAATAGGCAGATTTACTCAATTTGCAGTACAGTCATCAGTTGTGTCACAGAGATGATTTCAATGTTATGCGAATGCAGCATGACAGTTATGACCTTTAAATCATGTTAACAAGTTTAAGAACTTTAGAGGTGCAATGATTTATATAAAGGTTCAACACAGCTATTACAGGTTAAAATGCACACGAGTGTCCAACTGGAACAAGACTATAGAGATAAATGTCATAAGCTATGTCAATATTAAAATGTGATTAAACAGGTAAATGTGGTTATTAGGTTCAATTGCAAACTGTAGGTTCCAAGTTTAAAGATAAAATGATATATAACAATATTGTACATGAAAATGAGAAATGATCGTACCAAGTTAAATTTACAGGTTTAGGATGTCATAATATATGTAAATATTGTATAGCATGTAGCAAGGGTTACTTGCCTCAAAAGGTCGATATGCAAGCGGCCTGGTGTGACGTGACACGATACGGTGTGTGGAACGGCACGACACGATATTGGGTCTAGTCGTGATCTGGTGCACGGTCTGGACGCGATCGGTGCGCGATCTGGTGCGCGATCTGGACGAAACCCGGAACGTCACGCGTCGGTGGAAAAAGTCGCAACGCGCGTACGGTACACGGAATGAACCCAAACGACGAACAATGGAACCACACGGGTCGGGGTATCTCGCTGGAATGTCGGGACGCGTCGCCGGCATCACCGGATTCCGGCGAAGGATGAACAGTAAATGATCACGATATGTAAACAAGAAAAGAAAAGAAAACAAAGAAGAAAGGAAGGAGGATGGAGAAGAAGAATGGGTTGGCTTGGGGTTTCTAGGGACAGAGGAGACAAGGGGGCAATGACGGCGACGATGGGCATCTGTCGACGTCAAAGGGAGAGGTGTTTCCTGAGTTGCTCGGGGTGTAAGAATGGGTGCTTGGGATTGTGGTGTCGAGATCTGCAGTGGTGTCGGGGAAAAGCATGAGAGGGATGAGAGGATGACAGCGACGAGGTAAGGTCGACGAGGTGGTGGGAAGTTGCGGGCGTGGGCGTGGGCTGCAGGTTCTCGGGTTGTGGGTGTGCAGGGTGTTGTTGGGGGTTGGAGATAGGTGAAGGTGAGGTTAAGGAGATGATGAGGGTGAGGTTAAGGAGATGATGAGGGTGAGGGGACGAGGAGGTCGGCGGCGAGGTCGAGGGTTGGAGGTGTGAGGTCGGGGATTGCAGGGTTATGGTCGGGGAGTTGTGGGTTCTCGGGGAGAGAAAGGAAAGAGGAGGAAGTGGAGGAGGTTATGATGAAGGTGATGGGGTGGTGGTGACGAGGTTGTGGGGAGGTCGACGGCGAGGTTGCAGTGGCTAGGGTTCGACGAAGTTGGGTTATGGTTACGTGAGCAGAAATATCGGAGGAGGGAGATAGAAATAAAGGAGAGAGAGAAGGATAGGGAGAGAGAGAGAGAGACGGGGGAGAGGGGGAAGAGGGGGGAAAGTGATTGGTTGAGGGAAAACTCAATTGTTAGGAAAAGATTTGTATAACAGATTAAAAGATTATAAAATTTTTTATATGGTTTAAAATCAAATTATACGTCAGTTTAAAATATTATAAATCTGGGATTTTGGCGCAAAGTAAAACATTTCCGAATCGCGTCCGGGTCGGGTCCAAAAATTTGAAATTGAAATAATAGAATTTTGAGCGGGATCCAAAAGTGAAAATGAAGTATTTTATGATCAAAAGCATACCCCAAAAACGGACACACGTACGTGCACGTAGCTATCCAAACTCGCCCGTTTCACTGAACGGGACGAGAACACGATGCACGGACGCTGCAGCAGGGTTAGGGGTGTCAAGCAGGCCAAGATTAATATTTTTAATTTTATTTTAGATGCCAAAATTTGTTATATGCAGAAATGAATTTTCCGGGTAAAATTTACAGTAAATAACAATCAAGCAGGATAAGTGAAAAGAGTACCACACTACGCTCAAACAGTAACTGAAATTAGTAGCATTGGGCTCGGGTGTTATAGGGACCCGTCACCTCTCTGACGTCGTTGAAGGATTGCAACGACAGGTGTCAGAGGAGTTCAGAGATGTACCCTTGAACCGGATGTAAATTAATTTAGGAGAGCAGCCGTGCTCAGTCAATTTAATTTGAGGACTTACGGCCATGATTGGGCTAAGTCCAGTTGAGAATATTCAACGTTTTATTTGCATTTGGCCTGTTAGGCCTTTACTAGGGCTCTGCCCCTGTTTAATAATGCAGTGAATTTTCTCTGGCCTTTTAGGCCCAGAGCATTTTATTTTAGTCTGATAGACCTTTATTTGGGCTTTACCCCTTTTAATAGTGCATAGCACTTTGTTTGGTCTAATAGACCTTTCTTTATTGGGCTCTACCCTTGATAATGCATTGCATTAATTAGTCTGACAGAGTGCCACATGGCTTGTCAGGCGCTTTGCGCCAATTGAGGAGCGCAAGGCGCAAGTCCATGGGGAGGTGACACGTGTCACGCTCTGGTGAGCGCAAGCGCAGTGCGCTGCGACAGTGCGCTGCGCTGTTGCGCTGCTGACACGTGGCGCGCTCTGGTGAGTTGCGCCAATTTATGAGAGCAGTGCTCTGTTTTTAGAAGCGCATAGCGCAAGTTATTCTGGAGCTGACACGTGGCGCTCTCTGGTGGTTTGCGCCAACCCAAGAGCGCAACAGTACCAATTTTGCAAGTGCAGGGCACTATTTTATATTTTGATCAATTTTAGATCAAAGAAAACAAGTTTTTCTTGTTTTCAAAGAACTAGTGGTTCATAAAAAAAGTGTAAGGCACTGTTATTATTTATTTTTCTTTTTATTGAAGATCATTGATCTTGTTCTTAGATCAATGATCTATTCAGAAGAGAACCTTCTCTTTAATAAAGGTTTTTTCTTTTTTTCTTTTTTTTTGTTCTTGAAGAGTTCTTCTCACAATCCTTCAAACTTTTCTTTGTTTTGTTTTTGAAGTTCTTGATGTTCTCAATGTTGATGATTTTTGAATTGGGGTCTAGGGGCCTTTATATAGTGCCCATTAATTTGTTAAATTTGTTAAAAAGATCATTCTCTGAGTGATTTGGGGAATTTCCTCCACCGTTGGATCTTTGATCCAAGGGCTTTTGTTTTACAGAAGACAATCTTTTTGTTTTAACAAGAACAGAAAGATCTTACCGGAATTTTAATTCTGTTTGGCGCAAACGCCCCAGCGTTTGACACGTGTCGCGCAGCGCAACCGTGCTGCCACGTGTCGCGCAGCGCAACTGCGCTAGCACAGTTGCGCTGCCACGTGTCGCGCAGCGCAACTGCGCTGACACGTGTCGTGCAGCGCAGAGCGCAGCGCATCTGCGCTGACACGTGTCGCGCTGCACAGAGCGCAAGTCAGCTGAAGCGTTGCTTCTTTATTAAAATTTGAATTTTATTTGAAAACAAAGCTTTGCTCTGATTGGGGAAGCAGAAGCGTTGCTTCATCTCCCGTCTTGGAATTTGAACAGAGCTTTGCTCTGATTGGGGTAAATAGGCCCCCTCAACATCAACTGCTCAAAAAAGAAGGAGGCCAGAGAAAGCCCCTGTGACTACGGCAGACCACAAAGACGCTGAGCCCAAACGCCCTAAGTCTGGGGGCATAATGGTCCATACTGTTTACATGGCTTCCGGAAAAAAGGAAAGCCGCGCTTCGACGGGTCACCGATCGCTCACCTGATCAATAACAAGGGCTCAGGAGCAACAACAGAAGCTTCAGGAGATGCTGACGCAAATGGCCGCACTCACCGGGCCAAAAGAAAGCCCGGAGGCGTCATCGGAGCAGCGTCACGAACAAGAAATCGATCCTGACTTCCTATGCAGAGTCCTCGAAAAGAAGGATAGAGAAGCTGCGGAACAAGCTGCCAACATAAAACGAATGGCACTTCTCTTTCAAGACATGGTCGAGATGATGTTACAGCCGGATCCTCCAGCTGAAGACCCTCCGATCATTATTGAAGACGACAGAGGGGAGACATCTAACCCTCCTCCGGCTCTTTCAGCAGCCAAGGAGGAGACCGTTTCCAAGGACTCACTGGATGACTATATAGCTCAGCAAATACGAGCTCACCAGGCGAATGAAGCGGCCGGCCAAGTCGTCAAAACTGGGCGACCGTATCCAAGCTGATATGACCAAATAAAATACCCGCCGGGATACACAATCCCCAAATTCCATGTGTACAAGGGGATAGGCAATCCTCACCAACACGTCGCCCAGTTCAGAGCTCTTTGCGGCAACACCGGGGGCGATGATAAGCTTTTGCTCCGTCAATTCATCGTCAGCTTGTCGGAAACAGCATTTGAGTGGTACTCCGAGCTTCCAAACGACTCCATTAAGACTTTCGCAGAAATGGAGTTGTTATTCACCCAGCGATTCGTGAGTGCTAGTGAACGCATCCCAATAACGGCATTGATCAATACCAGGGTGAAGCCAGGCGAGACGTGGGTCCAATACGCCATCCGATGGAGGAATCTGTGGTCGAAATGCGAACAGCGGATCGAAGAAGCACCAGCAGTAGGCATGTTTGTGGGCATTTTGGACCCTCATGCAACCATTTCACAATTCATGATGTTCTTTAAGCCGACCACATTCTAAGCCTTAATCGACAAACGGGCCCAAATGGACCAGATGGGTCATAGACCGTCTCCTCCAAAGCCGGACTCTCGAAACGAGAAGGGAAAGGGGAAAGCGATCATTATGGCCAATGCTCAACAGCAGCTTGGTGGCCCGAGACCAGTTAGTCGCCAAAATAATAGAACTCGATCTCTCGAAGATAAAATGAGTCGCCCTTACTCGTTCCCTCGAGACAAGACAAAGAGGTTATTCGAGCTTGCGTTCCGCAACAGGTTCATTATGCTCCCAGAGCCAAGACGCCCAGCGCAACCAGGAGACATTAGCAATCCTAACTATTGCCTTTATCACCGAATGTTGGGCCATCCGATTGAGGATTGTTACATCTTCAAAAGCTGGATAGAAGATCAGTACCAGCAGGGAAAATTCATATTATCTGAGAACTGGAAGGTGAACCCGCCTCGGCCACACACTCCCAAGAAAACGGATACACCGGGAGCATCATGTTCTTTCGTAGAAGAAGCTCCATAGGAGGTCGCTCTTTCAGCCAAGACGAAAAGAATGCTAAAGGATTTCCACACATGTCCGGCAATTAGGTGGAAGAATCCACTGGAATCTGAGGTCATCGAGGGTATGCTAAAGCCACGCCCAACTCTAAAAATTGGTGGTGATAGCCAAAGCACTCACACCTAGCCGTCAAAATCTTCAAAGAAGAAGAAGAAATCCAAGAAGCCCGTGAAGCCTGGCGACAAGCACACGGACCTACAAAACAGATTGACACGCTGGAAGAGTATAACCAGAAGGCGCGGACTCCGGTCACACTTTAAGAGTTTCTCAGCTACGTCCTTGAGGACGGAAATGATGGAGAAGACTCATCGGATGAATATGAAGATTACGTGTCAAGTTGCCATGTGATCTCTCATTCGTCGCTAGACAATGAAGAGGCTCCTTGCATAAAGAAACTGGGGGTAGGTCCTGAGCCAGAACTCGTGGGGCCATCAGATGAAATAATTGATGCATTCCTAAACACAGCTCTTCTTAAAAGCAAAGCTGATCGGGAGCGTGAGATGGCCATATTTGAAAAAGCCAAACGTCGGTGACTGGACGAAAGGGCTGAAATATCCCCGCCAGATCAAAATACCTCCATTCCGAATAAAAAACAAGTTCAAGACGAGGAAGAGGTGCGCCAAAGCCATATCAATGGGAATGAAGCTGCCACCCTGTGAAGGAAACATTCTTGGTAAAGCAGAAATACATCCTAGCTACTACTTATATCATCGAAAGATTGCACACCCTACTGAAGAGTGCAACGCTTTTAAAAGATGGTGGCAGGGATATGTTGCTCACTGGCAGCATTTCAAGCGTATGAAACGCAAAACTCGTCGGGAGCAAAGAAATGTGGCCGAGGAGTATAAAAGAACTACCGGCAATTGTCGCATGGTCAACGCCGGGGGATCGCAAGTTCTCACCTTCGGGAGTGACTCTGACGAAGAAATGGCTCTTGGCCCTCTCTTTAAAGAATCCATCTTGGGAAAAGAGGAAGAACCAAGGACCTGTGAAAACATTCAGCTACGCAATCGTACGCTGCCCAAAAAGAATCTTGGACCCTCGAACAGTGGGTCAAATAGAAAGGATAAGGGGAAAGAAAAGGTTTCTGAGGATATCATCCTTGATGACTAAGCCGTCGAAAAGCTGACAGCCAAGGACCCGCTGAAGAAGAGTAAGGTGGACTACAACGTTCTCGCACACTTGAGAAAGATACCCTCGCAGCTCAGCGTTCTCGACGCCCTCCTGTTATCCAAAGAGGCGAGAGATTCATTAGTCAAGGCACTGCAGGAACCCAAGCAATTCCAAGCTTTCCTCGCCGAAGAAAAGATGAAGGACGAGCTGGAAGAAGTACACACAGCCGATATCACTTTCGGCGATGAATATCTCCTCTTTGGGACATGCGAGCACAACCGTCCCCTATATGTCTCCAGATACCGTCATGACATCAAGATAGGTAAAATCCTGGTCGACAATGGGTCCTCCGTCAATCTCCTTAACGTAAGGGTGTTAAAGGAAATCTGCATGAGCATTCAACACCTCGCTCGCGATAAAATCACCATCTCCGGATTTGACTCCCAGTCATCATGGACGCTTGGGTCTGTAATATTGACACTACGCTTTGGGCCGCTTGTCACGGACATTAAGTTTCACGTTATTGACGCCAAGACATGCTACAATGCTTTGCTCGGCCGGCCCTGGTTACACAAGTACAACATCATCCCTTCTACACAACATCAGTGTATGAAGTATTTCAAGGATGGTCTCGAGTATACCGTAACATGGGAGTTGAACCTATTCTCCGTGAACGAAGTCCGCAAGTACGAAGATGCAAAATACTTCTTACCAGACTTTGAGGACACAGAAAAATGTCACAAACCGGAGGACAAATCTATCACCATCATTCTGGTCTTCGGGAGTGATACCGAGGAGGAAGGAGAGATAATCTACTCAGGTCCGCCCCAGTGCAACAAGCCGGGACCGTCCGCTCCTATGCTTATCTTCGGCAGCGACTCGGAAGATGAGGTCCATGCCGTATTCTATGCTCGGCCTTCAATACAAACCTTCGCTGATGAAGAACAAAGTTTGCAAGTTGCCATGGTTCCGCCAAAGCATCATAAAGAGCTAGACGCGCTTGATACCTACAGTGTGGAAGAACTGCAGACATTCTACGTCCTTCCCAGGCGAAAAGGTGAAAAGGCGATCCTATTCTACCGATCCGGGGAAACCAAAGTGGAGAAAGAAATTTGGAATGGTGCGGATTCTACACTTGACAGGCTCCAGCCTATCCGTTTGCTTAGATACTACACGAACGGACTGAAGAGACTCTTAAGACGAGCACGGTTCTATAACAGGATCTGGAACGTTCCCGAGACCCAACGGAAGTTGCCCAACGGAAGAATGGAAACGACCGGGCTTGGGTATGTTCAATCCAAGAAATGGGAGCTACTCCGCGATTGCTACCTCATACATGACTTTGATGAGGAAGGAGACGCTCTGTGGGAAGATGCTAACCCTGAACCAGAAAGAGCTCCCGCTGTGAAAATGCCTAGTCCGTCGTTCGAAGAACAAATGGACAAGCTTATAAGGGAAGCAGGTCAAAAAGTTCGAGATGACCATAATCGCGAAATGGCCATCTACGAGAAATCCAGGACGCGGCGCCTCCTTCAACAGGCTGTGAAAAATGAAAATGCTCCTCCTTATCAACCCGTTGTACAAAAGGCTCGACGCAGAGGCAGAAACAAACCAAAGAGCGGGAAAGGCGTTCGACGGTGACAAAGCGGGTCTAAGAAGCCACGCGATCAAGAGTCGAGCAACCAAAATTCGTCTCTTATAAAGAAGATGGGTCGAGCATACTCTTTTGCCCAAGACAAGACAAAGAAAATACTTGATCTTGCCATAAAATATCAAATGATTACTCTCCCGGAGTCTAAGCACCCCGAGCAAGCAGGCGAAGTCTCTCACCCGGACTATTGCTCCTATCATAGGGCAGTAGGACATCCTATTGAAGACTGATTCACCTTCAAGAACTGGGTCGAAGATCAATATCAATAAGGCAGGTTCGCTCTATCCAGCAGCTGGAGGGTAACCCCGTTGCAGAAGCATGAACCTAAATCCACGAGGGTAGAACCAGATCCACATCGGTCTTGGAAGCGAGCTCGTACCTGTCACGTGATAATGTTATCAAAAGAAGAACCTGAGAATATGGACAAACTCCCCTAGTGCTTCGAAAACGATGATGACGAGGTAATCTCAGAATTTCCACCGGCGCCAAAGGAGCTGGAGGATGGAATACATACTACTGCAGATAACCTCAAGAAAATTGATTTGGGGACGACAAGTGACCAGCGGCCGACATTCATCAGTGAGCTATTGTCTGAAGAAAGGGTGGCTACACTAAAGGACGTGCTCATGCAGCATAAAGATTGCTTCGCATGGAACTATTCCGAGATGCCAGGATTAGATCCAGAGATTGCTGTGCACAAATTGGCGATATCCCCGGACGTCAAGCCAATCAAATAAGCACCGAGAAGAATGCGGCTTGAGCTTGAGATGAGCATCAACGCCGAGGTCAAAAAAGCTAATCGACTCCGGCTTCATCTAAGAGGTTCAATATCGTGAATGGATCGCTAACATTGTCCAGGTGATGAAGAAAAATGGGACGGTGCGCATCTGCATAGACTTTCGGGATCTCAATAAGGCCTGCCCGAAGGACGACTTCCTAGTACCGGTCACCGAGCTGATGATAGACAATACGTCTACTCATGAAGTTTTCTCCTTCATGGACGGCTCATCAGGGTACAATCAGATAAAGATGCATCCCGAGGACTAGAAGCACACCACTTTCCAGACCTCTTTGGGTATATTCTGCTACAAGGTGATGCCCTTCGGTCTAAAGAACGCCGGCGCCACCTATCAGAGGGCCATGACGAAGATCTTCGATGACCTCATACATGAAATCGTCGAATGCTATATCGACGACCTCGTAGTAAAAAGCAAATCATACGAGGAACATTTAGAGCATCTGAAGACCGTATTTCAACACCTTCGAAAATACAACTTGAAGATGAACCCTCTCAAATGCGCGTTCGGAGTTTTCTCGGGCAAATTCCTGGGATTCATCGTCCGACACCGAGGCATCGAGATAGACCCGTCGAAGATCAAGGCGATCATGGAAATGCCTCCGCCAAGGACTCTTAAGCAATTGCGGTCTCTCCAAGGAAAGCTCGCGTACATCCGGCGATTTATAGCCAATCTCTCAGGCAAGTGCCGTCCTTGCAGTCACCTGATGAAGAAGGGAACCCCGTTCATCTGGGATCACAAATGCCAAGGCGCACTGGATGAAATCAAGCAATACCTGCAGAATCCGCCAGTACTGGCCACTCCCGTTAAGGGAAAACCTCTCGTCCTGTACACAACAGCTCTTGAAGGTTCTTTAGGCGCGCTGTGGGCACAAGAGAACGACCAAGAGAAGGAAAGAGCTTTCTACTTTTTGAGTCGAGTTCTACCAGGGGAAGAAAGTAATTACTCTCCCATTGAAAAACATTGCCTGGCGTTGATCTTTGCAGTAATGAAGCTCGGACACTATGCGTTGGCACACGAGGTCCATCTCATATCGAAAATGGATCCTCTCAAATACTTGATGTCGAAGGCCATATTAACAGGACGACTCGCCAAATGGGCCCTGCTCTTGATGGAATTCTCGATAACTTATCGGCCTCTCAAAGCAGTGAAAGGCCAGGCCATCGCCGACTTCCTCGCTGAACATCCGATACCTGCCGATTCTCCTTTGAATTGCGAACTGCCTGATGAACATGAGTTTGACACGATCGACGGTGATGGCAACCGATGGGAACTTTACTTTGATGGAGCGTCTTCCATGAAGAAGCGCAAACAAAGCACCCCTGTAACCAAATCCGGGGTAGGCATCATCTTCGTGACTCCACAGGGAGGGATAATGCGCTTTGCTTTCTCCTTAACAGAGCCGAGGACGAACAACGAAGCCGAGTACAAAGCTTTGATAGCAGGTCTCGAGATCGCCATCGACATGGGAATTGAAAACCTCCTCATATACGGAGACTCCCAACTGATCGTCATCAAGTAAACGACGATTATCAGACATGCAAGCCTGAGTTGGTGAAGTACGGCGAAAGGGTGCAACAACTACTGACTTAGATTCCTTTCTACACCCTGAAAAGCATACCGTGTGCGGAAAATAGCAAAGCGGATGTATTGGCCAAGCTCGCTAAAGAATTGGCTGACGAAAACCTCGATGACGTGAAGATCGTTGTGCAAAGCCGTCGGGTTCTTGCACCGACAGAAATATCTCCAGAGTCGCCCGAGGAAAAGGGAGCGGCCGAGCGAATGACTCTGCAAATAAAAGACCATGAAAAGGTTGCGGATTGGAGAGAAGTCTTTATAGATTATTTCAAATCCCGTCGAACACCTGAGGATGCATCCTCAAGACATCAGCTTATGAAACGAGCTCTGTCTTTTGCTTTCGTCAATGATACCCTATATAAGAGATCATTTGACTCTCTGTGGCTAAGATGCCTGGGACCTGAAGAGGCAAGAAGAGTCGTCCAAGAAACTCACGACGGACTCTACGGTTCTCACCAAGCCGGGTCGAAGATGAAGCTGAAGATCAAACGGATGGGTTATTATTGGCCCACGATGATCCAAGACTGCCTCGAATATGCGAAGCAGTGCCATTCGTGCTAGATTCATAGAGACTTCATCCATCAGCATCCGAATCCGCTACATCCGACAGTGGCTAGCTGGCCATTCAAAATGTGGGGGACCGACATAATCGGGCCCATCGAACCAGTATCGTCCAGAGGACATCGGTTCATTTTGGCAACAACTGATTACTTCTCCAAATGGGCAGAGGCAGTACCGCTGAGGGAATTGAAGACGGAGAATATCCTCCATTTCTTCAAGACACACGTCATTTATCGGTTTGGAACTCTACGATGGATTATCTCCGATAACGGGCCAGCCTATATAAGCCACAAGATCAGCCGCTTCGCACAACAGCATAACATAGACTGGAGTTACTCTTCGGTCTATAATCCCTGAGCTAACGGTCTAGCTGAGGCTTTTAACAAGACCCTGACGAAGATCGTAAAAAAGACGGTGTCCCGAAATAAGAAGGACTAGCATGAGAGACTGCATGAAGCTCTCTGGGCGTATCGAATTACGTTCAAAACGGCCACGAACACAACGCCGTATGCATTGGTATTCGGTACAGAAGCGGTACTCCCCCTTGAGATAGAGTTACCCTCTCTACGAGTGACAGTTCACTACGAGCTCACAGACGAAGAGAATGCTCACCTTCGGCTTGAGGAGCTCGATGCCCTTGATGAAACCCGGCTTATAGCGCAACAAAATCTGGAGGCTTATAAAGCAAAGATGACACGCTCATACGAAAGATTGACTAGGCCGAGGACATTCCGCCAAGGCGAACTCGTGCTAGTGGTCAAAGACCTATGATCCCCAATCGTGCTAAACGGGGAAATTCGAGCCGAATTATGAAGGCACGTATATCATAGATAAGGTCTACCAGGGTGGAGCCTATCTACTCATGGACATGCATGGCGAAAGACCTTTCAGGCCAATAAACGGTCGCTTCCTAAAGAAATACTACGCCTAACGAGTTACGGCCTAGGTCAATGATAGATGACGACGACTATGTCCGCTCACTATCTTCCTAAGCCTAAACTCTATAAGTAGTAGCTGGCTAACGGACCGAAACATCCTTAAACTAACGTCGGACCGAAACGTCCTTAAATTAACAACAGACCGAAACATCCTTAAACTAATAATGGACCACTATGTCCTAAAACTAGCTGTTGACCAAGACGTCGATAAACTATGGTGGATTGCAGCGTCCCGAAGCTGATAAAAAAAAGGATATAAAAAAAAGAAAACGGTATGTCCATAAGCAAAATGGGCAAGGGCTCCGTGAGTAAAAACAGCAGGATTACCGGCGAGTTTTGTGAAAACCCGAAAGGGCGTAACCTCGTTAAAATAAAAAAATAAAAAAAATAAAAAAAATAAAACGGTATGTCCATAAGCAAAATGGGCATGGATGAAAACCCGAAAGGGCTCCGTGAGTAAAAACTGCAGGGCTACCGGCGAGATTTGTGAAAACCCGAAAGGGCACGATCTCGTTAAAAGACACTTGTAAGGTCCTCTCGACTTTATAAGGAGAAACCACCTACGTGAGATCCTTACGACTCACAAGGGAGCAACGCACTTAGGGATCCCCACGATTCCTAAGGAGAAATTACACTTGCGAGATCCTTACGACTCGTAAGGAGAACCCTCTTATGAGACCCTCACGGCTCATAAGATTTGAAAGTCTTAAGCTACAGGGATCTAAACCTGTTCTTCTGCAGCCACCACAACTTCCGACACTGCCCTACAAGCGGTTCAGTATTGATCATTGTATACAATCCACGGGCGCGAATAAACATTTCCCTAACAAAGTCACATCCGTGACTAGGGATATGTCTATACGGTGAACAACCCTTGTAAGTCCTTTCGACTTATAAGGAGAAACACTCTTGTAAGATCCTTACGACTTATAAGAGACCATGCACTTAGGAATCCTCACGATTCCTAAGGAGAAAACGCACCTACGAGATCCTCACGACTCACAGGGAGAAATACCTTTATGAGACCCCTACGGCTCATGAAGTCAAAAGCCTTAGTCGACAGGATCTTAACCCTGTTTGCTAAGCTACCTTTGTTCGACATCGACAGAGGCAAATGATGATTCGCTCCTGGCAATATTCCAGTTGTAGCGGTGCTGATGCCGAAATTGGTGTCTAATTCTAGGCTTGCAGCGAGAAACTAGCGAGCCACACATGCATACGAAATAGCTGAAATGATGGGGCAACTTGCAACAAAACCAGCAAGTAAAAAAATGTATGCATGCAAAATAGCCGAAATGATTGGGCAACTCGCAACAAAAGCAGCGAGTAAAAATAAAATAAAATAAATAGCCGAAATGATTGGGCACCGCGAAAAATAGCCGAAATGATTGGGCAATCGCGACCTTCGCGATATAAAAGCTGAAATCATAGAGCATCGTGGAAATAAAAAATATATAAATAAAATTTATGCCCTACAGGTGATATTACATCAATCCATGTACACAATCCAGGGGCGCAAACAAAGAAGGAATCACACCTTCCCTCCCCAGGCTCCATCAGAAGAAGAAGCCATATCTCAACGGCTCACAGACAACCTGGAGACCATTTCGATATTCGTCTCATTACAACAGACGTGACGTCATCCACATGACCCCGTTTGGAAATACGTCATCCACATGACCCCGCTCGGAAATACGTCATCCACATGACCCCGTTCGGAAATACGTCATCCACATGACCCCGTTCGGAAATACGTCATCCACATGACCCTGTTCGGAAACACGTCATCCACATGACCCAGTTCGTAAACACGTCAGCCACATGACCGCGCTCGGAAACACGTCATCCACATGACCCCGCTCGGAAACACGTCATCCACATGACCCCGCTAAGAAACACGTCATCCACATGACCCCGCTCGGAAACACGTCATCCACATGACCCCGCTCGGAATACGTCATCTACATGACCCCGTTCGGAAACACGTCATCCACATGACCCCGTTCGGAAACACGTCATCCACATGACCCCGTTCGGAAACACGTCATCCACATGACCCCGTTCGGAAACACGTCATCCATATGACCCCGCTCGGAAACACGTCATCCACATGACCCCGCTCGGAAATACGTCATCCACATGACCCCGTTCGGAAATACGTCATCCACATGACCCCGTTCGGAAACACGTCATCCATATGACCCCGTTCGGAAATACGTCATCCATATGACCCCGCTCAGAAACACGTCATCCACATGACCCCGTTCGGAAACACGTCATCCACATGACCCCGTTCGGAAACACGTCATCCACATGACCCCGTTCGGAAACACGTCATCCACATGACCCCGCTCGGAAACACGTCATCCATGATTGATACGAAAAAGTGTATGTTTGTAGTAGTTAACCGCAATCAATAACGGTGTCGCGTGTAGCTAGACCGAGATGAGTACGGGTCTTCCTCTGGGAAACGTGGAACCTTTTACTTTTACTTTAGATGTGTTGAGAAAGAGAGGAGGGATAAAGAATTTTTATAGAATGGTTTCTAGATCTACGTTAAGCAAGAATGCAAAAATATAGATATAGATTATTTTAGAGATGTAGTTAATATAATAAGGGGGCTTGTAGGGTTCGTTAGGATTTAGTAGTCATGGACGATTAATTAAAAGTTACCCTTTTTATCCATTAATAGATTTACAACTAGAACGACGGTGATGCGTGTAGATTAGGGTTTCTGGAAGGAAAAGGAATCCCACTCTTAACCCTTATCTCGACACGGAACTCCGTTCATATCTAGCCTTTACCAAAATAATCATTAATCTAATCTCTAATCGCGGTCGGAACTAGCAAAGAATTGCTAGCGCCCCCGATTAGGATGTTAATGACTCTTTTGATAAAGTTCCTAAACTTTATAGGACTTAAAAAGGGTTTAGTTATTTTCATTATTCATTAGTCTACCCTAATCCTACGAACCCTAACAAGCGGAGAATTACTCGCGCATGTTGGAAGAAGAAGATGAAAAGATAGAGAGGGAAAACATAATGTAAAATGCAAAAGAATTAGATAAAACAACTAGCTTTATTAATCAACTTGAACAATTTACACTTTGATTCCTTAGAAAATAATTACAAAGACTAGTTTGCTCCTCGATCTCTTCCAAGGAGGTAGACGAACAGTTGATGATCAGCCTGGATGCGTAAGCCGTCTTGGACTTCGTGATCTCGTCGGTTTGATAACTTTTCCAAGAGCCTCTCGGTGTCCTTTTATAGTGCAAAGCCAGAATCTTTTAGTTGAAAACTTGGTAAAATTCAGCAAAGATTGATACACAAAATTTTCACCAAATGATTCTTCTAGACTGCCGCGGATCCGCGGCCAAAGAGGGGGTATGGCCCCGGATCCGCGGCCATTTGATCACAACTCTTCATCAAATTTTGGGGTTTCTGTCTTTGTGACATTTGGCAATCCTAGGCACCTTCATATTTCAGAAATCTTCTCTCGGTTGCTTCCAGACTTGGTCTCCAAGTTTTGCTTCTTAATTTGGCAAGTTTTCTTCAACAAATTGATTTGTTTGATAAATTCTGCATAACAAATTGGAAAATTCTGCACAATAATCTCAAATAATATTTTTATTAGACTTAGTTCTACTAGGATTTGGTCCATGAATTTATTTGCATACATTTTCCTACCAAATGCTAATTAAAATATATTAACACATGGAAAATAATGTTTTTACACATAAACCCTCATATGTATAATATATTATAATAAAGTCTTTTTTTTAATATGAAAATGGTAGGAAAAATATAATACAAATGTGCAGTTTTATCAACTGAACAATCCACATGACCCCGCTCGGAAACACGTCATCTACATGACCCCGTTCGGAAACACGTCATCCACATGACCCCGTTCGGAAACACGTCATCCACATAACCCCGCTCGGAAATACGTCAACCATATGACCCCGCTCGGAAACACGTCATCCACATGACCCCGTTCGGAAATACGTCATCCACATGACCCCGTTTGGAAATACGTCATCCATATGATCCCGTCACGGAAATACGTCATCTACATATCTATCCCACTAAACACTTACGGATCCTCTCGATTCGTAAGAAAGAAAACTCCTTTATAAGATCCTTACGACTTATAAGGGAAAACGCAGTTAGGAGTTCTCACGATTCCTAAGGAGAAAATACACCTATGAGATCCTCACGACTCGTAGGGAGAAAAATCTTTATGAGACCCTCACGGCTCATAAAGTTGAAAAGTCTTAGGTAACAGATCTGAACCTGCTTCCTAAGCCATCACTACTCCTCGAATAAGCCAAGACAAGATGCTTGCTCTATCATCTGTCGGTTATGTTTGCTAAGGTGACATGCTGATAATAAAAGAAAGAAGAAAGCAGAGAGATGACACAAGACATTGCAAAAAAAAATGTGTATCTTTTATTCATGAATTCAATTGGGTACAAAATACATCATATGAAAGAATAAAAGAACGAATACATTTTATTCAAAATTACAAATGGTACAAAAAAAATTATTGAGAAGGAAGCGCTTTCAATAATCCAATCAGCCGCTCGTGCACTTCCCTCAGCCCGTCTTCTTGATCAGCTGCCGCGGCCAACTCTGCTTCGACCTGGGCTCGCTGCTGTAAGTAAGACGAAAGTTGTTCCTCGGCGGCCCGCTGAGCTGCTTCACGATCTTGTGCATCCCTCTCGACGACGTCGAGCTTCTGCCTCAATGTTAACCCATCAGAAATGCATCGCAGAAGGCCTTCAAAGATAACTTTCAACTGGGCAGCATTCGCATCAACCTGAGCATGCAGTCGAGCAGATTCGCTTGAAGTTTCTTTACATTCCTTCTGCTTTAAAGCCACTTCTTGTTCAAGATGGCGGAAGTAAGAAGTGTTCTGCTCGATCACGCAGCCCGTTGAGTGCTCACATCCAGAATCTCAGGTGCAGGATGCCTAAGCTCAAGCTCATGCAGGCAAGCCTCGATTTCCCTGCAGCGATTAACCCAAGACTCAACGACGCCCTCACCATGAAAGTTCACGAGCGTCGGTAGCATAGGGTTAACCTCCGTGGCAAAATCCGCAGTAGATGTGGGAGTCTCCACGTCGAGCTCCTCAATATAGTCGCTCAGCATGCGCAGACTATTCGCGGCGCCTTTCGAGGACGGACGTCTGGAAAAGGGCCCTGCCGGCATCATAATGCTTGACTTAAAAGAGGCTGGAGTCGATGTGATTGCTGCAAAATAAATCACAATCAGATCACGGCTCGAGAAATAAAAAATATACACAAAAAAATAGAGTCTACTATACCGGCTGCAACAGGGGGCAGAACTGGGAGTACTGGTGGCGCAACGACAGCCTCGTCCCCTCCTTCAATTTTTAAGGCTACAAGCAATATAAAGAAGAGTTAGCAGTAATGCGACTGCCCGTTAAAGAAAGGACGTCGTTTAGAAAAGATACTCACCGACACTAGCAGGCGTACTGATCTCTGACAGGAAGGAGAAGTGTGGGTGCAGCACCTGATACAGGTGGTCAAAAAGGACTCCTGCAAGGACGCAGTAATGCAACGTCGGTACATAAGTTATACAGCTTAAAAATAAGACTGATGGGTCATGAATCCGCACCTTCCAACATCTGAGATGGTATGAGAGAGGGTAGAGGAGGTGTCACCGTCAAGGCGGTAGCTGACGGCATTGCCTCGGGTAGCGCGACCTCAGCACTAGCCGCACCTGCATTAGAAACAAGATAAACCCTGTCAGGAAAGATTGAAAAAGATTGCAGAATAAAAAAATCTACCTAGTTAGTCGCCAGTCGGAACCGCGACAAGGGCGTCGCTTGACACAACAACTGCTCCATCCTTTTCCATCGGGAAGGTCTCACCTCCTGTCGCCTCATCCCTTGACTCTACCAGAGCCATCGTAACGCTCGTGATGCCAGGAGATGGCAAAAGGTCGCAGGTAGAAAGAGCAATGATTGGGGCGATGCCCGACTCTTGAGAAGGAGCGGCCACCTCGGGCTCAGCAATTGTAGCGTCTCACTCATCAACACCTCGGGCTCGGCAGCTGTAGCCATCTCACCTACAGCTATCTCAGGCTCGGCAATCGTGACTGACTTACCAGTCACTACTTCGAGCCTGGCAATTGCGGCCACCTCGCCTACCGCCATCCCGGGTTCGACAATCACAACTACTTCCTCCACCACTACTTCAGGCACAGCGGTCACCGCCACCTCTTCGGGAAGACTCGTCCCTGCAAGACAAGATATATGAGAATTGATACTTAAAACTTTGACAACGGAACCCCATGTCACATTACCTTGGGCTGGTCTTCCGACCGCTTCTCGAGCCGCACGTGCTTCTCGTCTATAGACAGTAGACAAGGCAGCCGGGGACTCCTCTGAAGGAGTAGCGACAGGGGTAGCGACGCTCGAACCTGCACCCGTGGCTAAGGCAGCACTACGCTCCTTTGCTGCACGCATTCTGCGCTTTCTTTCCGTCCGGGCCGTGAGAGCCGATCTTCTCAAGACCTCCGTCAATGGGACGTCATCATCTACGCCAGGAGCTACCTCTGGAGCCGTTATGGCGTCCGTCATCGGTTGCTTGAGTAAAGCCTCTTTTGGCAACCCTGAGGAGGCCGGGACTTCGATGCCTAGCCCGGGAAGAATCTTCGCATCAGCTTGTGGGATCGGCATTATGGTCCCTGTGATAAGACAAAGAAAGGGTCAGATTACTCATAAAAAACGGGAGCGGGAACATGGTGAACCGAAATGTACCGATGCCTAAGGATGCTCGAAGTCTTTTCTCTTCCTCAAAAGTCTTGAGAGAAGCTGCGAGAACTTCTTCAGTGGAAGTGCCTGTTAAAAAAGGAAAAGCGTTAGTCAAAACATGATAATAGAATACGATGCAATGGCGAAAAATACAGCTAATGATTGCCTGATCGCGCGAGGATAGCCAACCCCTCTTCATGGCTGGCCAATTGCTCAGAAGCTGCAATAGCAGCCGCCAGATCAGTATTATCTGGCGGCATGAACAAGCCCCCGTTTGTCCCATACTCGCTCAGGCCCTCACCGTAACGAGCATGAGGCTCCTGGCCAAGTACAACGTCGACAGAAAGGATCGACCTCCTTTTCTTCTTCTGTGAGCGAGCTTCGGTCGCAGCCAGTACAAGCTTACGCTTGACGGGAACTTTTGGACGACGAGTCCCGATATCCAAGCCCATGCCAGATTCGGGTGAAGCTACATTCATCATCTCCACGGGAGCACGGGGCACCAGTGGTTCAGGCCTGTCCTCGCGGAACGCGGCAGCCACTTCTTTTTCAGACACGCTAGAAGGGGGCAATCCACGCGTAGGGCTTAGCACACGTGGAGGCTCAACTGTAGCAACCTCTGTTAGCGGAGGGGGGATAGTGATCCGTCGGTTTAAAGGGACGTTGCGATCACCCACAGGGGGCGCACTCTTGTGATCGAGCAGCAGCCGCCTCTCTTCCCTGATAACAGCACCCATCGCATGTTGATACCAAGCCACGTGTACGTTAAGGGCCCTCGGGACACAACTCGGCTTGCTAATGAAGAAGCGAGAGCTCGTATTCAAGCGCATGAAGTGATGCACCGCACCCTGTATTCCCTCTCTAGTGGCAGCGGGTTCTACCAAGAAAGCCTCCAGCGGGACCCCCTGGTTATAGCTCAGCTGCTGGGCTATATGATGGGGATTGTATCTCATAAATAGCGCTGCATCATTTAGCCTGAATACAAGAAAGCCCGACCTGATGGAGTATTAATGGAGTATCTCTCGGGCTTTTAACACGGAGGCCCCGTCCTTAAAAACGTCGCGCAATGCCAGCACCGTCATGGAAGTTTCCTGGCCGATCGTCAGGGCTTTTTCCGTGAAAGACATACCATCTCCGACCGTGCGCGGACGAAGGAGCAAACCCCTAGCTTCCCGCTATGACGGACTCACGATGGAGGCGTCAACCAGCCGCATAATTCGCGAAAACTTGCATTTCTCGTAAAACGAAGGTCTCTTGTGAATGCCAAAGACCCCGAGCGCGTGCATCTCCATCCATGAAGTAAAGTAATGCATCGGGAAGTTGGCAGCATGCACCCCCGGTTCAGTGGTATCTGCCGCCACGCTAAGACCATGGTATAAATGG
Source organism: Agapanthus africanus (assembly GCA_030015575.1). NCBI lineage: Eukaryota > Viridiplantae > Streptophyta > Magnoliopsida > Asparagales > Amaryllidaceae > Agapanthus > Agapanthus africanus. Next base: position 71,702,035 of record CM057337.1, on the reverse strand, counting down.
GCTAACCCTGCGATCCCGATAGCCACTTGTATTCCAGCCACCATGCGATGCACGGGGTAGAAGACGGAAGGCCTCATGTAACGGGGATGCATAAGGAGCGCGAACCAGCACAACCATAGCCCAAGAAACCCAAGAAAGAAAGCCTCCTCGTCAATGCCCGGAGCGGCGATCTCTGATAGAGGGATGATCGCAACATTAGGGAGAAAAAAGCCCTTCTGATCATCTTCCAGTACTGGTCGACGGTCCAAGCCAAAGCCGAAGGGATCGTCGAGCTTGGCAAACTTCTCGCCTCGTTGCGACAAAATCTCCGGGTGAAGAAACCGGGCGATGAAGTCCGCAAAACTGACCCCCCGACCTCCGGATTCCAAGAAGAGGCTCTCGTACATGTTCAACACCTTTATCAGACTAGGGAACTGGTGCTGAATGGCGTTCTCTGGCGTGAGGCCCATCACCACCGGCTTGGTGGCAAAAACGTATTCATCTGGAGGAAGCAGCTCCTCGTAGTGCTCTCTCTTAACCGGCAAACCGGAAACCTCAGCAAATTCTTCCAAAGAGATGGAGACTTCTCTGTCCAATAGAAGAAAGGTATGGGTCGGGATGTTCCACTGCTCCAAGAACGCCTTAATCCACCATGTAAGAGGAGCAGAATATTGGAATAACGAAGCGTAAACCGCAAGGTATAGGCCGAGCTTTAGCAGCTACGTTTTCTTCGCCGACAAGATGTACCTGGCCCACTGGAAATACTTGGCCGGATGATGGGGAGTTAGCCCGATGTTGTAGGGTTTTCCCCAAAGGCGCGACTCGCCCTGGCATATGCGCCGCCCCAGGGTATCCAAAGCCGCCGGCAGCTGCATGGGTACGGCGGCAATCGAAGGTTGAAGAAGACCCTCCGAAGTCTAATTGACAACCTCCACGGCATACTTCACCGGGGGTGCATCTGCATACGGAATCGCCGAGATCGGCTCCGACGGCGTCGCACAAGAGAAGTTTTGACGACCTCTGATAATCTGGTCGTACCATCTACCCCACAAGTGAAGATTTTTGTGTTCCGGGTCACGGTCTTTGATGAGCGCAAGGACCTTCTGGTCCACAGGTGCCTCAGGGAATCCGCCCTCTGAACGGACGAATGGAAACGTAGCATCGAAAGACATGTCTCCTGCAAGGAAGGACAGAAGTCAACTGTCAGTACTATAATTTAATTCTAAATTTTGATGGTACTTTAAAATTTGTACCACACTGCAATGCAGTGGGAAGGGGACGAAGAGGGGGACTCACAAAATCTAGATGACAATGCATCAATTAAATAAAACAGCCTCATCATTGGATGAGACTGTTAATCAATGAGGAAATCCTCAAGAAAATTCTCATTGAATGAGAAATCCCTCGGAAAAAGAGAAAATCTCCCTTGGACAACAAAACTCTATGACAGAGTGACACCTGTCAAACTCTGATCATGAAGGAATAAAATTCCTTAAAGAGCCTGGCTCTGTAATGATGATGGAAAAATCCATCAAGGATTAATTAAAATTAATTTTTTATGAATTAAAAATTCTAGGATCTTCAAGGTCCATGAAAAAACTCTTAAGAGTTCTTCATCAAAGATCAAGAAATCTACATATTATCAAAGAGCAGAGTTCTGATTCATGGGCTAAGAAACCCCAAGAAAAGATCTCTTTAGATCTATAGGTTCATGAGAGCAAAGCTCTGTTAATGAAACCCTAAATGGGTTTTCTTTAGATCAAAGATCTATGAAGAGCAAGGCTCTGTAAAACCCTAATTTATTAAAAATTAAATTTTTTTAAACTTTACCTAAGTTTTGATAGAGTTCTGACTCTTGAAAAGTTCTTAAACTGAAGAGCAATGCTCTAAATAAAAATTCTCATGAAAGAGGATGGAAATCATCTAAGGAACCAAAGGTCCTATTTATAGGCATTGAACCGCCTCTTCAACTTCTAAGTTGATCCAAGGGCTCAGATGTTGCCACTGCTGCACTCACGTGTGTGCCACGTGAGCGCAACGGTGGGGGGGGCATTTGTTTCCCTCAATCAGAGCAAACCTCTATTTTGAAATTCAAAATTCAAAAATTGAAGCAACGCTTCAGATCCAGCGCTAGGTGCGCTGCGCGCCACGTGTCAAACACGGATGCGCTAGCGACAGGTGCGCTGTGCCTTAGGCAGCGCACCCCCAATCAGAGCAAAGCTCTGTTTTAAAATTTCAAAACTCAAAAGTTGAAGCAACGCTTCAGATCCAGCGCTCTGCGCTACGCGCCACGTGTCAAACACGGGTGCACTAGAGCAGTTGCGCTGCGCTCTGCGGTGCGCGCCACGTGTCGAATGTTGGTGCGCTCGCGCAAGATGCGCCAGCGCTGGAATTAAAAATTCCCCACCGTTAAATCAAAAGATCTAATAATAATAAATTATTAATTAATCAGAATTAAAATTCTGTTATGGAAAGATCTTTCCAATCTTATTAAAACAAGAAGATTATTTTCTGCAAAACAAAAACCTTAGGATTAAAAATCCAACGGTGGGAAATATTCCCAAATCAATCAGAGAAAAATCTCTTAAATTGATTTAATAAATCAGCTGGCCCTATATAAAGGCCCCAAAACTTAAAGTCTGATATAGAGAAACCCCCTTACAAATTTTGAGAAAACTCAAAGAGAGGAAAGCAAGCTTCTAGCAAAAGAAGATCATTTCTTCAAGGCAAAGAACATGATTCTTGAACACAGAGATGAAATTATCTCATGAAAAGAAGAACTATCTTCTAAAAAAAGATCATAGATCTATAAAAAGACCAAGGTCTTTAATAAAAAAGAGATTAAAAGATCCTATCATAAAAACAAAAGAAGTATTTACTTCATTTACAGATCATTGATCTATAAAGGTAGTGCCCTTTTTATAAATAAGAACTTTTGTTCTTGAACCTTGAGGCAGGGCCTCCTTTAAAAGAAGACATAAACTCGTTCTCTAATCACAAATTTGATCAAGTGCGCTTTGCGCTACTGGAAAGTGCCTTGCACTCATAAACTGCGCTTCTGCACTCCTTGGACCGGCGCTCAGCGCCAAAACATGCCACGTGTCAACCACAGACATAGCTTGCGCTTTGCGCTTCTGAGACGACGCACTGCGCCCATGGAACGACGCTCAACGCCAAGCACGCCACGTGTCACTCACTGGTGCGCTATTAAACTAGCGCAAAGCGCTCATAAATTGAATGCGCAATACGCTAATAAACTAGTGCTTAGCGCTAAGCGCGAAACATGTTATCTCCGCGTGCGCTACCCGACAGAAGCGCTATGTGCTCTTTGATTGGCGCAAAGCGCCTGGCGTGCCACGTGGCGCACTGTCAGAACATACATTGTTCTGATGAATGCTATGCATTCAATACAAGACAAAAGATGTCAGAACCCAATACTTAGCATTATTAAAAGGGCCAAGCCCAAATAAAGACTCAACAGCCAGAGCGATAAAATGTTAAACATTTTAATTGGACTTAGCCAAACATTGGCCGTAAGTTCTCAACTTATATTGAACTGAGCCCATCTGCTCATGAATATTCAACAAATCTTAGTCCCAAACTGGGCTATAGATTTTCCAATCAATCTACATCCGGTTCGAGGGTACATCTCTTTACCCCTCTGATATCTGTCGTTGTAATCCTTCAACGTCTTCAGAGAGGTGACGGGTCCCGACAAACATACATTTCTATGGACTGTGGGGTTCTTAAACCCATAGACTACGATGTCCTTAAACCTTATAGACTACGATGTCTCTAAACCGGACCGTGGGGTCCTTAAACTCATGGACTACGATGTCCTTAAACCTTATAGACTACGATGTCTCTAAACCGGACTGTGGGGTCCTTAAACTCATGGACTACGATGTCCTTAACCCTGGACCGTAATGTCCTTAAACTAACTGACCGCAATGTTCCCAAACTAAACAATAGAGTCCAAATGCTCTCTTGTTGGATCTAAATGATCCCGTTAAGTAAATCTTAGTCTAGAAATTAGACTAACGTATTCTTAACAAACGTTTAAGTTGATCTTAGTCTCAAATGAGACTAACGTATCCTTAAACCAAACCCCCAAACCCAAATCTAAGAAGATACGGATTTGGACTAATCCACGTCCTACGGGGGCAACCACAAACAAAACTAACATACCACAACACGAAGTGACCATCCGGAGAAAGAGAAAGTTGTTACCACGATGCGGTAGCGTAATTAACTGCAGGGGCTTGCGACTGTAAGGAAGAGCGTCCCCATAATCAAAAACCCCTCAAACGAGGGGGAATCTGACGAAATCTGCTACATCGGCCGCATCCGTTTAAACCTTCGATACATGGTGCCATAAATCAACTTGGCATCTTTGGAGAGGTGGACGGACAGCACCAATTAGCATCTGCCCCCAGATTCAGACAAGACGTTCGTCTTCCCTGTTTCCGGCGGTAAACATACACCTATTACGCTTATTGGATATTCTTCTTTCAAACCTTAGGCTGGTGCTGAAGGGTAGGGAAGGAAGAAAATCAATTAGCCTAAGTATGGTGTACAGAAGATAATAACTAAAGACATATAAAGGGATTGGAGTGAGGGCAAGGAAGTATACGGTTACTGTTATGAATCTGGATAGTGGAAGAGGCATTACTAGGAATACCCGGTTATCCCTTCGAAACATTTTCATGTTTCAGTTTTACTGTGCGGTGTTAATTAAAAACTGTTTTCCCAATTAGATTCTGACTCCAGAGTATATATTTACCAGATTTGATTCTCGCATATGTATGGCGTTACAGATGATGAGTGGGAGTGAGATATTGCAAATTGGGTGATTAGATCCTCATTATATCAGAATTTTTTGTAATTGGTGATATTTGAGGAAATCACCTAGGTTTTGCCTGACGGTAAATATTTGGTTTTGAATATCCTTCGTTATGCACCAATTTCAAACTGATATATCTGTACGTTTATTTTATAAAGTGAGATATAAAATTTTGAAATTATATCTATGATATTTACCTATATCAGTTTATGGTTAGGTAAGGAGCATTCAACAACGGTGTAATTCTTCTTAACCATAGTACAGTTTTCAACCTACGACGCACAGGGTTGAGTTATTAAACTCAGTGGACTTATACAAAATATTATATGTTGTCCGGTGTCTGTTAGGATAAAGGGGTTGGTACTCGTACTATATTCTATTTACTCATGACTTCTCTGGTTTTAGACAAGTATTTCTTTGAAATATAAGGTCCAGGTTTTGAGAAGATATAGGTATAAGAATAAAGTAAAGAACCATATGTTGCAAATATCAGGATTCTTCAAGGTGATCGAAGGTGTAGATACTTATGTTTGGTATTCCGTTGTAAGTAATAGTTTTGAGAACTTACTTCTCTTTCAGGTTACTCATGCGTGGGTGCATTCCTTGATGAGTAATGTTGTTTGGCAACATTCCATTAAGTAGATATGCACTAGGATCGGCTGCATGTATTTTGAATCTGGTTCTAATTAAATTAGTGCCTTTGTTTCTATATTGGATATATAGAATGGATTCATATCTTAACGATGTTAAGGTATATGGAGTTGTCCGGCTTATGCTTAAAACCAGAATCCGGATAAACTCTAGGCACGTTTCAGTAATGGCAGTTTATGGGTTATCCCGGGCTTTGACGAGGGTTAACTTTCTACCATTTGGAAGATCAATTATTATATTGTTTTTGACTCGCCACAGTTTTGGTAAAATGAATTCTTTTCAGAAAACATTAGTGGAAGTATGGTAGAACTGGAAGTGATTCCAGAACCACAAACGATTACTAAAAATTTAGTAGAATCTAAAGATTCAATTGGATCCGACATTCCATTACCCACTCCGCAGATTTGGTGGGTAACCTCAGACACCCAAGAGGTACTTCGATCTCCTAAAAAACGGTGATAGGGAGGTTTTTGATTACCCAAACTTGCCACTACTGCTGTTCTAGACTATGAGATCTGGCAGGAGGATAAGTATAACGTCGTTCTAAATTAGGTTTAGAAGTGCACGTGTATATTACTCTGCCAGAGGGTTGTTGTAGTCAGTGGGAGTAGCGGAAGCATGGTGGGTAAGTAGCTTATGTCTATTTATAGACTAAAGCAAGTATAGCGGAGATAGATCATCTAGTTTTGATATGACAGTCATAGAGTTTGACTTCATCCAAACAACAGATGGACCTAGTAAGAAGGTAGTAGGGAGAGATATCCTGGTATTTGGTTGACATGCTCTTGACAGGAAGTGATTTTCCTATACTACAATCGGTTATACTGTGGTTGTCAAAATGTGTTTCTCCACATAGGATCTGGATAAAATATCAGGGATTCTGGTAACTAGATCTATGGTTTTAGATCTAGATTTGGGAAGTGTCCCAATTTGGGTACTTGACACTATTCTAAAGTGTTTTAGAATGGACGATTCCTGGCATGGTGGTGTACCGGCAGATGATGGAGTCACCCTTTCTACATAGATGTCTTCTAGACTGATGAGGAGAAGGATTTGCATGATTGGCATATCATTTGCTTAGGCAATTGAGTAAATCATTAGATATCAAGTATCACACCAGATATTATTTTTGCACTGGCTGCAATAAACATATATTAATCCAATCCTGGAGAAATATTGGGAAACAGTTATGAACGTAAGTGGATGTTCTTGGTATATGGTAACGGCAGCCTCCTTCAGGAGGCGGTTATCATTTCAGACTTCCAAGGTGATCTGGATGACAAAGTGGTTGTTAGAGTTCTAGTTTTTCCTCTTTTGAGGGGCTGTATGTTGGACATGTGACCCAAGCAGATACTGTGGAAGGTATGACGCAGGATATTGATTAAATTCAAAGGATGATACAGTCTAAGAAGTTTGTTGGATTTGGAGTTCATTTGTGAACTGGGTCCCATCAGATATCCAGACAAATTCTAAGACAGGTATTGCTCATTTCGGGAGATAGTTTTTCTCCGCGAAGTTAAGATATAAAGAGATAAAGATAGAAACATTAGAGCGTATCCACTCACTGAGGCTATTTCTCGAACGCAATAGTTTCGCAAATGGGCTTTGCGAGACTGATTAGTAAAGAAGTTGGGTGTTCGGTATCACATGACCTGTGAGTATGCGACACCGCAATAATTAGCCTTAAGTGCAAGTGGGAGATTGTTGGCTATAGTACCCTCAGGTCAATTATTGTAATTGCAGGCACGCAATTGTGATGATTGAGGGTGGACCTATATGGATAGAACAGTTTTACTCGAGATGATAGTATGCTATCCGGTTTGTCTCTATCATCACGTACATACTTTATATGGTATTACAGATCACTATTACATGTTGATAAAGCCCATAAGATTCTTTCTTGACTACTAGCATTATGATGGCGATCATATACGTAGGAGCTAGGTGGTCTATAAGCACATCCTTAAATGTCCCTAGTCGAGGGAGTATCAGGACTGGGCATTGATACTTCGGAGAAAACTAGTGTATACTTATCGAGACCCTGATGAGGGGCGGTGGCCGGTCTCACAAGCCATTGGTGTCAGTCAGTCACCTAAGATAGTATACAGGTGCTCATTGGGTTATGAGTGCACTGGACAGACTTGCTGGAACATACTAGTTGGTATTATACATATTGTCATATAGCAGTTCCCAGGTGACATGTGTACAGGTTAGTTTGTTGACCTGAGATCGTCATTTGTCTCGTGTAAGTTCCCACTGTGCTTTGATTACTACCCTACCACGGCTCAAAGGAGTCATGCAAACAAGTTTTAGTTGGATAGAGTCCCGAGCCATATGGAGGCAGTGAGCGGATCGTCAAGGATTCGTCTCTCCCGGTATTGGGGGTTGATGTTGCGCGGTGCAGGGTGGCCATCACCAAAAATTCTTGGTCAAGATAGTTGAGAATTACTGATTTAGATCACTAGTTTCTCAGTGGGTGATGGGCTTCATACCGACACGAAATATCGCGTTTTGAGGGGTCTGACTTTATCCACTCCCTAGACCCGATATACGATACTCTTAGAAGAACAGACCGGACTGTACGGATATTGTCACGGACGGGCTCAGTAGGGGTTTGGATGAGTTTGCTCGTCGGCTTTCCTTTCGCTTAATACCTGGGTAGCCGTTACGTACAGCTAGTGCCGCTGACGTGCTTGTGGTTAAACCCACTGCCAGCGTATTGACGAGTCTTTAGAGTCCCACACACAGAATTTCCCTGGTTCTGGCGAAATGACGTAGTAGCCGTATTGGATACGTGCAAGGTTCCGATCGAATGAGCGTACTTGTTATCCGGACTTTCGATCGGTCGGTTGATAATACTAGTCGGCTCGGGTTTGAGCCGGATTATTAAATCAGGTATTGATTTAATAATTTACTTATATGTATTTCGATATGTATATTCTAGTATTATGTTCTTTGTGTTATTCTATCTCTTCGGGTATTCGTATTTTGGTACGAATACTGGTATGTATATACAGTAGAATATAAACTGTATTTTTTACAGATAACATTATAGAAGGTGGACACCTCATTTGTCTTTTATCCATTTATTCATAAATGGAAATGAGGTGGAAATTGAAAAAGGGGAGTATGGTGAGAGCTACGCTTGCATAGTGTTGCACAAATGAATTTTTAATTCATTTGTGCAAACTATTCAAGCATGGTGGGTATTTTAAATTGGAAAGAAATATTTTACAAAACCCAGCATTGGTTTTTCTCTCTCCATGGATGGTTCATTATTTTCTCACTTGAGTTTTGAAACCTCACCATTAGCTTCACTCTCCTCTCTAGGTTTTTCATGAGTTTCTCCACCTTCAAGCTTAACATCCTCTCTACAATTTCATGAGTTGAGAATCAAGAGAGGAGGTGAGATGGATAAACACTCAGAACACTCACTACATTCTAGGCATTCTAGATTAGCAACCTAGAATCCCTAGTTGCTTCACTTTTTTTTGATATGGAGCTAGAGCCATGAGCTACATCTCTCGGGTGGATCATCATCAACGGAGGAAGACCGGCGACCAAGTTCAGACGAGGACGCCTTAAGGAGCTTGGGAAGATGGTTGAAGTCCGAAGGACACGGTTCATTCGGTATAACCATTTCTAACCATGTAGTTTAGCTCTTTATAGATTGCTAGTAAAGGTTTAAGGTTCGATCTAGACGGATTCGTTAGCGCCAAAGTTTTAAACACCAGTTTTTATTCTGCACCGGCTACAGTTGATGGCCAGGGCGCTATCGTAACCCAACATTTACAACTGTCAGGAGCTATCTCATGGACGGAACAAATATCTATCATATGTGAGAAGGTTCGGAGGGTTAACTTCTCAACCTAAAAATGTTAAGTTCAATTGTCATTTTCCCAAAAGATTGGTTCATGGAACCATTTCAACAATTGATCATCACATTTGAGGTTGCGAGAAATGGTTGACCAAGAATCACCGGAATTTGGTTCCGTGGATTCGCCATAGGCTGCGTATCTAAAACTATGAAGTCTACAGGGAATATAAATTCCCCGACTTTAATCAACACGTCCTCTAGCTCATTCATGGGTGATAGATCGATCGACCATTTGGAGAGTACAGTGCGTGGGTTTCAACTCACCTATACCTAGTTGTTCATAACCAGAATATGGGAGCAAGTTAACACTAGCATCAAGGTCAAGAAGAGCACGATTGATGTTTTTACCCCCAATAGTTATAGAAATTGTAGGATAACCGGGATCCTTACGTTTCTTAGGAAAATTTTGGGTATGAGTATAACTCACATTACTCTCTAAGAAAACTTTTTTAGGTACTTGAGTTTTCCTTTTCTTAGAGCACAAGTCCTTAAGAATTTTTGCATAGGACGGGACTTGTTGGATAGCATTTAAGAGAGGAATATTAATGTTAACTTATTTAAATATTTCCACAACTTTCTCCATTTGTGGACTTGATTTGTTGGATCTCAACCGGTTTGGAAAATGAGCTTCATTAAAAGGGATTGGGTCTAATACGTGGGGAGAAGCATGTGGAGATGGAATGGATCCCAAAACTAGAGTTGGGGTAGCATGAGAGGGGAATCCATTCAAGGAAGTGGACGGAGAGTTCGAGCCCAGTGGAGAATGGAGAATGGGCTAGGAAGAAGATGATTGGTTAGAAGAAGAAGCAGTAACCGGGGTGTCATCAACTTGTTCTCCACCGTGATTGTTCAGCATTCTTCCCGATCTCAACGTAGTTACGGCACTCACATTATGATTTTGTTGGTTAAGAATAGTGTTAGCGTTTTGTGGGTGGCCTGGATTTAGTAAAGGTTGAGATGGAAGTTTTCCTTTCTCTCTTTCACTCATTGCCGCGTTCAACTATGCAATTTGTGCCTCGATAGATTTGATGTTTTTACTGTGGGACGCAGTGTGTTGTACTAACGATTGGATAGAAGAAATTAGACTAGCCGATGTTTGCACAGATTGTTTAACGAAGACTTTTAAGCTTCTCTCGAGTGCAGAGACTTTGTCGGTGCCGGCAGGAGGAACATTGTTTTGTAGTTGGAAAGAATTGTTATAAGGGGCAAATTTGTTGGCCGGATTTTGGAATGGTTGCGATTGAAAGGGCTCCTGAATTTTTTGTTGGGGTGGTTGTGGTTGCTGTGGAGGAAGCCTTTAGTAGTTGTTTTGAATTTGGAACTGATTTTGATTTTGAATTTGGTTTTGGTTTTAAGCAAAATTAGGATGATTCCTCCATCCCGGGTTATATATGGAAGAATAGGGATCGTTTCTAGGCCGTTGCTGAAAAGCAGCATTAGTTTGTTCTTGACCTTGAGACGGAAGATTCAAAAGACATTTTTTAGTCAAATGTGATGGTTCAAAACAAAAACCACACATGGTTTTGGGGAGAAAAACTTGGTTTAGGGAGGTTGAAGAGAATTTACTCTCAATAACTTCGAGTTTCTTTTGCATCGCAGCTATTTCGGCTTTCATTGCAAAGAAGCATCGAGTTGATGGACACCTGCCCTAGATGAAGTAGAAGATGATGTCATCGATCTTGTGCTCTCCCACTGTATTGTTTGCTCAGCAAAATCTTCAAGAAATTGACACGCCTTCTCGTCGGATTTTGACATGAAATGATATTGACAAATAGTTTCTTGTATTTGTTTTGTCGCTGGATTAACGCCCTCATACATAATTTGGCAAGGTTGCCATTTTTCGAATCCGTGATGGGGGCATTGGATAAGGAGATCTTTGAACCTTTCAAAACATTTCCAAAAGGGTACGTTGGAAAGTAGGGCAAACTGGTTGATCTTGCTCTTAATGCGGGTAGTCTTATGATTAGAATAGAATTTTTTAAGGAATTCCTTACCAAATTCATCCCAACTGGTGATGGAATGTGAGGAGGTGCTATAAAGCCACTTCTTCGCGAGATCGCACAATGTAAATGGGAGATTACGTAATCTCATAGCATCCCTCAAAGTTGGGCGGTGCTCATTATTGCATATACGTTTTGAAATTTGGTTATAAAAATGTAGGCATTCTCGGATTCAAGCCCGTGAAATTTGGGCAATAAGTTGATAAAGTGGGGTTTAATTTCGAAGTTATCTCCATTAGCTGGTGGAAGAGACAGACATGTAGGAAGGGGTCTGCGTGTGGGGTAGCATCGGTCTTGGAAAGCGATGCGTGGTGGCATTTGTGTGGGAGGTAGAATTTGCGCACCAAGAGATGGTGACATTATGAGGTTATTTACGTTAATACGGTGGAAGTCCATCCATCTCAGGAGACGTGGTAGGTGACGGGGAAGAAGAAGGTGAAGAAGTATCGACTTCGGAGTCGATAGCGAAAACCCAGACTAAACGGGCGCTAGAATCCCATGTCCAACCGAATATGCACTAAGCGGGTTTAGTGCACGTGGCAGCGTATTAAAGGGTGGGGAGGAAGATTTTAAGAATGTTTTGTTTTGGCAAAAATGACGGACGCAAGACTTGACTCAACTAATCATAAAATGCACAAACAGTCTCTAGAGCTAGGGTCACCTAGGTCAAATCACTAGACCGCACCTAGACTTCTAAAGGATAAGATGCGTATAAATCCTTTATCGCCTCCATATCTTTCTTGCAGCCAGGTAAGTGGGAGGTTTCCGCTATATGAATCACTGAAATAGCGGGCCTAATTAAATAAACCACTTGCCTTAGACACACTTACCTTAGACACTACAAGAAAGATGCGGATAAGTAACAGATTACCCACAACCCTCTTTTGTTCTAATTGAGCGTGATTGTCCTTAGAAGTTTGGTCTAGATATTTTTTATTAATGTAAGGTGATGCGTATGCTCGTTTGTGATTTTTTGGGCTTAGGAAAGGTAATGAACTCCCCATCTAATCTGAATTTAGCTTTCTTGCCATTTAACATTAGTTTAAATCATGCAAAGCAAAAACACACAAAAATCTAAAACATAGAAAAACGTATATTTTTTTTATTTTCGGCGTTGTTTGCAAAGAATCCTTCAAATAGAAATAGTTTATTAGAGCTTCAGAGAGCGTAAAAGGAAGAAAATAAGTCACCAGAAAATTTTGGAGAGGAGAAACGATAGAAGCGCCGCGCTTCCACCGCCGATGGCACTCTTTGGCCTCGGTTTCGCCACTTTCTTTGCACCAAACTGCCTAATTCTTTGGCACTGAACTCCTAATCTTCTGCACTCCTGGTTCAAGAACTTGTATTCACCGTAAGCCCACCCAGATGCTCCAGATTATCTGCACAACTCGAAAAAATATCATAAATCATATCAAGATGCGGTTTAACATTTTTTATAATTTTTTATGTTAGATCAATCTGAATAACAAGAAGAATAAATTACCGTTTCCTCGTCAATGGTTCCATTTGATTGATGTGAAATTTTGTATCTTTTATCGTTTTAATTACCGCAATCAATACGGTGTCGCAATTGCTAACTGCGGTGAGTACAGGTCATCCACAAGAAAACTATAATTTTATTTTTAATGTTTTAGACGGGTTGATTCAGAAAAAGTTGGTTTTGTTTTTATTCTAATATTTATATAACAATGAGAAAAGAGCTTATTAGGGTTTTAAGATTAGGAAGTTAAGGGATGGCGATTTAATTAATAAATCTTTTTATTTTTTAATTATTTATTGCTAAGGAATATGAATGAATGTGGATTAGGGTATTTAGAGGGGTACTAGAGGTTCCCCCTATTGACCTCTGTCCTTCCATTTATCCCTATTAAACTCAAGCCTCCAATAAAACAAGTATTAACCCACTCTCAAATCGGAGTCGCAACTATCATGAATTGGTAGCGCGTCCAAATAGGGGGTTTAATACTTACTTGGTTGGAGTTATAACAAGAAAAATATAAAAAGAAAATGAGGGATTTACCATCCCTCATACTCTGCTTTTCTACAACCCTAACAAGAGAGAATTTCCTCGCTCATTATTGCAAGAAGAAGATGAAAAAGAAAGATGGAAGAATGACTACGATATGCTAACTTCTAGGGCCCTCACTATAGCGAGAGACAACCTTTAAGTGTCATCGCACACAAATAGTTAAATCAGAAAAAAGGAGGGGAAAAGAGTTTTATTTTAATCGGAGAAACTAGCTATTAGATCCCTCATGATAGCGAGAAGATTTTTTGAGCATCATGGTTTCAAAAATCATTTAGAAAAGGGAACGCAAGAAGTCATAGAAAACTATAAAAAAGAATTGCAAAATTAATTAAAGTGTGGGCAAAAGTGAAGTGCAAGAAATTTAAATTACGAGATAAGACAAGACAAATAGAAAATTTACTTTACTTTTTATTCATCAAAGCTTGAAACTCTATTACAATTTTAATGGCTAAGAATTTTGAAGAGAAAACTAATTCTAAACAAAATAAACCCTAAACATGAAAACCCTAGATGCCTCTCTGTTGGGTGCTCTCGGTGCTATTTATAGGCCCTGAATTCTGAAACCCTAGCATCGAAATCGTTGTACACAAAAATACAAAAATGCCCATGAAACCCTAACTTGTGCGGCACTTGAATGGTTGTGGAACCGCGGTCTTTTGGTGCTTTTGGCGGCGGTTCCGCGGTCAGATGAAGGGTTTAGGCCTCTAAACGTTTTGTGTTGCGTTCTCGTTATTTCAGATGATTTCTGAGCACACAATTTCTTGAATTTGCTGACACTGAAATTTGCAGGCTTGACTGAGTTGACTTTGACTTTTAACTGGATCGGTCCGGTTTTGCTTCTAAAGTCCGTCATTCTCTCCAAACATGTTTCCTGCACTTATGTAACAAACTCGGATTAAAAACCCCATTTTCATAGGCAATATTATAAAGAATGGATGGTATTAAAATGCAATTTTATGATGTAAACAGTTAGCTCATGTTGAATAGTGATACAGAGCGAAGGAACTTCAATCTCCAGTGGTAATACCACTTTGGTATCGAAAACTAGCGAATAAGGGGTTGCCTCGGTGGCCGTCCTATATGTGGTGAGGTATGCCCATAAGGCTTCTGGTAGTCTTTCATGCCAGTCTCTTTTATTTTTAGAGACCATCTTCTTTAGCTGCTTGGTGAGAGTTTTATTGAACGCTTCAGCTAAACCATTAACGCGTGGGTTGTAGATAGATGAATATCTCCAATCTATTTTGTGTTGATTCGCGAAAAGGCTGATTTTGAAGCTTTTGTACACCGTAAATTGTCGGAGATAATACGCCGTGGAACACCAAAGCGGTATATCACATTTTGCTTGAAGAAGCATAAGATATTTTCTGTCTTCATTTCCTTAAGTGCTACTGTTTTGGCCTATTTAGAAAAGTATTCAGTGGTAGATAGGATGATCCTGTGACCTCCGGATGATGGCGGGTCAATAGGCCCGACTATATCAGTTCCCCACATCTCAGAAGGCCATGATGCCATAGTTGGATATAAAGGGTTTGGATGCCGATGAATGAAATCATCATGTATTTAACATGCGTGGCATTTTTTTGCGCAATCTATGCAGTCCTTTATCATAATGGGCCAGTCATAGCTAATTCTTTTTATTTTAAATTTCACTTTGGGTCCAGCTTAGTGCGTACCATAAAGACCGTCATGGACTTTGCTTACGACCAATTTGGATTCTCCACAGCCAAGGCATCTTATCCATGGTTGGTCAAAGGACCTTCGATATAGGGTGTCACGGACATATGCATACGACAGTGCTCTTTTCATGAGTCATCATCTTTGCGACTTGTCTTCAGGGAGCTTCTTGTATTTGAAGTAGTCAACGAATATCATGCGCCTATCATCCTCTTGTTCGGCTGTCATCACTGATGAGTCGGGTATGTCTTCGGCTGATATTTCAAGGAATTCAAACGGCGCTATTATCTTTCAATTTTGGACTGTTATTCTTATTTCGTCGGTGTTTTCATCAGCTATCCCTTTTACCAATTTTGCAGGAGCGTCTGCTTTACTATTCTCCATTTGAGGAATATTTTCCAACATGAACAGAAGGATTTTCTTTAGCGGTTCCTGAACCTTCTTTTCATATCTAGTGAGTTTAGGTTTGTATACGTTGTATTCGCCATTGACTTGATTGATAACCAGCTGCGAGTCCCTGTAGATACGGAAATTTTCTATCTTCGTGTTTATGGCCATCCCGAGACCAGCAAGAAGTACTTCATATTCTGCTTCATTATTGGTTCTTGAATCAGACATGGCCATAGAATAGCGTAGGATCCCCCTTTATAGAGTAACGAAGATTAAGTCGATCTCTGCTTGGACTTTGGGCAAGCCTTCATTGTCGACCTTTATAGAAAAAGGCTTCATCAAAGTACATTTCCCAGCAATCTAATTCTATGCCTTCGTCTTCTTTGGTAATGATTATATTCAGGACATGTTCTGTTGGATGTGCATACTTTAGAGGCCATTATTGTATTTTTTACATTGGATTGTATATTACATTGGATGCTTGGGATATATTTGTACAGGATAGTCTTACTCGATATGATAGTATGCTATCTAGATTGTCTTTATCTGAACATGTATATATATTTTACTTATATTATGTATGGCTAATATATATTGATAAAGCCATAGAATCTTTGCTTGAATACCAGAGTTGTGATGGCGATCATACTCGTGAGGGCTGAATAGTCTATAAGCACATCCTTAAATGTCCCTAATCGTAGAAGTATCGAGACAGGGTATCGATATTCTAGAGTAGACTAGTGTATACATTTCTTATTCCCAAGAGGGAAGATGGCCGGTCCCACAGCCATTGGTGTGTGGCACCAAAGATTGTATACTTGTGCTTGCTCATTAGGTTATGAGTTATACTGGACGGACTCGTCGAGAACAGCTAGATGGTATTATATCTATCGTCAGATAGCAGTTCTCTGGTGACACGAGTACAGGATAGTCTGTTGACCTGATATCGTTATTTATCTCGAGTGTTTTCCCACTGTACTTTAATTACTATCCTACCACGGCTTTAAAGAGTCATGCAAATAGGCAGTAGTTGGGTGTAGTCCCGAAGCACTTGGAGACAGTGAGTGATAGAGCGGATTCATCTCTCTCGGTATAGAGAGTTGATATCGCGTTATGTATGGTTGGCCATCACCATAAGACCTGGGCCCAGCCGGATGAGATTTACTGATTGGATCAGTAGTTTCTCGGTTGGTCTTATGCTTGATATCGGCATGATTTATCAAGTTATTAAGGGTCTGACGTTTTCCACCCATAGACCTGTTATGCGATACTCTCATACGAACAGACTGGACTATATGGTGAATGTCAATTATAGGCTCAATAGCGTAGGGCTTCCCTTACACCTAGTTTAGGGTTTGGTAGCATCACTTATGCCACTTTAAAATTTAAAGAGGTGCAAAGCAAACTTTCCATGAATCATTGACTAGAAATTCAGGGTAACAACACTAGTATCTCATACAAAGAACAATCTATCACTAAAAGTAGAGATTACAACCTATGTAGTCTCTCTTTGATGACTCTTTGGACCTTTGAGAGTTTGGAATGGATCGCTAGCAACCTTCCAAGTCCACGATGATCCACCCGAAGTCCCTTTACCCAAAACTCCTTACTTTACTTGATCCATGATGAAGTGTAGCAAAACGCCTTACACAAATGGGCTAGATGTGTGTAGAATGATGAGGTGGTTTGTATTCTCTAATCAAAATCCTTTCTTTTTTTACTAACTCACTCAAATGAAATATCAAGAAAGAGAGGAGGAAGAAGAAGATGATGGCAAAAGCTTTTGTCTAAATGATAATGATAAAACTTAAATGAAAAATAGAAAAGATAGTACATATATTTTCTATCTCTCATTTAAACCATGGTTCAAATAATATCTAGATATTTTTCTATCTGGGTTAGAGACCAAATGGAAACTAAACCAAGGGTTTAACCAAGGTCAAAGCGAAGAAGTGTGTAAAAAAATCCAATAATGATTTAAATTTCCATTTGCCTTTTATTATCCAAATAAAAAAATATGTATATATATATTGAACCATGTAAGTCTTGTATTGCCACCAATGATGTATCATCAACCATGACACTATGCATGGATGTGTCCATGCATATCAACATGTGCATACATGCACATCAACATGTGCAGACATACATGCATACATCTTCTTTAAGTAAAAGGGTTTGAATAAAGAATAAAACTAAAAGTCAAATGTTAAATCAACAATTGATTTAACAATCCGGTCATATCACATACGACCCGACTACTAGAAAAACGCCCGATTAACATACGGTATCACATAGTCGTATTCAATCGGGTCCTTGTGCATATCTCATATGCACACACATCTTTTCGCCTGGGCTAGGAAACTCCTGTATGGGACTCTAAGACTCTTCAATATGCCGGCAGTGGGTGATGATCATATCAAACACCCACAAGCCGCAAGCGGTCAGCTAAACGTAACGGCCACCCGAGTATTGAGCGATCGGAAGAAAACCAGCGAAGCAGTCAAAACTCCCGTGAATCCAATCAGTAACACTTCCGTACAGTCCGGTCTGTTCGTCTGGTATGTCGCATATCCAGTCTAGGGGTGGTAAACGTCAGACCCCAGTAATTGATAAGTCATGTCGATGTGAGGCTCATAATAGGTCGAGAAACTACTGATAACTCTTAACAGTAGCACTCCATATCAGCTCTGGCTAGGGACTTCCAGTTATAGCCAATTGAATACGGCACAACATCAACTCCCTATACCGGGAGAGACGAAACCCCTACTATCGCTCACTGCCTACATATGATTCGGGACTGTACCCAAAAGCCACCGTTTTGTACTCCCTCTTGGACGTGGTAAGGTGGAAATCAAAGCACAGTGGGAATCACACAAGACTCTATGATGATCTCGGGTCTACAGACTAACCTGTACCAGTGTCACCGGAGAACTGCTATCTGACGATAGGTATAATACCATCTAGGAGTTCTCGGCGAGTCCGTTCAGTATACCCAGTCTCCACTGAGCACCCGTACACCATCTTTGATGTCAAACACCGATGGATATGGGATCATCCATCGCCCATCATATGGGTCAAGATGCGTATACGCTAGTCTACTCTGGTGTATCGATACCCTGTCTCGATACACTCTCGACTAGGAACATTTATAGGATGTACTCGTTGACTATCCTGGCCCCACTAGTATGATCTCATCATAGTCCCAGTAGTCAAGTACATATCCCATGGGCTTTATCAACATGTGAGAGCAAGACAGTAAACCAATACAAGTGAACATGTTAAGACAAAGTGTAACCAGATAGCATACTATCATATCGAGCAAGAAAGTCCTCTATCTATATATCCAAGCATCCACTATAATATACATCATATGTACAACAATGGCCTCTAGGGCATATATATAACTAACAATCTCCCACTTGCACTAAGGTCAGCTGTTGTAGTATCTCATACCCAACATCCCGAAGAGTCTGTCAAATTGTATCTGGGGAATGGCCTTCATGAGTGGATCCGCAGTGTTGTCCTTCGTGTTAACTCTACTGACCTCGATCTCGCGGCGATCAACTATCTCCCGGATCGGGTGATACTGCTTCAGAATATGTCTGGACTTCTGATGGGACCTGGGTTCCTTGGCTAAAACCATAGCTCTATTATTATCACAATACAAAGGTATTGGATGCTCAATGGACGGAACGACACCAAGTTCAGTGATGAACTTCTTCATCCGGACAGCCTCTTTGGCAGTATCGTTGGCAGCGATGTATTCGGCCTCCATCATCGAGTCTGTCACGGTTTCTTGCTTGGAACTCTTCCAACAAACCGCCCCTCCATTTAGGGTAAAGACAAATCCCGAGTGCGACTTAGAGTCGTCCTTATCATTTTGGAAGCTCGAATCGGTAAAGGACTCCGCTTGGAGTTCTCCGTTACCAAACACCAAGAACATCTCCTTAGTCCTTCTCAAGTACTTGAGAATGTTCTTCACAGCTGTCCAGTAATTCTCTCCTCGATCTGCTTGATACCTACTCACTACACTTAGTGAGTATGCTATATCGGGTCTGGTACATAGCATCGCGTATATGATAGAGCCTACTGCCGAAGCATAGGATATCCCTTGCATGCGAGCTCTCTCCAAATCAGTTTTGGGAGACATCTCTTTGGAGAGAGTGAGTCCAAAGATCGTGGGTTGGTTCCCATGCTTGGATTCCTCCATACTAAACCTCTTTAGTATGGTGTCAATGTACCTGGATTGGGACAATCCCAGTATCCATTTGGATCTATCTCTATAGATCTTAATGCCCAAAATGCAGGAGGCATCACCTAGATCTTTCATTGAGAATCTGTGTGATAAGAAGAGCTTGACCGAGTGCAGCATAGGAACATCATTTCCTATCAAGAGTATGTCATCCACGTAGAATATGAGGAAGATAACCTTACTCTCTGCAACCTTCTTGTAAATACAAAGTTCATCTACGTTCTTGATGAAGTCAAACTCTTTGACTACAACATCAAAGCAGATGTTCCAACTTCGCGATGCCTGCTTTAACCCGTAGATGGATTTAAGCAGCTTACACACCTTTCCGCTGCTCCCACTATCTACGAAGCCCTCTGGCTGAGTCATGTACACGCACTCCTCTAAACACCATTTAGAAAGGCGGTCTTAACATCCATTTGCCAGATTTCGTAGTCATGGTATACAGCAATGGAAAGTTAGATCCGGATGGACTTAAGCATAGCCACTGGAGAAAAGGTTTCGTCATAATCCACACCTGGTCGTTGACGAAAACCCTTTGAAACAAGTCTAGCTTTGAAAGTCTCCACTTTTCCATCTACACCAAGTTTCTTCTTAAAGATCCACTTGCTCCCAATGGGTTTTACCCCTTCAGGAGAAACTTCCAAAGTCCATACTTTGTTGGTGTACATGGATTCCATCTCAGATCGCATTGCATTCAGCCATTTCACAGAGTCCCCACTCGTGATGGCTAGCTCGAAGCTAGTTGGGTCATCATCTTCCATGATGCAATCTCCACCATCTACGAGAAAACCGTAGTATCTCTCAGGTGGATGAGGAACCCTGCTAGATCGGCGGAGAGGCTGGGGTTCGTCGGGAACTACTGAATGCTCTGGTTCTACTAAATCTTCTGTCGTTGTTTGTGTTGTTAGAACCTCTTCCAGTTCTACCTCATTGCCACTATCTTGTTTCATAAGAAAACCCTTTTCTATGAAGGTGGCATGTCGAGAAACAAATACTTTTTGTTCCTCGGAGTGGTAGAAGATATGCCCTTGCGAATGCTTGGGATATCAAATAAACTTGCACAGAACAGACCTTGCCTCGAGCTTGTCCGGATTTTATGTTTTCACATATGCCGGAAAACCCCATATCTTAACATAATTAAGATATGGTCTCTTTCCTTTCCATATCTCATATGGAGTGGTTGGCACAGATTTGGTGGGAACCATATTCAATAGGTCTGCAGCTGTTTCCAGTGCATATCCCCAGAAGGAAATAGGCAACTCAACAGTGCTCATCATAGAGCGCACCATATCTAATAGGGTGCGATTCCTCGCTCCGATACACCGTTGTGTTGTGGTGTATAGGGAGGAGTAAGCCGAGAGAGAATTCCATTCTCTTTTAGATAGTCGCAGAACTCATTGCTCAAGTATTCTCCTCCTCGATCTGATCGAAGGATCTTAATACTTTTACCCGTTTGGTTCTCTACTTCGTTCTTATATTCTCTGAATTTCTCAAAAGCTTCAGACCTGTGTTTCAACAGGAACACATGTCCGTATCTTGAGAGATCGTCAGTGAATGTAATAAAGTAGGAAGAACCATTCCTGGCATGTGTAGACATGGGACCACATACATCACTATGTATCAGTCCCAAGAGTCTGTAACTCTTTCTCCGTGTCCACTAAACAGAGTTTTGGTCATCTTGCCTTTGAGACATGACTGACAAGTGTCATAAGATAAAAATTCGAACAGTTTCAAATATCCATTTTTATATAACTTAGCTAGTCGTGTCGCATTGATATGACTTAGTCTACAATACCATAAGAAGGATTCGTTCATTTCTGAACTCTTCCTCTTATTTGTGTTTCGTACATTAAGTACTGTAGTTTGATTCAGAATGTATATGCCATTATTTAACGAGCCTGATCCAATCAACTTTTGATTCAGGAAAATATTCATAATATTATCCTGTATTACAGAATTATATCCTTCTTTACTTAATAAAGAAACTGATATAAGATTGCATATCAGGGTCGGAATGTAATAGCATTCGTTCAGAATCATTGTATTACCATTTGGCAACACAAGGTGATATTCGCCAACAGCTTTGGTTGCAATATTTGCACCATTCCCTACTCTTACGGAATGATCACCCTCTCCCAGTTCCCTACCTTTCTGTAGCCCATGTAATATATTACATATATGGGATCTCGATCCGGTATCTAATACCCAAGATGTAGAGTGAACTAAGAAACAGTTCTCAATAACTAACACACCTGAAGAAGATGTATCATCATGTTTATTCTTCGTTTGGGCGGCGTGAGAATCCAGATATTCTCCTATTCCTTGCTCAAACTTATAACAATTATAAGTTGGAGCGGGACCAACGTTCTCCTGCTCAGTATAATAAGAGGGTTCAGTCAATATATCCATATTATTATCTTGATTAAGGCCTGACATGGTCGCTATCTGAAGAGAGAGAGAAGAAAACACTTTAGCGTATGCTCTTGCAAGATTAGATTGGTTATTATCTTATCTAATCAGGATGGCTCCCACTGTTTTTATCAAATCTTCCTTCAAACCCAAAAAGGTAAGACTAGCCGGGATTAATTACACTTTACAAGTTCGCCAATCTTTCAGCCAGGACAGTGTTGGTACTTTGAGGGAGGTTCCCCGTGCTTTCGCACAGACCTAATTAGAATAAACATCGTTTCCCCGTTAATACCTTTCTAGTCACCTACTTGATCAGCTAATTGTCTTGTGTAAAATTCTCTCAGGAGTAACTCTTACTCGCAGTGGGTATCAGGATCCAACTATCTCATAGGAGGTATGCAATCTCATTGCAAATTTCAACTCTTGAAACTCCCGATAATGCTTTACCCCTAGCGTGCTATAACCTTGACGCATGCCAAACAACCCATAGTCCGCTAGTCAAGTTCAACCCGTGCATTTCCTGATTGAATTAAACCCACCCGTACGACCCTTGACGCATGCCAAACAACGCCGTACGAATACCCTAATCCAATCACATCTTATGTTACAGATAAGTACTAATCAGCTACCGTACACTACGCCTGACGCATGTCAAACTACCATAGCACGAATACTAAATAATACTTATCTGAAATGACGGAGGGCTACACAGGTTTTTCTGAAAACCATGAGCGTAATGAACTTGATATCGTTGTAGAAACATGTGATTTTGAAAAAGACTGTTTTGAGGCTTTTCTAGTTTCTCTAAAGAGGTCACTCCCGGTGAAGGGATCTCGGCTCTTTCCTTATCGAATAAGGTGCAGGATATTTCATAAATACCGCTGTGCGAAGCAAGAACTATAGAAGCAATCAAAAACTAAACCGTGAGTTTGTAGCATCTGCCAGTTTTGCTAAAGAGGTCACTCCCGGTGAAGGGATCTCGGCTCTTTCCTCATCGAATAAGGTGCAGGGTATATCACATATACCACTATGCAAAGAAAAATCTGTAGCTACCCTTTTTGAAAATTTGATTCTACAATATCT
The DNA here is from genome assembly GCA_030015575.1 of Agapanthus africanus. Taxonomy (NCBI): domain Eukaryota; kingdom Viridiplantae; phylum Streptophyta; class Magnoliopsida; order Asparagales; family Amaryllidaceae; genus Agapanthus; species Agapanthus africanus. The sequence continues at coordinate 71,678,845 of CM057337.1, read as the reverse complement.
TTTAGGTTTCTTTTCTTTTATTAATTTCATTAATAAATCCCATCATTTTTGCTTCCTAAGCATTACAGAAGAAACGAAAATACAACGTACGCTTATGCCATCCGCATTCGCCACAATATTCCGTTATGCACCGTTAGGTTACTTAACTAACGGCATACCGGGACGGGACTAGCGCGGGTGTAAAACATAAGCAACATTTATTATATATCATATATATACAATAATAAAGTATTCGTCTTACGCATATAATATGATCACATCACAGTATATCAGCAGCAGAAGAAATATATGAAATATTGGATATACTAGGAGGTCCGTGTTTTATTTCGAGCCTGTATAAAACACGGATTCCACGGTCGCGATGAATAGCCAAACCCACATCCCTAGACCCTTACGAGAGCGGCAAGTAACTCTGCCAATTCTAGGGTTAGGAGACCCGGTCTCGACTCCTCGAGATGGCCTTCCACTGGACCCTAGAAACCGGTTACTTGTGCTCCCCTCCTTGGGTCTATCCTAATGCGGAAAAGTAAATAATATACAATGGTGACAACAACCTCAACCCGGAAGTGCCCCAATAAAAGAATATTATATACATTGAATTTTATATGAATGAAAATAAAAACCCTCATCTCACATAAAACCCCTGGCTATTCAGAACACGACGATCCAATATAACATATCACATCAACACATAATATCTTATATCATCAACGTAAGCAAGTATGCGTATCCCAATTGTCGTTGATGTATAGAAACGAAGCAGGCAATACCCTACATACTACACTTATGGTCGCAGAAAAGAAAAGTGAAAAACTACAACATTTGGAATCCATAAACACCTTAGACATCGTAAACCCGAAATATCACATATTACGGATTTCATGCCCAACAATTTGAATTCCACATATTGTATCACATTCACAATAATACAAGATGATATTTAACGTTTTGATTGAATTAACATACAGTCATAAATTACCCCCGTGAGCTCAACACTTGAGCAAAGTCAAAACACTCAAAAACCGTGCCACAGTCTCTATGGACCAGCCGTAGAAGGAGTTAACCAATGCCTCATCTATGACACCACGGAACTACGGCAAACCCTAGGGTTCGATCGCGGTTCCGTGGGCATAGGATCGAGTTAAGCATAATATAGTCTTCTAGAGGGTCTATAGGGGTACTTGCACGATTTTACGAATATAATCAACTTCGGAAAATTACAACACTTGGAAATTTTAGCGGGGTACAGAATGTGGTGTTCGAAGTTCGATCGAACTGCTAAATATAGTCAAGGTTACCAATACAGTGTTAAATTATACGACTACGAAGCACTACGAATTAGCCCCAGGTCAAACTAATCATCACATGAAAATTGGGCTAAATAAACAATACTAGAAACCCCAAATTGGATACAGCAGAGAACTGGAGAAATACGAGGTTCATTGGGGGCAGGGGGCCGGCCAGGCCGGAATATGTGGCCATGTGCTCAGCCAAAATCCGAGCACATGTCCCCGTATTTCACCTGTGTTCTTAGTTTCTCCCATATTGCATTCTGCACCTATTTGAAAAATTTTTAAAGGACTTTTTAGAAAATTTACAGAGAGCATTTTAAGGGTTTCATAATACCGTATTTCGGAGTCGATTTCGTTTTCGTATTTGTTTTAACACGGTGTCTAAAATTCTAGCTTGGCTCTGATACCACTGTAGGGCTTTCCTTGCACCTAGTCTAGGGTTTGGTAGCATCACTTATGCCACTTTAAAATTTAAAGAGGTGCAAAGCAAACTTTCCATGAATCATTGACTAGAAATTTAGGGTAACAACACTAGTATCTCATACAAAGAACAATCTATCACTAAAAGTAGAGATTACAACCTTTGCAGTCTCTCTTTGATGACTCCTTGGACCTTTGAGAGTTTGGAACGGATCGCTAGCAACCTTCCAAGTCCACAATGATTCACCCGAAGTCCCTTTGCCCAAAGCTCCTTACTTTACTTGATCCATGATGAAGTGTAGCAAAACACCCTACACAAATGGGCTAGATGTGTGTAGAATGATGAGGTGGTTTGTATTCTTTAATCAAAACCCTTTCTTTTTTACTAACTCACTCAAATGAAATATCAAGAGAGAGAGGAGGAGGAAGAAGATGATGGCAAAAGCTTTTGTCTAAATGATAAAGATAAAGCTTAAATGAAAAATAGAAAAGATAGTATATATATTTTCTATCTCTCATTTAAACCATGATTCAAATAATATCTAGATATTTTTCTATTTGGGTTAAAGACCAAATGGAAACTAAACCAAGGGTTTAACCAAGGTCAAAGCAAAGAAGTGTGTAGAAAAATCCAATAATGATTTAAATTTCCATTTGCCTTTTATTATCCAAATAAAAATATGTATATATATATATATTGAACCATGTAAGTCTTGTATTGCCACCAATGATGTATCATCAACCATGACAGTATGCATGTATGTGTCCATGCATATCAACATGTGCAAACATGCACATTAACATGTGCATACATACATGCGTACATCTTCTTTAAGTAAAAGGGTTTGAATAAAGAATAAAACTAAAAGTCAAATGTTAAATTAACAATTGATTTAACAATCCGGTCATATCATATACGACCCGACTAATAGAAAAACGCCCGATTAACATACGGTATCACATTGTCGTATTCAATCGGGTCCCCGCGCATATCTCATATGCACATCACATCTTTTCGCTTGGGCTAGGAAACTCCTGTGTGGGACTCTAAGACTCATCAATACGCCAGCAGTGGGTGATGATCATATCAAACACCCACAAGCCGCAAGCAGTCAGCTAAACGTAACGGCCACCCGGGTATTGAGCGATCGGAAGAAAACCAGCGAAGCAGTCAAAACTCCCGTGAATCCAATCAGTAACACTTCCGTACAGTACGGTCTCTTCGTCTGGTATGTCGCATATCCAGTTAGGGATAGTAAACGTCAGACCTCAGTAACCAATAAGTCGTGTCGATGTGAGGCTCATAACAGGTCGAGAAACTACTGATAACTCTTAACAGTAGCACTCCATATCAGCCCTGGTCAGGGACTTCCAGTTATAGCCAATCGAACACAGCACAACATCAACTCCCTATACCGGGAGAGACGAAACCCCTCTTATCGCTCATTGCCTCCATGTGATTCGGGATTGTACCCAAAAGCCATCGTTTTGTACGCCCTCTTGGACGTGGTAAGGTGGAAATCAAAGCACAGCGGGAATCACACAAGACTCTATGACGATCTCGGGTCTACAGACTAACCTGTACCAGTATCACCGGAGAACTGCTATCTGACGATAAGTATAATATCATCTAGGAGTTCTCGGCGAGTCCGTTCAGTGTACCCAGTCTCCACTGAGCACCGGTACACCATCTTTGATGTCAAACACCGATGGATATGGGATCATCTATCGCCCATCATATGGGTCAAGATGCGTATATGCTAGTCTACTCTGGTGTATCGATGCCCTGTCTCGATACACCCTCGATGAGGAACAGTTATAGGATGTACTCGTTGATTACCCTGGCCCCACTAGTATGATCTCATCATAGTCCCTGTAGTCAAGTACATATCCCAAGGGGTTTATCAACATGTGAGAGCAAGACAGTAAACCAATACAAATCAACATGTTAAGACAAAGTGTAACCAGATAGCATCTCGAGCAAGAAAGTCCTCTCTATATATATCCAAGCATCCACTATAATATACATCATATGTACAACAACGGCCTCTAAGGCATATATATAACTAACAAGTAGGGATTCAGACGATTTTTCTTGTCGATCTTCTTTTCGACAAATACCTGGGTAGCTGTTACATACAACTAATACCACCGACATGCTTGTGAGTTTTGGATGTTATCCAATAACTTATTGCCAGCGTATTGTCGAGTTTTTAGAGTTATACACCGAGGGTTTCCTGGCTTTAGCGAAACGATATAGTTGACGAACTGGGTACTTGCAGGAGTCCGATTAAATCTAGTGTATTGGATACACTGACGGTAATCTAGCTTTTGGATATACTAGTCGGTCTTTTGAAAAGACAGATATTAAATCAAGTGTAGATTTAATATATTAAAACATGTATTAGATATATGTATTTAATAGTATTTTATCACTAATAATATTTGTCTTTTTTTTATGTATTTTAAATACATAAGAAAATAATTACATGTGTGTGTGTATGTGTGTGTGTGTTATGTTACATATATGTATATATATTTTACATATATTTTTCTTTGGTTCTCTTTTAGTTATTTTGTGCCATTGAATGAGCAAATGCACACCCACTCTTATTAGGGTGACAAGTGAACGTGAGAAAAGAGGGTGGACACATGGATGAGAAATGAAAATCCTATAATGAGGGTGGACACATGGATGAGCAAATGCACACCCACTATCATTCTGGAATGGATGAGAAATGAAAAGTCTTCATAATTTTCTATTCATTCTCTCTCTTCTCCAAGAGCTCTCTTCTTCCTCCTCCTCTTTAAAAATTAAAAAAGAAAAAGACAAACAAAGAGATAAAAATAATTAGTGAAAGTAAACTACATCCTGTAGGATATATATATATATATATATATACACACACACCCTAGAGGCCATTATTTGTAACGGATACTATGCATATGTATATATGTACAGGACAACCTTGCTCGAAATGATAGTATGCTATCTGGTTTGAATTTATCTTAACATGTGCGTATGTTCTACTTGTTATTACGTACTACTTATACATGTTGATAAAACCCGTAGGATGTGCTTGACTACTGGCGTTGTGATGGAGGTCATACTTGTGAGGGCTGGGTAGTCTATAAGCATATCCTTAAAAGTTTCCCTGGTCATAGGAATATCGAGACAGGGCATCGATATTCCAGAGTAGACCGGTGTATGCATTTTTAGATCCTGATGAGGGGCGATGGTTAATCTCACAGCCATTGGTGTGTTTCACCTAAGATTGTATACAGGAGCTCACTGTGGGTGGGTACACTAGACGGACTCGCCGAGAACTGCTGGATGGTATTATACCTAGCATCAGATGGCAGTTCTCATGTGGCATGTGTACAGGTAGTCTGTAGACCTAAGATCATCATTTTTCTCGTGTGAGTTTCCACTGTGCTTTGATTACTACCCTACCACGGCTCAAAGGAGTCGTGCAAACAGGTTTTAGTTGAGGACAGTCCCAAGCCACATGGAGGCAGTGAGTGATTGTTAGGGATTCGTCTCTCCCGGTACAAGGAGTCGATGTCACACTGTGTTTGGTTGGTCAACGCCATAAGCCTCTGGCCAGGGCAGTTGAGAATTACTGATAGTTAAATTAGTAATTTCTTGGATGTTCTTGAACCACACTAACACGACTTATCAGGTTAGCAAGGGTCTGACGTTAACCGTCCGTAGATCCGGCATGCGATACTCTCAGACGAACAGACCAGACTGTGCGGATATTGTCACGGTTAAGCTCAGTAGATGTTCAGATGAGTTTGCTCGTTAGCTTTCTCTTCGACAGGTGCATGGGTAGCCGTTACTGTCGAGTCTTTAGAGTCCCACACAGATGGTTTCTCTGGTTCAGGAAAAACGATGTGGATGCTGTATGTTTATATGTGCAGAGTTCCGATTGATTACGTGTACTAGTTGCGCGGAAATTAATCAGACGGATTTTAATACTAGCGGGCTTAGGATTAAGCTAGTTCATTAAATCAGATATTGATTTAATACTAGTATCACTTTAGTGGTATTATTCTATCTCATGGGTATTCGTATTTTGATACGAATACGGGTATGTATATATGGTAGAAAGTATTTTGTATTTATACAATATACTTTCTAGAAGGGGACACCTCATAATGTGTATTTTCTATTTATTGATAAATAGAAAAATGAGGTGTAAAGAAGGCATGGCATGAAGCATGGCTTTGGATTAATTGGAGCATTTATTGAAGTATGGCTAATTTTAAAAAGAAAAGGAAAATGCTTGATATTATGTGATGAAGCCATTTTCTTCATGGTTACTTTTCTTGCTCATTCTCTTATGTTGCCATTCTCTCCCTTTTTCCTTCTCCTCGTCTTCAACCCTACCATTCTCATGAGTTGAGAAACAAGGGTCTTGAGATGGGAAAATCTCACCACTAATCTTCTTCACACAATCTTAACTAGCTAGATTAGCAAACTAGCTAGTTAATTTACTTTCTTTTGAAAGTTGAAGCTTGAATCTAGAACTTTCGGATGGATCATCTAAGATCCAGGAGACCGCTAACCGAGCTACATCAAGGACCCCAAAAAGAGATTAAGAAGAGTAATCAAGACCCGAAAGACACAAATCTGATAGGTATAACATTCTAATATACTAGAATAATTACCTATGTAATCTTGCTAGTTATGGCTTGTGGTAGATCTTGGGATTATGTCTTTGTTGCATATTTCAATATCGATTTTTTTTTTAAATTCCGCTTTTCTACAAACTTTATAGAGCATGCAACCTTAACTTACACATCCAAAGATCAAACACTTATCAAGGTTTGTTCTTTGTTACTTGAAGTGAAGTTGAAGCCAAAGTTGGAGCTCTCAAGGTGGATCCATCTATGACCAAAAGAGATCACTTACAAGTTTGTTTCATGAACCATCTATGAGCCTACAAGGAGTACAGCTATAATTTTGGAGCACTTGAAAATGCTACAAAGGTTGTTGTTCTAAAATTTAACTTGTAGTGTTAGTTTTTTGTTACAAATTTCCTTGCTTTTCTTCTCTTGAAAATTTGTTAAAACTTGATTAGGAGAGAAAGAGAGAAGAGAGAGTTTAAAAAGAGAAAGAAATAATTTAGAGAGAATGAGAAAATTGAGAGAAATCTAGAAAGAGATAGAGAAAAAGAGAGAGGAGGATAATTCTAGAGAGGAAGAGAAAGAGATATAAATTAAGTAAAACTCAAAGGAGAAGAAAAGATGAGAGAAGAAAAGTAAAGAAATTAGAAGAGAAATTTAGAAAGAAAGAGAGAAATATAGATAGGAAGAGAAAAATCTAGACAGAGGGAGAGATATTTTAAAGAGAATTAAAGAAGAAATGAAGAAAAATCTAGAATAGGTGAATTTTTCACTTTGCCCCCTTTAATTTAAACAATTACACATAACCCCAAATTTGCAAAAATAATTCTTTTATCAAAGATGTGTAAAATAAATTTACATTTAGAAATCAAGTTTTATATTTATCAAAATATACGATTAGCTTTAAATTATCAAAATTTCTATAAATATTTTCAAGTACGAATATTTTCAAATACAAATACGAGTATTTTAATTTTTCAAGGAAATTCATGTTTTCAAATACAATACGAGTATTAAATTTTTTATAAATACTTAGAAATACCAATACAAGTATATCAGGATTTGGGGGTTACATATGTGATTTTAAATTCCATTAAAATTAGCGTCCATTTAGTAAGCCTTCCAGTTAAAACAACTCTCGTCATCAAGTGTTTGAAAGGGTCTATTATGAAAATCAATAGAATTTTATGCGCCGTCACGTAGTGTCGAAGTTTCGTTATAGCGAACACTAATGTGAGACAGTGTTTCTCAATAGGGGAGTAATTATTTTCTACTCCTATTAACACCCGGCTCGGGTAATATAATATATTTTCCTTGTTTTCACCATTATTTTGAGCGAGTAATGCCCCTAAGAAATTTTCTAACGTTGTCGTATAAAGGATCAACGGGCGTCCAGGAATTAGGACAGCTAAAACAAGAGGCTTAATCAGATATTATTTGATATCTTCAAACGCCTTTTAACATTCGTCATCCCAGTTGAACGGGGCATCTTTCTTTGTGAGCCGACTGAAGAGTCGAGACTTTCCCAACAAGTTGGCGATAAACTGCCTATTGTAGGTGGGTTTGCCTTGTAGCGATCATAGTTGTGTCAGAATTTTGGATGGCAATATCTTGAGGATGGCCTGAATCTTTGACGGGTCAATCTCAATACTACGGTGTCGAATAACGAATCCTTGGAATTTCCCAGAGGATACACCGAATGCGCATTTCAAGGGATTCATTTTCAAACTTTATTCACGAAGTCGTTCAAATACAATCCGCAGATGGCTTCAGTGATCTTCGTGAGTCATGTCACGAGATCATCTACATAGCACTCGACGATCTTATGGATGAGATCGTCGAATATTCTGGTCATTGCCTTTTTGTAGGTAGCGTTGACATTTTCAAGCCGAACGGCATAAATTTATAACAGTAGATGCCATTGGGTGTTCTGAAAGCCATATTCTTTTCGTCTTCAGGGGACATCTTGATTTGGTTGTACCTGGAAGATCCGTCCATGAACAAAAATACTTCGTGATTGGACATATTATCAATCATCATCTCCGTTACAGGTAGTGAAAAGTCATCTTTAGGACATGCTTTGCTTAAGTCCCTGAATTCGATATAGAATCTGATTTTTCTGTTCTTCTTATTTACCTGGACAACGCTTGTATCCATTCAAAATATTTCTCTTCATGAATAAATCCGGCGTTAATTGGTTTCTTGGTTTCAGCCGCAACTTGTTCTTCAAACTCTAGCCTCGTTATTCACAGAGTTCGCTTCACGGGTTGAATCTCTGGAGATATAGCCAACTTATGAACAACTATTTCCGGGTCGAGAGCAGGCATTTCGGTGTAGTTTCACACGAAACAGTCCCGGTACTCCATTAGTAAAGCCTTGAGACCATCGACTTGGCTTTCGGATAGCAAAACGCTGACGAATGTAGGCCTTTTATCCTCATCATTTCTGAGATTAAGTTCTCGAAGCTCACCAATAGTGGTATCTACCCCGTATTCAAGTACCTTCGGAGCTTGAAACAGATTATCTAGACCCTTGTTAGGTGCACCTTCATCTTTGTTGATCCCGCAACAGTCATCAATCCTAGAGGGGAACTTGAGGTTGATGAAATTTTTTTATGCCCATGGATTGTATATGGCGCGCTTGAAGCGTCGGGCCCGTAGGGCAGGATAATGGAACTTAGTTAGGTTATGCATTGTTTGTGCCCATGGATTATATACGACGCGCTTAGAGCGTCAAGCCCGTAGGGTGGGTTTATTGCTGCAGGTGTTTTTGGTTGGGATGATGTGTTTGAAAGGCAGATATATTTCCGTCCTCTCGCATACTTATTTCCTACAATTCGTGAGGATCTTGCAAGCAATTTTATTCTTACAAATTGTGAGGATCTTGCAGGAAGTTTTATTCTTACAATCGTGAGGATCTTGCAGGCAGTTTTATGCTTATGAGTCGGGAGTATCTCATAAGGTTTTGATAAGGCATACTTAAGCAGCTAACATGAGGGTGTCTCCTCAAGAACTTACTCTCAATGGGTCGTGAGGATCCCACGTGGTATTTTCTCCTAACAAGTTGTGAGGATCTCGTAGGGTTGATTGAATCTCGATGAGTCATGAGGACTTCACGAGATGATAGTTGTGATGGTACGAGTGTAGTGGGAACCAAACTGGATGAGGGTTCCAATAGTTTATACCCGTGGATTGTATTCAGTGCGCACGAGGCATCAGGCCAGTAGGGCATGAGTAGCAATTAGAGGGTTTGGTTTGGGATAGCATAACCATCATTGTATGAACGTGGTTGAGATTCTATCGGGTGTAAGTCGTGGATAGTATACGACACGCTTTATGCGTTTATGCCGTAGGGAAAAGGTAAATCATCATTCACATCTTCAGTGACTGGATTTGCGGCTTCATGAATCGCGTAGCAGGTACGAATCAATCCACGTTTGTTTCTAGATTTCTTCTTTACGACGTAACCCAGCCCTTTTGATTATTGGAGATTTTCTGTGTTTAATTTTACCGCAATCAAGAAGGTGTCGCTTGGTAGCTAGCCGGTTGAGTACAGGTCGATCCACAAGGAGAAAGAATCCTTTTCTTTATGTTCTAATGAGTTAAGTCTAATTAAGTTGGGTTTTGTTTTAAGATCTATGAATGAGAATAAGTTGATAAAAAGCTAGCTAGGGTTAGGATTAGGTTTGTTCGAAATAGGGATCTTCTCATTTCTTTCAATGCCTTAGTTGTGAATAAAGGTTTTAGGGTAATCGGCAACAACGGGGATTAGCACGACTGGGAAAAAACTTAGTTTCTTCCTTTTGGTTCTTGTCCGTCCGTTCATGGCTCTTAGCCCTAACCTCCGGTTAATTCAACCACAACCGGTCTAACTAGGGAATCACCGCTATCATGTAGGATAGGGTGCCGTAGTGAGCGGATTATGGTTGAATCAAAGGGAGTCCGTATTAAAATTATTTGGGCAAAGAAAGAAGTGAGAGAGATTTCCTTCTCTCAAACATTCCCTTTCCTACCCCTAACAAGTGAGGAATTACTCACTCATTAGGAAGATAACAATAAAATTCATTTTTTAATTTTTATTAATGACCTAAATTGCAGATAAATAAAAAAAATAATAAAAGTGCAGATAATAAATTGCAGATAAGAAGAATGCGAGATAAAATAAAATAAAAGACTTACTTTATTGATGACTTCTTAAGAACGCATTATAATTGAATTTAAAATAGAATATAAAAAAAGGAATTAAAAAAATAAAGAGAGGCGTGCCTAATTTGGCTTTGAACCCTCCTATTTATAGATAGGAAAAACCCTAGGTTACATTCTGATCCACACATGAATTTAAAAAACTACCTTAAGAAAGCCAGGTCAAAGCACCGACACCCCACCGACACGTGCAGAGTATGGTCGCGGAACCGCGGCAGAAGTGCCTGTTTGGCCACGGTTCCGCGGCCATTTGGTGGGTTCATAGGCTCAATTCTTCAGGGTTTCTTCAAGTTGCTTTTATCTTCTGTTTTCTTCACTTGGTTGTTAGTTATATGTATGCCCTAGAGGCCATTGCTATACATAGGATGTATATTGCAGTGGATGCTGGGACATATATAGGGAGGACTTTCTTGCTCGACATGATAGTATGCTATCTGGTTACTCTTTACCTTAACGTGTATACTGATTGTCTCTCTGTTACATGATTGGTAAAGCCCTTAGGATGTTTACTTGACTACCTGGACTATGATGCAGATCATACTAGTGGGGACATGGTAGTCCATAAGTACATCCTTCAAGGTCCCTAGTCGTGGGAGTATCGAGATGGGGCATCGATATACCAGAGTAGACTAGCATATACCTTCTCGACCCATACAGATGGGCGATGGATGATCCCATATCCATTGGTGTTTGACATCGGAGATGATATACGGGTGCTCAGTGGAGACTGGGTACACTGGACGGACTCGCCGAGAACTCCCAGATGGTATTATACCTTACGTCAGATGGCAGTTCTCTGGTGACACTGGTACAGAGTAGTCTGTTGACCCGAGATCGTCATAGAGTCTTGTGTGATTCCCACTGTACTTTGATTTCCACCTTACCACGTCCAAGAGGGCGTGCAAAACGGTGGTTTTTGGGTACAGTCCCGAATCACATGGAGGCAATGAGCGATAGGAGGGGATTCGTCTCTCCCGGTATAGGGAGTTGATGTTGCGCTGTGTTCGATTGGCTATAACCGGAAATCCCTGGCCAGGGTTGCTGAGATTTACTGGTAAGTGTTATCTCTAGTTTCTCGAACTGTTATAGACCTCATATCGACACGACTTATCGAGCTATTGGGGTCTGACGTTTACCACCCCTAGGCGAGATATATGACATATCAGACGACGAGACCGGACTGTACGGTAAGTGTTACTGGTTGGATTCACAGGAATGTGAGCGGGCTTGCTCGTCGATCTTCTGATCGCTCAATACCCGGGTGGCCGTTACGTTTAGCAGACCGCTTGCGGCTTGTGGGTGTTTGATATGATCATCACCTGCTGCCGGCGTATTGACGAGTCTTTAGAGTCCTACACAGAGGTTTCCTGGCTCAAGCGAAACGAAATAGGAGCGCATATGAGATATGTGCAGGACCGAGAATAATGCGTGTATATGATACCGTATTCTATTCTCGTGATGAATGTATCGATTGGTTGTATGCGATATAACCTAGTTATCGAATCAAGGATTGATTCGATAAGCCGATACATTGGATATTAGTCGGTTATATGCGATATGACCGGATCGTTAAATCAAGTGTTGATTTAATGATTTAATGTATAATTATATATTTGATATATTACTTTGCATTAACTAATATTTGTTCACTTTAAATGGATTTTCTCACTTGATGTACACAAGTTGTATATGTGATATACTTTTGTGCACTTGTTTGTATCATGTTTGATGATACATGCAAACTTGGGTTTGTGTAAAGAATTAAACCATGGTTATTTAAATGGTTAGGGTTTTGATTTTATTAACTATTTATTTATTTATTATTCTTTTTGAAAGATAAAGAGAAATGGTGGCTTTCTTTGTTTGTTGTTGAAACTTCATGAAGCTTTGACTAAGTGACCATTTTGTCTTCATCTTTAACCCTAACCATTCAACTAACCTTAGTTCATTCTCTACACTTAACCAAGGTTGGATTATGATAAGAATGAGTTGGATTTTCCTTTTTGATGATAATCCTTTTTATTCTATCATATTCTTTCTTCTTCATCTTCATCTTCAACAAGAAGAAAAGCTTGCCTCCATCAATGGCAACCTGAGAAAAAGAGTGAGAAATCCAATTCTAAAGTGAACCCACTTCCTATTTCTTCATCCTCTACCTCTTGCCAAGTAGTATAGGGTGTTTTCGTCACAAGTTTCATGCCTTGGTGAAGTTGGAGCTTGATCTTGTGTTGCCTCGACGTAGATCATCTTCGGCATCGAAGCCGACGACCAAGCCCGCCCATTTCTCCGATGAAGCCGACGCTAGAGCCCGGGATTCGATTTGGACAGCAAGGAGACTTCATCATAGAGCTATGGAGGTGGAGGACCGGATCTACAAAGGTTGTAGCCTCTTTCTTTTAGTAAAGTTGTTTACTACTTCTAGCTTCGCCTAAACTCTAGTCAACGATCCGTATTAGGGTCTCCCGGCACATGTAAAATTTGAAATTGGCATAGTTGATGCCATGTGAGACCTCATTAGTGTGCCTAGGAACCCTACAGTGGTATCAGAGCCTAGCTAGAGCCTTAGGCAAAGTCTAGACGACGTTTGAAATCCGAACGAACATCGAAACCCTAATTTTTCATGCTCTCTGGCCTTTTTTCAAAAACTGGGTTTTTTCCACATTAAAAATATGCAGAAAATTCAGCAGGGAATTGTAAGAAAAACTGTGCAGCACGTGCCCATGATTCAACTAAAGCGCGGCGGGACCGCGGCACGAGCATGGCTCGTGCGGCGGTTCCGCGGCCATATTATTAGATTGGGTTTTTAAAATTGCACAGTAATTCCTATATTCAGGTGCTGTATTTTCTGGGAATTTTTAATATTTATTCAAGAGTTGAATATTCTGGGTTGTATTGGGAATCAAAGATTCGATCGGATTAACAAACTTTGTCTAGGTGTTTTCCGGATAATTTTTGAATATGTTAAAAAGTTCGACCGGATATAAATACCCAATTTTTCCCCTGTCGGGAAATTTCCAAGTGTTGGATCTTTCCGTGGTTTAATAACGTTCTAAGTAGTGCAAGTAACGCAATGGACCCTCTTGAAGACAACAAACCTTAACTCGATTATATGACCGTCTTGAACTGCCCTTTGAACCTTAGGGTTTGGGGTAGTACGGCGTGCCACATGTGAGGCGTTGGCTTGACCCTTCTACGGCTGGACCGTTGGTACTGAGGCATGAACTGGATGTTTTTAAACCTATTTCATGTGTTGATCTGTATCGGGAAAACTTGGGTGTTTGACTGTTCGATCGGAAAGTTTAACATTTTCTGTTTATCCGGAATGTGATACAATAATTAGAATTCACAAGTAGTTATGAGATAACTGAATGAATGTTATAAACATAGCAGTTTAGTCTCACTTGATCGGTTGCCACGGAATTTTGATGCGATCAAAAGTCCGTCACAATCACGTAGCATACGCGGATACTCGCCGGGTAAACTTAATAGACAGCCTCACTCCATAGCCCCGACCAAGTGACTGTAGGAGAACCCCGTCGCCGAAAGCGTCCGTTCGAGTGCTCGCGGCAGCGGTGTTCCGCCTTGGTGCACTTCGTCGACGGTATCGGGGGTGCGGCCGCCTACTAAAGTTTGCGACGAGCATTCGATCAAGATGTCGGGAATCTTGCTGAATTGCCCGACTTGATATTGAAAAGAGCTTTCGATAATGAGACTAAAATGCGGGGTTTATAATTGTTAGGCATGCGATGTCTATGGAATTCATTTGATTAGGCATGCGATGTCTATGCAGGTTGCGGATTCCAACTGTTGTAGTTTTACACTTTCTTTTCTGTGATCGTAAGTGTAATATGTGATATCGCCGGTTTCGTTGCTATATGTCAACGATAATTGGGATGCGCATATTTACTTACGTTGATGACATGTGATGTTATGTGTTGCTGGATATGTTATATTGGATCGTCGTGTTTGAATAGCCGGGGGTTTTTATGTGAGATGAGTGTTTTTCATTTTCATTCATGTAAAAACTTGTATGTAATATTCTTTTATTGGGGCACTTCCTGGTTGCGGAAGATGCCACATTTTGTATATTATTTACTTTTCCGCACTAGGATAGACCCAAGGAGGGGAGCACAAGTAACCGGGTTCTAGAGTCCGGTGGGAGACCAACTCGAGGAGTCGAGTTCGGGTCTCCTAACTCTAGAATTGGTAGGGTTGCTTGCCGCTCTCGTAGGGGTCTAGGGGTGTAGGTTTGGCTATTCATCACGACCGTGGAATCCGTGTTTTATACTGGCTCGTATTGAAAACACGGACGTCCTAGTATATCCAATATTTCATATAATTCTTCTGCTGCGATATCTATAATGTGATCATGTGATATGTTCTGTGATGGATACTGTATATAGTATATATGATATATTATATAGGCGTTACTTATGTTTTACACCCGCGCTAGCCCTGCCCCGCTCTGCCGTTAGTTACCTAACCTAACGGTGCATGAGGGGACATCGAGGCGAATGCGGATGGCATAAGTGTACGTCGTATTTATCTGTGATGTTTAGGTAACTTAAATGATGGGACTTCATTAATGAGATTAATGAAATAAAAGAAACCTAAAGATGTTGTAGAATTGAATTTCAAAATAAAACAGGTAGCTACAGTTCTTGCTTTGCACAGAGGTATATGTGATATATCCTGCACCTTATTCGATGAGGAAAGGACCGAGATCCCTTCACCGGGAGTGACTCCTTTAGCAATAACTGGCCGATGCTACAACTCTCGGTTTGTTTTTTGATTGCTTCTATAGTTTCTGCTTTGCACAGTGATATATATGATATATCCATTACCTCATTCGACGAGGAAAGGACCGACGATCCCTTCACCGGGAGTGACTCCTTTAGCAAAACTAGAAAAGCCTCAAAAACACTCCATTTTAAAATCATTTGATTCTACAACGATATCAAGTTCATTATGCAATAGGTTTTCAGAAAAACCTGTCGTAGCCCTCCGTCATTTCAGATAAGTACTAGTTAGTATTCGTGCTGCGGTTGTTTGGCATGCGTCAAGGCGTAGTGTACGGTAGCTAACTAGTGCTTATCTGCTTGCATACGATGCGATTGGATTAGGGTATTCGTACGGTGTTGTTTGGCATGCGTCAAGGGTCGTGCGGGTGGGTTTAATTCAATCAAGAAATGTACGGGTTGAACTTGACTAGCGGACTATGGGTTGTTTGGCATGCGTCAAGGTCATAGCACGCTAGAGGCAAAATTATCGAGAATTTCAAGTGTTGAAATTTGCAATGAGATTGCATACCTTCTATGAGATAGTTGGATCTCGATACCCGCTGCGAGTAATTGTTACTCCTGGGAGAGTTTTACACATTACAATTAGCCAATCAAGTAGGTGTCTAGAAAGGTGTCAACGGGATTACGCCTCTGGGAAAACGAGGTTTACTGTAATTAGGTTCGTGCGAAAGCACGGGAGACCTCCCTCAAAGTACCGACTCTGGCCTGGCTGAAAGATTGGCGAACTTGTAGCGTGTAATTAATCCCGGCTAGTCTTTCCTTTTAGGGTTTGAAGGAAGATTTGATAAAAACAGTGGGAGCCATCCTGATTAGATAAAATCATAACCAATCTGATGTTGCAAGAGCGCACGCTGAGTGTTTTCTTCTCTCTCTCTCTCCAGGTAGCGACCATATCACGCCTTAATCAAGATAATAATATGGATATTTGACCGAACCCGCTTGTTATACTGAGCTGGGGAACGTTGGTCCCGCTCCAACTTATAATTGTTATAAGACAGAGCAGAAAATTGGGGAATACCAGATTTCCCGTGCCGCCCAAACGAAGAGAGTGCATGTTGATGCATCATCTTCGGGTGTGTTCATTACAGAGAAATGTTTCTCAGTATCCTTTACGTCCTGGGTATGTGATACCAGATCAGGATCCCAGATATGTAATCTGTTACATAGGGCTACAGAAAGGTAGAGAACTGAGAACGGGTGATAAGTTTCATGACGCAGAAAACGGGGCAAGAGTTGCAGCCAAGTCTGTTGGTCACTGTCACCCTGTATTACCAATACATTAATTCTGAACGAATGTTATTAGATACCGAACCTGATATACAAAATCATATCAGTCTCTTTATCAGTAAAGAAATGATAAAATTTTGTATTGTTGGATAATGTTTTGAACATTTCCTATATCAAAAGTTGATCGGTTCAGGCACGTTATCTAAAAGCGTTGATGTTCTAAATCAAACTACAGTTCTTAGTATACAGAACACACACAAGAGGATGAGTTCAGAAATGAACGAATTTTTCTTGAGGTTTTGTAGATTAGGTCATATCAATGCAACCTGACTAGCTGAAGTTACATTTAGATGCATATTTAAATCTGTTTGAATTTACATCTTATGAAACTTGCCAGTCATGTCACAAAGATACGATGACCATAGCTCTGTTTATTGGAAACAGAGAAAGAGTTAGTAAACTCTTGGGATGATATATGTTGATGTATGTAAGGTCCCCTGTCTACATATGCCAGGACTGGTTCTTTGTACTTCGTTACATTCTCTGATAATCTCTCAAGATTCAGACATATGTTCCTGTTGAAACAAAAGTCCGAACCTTTTGAGATATTCACAGAATATGATTTAGAAGTAGAAAACCAAAACACGGGTATAAGTATTATGTCCTTTGATGAGATCGAGGAGGAGAATACTTGAGCACGGAAATCCTGGATTATTCTAAAGGAGAATGAGATTCTCTCTCAAAATTACTCTTCCGTATACACCATAGCACGATGGTATATCGGGGCGGAGCAATAGCACCCTATGTGATATGGTGTGCTCTATGATGAGTACTACTGAGTTTCCTATTTCCTTTTGGGAGTTATGCACTTGAGAAGCTGTATACCAATTGAATTGGGTTCCAATTAAATCAGTTGCCTACCGCTTCATATGTGATATGGAAAGGGAAGAGCCCATATCTTAAGTTGGTTAAGATTTGGGGTTGTCCGGGCTATGTCTAAAAGCATAATCCGGACAAGCTCGAGGCAAGGTCTGTTATGTAGAACTGGAAATGTTCCAGCTATACAAACTGTAGCTGATGATTTGAAAGAACCAAAGGATTCAATAGTTACCAACGAACCGCAGCCTCTCCGCCGATCTAGTAGGGTTCCTCACCCACCTGAGAGATACTTCGGTTTCTCGATGACAATATGAGCGAGGATTGCATTATGAGATGATGACCCAACTAGTTTCGAGCTGGCCATCAGGAGTGGGACTCTGTAAGAATGGCTGGATGCTTAGTGATCTGAGATGGAATCCATATACACCAACAAAGTATGGACTTTGGTTGCTATATCTGAAGGGTTAAATCCCCATCAGGAGCAAGTATATCTTGAGAAGATTACTTGGTGTAGGTGGAAAAGTTGAGACTTTCAAAGCAAGACTTGTTAAAGGCTTTCTTCATCAACCAGGCGTGGATAATGATGAAACCTTTTCCAGTGGCTATGCTTAAGTCCATCCAGATCCTACTTGCCACAGCTACATACCATGACTACGATATCTGGCGGTTGGGTGCCATGACTGCTTTTCTAGATGGTGTTTTAGAAGAGTGCGTCTATAAGTACACAGCCAGAGGGCTTCGTAGACAGTGGGAGCAGCGGAAACGTGTGCAAGATGGTTTTTGTGATAAAGCAGGCATCGCGGAGTTGGAACATCTATTTTGATGGATTAGTCAAAGAGTTTGACATCATCAAAATGGTAGATGAACCTTGTATAAACAAAAAGTTAGTAGGGAGTATGGTGATGATCCTCGTAGAGTACGTGGATGACATACTCTTAATAGGAAAGGAGTTTCCTATGCTACGCTCGGTCAATCTCCGCTTATCACAATGATTCTCCATAAAGGATCAAAGTGATACCTCCTAAATCCTGGGTTTTGGATCTATGAGATAGATCTAATTGGATGTTAGGATTCTCACTAGTTGTAGTGAGATGGTATCAATCGATCCTGGGGAGAATCACTGGAAGGGTTCCAGAGTGATAAGGACGACTGAAAGTCAGTCACAGGCATTGTCTTTACCCTCAGTAAAGGGACGGTATGTTGGAAGAGTTCCAAGCTAGATACCGTGGCTAACTAGACGATAAAGGCACGATACATCGCTACTTAAGATGCTACCAAAGAGGATGTTTGGGTGTATATTGGTTCATGAGATAAACTACGTTCCAACCATTGTGAGACAATGGAGTTGTGGCTTATGCCAAGGAACGCCGGTCCCATCAGTGATCCAGACATATTCTAAGGCAGTGTCACCTGATCATGGAGATGGTTGATCTCCAGGGTGATCGAGGTTAGGAGAGTAGACTCAGAGGACAACACGGCGGATCCACTCACAAAGGCCTTTTCCCAGAGAGAGACTTTTATGGGATGGTTGAGTATGAGATACTACAACCACTGCTATCAGATGGCCCTAGTGCAAGTGGGAGATTGTTAGTTATATGTATGCTCTAGAGGCCATTGCTATACATAGGATGTATATTGCAGTGGATGCTGGGACATATATAGGGAGGACTTTCTTGCTCGACATGATAGTATGCTATCTGGTTACTCTTTACCTTAACGTGTATACTGATTGTCTCTCTGTTACATGATTGGTAAAGCCCTTAGGTTGTTTACTTGACTACCTGGACTATGATGCAGATCATACTAGTGGGGACATGGTAGTCCATAAGTACATCCTTCAAGGTCCCTAGTCGTGGGTGTATCGAGATGGGGCATCGATATACCAGAGTAGACTAGCGTATACCTTCTCGACCCATACAGATGGGCGATGGATGATCCCATATCCATTGGTGTTTGACATCGGAGATGATATACGGGTGCCCAGTGGAGACTGGGTACACTGGACGGACTCGCCGAGAACTCCCAGATGGTATTATACCTTACGTCAGATGGCAGTTCTCTGGTGACACTAGTACAGAGTAGTCTGTTGACCCGAGATCGTCATAGAGTCTTGTGTGATTTCCACTGTGCTTTGATTTCCACCTTACCACGTCCAAGAGGGCGTGCAAAACGGTGGTTTTTGGGTACAGTCCCGAATCACATGGAGGCAATGAGCGATAGGAGGGGATTCGTCTCTTCCGGTATAGGGAGTTGATGTTGCGCTGTGTTCGATTGGCTATAACCGGAAATCCCTGGCCAGGGTTGCTGAGATTTACTGGTAAGTGTTACCTCTAGTTTCTCGAACTGTTATAGACCTCATATCGACACGACTTATCGAGCTATTGGGGTCTGACGTTTACCACCTCTAGGCGAGATATGCGACATATCAGACGACGAGACTGGACTGTACGGTAAGTGTTTCTGGTTGGATTCACAGGAGTGTGAGCGGGCTTGCTCGTCGATCTTCTGATCGCTCAATAACCGGGTGGCCGTTACGTTTAGCAGACCGCTTGCGGCTTGTGGGTGTTTGATATGATCATCACCTGCTGCCGGCGTATTGACGAGTCTTTAGAGTCCTACACAGAGGTTTCCTGGCTCAAGCGAAACGAAATAGGAGCGCATATGAGATATGTGCAGGACCGAGAATAATGCGTGTATGTGATACCGTATTCTATTCTCATGATGAATGTATCGATTGGTTGTATGCGATATAACCTAGTTATCGAATCAAGGATTGATTCGATAAGCCGATACATTGGATATTAGTCGGTTATATGCGATATGACCGAATGGTTAAATCAAGTGTTGATTTAATGATTTAATGTATAATTATATATTTGATATATTACTTTGCATTAACTAATATTTGTTCACTTTAAATGGATTTTCTCACTTGATGTACACAAGTTGTATATGTGATATACTTTTGTGCACTTGTTTGTATCATGTTTGATGATACATGCAAACTTGGGTTTGTGTAAAGAATTAAACCATGGTTATTTAAATGGTTAGGGTTTTGATTTTATTAACTATTTATTTATTTATTATTCTTTTTGAAAGATAAAGAGAAATGGTGGCTTTCTTTGTTTGTTGTTGAAACTTCATGAAGCTTTGACTAAGTGACCATTTTGTCTTCATCTTTAACCCTAACCATTCAACTAACCTTAGTTCATTCTCTACACTTAACCAAGGTTGGATTATGATAAGAATGAGTTGGATTTTCCTTTTTGATGATAATCCTTTTTATTCTATCATATTCTTTCTTCTTCATCTTCATCTTCAACATGAAGAAAAGCTTGCCTCCATCAATGGCAACTTGAGAAAAAGAGTGAGAAATCCAATTCTAAAGTGAACCCACTTCCTATTTCTTCATCATCTACCTCTTGCCAAATAGTATAGGGTGTTTTCTTCACAAGTTTCATGACTTGGTGAAGTTGGAGCTTGATCTTGTGTTGCCTCGACGTAGATCATCTTCGGCATCGAAGCCGACGACCAAGCCCGCCCATTTCTCCGATGAAGCCGACGCTAGAGCCCGGGATTCGATTTGGACAGCAAGGAGACTTCATCATGGACCTATGGAGGTGGAGGACCGGATCTACAAAGGCTGTAGCCTCTTTCTTTTAGTAAAGTTGTTTACTACTTCTAGTTTCGCCTAAACTCTAGTCAATGATCCGTATTAGGGTTTCCCGGCACATGTAAAATTTGAAATTGGCATGGTTGATGCCATGTGAGACCTCATTAGTGTGCCTAGGAACCCTACATTGGTCTCTCAGAATCTCTTTAATTCTCTTCCAGATATTCAACAATGGACTTTTGCCTTGAGCTTCGCGTTGAAGTCTTGGATCTTGTGCTGCCCTTGTGCTTTGTGCATTGAACTGTCTAATGATTTTCCATTTGTTTCTTGAACTGGTAGGCGGCATCATACGGATTCATCTATTGTTGGTCGTAGTCTCACATTTGTAGCGACTTTTCATGAATTTCACTGTAACGAGCTGAGAACCTGTAATCTGCAACTATTTAGCAGATATGGATCAAAAGTACCTACTTATATGCAATGTGATTAAGAATGGGTGATATAATGATGCCAAAATCTGATATGAACAAATACCCCTAAACTTATTTTTTGCTCGTCCCGAGCAAAGACAATTTTATTCTCAAAAAATTCCTAACCTTAGTTTCGCAGGGAACGCAATTGCACTGAGCTCGTGCAACAAGCCGTTAAACCTCTAGGTGTCCCTAGTAGGAGGAGTGTTGTCTCCTGAGGGTTTTCAGCAGATACTACCCACAAAATCCGATCAATTTGGCCATTGATCTAATTCTTCAATTCAGTATTCTAGCAAGAAATTCTATTATCTTCAACTTAGAAATTATCAACACGTATTTTTCACACTTTTTTTTATTTAACTTAAGATCATATACGTTTTGCAAGTTTATAAAGCTTTCAGCATCTCCTAAGTTTTCCTTCTAAGGTGCAATCTTAACTCAGGAATTTTTATCATCTCTACTGAAGATATAAGCCCTATCTTTTATTCCTATCTCTCCTCTAAACTCCAATTATATACCCCTACGTGTGTGTAATTATCACCCCTACACTTGGAAATTCAATTCAAGCTATCATACTCTTGTCCATCTTCCAAACTATTTTTAGTTGGTGAATTTTAGATGAAATTTCTCACACATCCTTCATGCGACCGTTGATATTTCTTGAGGTACTAAACGACCGATTACAAAATGTACTTATGCATTTAGGCGTAATTCCTCGTCTTGCAATACCTAAGACTTAGCAGTGACTCCCAAACCAGTTGGTCTAAGGCACTAGGTGATAAAGCACCCTCGCTATATTTTTTATTTATGCTGCCTTAAGTAATTACAAAACCAATGTTCATTTTTTTTATCTCTTTATTCACCACTTATACTTTTATTTTATTTTACTTCATACCAAGGATTTTAGACAAGAACATTTCAAGGTATTCTCTACTATCCCAAGTTTCAAGATGTGTGTGTAAGTGCGTATAGTAGGGTATATATTTTCAGAATTTGGACTTAAACTTCAGAATTATTTTTCAGACTTATACTTAAATAGAGCTTTCAATACTTTTCCCTTATTTCGACTTAACCTAAGAACTGAACTCAAAATTTGCCTATTTCTAAATAAACCACAAGGACGTATATTTTTTACCGTTAAACTTTAAGAAATGTTATTTTTTAATTTACTAAGCTTAGGATCTAGTTTTTCCTCACTAATCAACCGTCATGTTGAACTTGAGTCAAATATGGCCAATATTGAAATTTTTAATTTTTGATTTTTATGGATTTTAAAATAAGTATGCAAATGCAAAAATGTACACATGAATGCGAAGGAAGAAAGCTTACCGAGCACACCCCCAAACTTAAACTTGATAGTGCCTTCACTGTCAGGCTACACTAAGAGGGTCAAAGTTGTCGGTACTCCCCTGTTTATTTATTTATTAAATAATTTTTTTATTATTAACAGAAAAAGAAAACAAAATATATATACACAAAAAGGTCCCCCCAAACTTAAGTGAAACAGTGTTTCCACTATTGCCATTTTTTAAAATCTCATAAACCTGTAAACTTGGGAGGAAAAATTTATTAACGGGGACATGAAATATGATCGTGAAAATCTCCCCCAAACTTATTTTTGGCTCACCACTTTGAGTTAAAAAAATTATTTTCAAGAGCCAAATTATACCCCCCAAACTTAAGTTAAACAATACTAAGCTTTTAAAGAGAGGGGTCAAAGTTATCGGTCAATGCCAAGCTTTGCAAAGACCAAAAGTCAACACTAACCATTCGAAGAATTTATCAGTGAAACGCATCGGTTGGTGGAAGAACATGTTGTATGGAGCCAAGAAGAAGTGGGGAAGAGATAAGTGGTGTAAAAGAAAAGGTTTACGTCTCGATTTGTAGAGACGAAACAATAATGGTGAACGGAAACGAGAATATGGATGATTAGGAATGGGAAGAATGGTCACATTCTCGTATGGGATAAGAAGAAATGGTGGTGGTTAGACTTCTTCAGGTGGAGATCGATTAATTATAAAATCCGTGTCGTTTAGGAATGCGAGTTCGTCGGCGAAAATATCTTCGAAACTTTCATCGATGGTCTGATTGAACGTTTCAATGTCAATAAGTGTCGCGCCAGAATTCAACACACTTGATTTTTCAAAAATTATGGAGATAGGAGACTCGTAAGGCTCATCTACCTTATTCTCAAAAGAGTCTAAATCAAGTTGTTTTTCTAGAATTATCGAACTCAAAATATCGGATTGTGATTCATTAACACTCGCTATCGTTAAAAGAAGATTAGAAGAAGAACCAGAGAAAGTGGGAGAAAGAAGTAGAATACGAACTTGAGGGTGGGAATGGAGTGTATAAATTAGCACAATTTGTAATGACCGATGTGTAAAAAGTGATTGTGCTAATCTATCAACCCACTGAGAAATGAGGTCAAATCCCTCAAGATTCGTGAGAAAACATGGGTACGTCGAACTTGGTAAACCAGACATTGAAAATGAAAGTGTAACGGTTTCTTGCAAGGTCAGAACAAGGATGAAGGGAAGTGATTGAGGAAGGGTATCGGTTAAAGACTCAGGAGGGTGTGCGCAGTCAATGAAAGGGATAGAATGAATTAGAAAATCCGACCCCTCAAGTAAAACTGCTTCATCCTCAATAATTTCCTCAATACTCTTCTCAAAATTTAGCTTATCCATGCAATTCTCATCAAGACGTATATGAAGTTCGGGAGAAACATTTAATGTCTCGGGATGATGAATTGGAAAGAAAAACTCATCCAAAACTGCTGGTTCATCATCTAAAACATTCCCTACGTCAATATCCTTGATCAAGTGAAAATCAAGTTTCTCAGACACCTCAACAAAAGCATGGATATCAATCAATTTAGGTTCTAGAGTGGAGGTGTAGATATCAAAAGGATTGGGTGTGGGTTCACTCGAAAGGGACCCTTCACAATCAAGCAAATCAAACACTACAAAGTCGCACAACTCATTACTCATTCTATCTTGAATTGATGAATCACGTGGGACACTCGATAAACATTCAAAACCAGAGTTGTGGGATTCAATTGGGGATTGGTATGTTTGATTTGGAAGGGTGTATAGCACACTTTCTCCACTCAAATTCTCAACCTGTCCTACCGCCTCATCATAAATTGGGAAATGTGGAGCTAGTTGGAAACTAGCTGCCGGTTCGTTAGGTTGTATGAGGGCGGCCATGGCCGCATTCAAATCCATCATCTGTTGGTACGACGCTACCCGGAAGTCTTCTAACGACTGTTCCAGACTAGACATGAGTTGTGACGGGGTTTCAGTAAAATATTCAAAGTTGTTTGGATACGTGAAACTCCTAAATGGTTGTGTAGAAGCAATGTCTAGGGAAGGTGCAAAAGTCGGGTAGGACTGGTAGAAATTGAATGGTTGGATAGGAGTAGGACCAACATTTGGATAAGAAGGTGAATGGAATTGTTGATCCAAAGAATTCGCAGTGGTGAAAGGAGTGAAAGATTGGTTACAAGATTGTTCAATATGTTCAACAATAGACATGGGTTTCGAAGTTACAACAGGACTCGAAAAAGGAGTATCAATGTAAGAAGGTTGTGAAGGTTGAAATGGTTGATACAAAGTGGATTGCGGAGTCCAATTGGTTGTCTTAGACACGTCCATTCGATCTTTCAAAGAAATTTTGGGTATCGAGGGGTCGTTCGAAATTCGGCCAAAGCAAGAACTGTAGGAAGTTATGTCTGGTTGTGGGTACCAAACTTCGGCAAGAGTTTTGTGAGGTGGGGTACCCATGTTAGAAGAGTGAAAAGGCAGGGGGAAAGGAAGTGGGTTTTTTAATATAAATTTATTATTATTATTATTATTATTATTATTATTATTATTATTATTATTTTTAAAAAAAATTGTTCGTTTTTGGAGTTTTGAAATTGTTTGTTTTTGAAAGAATACGGAATTATAGGACTAACTTTTACAAGCACAATCACAACATGCACAAAAACACCTAGAGCTAGGGTTTTCTAAGCCCACTAGACTGCTCCTAACTGTTCCAAAGTGACAAATTGTGAGATAACCCTCAAATCGTCTCTTCACTGTCAATTGTGGCCAGGTAAGCACAAATGAAAAAAGGAGGGTTCCATTCACGAATCACCATGAGACGGGCCTTTTAAAATTATCTTTCTCACTTGTCTAGCCTAGGCACCACAAAGTCAAGTTTAGATAAACGATTGAATGCCCACAACCTTCCTCTGTCCTAATGAGCACGATAGTTCTTAGTTGGCTGAGTCTAGATATTTTTTAATTAAATTCAAGAGTGATGCATATGCTTTTTAGTGATTTTTGGGGTCTTAGGAAGGGTAATGAAATCCCCACCCAATCTTAATTGGTGTTATAGCCCCTTAAAATCCGTATTAATTATACAAAGCAGGAACAACCACAATTCTAAAACACGTTCAAAAATTTTATTTTTGGTTGCGGCGCAAAGAATCCTGCATAAAAATTAGTTTATTGGAGGGGAAGAGAATTTGCGTAAAGAATGCTGCAGAAAAATTTGTCAGTGGAATTCAGAGGAGAGGAGAGGAGAAAAGATACTCACAGAGATTTTGGTTTGCTGACGTCACCCTTTGACCGCGGTTCCGCGGCTATTCAGACGTTTGACTGCTTCAAAGTTGTTCCCTGTGCTCAGTTTGTTTTCCTCTTTCTGTCTAGATCTCCTAAATATTGTTTTGTTCACTGAATTTGCTCTAGATCTGCACACTTGCACAAAAACCTTTCAAAAATAACAAGATGATTTTTATTTTTTTATTATTTTTTTTGTTTTAAATTTTTTCAATTTTTATCATTTTTAATATTTTTTTAGCCCAAAATTACACAAAGAAAGAAATTACCGTCTCCCCGGCAAAGGCGCCATTTGATTGTTGGAGATTTTCTGTGTTTAATTTTACTGCAATCAAGACGGTGTCGCTTGGTAGCTAGCCGGTTGAGTACGGGTCGATCCACAGGGAAAAAGAATCCTTTTCTTTATGTTCTAACGAGTTAAGTTCAATTAAGTTGGGTTTTGTTTTAAGATCTATGAATGAGAATAAGTTGATAAAAAGTTTGCTAGGATTAGGTTTATATTAGTTCGAAATAGGGATCTTCTCACTTCTTTCAATACCTTAGTTGTGAATAAAAGTGTTAGAGTAATCGGCAACAACGTGGATTAGCACGACTGGGAAAAAACTTAGTTTCTTCTTTTTGGTCCTTGTCCGTCAGTTCTTGGCTCTTAGCCCTTAGCCCTAACATCCGGTTAATTCAACAACAACTGATCTAACTAGGGAATCACCGCTATCATGTAGGATAGGGTGCCGTAGTGAGCGGATTATGGTTGAATTAAAGAGAGTCTGTATTAAAATTATTTGGGCAAAGAAAGGAGTGAGAGAGATTTCCTTCTCTCAAACATTCCCTTTCCTACCCCTAACAAGTGAGGAATTACTCACTCATTAGGAAGATAACAATAAAATTCATTTTTTTTAATTTTTATTAATGACCTTAATTGCAGATAAATAAAGAACAAATAAAAGTGCAGATAATAAATTGCAGATAAGAAGAATGCGAGATAAAATAAAATAAAAGACTTACTTTATTGATGACCTCTCAAGAATGCATTACAATTGAATTTAAAATTTAGATCTAGAATATAAAAAAAGGAATAAAAAAAATGAAGAGAGGCATGGCTAATTTGGTTTTGAACCCTCCTATTTATAGATAGGAAAAACCCTAGGTTACATTCTGATCTACACAAGAATTTACAAAACCACCCTAAGAAAACCAGGTCAAAGTACCGACACCCCACCGATATGTGCAGAGTATGGTCGCGGAACCACGGCAAAAGTGCCTGTTTGGCCGCAGTTTCGCGGCCATTTGGTGGGTTCATGGGCTCAAATTTTCAGGGTTTCTTCAAATTGCTTTTATCTTCTATTTTCTTCACTTGGTTTCTCAGAACCTCTTCAATTCTCTTCTAGATATTCAACAGTGGACTTTTGCCTTGAACTTCGCGTTGAAGTCTTGGACCTTGTGCTGCCCTTATGCTTTGTGCATTGAACTGTCTAATGATTTTCCATTTGTTCCTTGAACTGGTAGGCGGCATCATACAGATTTATCTGTTGTTGGTTGTAGTCTCACATTTATAGCGACTTTTCATGAATTTCACTGTAACGAGCTGAGAACCTGTAACCTGCAACTATTTAGCAGACATGGATCAAAAGTATCTACTTATATGCAATGTGATTAAGAATGGGTGATATAATGATGCAAAAATCTGATATGAACACCTTTCTTAGCGGTCTTTCCATCTTGGTTGACAGGTTGCACCTTAGACGGCTCCCAGATATTCTTGCAAAATTGGCTTTGTATCACAGATTGTTCGAATGAAAAGCCATGTACTTTCGGCAAGCTTCTCAACTTTTATGAGAAGTACTTAGGCATTCTGATGGGCTGCATCTTTTCGACATTCGGATTTATCACTTGTCATTCAACTGGTAGGGCTCAATTATTATCTAACTTGTGGAACAAAATTTTTTTGTTTTCCAATTTTCTCGGTAGGATATAGTAGGTCATCAGCTCTTCGACTGCATGAGTTTCAAGCGTATCAAGCTCTTTAAAGCGTTTGGGAGGAATCCTGGTGATATGCAAGTTTTCCTCTGACTCGTCGCCTGAATCGTTGCTTTTCGACTCTTACTTTAGGTTTGAGATGCATTTTCCTTGAACTCGATGCCTATTTCATCTTGTTCGTCCTCGATATCGCTTCCCAAGTGAGGTACTCGGGCGTGAGGCGTGACTCCAAGCTCTTCATCTTCTGTGTCACATCCCAGGTGGGGTACTCGGACATAGGTGGTGACTGCCGGTTGCTCTGTTTTAATTGGGACTTTCATAGATTCGGCTTTTACCCTCAACTTTCTATGCTTTTCTTAGAAGTATCTGGCATCTTTATAATGCACTTCGTGCACATCGAAGGGATGAATGTCGCCTTTGATGCAGTGCACTTTGCCATCTTTGATATACTTCATGCACTGATGCAGGGTCGATAATGCTGCATTATACTCGTGTAACCAGGGCCTTCCCAGCAGTGCTTTATAAGATGCATCAATATTCAACACATGGAATTTCGCTTCACTCTCTAGCTTGTCGAACCTTAACGGAAATATGATTGACCCTAACTTTTTAGAGCTTCGAGAATCGAATCCAGAGATAGTGATCTTTTCTCTAGACAGATGATTGACATCTAGGGCTAAAGACATTAAGGTTTTTATTGTCATCAAGTTCATTAAAGATCTAGGAACGATAAGGATCCTTTTAACCCTCACATCTTCACAGATGGCCGTCACATATAAGGGTCTGTTGTGTTCGAGTGTTCCTACCAAAAGATCTTCTTTCCCGAAGCTCAAGTTAGCTACATTTGCTTTATACAAGCCTTCTTTCATATTTGCTTCAGCAAAGTAGGCCTGAAAATGCTCGGGATCTTATAGAACTGCGATCAACGAATCTCTCAAGTCTTTTGACATTATGTGCACTTCATAAATACTTATGAGCGACGACAACTTCTTCAGATGCGACAATATGTTCTAGTCGACCATCGGCTTTTTGGGGCCGACTTTGAAACAAGTTCGGGTACAAACCCTTCTTCGATTTCGATGTCTTGCTCAGCGGGTTGTTTCCCCTTATCAGTTTGCTTGCCTTTGTTTTTATCTTTTGAATTGTAGATAGGTGAAGGAAGCTGCTTGCCCCCTCTTAGTTCAGTGGCTGCAGCTAAAGGCTTATGGCTCCTTTCTTCATTTTCAGAGTCGGAGTCGAATCCACTCACATTGCGGGGTTAATCGGCAATGGCCCTACACACTTCTTTGTTTTTAGCATAGTTCTTTGCCCAAGCTTTCTTTTTCATGCCCGATGTCGAGGCTTGATTTTTTTCCAAAGTGGAAATAGAGTTATCCTACTTCTTAATTTCTTCAGCTGCTTTTGGTTCATTTATTGCGAGAGGACACGTCGTTTCGATCATCCCTTTCTTTTTTGCTGAACCCTTCCTTTTATAATAGCGTCTTGCATGAATTTTTCTTTCCGTGTTCGACACCGGAATTTCATTACTCTCTGCAGCGGTAGCGTTATTGTCCCATTCAGGGATATTTTGCAGTGCCTCCAATTCAGCTCTCGCACGTTCATATGCTTGGCTTTCTATTTGGCTCCTTAACTCGTAACCGGGACGCCACAGGATGTTCATTTCTAGTCGATCGGGCAGGAATACAAGATTTGATATTTTCCTTCGGACTTCATCTATAGCCTCTTCCTACAGGTCATCGACTCTTCGGACTTCGGTTCTTAAGGAGACGACTTCTTCCTCGTGCGCCCTCAGAGAATTAACAAAGTTGTGGGCCATGGCGCCCAGATATGTAAGCTTTGATTCTAAATTTCTTTTGTTGGAGGATACTTTCTTTTTGCCTGATATTCTTACACCCCTTCTTGCATTTCTGGCTGTGGATCTTTCGGGTAGAAGACTCTTTTTAGCGGAGTAGAAACCATCGCTATTATCAGTTATATATTCGTCATTGTGAGAGAAGACATCATTAACTTCGGGTTCATAATTGTCGCTAGACGAGGCAGAGTTGTGAAGAGAGGGCCCTTCGGGGAAATCTTCTGATTCCTTATCCGAATGATGAATATTATATATCACTCTGCAGACTTCCACTTGAAATACTATTGAGTCGTTATTTTTTTCAGGGACCGGACCCATCTTATTCATTCACTGATACTCCTATCTAGTTTTCCTGGTCATAGTTTTCTTTTCCTCGACCATCTTCATCTCAAAGTTGAGGCGGAGGCTTCATTCGGCTCTGACGCAGAGACACATGCCGGTACTTTGCCTTCATCATCTTTCGGGGAATAAGAACCATTGTCCGCTCTTCAAGCATTTCGGCCAGATCATAAATCCGCTCCTGGTTAGGCTGTATAGCTTCCATTTAAATGTTGGCCATATTCGTCAGGTTATTTTTCAGCATGTGAATACGCATGTTCAGCAAGGCCGTTCTTTGTCGCATCTTGCTTCTAAGGGGTATGATTTCTGTATTTTTGACTCTTAACGCTCTTGCAATCATATCATTCACCCCATCCTTTGAAAGAGAGGGTGGATCATTTACCTGGGGAAGCTGCCCTGTAGGCTCTTGGTCGGACCATACGTTTATAATATCGCAGGTTTCCACCAACAATGCCTCATCATCTGACTCGAAGTTAGAGTATTCGTCTTCAAATAGGTGTCGCATGTAGTCCTCCAAGGTGATCGGGGAGATTGCCCCTGTCCATACTCCTCCAAAGGGTCTATGTACTGTTGGATTTCCGATTTGATCTCTTTGCTCTTTTTCGGTTTCACCGGCTTTTTGGCCTTTTTCTTCTTACTTTTAAAAGTTGAAGGTAGTTGTGCTTTTGACTTAGAGGTAGAGGGTGAGTTAGCTGATACGCGGAATTCGGTTTCTTCTGGCTCTACTTGAGGGTGCAGAGAACCTTTCCAAGTGACGCCAGGATCTTCATGAAGCTGCTTTAGCATTTTCTTCATCTTGGAGGATAAGAACGTTTCCCATTTTCCTACATCAAACCTGTTCTCTTTCCAAAATAGGTTGACTTCGACCATATTTGTATGTTCGGTTAGGATATCAGCCAAGATGTTCTTAGACAAAGTTAGAACACCTGCTTTGTACTGTTGTTCGCCCCAATTCTTGAAGACGTAACAATCTTCAACAGGATGACTTAGTTTTCTGTGATAGGGGTAAAACTTCGAATCATCTGACTTATTGGCTTGATCTGGGCGCTTGCTTTCTGAGGCTGTAATAACTTCTCTCTTAACGCGTGGTCGAAGATTTTCCTCATCTTGTCTCTTAAGAACGGATACTTTTTACTCATCTTCTTTTGTAAGGACGGACCTTTTTTCGAGCCATGGCCTGATGTCGATTCAGAGTCATCCCTAAGGACATGTACGGAATTCCCCCAGCCGGCAGAATGTTGGTGACAAATGCCGATTTATTGGCATCCTTTTTATATTCCTTTTTAGGATGATATGGCTGTTGTGCTGACTCAAGATTCTCAAGAACCGCTGCTTTATCAATAAGATCCTGGAAGGTGGTGCTATTGGCTAAGAGCAGGAATGAGACGATCCAGCCGCCAATATTTCTCATTATCAACCCAACAGCCTAAGATTCTTCTTGCTCCTGCTCACATTTCATACTCAGATTACTCCATCTTGTGATGTACTTGGTTGGTGTCTCATCCTTCTTGGGGTTGTCGGCAATCAAATGGGCAATGGTGATCTTCTCACTTGCATTGGCGAACCGCTGCACAAATTGCGTTTCGAGCTGCGTGAAGGTTTTGATAGAGTCATTTGGAAACTCTGAATACCATTTGAAAGTAATACTGCAAAGACCGCTGATGAACTGCCTGAGGAGCAAGGCATCATTGCCTCGGTATTGCTGCACATCGCTTTGAATTGCGCGACGTGTTGCCAAGAGCTTCCGGTTCTGCTGAATTGGTTCAATTTAGGAATAATGTATCCCTTTATATATTGGATTTGACCATATTCAGCAGGATATGGCTTTACTTTTCCGATCATTTTCTGAGAGATCTCTGACGCCATCATGCTCTTTACCTGGTCGGCAATCAAGACATTGATTCGTGACTTCGTTATGGCCTCACCATTCTCGGTTTGAGTAGTTCTTGGTTGAGCAGACCCGACGCTATTGCTGGCTCATTCATTGGATATCATCACCGGGGGAATGATTGGAGCTGGAGAGAGACCACAGACCTGGGGCTAATATTGGCTCGTTTGTTGATTATTATCACTGGGGGAATGATTGGTGCTGGAGAGACACTACAGGTGGTCTCTGTGTTTGTTGCTTGACTCTGGCATGAGTCACTTCGAGCGACCCAAAGGCTTGTGGTTGTTCAGGTGTGGTGGTCCTGACTGGCTTGGTGTCTTGGGCCATCACTATTTCTGTCAGGCTCTTGAGCATTGCAGCAAGGTCATCGACTTGTTGTTTCAGGGTGGCGATATCATCATCTTTTTGTCTTGACTCGAAAGTGGGATTATCAGCAACTGGGAATGGATCATTTTCATCTCCCTCGCCGTCGCTTGTGGGCAGGTGTGATGACTCAGCTGCACTTGTTGATTTGTTTCTTCTGGCTTGTCAATCAGCTTTGGCGGTTGATTTAGGCGGAGGCACTTCACCTATCACATACACTGTATGGCTTTGAGTCTCACTGCGTCTTTTGAAATAGACTTCTGGCAAAGCGGACCGTTCATTTCTGATTTCATCAACGATAATGAAGGAACGTATCTTTCTGGTAGGAGTGCGATTGTAACGACTCTGAATTTACTGTACGGAATTTTCCAGTTTAATGTACAGAAATGAGTTATGCAGCCTGAGTTTGAGTTATAAGTAAATTTTATTAAATAACAACAAGAAACAACTTGTAACTCACTAGTAAAGCCTTGCACTACTATGACGTAGCCCCTGTGTTCGATCCTCATCAGACACATTAAATTTTTCTGATTTTTTTCTTAACTTTTTAGAAGCCCAAAATTTTACATGTGCAATACACAGAAAAATGAAAAGTCAGAAAATCAAACATGTGGAAAATGGAGCAAACCCTAATCTTATCTGGTGACACGAATCTCAAAGCCAAACACTGCAAATCGACCGGCCAAAAGCTTGAGAAAACCGGCGCCGACGGCTGGATTAAGTCCAATTGTCCCCGGGCTTTGCACACAAACCCTTCACCTACCCCTAACTCCTCTACACTGTTTGATTTCCCTGCAATAAAATAGAGACCCTTCATTTCACTATTAAACCAAATTTTAATACTTTTTAATCCAAATTTTAAATTCCAAAACTCTAATTTTCCACTATAAATACCACCCCACATTTTGGTTCAGCATCATTCTGAATTTTCCAGCCAAAACTCTCAAAAATTTTCTAAGTACAAGTGGAGTAAAGAGGAGTTAGCAAGCGGTCAAATTTTCTAGCCAAAACTCTCATCCTCCTTTCTTCAAGCTTTCTTTAAGCCTCCTAACTTGTAAGTCCCTTCCAAACTTCATTTCTCTTCTTTAAAAATTCATTTTAAAATGTATATCGGTAAGTGGAATTAATACCGATATCACTTTTTCCAAATCCTATAACTCCAATTCCTTTTATCTTTGGTCAAACAAAATTCTTACACAATACTTATAATCTTAATTATAAATGTTTAGAATAAATTTTAACCTAGAATTTCATACAAAATAACTTTAATTTAAGTTTTTCATTTAAAATACCATGAACTTTAAATATCACCTCTTTTAGTTTTTGCTTAAACATACCTTTAGGAAAACTTCACGGGGTAACGACCTACTCCTCACATACACTCTTGTTCCATAGCACGATGCCTTTGTGTAAATTTTGGTTACGAAGAAAATATTACATTAAAATGCCACTCACTTTAAAAATGATTTTCTTTTAAAACTGTACTTCAAATTCCTTTGCGATTATGCCTCTGCAACCCTCTTTAGGGACCCGCTATTGGATGGTGCAGATTATCGTACATCCTTGGGCTAGTAGAGCGAGATGCAGACCTCCTCACGGAGCATTCAGTCTCGAAAGGTTTTAAATACGGTTTTTAAGAAAAACGCATTTTCTAATTAAATAAAATTTAATTTTTAATAATTATATAAAAATTACAAATGCATATATTTTCAAAATATAATAAACTTACATTTTTTTAAAATGAAAGAATTACAAGTTTCACTAAAATACCATCAAGATACCAATAAAAGACAAGTTTTACAATAAAATACCATGAACTTTCCAAGTTAAGCAATCATCACTAAAATACCTCAAATCCTTAAAATTCATATCCATGAAAATCCTAAATAATATAAATAAATTTTCGAGGTTTATTTTGAAATTTTATTAAAGATATTTTTCATAAAACCCCTCGAGTTATATAAAACAATATTTAAGGATTTTAGTAAATATAGATTTAAGCGAGATCAATTCTCTTGAGCCCTAGGGAACTGGAGAAAGTGAGTGCTTGCCTATTTAAGGTAGAAAACTTAACGGAGTTATCAATGGTAATTGTCTTGCAAAAGAACACAAATCCTTCCGTCCATATGCAGCAGTTACCGATGACTCCCGAACCTAATTCAAGATCTAAATCAGTTTTCAAATGTTTGACTCAGTCAGAGTCCAATTCAATCCTGAATCTAAAGTCAAATATGAATACTTGAACATGAACATGAATACTTGAATTCAAACACCAATATCAAACATGAATACTTGACTTGACTTAAGCGAACCATGGCTATAACTTGACCTGACTACTTGAATACATGATTACATCCTGAACATGACTACTTGAACAATTTGCATCCATGGTCTCGGCAAGACTTCTAAACATAACCCATACAATACATTACGCGGGGATAACAGGGTAGATTGGTATGGAATGTATTAACGTGGCACGAGATGGTCACTTAAAAGATACCTACATGAACTCCCGTGCCGTTGTCCCATGGGTTTTGACGGGGCCTTGTACTACATGTTACCATAGTCCACGTGGTAAGATGGACTCCTCTCGTATACACAAATACCTTCTGTACCAAGATACAAATAACTACGTTAGAATAACAAGCATATACCTGTACAACTTACCAGTATCATTTCACATTACTTGTTATATTCCATTCCTTCTTTTGGGGACTAGCGCTCGCTGACGACATTCCTGTCTTTTCTTTTTTTGGAATGTTCGTCAAGAGGACCGAACTCTCAGGAGATCGAGCCTAGCCAGAAGGACTTGGACCAGCTCACTGCCCAGCTGGACTTCTATCCCTCCTTGTATTTACTTTCAGTTTGTATGCCACTGTTTAGGCACTGTTTATATCATTGTATCTTTTCATTTTCAAACAGTTGTATGTAAAATAAATGTAAATAAAAGTTTCTGTTTATTTTTATATCTCTTGTCATTCTTTTGTATTTTATATATATTGCTTAATTACGCTTAACGTATTTATTTTTTAGTAAATATGTTGCGGCCCGCCACATCACCGTTTCCGTCTACTGGGAAGCGGGGCATGACATGTTTTACTGGCGGTCCTTGCAGGTCTGTTCTGCATGAAGACTTAAGAAATACATTATAAGAATTATAAGAATCGGCAACTATATATTCCTTACATTTATAATTCCTTGAATCTATCTTAACTTTTCTTTTTCTATCAAGGTCATGGATTCTCCCAACAACACCAGTACCAACGTCAATGGCAACACTCCACCGCCTACTTTACTACCACCACCTACCGTTGCAGCTCCCATCAACGAACAAACGGTACTGCTTGAGGCAATCAAGAGCCTCTTGGATGGTTGGCAGCAGCAGACTGCTATCCTGATGCACCGCCCCAAAGCCGAGGCATCCGGAGTCGAGCAATTCTGGGCACTGCACCCAAAACACTTTTTAAGAAAAGAGAGCCCACTAGAGGCGGAAGAATGGGCTCAATCGATAGAAGATGACCTGACAGTAGCACCAGTGCCAGAGATTGCTTGGGTGAGGGTTGTGAAACTGCAACTAACAGAAAATGCCAGAGTCTAGTGGAAGGCTGAAGAAAGCCGTCTCACCCAACCTATCGAATGGAAGACGTTTCTCTATATGTTCAATGCGAAATACTTCCCTGAGACTGCCCGTTTCGACATGGAATAGCAGTTCATCCATCTACAACAAGGCTCGATGTGGGTCAAGTCTGTGGATAAATACGATGCTGACTTTACCATGCTTAGCAGGTAAGATATTGTCTCAAATTCAAATTCCTAAACTCACTCAGTACACTGCTAACACAAGACCGTAACAGGTTCGCGGCTATTCCCCTCCGAACGGCGTGGCGGAGACGCGATAAACGTCTTGCTAAGATTCGGGACAGATGCTATTTGGTTTTATCCGTCTACTTCTCCGAAGATGCCAAGTTGATTTATGGCACCATGTATCGGAGGTTTAGACGGATGCGTCCGATGTAGCAGACTTCGTCAGATTCCCCCTCGCTTGAGGGGTTTTTGATTGTGGGGACGCTCTTCCCTGCAGGCGCAAGCCCCTGCAGTTAATTACGTTACCGCATCGCGGTAACCACTTTCTCCTTCTCCAGAAATTTCATTTCTTGTCTTGTGTGTTTGTTTTGTTTGTGGATGCCCGTAGATTGTATACGGAGACTAATTTATGTCGTCGCCCGTAGGACGTGGATTAGTCCAAATCCGTATTTTCTTAGATTTGGGTTTGGTGTTTTAGTTTAAGGATACGTTAGTCATATTGAGGCTAAGATCAACTTAAACGTTCGTTAAGGATACGTTAGTCTGATTTGAGACTAAGATCGACTTAACGGAAAGAGCATTCCAGTTTAGGGACGTAGTGGTCCATTTAATATATGGTCGTCGGGACCCGTCACCTCTCTGACGACGTTGAAGGATTACAACGACAGGTGTCAGAGGAGTTCAGAGATGTACCCTAGAACCAAAGTTGATTGGGAGTTTTATAGTCTAATTTGAATGTTTAAGGATACGTTAGCCAGATTTGAGGCTAACATCAACTTAAACGGGATCGTTTAGATCCGACAAAAGAGCGTTTGGGGGCTCTATTGTTCTAGTTTAGGGACGTAGTGGTCCATAGGTAGTTTAAGGACATTGCGGTCCATTGCCAGTTTAGGGACATGGTGGTCCATCATTCCCATTTGGGGACGAACATTAGTTTAAGGACATTTCGGTCCAACGTTCCCATTTTGGGACGAATATTAGTTTAAGGACGTTTCGGTCCACGAGTTTAAGGACCCCCCAGTCCGTATCGATGTGTGGTTGTCGGGACCCATCACCTCTCTGACGTCGTTGAAGGATTACAACGATAGGTGTCAGAGGAGTTCATAGATGTACCCTTGAACCGGATATAAATTGATTTAAGAGAGCAGTCTTGCTCAGTCAATTTAATTTGAGGACTTACGGCCATGATTGGGCTAAGTCCAGTTGAGAATATTCAACGTTTTTATTTCCGGCCTATTAGGCCTGTGCGAGGGCTTTGCCCCTGTTTAATAATGCACTGCATTTTATTCTGGCCTGCTAGGCCTTTTTGATTTGGGCTCTGTCCCTTTATAAATGATTCAGAGCATCTATTTGGGCTCTGCCCTTCTTTAAAATAATGCATTGCATTTAATTAGGCCTGTTAAGTCTTTCTTAATTGGGCTTGGCCCTTCTGTAAATAATGCAGTGCATTAATCAAACTGACAGTGGCCATGTGGCCTGTCAGGCGCTTTGCGCCAATCATAGAGCGCAAGCGCATATGGAGATGACACGTGTCATGCTCGGGTGAGCGCAAGCGCAACAGCGCGGTGCGCTGCGCTGTTGCGCTGCTGACACGTGGCGCGCTCTGATGAGTTGCGCCAACTTCAGAGAGCAATGCTCTATCTTAAAAGCGCACAGCGCAAATGGCCTTGGAGCTGACACGTGGAGCTCTCTGGTGGCTTGCGCCAACTCAGGAGCGCAACAATGCAGATTTTGCAAGTGCAGGGCACTATTCAATAACTTGATCCAATTTTGGATTCAAGAAAGGAATCTTTAAGATTCCAGAACCGATGGTTCATAAAAAAAAGTGCAAGGCACTGTTATTATTATTTTTTTATTTATTGGAGATCATTGATCTTGTTCTTAGATCAATAATCTATTCAGAAGAAATTCTTCTTTTTTTATAAAGGTTTTTACCTTTTTTCTCTTCTTGAGTTCTTTTCACAATTTTTCAGAGCTCTCTCTATTCTCTGTGTTGTTGTTTTTGATCTTGATGTTCATGATTGAATTGGGGTCTAGGGGCCTTTATATAGTGCCCATTAATTTGTTAAATTTGTTAAAGAGGTCCTTCTCTAAGTGATTTGGGGAATTTTCTCCACCGTTGGATCTTTGATCCAAGGGCTTCTGTTTTACAGAAGACAATCTTCTTATTTTAACAAGAACAGAAAGATCTTATTAGAATTTTAATTCTGTTTGGCACAGATGCACCAGCGCTTGACACGTGTCGCACAGCACAGAGCGCAGCGCAACTGCGCAAGCGCGACTGCGCAAGCGCGACTGCGCTGCCACGTGTCGCACAGCGCAACTGCGTTGCCACGTGGCGCGCAGCGCAACTGCGCTGCCACGTGTCGCGCAGCGCAGAGCGCAGATCATCTGAAGTGTTGCTTCATTTATTTTAACTTTAATTTTCACTTCAATTTTAAAACAGAGCTTTGCTCTGATTGGGGGAAACAGAAGCGTTGCTTCGTCTCCCACCTTGGAATTCGAATAGAACTTTGCTCTGATTGGGGTAAACAAATGCCCCCCACCGTTGCGCTTACGTGGCCCTCCAAACGCGAGCGCAGCGGTGGCAGAATTCCAACTGTCGCGGCAACTCTTGGAAGTTGAAAGGGCATTTGATGCCTATAAATAGGACCTTTGGTCCTCCACAGATGATCATCATCTTCAAAATTATACTTTCAGAATCTTAGAGCCCTGCTCTTTATTTTCAAGAACTCCAAGAGTTAGACTCTTAAAACTTTTAGGTAAAAATTTTAATTTAAATTAAATTAAATTAAATTAATTTTCATTAACAGAGCCTTGCTCTCAATAGATCCCTGATCTGAAGAAAACCCATTTAGGGTTTCACTTAGCAGAGCTTTGCTCTAAAGGGGTCTAAGGAGAACTAAGGAGAACCCTATTAGGGTTCCATTAATAGAGCTCTACTCTCTAAAAGATTTTCTTTGTATTTTCTCAGTTCATCAATGGAGCTTTGCTCCTTTCAAATCATACAAAAGAACTCTTAGGAGTTTTTCATGGATCTTGGAGTTTAAAGATGGCATTTTATTCCTCGATGCATTATATCGTTTTGCTTAATCAGTCTCTCTGATAATTTTGTTGATTCTCTTTTGCAGAAACAATGGACGCCCACATGTATGATCTTGACGAGATCATCTCTTACGGGGATATCCGCCGACTTGGTCATTCTCAAAATCGGGAGCTCACAAACGTGGAGTGTGCTGAAATCATGAGCCGCTTCGATGCGTATAACGGTCAACTGCTTCCCATGCGTTCCTCCCTCCTGAAGCTTATCGTGGGAGCCATCTGGGAAGCGCTTCCCTTATTCTGTTCCGGTGTGCCGCTTAAGGCGTTGGATGTCGCCGAGGATAAGGTGCACTCGGTGTACCTGATGAACCTAATCTCGAAGAGACGGCGAGACAATTTTGTTGATCTCTTGCACCAGGCCTTCCGACAGTCCGCCATTCTTGCTGCCTACCAGAGGGTGGAGGACATCAGTGGGGATCCCGACGCCCGTGCTCGCGAAAGGAAGCACACCAGGATGGTTCGCCAAG
Source organism: Agapanthus africanus (assembly GCA_030015575.1). Classification (NCBI taxonomy): domain Eukaryota; kingdom Viridiplantae; phylum Streptophyta; class Magnoliopsida; order Asparagales; family Amaryllidaceae; genus Agapanthus; species Agapanthus africanus. The sequence goes on along the minus strand of CM057337.1, from coordinate 71,638,909 downwards.
CTTGGAAAGTCTTGGACAAGGTCACTTTTGAGTTCCTCAATCCCTGTCCAGGATCTGAGGTCTTGCCATTGTAATCTTTTGGACAATGTCTTTGTTTATTTTTTTTATGCTTGTGAGAACCCTTTGCAATATGAATGGAAAATTTCTATTTCAGCTTGTCTTATTTCTCGTTCTGAGTCTTTTGCACATGCATGAATGAATGTGTCTCAAATGCTTGATCAAATGCCCATCGGGTGTTCTTTCTGTCGCTTTCTTCTTTCTTTTATTATCAGTATGCTGCCTTAACAACATGGTTGACAGATAATAGAGTAAGCATTTTGGTTTCTTCAAGAGATATCGATGGCTTAGGCCGCAGGTTCAGATCTGCCGCCTAAGACTTTTCAACTCTATGAGCCGTGAGGGTCTCATGGAGACTTTTCTCCCTACAGATCGAGAGGATCTCGTAGGTGGATTTTCTCCTTAGGAATTGTGAGGATTCCTAAGTGCGTTTTCTCTTATAAGTCGTAAGGATCTTTTAAGAGAATTTTCCCTCTTACAAGTCGAGAGGACTCGTAAGCGGTTGTTTCCCTCCTTGTCGAGATTCGACTTTGGAGAGTGAGACCCATGGATAGTATGCAAGAGACCGTTTTAGGCCGACTTGCAGGGTCCCAGTGCTTATGAAACAAGTTTTTTAATCCCTGCTGCTTAAGGCTTTATCTTGCAAGTTGAGATGAATCGGGAAGTTCTCGCGGAGACACTGGTTTCTCTGCGGGCCGACGTGAATTAGGAGGCTCTCATCAAGGACGCTAGTTTCCCTGAGTTGAGGAGTTTGCCAAGGACACTGGTTTCCCTGGGGTTGAAACGAGTCGAGATGTTCCTGCAAAGACGCTAGTTTCTCTGCGGGTCGACGCGAATCGAGGTGTTCTCGTCAAGGACACTGGTTTCCCTGAGTTGAAGTATTTTGCCGAGGACGCTGGTTTCTTCGGGGTTGAAACGAATCGAAGTATTCCTGCGGAGACACTGGTTTCTCTGCGGGCCGACGCGAGTCAAGAAGGCTCTCATCAAGGACGCTAGTTTCCCTGAATTGAGGTATTTACCAGGGATACTGGTTTCCCTAGGGTTGAAATGAATCGATGTATTCCTGCGGAGACACTGGTTTCCCTGAGGGCCGACGCGAATCAGGAGGCTCTCATCAAGGACGCTAGTTTCCCTGAATTGAGGTATTTGCCAGGGACACTGGTTTCCCTGGGGCTGAAACGAATCGATGTATTCCTGCAAAGACGCTAGTTTCTCTGCGGGTCGACTTGAATCAGGATGTTCTCGTCAAGGACACTGGTTTCCCCGAGTCGAAGGATTTTGCCGAAGACACTGGTTTCTTCGGGGTTGAAACGGATAGGATTATTCCTGTGGAGACACTGGTTTCTCTGAGGGCCGACGCGAGTCAGGAGGCTCTCATCAAGGACGCTAGTTTCCCTGAATTGAGGTATTTGCCAGGGACACTGGTTTCCCTGGGGTTGAAACGAATCGATGTATTCCTGCAAAGACGCTAGTTTCTCTGCGGGTCGACGCGAATCAGGATTTTCTCGTCAAGGACACTGGTTTCCCTGAGTCGAAGGATTTGGCCGAAGACACTGGTTTCTTCGGGGTTGAAACGAATCAGAGTATTCCTGCAGAGACACTGGTTTCTCTGAGGGCCGACGCGAATCAGGAGGCTCTCATCAAGGACGCCAGTTTCCCTGAATTGAGGTATTTGCCAGGGACACTGGTTTCCCTGGGGTTGAAACGAATCGATGTATTCCTGTAAAGACGCTAGTTTCTCTGCGGGTCGACGCGAATCAATATGTTCTCGTCAAGGACACTGGTTTCCCTGAGTCGAAGCCGAAGACACTGGTTTCTTCGGGGTTGAAACGAATCGGAGTATTCCTGTGGAGACACTGATTTCTCTGAGGGCCGACGCGAATCAGGAGGCTCTCATCAAGGATGCTAGTTTCCCTGAATTGAGGTATTTGCCAGGGCACTGGTTTCCCTGGGGTTGAAACGAATCGATGTATTCCTGCAAAGACGCTTGTTTCTCTGCGGGTCGACGCGAATCAGGATGTTCTCGTCAAGGACACTGGTTTCCCTGAGTCGAAGGATTTGTGGTGGTCTTTCAGGTTTTATGTAAGTTACCGTCAGAACCGTGAAGCTAGGAATTTGATCTTTGCTTCGTTTGCTGGCACCGCGTCTGCTGCATCAAGACGAATGTCGCGGTTGTCTCTAGGCTGTTGGTGAACCGTCGAGATTTGGCTTCGCTTTCTGGCGGAGCCTGTTGGGAAGGTATGGTTCCTTCTTTGTTTGTGCCCTTGGATTGTATACAGGGATCGACGTGATCTCACCAGTAGGGCGAAAGTTTCATCATTTTTTTATTGCTTTATTTCCGCGATGCTCTATCATTTCAGCTTTTATATCGCGAAGGTCGCGATTGCCCAATCATTTCGGCTATTTTTCGCGGTGCCCAATCATTTCGGCTATTTATTTTATTTTTACTCGCTGCTTTTTATTGTGAGTTGTCCAATCATTTCGGCTGTTTTATATGAATACGTTTTTACTTGCTGCTTTTTATTGCAAGTTGCCCCATCATTTCGGCTGTTTCGTATGCATGTGCGGCCTACTGGCTTTTCGCCGTAAACCTGGAATTAGACACCGGTTTCGGCATCAGCACCGCTACAACTGGGATATTACCATGAGCGAATCATCATTTGCCTCTGTCGATGTCGAACAAAGGTGGCTTAGCGAACAGGGTTAAGGTCCTGTTGACTAAGGCTTTTGACTTCATGAGCCGTAAGGGTCCCACAAAGGTATTTCTCCCTACAAGTCGTGAGGATCTTATAGGTGTATTTTCTCCTTAGGAATCGTGAGGATTCCTAAGTGTATGTTCCTCTGTAAGTCGTAAGAATCCTACAACAGGGTTTTCTCCTTATAAGTCGAGAGGACTTACAAGGGTCGTTCATCATGCGAACATATCCCTATTCACGGATGGGACTTGGTTAAGGAAATGTTTATTCGCGCCCGTGGATTGTATACAAGGGTCAGAATTGAACCACTTGTAGGGCAATATCGAAGGTTGTGGAGGTTGCTTAAGCACAGGTTTAGGTCTCTGTAACTTAAGACTTTCAAATCTTATGAGCCGTGAAGGTCCCATAAGAGGGTTTTCCTTACGAGTCGTGAGGATCTCGCAAGTGTATTTTCTCCTCAGGAATCGTGAGGATTCCTAAGTGTATTGCTCCCTTGTGAGTCATAAGGATCCCACGCGGGTGGTTTCTCCTTACAAGGTTGAGAGGACCCTGTAAGTGTCATTTAACGAGGTTGCGCCCTTTCGGGTTTTCACAAACACTCGCCGGTAGTCCTGCTGTTTTTACTCATGGAGCCTTTTCGGGTTTTCATCCGTGCCCATTTTGCTTATGGACATACCGTTTATTATTTATTTATTTATTATTTTTTTATACTCTTTTTTTTTACGAGGTCGCGCCCTTTCGGGTTTTCACGAACACTCGCCGGCAGCCCTGCTGTTTTTACTCACGGAGCCCTTTCGGGTTTTCATCCGTGCCCATTTTGCTCATGGACATACCGTTTATTTTTTTATTTTTTATTTTTTATTTTTATTATTTTTTTTATATTCATCTCGTCAGCCTAAGGATGCTGCGGTAGTGGTTTAAGGACGTTTCGGTCCGTCATTAGTTTAAGGACGTTTCGGTCTGTCAGGAGAAGGCCGGCTACTACTTACAGAGCTTGAGCTTAGGAAGATAACGAACGGACATAGTCGTCGTCATCTATCATTGACCTAGGCTGTGGCTCATCAAGCGTAGTATTTCTTCAGGAAGCGACCGTTTATTGGCCTGAAAGGCCTTTCACCGTGCATATTCATGAGTAGATAGGCTCCACCCTGATAGACCTTGTCTATTATGTATGGGCCTTCATAGTTCGGCTCGAATTTTCCCCGCTTAGCACGATTGGGGATCATAGGTCTTTTGACCACTAGCACGAGTTTGCCTTGGCGGAATGTCCTCGGCCTAGTCAATCTTTCATATGAGCGCGTCATCTTTGCTTTATAAGCCTCCATATTTTGTTGCGCTATGAGCCGGGTTTCATCAAGGGCGTCAAGCTCCTCAAGCCGAAGGTGAGCATTTTCTTCGTCCGTCGGCTCGTAGTGGACTGCCACTCATAGAGAAGGCAGCTCTATCTCGAGGGGGAGTACTGCTTCTGTACCGAATACCAACGCGTACGGCGTTGTGTTCGTGGCTGTCTTGAACGTAGTTCGATATGCCCAGAGAGTTTCTTGCAGTCTCTCATGCCAGTCCTTCTTATTTCGGGACACCGTCTTTTTCATGATCTTCATCAGGGTCTTGTTGAAGGCCTCGGCTAGACCATTAGCTCGCAGATTATAAACCGAGGAATATCTCCAGTCTATATTGTGTTGTTGCGCGAAGCGACTGATTTTGTGGCTTCTGTAAGCTGGCCCGTTATCGGAGATGATCCATCTCGGAGTTCCAAACCGATATATGACGCGCGTCTTGAAGAAATGGAGGATATTCTCCGTATTTACCTCCTTTAACGGTATTGCTTCTGCCCATTTGGAGAAATAATCAGTCGTCGCCAGGATGAAATGATGTCCCCTGGACGATGCTGGTTCGATAGGGCCGATTATGTCAGTTCCCCACATTTCGAACGGCCAGCTAGCCACCGTTGGATGTAGTGGATTTGGATGCTGATGGATGAAGTCCCCATAGATCTTCCATGAGTGGCATTGCTTCGCATATTCGAGGCAGTCCTGAATCATCGTGGGCCAGTAGTAACCCATCCGTTTAATCTTCAACTTTATCTTTGGGCCTGCTTGGTGAGAACCGTAGAGTCTGTCGTGAACTTCCTGAACGACTCTTTTTGCCTCTTCATGTCCCAGACATCTCAACCACAGAGAATCAAACGACCTCTTATACAGAGTATCATTGAGAAGGCGAAAGACAGAGCTCGTTTCATAAGCTGATGTCTTGAGGACGCATCTTCGGGCGTTCGACGGTATTTGAAGTAGTCTATAAAGACTTCTATCCAATCCTCGGTCTTTTCCCGGTCTTTTATTTGCAAGGTCGTCTGCTCAGTCGCTCCCTTTTCTTCAGATGATTCCGGAGATATTTCTGCTGGGGCAAGCACCCGACGGCTTTGTACCACGATTCTGACGTCATCCAGGTTCTCGTCAGCCAGTTCTTTGGCGAGCTTGGCCAACGCATCCGCTTTGCTGTTTTCCGCACGCGGTATGTTTTCCAAAGTGTAGGAAGGAATTTGGGTCAACAGTTGTTGCACGTTTTCGCCGTACTTCACCAACTCTGGCTTGTACGTCTGGTAGTCGCCGTTTACTTGATTAACGACCAGTTGGGAGTCTCCGTATATGAGGAGGTTTTCAATTCCTATGTCGATGGCGATCTCGAGGCCTGCTATTAAAGCTTCATATTCGGCTTCATTATTCGTCCTCAGCTCTGTCAAGGAGAAGGCAAAGCGCACTATCCCTCCTTGTGGAGTCACGAAGATAAGGCCTATCCCTGATTTGATTATAGGGGTACTTTGTTTGCGCTTCTTCATGGAGGATGCTCCATCGAAATAAAGCTCCCATCGGGTATCACCTCCGTCGATGGCGTCAAACGCATGTTTGTCTGGCAGATCGCAATTCAGAGGAGAATCAGCATGTATCGGATGCTCAACGAGAAAGTCGGCGATGGCCTGGCCTTTTACTGCATTGAGAGGCTGATAGGTTATCGAGAACTCCATCAAGAGCATGGCCCATTTAGCGAGCCGACCTGTTAATATGGCCTTTAACATCAAATACTTAAGGGGGTCCACCTTCGAAATGAGACGGACTTCATGCGCCAACGCATAGTGCCTGAGCTTTGTTACCGCGAAGATCAACGCTAGGCAGTGTTTTTCGATGGGAGAATAATTGCTTTCTGCCCCCAGCAGAACTCGACTTAAGTAATAGAGAGCTCTCTCTTTCCCTTGGTCGTTCTCTTGCGCCCATAATGCACCTAAGGAACCTTCGAGGGCGGTCGTATAGAGAATAAGAGGTTTTCCCTTGACCGGAGCAGCCAACACCGGCGGGTTCTGCAGGTACTGCTTGATCTCGTCCAGTGCGCCTTGGCATTTGCGATCCCAGACGAACGGGGTTCCCTTCTTCATCAGGTGGCTGTAAGGACGGCACTTGCCTGAAAGGTTGGCTATAAATCGCCGTATGTACGCGAGCTTCGCTTGGAGAGACCGCAGCTGTTTCAGAGTTCTTGGCGGGGGAATTTCCATGATCGCCTTAATTTTTGACGGATCTATCTCAATACCTTGGTGTCGGACGATGAATCCCAGGAATTTACCCGAGGAAACTCCGAATGCACACTTGAGAGGGTTCATCTTCAAGTTGTATTGTCGAAGGCGTCGAAACACGGTCTTTAGATGCTCGAGATGTTCCTCGTATGATGTGCTTTTAACCACGAGGTCGTCGATATAGCATTCGACGATTTCATGTATAAGGTCATCGAAGATCTTCGTCATGGCCCTTTGGTAGGTGGCACCGGCGTTCTTTAGACCGAAAGGCATCACCTTGTAGCAAAATATACCCAAAGGGGTCCGGAAAACGGTGTGCTTCTGGTCTTCGGGATGCATCTGTATCTGATTATACCCTGATGAGCCATCCATGAAGGAGAAAACCTCATGAGTGGACGTATTATCTATCATCAATTCGGTGACTGGCACTGGGAAATCATCCTTCGGGCAAGCTTTATTGAGATCCCGGAAGTCCACGCATATGCGCACTGTTCCATTTTTCTTCATCACCGAGACGATGTTGGCGATCCATTCAAGATATTGAACCTCCTGGATAAAGCCAGAGTCGATTAACTTCTTGACCTCGGCATTGATGCTCATCTCAAACTCGAGCCGCATTCTTCTCGGCGCCTGTTTGACTGGCTTGACGTCTGGGGATATCGCCAATTTGTGCACAGGGATTTCTGGATCTAGTCCCGGCATTTCGGAATAGTTCCATGCGAAGCAATCTCTATGTTGTACAAGCACGTCTTTTAACGCAGCCACTCTTTCTTCAGATAGCAGCTCGCTGACAAATGTCGGTCGCGGGTCGGTCGCCGTCCCCAACTCAATTTTCTTGAGGTTATCTGCAGTGGTATGTATTCCATCTTCCAGCTCTTTCGGTGCCGAAGGAAATTCTGAGATCACATCGTCGTTGCTGTTTCCGAAGCACCAGGGAAGGTCATCCATGTTCTCGGGCTCTTCTTTTTATATGGTTATCATATGACAAATACGAGCTTGCTTCGACGACCGATGTGAATCTGGTTCTGCTTTCGTGGCTTTGGGTTCGTGCTTCTGTGGCGGCGTTACTCTCTAACTGTCAGATAGAGCGAACTTGCCGAGCTGATACTGATCTTCTACCCAGTTCTAGAAAGTAAAGCAGTCTTCGAGAGGATGCCCTATCACTCGGTGATAAGAGCAATAGTTTGGGTGTGAGACTTCGCCTGCTTGCTCTGGGTGCTTGGACTCCGGCAGTGTAAGCATTTGGTACTTTATAGCTCGGTCAAGTATCTTCTTTGTCTTGTCTCGAGGAAAAGAGTACGCTCGACTCATTTTCTTCACAAGGGATAGATCAGAACCGTTCGATTCCCACTTGCGTGGTATATTAATCCCGCTTTGTTGCTGTCGAGCGCCTTTTTCGCTTTTCGACTTGTTTCTGCCTCTACGTTGAGCCTTTTTTATAATAGGTTGACAGGGAACGGCATTTTCATCTTTCACGGCCTGTTGGAGGAGGCGTTGCGTTTTGGCTTTCTCGTAGATGGCCATTTCGCGGTTATGGTCGTCTCGGACTTTTTGACCAGGTTCCCTTATAAGCTTGTCCATTTGTTCTTCGAACGACGGACTGGGCACTTTTGCATCAGGAAATTTTACTGGTTCAGGATTAGCGTCCTCCCATTGAGCATCCGCTTCTTCATTAAAATCATGTACGACGTAGCAATCACGGAGTAGCTCTCGTTTCTTGGACCGAATGTATCCGAGCCCGATTGTTTCCATCCTCCCACTAGGCAACTTATGCTGAGTTCCAGGGACGTTCCAGACCCTGTCATAGAACTTGGCTTTTCGAGCAGTCTGTTTGAAGGATATCCCCTGGCGTTTCAATAGCCTCTTCAAGCCTTCTGTATAATATCTGGGCAGACGGATGGGCTGAAGCCTGTTAAGTGTAGGATCCGCGCCGTGCCAGATTTCTTTCTCCACTTTGGTTTCTTCAGAGCGGTAGAATAGAATTGCCTTTTCTTCTTCTCACCTGGGAGGGACATAGAACGTCCGTAGCTCCTCTACACTGTAGGTATTGAGCGCATCCAGTTCTTTATGATGTTTAAGTGGAACCATGGCGACTTGTAGACTTTGCTCTTCGTCAGCGGATGTTTGTATTGAAGGCTGAGCAGAGAATACAGCATGGACCTCATCTTCCGAATCACTACCAAAGATCAACGTAGGAGCGGATGGTCCTGGCTTGTTGTATTGGGGCGGACCCGAATAAACTATCTCCCCCTCTTCCCCGGTATCACTCCCGAAGACAGGGATGGTGGCGTTAGCTTTGTTCTCCGGCTTGTGACATCTCTCCGTGTCTTCGAAATCTGGCAAGAAGTATTTAGCATCTTCATATTTGCGTACTTCGTTCACGGAAAACGGGTTCAGTTCTCCCGTCACGGTATACTCGAGACCATCCCTAAAATATTTCATACACTGATGTTGTGTAGAAGGGATGATGTTGTACTCGTGTAACCATGGTCGGCCGAGCAGGGCATTATAGCATGTCTTGGCGTCTATGAAGTAGAATTTAATATCTGTGACGAGCAGCCCAAAGCGTAGTGTCAGTATCACGGACCCAAGAGTTCTCGATGATTGGGAGTCGAACCCGGAGATGGACGCTCATGCAGATTTCCTTTAACACCCGCACATTGAGGAGATTAACGGAAGATCCGTTGTCGACCAGGATTTTGCCTATCTTTATATCGTGGCAGTATCCTGTGACATAGAGAGGGCGATTGTGTTTGTACGTCCCAAGGAGAAGGTCTTCATCACCAAAAGTGACATCGGCTGTATGCACTTCCTCCAATTCATCCTTCATCTTTTTTTCGGCGAGAAAAGTTTGGAATTGCTCCGGCTCCTGTAGTGCCTTGATTAACGAATCCCTTGCCTCTTTTGATAGTAAAAGGGCGTCAAGAATGCTGAGCTGCGAGGGTAGCTTCCTCAGATGCGCTAGAACGTTGTAATCCACCCTACTTTTCTTCGGCGGGTCCTTGGCAGTTAGCTCTTCCATGACTTGGTCATCTAGGGCGATATCCTCAGAGACCTTTTCTTTCTCTTTATCTTTCTTGTTTAAGGGTCCGAGATTCTTTTCAGGTAGCGTCCGATTACGCAGCCGGATATTTTCGCAGACCTTCGGCTCTTCTTCTTTTCCCGAGGTGGACTATTTAAAGAGGGGGCTAAGAGCCATTTCCTCATCAGAATCGCTCCCGAATGTGAGAACTTGCGATCCCTCGGCGTTAACCATGCGACAATCGCCGGTAGTTCTGTTAAGCCCCTCGGTCGTACCTTTCTGCTCCCGACGAGTTTTGCGCTTCTCCCGCTTAAAATGTTGTCGGTGAGCAACATATCCCTGCCACCATCTATTGAAAGCTCTGCATTCTTTGGTGGGGTGCGAAATCTTCCGATGATACAAGCAGTATGAGGGGTGCATTTCCACTTCACCAGCAATATTTCTTTCAGAGGGTGGTAGCTTCATACCCATTGATATGGCTTTAGCAAACCTTTTCCTCATCTTGAATTTGCTTTTATCCACAGTGGATGTATTTTGCTCCAGCGGGAGTGTCTCGGCTCTTTCGTCAAGCCGCTGGCGCTTAGCCCTTTCAAATATAACCGCCTCATGTTCCCGATCAGCTTTACTTTTCAACAGAGCTTCATTGAGGAAAGCGTCAATTGTTTCATCCGATGGCCCCAGAATTTTCGGCTTAGGATCTGCCCCCAGCTTTTCAGTGCAAGGAGTTTCCTCATCGTCTGTAAACGAATGGGAGATCATATGACAGCTCGCCACGTATTCCTCAGATTCATCCGACGAACTGTCTCCCTCATCTTCCTCTTGAAAGACGTGATTGAGAAACTCTTGGAGTGTAATGGGAGTTCATGCTTTCTGGTTGTATTCTTCCAGCGCGTCAATTTGTTTTTGCAAGTCCGTGCGCTTGTCGCCAGGCTTCACGGGCTTCTTGGATTTCTTCTTCTTCTTCTTTGAAGATTTTGACGGCTGATTATGAGTGCTTGGGCCATTACCACCGGTCTTCAGAATTGGGCGCGGCTTCAACATCCCTTCAATGACTTGAGCTTCCAACGGGTTCTTCCACCTGATCGCCGGGCATGTTTGAAGATCGTTTAGCATTCTCTTTGTTTTGGCTGATAGCATAACCTCCCATGGAGCTTCTTCAACGAGAGAGCACGTTGCCCCCGGCGTATTCACCTTTTTAGAGGTATGAGGTTGCGGCGGGTTCACCTTCCATATTTCAGACAATGCGAACTTGCCCTTTTGGTACTGGTCCTCAATCTAATTTTTGAAGACGTAGCAGTCCTCGATCGGATGACCCAATACTCGATGATAAGGACAGTAATTGGGATCATTGACGTCGTTTGGCTGCGACGGAAGTCTTGGATCCGGCAGATTTATGAGTCGGTTGCGCAAGGCCAGCTCGAACAATCTTCTTGTTTTATCTCGGGGAAACGAGTAAGGACGTCCTAGCCTCTCCTCGAAGGACAGGTGTAGACGCATATTATTTTGACGGACAACCGGTTTCAAGTTGCTCGGCTGTTGTTGAGCATTAGCAACAACAATTGCTTTTCCCTTCCCCTTCTCATTTCGAGAGTCCGGCTTTGGAGGGGGAGGTCTATGGCCCATCTGATCCATCTGAGCTAGCTTGTCGATCAGGGCCTGGAAGCTAGTCGGCTTGAAGAACATCATGAACTGGGATATGGTCGCCTGAGGATCAAGAGTTCCCATAAACATCCCTACTGCCGGAGCCTCTTCAATGCGTTGCTTGCATTTTGACCACAAGTTCCGCCACCGTATAGCATATTGGACCCATGTATCGCCCGGCTTCACCCTGGCATTAATCAATGCTGTTATCGGGGTGCGTTCGCTGGCGCTTGCGAAACGCTGGGTAAACAGTAGCTCCATCTCCGCGAAGGTCGTGATAGAGTCGTTTGGGAGCTCGGAGTACCACTCGAATGCTGTATCCGATAAGCTACCAACGAATTGGCGAAGTAACAACTTATCATCACCGCCGGTGTTGCCACAAAGCACCCTGAACTGGGCAACATGCTGGTAGGGATTGCCAATCCCCTTATACACATGAAATTTTGGTATTGTATAGCCCGGCGGGTACTTAATCTGATCGTACCAGCTTGAATACGGTCGCCCCATCTTAACAACTTGGCCGGCTGCCTCAGTCGCCTGATGAACCCGGATCTGCTGAGCTATATATTCGTCCAAGTCAGCTTTGGAGATTGTCTCCTCCTTGGCTGTTGACAAAGCCGGTGGAGGATTTGACGTTTCTCCCCTATCGTCTTCGAGGACGATCGAAGGATCTTCAGCAGGAGGATCTTATTGGATCATCATTCCCACTATGTTCTGGAACAGGAGGGCTATTCGCTTTATGTTGGCTGCTTGTTCAGCAGCCTCTTTATCCTTCTTCTCCAATATCCGACGAAGGAATTCAGCGTCAGTTTCTTGCTCCTGGCGTTCATCCGAGGACGCTTCGGGGCTTTCTTTTGGCCCAGTGAGTGCGGCCATCATGTTCATCATTTCTTGGAGCTTCTGCTGTTGCTCCTGAGCTTTGGTCACTGACCGTGTAAGTGGTCTATGACCTGTAGACGCACGGCTGTCCTCTTTACCAGATGCCATGTATACAGTATGGATCACGATGCCTCCGGACTTAGGGCGTTTAGGCTCACCGCCTTTGACATTTGCTATAGGCGTGGGAATTTTTTTCGGCCTTCTTCTCTTGTGGGCCGTTGAAGTTGAGGGGGCCGTTGCAGCGGGCACCCTGGTGACTGTCGTCCCTTGCTGTTTGATTGGACGGTCCTTTTCTTCCTGCACTTTCGCCCTTTCCTGCTGACGAGAGTGACCTTGGTCAATTACGGAGTCTTGAACCCTTCGCTAAACTTTATAAATTTTGGAGGATAGCCGCTAAGGGGGCTGCTCCAGCTTCGTTTCCCGAACCTTCTCCGCAGGTGGAGGAGATCTTTTTAGCGTAGCAGTTGGAGAGTTCTTACGTACCCTCCTAAGTGGTTCAAAACTGTTCCCAGTTGGAACAACAGCATCAACTTCCACAACTGGAGCAGGTGGAGTTAACCCTGAGGGGGACTTGCCCCCAGCCTTCCTTACTCGGCGCCAGTGGCGACGTCGAGCATGACGAGCCGTTGGGACTGGCTCGGCGATAGGGACAGCTTCATCTTGCCCCCTGTCCGAATGAGGCGCTGCTGGTGTCAGCCTCTTAAAGACTGATGTTGTCTTTTGAGTGGCGTTGTTCAATCTGTCGAAGACAGACCCTCGAGTAGGAGCAGGAGCCGGAATAGTCAGCCTTGAAAAGACTGACTCCTTAACAGGAGAAGCCGCCTTGACAACTTCAGGAGTAGAAGTGGCTCTCTTCCTCGGGACGGCCATTTCAGGGTTCATGGGCTTCTTGGTGGGCCCATCAGGGTTCTGGCTCAGCCTGGCAAAGACAGAGGCTGCCGGTTTAATATTGGACGACCCGTTGAAAGGGGCCGTTGTAGCAGTGAGCCGATCGAAGACTGACTTCTTGTTCGCTTCTGGTGTGGGCACTGGCATGGTGAAGCTTGCAGGAGGGATCATGGTTCCCAAAAACAGGCCGGTGGTGGCCTGGGTCACCTGTTCTACCGGCATGGCAAGGATGGAGGCCGCCTGAGGCCCATAAGCTACACCTCCAGGTGAGGTGGAGCGTCGGTTGCACTGGCACTTTGAACAGCTCGAGCAGTTGGAGGCCATTGATGCTTGATTTCTGCGCCAGGTAAAAGACCAAATCTTAGTAACTTAAAATCCAAAGGCAACCATTAACAAACCGCGATTCATTCGCGAACGAAGTGTGGAGTGGAAAGAGGAAAAGGTCCCACTGGGCGTGCCAGAATCTATTCCCCTCCGAACGGCGCGGCGGAGACGCGATAAATGTCTTGCCTGAGATTCGGGGCAGATGCTATTTGGTTTTATCCGTCTACTTCTCCGAAGATGCCAAGTTGATTTATGGCACCATGTATCGGAGGTTTAGACGGATGCGGCCGATGTAGCAGACTTCTTCAGATTCCCCCTTGCTTGAGAGGTTTTTGATTGTGGGGAAGCTCTTGCCTGCAGGCGTAAGCCCCTGCAGTTAATTACGTTACCGCATCGCGGTAACCACTTTCTCCTTCTCCAAAAATTTCACTTCGTGTCGTGTGTGTTTGTTTTGTTTGTGGATGCCAGTGGATTGTATATGGAGACTAATTTATGTCGTCGTCCGTAGGACGTAAATTAGTCCAAATCCGTATTTTCTTAGATTTGGGTTTGGTGTTTTAGTTTAAGGATACGTTAGCCATATTGAGGCTAAGATCAACTTAAACGTTCGTTAAGGATACGTTAGTCTGATTCGAGACTAAGATCGACTTAACGGAAAGAGCATTCCAGTTTAGGGACGTAGTGGTCCATTTAATATATGGTCGTCGGGACCCGTCACCTCTCTGATGACGTTGAAGGATTACAACGACAGGTGTCAGAAGAGTTCATAGATGTACCCTTGAACCAAAGTTGATTGGGAGTTTTATAGTCCAATTTGAATGTTTAAGGATACGTTAGCCAGATTTGAGGCTAAGATCAACTTAAACGGGATCGTTTAGATCCGAAAAAAGAGCGTTTGGGGGCTCTATTGTTCTAGTATAGCGACGTAGTGGTCCATAGGTAGTTTAAGGACATTGCGGTCCATTGCCAGTTTAGGGACATGGTGGTCCATCATTCCCATTTGGGGACGAACATTAATTTAAGGACATTTCGGTCCAACGTTCCCATTTTGGGACGAATATTAGTTTAAGGACGTTTCGGTCCACGAGTTTAAGGACCCCACAGTCCGTATCGATGTGTAGTTGTCGGGACCCATCACCTCTCTGACGTCGTTGAAGGATTACAACGATAGGTGTCAGAGGAGTTCAGAGATGTACCCTTGAACCGGATGTAAATTGATTTAAGAGAGAAGTCTTGCTCAGTCAATTTAATTTGAGGACTTACGGCCATGATTGGGCTAAGTCCAGTTGAGAATATTCAACGTTTTTATTTCCGGCCTATTAGGCCTGTGCTAGGGCTTTGCTCCTGTTTAATAATGCACTGCATTTTATTCTGGCCTGCTAGGCCTTTTTGATTTGGGCTCTGTCCCTTTATAAATGACGCAGAGTATCTATTTGGGCTCTGCCTTTCTTTAAAATAATGCATTGCATTTAATTAGGCCTCTTAAGTCTTTCTTAATTGTGCTTGGCCCTTTTGTAAATAATGCAGTGTATTAATCAAACTGACAGTGGCCATGTGGCCTGTCAGGCTCTTTGCGCCAATCATAGAGCGCAAGCGCATATGGAGATGACACGTGTCATGCTCGGGTGAGCGCAAGCGCAACAGCGCGGTGCGCTGCGCTGTTGCGCTGCTGACACGTGGCGCGCTCTGATGAGTTGCGCCAACTTCAGAGAGCAATGCTCTATCTTAAAAGCGCACAGCGCAAGTGGCCTTGGAGATAACACGTGGCGCTCTCTGGTGGCTTGCGCCAACTCAGGAGCGCAACAATGCAGATTTTGCAAGTGCAGGGCACTATTCAATAACTTGATCCAATTTTGGATTCAAGAAAGGAATCTTTAAGATTCCAGAACCGATGGTTCATAAAAAAAAGTGCAAGGCACTGTTATTATTATTTTTTTATTTATTGGAGATCATTGATCTTGTTCTTAGATCAATGATCTATTCAGAAGAAATTCTTCTTTTTTTATAAAGGTTTTTACCTTTTTTCTCTTCTTGAGTTCTTTTCACAATTTTTCAGAGCTCTCTCTATTCTCTGTGTTGTTGTTTTTGATCTTGATGTTCATGATTGAATTGGGGTCTAGGGGCCTTTATATAGTGCCCATTAATTTGTTAAATTTGTTAAAGAGATCTTTCTCTGAGTGATTTGGGAAATTTTCCCCACCGTTGGATTTTTGATCCAAGGGCTTCTGTTTTACATAAAACAATCTTCTTGTTTTAACAAGAACAGAAAGATTTTACTGGAATTTTAATTCTGTTTGGCGCAGATGCACCAGCACTTGACACGTGTCGCACAGCGCATAACGCAGCGCAACTGGACAAGCGCGACTTCGCTGCCACGTGTCGCGCAGCGCAACTGCGCTGACACGTGGCGCGCAGCGCAACTGCGCTAGCGCAACTACGCTGCCACGTGTCGCGCAGCGCAGATTGCAGATCATCTGAAGCGTTGCTTCATTTATTTTAATTTTAATTTTCACTTCAATTTTAAAACAGAGCTTTGCTCTGATTGGGGGAAACAGAAGCGTTGCTTCGTCTCCCACCTTAGAATTTGAACAGAGCTTTGCTCTGATTGGGATAAACAGCGGCACACCTAATTCCTACTGTTGAGATCTAGGCATGACGATTTCAGCAGGGTTTGGACCCGAAAATCCAAGCCGCACTCGCTACAGGGGATTTCCCAACCCATGATCTCGCTTTGAAGGATGCCCGACGCTATGAGGCAGTTGTGAAGAAGAAGGGCATACCGCAGACAGTTGGAATCAAATGCCCTGCCATACAGATGGTAGGAGGAGCCTCTTTCAGGCCAACTTTTGCACCCAGGAGACCGGGATGATCATTTAACCGGCCCAGTCCAGACTTTTGTTTCTACTGCAAGAGGAATGAACACCTGGTGAAAGACTGTAGGCGAGAAAATGGCCTGTGTTTGGTTTGTGGCGCATCCACTCATTCCATAGGAGCATGTCCATATCGACTCAACCCAGCTTCAGAACCTAGACCCGCAATCACAGTTCCGTAGCGGCCAGTTATTCCGGCTTCTACACCTCATCTTGCTCTCCCTACACCCACCTCCACGTGGACCTCCTGCACAGCCTCCTCGTCAATTCCATCAGGTATAGAGGAACATGCCTCAAAGGCAGAGGAACGCTCCCCAGGGATAGAGGAATGTGCCTCTAGCAAGGAGGAATGTACCCAGACGTCAGGCTTTCACAATGACGGTTGAAGAAGCCAAAGCCACTGGCCAAGTAATCACTGGTAATTCCCAATGCTTTCACATCTTTTCAATCCATGTATGTTACTATATTTTTCCTGTATTCAAAACCAACCTCACACAACTTAGGTACTATACTAGTATCCACCCTTCCTGCACTCGCACTTTTCGACACTGGAGTATCACACTGCTTCATGTCCTAACGATTCGTGAGAACGCATGCGATTCTCATGAAGCCACTCATTTCAAGCTGGAATGTCAGTTCCGAGAATGGAGTATTGAAGGCAACTATGGGATTTGATTAGTGTCCAGTTGTAGTTTGCGGACGAGAATTCTACGCGAATTTCAAAGTACTGGACATTCCAAACTTCGATGTTGTGTTGGGAATGGACTAGCTGGGAGTTTTTATGCTATGATTGACTGCCGTCAAAAGAGGGTAGTATTTGAGATACTAGATCACCCAGTCTTCTACTTCAAGAGTGGAAATAGAACTTTGGAGCCAGGAATCTTCCGTGCTAAGCTAAAGAATGCAGAAGTGTTTACTCTACCGGCGGAAGAAGAAAAGCCAGATGTCATTCGAGAGTTCGAGGATGTGTTCTCTGAAGATATATCAGGTTTGCCTCCTGATCGAGCTCTTGAATTCAGCATTGATTTACTACCTGGTGCGCAACCGGTAATCAAAACTCCGTACCGGTTAAGTCATGAGGGATTGAAGGAGATCCGCATTCAGTTGGACGAACTTCTAAAGAAAGGTTGGATTCGTCCCAGTACTTCAAGTTAGGGATCTCCAGTTTTGCTCATGAAGAAGAAAGAAGGTTCATACAGGATGTGTGTGGATTATCAAGCTCTGAACAAAGTGACGATTAAGAACAAGTATCCATTACCGTGCATCGATGATCTTTTCGATCAGCTAAGTGGGTCTTGTGTATTCTCAAAGCTAGACCTTCATTCGGGTTATCATCGGATGAAGGTCAAAGAGTCTGATATTCCGAAGACGGCTTTTAGGACTCGATATGGTCATTATGAATATCTCGTAATGCCATTTGGAGTGACCAATGCACCTGCTATTTTTATGAACCTGATGAACCAAGTTTTCCAAGAGTACTTAGACAGGTTCGTTGTCATCTTCATCGACGACATTCTGGTGTATTCAAAGAATCGGAAAGAACACGCCAAGCACTTACAGATTGTCCAGGAGACATTGTGACAACATCAGCTCTATGCCAAGTACAGCAAGTGTGAATTTTGGCTAGATCAAGTCGGATTTCTCAGACATATTGTTTCAGGCAAAAGAATCTCAGTAGATCCAGCTAAGGTGTCAGCTGTCAGCGAGTGGCTGACACCAAAGATGGCGAAAGATATACGAAGTTTCTTGGGATTAGCAAGATACTACCGACGATTCATTGAAGGCTTTTCAAAGATTGCAGCACCCCTGACCAAGCTCACGCGTAAAGATTAAGCATTCGTGTGGTCAGAAGTATGTGAAAACACTTTTGTAGAACACAAGTCAAGATTAACTTCAGCTCCTATCCTTGTAATACCAGATCAATCTGGAGGATTCGTTGTGCATTGCGACGCATCCGGTAAGGGATTAGGATGTGTTTTACACCTGCATGGAAAAATTGTAGCTTTTGCATCAAGACAACTGAAGATTCATGAGTGCAACTATCCAACACATGATCTGGAGTTGGCAGCCATTATCTTTGCACTTAAGATTTAGCGCCACTATCTTCTGGGAGAACGAGTGGATATATACACGGACCACAAGAGTCTGAAATATGTATTTACTCAGAAGAAATTAAACATGCGGCAGAGAAGATGGCTAGAACTCATGGCAGATTTTGACATCAACCTATAATATCATCCTGGGAAGGTGAATGTAGTTCCTGATGCACTTAGCCGCCAGCCATTAGCAATGAATCTCACCGCTCAGTGGAAGCTACAACAGGAATTGCACGGAATGGAGATCGATGTAGTTATGCCGGGTAACACTTCATATTTGATGAACTTACAAGTCCAGTCCACTCAGATCAAGGCAGCTCAAGCAAATGATGCCAAGCTACAAAAGATCCCAGAATAGGTAGAAAGTGGACTTCGAACTTACTTCATCATCCACGAAGATGGATCCTTGAGATATGGAAATCGATTGTATATACCAAACGACCTAGTTCGAGAAGAGTTGATGAAAGAAGTTCATAGCTCTCCTTATTCTGTATACCCCAGTGGTACAAAAATGTATAAGGATTTACGGCAACACTAGTGGTGGCATGGAATGAAGCGCGAAGTAGCCAGAAGCGTAGCCAAGTGTTTGGTGTCAGCAAGTGCAGGCTGAACATCACAGAACTGCTAGTCTACTTCAGCCGTTACCAATCCCAGAATGGAAATGACAGTACATTACTATGGACTTCATGACTGTCCTTCCACGCAGCACGAATGGTAACGACGTATTATGGGTTATTGTGGATCGACTCACCAAATCGGCTCACTTTATCCCCTTTCGAGTTGGTCGGTCAATTGAGACGTTAGCAAGGAAGTATATGGAGGTGAGCATGAATCTAAAGTAAGATTTAACTCTTCAAAATATACTATATTTGATACCCATGAACTCATGCAGGAGATCGTGAGATTACATGGAGTACCGGTTTGTATCGTCTCCGATCGTGATACCAGATTCTGATCATAATTTTGGCAGAGTCTGCAAGCCAGCCTGGGAATGAGTCTGAACTTCAGCACGACTTACCATCTACAAACGGACGGACTGTCCGAGTGAACAATTCAGATTCTGAAGGACATGCTAAGAGCTTGTATGTTAGACTTCGGAGGTTCGTAGGAAGATTACCTACGCGTTGTGGAGTTTTCTTACAACAACAGCTATCAGGCGAGCATTAGAATGGCACCATTCGTAGCACTCTATGGACAGATATGTCGTTCGCCACTAAGTTGGGATGACATCGGAGATCGTGAACTCCTTGAACCAGAGATGATTGTGTCAACTGTGGACGTAGTTCGCACGATCAGGAAAAGAATGCGCATAGCCCAAGACCGATAGAAGCATTAGGCTGATGCATAAAATCGACATTTGGAGTTCCAACCTGGAGACCGTATTTTCTTAAAGATCTCTCCAAACAGAGGAGTGATCTGTTTTGGCAATAGGGGTAAGCTCAGTCTGAGAAATATAGGACCATTCGACATTCTAGAATGAGTTGGAGAAGTGGCATACCGTTTGGCACTACCACCCCCATTGGAAGGAGTGCACAACGTGTTCCACATATCATAACTAAGAAGATATGTGAGAGACCCCAACCACATCCTTGATCATTCAGAGCTCACAGTTCAGACCAACCTGACTTGCGAGCAACAACCCGTTGAGATCTTGGACCGATATGTGAAAACACTGCGGAACAAGGAAGTAAACTTGGTCTGAGTGATGTGGAGAAAATATTCACCAAGAGAATCAATGTGGGAACGAGAAGAAGACATGCGTGCAAGATACCCTCACTTATTTGTAAATTAATCCCTATGTAAGTGTAAATTTCGAGAACGAAATTTTTATAAGGAGGGTAAAATGTAAAGACTCTGAATTTACTGTACAGAATTCTCTAGTTTAATGTACAAAAATGAGTTATACAGCCTGAGTTTGAGTTATAAGTAAAATTTGTTAAATAACAGCAAGAAACAACTTTTAGCTCACTTGTAAAGCCTTGCATTGCTGTGACATAACCCCTGTGTTCGATCCCCATCAGCCACATTAAATTTTTCTGATTTTTTCTTAACTTTTTGGAAGCCCAAAAGTTTATACGGGCAATACACAGAAAAAAATGAAAAGTCAGAAAATCAAACATGTGGAAAATGGAGTAAACCTTAATCTTATCTGGTAGCACGAATCTCAAAGCCAAACACTGCAAATCGACCGGCCAAAAGCTTGAGAAAACCGGCGCCGACGGTTGTATTAAGTCCAATTGTCTCCGGGCTTTGCACACAAACCCTTTCACCTATCCCTAACTCCTCTATACTGTTTGATTTCCCTGCAATCAAACAGAGACCCTTCAGTTCACCATTAAATCAAATTTTAATGCTTTTTAATCCAAATTTTTAAATCCAAAACCCTAATTCTCCACTATAAACACCACCCCATGCTTTGGTTCAGCATCATTCTGAAATTTCAAGCCAAAACTCTCAAAAATTCTCTATGTACAAGTGGAGTAAAGAAGAGTTAGCAAGCGGTCAACTTCCGACGAAGAATCGAAACTATTCCGGCGCTCCCACGATGCTTAGAAACTCATCCCCTCTTCTTCAATTTTTCTTTAAGCCTCCTAACTTGTAAGTGCCTTCCAAACTTCATTTCTCTTTTTTAAAAATTTATTTTAAAACATATATCAGTAAGTGGAGTTAATACTGATATCACTTTTTCCAAATCCTATAACTCCAATTTCTTTTATTTTTGATCAAACAAAATTCTTACACAATATTTTTAATCTTAATTATAAATATTTAGAATAAATTTTAACCTAAAATTCCATGCAAAATAACTTTAATTTAAGTTTTTCATTTAAAATACTATGAACTTTAAATATCTCCTATTTTAGTTTTTGCTTAAACATACCTTTAGGAAAACTTCATGGGTTAATGATCTACCCCTCATATATACTCTTGTTCTATAGCACGATCCCTTTGTGTGAATTTTGGTTATGAAAAAAATATTACACTAAAATACCACTCACTTTAAAAACTGTTTTCTTTTAAAACAGTATTTCAAATTACTTTGCAATTGTGCCTCTACAACCTTCTTTAGGGGACCTGCTATTAAATAGTGCAGATTATCGCACATCCTTAGACTAGTAGAGCGAGATGCAGGCCTCCTCACGGAGCATTCGGTCTCGAAAGGTTTTAAATACGGTTTTTAATAAAAACGCTTTTTCTAATTAAATAAAATTTAATTTTTAATAAGTATATAAAAATTACAAATCCATATATTTTTAAAATATAATAAATTTACATTTTTTTAAAAATGAAAGAATTACAGGTTTCACTAAAATACCATCAAGATACCAACAAAAGACAAGTTTTATAATAAAATATCATGAACTTTTCAAGCTAAGCAATCATCACTAAAATACCTCAAATTCTTAAATTTCATATCCATGAAAACCCTAAATAATATAAATAAATTCTCGAGGTTTATTTTGAAATTTTATTAAAAATATTTTTCATAAAACCCCTCGAGTTATATAAAACAATATTTAAGGATTTTAGAAAATATAGGTTTAAGCGGGATCAATTCTCTTGAGCCCCGGGAAGCCGCAGAAAGTGAGTGCTTGCCTATTTAAGGTAGAAAACTTAACGGAGTTATCAATGATTATTGTCTTGGAAAAAGACACAAATCCTGCCGTCCATAAGCAGCAGTTACCGATGACTTCCGAACCTAATTCAAGATCTAAATAAGTTTTCAAGTATTTGACTCAGTCAAAGTCGAATTCAATCCTGAATCCAAAGTCAAACATGAATACTTGAACATGAACATGAATACTTGAATTCAAACACCAATATCAAACATGAATACTTGACTTGACTTGACCGAACCATGGTTATAACTTGACCTGACTACTTGAATACATGATTACATTCTGAACATGACAACTTGAACAATTTGTATCCATGGTCTCGGCAAGACTTCTAAACATAACCCATACAATACATTATGCGGGGATAATGGGGTATATTAGTATGGAATGTATTAACGTGGCATGAGATGGTCACTTAAAAGACACCTACATGAACTCTCGTGCCGTTGTCCTGTGGGTTTTGACGGGGCCTTGTACTACATGTTACCATAGTCCACGGGGTAAGATGGACTCCTCTCGTATACACAAATACCTTCTGTACCAAGCTACAAACAATTACGTTAGAGTAACAAGCATATATCTGTACAACTTACCAGTTTCATTTCACATTACTTGTTATATTCCATTTCTTTTCTGGAGACTTACCGAGCGGTAGTTCGCTAACGACATTCATGTCTTTTTTTTCTTTGGAATGTTTGTCAGGAGGACCGGACTCTCAGGAGATCGAGCCTAGTCAGGAGGACTTGGACCAGCTCATTGCCCAGCCGGACTTCTACCTCCCCTTGTATTTACTTTCAGTTTGTATGCCACTGTTTATATTATTGTATCTTTTCACTTTCAAACAGTTGTATGTAAAGTGAATGTAAATAAAAGCTGCTGTTTATTTTTATATCGCTTGTCATTCTTATGCATTATATATATATATATATATATATATATATATATATATATATATTGATTAATTACGCTTAACGTATTTATTTCTTAGTAAATACGTTGCGGCCCACCACGTCACCGTTTTCGTCTACTGGGAAGCGGGGCGTGACAACGATGGTTCTCGTTTACACGGTCGAAAATGGATGATCGAACTGGATTTGAGGTACTAAAGGACTGTTCGTATTCTTTCTTCAGACTTGAGTTGGTTTGGAATTGGATCAACTTCTTTCCCCTTAGCGCTTTTGAGGGCTCCTTTTATACCGCCGGTCTTTCATTGTCTTCAGAGCTTGGTACACCTGAGAGGAGATGGTTTGATGATGACAGCGCGGTTTCCGCTTTTGATCCCTTCTGCTTGGTAGAAGCGGACATCTGAAGGCTGTCGTAGAGGCGTTCTTACGAACCATCGTCAATTCTTCAAAGCGGTTGCTGAGGTTGACAATGGTGGCATACGCTCTATTATCTTGTCCCCAGATCCTATTATTGTGGGTCTGTAGCGCAGTAAACATCAATCTGTAGTTCCTTCTTTGGCGGGCTCTTCTTCCCAATCTTGAGGCAGTAGCGTCAACGGGAACATCTGAAGATACCTGCCCTGGGCGCACAGTGTCGCTGATTTAATGAGTGACGGCGTTTACAGGGGTATTGGAGTATGCTCACCCTTGACACACGTCTTTGCTGTTTCGACGGGCGATGGCGTCAACAGGGATGTAAGGTGTTGGTTGCCCCTGGCGCACATCTCTGCTGTGTTGAGGAGCAATGGTGTCTATGGAGGTATATGATGCTCCTTGCTCCCGACACACACCATTGTTGGCTTGAAGGTTGACGGCGGCTATAGAGGCGTTTGAGGAATCCGCCCTAGCGCGTGTTCCTGACAGTTCATCCTAGGTTTGAAGGCTGGGTTGATTGAGCAGCTGAGTTGAAGGAGGACAGCCAAGAGAAGACTGACCTCGTAGCAGTTGTGGATGTCTCCTTTGGCGGCTCCCGAACATATTAGGCGCCTCTGTCACCATCAGCTTGAGAGTTTTTAGGAACAACCACATTTGGCCTACGCCCCCTACTTAGAAGTTTGTCAGGGCTGGCCTGAGTGGTGGCATCCGCACCGTCTTTCTTCGCCTCAGAGTTCATGAGCTTGGCAGCAGGAGCCTCGGGAATCACAGCACATTAAGTGAAAGGGACAGACAAAAAGGTGTCGAACTGAATAGTGGAGCCCGATCTTCTGACTTCTACATGGCCATGCGACAGTTGGATCACAGACTCGGGCAGGATCGTCATGAAGTAAGGAGATGTAGCGGTTGCTCCAGTTCCAGCACCAGTGTTGTTTTTCATTGCCATGTTCTGCTCGAAGAAGCATATGTTAAAATGCTCCTTTGATAATAGAAATAAACCATATGGAAAGAGAAATTTGTCCCACCGGACGTGTCAGAATCTGTTCGCCTCCGAAAGGCTCCCTAGGAAATCTCGACGGACTTCGGTGGGGAAGGATTAAGGGGTCAGAACGATGCAGATCCACTCGGCTCCTAAGAATGCGATGCGTTACCGCAACGCGGGGTGTGTTTGTGGTGTGTTGCTGAGGGGATAGACGAATGCGACTGATATAGCGTGACTTCTCAAATTCACTCTTCGGAAAGGTTTTTTTTTATTGTGGGGACTAGATTTCTTACAGGCGCAAGCACTGTAGTTAATTATTACTCCGCATTCAACGGAGAAAACTTTCTACGAGTGGTTTATTTCTAAAAGCATTAAATGACAAATAACAACACAAAATATAAAGCAGGAGCAACAATCACAGCATATATTTCATATTAACAGTTACAGTAGAGGTACAGCTCATTTTATACATATTCGGCCGCATCGTTTATATACATTACAAAATTGCATCTCTTACCATGTACACTTTCACTGTTGAGAAGACGTGCATTCTTGCTACTGTTTACGCCCCTGAATGGTATACGTCTTTATAGAATGTATGATCCAGACCGTAGGGAAGCTTCGACTTGCTCGGCAGAACGGTTGACTTCTGTGTCATGGCAGGAGAGGTCTAACAATAAAGTATGTTGCAGGGCATACGTCTAGTAGGGTAGTTAATGTTCGTGTCAGGAAGGATCGCCGGTGGATTATATACGGTAGATAATATTATCTGACCGTAAGGCAAGTTTAAGTGATTAAAGGGTTGGTATGGTTATCAGGGCAGAACCGGCTTCACATATGCAGTAGTTTAATGTCATACTAGACTTAGCAGTGGTTTAGGGTCATTTCGGACCAGGCCTTAGTTAGGAGTCATTTCAGACGCAATATTAGTTTAAGGTCATTCCGGGCTAGGCAGTAGTTTGGAGTCATCTCAGATGTAGCAGTTTCATAAGGCCGGTGCAAGTTTTATTGATTTCTGTATCACAACGGTAGCCCGTGGCAAATTGTTTTACTCGCCATAGGGCAGGTTTGGGATACTTGGGAGTGATAGATGCAACATTGTCACATAGGAGGTATATTGTTGACTTCTATGTCACAGTAATTATTTAAAAAACGATGATAAATAATCAGCATGTCCGGTGGGACAAAATAAGATAGTTGCTATATCACTGGGTGCACGCCTTGTGGGACTTACAGAACAATCAATTTCTATGCCATGATGGTCGTCCGTAGATGGTGTATGACAAGTCATTTTATTATTGACCTGCCATAGGACGGAGTTCCAGTTTAGTGACGTAGAGGTCCATGAATCCAGTTTAAAGACTTAGGGGTCCGACTGAGCAGGGTTGGTTTCAGGTAAATATTAGTTTAAAGTCGTTCCGGACATGGGTGTTAGTTTAAGGTCATCCCGAACGATGATAGTAGTTTAACATCATCTTGGACAGTATTAGTTTAAGGTCGTCTCGGACCAGACAGTTATTTAGGGTCATCTCAGACCAGGCAGTAGTTTAGGGTCATCTCGGACCAGGCAGTAGTTTGGAGTTGTTTCGAACACGGTATTAGTTTAAGGTCATTCCAAACTAGGCTGTAATTTAGGTCATCTCGAAACAGGCAATTTTATACGATTAGTGATATGGTGGGGGACAACTTCTGTGCCACGATGGTTCCCCGTGCATTATATACATAAGGCTGATATATGGTAGCCCGCCGTAAGGTAACTTGATATGGTTTTATATAAAGGATGGCAGGTGCGACGATGCCACTATAACAGTGTTTTATTGACTTCTGGGTCACGATAGACGACTCCTATGCCACGACGGTAGCCCGTGGATTGTATATGGTAGATTTAAAGTCATGTTAATCTGCCATAGGACAAGATTAGCATCATTTTGGTGTTAAGAAGGGTATTTGGATTGTCATCATGGATCTTGGTAATATTGTAGAGGCAATTGGGGTTGCTGCCACAGGTTTTGAGGGATGCAGAGACTTCTATGGGGTCTCTGCCAAGGGTTTGGAGAATACAGGGCCCATTGGGTGCACCGCCAAGGGTACTTGCATGGGTACGGAGCCCTCTAGGGGGCTTCCACCGAGGCCCAGAGGGATGAGGAGGCCTTTAGAGGGTCTCCGCCAAGGGTGGAGAGGACGTAGGGCACATTGGGGTGCCTCCATGCATGTTTAGAGGGGCGCGAAGGCCTTCAGGAGGTCCCCGCCAAGGCTTTAGGTGTCATGGGACCCACTGGGGGAGGGTGCCGCTACGTGTAGGATGCGGAAACCTTTAAAGGGGGGTCTCGGCCGTAGGTTTAGATTATCGTGGGACCCGCTGGGGGTGCCGCTACGGGTAGGGTGCGGAGGCCTCTAAGGGGGTTTCCGCCATAGGTTTGATGTCGGGGTCTCCGTCAAGGATGTAATTTGCTAAATTTTCATTGCATGATTTCAAGTTCCACATGAATGAGTATCTGTTCATTTTTCGCCCATGTGTATGTCCACGGAGTCTATTATTAGGACGATCTCATAGGGGGATAACTCGAATGAGTATTCATATACATGGGGATAGCTCCGAAGAGTATCCGTAAAGAGATAATTTTTACAAGTATCTCATAATTTAGTTTTAGAGTCGTTACGGAGCTTATATATGATTTCCAGTTCACTGGACAGTTCAAGAACAGTCACCAACTATGTATTTCAGGGAGAACTTTTTATTGAGTATCCCATGGGTTACTTGTTCTCATCATAACAGATGAAGTATTCATCACAGGAGAATAGGAAGTTGCGAAGAAGAAAGAATCCGCTGCTCTATATTTACGTTTTGATCTTCTTTTCTTTCTCTATTGGAGTTTAAACTTCTTGAGTATCCTTCTATGCTTCTAAAGTAAATGAGCAAGGGATGTTTTTTTTATGAACAAGAGTGGTTTCGATTGCTTCACCCTTCCTCTGTGCATTAAGAAGGGATTTTATAGTCTCATAGGGGCTCAGGATCATGGCCACGGACATGAGCCACAATTGGAGACATGGAGCTTATAGCTTGCTGCTCCCACTTCATGGGCACTTTCCACAGCGGAGACCCTTTCAATGAGCAGTGGGCACCCTATCTTAAGATAGTGCGGCGGGGACCCTTGGCGCAACGAAGACCCTTGAGGTATAGCAGTAGCGGCGGAGACCTTTGCGTATGGCTTAATGGTGGCGGTGGCCCTTGCGCATGTCTTAATGGTGGCGGAGACTCCTTGCGTTTGGCTCCTTAGTGTCAGAGGCCCTTGTTTGACTCGTTCATGGATTTTTGAACCACTTTTCATCTTTTTCAGCATTTTTCCTTGGTAAACGCTCGAGAATTGTTCCTTTCTTAATGGCATGCAACGTATTACGTGCTAAGGCATGGTATATTTCTTTATAAATTGACACGAGTTGATCTTTTCCTTCATTTGCAAAGGAGAGCATGATGGCTTGCAATCGCTCACACACTCCTCGAAAGATATGGGAAGTGCGTATCAGGGATATTATCCCTCGTTTTGCAGCATGCTTGGTGAATCCGAATTTTACGGACTATCGGTGTGACACCGTGATGCATGAGTTCATGACTTACAGGGGGTCTCCTCTTCCTATGGGTTCTATTTGACTCCGGATGGTGTTTCTTGCCATCCTTGATGCGATTCCTCCTCATTCGAAGAAGATGACTCTATAGATGCTAGACGCTGCAGAGGAAAGAATCTACGCCGTCTAGGAAGCGTGTTTGATCACAAAGCCGATGAGAGATCACTCCATCATCTTTTGAGCCAGATGCACGTTCGATGGGCGATTATGTTTTCTTTTGCCCATGGTTGTGGTAATGACAGGTGAGGCGAAACTCTTCGTGAGAGCCGTCACTACGATATGGTGGAGGAAGCCGAGCGACAGCTTCAGAACTATGAAATTTGTTTTGTTCACCCATGTAATTCAGATCTCGAGTTCGGTGATCTTTTGGTACGGCCAGAGATGAATATATGATTATTTTTTTGTTTTGAATGAAATGCATGTTTGTCTTTATTCGGTAAATTTTCGCGTCAATCAGCAGTAAATAAGGCTTCATCCCACAAATTTGCATTTAAAACCGAATTAGAAATCATAGCATTAACCATTTCGATTAAAGTTTTATTTTTTCGTTCCGCGGTTCCATTTTGTTTAGGTGTATATGTCACAGTGGCAATATGAACGATACCAATCGATTCACACAATCTATCTATTTCAACATACTCACCACCTTTATTAGATTTTAAACTCTTGATTTAGGTGTTAAGTTGATTCACAATTTCCTCTTTATAAATTTTAAAATTATTTAATGCATAATCTTTATGAGTTAGCAAATAAACATATGTTTTGAAAAATCATCAATAAATGTTATAAGATGCCTTTTGCTGCCTGTGGTTAAAATTTGATTCAAATCACATAAATCACTGTAAATCAATTCTAAAAGTACAGATTTTCGTAAATCCATTTTATGAAAAAGTTTTCTAGTAATTTTAGATTGAACACATATTCTATACTTATCAATATTTTTATTAGCACATGTAGGAATAAGACCTAAATTAATGATGTCATTCATGTGACGATAATGGACATGTCCTAATCTATCATGTCATAGAGAAAATGAATCAACAATATAAACAGAACTAGTATATTTATTAATTAGACTCAATTTGAATATCTCATTACATGCATAACCCTTTCCTGCAAATATTCCACTCTTGGTAATTACAACTTTATCGGACTCGAATACAACTTTAAAACCATGTTTACTTAGCAAATTTATAGACATTAAATTCTTACGAATTTCTGAAACATACAACACTTCAGTTTGTACATGATAAGTTGATGGCTATCACCTTCTTCCTTGAAAATTGCAAAGATCTATTATTCGTTAGATGCCTAGTGGCATCCAAATCAAAATACAAATTTATCTCACTTCCAACCATATTGATTTCAGAAATCATTGTGATGAATCCATCATTGGCTTCCGATTTCTTCTCTATTTTGATAATTCGACAATCTTTACAAAAATTAGATAATTTATGAAAAATTGTATGAATATAAAATGTATTAATAAAAACAAAATTTAGATACCTGTTATCTAAAAGGTATCTTTTTTCTAAATCTACATTTTTGTGTATTAAGTCAAATGCTTTTCACAAATTCTTTTCATATTTCCGGTGCAGTGGGTTTCGAAGTCGTGAGTACGTAGACGATATTAAGAGTTGTTAGAAGGAAATGAACCTTTTTTTTCCGACGCTTGAAGTTGGTACCGTTGAAGCAGTCGAGTTTGACAAATTTGTGACTTGTCATCTTTATCGTAGATGTTTCCGGTGCCATTGATAAACCAAAAAAATTACTTTAAAATGTAGTTGCACGGTTTGAATACAATAGCTAAAAACACAATAATTAAATTGAGTTGATGCATGTAATCGCTATCTTTAAAGCAATATTTGCTCCCTACAATGCACCAGAGGTTTGTGCGAATTGGTTTCAGGATACAACAACACAATCTTGTGTTTCAATTCTCCGCGTTGCAATCGCAGATAATTGCTCCGAAAACTTAATCTTTTGAGTACCAAAAAAAAAGTGAGCAGAGAAAAAATAGCTGTTGTGTTAATGGAACAAAGAAAACAAATTGGGATAAATAAAAGTTGAAAGGATACGAATAGAATCCTTTTATCATTTGAGTTAAAAATTTAAATCCCACAATTTTCTATAACTTGCATAACTACCTATAACTTTCAGAAGATTTACCATAAAGAAAATGGAAAGAAGATTTGAATTCAAATGAGTTTGAACACGGTCAATTGCAAAAAACCAAAATAAAAATTTTAATTTATTGATATAACCTGTAATATTATACAAATAATATAACACTAATTACTTTTTAACCATTTTAGCCGTCTTTCTAAAACATACAAATAATATAACATCGAACTATTGCAACCAACCATCTTCTTCGTCTTTGAGGTATATATATTGTTAAAGAATCGTCAGCAAACACTAAAAGATTCAATATATTGTTTAGAATCATCATGATCCACCTTCTTCTGTAGTACCTCTGCAGCTCCAACTTATCTTCCTGCTCATTTCTTTGAAACTAAAGATTCAGAAGGTAACACGAGGAGCTTTAATCTTATAGACGGCGGTGTTGCTGCAAATAACCCGGTAATTTCCAAATGTCGCCTTATATTAGTCAGTATTCAAATATATACACATAAAACTAACCATTAATTTTCTTATGTATGAAATTAAAAATAACAGACGATAACCACGATGAACTTAGCCACGAAGGAGATTTTCATGAAGAACATGAAATTCTTCCAATCAAACCGATGGATCTCAATAAATTTCTTGTTATCTCTTTAGGAACAGGATCAGCGAAGGGAGCAGAGAAGTTTACAGCAAAAGATGCATCTAATTGGGGCGTTCTCAGGTGGTTATATAATAAGAAACAAACGCCGTTAATCGACATATTTTCACAGGCAAGCTCGGATATGGTAGACTTCCATGCATCAATCCTCTTCCAAGCATTCCATTCTCAGAAGAACTATCTTCGCAGAGATGTAAGAGGCAATGGTTGAACACATGCACGCACGCACATACGTAACATCACATGTGCACACACTACGTTAAAGTTTTCTTTATTACAATAAGCTCCCTTGAAGTGCTGCATTTAAGGGTATTTAGTAAGAAAGTTCCTTAAAACCAAAGCTTAACGGAGTTTACTGTAATTAGAAAACATGAAGGTATTTTAGAGGAAAACAATGATATATAATATAATTTAGCCGCGGAATATGTTTGGTATTTCTAATGAAAAGATGATGTATATAGGATATTGATCATGTATTCTGTTGTTAAACAAGATGATTCTTTAACGGGGAGCACATCATTCGTAATATATCATCCAGAGAGAATTTAATAAGCCTCGTTCGGATCGGTGAAAGCCTACTCAAGAAGCCATTATCAAGGGTCAGCCTAGACACGGGCATGTATAGTCCGATCGATCGATGGAGAAGGAACCGATGAAGAAGAACTCATGCGATTTGCAGAAATTCTATCAAAGGAATGAAGACAGATCAAGAAATGCAACAACAACTAATTAATTTTAACTTTCTAAAGTCGTATAGGCTGTTTATGTTTTATCC
Source organism: Agapanthus africanus (assembly GCA_030015575.1). Lineage (NCBI taxonomy): Eukaryota > Viridiplantae > Streptophyta > Magnoliopsida > Asparagales > Amaryllidaceae > Agapanthus > Agapanthus africanus. Next base: position 71,607,766 of record CM057337.1, on the reverse strand, counting down.
TACTAGAAAGAAACCTAGCGAGTCATTTAGAATGTTGCCAATCATGAATTTATAGTTCTAGCAAATATAATGGTAATAAATAAATAAACCGTAGCCTTTGTAAGTTCTTTGTAAATGAGGATGGTGTTTGGATTTTGAATTTCTGTATAATTTTAAAATCAAATATTAACAGAAAAAACCGATTCTAAAATTGGTCAAACTTGAAATCGATGCACTACAGGAAATCGAAGGTGTCTAAATGACCATATTTCAACGGCCCCCTAAAGGATGATGCCCACGTCACGACAAACTGTGTCGCTATAAGATTATTTCAATGCATTCTACCTGTCAAGACATATTAAAATGTTTCGACTCATAATAACAAGCGTCGAAACATAGTTTATATCGACGCGTTAGTGGCGTTGAAATAAACATTATTTTACACGAATAAAGTAATTCAAAAAATATTTGAAAAATATTATTTATCTGTTTCGACGCATGAGACGCGTCAAAACATATTTTATTTCGACAGATTATACCTGTCGAAATAAACCTTAATAACAGGAAAAAAATAATTGAAAACTGAAAATCAGGAATTTCAATTACATTCCAATTTCGATTCAAATATCGAATACAATCAAATTTCAATTCAAATATCGATTACAATCCAATATCCGTTCCATTCTACCATCAATTAAAATCCAAATATCAATTCGAATATAAAATTTTATCCAAATATCAATTATAATTGAATATCCATTCCAATACAATTCGTAAAATCATATATTTACAAAAGTAAGGAATGAAATCACGAGGGAGGACGATCATGCGGAGGGAGAGTCGATCACGAGGGACGCGCACCTTCAGCTTCTGGGTAAAGCCCCTGCTATTAAAAGTTTAAAATACATAATTTAGTAAATAAACAATTTATATATTTATATATTATTAAGTTAGGGTTATTGAATTTATCGGAGGTACTGGCATGACTCGTTCGACGTACATGGTGATAAGATTAAGTCTCTGCTCGACTGTCCAAACAGTAAATGGATCTGCAGTGGGAACGGGAGCGGGAGCAGGAGCGGGAGCAGAGGCCGATCAGTGTGAAGAACTGTCGGTATTCTCCATATAATTAAAATACCTCGCAGATTCGACATCTGGAACCATATCATTCAAAAGGGTATCATCGTGCATGCCATCATACAATTCGTCCATCATATCAGTTAAACCAGTGGTTATTAGGGTTCTCATAGAAAATGGCAACATACGATATGCAGCGATTCAATAGTCTACGACCTTTCCATTGAAGTGCCAGATAGTGTAATCTTGACAGAATCCGTTAGCAAGTATATGTATTCAAACCGCTTCTCGACTATCCTTTCTGCCGTTACAACATTTCTTACAGGAACAGATAATACGACTATCACCCATTCTCGACGAGAATTATATAAACTCTTCAACACCATTACGGAATTCAGGACCAAACTTGTTCTTATTTATCCAAGTCTTATCCATTCTCGACCAATACGCAAAACCTAAGATATCATAATAAACAATTTCAAATCATACACGATATTAACGGTTTTATACTGTATTGAGAAAGCTAAGAACGTGATGGTTATTGACAAAGAAGAGAATGACAACAGTGTCTCGGAAATATATTTGAGTGATTTATCGTGACCAACGATATTAACATTTCTATCTTGGATGTCGAGGGTGACGGCTATCAGGGGTAAGATTTATATCCCATTAACAATGTATAACGCATGCACTCTTTGCACTTATACTTTCATTTGCTTCGAGAAAATTTTGGCAGCACCTCCACGCTATTCTTCGAGTACACTGCAATAAAAGAAATAAACATCTTATAGATCATATGCCTTAACCATCCGGGATCAATACTATCAGTATTAAATAATCATCTCAACTATATTTGTATACGGAGAACTAGCGGAAAGGTACTGACAAAACTCATCTCGAAACAATTGAAAGCATACGTATGCAGGGAAGTGTATACGTTATACATTCTTAACTTGTCCAATATGGGACAAAACTATCGATTATAGTGTTACTAGTCTTCTCGTCGCATAAACTACGAGATGGTTGTCAATGAAAAACGATTAATGTTTGAGCTTGACAACCCACGCGTAGTTTTATGTCACGAAGATAACCGTACGCATATAACTGATAGACGGGTTCTAAGGTGCGATATTTTATCAATGTGAGATATTCGATGACGATATGTATCGGTTTACTTTTTGTCATCATCGAGTATCATGCACTTAATTAGATTAGTTTTGATGGTTAACGTTTCAATATTGTTGGTGATTGAAGTATTTAGTTTAGGGTTTTGGAATTTTTAGCTTGAATGGTATATTGCTCAAACAATTGATATTAATAATGAAGCGTTTGGATTCATTAAAATAAATATGCATCCGTACAAGGAACATTATATAAAGGCAAGTCTCAAACACTCTCTCACATAAACACATGTCCACAACATATTTCATACAAAATACACACATCCATACACAATATATTACATACACATAGTACATACACATTCACAACAGACACGCAAATATCGCACACCAAATAGATAGTAAGAACAGTCGCAACACCAGAATTTATCATTTATAATTTAGAAATAGATTCTCTTTAATACTGAGCGCCACAAGAACAGAATTGATCCGCTCTATAAAGGCCTCATCATCTACCGCAACATCCCGTATGAGTTTAAGACGGTGCAAAGTCCGACAATGCATAAAGATGCGGTAGAGAATGCTTGAGGAGTACTCGATGGCGCGATCAGAAAGAAGACTTATAGAATGAAAGAAGTGGAGACGACAATTTGCTTCGCCATGGTGTCCATGGGTAACTTCTTCAAGGGGAAACGGGAGCCCGTCTAATACAGCTAAGTGTAAGAGCCGAAAGATGTCGTGGTCGATGTTGATCGGCCAGTTCATACCCCCCCCCACCTCCGTAATTGATAGGAAATGCCTTCGTAACCAGCATAGTCTATACTCGGGAGTTTAGCTTCATTACGGTGTAAAGGATGCTCCTCTTAAAGTCATCCATTGACGGCAATCGTGCAGATGAGAAGCCATGGCCTCTTGGAGGGAATGATTGTAGGGTGTTTTTCGTCACCCCATTGAGATGGGAATACGCGCGCGCTTGTCAGGCGTACTACAGATTCCCCCTGCCTTTGGTAGGCCAGGGTTTAATGATTGTGGGGATCCGAATCTCCGGCAGCCGCGGACTAAACTGCCGTTAATTACCCCTCGCCTTTGGAACGAGAGAACCTCCGATTGACGGGTTAGACTGGTCATGCGAACTTAATGTGCAGTGTACGTGTGTGTTGCTTTGGATGGGGGTTTGGATATATCGGGAGCCACGCATTGTTTTTACGGGGGTCAGCGCCTTGAGCGCTGTGCTATTAGGTGCTGTGCGCTTAGGCGCTAGCGCGCCACGTGTCGGCACGTGGGCGCTTTACGCTTGAGCGCAGGGCGGTGGAGCTCAAGCGCGCCACGTGTCGGCACGTGGGCGCTTTGCGCTTGAGCGCCAGGCGCTCAAGCGTCAGCGTGCAATGTGTTGGCACGTGGGTGTTTTGCGCTCGAGCGCTAGCGCTCCACGTGTTGGCACGTGGGCGCTTGGCGCTTGAGCGTTTGGGCGCTTGGCGCTTGAGCGTTTGGGCGCCGGCGAGAAAAAGAGGCTTTTAGCCCCAGAAATTCTCGAAAGAGAAATTAGGGTGGAGTTAAAACTCCTAAAATGTTTTGGGGTTGATAAAAAGGGTTTCTTCTTCTTTCTCCTCTGGTTGCTGGATCTTGAAGATCAAGAGATATATGATTTTAAAAATCTCTTCTTTTTGAGATCTAATGGAAGATCTGAGTTCCCCTTTATGGGTTTTGTGGTGAAAAACTATTTAGTTTTATAGAATTAAGAGTAAAACTCTTGATTTAATTCAAAAGAAAGAAGAAATTTTTGGAACCTTGAAGAAGGAGAAAAGATCTCAGATCTAAAATTTTTTGGAGAGAGAAAAATGTTGTTTAGATATTTTCATTATCTTGGCCTTTATAGGCTATACACTTTACATATAACCCCTTGGGCTTTACAAAAATGGCATTTTAGCCATCCCATGGCTCATGTGCCATTTCTTTTTTCACATAAGCCATGGGCTTACAAAAAATTGGCTTTATGCCCATTTTGCATACATTCATGCACAAAAATTACATAAAAATTATTTGTTACATGATTTTTTATTTTGGTATGGCGGAAGCCTGGACGCTTCGTGTTCGGGCTCGACCTGGGCATGTGCCCACTTGATCTGGGCTTGGGCCCACCTGGCTTGGAGGTTGACCTTGACTTTGACTCGGTCAACCGGGATGCAAATTTTGACCCCAACAATGATGAAGATCCTAACATTGACTGTTTGTTTAAGAAATGATAATTAATTGATTTTAAACCCGTGAAAGAAAATATGTATATAGCTAATTAGTTTATGGCATGTCAAGTATCTATATAAGGACAACATGGTTTTCGTTTTAATTAATATTTAATTGGTGACTTAATTTAGGTATGGTGACTTAGTCTAAATTTTGTAGATAAGAATTAAAAGGGGTAAAGTTATGTACCGGAGACTGATATATATAGAATACAAAGTAAGAGCGAGCAATTACGCCGACGTCAATCCTACAATCATACAACAATTTAAATAACAACAACAACAATATATATATATATATATATATATATATATATATATATATATATATATATATATATATATATATATATATATGAGAATAATGGAGGAAAGAGGCCATAGGAGGGAATTCCCTCCTATGGCGTCGAAAAAATACCCCCTCCACCAATTTTTCCGACGATCGGCTCCCATCATCTTCATCGTCATCATCTAAGATGTGCGTACACCAAATTTCATGTGATTCTACAACTTTTTCACCGTTGATTTAGCAATGTAAAAAGTTCTATTGTCGGTAAACCGTTAATTTTGAACCCACTAAATCAACGGTGAAAAAGTTGTGGAATCACATGAAATTTGGTGTACGCACATCTTAGACGATGACGATGAAGATGATGGGGGCCGATCGTCGGAAAAATTGGTGGAGGGGGTATTTTTCCGACGCCATAGGAGGGAATTCCCTCCTATGGCATCTTTTCTCCATTATTCTCTCTCTCTCTCTCTCTCTCTCTCTCTATATATATATATATATATATATATATATATTGCGAGTTTGTATAGTAATTGGCCCTAACCCTAACCCTAAATTAACTAAAATTAACAATAAATCAACAAATTAACCCTAACCCTAAACAAAATATTAACTAAAATTAATAACAAATCAACAAATTAACTAAATTAACCCAAACCCTAAGATTAACCCTAACCCTAATCGTAAATTAACCCTAACCCTAAAATTAATTAAAATTAACAATAAATTAACTAAATTAAGAACTACTCATCTAATTTGTCACCGATTTGGCGTCAAAGCAGATCAGTGGAGGTTGGGCTCGGTGGTGGCGGCTCAGTGGAGGAGGAGGGGCGTGAAGGAGGGGCCCCGGTGGCGGAAGAGGGGCTTGGAGGGGAGGCTCAGGGAGGGGGTCGGTGGAGGTGGAGGTAGGGGTTCGGAAGGGGCTCGATGGAGGAGGAGGGGTCCGGGATGGGGGATCGGAGGAGGGGAGGCTCGGGGAGGGGGTCGGTGGTGGTGGAGGCGGTGGCTCGGAGGGGACTCGATAGAGGAGGAGGGGTCCAGGGATGGGGGCTCGGACGAGGGGAGGCTCGCACAAGGAGGATCGATGGAGGAGAAGGAGGGAGGCTCGGAGGAGGAGGGAATTTTTTTGGGGGAATCGAAATAATTTGGGGAGAGGTGGAAGGGGCTGATATGGATGATAGTGTTAGTGTTGTTGACAATAGTCAACAAATTTTCAGAAATCGACAAATTATTTCGACAGGAAACTAACGTCGAAATAAATATTAGTTTCTTGTAGTGATATATAAGAAAAGTATGAATCCAAACTCAGGTGTACGAGCCCATTTCAACGTCGCTTTCTTCATGGATGATTAGGGTTTGTTTATTGAAAGTTTTTTCCTTACTTATAACAGGTGGAAACTGCGTCTATATTTCATTAAATAGATAGATTTTAATTAAACACAATTACATAATAAAACAATAGAAATATTTTACCGGCCCACTAGAAGACGGACCAAAATCTAACCAAGAAACAAATTGGTAGGACGCACGGCACCAACAAAGAGTAAAAATTACCACAACCCTGAAAAGCCAGAAGGGGTGCGCTTTTAATTGCAAAGATCTGTTCCTTTTTAAGTCCTTCAAGTTGAATTGGTTTATCTCTACATTTTTCCAAGAAAAAGTTTAGTGTTTATTCCTTCCTTTCCGAAAACTCAAAAGCAACAGCAGCGACAAACGAGACGATGGAAATGAAGCCTGTCGGTTGGCTTCAATAATTGATGGCACAAAATGTATCATTTCATGCTTCTTAATCGGAGGGCTAAAATGTATAGCAAATGTTACACAAGCATTAAAAAAAATCATCTAGTGATACATGAAACCTAATTTATAGCCCCTAACATCATTCTCCGATTGAGAACAATCACACTAACCAAATTGATAAATGGTTCATATCATATCATTGTTATTTCTGGATGGGCATTAGATTCCTTATTGTCTCATGATGCTACTACTAACACAAACAAACGCATATTTTTCATTGAATGCTTTCAACAAGTACTCCCAGCGCTTTCGCGGTTAATAGGACCGGTGCACAGAAAATCTCAACCTTCTGTCACAGCTTAAACCCATGAGCCCTCTTCTTTTACACTGTTGTATATGGCTGTCTGATTTTTCAGTACACCGATTCTATCAGAGCCAGAAAGAAACAAAAATTATGGAAAAGATACGTTGAGTCATATAAAACAAAATACAAGTGCTTATATTGTTGATTATGATCAGGAAAGATATTTTTGAGGTTACTGTAAGTGCATAAAAAATTCGAAGTTTTGGGAGGGTTGAAAATTGTGATTTATATCCAACATATATGTATCCCCAGGTTAATCGTCCTTTATCAGTCGAAACCTGAATTTACGCATACCAATATTCTTCTTCTTTTTTTAACACTACTACAATATTGGGTTGCCCCTACGGATTTAGCCGTAGGGGCAAACCATTGTCCATAAAATTCCTCCATAGGTGCAAAGGCCGCAGATGCAAGTTTTCGTCCTGAACATGCCTCTACGAAGTAATAACTGCCCCTACGTCTTATTCCGTAGGGAGATGCATCCCTACGGATTATTCCGTACGGACAAAATATTTATTTAATTTATTGGTTTATAAAATAAAATACATGTCCTTACGGATTTCTCCGTAGGGCCTGATACTTATCCCTACGGATTTATCCGTAGGTCCAGATAAATGCCTCTACAGATAAATACGTAGGGGCAAGTTTAACCCCTGTTACTGAGTCCATAGTGACACAATATCAGGTATCCTGATATTTTGTCTCTACAGCTAACTGTGTAGGGGCAAACTTTGCACCTACGGATTAATATCAGGGTTTTTTTTTAAAAGGGGCTTTCTATTTTTTCCCCGTCCCTTGCACAGTGTAATATACATCATATAACCAAATACAGAAATATTCATAATCAACATCTCACGCATAATATATAAAAGAAATAAACAAACAGAATACGGTATCAATTTAAATTATCGTGAACAAGCAAACAACCACCAATATCGTCCAAAATATATACAATATGTATCAGATAAGTACATACATCTTTAAAAATATATTAAAAAGAAAAAGCAACCCTATCTCGGTCCAGCTCCTCCACCTCTGATAAACGCCGTAATCTGGCGCATTTGCTTCTCGGTGCAGCCTTAAGTCCTCAAAAACTCGACTAATAAAGGAGCGGACTGTGCGGGAATCTAAACGGGCTGTGGAGCTGCAGGAGTGTTCTGTGCAACCACAGCCGAGGTAGTGGCTTGCGGAGCCGCAGCCGAAGGAGATGCATGTGTAGCCGTAGCTGAAGTAGCGTGTCACATCTGTTAAGTTTTGTGTGTAATAAACGAGTAAGAACGGTGTATTAGATTTTAATTGAATTCATATCATTATCAGGTTATTGTGAAACCTCAATCTTAGAATACTTAGGGACTTAGGCCTCGTTTGGGTATCTAGTTTGGAAAACCATAGTTTATTTTAATTAGATAGTTTCATATAAGTATGATTAATCAAAACTAAGTTTACAACCAAATAAGCTCATGCTAGTAATATTGTATATATTACTATCTATAATGTGATACAATATTTTAATATTAAGTAGTATACGTACCAACATCTCTTTCAACTCCTCGACAGTGGTCTTCAAGGCGGCAACATCATACTCTAGACGTCGCTCATGGAGGGTAGGGAAAGTAACCGCCGGAGTGGAGTCCAACCTCATATGGGCCCTGATAGGACCCAGTCCCCGGCCTCTCCCCCAACCTCCGTGTCGCCCTCCGTGTGCGGCGTCTAGAACTGGGATCAGTAGCATCAGATCGGTCTGATCAGTAAAATCGATCCCCGATGCCTCCGCCTGCTCCACCACCTACTCCTACACCCACATTAACCATTAAAATATAAGTATATCATTTAAATTTGAACTTTTCAAAACAAAAATTTCAAATCTGTTAGAATAAATATTAACACTTAGGCAATACTCCTAAGTAGCGGTGTCGGGGAATCGAAGCTCGCCGATGGTGGGATCTGTCGATGTGCCATGGACGGCAAGATGCGCAGTCAGCACGCTCGGTGTATCACCTTACGCCAGGGACTGAGCTCTCTACAATTCGCCAAAAATTTACATATATTATAAAATAACTCTTAATATTACATTATATCAAAATAGATCTATTGTAATTTACCGATGTCTCCATGGCACGAGTAATGTTTCTCGAGCCACCTGTATAAGTGGGGCGACCCTTCTTCGCCGACATCCTATTCTCCTTATTTTGATCGACATATTTCTGCACAACACATTCAGATTTAGTTTTCTAATTAAGCAACACAAAAAATAAATTATATACTAAACAATGAATTACATTTAAATTACAAACCTATTTGCGCCGAGAGTCGAAATATTGGCACAAGAGAGGCCATGTATCTACGTCGACTCTCGCAAAGGCCGGAGTATGTAGGAGAGCCACTCTTTGTGCCTCGAAGGTCGCCATCCATAGGGAATAGCAATCAATCTTCAGCTCGTTCCTATTGTATCGGACCTTTGATTGCATGTTCTTCATCAGGCCCTAATACAGAGCGTGAAGATCGAGCACTCTCTCAGGGTGATAAGGGTCGGGTATAGGCTGAAAGTCGTAATCCAACTGCAAAAACAAAAAAATAATGTATTTAAATTGCAAGTGTTAAATAATAATAAATATATTGGATAAGTCAAATGAAAATATATATTAAAACCAAAGCATGATCTCAGAAGAGGGCAAATGAGCGTCGGTGTTGATCGCCACACTCAACGTGAAGTGGATACTTCTTTAGGATGCGGCCCACATCTCCTATATACCGGCCGAACCTCTTGGCATAATCTCCGGTATAGCGATAATCGGGGGTAAAGAAGAGGGGGAATGGTGCCTCCCCCTAGCTCTATCGGGCTTCAGCCTGTGGTACTGATTTGGCTCTCGAGCCCCCCTCTCGGGATGGGGCTGCCCTGCATCTATAAGAAATATCAAGACAGGCAATATTAAGACAAAGTGGTATTAAGAAATCAAGGATTAACGAAAATTGAAGTGCGATATATACCTCCGACGACAGCAGCACGAGCCTGGGCCCGGGCAGCAGCACGAGTGGGACGATAGTTCCTCCGGTGAGGAACAGCCAGTAACCCGGACGTAGACGCATCCCTTCCAACTAGAAAATAAACATTGACGATAAAATTACATGAATTTCATGTTTATTCTTAAAAGATATGTAAAATGAATAAATATTTTATATTTATTCATACTAATTTGCAGACTGAGCGAAGGGTACGGAAGTGGCAGGAGTGACCTCTGCGCCAGATGTGGACGCACCACTTATAATTAGACAATTAAAAATATGTTATATAAGTAATTTAAAAAAGAATGTGTATATCAATAATATAACATTCTAAATCAATATGCATGTAATATAGGATATATAAATATACCCGCAGCTGCGGTGGTGGCCTCTGCCCGAGACGTGGAGGCACCACCTATATTGAGACAATAAAAAAATGATTATCTAAGTAAAAGAAAAAAGAATGTGTGTATGTTTATGATATAACATTTTAAATCAATATGTATGCATTATAGGATATATAAATATACCTGCAGATGCGGTAGTGGCATCTGCCTCTAATGTGGACGCACCACCAACAGCTAGACAATTAAATATTAACTATATAAGTAATTTTGAAATAAATATGCGTGTCAAAATGAATATGCGTGCAATATACCTGGAGCTGTGGCAAAGTCCATACGGAAGGAGTCATCCGAAGGGGATACCGATCAGGGTGCAAGACCGGCCCTATGAAGCTCCCTACGCAGCTCTCCGGACGGCAAAACCACTCTGCCTCTGCTGCTGCCGTGACTGGTGCTCCTGCAGCCCATACTGCTCCGGTCGTCGTCATCAAATCTAGATAAGAGTACAATCATTACATATGTATCCAATATATGTATAGATCGTCGAAATGTGAAGTAATAATATAACATTACCTTTTTCGTTTTGTGGACGCATTAGATATATCTACTTGGATTTCATCATCGATATCATTTCTAACCCACATAATTTCATGATCGGCCGAAGACAACCTGTCTTTTTAAGCAGACGGTCGGAGCACTCTTAGTCTTCTCTCTTCTTCATCCCCATCGCTGTCCTCCATTCGATCCTCGAATTCTGGGATATCGTAAACATCTCTGGGTTTCCAACTGCATACGACACTCCATCCCGGATGCTTCAAGCACTGTGAGTAGTATACTTTGAACGCTTGGTTCAGAAAGATAAATGGATCGTCCTGACCATAAAATCGAAGTGTGTTCATACTAGTCAATCCATATTCATCTTTCCAAGTTCCGAGATTGTTTCTCCACTTATCCCTATCGGTTCGTATATCGTACCAAATACATTGAAATATATAAAACGGTTCTGATCGTCCGGGATATTGAATGCCAAGTATGCAATTTAAGTATCCATAATAAATCACACTATCCGATCTTAACGTCACAATCCTACTATTCTGAGTAGTTCGAGATGTTTTATGTCCTTAACTTCAAATTTGTATCCAAGAATACCGGATCCATTATAATATGCAACCTCCATGCTAGGAAACTGAGTTAAACATCTTGAATCTCTTTCTAATGATGCAAACAAGTCCGGATCGTGGATCTGACAAAACAATTTTTACGCCAAATACATAACGATATAAGTTTAGATTAAGACTGATAGCAATAACATATTATTCGAACAATTTACATGATCTGCAACCTAATTGCAAAAATTATCCTGATGATATTTTTCCAATCGTTCATCATTCCAATCAGGATGCCCCTCACATACCTCATTAATATAAATTCTATTCTCAACAATAAATTATGACATTAATATTATATCATTTCATACACACAAACATAAATATAACAATTAACCCAAAAAAAACTTACTGTCTAATTTCTTCGAGACATATGCTATTAAGGAGGATAAACCGATATATTTTGTTGATAAATATAGTGTCTACTCTCTTATAATCAGCTTTATCATATGGCCTGTCCTGAATTCTCCGAGGCCGGTTAAACTTCGTCTCAATATTCTCGTCCAGATAGCGGGAACAAAATATGGTTACTTTATCTAGAAAATAACCTTGCATGATAGAACCCTCTGGTCGATTTCTATTGCGTATATACTTTTTTAGAGTGTAGAGGTAACTAAAGAAAAATATGTTAATAAATAAATACGGGCATATAGGACAACAATAATTTTACAAATTGCGTGAAACGAAAAATTCCACGTACCTTTTGACAGGATACATCCATCGATATTGTACCGGTCTGGCTAACTTAGTCTCGGTTGCAAGATGAACCGTCAGGTGTATTATGATATCGAAGAATGACGGTGGGAAAATACGCTCAAGCTTGCAAAGTATCAATGAAATAGAATTTTCTAGATTCTCCAGCGTCGCAACATCCAGTGTTTTAGCACATAATTCTCTAAAAAAAGCAACAAAGGTCATTGATTATTAGACCAACCGATTCAGGAAGAGAAGTCCTGAGGGCTAATGGGAGAAGGTGCTCCATAATAACATGGTGATCATGACTTTTCAGCCCATCGATCTTGCTTTTCACAATTTTTATCTTCTTGCTAAATGATCCTGAGAAACATGTGTGAACTTTCAAATCATGCAACACCTGCAGGAACCTCTTCTTCTCCGGTTATGACATATGATACGCAGTATTGGGAAGTACAAACTTACCTGATTTACCCGCTATTGGTTTAGGATGAAATTCATTTCTAATTTCCCAGTCCTGAAGATCCATCTGAGCACGGAGGTTGTCTTTCGATTTTCCGTCTTTACAAAGAAGCAAGTTGAGTACGTGATCGGATAGTCCCTTCTCTATGTGCATGACGTCCAGACAATAACGTACTAAATTTGTTGACCGGTACGGAAGCTCATAGAAAATGCTTAACTTGTTTCAATAGGGTGTTTGACCTGTTTTTCCGGATCTATCCCGAAGGTCACATTATTGTAACCATCCCACTGAGCAGTCACGTCATCTTCGGACAATGAGGCTGGAGGCCCATGAAACACCTGATGACCATTAAAGTGAGCAGCGTATAACCTATAGAGATGGTCTAGTGGCAGGAAACGCCGATGACCGCAATAACAAACATTCCTGCTAAAATTCAACCATTTAGATATTGTATATTGATGGCAATAAGAGCATGCTTTGTGACCATGTACGGACCAACCTGATAACATTCCATACGCAGGAAAGTCATTAATTGTCTACATTAAATCCGCACGCAGTGTGAAGGTTGTATCTGTGTTTGCATCGTAAGTCTCTACACCATCAATGAATAAAGATTTTAACTCATCCATCAGAGGTCGGAGATAGACGTCGATATTGTTTCCCAGTGAATTTGGTCTGTCAATAAGAAGAGGCATCATAAAGTAGGATTGATCCATAGCCAACCAAGTCGGCAGATTATAAACTATCATTACAACGGACCATTTACTGTGGCTTCCATCCATATATTTGAATAGGCAGAAGTCATCACTAGCGAGTCCGTGCCTGACATTTCGATGATCATTACTGAATATTTCGTGCGTCCTATCGAAATCCTTCCATTCCGGTGAATCTCTTAGATGACTCATTTTTGCATCTTCACTTAGAGCAGCACGGTGATACCAAATCATTGCCTCGGCTGTTTCCTTGCACCTGAATAGCCTCTGCAGTCTCTATGTTATGGGAAAGTATCGTGCTATCTTGACAGGTATATCGGGCTTCTTATCAGATTCTTTCGGCTTATACCTGGCCTCTCCGTATGTTGGACACTGTTTCAAATCTGAATTCTCTTTTCCGTACAATACGCAATCTTTAGGACATGTATGAATCTTTTTACACTTTAGACCTAAATCAGACATCATCTTCTGGGCTTCGTACCAGCTGTCGGACACGTTATTTTCCGGAGGCATAGAATTTTTCAGAAACTTCAAAAGTATCGTGAATGACTTATTGCTCCATCCATTTAGGCACTTAATCTGGAAAAGTTGGACGAACCATGACAGGGTGGAATACTTTGCATTCTCATAAATTGGTCTTCTAGCATCATTCATGAACTTTTCATACTTATCCGCACGTGGTCTTGGCCGGAAAGAATGTTATCTTCGGTAGAAATATTATCATCTAGGGCAGCCTCTACCATATCCTCCATTTCTTCTTCTGGAAAGCAGTTATCGTCTTCTTCTTCTTCTTCTTCCGCATTACCATCTTCTCCTTCTTCTTCTGCCGCATTACCATCTTCTTCTTGTCCTTTCCCGTGATGTAGCCAAGTTGTATAAAGTCTAATAAAACCATATTTAACGATGTGAAGCTCTACGATTTCTACTTTCTGCCAGAACTTATTCCAACATGTATCGCACGGGCAGAGAATCTTCTCTAACACGATCTTATTATGTGCGCGTGCAAATTCAATGAAAGCAGCAACTCCTGCGACAAACTTAGATTGTATGCATTGTTTCCAATCCACGTATATCCAGTCCTTAACTCTGATGTACTCATGGGCCATGTTAAACTGTATAACATATAAATTGTAGGTTATGGTGACTATATTGAGAAATCTAAGAACGAGATGGTTACTGACAAAGAAGAAAATCCGTAGCGGTAAGTTTGTCGTTGAAAAGAATAAATTATCGATAAACAAAGTTGGATTTGAAAATACCCAAGTATGAGTTGTATTCTGTGTATGCGTGTTTCAATTTATGATTTCTCTTAAGTGTGGGGTTGTTATTGTGTATATGCTTTGTGTGTGCGTTTGTTGTGTATTCGTGTTGTGTGTGTATGTGTTTCGATTGTCGGGGGTAAGGTTTCTATCCCATTAAGAATGTATAGAGCAGACACCCATTTGTTTGTGTTTTCATCCGTTTCGAGTAAATCTCGGCAGCACCTCCCCGCTGTTCTCCGAGTACACTGTAATAGAATATATAATCATTTCAATGCTGTGAAACAATGTTGAAATGAACATCTAATCTATGTTTGTACACGGAGAACCAGCGGAAAAGTACCGACGAAATAACTTGAAACGAATGAAAACACAAGTGAATGTAGGTGTTTGCTTTATACATTTCTAACTTATCCACACTGGACAAATCTATCGGTTATCATACGATTGAATCTTCTCGTCACATAGACTACACGACGGTTATTAGTACCGAACTATACCGTCCGATATTTAACAATGTTCGTATAGTTCTATATCACGACGAACATCGAACGTATGTTAATCGATAAACGGGGACTAAGTCGCGCTTTGATTTTCACATATGAGTATCGATGAGAATATGAAAGTTTCATATTATCATCGAATATCATATATTGGTTTTAACTTGAATAGGTTTTACGTTTACGTTTCGTTTTTAAGGGTTCGAAATTTTAAGTTTAGTGTAAATTTTGCTTGGGTTTACGGTAAAGTTGTATTTTTATGTTATCATCGAGATCCTACTGAAGGAACTAGTGCATCCTAAACTCTAACCCTAATTAACCCTAATTAACTCAAATTAACCCTAAACATCATCCTAACTCAAATTATCCCTAATTAACCCAAATTAACCTAATTAGCCCAAATTAACCCTAATAATCACCCTAACTCAAATTATCCCTAATTAACCCAAAATTAAGCTTAATTAAACCAAATTAACTCTAATCAACAACCTAACACAAATACACACTATTTTACCTAATTAACCCAAATTAACCATAGCCCAAACCCAAACCCTAACCTTAATCATCACCCAAACCCCAACCCAAATTAACTCTACCCCAAACCAAAATTAACCCTAATTAATCTAATTAACTTTAACCCTAACATTAATCATCACCAACCCTATTTTACCCAGTTAATCCAAACTAACCCTAACCCTAACCTTAGCCCTAAAACTAACCCTAACCCTAAACCGAACCCTAACCCTAACCCTACCTAATTAACCTTAACCATAACCCTAATTAACCCCCAATTAACCCGGAAATAGATATAACCCTAACCCCAAAATCAACAATAACACAAAAAAATGCATAATTATAAGTTCATAATGGAAATTAACTCATCTTAGTAGTAGTTTTGCCGACGGCAAAGAGCTCAATGAGGTAGAGGAGGCTGGGATTCTTCTGTCGACGAGACTGTGGTGGCGGCTTTGAGCTCGAGGAGCTCGCGGCTAGACTGTGATGCGGCCAATGACGACGAGGAAGATGACGACGGGTGTGGTGGCGACGAGGAAGTCGACGACGGGTGTGGTGGCGACGAGATGTGCGGGAGATCGATCGCAGAGAGTTAGGAAATTTTGGGGACAATGGGGAAATTAATGAGTTCTATTTTTTTATAAATAACCTTTTGTTGCCCCTACGGATTAATCCGTAGGGTTTTCTTTTGCGGCTCCATAGGGCCAAATAAAAGATTACATTTTAATATTTTTTAATTAATCCGTAAGACACCATAGGGGAAAATCGATGGCCCTACGGATTAATCCGTAGGGGTAATAAAAAGTTTCCCCTACGGATTCCTATATCTGTAGGGAAACCCCTTATTGTAGTAGTGTAAGTAATCTGTATTATGGAAATCCACTGTTTCCTGATTTAAAATCAGGAAAGCTTCTGGGAAAAGCTTCAAAAGAGGCCACGTGCTTACACGTGACAGCAGTCACGTGTTGACACGTGACCTATAAAATACAGAAAAAGCGCACTTTGATTCGCTGATCAAGTCAAGGAAAAAAGCTTCAGAAGAGGTCACGTGCTCCCACGTGACCAGGGTCACGTGCTCCCACGTGACCAGGGTCACGTGTCGACACGTGACGTTCAAAGCAGCAAACTCGCTCTCCAATTGAACCAAAGAAAGAAGTGCCAGACAGGGGTCACGTGCTCACACGTGACCAGGCGTCACGTGGTAGCACGTGATGGCTACAACAGCAACCGGAAGATAGCGCAGAAAGGAAGAGGATTCTTCATTCCAAAGAGGGTCACGTGTCTACACGTGACCATGGGTCACGTGGTCACACGTGACCGGCTTTCAAAGCCCATTTTTGACGACAGAATTAAATTCTGAAGGAAATTCGAATCTTTCCAAAGGAAAGTAATTATTTGGGACCAATCAAATTAAAGATCCAGAGATGATTAAATATCATCTATCTATGGAAAATCTCGGGTTTGGAAAGATTTCCCCCTTAAAAATCTAACCAAAATAACAAAGGAAAATCTCTGGATTTAAAATCCAATGGTGAATAAAATTCACCTGATAATCCAAAGGCCCAAAATGAATGATGGACGCAAATCAAATCTCTCAATGAAGATTCACAAAAGACTGATTGATTCGGCTGCTTCTCCTATAAATAGGAGCCAAGGGACACAAAAAAGAGATATACAGACGCAGAGAAGAAAAGAGAAAAGGAGAAGAGCTTTGATACTTGAAAAAGACTCAGATCTTCTGCAAAAAACCTAGGTAAGAAAGGGAAAGGCGTTTGAAAGAAGGAGAATTTAATTCTCAACAGAGTTTAACTCTAATAATATAAAAACAGAAGAACATATTTCTTCTCTCTTTGATAGAGGGCCTGCAAAGTGCACATCTCCCCTTAAGGTTGAGAATTTAATTCTCAATGGGTCGAGATCCTGCCATGCAGATCCAAAACATAGAGAAGGAATGCAAGCATGAGAATTTAACTCTCATAGAACTATAGGAATTTAATTCCTCCAAAACAAGGTTAGGGTTCGACCCTGTATCATGGGAATTTAATTCCTTCAAAACAAAAAGAAACAGGGTTGAACCCTAATTAAGAACATAGTTCTGTCGAAACGGTGGGAATTTAATTCCTTTAATCATAATCCTCAGAAAAGGGGAGTTTAATTCCTTAAAAGCTTTTGTTAGGGTTTAACCCTATTCGGTTCTTCGCATAAACAAGGAATTTAATTCCCACAGAAAACTCAGATTTAAACTCTATTCCAGGATATAAGCCTTCAAAAGGAAATAGGAATTTAATTCCTCTGAGATTAAAAGTTCGAGGAATTTAATTCTTGAAAGAGGAGTAACAGATCCTCCAAAAAACAACATTGAGGCAGGGTCACGTGTCACCACGTGACCCCCCCAAAAGCCCTACAGAAAGCCCCTTTGAGGCAGCACCCCACGTGACCCACGTGACTTTCAGCAGAAGCCTTAACACATAGGCATTTGAATGCCCGTCACGTGCTGACACGTGACGCTATCAAAGACACAGTAATTTCGGCAGAATCATTGAAGGAAAGGCACTCTCACATGGGGCCACGTGACCGTTCTCGCTGTAGTGTTTAACACTAAGTTAAAACCCTCGAATCCAGTATTGAAATGCTATCGGGCCTTAGTGTTCAACACTAATTAAAGAATTTTGTTCGTAGTGTTCAATATTAATTGTTTTAATATTCGGCACTAATTTGAGATCCCCATTGCCAGTGTTTAACACTGAGCTGTTTTAGTGCTTATGATCATTTCAAGGCCTTGTTGCTGGTGTTTAACACCAATTATTCTTCTAGTGTTAAACACTAGCTTGTCAAACTCATTCCCAGTGTTCAACACTGATTGCTTTGAAGTGTTTAACACTAGTCTATAGCCCAATTGGCTAAAGGGATAGAGGCAAAGCTTCTCCCTCGATGAACTCACAAGGAATCAATATTCCAGACATGATGGGACTTAGCCCAAGCTGGCCATAAGTCCTCAATTCGTGACTAATTGGGCCAATGGGCTCATAACATAATTAATCAGTCCTGACCTCAATTTGGGCCACGGACTGCTCAAGCCGCTCCGGTTCTAGGGTACATCTCTTCACTCCTTTGATACTTGGCATTGTAATCCCTCAATGTCTTCAAAGAGGTGACGGGTCCCGACGACCACCCATGATATGGACTGTGGGGTCCTTAAACTCATACAAATTCCTGGTCACGCGGAACGTGGATAACGTCACTCCTTGACCCCACGGAAAACGTCCAGAGCGGAGCCTGGTCCTCGCTAAGCACGGCAGTGAACCCGTGTGAAGCATCCAGAGCACATACCGGACTGTGGGGTCCTTAAACCCATGGACTACGACGTCCTTAACCTTGACCGAGATGTCTTAAAACTAACAACGGACCGCAATGTCCTTAAACTACCCACGGACCGCAATGTCCTTAAACTACCCATGGACCGCAACGTCCCTAAACTAGAACAATAGAGCCCTTCATATGCTCTTTTGTTGGACCTAAACGGTCCCGTTTAAGTTGATCTTAGCCTCGAAGATGGCTAATGCGTCCTTAAACCCTCAAACATACTGGACTACGAATCCCCCAAATTAACTCCGGCTCAAGGGTACATCTCTGAACTCCTCTGACATCTGTCGTTGTAATCCTTCAACGTCGTCAGAGAGGTGATGGGTCCCGACAGCCATACAGACGATGGACCACTATGTCCCTAAACTGGAACATTAGAGTCCAAACACTCTTTTGTCGGATCTAAACGATCCCGTTAAGTTGATTTTAGTCATAAAGTTAGACTAACGTATCCTTAACAAACGTTTGAGTTGATCCTAGCCTCGAGTAGGGCTGACGTATCCTCAAACCAAAAACCCCCCCCCCAAACCCAAATTTAAGATAATGCGGATTTGGGCTAGTCCACGCCCTACGGGCGACGACATAACTCAGTCTCCGTAAACAATCCACGGGCAATAAAACAAACACCCACGACACGAAGTGACCATCTGGAGAAGGAGAAAGTTGTTACCGCAATGCGGTAGCGTAATTAACTGCAGGGGCTTGCGCCTGCAGGGAAGAGCGTCCCCACAATCAAAAACCCCTCAAACGAGGGGGAATCTGACGAAGTCTGCTACATCGGTCGCATCCGTTTAAACCTTCGATATATGGTGCCATAAATCAACTTGGCATCTTCGGAGAGGTGGACGGATAGCACCAACTAGTATCTGCCCCGAACTTAACGCCTCAGACGTCCCCAAACGTCCCGGCCGCCGTTCGGAGGGGAACATCCACGTTACTGCATCAAATTCAAAGTCTTGTTGAGTGCTATGAGATGTATATTCTAACATATATGACTATAAGACATGACCCTATAGCCCTTATCACAACATCGGATATTTGGTGCAGTAGAAAATTCATTTAACATGGTAATAAGGCAATCCAGGTTTAATTCTCACTGGACAAGTGTACTGGGGTAATGGAATCCCTGTGGAGATTCTAGGTCCCGTGCTCCATAGTTTAAGATCTATCTTGATTCTGGAAAGCTTTTGTGAAATCTGGAATGATGCCCGGTTCAAAGAAAGTCTCGGTCAGTTGATTCGAACAATTAAAGTATCTATCTTCTCAGAGAGAGCCAGAGCCCCGCCTCCTCTTGGTCCTCTTTCCATTTTCACAATGCGGGAATCGAGGCGTAACGATCTATGCAACAGGCCGTCATCGTTTGTACAGACAGACTTCTTGGGTAGGTTGAAGAAGCTATTTGAAGAAAGTCGGCTCTTAGCGAGGTGCTGAAATCAACAACCGGAAAGAAAGAACTCGTTGCTAAAAGTGGTCTCACATCTATTCGTACCAAGAAGCAAGTCGAATTAGGGAAAGAGAGCAATTTGATTTCAGGTTAGGAAAAGATAGCATTGCGCAAAAAATTCAGGTCAAGTTAAAACCCTTCGCTCTACTCACAACTTGTAGCGCAGAAAGGTACATGTAACATGATCCACAAGCAGGTGAAAGCAATGATGAAAGGATGTTGTTAGTGGTGAAGCCATAACAAAAACAGTCTCACATGGATTTTGAGTGGATTACAAGGTCACTAGATGTTGCCTCCCTGTAAGCCTACATATATTCCATCATCTCGCTCATGATGTTCAGTGAAAAAAGGATGTTGTTAGTGGTGAAGCCATAACAAAAACAGGCTCACATGGATTTTGAGTGGATTACGAGGTCACTAAATGTTGCCTCCCTATAAGCCTACAAATATTTCATCATCTCACTGGTGATATTCATTGAAAATGCTTAACCTAGCTGGTTTGAAATCCTACCACGATATATCCAAGAGACAAATACAATAGGCTCATTTGTTTGGCACTAATATCTAGATGTTGTGGGTCCTACCATTTTGTCTCTTAGGGTCCATGTGTGTTCAGCCATGGCTTCTTAATAGGCCAGATAGATGTTAGAGGATTGAATTTGATGAATGACTAACTCAACATAAAGCTATCTAATAACCTAAACTTTGAGCATGGGAGCTGTGGACATTTTATACTATAAGGAAGCATTAGGTTAATGTGTATACACCTTATAATGTTGAATTGAATTTTCTAAGAAATTTAACATCATCCCTTCGTATATTATACTATGGCCGATGGACAACATAAATCTAACTTTATAATATACAACATGGCTCCTCTAAACATAGCAACCTGAAAGAATAATCGACTTCCAACTTTAAGACGATTATACTTTTATTGTTAAATTTCAACCATCCGTGATAGGAGGATAGACCCTATTACCAACACTGGAAAGGAGCGGTAGCTATCATGACTAGTTGTTCAATAACAGGAATTGATGCTATATATGGTCAACTTTGGGCTCCACAATGAAACCAAGCCAAAGTAGTGGTCAAAAAGGGGTGATTTTCGTATCATTTCCCCCTTCAAGGTAAGCATTCAAGTGATTGTGCTTGGTTTTTAATAGGAGATCAATATGTTATCTGGATGTTGTTGGAGCATGATGATGTGAGATTATGAAAGATAAAATTTGGATGGCTTCTTATTGTCCTTATGTGGTTACGTTAACATTTCCCTCCGTATGATTTCTTTTCTGGCTTAACCTTACTATATAATATGAAATATATTCATATAATCTTGTGAAAGTGTACGTTAGAACCACGGTAGGGTTAAAACAGGCATCGCACAATCAATTTTAAAAATTCTAGAGGTGCAAATGAACACTTACCAAGATCTAACTAGAATATTATGGTTAACTATGATGATATCACAAAAACTAGCTAAGAGAAAAATGCTACAACCTTTGTAGATCGTGTACTTCTCTTCTAAAACTCCGGCTTGTAGTCCACACGACTCCACAAGGCTCCACTTGAAGGTTGAACGAACTTTCTCCGATGACTTTCGTGCCGAAGATGATCCATCCGAAGTCCACCAATCCAAGCTATCTCTTCGCTAAACCGTTTAGTGAAGAAAACACACCACACCAAAGTGCTAATCTAATATGGGATGGTGAAGTAGGGGTGTTGTTTGCTCACTAGCGATCTCGAGCTCTATGGTTCACATCACATGTGTGAGTTTAGAGCTTGAAGTATGAGGAAGAGGATGATGATGGAGAGAGCTAGAGAGAAACTCATCGCATGAGCTCTCAAAAATGGCTAAGTGTTAGAATGAGCTAGTATGAATGCCTCTTTCTGGACCTCACTTATTCAAGCATGGAATAAATTGCAATAAGAAATTGTAACCATGCTTAAATAGTGAGTCAAGACTAATAAACAAATGGAAGAACCCATGCCTTGCCATTCCACAAATATTTCCACATATTACACCTCATTTTCTATTTTCTAAAAATAGAAAATCCATGTCATGCATCATTATATATATATATATATATATATATATATATATATATATATATATATATATATTATGAAAATAATCAGTGAGCTAATATTAGTTAATATATAATTATATTAAATATAAATATATATCATATTATTAAATCAATACTTGATTTAATAATTCGGTTATATCACATATAACCGACTAATATCATTTATCTGTATATCACATTTTCAAATCAACACTTGATTCGATAATATGGTTATATCACATATAACCTAATCGATACCAAATAACCGCCAGATCAGAATACGGTATCACATACACGCATCTAATCAGGCCCCCGCACATATTAACATATGTGCCCTACGTCGTTTCACTTGAATCAGAAAACTTCTGTGTGGGACTCTAAAGACTCATCAATACGCCAGCAGTAGGTGATGATCACATCAGTCACCCACAAGCCGTCAGCGGTATTAGCTGGACGTAACAGCTACTAAGGTATTGAGCGATTAGAAGATCAACAAGCGAGATTGTCCAAACTCCCATGAAGCCTATAACTAACACTGACCGTACAGTCCGGTCTCTTCGTCTGATATGTCACATATCGAGTTTGGGGGTGGAATCGTCAGACCCCGATAACTTGATAAATCATGCCGATGTAAGGCCTATAACGGTATGAGAAACTACTGATAACACTTACCAGTAAATCTCATTAACAGCCCTGCCAGGGATTTACAGTTATACCAAATTGAGCATAGCGCAACATCAACTCCCTATACCGGGAGAGACGAAAGCCCTCCTATCGCTCATTGTATCCATGTGGCTCGGGACTGTATCCAAAATCCACCTATTTGCATGACTCCTTTGAGCCGTGGTAGGGAGGAAATCAAATCACAGTGGGAACCACACAAGACTCTATGACGATCTCGGGTCTACGGACTAATCTGTACCAGTGTCATCAGAGAACTGCTATCTGACGATAGGTATATTACCATCTAGGAGTTCTCGGCGAGTCCTGTTCGGTGTACCCATTCTCTAATGAGTACCTGTGTACAATGTTTGATGTCAAACACCAATTGATATGGGATCAACCATTGCCCCATACAGGGTCAAGAAACGTATACACTAGTCTACTCTGGAATATCGATGCCCTGTCTTGATATTCCCTCGACTAGGAACAATTGAAGGATGTGCTTATGGACTACCCAGGTCTCAGTAGTATGATCCGCATGATAGTCCTGGTAGTCAAGCCTACATGCTAAGGGTTTTATCAACATGTATATGAGAGACGGTATAATAATACCAGTGAACATGTTAAGATAAAGGAAACCAGATAGCATATTATCATGTCGATCAAGAAAGTCCTCCATATATATGTATAAGCATCCACTATATCATACAATAATGTCCTCTAGAGCCTACATATCACTAATAATCTCCCACTTGCACTAAGTCCAGTTTTTGTAATATCTCATACCCAACATCCCAGAAAGTCTCTCGATTAGCATCTGGGGGAGGGCTTTAGTGAGTGGATCCACTGTGTTATCCTCAATGTCAACTCTCCTGAGCTCGATCTTCCGGCGATTTACTATCACCCTGATCAGGCGATACCGTCTAAGAATATGTCTGGATCACCGATGGGACCGGGGTTCCTTGGCCAAAGCCACAGCTCCATTGTTATCACAATACACAGGTATTGGATGCTCAATGGATAGAATCTCACCAAGTTCATCTCATGAACTTCTTCATCCAGACAGCCTCTATGGCAGCATCGTTGGTAGCGATGTATTCAGCCTTCATCGTCGAGTCTGCTACGGTATCTAGCTTCGAACTCTTCCAACATACCGTCCCTCCACTGTCGTCCTTATCACACTGGAAGCTCGAATCGGTAAAGGACTCCACCTGGAGTTTACCGTTTCCATACACCAAGAACATCTCTTTAGTCTTTCTCAAGTACTTAAGAATGTTCTTCACGGCTATCCAGTGTTTCTCCTCATGATCCGATTGATACCTACTCACTACACCTAGTGAGTAAGTTACATCCGGTCTGGTACATGAGATCGCATATATGATAGACCCGACTGCCGACGCATAGGGTATCCCTTGCTTGCGAGCACTCTCCAAATCAGTCTTGGGAGATATCTCTTTGGAGAGAGTGATTCCTGAACAAGCGGGTACATTACCACGCTTAGACTCTTCCATACTAAATCTCTTTAGTATGGTGTCAATGTACCTGGATTGGGACAATCCCAACATCCGTATAGATCTATCTCTATAGATCTTAAGCCTCAGGATGTAGGAAGCATCATCAAGATCTTTCATGGAGAACATGTGTGATAAGAAGAGCTTGACCGAGTGTAGCAAAGGAATAATGTTTCCTATCAAGAGTATGTCATCCACGTACAATACGAGGAAGACAACCTTACTCTCTACTACCTTCTTATATGTAGCATGGTTTATCTATGTTTTTGATGAAGTCAAACTCTTCGACAGCTTTATCAAAACAGATGTTCCAGCTCCGCGATGCCTGCTTTAATCTGTAGATTGATTTAAGCAGCTTGCACATACTTCCGCTGCTCCCACTGTCTACAAAGCCCTCTGGCTATGCCATGTACACACTCTCTTCTAAATCACTATTTAGAAAAGCGGTCTTGACGTGCAACTTCCAGATTTCATAGTTATGGTATGCAGCAACAACAAGTAGGATCCTGATGGACATAAATATAGCCACTGGAGAAAATGTTTCATCATAGTCAACACCAGGTCGTTGACGAAAACCTTTTGCTACAAGTCTAGCTTTGAAAGTTTTAACTTTTCTATCTACACCAATTATCTTCTCAAGATCCACTTGCTTCCGATGGGTTTTACCCCTTGAGGAGCAACTTTCAAAGTCCATACTTTGTTAGTGTACATGGATTTTATCTCAGATCGCTTAGCATCCAGCCTTTTCACAGAGTCTCCACTTGTGATGGTCTGCTCGAAACTACTCGGGTCATCATCTTCCATGATGTGATCCTCGATCCCACTGTCTATGAGAAAACAGTAGTATCTCTCAGGTGGATGAGGAACCCTACTAGATCTGCAGAGTAGCTAAGGTTCGTTGGGGACTATTGAATCCTCCGGTTCACCAATTGTCAGTTATAGTTTGTGTTGCTGGAACTTCTTCCAGTTCTACCTCATTGCCACTGATTTCTTACAAAAATTCCTTTTCTAAAAATGTGTCATGTCGAGAAACAAACACCTTTTTTTCCTCGGTGTGGTAGAAGATATTCCCTCGCGTTTGTTTGGCATATCCTACAAACTTGCACAGAACTGACCTTGCCTTGAGCTTGTCCAGATTTTGCTTTTTAACACAGGCTGGACAACCCCATATCTTAACTCGTTTAAGAGATGGTCTCTTCCCATTCCATATCTCATATGGAGTGGTAGGAAACGGATTTGGTCGGAACTCTATTCAATAGGTATGCAGCTATCTCAAGTGCATAACCCCAAAATGAAATAGGTAACTTAACATTACTCATCATAGAGCGCACCATATCTAATAGAGTGCGATTCCTCCTGTCACGCCCCGCTTCCCAGAGTACGCTAAGATAGGCACGTGACATAGCCAACCATGCTATCTGTGGATAGGAAATATCTTTTCACAGTCACATTACGGCTGTAGAGATATTAAGAACAATAATAAACTATCTAATACATGTCCATAAGCCAGAATAAAACGAGTCAAGAATAAAATAATGCGGAAGCAAAAGATCCAATACAAGAATAAACTGGAATGTACGTCCCATAATGCGGGATCACATCAGGAAAGAAAAATACCGAAAGTAAAATGAACTAACTACTAGCAAGTCCGAACTGCTCAGCCTGCTGACTGAAGTCCTGCTCGGCCTATAGCGAAGGTAAAGAATCTGGGCTATGCAAAACCCAAACGTCAGTGCATCATAATATCAAGCGATACTATAAACAGGGGTAACAAGACATGCAGGTATGAGTATGAACAAGAATATAACAAGAATATATAACAGTGAGTATGACAGTATAAGTGACGTGCGGTGATATCTAAACTGTGCTACGGGGTTATCTATTATAAAGTCTTCGAAACCAAGTAATATAATCCTCATCGTAACCCATCGGTGATTATTCCGTAATGCCCGGAAAAACGGCAAACAATAGGCATTCCATAACGTCCGGAAAAACGGCAAACAATAGGTATTCCGTAACGCCCGAAAAAATGGCAAACAATAGGATGGCCCTTTAAATTACGTTCGGTTACATTTTTGATTTCCCCATACCCCCAAGTTATATATGTCAAGTCAGGTATTAATAAATCTGGAGTTAATGCCAATACAGGATCAAGCAGGTACAGGTTTGTCTGGCTAGACAATAGGAAATGTCCGTAGGGACAACATGTCAAGGTTGTTGGCATTAGTAACAGGATCAGGTAACAGGTAAAGCCATGGTATCTCAGGTCAAGTCAGGTAGTATATAAGTATCATGTCATGTCAAGAAGTGCACGGTATCACGTCGTGTCAAGTAGTAGATGTATCAAGTCATGTCAGGGGCGCACAACATGTCACGTGGGTGCTCATAATCAAACTAAAAATAAGCATGGGTATACAAAATAAGTATGGGGTACTAATGGAACAATAAAAATGGAACATTGTGATGTAGTATGCAAATAGGTATAAATTAAAACATATGAATGCACGGTTATCTATTTGAGTTAGGGTTATGGTTTCAATACTAATTAAATACACTTTATCAAATATGGAATGTTAAAATCTCATTATTACGTATTAAATGATTTAGGAATGCAATTGTATAATGGATGCAAACGGTGTCCGAAAGGTTATAAACAATTAAAAGAGTACTATGGGCTATACAAATAATCATTATGTGATTTAAATATGGACGTGGGTACCATATATTGTAAACTAAAATGCAATATGATATGTTTCAAGTTCTAGGTCTAAAATGATATATGGAACATCGATAGGTTTAAATGGAACATGCGGCATTAGATTTAATCTACAGGTTTAGTATGCGATTAAATACGTATAAAAATAATATAAATAGCATGTAGCAAGTTTTACTTGTCTCGACAGATCAAGAAACGGGTATACGGAACGTCACACGTCTGCGGGAAAAGTCGCGACGCGCGCACGGTACACGGAGCGGATCCAAACAACGTACAAGGGAATCACACGGGTCAGGTACGCTCGCTGGGTCGTCGGGATCGTCGTCGGCACGACCGGATTCCGGCAATCTAAAAGAACAGTGAACATTTAAAAAGAAAAGAAAATTATAGAAAGGAAGAAAAAGGAAAGAATGGAAGGAAGAAGAAGAATGAGAAGAGGAAGAGTTGCTCACTGGATTTGCAGAGGGGTGATGGCGTCGACGGTGATGATCGGAGGAGCTCCGGCGATGAGGTTAGGGTTTATTTTAGAGGAGGTAGGGTTAGGGTTTTTGTTTGCTGGGGTTTGGGTGCAGGGTTAGTGAAGGGGTATTGGTGAGGTGAGGGTGCAGAGGAGAGGAAGAAAAGGAGATGGTGATGATGGTGGTGTGAGGCTGGGGTCTTCGGCGACGAGTGGTGATGTTGGGTTCTTGGGGTTCTGTGGGGTGTGCAGGGTGCAGTGGAAGGAGGAAGAAGATGGAGGAAGGAGGTAGGGTGAGGTCGATTGAAGGAGTAGAGAGGCACGAGAGTTAGGGTTAGGGTTTGAGGAGGCGGCTAAATTGATGGGTTTCTCGTGGGCTCAGGGGGTTTTAAAGAATAGGGAGGAGAAAGAATAGAAGGAAGGTGACGGTAGCGGGGAAGCGGTGACCCGACTCGAGAAGCGAACAGTGTTCGTGAGAGGAGAAAGAGAGAGCGAGAGGAGAGAGAAAGGAGAGAGAGAGAGAGACGTGAGGGGGAGAGAGAAAGAGAAGAGGAAAGAAAGAGAGAGAGAGATTTTGAGTGGGGCCCAAAGGAAAAAATAGAGAAAGAAAAAGAAAGGGGGAGAGAGAGAGCAGGTGGGGTCGGATAGAGAGAGGGAGAGAGAGTTGTTAAAAGAAAGATTTTTAAATTTAAAATGATTGTTAGTTTAGTAAATTTTAAACGATTATAATTTTAAATTTAGTAAAGATATTATATTTAATAAAATTGGATTTTCAGGTAAATACAAATTTAGTCCAAAACACGCCCGGGTCGGGTCTAAAAATTTAGATTTAAAATACGAAAATTATATGCAACTTCCAAATTTTAAAATGAATGATTAGATAACACAAATACATACCCCCAAGAACGGACGCACGTACGTGCGCGTAGCTATCCAAATACGTCCGTTTCACTGAACGGGACTAAAACACGATGCGCGGACGCTACCACGGGGTTAGGGGTATCATGCAGGCTATGAAATGCAATTTTAATTTATTTTACGTGATCTAAAATGTTACATGATAAAAAGTGCGATGCCAAATAAAAGTTAATATGCAGTTTATACTAGATGCACGTGTCTATGTAATAAGTCAGGGTAATCTATAAATATAAATCAACCAGTTCAAGCAAGCGGGTTGGGTCGAATGCAATGTAAATGTAAACTACCATTCGCATCCAAACATGATAAATCAATAAAATACCACATATATAAAAATACGGGAACTGGAATTGGTATAAATGAACTCGGTTGTTACATTATACCCAACTACAAAAAGAATTTCGTCCTCGAAATTCCAAGAACAAGAATGGATAAACAATCAACAACTACAAGAATAGATGGGGAAACTTCTGTCGGATTTCATCTTCTCGTTCCCAAGTTGACTCTCCATGTGAGCGATTACCCCAAGAAACAAGTACAAGAGGGATAATTTTGTTCTTAAAAACATTTTCTCTTCGTTGCATAATCGACATCGGTCGCTCCTCAAAAGTCAAATCTTCTCGTACAGCCAGCTCCGAATGATCCAACACATGTGTTTCATCTCAAACATACTTACGGAGTTGAGATATGAAACACGTCATGAATTCGCCAAGGATTACGGTAACGCCAATCGATAAGCCACTTCTCCAACACGTTCCAAGATCTCAAAAGGTCCAACGAATCAAGGTCTAAGCTTTCCTCGACTTCCGAGACGGATCACCCCTCTAGTCGGTGATATCTTCAAGAATACCAAATCACCCACGGTGAACTCTAGAGGTCTTCTCGACGTATCTGCCCAACTCTTCTATTGGTCTTGTGCTGCTTTCATATGATTCCGGATAGTATTAACCTTCTCAACTGTCTGCACGACCAAATCTGGTCCCAACAATATTCGTTCTCCAACACCGTCCCAACAAACAGGTGAACGACACTTGCGACCATATAAAGCTTCGAATGGAGCCATCTGAATAGTCGCCTGAAAACGGTTATTGTAAGAAAACTCCACTAAGTGCAAATGATCCTTTCTTGAACCCTTGAAGTCTAACATGCAAGCTCTCAACATGTCTTCAAGTGTTTGGATCGTTCTCTCCGACTGGCCATCTGTTTGAGGATGATAAGCTATGCTAAACTTTAATCGAGTCCCCAAACTTTTCTGTAAGCTCCTCCAAAAGTGTGATAAGAAACGAGTGTCATGGTCGGACACGATGTTCACCGGAACTCCATGCAATCTTACAATCTCCTGCATGTACCGTTCTACCAAAGTTTTTGTTGATTGACCAACTCGAAAAGGGATGATATGAGCTGCCTTGGTCAATCGGTCAACAATCACCCAAACTGCATTGTTGCCTTTTGGACTCCGCGGTAGAGCCGTCCGAAATCCATGGTTATATGTTCTCACCTCCACTGAGGAATCGGAAGTAGTTGCAATAAACCAGCAACCCTTTGATTTTCAGCCTTAACTTGCTGACATACCAAGCACTTCGCTACAAAGCGGGAAATCTCCCGTTTCATGCCTTCCCACCAGAAATGTTGTCGTATATCTCGGTACATCTTCGTGCCTTTCGGATGTACGGAATATGCTGAACTGTGCGCCTCCTTCATAAGTTCTTCACGAATATCTCCCTTTAGCACACACAAACGGCTACCATATCGCAACGAACCATCTTCATGAATTAACAGGTCCGTTCGAAGTCCAGCTTCAACCTGTTCTCGAAACTTTTGCAATCTAGGGTCCTGCAATTGTGCTGCTTTAATATTCTCGATCAACGACGACTGTACCTGCAGCTGCATCAACTGTCCCGAAGAATACGGTAGCACAACCTCCAAATCGAATCTTCAAAAGTCTTCAATAAGTTTCTTCTGTGCAGTCAACATCTGAATTGCTGGCAACCGACTAAACGCATCTGGCACAACATTAGCTTTCCCCGGATGGTATTTGAGATCAAGATCGTAATCAGCCATCAGCTCCAACCATCTGCGCTACCTCATATTAATCTCCTTCTGCGTGAACACATACTTTAAACTTTAGTGATCGGTGAAAACCTTGACCCTTTCACCCAATAAGTAGTGTCTCCAAATCTTCAAAGCGAAAATCACAGCTGATAGCTCCAAGTCATGAGTTGGATAATTCTTCTCATGGGTTTTCAACTGTCTCGATGCGTATGCTATAACCTTCCCATGCTGCATCAAAACACATCCCAATCCTTTCCCGGATGCGTCACTGTGAATCATTAATCCTCCGGAACTGTCCGGAACTGTCCGGCACAGTCGGAATAGGAGCAGTTATCAATCTCTGCTTCAACGCCTCAAAGGCTGACGCACACTTATCCGTCCACACAAATGGTACTTCTTTGAGCGTAAGCTTGGTCAGAGGCTCCGCCAAACGAGCAAAGTTCTCCACGAACCTCCTGTAGTACCCGACAAGTCCAAGAAAGCTTCTGATCTCTGCAACGTTCTTCGGAAT
Source organism: Agapanthus africanus (assembly GCA_030015575.1). Taxonomy (NCBI): domain Eukaryota; kingdom Viridiplantae; phylum Streptophyta; class Magnoliopsida; order Asparagales; family Amaryllidaceae; genus Agapanthus; species Agapanthus africanus. Next base: position 71,576,598 of record CM057337.1, on the reverse strand, counting down.
CGGCCAATCTCGAACTGCTGCAATCTTTTCGGGATCAACGGCGATTCCATCTCCAGACACGACATGCCCCAAAAAATTCACTTTTTCAAGCCAAAACTCGCACTTTCTCATCTTTGCATACAATCTTTCTTGCCTCAACGTCTGCAGTGCGATCTTTAAGTGTTCAGCATGCTCTTCAATACTCTTGGAGTAGACCAGGATATCATCAATAAACACCACTATAAACTGGTCCAAGAATGGTGAAAAATTCAGTTCATCAAGTCAATAAATATCGCCGATGCATTCATTACTCCGAAGGGCATCACTAAATACTCGTAATGTCCATACCGAGTTCGGAACGCCGTCTTGCAAATATCTTCTGTTTTAACTCGGACCTGATGATATCCGGACCGCAAATCCAGCTTCGAGAATACCCTCGCGCCACTAAGCTGCTCAAATAATTTGCCAATGCGAGGGATCGGGTACTTGTTCTTAATAGTCACCAGGTTTAATTCTCGATAATCGATGCACATTCTCCTTGTGCCATCTTTCTTCTTAACTAGAAGAACTGGAGCTCCCCAAGGCGAGTTACTGCTGCGAATCCAACCCTTTTCAAGTAATTCAGTAACCTACTTCTTGAATTCTTCCAACTCTACTGGTGCCATTGGATAATACGCTTTAGAAACTGGCGCTGCACCATGAACAAGATCAATCGCGAACTCCATGTCTCGCTTCGGCGGTAAACCTGATATGTCTTCAAACACGTCCATGAAATCTCGAACAACAGCTGGCGCTTCATATCTACCAACTTCCATCGACGAAAGAACATTAGCTGCCGGCCTAGCCCTAAACTCGACTGGCCCGACAGAACTACTTCCTCCAGTAAAGATAAACTCTGGATGTCCGGGAATCTGAAAAATTACTTTCTTTGCCCTACACTTAATGTGAGCGTGGAAAGTGCCGAAAAAATCCATTCCCAAGACGACTTCATAGCTGTCTGTATCAATTACCAAGAAATCTGCAAAAAGCTCTCGTCCGCAAACAACAACTGCACAATCCTTACATTCTCTACTTGATATGATCTTCCCATTCCCAGTGTGTATGTCCCAACAACTAGATAGAGTCGTGCAAGCAATCGAGTGTGTAGCAATAAACTTGGATGACATAAAACAATGGGATGCACCAGAATCGAATAATGCTAATGCGGGAAAACCATGAACAAGTAAAATACCTGAAACAACTTCTCCTGAAGCTTTGGCCTCTTCAGTCGTCAAGGTAAAGGCTCGAGCTTGATTGGGTCCTTGAGTTATCAGCTTATGCTCCCGAAACTGCTTCTGTTCCTGAAATTGTCTCTGCGGTGGCTTCTGAGTATCTTCCTTCAACCATAGCTTCGATGGACAAGTATCAATGGTGTGATCCGCTGATCCGCAAATAAGACAAAGTCCAAGCCTCTTACGACAATCTCTTCGATAATGATCCGGTCGTTGGCAGTAATTGCACAACACCCTTCCTTTTTGCTCGGGCAAAACTAGCTTCTTCATTGGTACAACGCCACGCCTGTCCACCGGAATACGTCTACGTCCATGTGCTCGGTTCGGTACAAATGCCGGCTTCCGTACTGTAACTGCTGGCTTCTGTCACGACCCGAAGTTTGGCCCGTGACCGGCATTTAATCACGTAACGTCTACAGGCGTAACGCGACTAAGTGAACCGAAAACCCAGAAATCAAACCAGTGAAAGTATAGAGTGTTATAAGTTTTAAATGGAAGCACTTACTAACATGATAAGAATCTAAGTAAACAATCACCAAGATAGTAATATACGACGCCGTAGCGAAGATCATGATCCACAAGTGGGAAAAACACAGATAGGATAAACTGCAAGTACAGTCGGCTCACAACGAGCTCGACACCAGAATACAAATAAAATACAACATCGTCCTCACACTGTCTCTAAGTCAAATACATACATGGTAGATGGAGAATACTAGATACAACAATGTACATACTGAAGGATAAACAGATACCGCGCAAAACCCACCTATCAGCAAAAGAGCTAGTACACCAACTATGGGGGTATCTGTGTCAAAAGATGCAACCGCAGCCTGCCGCGACTACTCCGAAGGGCAACCTGCAAACACTGTGGCACAACGGGGGTGAGTTGCCAACTCGTGAATAGAGATAACATATAAAGGTAATCGCGAGCATGCACGTACTATGCTACTCTATCATATACCAACAGAAGATATCAATATGTGATAAGCAGTATGTGCAATAATCATGCAAGTGCTCTATCAGGTACTGTACTACCGGATGAGGTACAAATGCTCTATCAGGTAATGCATCTACAGGATGAGGTACAAAAGTAAATGCTGAGCAGGGGCAATATAATATCTACACGGAATGTCAACGTGGAATATATAATCGGTGTCTCAAGGCACCTAGATCTCCCAAAAATAGCTCATGCGCCGGCACTCGCATCGGCCCTCAAATCCTGTACATCTCTGAGAATCCCGAGTGCCCAACATCGGCACCCAAATATCATAAATACTCGTGTCCAGCATCGACACGTAAATCCTCATCCATCGGGCCCCGTCAGTCCGGGTCAGCCCACGGGCTCCGTCTGCGGTATCGGCCCTCGGCCCCGGCAGTACGGATCACCCCACATCCATCTATAGACTCTGATCAGTACACTCCGGATAACTGTCAGGTCCAACCAATCACCGGTAGGTAGTAGTCCCTCTGCCAGGCTCACCGTCTACTGCACAGTGAAACCGTTCTCGCCCCGGGGTACCATACCGGGTCCACCATGTACCCGTAATCGGCCTCAACCAGCTCCTCGATTCGGGTTCACATATATCACTCTAGCACCGAGAAAACACATAGTGGACGCACCGAAATATCATATCAAGGGAACCGGGTTTTTAAATAATTATATATTTGCAATAGCCACGGTTCCCAAATCCAGAAATCACATGTAATCCAAACCCAAAATACAAGTCAATGATCCGATATGATATGTGCGTCAAATATAAATAGCATGTCAAGTCACGTATAGATGAGCTACAATATGATGATCCGATGTGATATAGGCATCAAGTATGAATATCAAGTCATGTCACATATAGATGAGCTACAATGTAATGATCCGATGTGATATAGGCATCAAGTATGAATAGCATATCAAGTCACATATAGATGAGCTACAATATGATGATCCGATGTGATATAGGCATCAAGTATGAATATCAAGTCATGTCACATATAGATGAGCTATAATGTAATGATCCGATGTGATATAGGCATCAAGTATGAATAGCATGTCAAGTCACATATAGATGAGCTACAATATGATGATCCGATGTGATATAGGCATCAAGTATGAATAGCATGTCAAGTCACATATAGATGAGCTACAATATGATGATCCGATGTGATATAGGCATCAAGTATGAATAGCATGTCAAGTCACATATAGATGAGCTACAATATGATGATCCGATGTGATATCTACAGTGTGAGTGTCATGGCAATTACTAACGGTGTGTGTGATAGTGATCCGATGTAACATGCGGGATAGTGCTCATGCAACATGCGGGATAGTGCTCGTGCAACATGGACCGTTAGTAATTGTGCGGTGTTCTATCAATCCTAGTTTATATCCAAATAGCAGGGAATCCAGCATGCACTAAATAGTAGCCATGAATCGGTCAATGTATACAAAGGAAACTATAAGGTCCTATCAGCCCTGACGTAGAACGCCATGCGGGCGATATCCCCGTAGATGTGAAATCTACTCACCGTAGTCTCTCGCTAGGTGTAGCCAACAACTTGTTTCCCCTTCTGCGCGGCGTCCGCCGTACTCGCCTGCGAACCTAGAATTACACAATATATCACACGTAAGCTTGAAATCACACAAACGCGACATCAAAGCCGAACTAGTAACTCGTGTCGTGAACCAAGCGCGCGTGTGCGCGATACGCTAAAACGTATGGTTACGCGTCTGAAACCACTCCGACGCGTCGCGATACGCAGAAACCCAAAACCCACACACACGTATGACGCGTGTCGCGAAAGGTTGAAAATACGGGAAAATAGGTATTCTACCCCAGATTTTGATACAGGAAAGATATTGAAAAACTAAACATACCAAAACAACCCACATAGCAGCAGACACCCACACCCCAAACCCCAACCCCAAACTCCCCCATCTGGCCGCAATTTGCGGCCAGAATGCATATTTTGGCGGCCAGACTTGGGAATTGGGCTCCCAGGTTTGGTGTGTGCAATCTACACCCCCTGTGTATGCTACAGTAACATCTAGATTTGCTCTGCAATGTCTCGGGTAGTAGCAGATCCTACAGTGCCCAAATTCTAGTTAAAATCCACACTTTGCACTAAAAATGGAACTTTAGGGTATTTTTGTGCAACCTGAAGTGCAACCTAGTTAAAATAGCTCTAATAACACTTAAAGGAGCTAACTAAACTATGAGAACACCAATCTAATATATACATCACAAATATCCTATAATATCACTAAAAATGCACCAAAATGTGATTTTTGCTAAACAATACAACAAGTCTAAGGAAAAGAAGTGCTAATGTGAATTAATACCTTCTAAGAACCTTGTAGAACACCAAAGTCTCAGCTTTTCCCCTCGTGTATGCAGATTTTCCTTAAACACCCCAAAAAGCTCACTTTTACTAAGGTTTTGTGAAGAAAATGAGTTGATAAGTATAGGGTTTGTGTATGGATCAAAGGGGAATGAAAAGAGAAGAGAATATGGAGGAAAATGGAGGGTTTGCTGCTGGAAATTCTCCAGAATTTCTGAAGTGAGGAAAGAGAGAGAGGGAAGAGAAGAAAATGGGGTTCAAAAGTCAACATTTCACCTAACCACCATGCTCATTTGTTTAATTGAGTTTGAAATTATAAAAAGAGTTTTGTGAAAGGATTAAATGGTGGGGGGAAAATAAGTTTGCAACCATGCACAAGAATGGTTAACAAGTTAACAAAATCCTAAGTCTCAAAATGACTAAGTGTGTAAGGTGTACACTAGCACAAGAAAAATCCCAATATGCAAACACTACTAAATATAACTAATAATCCTAGGAACACTTATATAATAACACGTACGATCACTAATTATCACGAAAGACATCAAACGGAAATTCAAAGTGTTACAGCTTCTGCGTACTCCCAGCCTTCATAGATAGGTTCTGCTATTCTCGGGCCGCTGTAAGTACTTGTGAGAAAGTGGTCAAACCCAGAGAGACAATCTGCCTCTGGATGTCCACGTCCAAACTGCGCATGAACCTCCTTACCCTATCAGCATCGTTGGCAACCAAAAGTCCAGTGAATCTACTGAGCCGTGTCCACTCAGCTGCGTGTACATCCACAGGTGCACCGTTCTGCCTCAAACTGATGAATCTTTCTTCCATTTCCTCCCGTGCAGTCCGCGGGAAGAACTTCTCTAAGAAACTCTTCAAAAAATCCGCCCAACTGATCGGCTTGGGCAAGCGGGTCTCTTCCACAAGCCACCATTCACTGGCGTAGTCCACCAACTGGATGCGTACCACATCCACTCTCTTATCTTCTGGGATCTGTACCGCAACGAGTAAATTCTCCGTGTCAATCAGCCACTGCTCCGCTGGCAACGACTCCTCCAAGCCAGTAAAAACAGACGGACCCAGTCTCCTGAAATCCGCTACGGTTCCCACATGTTCAACTGGTCTGGCCAGAACATTGTTCACGGACTGCTGAACGGTCCGCAAGCCTTCCTGAAAAGCTTCAGCTTGCTGCTGGTTCAGCTCGGTCTGTCGCTTTTGGTTCTCCAACATCCCACAGATTACTCCAAGCATAGCGGCTTCGTCAACACGCCTTTGGAACGTTCTCAGATTCTTGTCTGCCATGTTCCAGAAATCAAAGCAGCAAAGGATTAGCATGATAACAGATTCAAAATATTGATCAAGGATATGAATCAGGGCTAGAACTCCATGTTACTTAAATAGAGTACCGCATTGTAACCATGTCGCGGTATCATAACTACAATCACATAACTCCACCTAAGTCGCCTAAGTTCTAGAGATAACCAAAAGGAAACCAGGTTTCGAGTCGATATGCAAAGGAGGTTTGCATATCGTAAAAGTAGAATCAGGAGGAAGTTAAGATTCAAAAATGGTAAGACGGTACGGTGGCAGGACATGTTTCCTAATCACGAGTATTCTGATTCGTGTATTGGGTCCAATACCCAACTACAAAAGAATCAAACCCAATTAACATAGATCCTATGGCTCTGATACCAAAAGAACCATATCACGCCCCGCTTCCCAGAGTAAGCTAAGATAAGCACATGACATAGCCAACCATGCTACCTGTGGATAGGAAATATTCTTCCACAGTCACATTACGGCTGTAGAGATATCAAGAACAATAATAAACTATCTAATACATGTCCATAAGCCAGAATAAAACGATTCAAGAATAAAATAATACGGAAGCAAAAGATCCAATACAAGAATAAACTAGAATGTACATCCCATAATGCGGGCTCACATCAGGAAAGAAAAATACCGAAAGTAAAATGAACTAACTACTAGCAAGTCCTCACTGCTCAGCCTGCTGACTGAAGTACTCCAGCTCGGCCTGTAGCGAAGGTAAAGAATCTGGGCCATGCAAAACCCAGACGTCAGTACGTCATAATATCAAGAGATACTATAAACAGGGGTAGCAAGAAATGCAGGTATGAGTATGAACAAGAATATAACAAGAATATATAACAGTGAGTATGACAGTATAAGTGACGTGCAGTGATATCTAAACTGTGCTACGGGGTTATCTATTCTAAAGTCTTCGAAACCAAGTAATGTAATCCACATCGTAACCCATCGGTGATTATTCCGTAACGCCCGGAAAAACGGCAAACAATAGGCATTCCGTAACGCCCGGAAAAACGACAAACAATAGGTATTCCGTAACGTCCGAAAAAACGGCAAACAATAGGATGTCACTTTGAGTTACGTTCGGTTACATTTCTGATTTCCCCATATCCCCAAGTTATATATGTCAAGTCAGGTATTAATAAATCTGGAGTTAATGCCAACACAGGATCAAGCAGGTACAGGTTTGTCTGGCTAGACAACAGGAAATGTCCGTAGGGACAACATGTCAAGGTTGTTGGCATTAGTAACAAGATCAGGTAACAGGTAAAGCCATGGTATCTTAGGTCAAGTCAGGTAGTATATAGGTATCATGTCATGTCAAGAAGTGCACGGTATCACGTCGTGTCAAGTAGTAGATTTATCAAGTCATGTCAGGGGTGTACAACATGTCACGTGGGTGCTCATAATCAAACTAAAAATAAGCATGGGTATACAAAACAAGTATGGGGTACTAATGGAACAATAAAAATGGTACATTGTGATGTAGTATGCAAATAGGTATAAATTAAAACATATGAATGCACGGTTATCTATTTGAGTTAGGGTTATGGTTTCAATACTAATTAAATACACTTTATCAAATATGGAATGTTAAAATCTCATTATTACGTATTAAATGATTTAGGAATGCAATTGTATAGTGGATGCAAACGGTGTCCGAAAGGTTATAAACAATTAAAAGAGTACTATAGGCTATACAAATAATCATTATGTGATTTAAATATGGACGTGGGTACCATGTATTGTAAACTAAAATGCAACATGATATGTTTCAAGTTCTAGGTCTAAAATGATATATGGAACATCGATAGGTTTAAATAGAACATGCGGCATTAGATTTAATCTACAGGTTTAGTATGCGATTAAATACGTATAAAATTAATATAAATAGCATGTAGCAAGTTTTACTTGCGTCGACAGATCAAGAAACGGGTATACGGAACGTCACACGTCGGCGGGAAAAGTCGCGACGCACGCACGGTACACGGAGCGGATTCAAACAACGTACAAGGGAATCACACGGGCCAGGTACGCTCGCTGGGTTGTCGGGATCGTCGTCGGCACGACCGGATTCCGGCAATCTAAAAGAACAGTGAACATTTAAAAAGAAAAGTCGCGACGCGCGCACGGTACACGGAGCGGATTCAAACAACGTACAAGGGAATCACACGGGCCAGGTACGCTCGCTGGGTTGTCGGGATCGTCGTCGGCACGACCGGATTCCGGCAATCTAAAAGAACAGTGAACATTTAAAAAGAAAAGAAAATTATAGAAAGGAAGAAAAAGGAAAGAATGGAAGGAAGAAGAAGAATGAGAAGAGGAAGAGTTGCTCACTGGATTTGCAGAGGGGTGATGGCGTCGACGGTGATGATTGGAGGAGCTCCAGCGATGAGGTTAGGGTTTATTTTAGAGGAGGTAGGGTTAGTGTTTTTGTTTGCTGGGGTTTGGGTGCAGGGTTGGTGAAGGGGTATTGGTGAGGTGAGGGTGCAGAGGAGAGGAAGAAAAGGAGATGGTGATGATGGTGGTGTGAGGCTGGGGTCGTCGGCGACGAGTGGTGATCTTGGGTTCTTGGGGTTCTGTGGGGTGTGCAGGGTGCAGTGGAAGGAGGAAGAAGATGGAGGAAGGAGGTGAGGGTGAGGTCGATTGAGGGAGTAGAGAGGCACGAGAGTTAGGGTTAGGGTTTGAGGAGGAGGCTAAGTTGATGGGTTTCTCGTGGGCTCGGGGGAGTTTAAAGAAGAGGGAGGAGAAATAATAAAAGGAAGGTGACGGTAGCGGGGAAGCGATGACCCGACTCGAGAAGCGAACAGTGTTCGTGAGAGGAAAGAGAGAGAGCGAGAGGAGAGAGAAAGGAGAGGGAGAGAGAGCCGTGAGGGGGAGAGAGAAAGAGAAGAGGAAAGAAAGAGAGAGAGATTTTGAGTGGGGCCCAGAGGAAAAAATAGAGAAAGAAAAAGAAAGGGGGAGAGAGAGCAGGTGGGGTCGGATAGAGAGAGGGAGAGAGAGTTGTTAAAAGAAAGATTTTTAAATTTAAAATGATTTGTTAGTTTAGTAAATTTTAAACGGTTATAATTTTAAATTTAGTAAATATATTATATTTAATAAAATTGGATTTTTAGGTAAATACAAATTTAGTCCAAAACACATCCGGATCGGATCTAAAAATTTAGATTTAAAATACGAAAATTATATGCAACTTCCAAATTTTAAAATGAATGATTAGATAACACAAATACATACCCCCAAGAATGGACGCAGGTACGTGCGCGTAGCTATCCAAACACGTCTGTTTCACTGAACGGGACGAGAACACGATGCGCGGACGCTACCACGGGGTTAGGGGTATCATGCAGGCTATGAAATGCAATTTTAATTTATTTTACGTGATCTAAAATGTTACATGATAAAAAGTGCGATGCCAAATAAAAGTTAATATGCAGTTTATACTAGATGCACGTGTCTATGTAATAAGCCAGGGTAATCTATAAATATGAATCAACCATTTCAAGCAAGCGGGTTGGGTCGAATGCAATGTAAAAGTAAACTACCATTCGCATCCAAACATGATAAATCAATAAAATACCACATATATAAAAATACGGGAACTGGAATTGGTATAAATGTACTCGGTTGTTACACCTCCACTCCGAAACTCCATTGTGTTGTGGTGTATACGGAGGAGTAAGCTGAGAGAGAATCCCATTCTTTTTTAAGTAGTCTTTGAAATCCGTGCCCAAGTATTCTCCTTCCCGATCATATCGAAGGATATTAATACATTTACCAGTTAAGTTCTCAACTTCGTACTTATATTCCTTGAATTTCTCAAAAGATTCAGATTTTTATTTCAACAGGAACACATGTCCGAATCTTGAGAAATCATTGGTGAATGTAATAAAGTACGAGGAACCATTCTTGGCATGTGTAGACATAGGACTGCATACACCACTATGTATCTGTCCCAAGAGTTCAGTAGCTCTTTCACCGTGTCCAGTAAACGGAGATTTGGTCATCCAGCCTTTGAGACATGACTGGCAAGTTTCATAAGATGTAAATTCGAATGGATTTAAATATCCATCTTTATGCAACTTTAGCTAGTCTTGTCTCATTGATATGACCTAGTCTACAATGCCATAAAAAGGCTTCGTTCATTTTTGAACTATTCCTCTTGTGTGTGTTCTGTATACTTAGAACTGTTTTATGATTTAGAACGTATATACCGTTATACAACGCACCATACCCAATCAACACTTGATTTAGGAAAACATTCACAATATTTTTGGTACGAAATAACAGTCGCTCAAAATCAATGTGTTACCACTTGGTAATAAAAGGTGATATTTGCCAACTGCTTTGGCTGCAACAATTGCACCATTCCCTACTACTATGGACATATTACCCTTTTCCAATTCTCTAGCTCTCTTTAGCCCATGTAACAAATTACATACGTGGGATCCTGATCCGGTATCCAATACCCAGGACGTAGAGTTAACTGAGAAACAGTTCTTGGTAACGAACACACCCAAAGACGATGCATCAAGATACTTATTCTTCATTAGGGTAGCGTAGGAATCTGGATATTCCCCTATTCCTTGCTCAGACTTATGACAATCATAAGATAGAGTGGACGTATCCCAGTATAATAAGCGGGTTCGGTCAATATATCCATATTATTATCTTGATTAAGACGTGTCATTGGTCGCTACCAGGAGAGAGAGAAGGATAATCACTTTGCGTGCGCTCTTTGTAAGATTAGATTGGTTATTATTTTATCTAATCAGGATGGCTCCTACTGTTTTTATCAAATCTTCCTTCAAACCCTAAAAGGTAAGATTAGCCGGGATTAATTACACCCTACAAGTTCGCCAATCTTTTGGCCAAGCAGGTATTGGTACTCCGAGGGAGTCTCCCCATGCTTTCGCATGGAACTAATTAAATAACTCCGTTTCTGCAGGGGCAAAACCCCGTTAACACCTTTCTTAGACACCTACTTGATCGGCTAATTATAAAGTGGAAAACTCTCCCAGAAATATCTCTTACTTGCAGTGGGTATCGGGATCCAACTATCATATAGAAGGTATGAAATCTCATTGCAAATTTCAACACTTGAAATTCCCAATAATTGTTTTTACCCCTACCGTCCTATGATCTTGACGCAGGCCAACAAACCATAGGCCGCTAGTCAAGTTCAACCCGTTCATTTCTTAATTGAATTAAACCCAACCGTACGACTCTTGACACAGGCCAAACAACACCATACGACTACCCTAATCCAATCGCATCACATGCAGCAGATAAGTACCAATCAGCTACCACACGCCTTGACGCAGGCCAACAAATGCATCACGAATACTAAATAGTACTTATCTGAAATGACGGAGGGTTACGGCTGGTTTTTAAGAAAACCTTTAACGTAATGAACTTGATATATTTGTAGAATCTACTGATTTGAAAAGGAGTGTTTTTGTGCTTTTGCTGGTTTCGCTAAAAAGGTCACTCCCGGTGAAGGGATCTCGGCTCTTTCCTCATCAAATGAGGTGCTGGATATTTATCAAGGAATACCACTATGCAAAACAAGAACTAGAGAAGCTATAAAAACAAAACCAAGTGGATTGTAACATTTGCTACTTTTGCTAAAGAGGTCACTCCCGGTAAAAGGATCTCGGCTCTTTCCTCATCGAATGGGGTGCTGGATATTCATCAAGGAATACCACTATGCAAAGAAAAAACTAGAGCTACCTTTTTAAAATTTCGATTTTACAACATCTTTAGGTTTCTTTTCTTTTCATTAATTTCATTAATGAAGTACCATCATTTAATGTTTCCTAAACATCACAGAAAATAAAACGAAAATAGAAGCTACGCTTATATCATCCGCATTCGTCACGGGGCCCCATCATGCACGGTTAGCTTACTTAACTAACGGCAGAGCGGGGGCTGGACTAGCGCGGGTGCAAAACATAAGCAACGCTTTTTATATATCATATATATAAAGCATTCGTCTCACGCAGTTATATGATCACATCACAGAACCAAGTAGCAGAAATCAACATATGAAATATTGGATATACTACGAGGTCCGTGTTTTAAATTCAGCCAGTAATGAAAAATATGGATTCCACAGTCGTGATGAATAGCCAAACTCACATCCCTAGACCTCTACGAGAGCGGCAAGCAACCCTGTCAATTCTAAAGTTACGAGATCCGGTCTCGACTCCTCGAGATGGTCTCCCACTGGACTCCAGAACCCGGTTAATTGAGCTCCCTGCCTTAGGTCTATCCTAATGCGGAAAAGTAAATAATACACATCAATGGTGACATCATCCTCAACCCGGAAGTGTCCCAATAAAAGAATATTACATACAAATTTTACATGAATGAAATTTGAAAAACTCTCATCTCACATAAAACCCCCCGGCTATTCATTCACGACGATCCAATATAACATATCACAGTAACACATAATATCACATGTTATCAAAGTAAGTAAATACGTGTATCCCAAATTCCGTTGACATATAGCAACGAGATTTGGGATACCCCACATATTACACTTAAAAGAAATGAAAAACTACAATAATTAGAATTCGTATTTCCTTGGACATCATAAACCTGGAATATCTCTGTTTCCCCCAATCAGAGCAAAGCTCTGTTGATATTCAAAATTCAAAATTTTGAAGCAACGCTTCAAATCCCGGGCGCAACGCGCCACGTGTCTGGTGCAGACGCATCAGCGCAGTGCCCAAAGGCAGCGCACCCAATCAGAGCAAAGGTCTGTTTTAAACAAAATTAAATGAAGCAACGCTTCAGCTGCGCAAGCACTGCGCCGCGCGACACGTGTCAGCGCAGATACGCTAGCGCAGTTGCGCTGCGCTGTGCGCTGCGCGACACGTGTCAGCGCAGATGCGCTAGCGCGGTTGCGCTGCGCGACACGTGTCAGCGCAGAGACGCTAGCGCAGTTGCGCTCCGCTGTGCGCTGCATGACACGCGTCACGCGCTGGGGTATCTGCGCCAAACAGAATAAAGATTTTAAAGAAATTTTTCTGTTCTTTTTAAAACAAGAAGATTTTCTTCTGTAAAACAGAGACCCTTGGATCAAAAATCCAACGGTGGGGAAAATTCCACAAATCACTCAGAGAAAAATCTTTTTAACAAATTCAACAAATTTATGGGCACTATATAAAGGCCCTAGAGCTCAATTCAAAGGCATCAACATTTCTTGAAAAAAAAAAGGTCAAGAGCTTCAAACAGAGAGAACTCTGAGAAAATTTCAAGAAAAAGGTAAAAACCTTCAGGAGGGAGAAGAAATTTCTTCTAATAGATCATTGATCTAAAAAACCAGATCAATGATCCTTACATAATAAACAGTGCTTTGCACTTCTTATGAACCACTGGTTCTTTAAAACAAAAAAGAAACAAAAATAAAAAATAAAAAAAATTAGTGCTTTGCACTTTTATGAACCATTGGTTCTAAAAAGATTTTCAAATTATAGTGCCTTGCACTTGCAAACTGCGCTGTTGCATTCCTGGATTGGGGCAATCCACCAGAGAGCGTCACGTGTCAGCATCTGAATCATCTGCGCTATGCGCTTTTGAAATAGAGCCTTGTTCTCTAGAATTGGCGCAACTCATCAGAGCGTGACACGTATCAGCAGCGCAAGCGCAGCGCATTGACGCGGCGCACTGCGCTTGCTTGACACGTATCGTCACTACAAGCATTTGCGCTCTCTGATTGGCGCAAAGCGCCTGATAAATGCAATGTATTTCCTAAAGGGCCAGGCCCAAGTCAAAGGTCTAAACAGACCAAGAATAATGCTATGTATTATTTAAAGGGGCATGGCCCAATTGAGAGGTCCAATGGACCAAAACAAATGCTCTGCATTATAATAAAAAGGGCAGAGCCCAGTCAAAATAGGCATGAATGGCCTGAAGTAATGCTATGCATTATTTTTTTAAAAGGGGAAAACCCAGACAAAGGCCAAATGCAAACAAAATATGGAAATTTTTAACTGGACTTAGCCCAATTTTGGCCGTAAGTCCTTAAACTAAATTGACTGAGCACGGTTACTCCCTAAATCAATTTGTAATCGGTTCGAGGGTACATCTCCGAACTCCTCTGACACTTATCGTTGTAATCCTTCAACGACGTCAGAGAGGCGACGGGTCCCAACGACCGCACATGGATATGGACTGCGGGGTCCTTAAACTCGTGGACCGAAACGACCTTAAACTAATGTTGGACCGAAACGTCCTTAAACTAATAACGGACCACCACGTCCCTAAACTGGAATATGGACCACCATGTCCCTAAACTGAAACATGGACCGCAACGTCCTTAAACTACCTATGGACCACTACGTCCCTAAACTGGAACAATAGAGCCTCCAAATGCTCTTTTGCCGGATCTAAACGATCCCGTTTAAGTTGATCTTAGCCCCAAACACGGCTAACGTATCCTTAAACATTCAAATGGACTATAAAACTCCAAATCAACTTTGGTTCAAAGGTACATCTCTGAACTCCTCTGACATCTATCGTTATAATCCTTCAACGACGTCAGAGAGGTGATGAGTCCTGACGGCCATATAATTAAATGGATCACCACGTTAAGTTGATCTTAGTCTCATAACAGGACTAACGTATCCTTAACGAATGTTTAAGTTGATCTTAGCCTCAATACGGCTAACGTATCCTTAAAATAAAAACACCAAACCCAAATCTAAGTAAATACGGATTTGGACTAATCCACGTCCTACGGGCGACGGCATTACTCAGTCTCCGTATACAATCCACGGGCAACCACAAACAAAACAAACACACACGACACGAAGTGAAATTCTGGAGAAGGAGAAAGTGGTTACCGCGATGCGGTAGCGTAATTAACTACAGGGACTTGCGCCTGCAGGGAAGAGCGTCCCCACAATCAGAAACCCCTCTAGCGAGGGGGAATCTGACGAAGTCTGCTACATCGGCCGCATCCGTCTAAACCTCCGATACACGGTGCCATAAATCAACTTGGCATCTTCGGAGAGGTAGACGGATAAAACCATATAGCATCTGCCCCGAACCTCAGGCGAGACGTCCTCGCGTCATCTCCCGCCGTTCGGAGGGGAACAGATTCTGGCACGCTCGGTGGGACCTTTTCCTCTTTCCACTCCACACTTCGTGTGTCGTCTTCGTGAACCAATTGCGGTTTGTTAATGGTTGCCTTCGGATTTCAAGTTACTAAGATTTGGTCTTTTGCCTGGCGCAGAACTCAAGATTCAATGGCCTCTAACTGCACCAACTGCTCGAAGTGCCACTGCAATGGACGCTCCACCTCCCCCGGAGGTGTAGCATATGGGCCCCAAGCAGCTTCCTTCCTCGCTCTGCCTGCAGATCAGGTGACCCAAGCCACCACTGGCCTATTCTTCGGGACCATGATCCTACCTACAAGCTTCTCTGTGCTAATACCTGCACCGGAAGTGAACAAAAAGTCAGTCTTCGACCGGCTCACTGCTACGACGACTCCTGTCAACGGGTCGCCCACTACCAAACCGACAGCCTCTGTTTTCACCAGGCTAGGTCAGAACTCTAAATTGGCTGTCCTAAGGAAGGCAATAACTGCTGCTCCAGAAGTCGTCAAGGCGGCTTCCCCTGTCAAAGAGTCAGTCTCCTGTCAAAGAGTCAGTCTTTTCAAGACTGACGATTCCTGCCCCTGCTCGAGGATCCGTCTTCGACAGGTTGAATATCACCCCTCAAAAAACAACCTCGGTCTTTAAGAGGTTAACACCGGCGGTGCCTCATTCAGACAGGGGGCAAAAAGAAGATATCTCTATCTCCGAGCCAGTCCCAACGGCTCGTCGTGCTCGACGTCGCCATTGGCGACGAGTGAGGAAAGCAGGGGGCAACTCCCCCTCAGGGCTAACTCCACCGGCTCCGGTGGTAGAAGTCAACGCTGCTGTTCCAACCGGGAACAGCTTTGAACTGTTGAGGAGGGTATGTAAGAACTCTCCAACCGCTATATTGAAAAGATCTCCTCCGCCCGCGGAGAGAGTTCCAGAAACGAAGCAAGAACAGCCCCCTCAACGGCTGTTCTCAAAAATTTATAAAGTTTGGCGGAGAGTTCAAGACTCTGTAATTGACCCAGATCGCTCTCGTCAACAGAAAAAGGCGAAGGTACAAGAAGAAAAAGATCGTCCTATTAAACAGTAGAGGACAAGAATCGCTAGGGTGCCCACTGCAACGGCCCCCTCCACTTCAACGGCCCATAAAAGAAGAAGGCCGAAGAAAACCCTCGCGCCGGCGGCAAATATCAGAGGTGGTGAACTCAAATGCCCTAAGTCAGGGGGCATTGAAGTGCATACCGTCTATGTGGCGTCTGGTAAAGAGGACAGTCGCATATCTACGGGTCATCGACCACTTACGCGATCAGTGACCAAGGCGCAGGAGCAGCAGCAGAAGCTCCAAGAAAATGATGAACGCTATGGCCGCACTTACAGGGCTAAAAGAAAACCTTGAAGCGTCCTCGGATGAACGCCAAGAGGAAGAAACCGACGCCGAATTCCTTCGTCGGATATTGGAAAAGAAGGACAAAGAGGCTGCTGAACAAGCAGCCAACATACAGCGTATGGGCCTCCTCTTCCAAGACATGATAGGGATGATGATACAACAAGATCCTTCGGCTGAAGAGCCCCCGACCGTCCTTGGAGACGATAGGGGAGAGACATCAAATCCTCCGCCAGCCCTATCAACAGCTAAGGAGGATACAATCTCCAAAGTTGATTTGGATGAGTACATAGCCCAACAAATACGGGTTCATCATGCGACCGAAGCAGCCGGTCAGGTCGTAAAAACGGGGCGGCCATATCCAAGTTGGTACGACCAAATCAAGTACCCTCCAGGTTACACAATTCCCAAATTCCATGTCTACAAGGGGACGGGCAATCCTCACCAGCATGTTGCCCAGTTCAGGGCACTCTGCGGCAACACCGGTGGTGATGACAAGATTTTACTTCGCCAGTTTGTTGGAAGTTTATCGGATACAGCGTTCGAGTGGTACTCTGAGCTCCCGAACGACTCTATCAAAACCTTTGCGGAAATGGAGCTGTTGTTTACTCAGCGTTTTGCAAGCGCCAGTGAACGTACCCCGATGACAGCACTGATTAACGCCAGGGTAAAGCCAGGCGAGACATGGGTTCAGTATGCTATACGATGGCGGAACTTATGGTCGAAGTGCGAGCAGCGCATTGAAGAAGCTCCCGCGGTGGGTATGTTTGTAGGAACCCTTGATCCACAAGCAACCATCTCGCAATTTATGATGTTTTTCAAGACGACTACCTTCCAGGCTTTGATTGACAAGCTAGCGCAGATGGATCAGATGGGCCATAAATCCCCTCTTCCAAGGCCGGACTCCCGAAATGACAAAGGGAAGGGAAAAGCGATCGTCATCGCTAATGCTCAACAACAACCGAGCAACTCGAAGCCGGTTGTGCGTCAAAATAATATGCGCCCGTACGTAGACCTTGAGGAGAGACTAGGGCGTCCTTACTCGTTTCCCCGCGATAAAACGAGAAGGTTATTCGAGCTGGCATTACGCAACAGACTCATAAATCTGCCGGATCCAAAACGTCCGTTGCAACTAAGTGACGTCAACGAGCCCAACTACTGTCCTTATCATCGAGTACTAGGCCATCCGATCGAAGATTGCTACGTTTTCAAAAATTGGCTTGAAAACCAGTACCGACAGGGCAAGTTCGTGTTATCTGACAAATGGAAGGTGAATCCCCCGCAGCCCCACACCTCTAAGGGGACGAATACGCCGGGGGCAACATACTCCGTCGTTGAAGAAGCTCCTTGGGAGGTTGTATTATCAGCTAAGACAAAGAGGATGCTAAACGATCTTCAGACATGTCCAGCGATCAAGTGGAAGAACCCGTTGGAACCGTAGGTCATTGAAGGGATGTTGAAGCCACGTCCAACTCCAAAGACCGATGGTGGTGGCTCAAACACTCGCAACCAGCCATCAAAATCCTTGAAGAAGAAGAAAAAGAAGTCAAAGAAGCCCGTGAAGCCTGGTGACAAGCGCACGGACCTGTAAAAACAAATTGACGCGCTGGAGGTATACAACCAGAAGGCACAGACTCCCATTACATTCCAAGAGTTTCTGAACCACGTCTTTCAAGAGGAAGGTGAGGGAGAAAGTTCGTCAGATGAATCTGAAGAATGCATGGCGAGCTGTCATATGATTTCCCATTCGTTCACGAACGATGAGGAGACTTCTTGTACTGAAACGCTGGGGGCAGACCCTGAATCAAAAATTCTGGGGCCATCAGATGAGGAAATTGATGCATTCCTCAACGAAACTCGATTGAAAAGTAAAGCTGATCGAGAACGCGAGACGGCTATATTGGAAAGGGCCAAGCGCCAGCGACTTGATGAAAGAGCTGAGATGATCCCGTTGGAACAAAACACCTCCGCTGCCGACAAAAGCCAATTCAAGATGAGGAAAAAGCTTCCTAAGGCCATATCAATAGACATGAAGCTACCATCCTCTGAAGGAAACATCACCGGTGAAGTGGAAACGCACCCCTCCTATTGCTTATATCATCAAAAGATTTCGCACCCCACACAAGAGTGCAAAGCTTTCGATAGATGGTGACAAGGATACGTTGCTCATTGGCAACGCTTTAAGCGGGAAAAGCGTAAAACTCGTCGAGAGCAAAGAAATACGACCGAAGGGATTAAAAGAACTACCGGCGATTGTTGCGTGGTTAACACCGGCGGGTCACAAGTGCCTATATTCGGGAGCGATTCTGATGAGGAGCTGGAACTTGCCCCTCTCTTTAAAGAATCCACTTTGGGAAAAGAAGAAGAGCCGAAGGTCTGCGAAAATATCCGGCTACGGAATCGAACGCTGCCTGAAAAGAACCTCGGACCCTTAAACAGAAAAGATAAAGGGAAAGAAAAGGTCTCTGAAGATATCGTCTTGGATGACCAAGTGGTGGAAGAGCTAGCTGCCAAAGACCCGCCAAAGAAGAATAAGGTGGATTACAACGTCTTAGCACATCTGAGGAAGCTGTCCTCACAGCTCAGCATTCTTGACGCCCTTTTGCTATCAAAAGAGGTGAGAGATTCGTTGATTAAGGCACTCCAAGATCCAGAACAATTCCAAGCATGCCTGGCCGAGGAAAAGATGAAGGATGAATTGGAGGAAGTGCACACGGCCGATGTCACTTTCGGCGACGAGGACCTTCTCCTTGGGACGTGCGAGCACAATCGCCCCCTCTATGTCTCAGGATACTATCACGATATAAAGATAGGCAAAATCCTGATCGACAATGGATCCTCCGTTAATCTCCTCAATGTACGGGTCTTAAAAGAAATCTGCATGAGCGTCCAGCACCTTGCTCGTGACAAAATCACCATCTCCGGGTTCGACTCCCAGTCATCAAGAACTCTTAGGTCTGTGATACTGACGCTACGCTTCGGGCTGCTCGTCACGGACATTAAATTCCACGTCATAGATACCAAGACATGCTACAACGCTCTGCTCGGCCGACCATGGTTACACGAGTACAATATCATCCCTTCTACACAGCATCAGTGTATGAAATATTTTAGGGATGGTCTCGAGTATACCGTGACGGGAGAACTGAATCCGTTTTCCGTGAATGAAGTTCGCAAATATGAAGATGCCAAATACTTCTTGCCGAATTTCGAAGACACGGAAAGGTGTCACAAGCCGGAGAATAAAACTAACGCTACCATCCCTGTCTTCGGCAGTGACACCAAGGAGGAAGAGGAGATAGTTTATTCGGGTCCGCCCCAATACACCAAGCCGGGACTACCCATTCCTACGTTGATCTTTGGTAGTGACTCGGAGGATGAGGTCCATGCTATATTCTCTGCTCGACCTTCAATACGAACGTCCGCTGACGAAGGGCAAAGTCTACAAATCGCCATAGTGCCGCTTAAACACCATAAAGAACTGGATGCACTTAATATTTACAATGTAGAAGAGCTGCAAACGTTCTATATCCCTCCTAGGCGAGAAAGCGAGAAAGCAATTCTGTTCTACCGCTCTGAAGAAACCAAGGTCGAAAAAGAAATCTGGCATGGCGCGGATCCTACGCTCGACAGGCTTCAGCCTATCCGTCTTCCCAGATATTATACAGAGGGTTTGAAGAAGCTGCTGAAACGCCAGGGGATATCCTCCAAACAGACCGTTCGAAAAGCCAAGTTCTATGACAAAGTCTGGAACGTTCCCGGGACTCAACGCAAACCGCCTAATGGGAGAATGGAGACAAAGGACTTGGATACATCCTGTCAAAGAAATGAGAGCTACTAAATAGCTGCTATGTCATGTATGACTTCGATGAAGAAGCGGATGCTCAATGGAAGGACGTTAATCCTGAGGCAGTGAAAGTTCCAAATGCAAAAGAGCCCAGTCCGTCGTTCGAAGAACAAATGGACAGGCTCATAAGGGAAGCAGGTCAAAAATTCCGGGATGACCATAACCGCGAAATGGCCATCTACGAGAAAGCCAGAACGCAACGCCTCCTTCAACAGGCCGTGAAAGATGAAAATGCCGCTCCTTGTCAACCGGTTATAAAGAAGGCTCGGCGCAAAAGCAGAAATAAGTCGAAAGGCCAAAAAAACGCTCAACGGCAACAAAGCAGGGCTAAGAAGCCACGCAAACGGGAGTCGAGTGTTATTGATCTATCCCTCATGAAGAAAATGGGTCGAGCGTACTCGTTTCCTCGGGACAAGACGAAGAAGATACTTGATCTTGCTCTAAAACATCAAATGCTTACACTGCCGGAGTCCAAAAACCCCGAACAAGCAGGCGAAGTCTCTGACCCAAACTATTGCTCTTACCATCGAGTAATAGGGCATCCTCTTGAAGATTGCTTCACCTTCAAGAATTGGGTTGAAGATCAATATCAGCTTGGCAAATTCACTCTGTCTGACAACTGGAGGGTAGCGCCGCCACGGAAGCACGAGCCTAAGGCCACGAAAGAAGAACTGGTTCCACATTGGGATTGGAAGCGAATTCGCACCTGTCACATGATTACAATATTAAAAGAAGAGCCCGAGGACTTAGATGAGCTCCCTTGGTGCTTCGAAAACAATGACAATGAGGTAATCTCAGAATTTCCACCGGCTCCGAAAGGACTGGAAGATGGCATACATACTACTGCAGATAACCTCAAGAAGATTGAGTTGGGATCGGCAGACGATCCGCGACCGACATTCATCAGCGAGCTGCTATCTAAAGAAAGGGTGGCTGCGTTAAAGGACGTGCTTCTACAGCATAGAGATTGCTTCGCGTGGAACTATTCCGAAATGCAGGGACTAGATCCAGAAATTGCTGTACACAGATTGGCGATATCCCAGGACATCAAGCCAATCAAACAGGCGTCGAGGAGAATGCGGCTCGAGCTTGAGATGAGCATCAATGCTGAGGTCAAGAAGCTGATCGACTCTGGCTTCATCCAGGAAGTTCAATACCCTGAATGGATCGCCAACATTGTCCCGGTGATGAAGAAAAATGGGACGGTGCGCATATGCGTGGATTTTCGGGATCTCAATAAAGCCTGCCCAAAGGATGATTTCCCAGTGCCAGTCACCGAACTGATGATAGACAACACGTCCACTCATGAGGTTTTCTCCTTCATGGACAGCTCGTCAGGTTATAATCAGATAAAAATGCATCCCGAAGACCAGAAGCACACAGCCTTCAGGAGCCCTTTGGGAATATTCTGTTATAAAGTGATGCCCTTCGGATTAAAGAACGCCGGTGCCACTTACCAAAGGGCCATGACGAAGATCTTCGATAACCTTATACATGAAATCGTCGAGTGCTATATCGACGACCTCGTGGTTAAGAGCAAATCATATGAAGAACATCTCGAGCATCTAAAGACTGTATTTCAACGCCTTCGACAATACAACTTGAAGATGAACCCTCTCAAGTGTGCATTCAGAGTTTCCTCGGGCAAATTCCTAAGATTTATCGTCCAACACCGGGGTATCGAAATAGATCCGTCCAAAATCAAGACGATCATGGAAATGCCTCCGCCAAGGACTCTCAAACAGTTGCGGTCTCTCCAAGGAAAGCTCGCATATATTCGGCGATTTATAGCCAACCTCTCGGGCAAGTGCTACCCTTACAGTCACCTGATGAAGAAGGGAACTCCATTCGTCTGGGATCAAAAATGCCAGGGCGCGTTGGAAGAAATTAAACAGTACCTGCAGAACCCGCCAGTGTTGGCTGCTCCGGTCAAGGGAAAGCCCCTCATTCTTTATACAACCACTCTCGAAGGCTCCTTAGGCGCATTATGGGAATAAGAGAACGATCAAGGGAAGGAAAGAGCACTCTACTACTTAAGTCGAGTTCTGCTGGGGGCAGAAAGCAACTACTCCCCCATTGAAAAACATTGCCTGGCGTTGATCTTTGCGATAACAAAGCTTAGACACTATGCGTTGGCGCATGAAGTCCGTCTTATTTCGAAGGTGGATCCTCTTAAGTATTTAATGTCAAAGGCCATATTGACAGGACGACTCGCTAAATAGGCCCTGCTCTTGATGGAGTTCTCGATAACGTATCAACCTCTCAAAGCAGTGAAAGGCCAGGCCATCGCCGACTTCCTCGCTGAGCATCCGATACCCGCCGATTCTCCTTTGAATTGCGATCTTCCAGACGAACATGCGTTTGACGCGATCGGCGGTAATGATACCCAATGGGAGCTTTATTTCGATGGAGCATCTTCCATGAAAAGGCGCAAACAAGGTACCCCTATAATCAAATCGGGGGTATGCCTCATCTTCGTGACTCCACAAGGAGGGATAATGCGCTTCGCTTTCTCCTTAACAGAGCCGATGACAAATAACGAAGCCGAATACGAAGCTTTGATAGCAGGCCTTGAGATCGCCATTGACATGGGAATTGGAGACCTCCTCATATACGGGGATTCTCAGCTGATCATTAGTCAAGTAAACGGCGACTACCAAACATGCAAGCCAGAACTGGTGAAGTACGGCAAAAAAGTGCAACAACTGTTGACCCAAATTCCCTCCTATACTTTGGAGAACATACCGCGCGCGGAAAACAGCAAGGCAGACGCGTTGGCCAAACTTGCTAAAGAACTGGCTGACGAGAACCTCGATGACGTTAGAATCGTGGTGCAAAGCCGTCGGGTGCTTGCCCCAGTAGAAATATCTCCAGAATCATCCGAAGAAAAAGGAGCGAGCGGGTAGACGACCCTGCAAGTAAAAGACCGGGAAAATACCGAGGATTGGATAGAAGTCTTCATAGATTACTTCAAGTCCCACCGATTGCCTGAAGAAGCGTCCACAAGACATCAGCTCATGAAACGAGCTCTGTCTTTCGCCTTCGTTAATGATACTCTATACAAGAGGTCATTCGATTCTCTGTGGCTGAGATGCTTGGGACCTGACGAAGCGAAAAGAGTCGTTCAGGAAGTTCATGACGGACTCTGCGATTCTCACCAAGCGGGCCCAAAGATGAAGTTGAAGATCAAACGGATGGGCTATTACTGGCCCACGATGATTCAAGATTGCCTCGAATATGCGAAGCAATGTCTCTCATGCCAAATCCATGGGGACTTCATCCACCAACATCCAAATCCATTACATCCAACGGTGGCTAGCTGGCCGTTCGAAATGTGGGGAACTGACATAGTCGGCCCCATTGAACCAGCATCGTCTAGGGGACATCGTTTCATCCTAGCGACAACTGACTACTTCTCCAAGTGGGTGGAAGCAGTGCCACTGAGGGAAGTGAAGACGGAGAATATCCTCCATTTGTTCAAGACGCATGTCATATATCGATTTGGAACTCCACGACGGATCATCTCCGATAACGGGCCAGCCTACAGAAGTCACAAGATCAGCCGCTTCGCGCAACAACATAACATAGACTGGAGATATTCCTCGGTTTATAATCCGCGAGCCAACGGTCTCGCCGAGGCCTTCAACAAGACCTTGACGAAAATCATAAAGAAAATAGTGTCCCGAAATAAGAAAGACCGGCACGAGAGACTGCAAGAGGCTCTTTGGGCATATCGAACTATGTTCAAGACGGCCACAAACACAACGCCGTACGCGTTGGTTTTTGGGACGGAAGCAGTACTCCCCCTCCAGATAGAGTTACCCTCTCTACAAGTGGCAGTCCACTACGAGCTGACGGACGAAGAAAATGCTCACCTTCGGCTTGAGGAGCTTGACGCCCTTGAAGAAACATGGCTTATAGCGCAACAAAATCTGGAAGCTTATAAAGCAAAGATGATGCGCTCATATGAAAGATTGACCCGACCGAGGACATTCCGCCAAGGCGAACTCGTGCTAGTGGTCAAAAGGCCGATGATCCCCAATCACGCCAAACGGGGAAAATTCGAGCCAAACTATGAAGTCCCGTACGTCATAGATAAGGTCTACCAGAGTGGGGCCTATCTACTCATGGACATGCACGGTGAAAGGCCTTTCAGGCCAATAAACGGTCGCTTCCTAAAGAGATACTACGCTTAATAAACCACAGCCTAGGTCAATGGTAGATAACGACGACTATGTCCGTTCGCTATCTTCCTAAGCTCAAACTCTATCAGCAGTAGCCAGCCTTCTCAAACGACGGATCGAAATGTCCTTAAACTAATAACGGACCGAAACGTCCTTAAACTAATACCACAGCATCCGTAGGCTGACAAGATGAAAAGAAAATATAAAAAAAATATATGAATAAATAAAAACGGTATGTCCATAAGCAAAATGGGCGCGGATGAAAACCCGAAAGGGCTCCGTGAGTAAAAACAGCAGGGCCACCGGCGAGTGTTCGTGAAAACCCGAAAGGGTGCGACCTCGTAAAAAAAAGTAAGTAAATAAAAATAAAAAGAATAAAAAAAAGGGTAGGTCCATAAGCAAAAAGGGCACGGATGAAAACCCGAAAGGGCTCCGTGAGTAAAAACAGCAGGGCTACCGGCGAGTGTTCGTGAAAACCCGAAAGGGCGCGACCTCGTAAAAAAAAAGAGAAAAAAATATATAAAAATAAAAAGAATAAAAAAAACGGTATGTCCATAAGAAAAATGGGCGCGGATGAAAACCCGAAAGGGCTCCGTGAGTAAAAACAGCAGGGCTACCGGTGAGTGTTTGTGAAAACCTGAAAAGGCGCAACCTCGTTAAAGGACACTTATAGGGTCCTCTCGACCTTATAAGGAGAAACCACCCACGTGAGATCCTTACGACTCACAAGGGAGCAGCACACTTAGGGATCCCCACGATTCCTAAGGAGAAAATACACTTGCGAGATCCTCATGACTCGTAAGAAGAACTCTCTTATGGGACCCTCACGGCACATAAGAGTTGAAAGTCTTAAGTTACAGAGACCTAAACCTGTGCTTAAGCAACCCCCACAACTTCCGATATTGCCCTACAAGTGGCTCAATACTGACCCTTGTATACAATCCACGGGCGCGAATAAACATTTCCCTAACCATGTCTCATCCGTGACTGGGGATATGTTCGCATGGTAAACAACCCTTGTAAATCCTCTCAATTTATGAGGAGAAAACCCTCCTGTAGGATCCTTACGACATACAGAGGAAACGAACACTTAAGAATCCTCACGAGTCCTAAGGAGAAAATACACCTACAAGATCCTCACGACTTGTAGGGAGAAATAACTTCGTGAAACCTTTACGGCTCATGAAGTCAAAAGCCTTAGCCGACAGGACCCTAACCCTGGTCGCTAAGCCACCTTTGTTCAACATCGACAGAGGCAGATGATGATTCGCTCTTGGTAATATCCCAGTTGTAGCGATGCTGATGCCGAAATCAGTTTACAGCAAAAAGCCAATAGGCCGCACACGCATACGAAATAGCCGAAATGATAGGTCAACTTGCAATAAAAAGCAGCAAGTAAAAACACATGCATACGAAATAGCCGAAATGATAGGGCAACTTGCAATAAAAAGCAGCGAGTAAAAATGTATGCGTGCAAAATAGCCGAAATGATTGGGCAACTCGCAATAAAAAGCAGCGAGTAAAAATAAAAAAATATAGCCGAAATGATTGGGCAACTCGCAATAAAAAGCAGCGAGTAAAAATAAAATAAACAGCCGAAATGGTTGGGCACCGCGAAAAATAGCCGAAATGATTGGGCAATCGCGACCTTCGCGATATAAAAGCTGAAATGATAGAGCATCGCGGAAATAAAAAAAAAGAAATGATAAAACTTTGGCCCTACAGTTAAGGTCACATCGATCCCTGTATACAATCCAAGGGCGTAAACGAAGAGGGAACCATACTTTCCCAACAGGATCCGCTAGAGAACGAAGCCAAATTCCGACGGTTCATCCCAACGCTAGGGAAACAAATAATCCCTAGCAAACACCTCAACTCATGGCTACAAACACTCCTTGACGAGAGCCTCCTGATTCACGTCGACTCGCAGAGCAACCAGTGCCTCCAAGGGAAATTCTCGACTCGTTTCAACCCCAAGGAAACAAATAATCCTTAGCAAATTCCTCGACTCACGGATACAAACACTCATTGACGAAAGCCTCCTGATTCGCGTCGACTCGCAGAGCAACCAGTGCCTCCGTGGGAAATTCTCAACTCGTTTCAACCCCAAGGAAACAAATAATCCTTGGCGCTAGGGAAACAAATAATCCTTAGCAAATTCCTCGACTCACGGATACAAACACTCCTTGACGAGAGCCTCCTGATTCGCGTCGACTCGCAGAGCAACCAGTGCCTCCGTGGGAAATTCTCGACTCGTTTCAAACCCAAGGAAACAAATAATCTTTGGCGCTAGGGAAACAAATAATCCCTAGCAAATTCCTTGACTCACGGATACAAACACTCCTTGACGAGAGCCTCCTGATCCTCGTCGACTCGCAGAGCAACCAGTGCCTCCGTAGGAAATTCTCGACTCGTTTCAGCCCCAAGGAAACAAATAATCCTTGGCGCTAGGGAAACAAATAATCCCTAGCAAATTTCTCGACTCACGGATACAAACACTCCTTGACGAGAGCCTCCTGATCCGCGTCGACTCGCAGAGCAACCAGTGCCTCCGTGGGAAATTCTCGACTCGTTTCAAACCCAAGGAAACAAATAATCCTTGCCGCTAGGGAAACAAATAATCCCTAGCAAATTCCTCGACTCACGGATACAAACACTCCTTGACGAGAGCCTCCTGATTCGCGTCGGCTCGCAGAGAAACCAGTGTCTCCACGGGAAAATTCCCGATTCGTCTCAAATTGCAAGATGAAGCCTCAGGCAGCAAGAATTAAAAAGCTTGCTTCCTGAACAATGGGACCCTGCAAGTCGATCTAAAACGGTCTCTTGCATACTATTCACGGGTCTCACTCTCCAAAGTAGAGTTTCGACAAGGAGGGAAACAACCGCTTACGGGTCCTCTTGACTCGTAAGAGGGAAAAATTCTCTTATAGGATCCTTACGACATATAAGAGAAAACCACGCTTAGGAGTCCTCACGATTCCTAAGGAAAAAAAACCCACCTACGAGATCCCCTCGATCCGTAGGGAGAAAAATCTCTACGAGACCCTCACGGCTCATGGAGTTGAAAAGTCTTAGGCAGCAAATTTGAACCTGCGGCCTAAGCCATCGCTATTTCTTAAGAAAGTCAAGATGTGTGCTCTATTATCTGTTGACCATGTTTACTAAGGCGGCATGCTGATAATAAAAGAAAGAAAAGGCGGAGAAATGACACAAGACATTACAGAAAATGTGTATCTTTTATTCATAAACTTGATTGGGTACAAGATACATTATGTCAAAGAATAAAAAATATATATACACATTCTTTTATCTGCAAGTACAAACGATACAAAGAGGGATAGCTACTGAGGAGGAAGTGTCTTTAGTAAATCCACAAGATGCTCTCGCACTTCCTTCAGCGCCTCCTCCTGAGTGACTGCCGCGGCCACTTCCGCTTCCACCTGGGCCCGCTGCTGTAGAAAGGATGAAAGTTCCTCCTCGGCCGCCTTCTGGGCTGCTTCTTGGCTGGGTGCGTCCCGCTCGACAACGTCAAGCTGTTGCCTCAAGGATAACCCCTCGGAAAGACATTGCAGAAGACCCTCAAAGGCAACCTTCAGCCGTACAGCATTGGCCTCCACTCGAGCATGCAATTGGGCAGACTTGCTCGAAGTCTCACCGCGCTCCTTACGCCTTGAAATGACTTCTTGTTCGAGATGGCGGAAGTAAGAAGCGCTCCGCTCAATCCACGTTGCTCTTTGATTGCTGGCGGCCAAAGTCTCGGGGGATAGACGCATCTGTTAGTTATATGTATGCCCTAGAGACCATTACTGTACATAGGATGTATATTGTAGTGGATGCTGGGACATATATAGGGAGGACTTTCTTGCTCGACATGATAGTATGCTATCTGGTTGCTCTTTACCTTAACGTGTTTACTGCTTGTCTCTCTGTTACATATTGGTAAAGCCCTTAGGATGTGTACTTGACTACCTGGACTATGATGCAGATCATACTAGTGGGGACAGATAGTCTATAAGTACATCCTTCAAAGTCCCTAGTCGTGGGTGTATCGAGACGGGGCATCGATATACCAGAGTAGACTAGCGTATACCTTCTCGACCCATACAGATGGGCGATGGATGATCCCATATCCATTGGTGTTTGACATCAGAGATGATATACGGGTGCTCAGTGGAGACTGGGTACACTGGACGGACTCGTCGAGAACTCCCAGATGGTATTATACCTTACGTCAGATGGCAGTTCTCTGGTGACACTGGTACAGAGTAGTCTGTTGACCCGAGATCGTCATAGAGTCTTGTGTGGTTCCCACTGTGCTTTGATTTCCATCTTACCACGTCCAAGAGGGCGTGCAAAACGGTGGTTTCTGGGTACAGTCCCAAATCACATGGAGGCAATGAGCGATAGGAGGGGATTCGTCTCTCCCGGTATAGGGGGTTGATATTGCGCTGTGTTCGATTGGCTATAACCGGAAATCCCTGGCTAGGGTTGCTGAGATTTACTGGTAAGTGTTACCAGTAGTTTCTCGAACAGTTATAGACCTCATATCGACACGACTTATCGAACTATTGGGGTCTGACGTTTACCACCCCTAGGCGAGATATGCGACATATCAGACGATCAGACCGGACTGTACGGTAAGTGTTACTGGTTGGATTCACAGGAATGTGAGCGGGCTTGCTCGTCGATCTTCTGATCGCTCAATACCCGGGTGGCCGTTACGTTTAGCAGACCGCTTGCGGCTTGTGGGTGCTTGATATGATCATCATCTGCTGCCGGCGTATTGACGAGTCTTTAGAGTCCTACAGAGAGGTTTCCTGGCTCAAGCGAAACGAAATAGGAGCGCATATGAGATATGTGCGGGACCGAGAATAATGCGTGTATGTGATACCGTATTCCATTCTCGCGATGAATGTATCGAATGGTTATATGCGATATAACCTAGTTATCGAATCAAGGATTGATTCGATAAAATGATACATAGGATACTAGTCGGTTATATGCGATATGACCGGATCGTTAAATCAAGTGTTGATTTAATGATTTAATGTATAATTATATATTTGATATATTACCTTGCATTAACTAGTATTGGTTCACTTTAAATGGATTTTCTCACTTGCATTGCACAAGTTGTATATGTGATATACTTTTGTGCACTTGATTGTATCATGTTTGATGATACATGCTAACTTGATTAGGTGTATGATTAAACCATGGTTAGTTAATGGTTAGGGTTTCATTTGATTTATTTATGCCTTTATTTATTTTGTTTTGACAAAAAGATAAAGGGAAATGAAAACAAAAGGGTTGCTTTCAAAGATGAAGCTTGTTGAAGCTTCATGAAGGTTTGACCAAAGTGACCATTTTGTCTTCATCTCTAAACCTAACCATTCACTAACCCTAGTTGATTCTCTACACCTAACCATGGTTTGTATATGATAAGTATTCATATTCTTTTCTTTTTGAATCAACTTATCATATCATTATCTTCATCTTCTTCTTCTTCTTCACATGAAGAAAGCTTGCCTCATCAATGGCAAGTGAAGAAATCAAGTGAGAAATCCAATTCTAAAGTGAACCCACTTCCTATTTCTTCATCCTCTACCTCTTTCCAAGTAGTATATGGTGTTTTCTTCACAAGTTTCATGACTTGGTGAAGTGGGAGCTTGATCTAGTGATGCCTCGACGTAGATCATCTTCGGCATCGTCGTCGATGACCTAGCCCGCTTTTTCTCCGATGAAGCCGATGCAAGAGTCATGGTTCGATTTGGACAGCGGAGAGGACTTCATCATGGAGCTATGGAGGTGGAGAAACGGATCTACAAAGGTTGTATTTCCGTTCTTTTAGTTTAGTTGTAAACTAGTTTCATTGTTTCGCCTATATATCTAGTTAACGATCCGTATTAGGGTTTCTCGGCACCCGTAAAATTTGAAATTGGCATGGTTGATGCCTTGTGAGACCTCATTAGTGTGCCTAGGAACCCTACAGTGGTATCAGAGCCTAGCTAGAGCCTTAGGCATTGCGTAGACGAAGTTTGAAACCCGAACGAACTCGAAACCCTAACACAAACATGCTCTCTGGACTTTTTCCAAAATCTGGAGTTTTTCGATATTAAAAATATGCAGAAAAATCAGCAGGAATATCTAAGAGTTACTGTGAAATTCGACAGCCTAATTCCACAAAGTCGCCGCGGTTCCGCGGCACGAGCATGGCTCGTGCGGCGGTTCCGCGGCCGTACGGCCTCATTATGTAATGTATTTTGCACAGTAATTCTTAGTTTCAAGTGATGGTTTTCCTGGGAATTTTTAATATTTTTTCAAGAGTTGAATTTTCTGGGTTGTTTTGGGGATTCGAATGTTCGATCGGATTATCAAATTTTGTCTTTGTGGCTTTCCGGATATTTTTTGAATATGTTAAAAAGTTCGACCGGATACAAATACCCAATCTTTCCCCTGCCGGAAAATTTCCAAGTGTTGGATTTTTCCGAGGTTTAAAGACGTTCTAAGTAGTGCAAGTAACGCGATGGTCCCTCTAGAAGACAACAAACCTTAACTCGATTATGTGACCGTCTTGAACTGCCCTTTGAACCCTCGGGTTTGGGGCAGTACGGCGTGCCACATGTGAGGCGTTGGCTTGACCCTTCTACGGCTGGACCGTTGGTACTGAGGCACGAACTGAATGTTTTTAGACTTATTTCATGTGTTGATCTGTTTCGGGAAAACTTGGGTGTTTGACTGTTCGATCGGAAAGTTTAACATTTTCTGTTTATCCGGAATGTGATACAATAATTGGAATTCACAAGCAGTTATGAGATAACTGAATGAATGTTATAAACATAGCACTTTAGTCTCACTTGATCGGTTGCTACGGAATTTTGATGTGATCAAAAGTCCGTCTCAATCACGTAGCATACGCGGATACTCGCTGGGTAAACTTAATAGACAGCCTCACTCCATTGCCCCGACCAAGTGACTGTAGGAGAACCCCGTCGCCGAAAGCATCCGTTTGGGTGCTCGCGGCAGCGTTGTTCCGCCTTGGTGCACTTCGTCGACGGCATCGGGTGTGCGGCCGCCTACTAAAGTTTGCGACGAGCATTCGATCAGGATGTCGGGAATCTTGTTGAATTGCCCGACTTGATATTGAAAAGAGTTTTCAATAATGAGACTAAAATGCGGGGTTTATAATTGTTAAGCATGCGATGTCTAAGGAATTCATTTGATTAGGCATGCGATGTCTATGCAGGTTGCGGATTCCAACTGTTGTAGTTTTACACTTTCTTTTCTGTGACCGTAAGTGTAATATGTGATATCGCCGGTTTCGTTGCTATATGCCAACGACAATTGGGATGCGCATATTTACTTACGTAGATGACATGTGATGTTATGTGTTGCTAGATATGTTATATTGGATCGTCGTGTTTGAATAGCCGGGGGTTTTTATGTGAGATGAGTGTTTTTCATTTTCATTCATGTAAAAACTTGTATCTAATATTCTTTCATTGGGGCACTTCCAGGTTGCGGAAGATGTCACCCTCTGTGTATTATTTACTTTTCCGCACTAGGATAGACCCAAGGAGGGGAGCACAAGTAACCGGGTTCTGGAGTCCAGTGGGAGACCAACTCGAGGAGTCGAGTCCGGGTCTCTTAACTCCAGAATTGGTAGGGTTTCTTGCCGCTCTCGTAGGGGTCTAGGGGTGTGGGTTTGGCTATTCATCACGACCGTGGAATCCGTGTTTTATACTGGCTCGTATTGAAAACACGGACGTCCTAGTATATCCAATATTTCATATGTTTCTTCTGCTGCGATATCTGTGATGTGATCATGTGATATGTTCTGTGATGGATACAGTATATAGTATATATGATATATTATATAGACGTTACTTATGTTTTACACCCGTGCTAGCCCTGCCCCGCTTTGTCGTTAGTTACCTAACCTAACGGTGCACGAAGGGACATCGAGGCGAATGGGGATGGCATAAGTGTACGTCGTATTTATCTGTGATGTTTAGGTACTTAAATGATGGGACTTCATTAATGTGATTAATGAAATAAAAGAAACCTAAAGATGTTGTAGAATCGAATTTCAAAATAAAAAGGTAGCTACAGTTCTTGCTTTGCACAGAGGTATATGTGATATATCCTGCACCTTATTCGATGAGGAAAGGACCGAGATCCCTTCACCGGGAGTGACTCCTTTAGCAATAACTGGCAGATGCTACACACTCGGTTTGTCTTCTGATTGCTTTTAAGTGTTTTGCTTTGCACAGTGATATATATGATATATCCCGCACCTTATTCGATGAGGAAAGGACCGACGATCCCTTCACCGGGAGTGACTCCTTTAGCAAAACTAGAAAATGCCTCAAAAACACTCCATTTTTAAAAATCATTTGATTCTACAACGATATCAAGTTCATTACGCAATAGTTTTCAGAAAAACCTGTCGTAGCCCTCCGTCATTTCAGATAAATGCTAGTTAGTATTCGTGCTACGTTTGTTGGCCTGCGTCAAGGCGTAGTGTGCGGTAGCTAACTAGTATTTATCTGCTTATGCATATGATGCAGATTGGATTAGGGTAGTCGTGCGACTTTGTTGGCCTGCGTCAAGGGTCGTGCGGGTGGGTTTAATTCAATCAGGAAATGACGGGTTGAACTTGACTAGCGCACTATGGTTTGTTGGCCTGCGTCAAGGTCATAGGACGCTAGGGGCAAAATTATCGGAAATTTCAAGTGTTGAAATTTGCAATGAGATTGCATACCTTCTATGAGATAGTTGGATCCCGATACCCGCTGCGAGTAAGAGTTACTCCTGGGAGAGTTTTACACATTACAATTAGCCGATCAAGTAGGTGTCTAGAAAAGTGTTAACGAGGTTACGCCTCTGGGAAAACGAGGTTTACATTAATTAGGTTCGTGCGAAAGCACGGGGGACCTCCCTCAAAGTACCGACACTGGCCTGGCTGAAAGACTGGCGAACTTGTAGTGTGTAATTAATCCCGGCTAGTCTTTCCTTTTAAGGTTTGAAGGAAGATTTGATAAAAACAGTGGGAGCCATCCTGATTAGATAAAATAATAACCAATCTATTCTTGCTAGAGCGCACGCTGAGTGTTTTCTTCTCTCTCTCTCCAGGTAGCGACCATATCACGCCTTAATCAAGATAATAATACGGAATATTGACCGAACCCGCTTGTTATACTGAGCTGAGGAACGTTGGTCCCGCTCCAACTTATAATTGTTATAAGACAGAGCAACAAATTGGGGATTACCAGAATTCCCGTGCCGCCCAAACGAAGAGAGTACATGCTGATGCATCATCTTCGGGTGTGTTCGTTACAAAGAACTGTTTCTCTGTATCCTCTACGTCTTGGGTATGTGATACCAGATCAGGATCCCAGATATGTAATCTGTTACATAGGGCTACAGAAAGATAGAGAACTGAGAACGGGTGATAAGTTTCATGAGGCAGAAAACGAGGCAAGTGTTGCAGCCAAGTCTGTTGGTCACTGTCACCCTATATTCCAAGTACATTGATTCTGAACGAATGTTATTAGATACCGAACCTGATATACAAAATCATATCGGTCTCTTTATCAGTAAAGAAAGGATATAATTTTGTATTGATGGATAATGTTTTGAACATTTCCTATATCAAAACTTGATCGGTTCAGGCACGTTATCTAAAAGCATTAATGTTCTAAATCAAACTACAGTTCTTAGTATATGGAACACACACAAGAGGAAGAGTTCAGAAATGAACGAATCCTTCTTGAGGCATTGTAGACTAGGTCATATCAATGCGACCTGACTAGCTGAAGTTACATTTAGATGCATATTTAAATCAGTTTGAATTTACATCTTGTGAAACTTGCCAGTCATGTCACAAAGATATAATGACACCAACTCTGTTTATTGGAAACAGAGAAAGAGTTAGTGAACTCTTAGGACTGATACATGATGATGTATGTAGGTCCCCTGTCTACATAAGCCAAGATCGGTTCTTTGTACTTCATTAAATTCTCTGATGATCTCTTTTGATTCAGATGTATGTTCCTGTTGAGACACAAGTCCGAACCTTTTGAGATATTCACAGAATATAAGTTAAAAGTAGAGAACCAAAATACGGGTATAAGTATTATGTCCTTTGATGAGATCAAGGAGGAGAATACTTGAGCACGAAATTCTTGGACTTTTCTAAAGGAGAATGAGATTCTCTCTCAGCATTACTCCTCCGTATACACCATACCACGATGGTATATCGGGACGGAGCGATAACACCCTATGTGATTAGGTGTGCTCTATGATGAGTACTACTGAGTTACCTATTTCCTTTTTGGGAGTTATGCACTTGAGAAGCTGCATACCTATTGAATAGGGTTCAAATCAAATCCGTTGCCTACCACTTCATATTTGATATGATAAGGGAAGAGCCCATCTCTTAAGTTGGTTAAGATTTGGGGTTGTCCGGGCTATGTCTAAAAGCAAAATCCGAACAAGCTCGAGGCAAGGTCTGTAATGCAGAACTGGAAAAGTTCCAGCTATGCAAACTACAGCAGATGATTTGGTAGAACCGAAGGATTCAATAGAAACCAACGAACCTCAGCCTCTCCGCCGATCTAGTAGGGTTTTTCACCCACCTGAGAGATACTTTTGTTTCTCTATGACAGTGGGAGCGAGGATTGCATCATGAGATGATGACCCTACTAGTTTCGAGCTGGCCATCAGGAGTGGGACTCTGTAAGAATGGCTGGATGCTTAGCGATCTGAGATGGAATCCTTATACAGCAACAAAGTATGGACTTTGGATGCTATATCTGAAGGGTTAAATCCCCATCAGGAGCAAGTATATCTTGAGAAGATTACTTGGTGTAAATGGAAAAGTTGAGACTTTCAAAGCTAGACTTGTTGAAGCTTTTTCGTCATCGACCAGGCGTGGATAATGATGAAACCTTTTCAAGTGGCTATGCTTAAGTCCATCCAGATCCTACTTGCCACGGCTACATACCATGACTATGATATCTGGCGGTTGGGTGTCATGACTGCTTTTCTAAATGATGTTTTAGATGAGAGAGTCTATAAGCACACAGCCAGAGGGCTTCATAGACAGTGGGAGCAGCGGAAACGTGCCCAAGATGCTTTATAAGATAAAGCAGGTATCGCGGAGTTGGAACATCTGTTTTGATGTGTTAGTCAAAGAGTTTGATATCATCAAAATGGTAGGTGAACCTTGTATAAACAAAAAGGTAGTAGGGAGTATGGTGATGATCCTCATAGAGTACGTGGATGACATACTCTTGATAAGAAAGGAGTTTCCTATGCTACGCTCGGTCAATCTCCGCTTATCACAATGATTCTCCATATAGGATCAAAGTGATACCTCCTAAATCCTGGATTTTGGATCTATGAGATAGATCTAATTGGATATTAGGATACTCACTAGTTGTAGTGAGATGGTATCAATCGATCCTGGGGAAAATCACTGGAAGGGTTCCAGGGTGATAAAGACGACTGAATGTCAGTCACAGGCATTGTCTTTACCCTCAGTGGAGGGACGGTATGTTGGAAAAGTTCCAAGCTAGATACCGTGGCATACTAGACGATAAAGGCTCGATACATCGCTACTTAAGATGCTACCAAAGAGGCAGTCTGGATGTATATTTGTTCATGAGATGAACTTAGTTCCTCCCATTGTGTGACAATGGAGTTGTGGCTTATGCCAAGGAACACCCGTCCCATCAGTGATCCAGACATATTCTAAGGCAGTGTCACCTGATCATGGAGATAGTTGATCTCCAGGATGATCAAGGTTAGGAGAGAAGACTCAGAGGACAACACGGCGGATCCACTCACGAAGGCCTATTCCCAGAGAGAGATTTTTATGGGATGGTTGAGTATGAGATACTGCAACCACTGCTACAGATGGCCCTAGTGCAAGTGGGAGATTGTTAGTTATATGTATGCCCTAGAGGCCATTACTGTACATAGGATGTATATTGTAGTGGATGCTGGGACATATATAGGGAGGACTTTCTTGCTCGACATGATAGTATGCTATCTGGTTGCTCTTTACCTTAACGTGTTTACTGCTTGTCTCTCTGTTACATGTTGGTAAAGCCCTTAGGATGTGTACTTGACTACCTGGACTATGATGCAGATCATACTAGTGGGGACAGATAGTCTATAAGTACATCCTTCAAAGTCCCTAGTCGTGGGTGTATCGAGACGGGGCATCGATATACCAGAGTAGACTAGCGTATACCTTCTCGACCCATACAGATGGGCGATGGATGATCCCATATCCATTGGTGTTTGACATCAGAGATGATATACGGGTGCTCAGTGGAGACTGGGTACACTGGACGGACTCGCCGAGAACTCCCAGATGGTATTATACCTTACGTCAGATGGCAGTTCTCTGGTGACACTGGTACAGAGTAGTCTGTTAACCCGAGATCGTCATAGAGTCTTGTGTGGTTCCTACTGTGCTTTGATTTCCATCTTACCACGTCCAAGAGGGCGTGCAAAACGATGGTTTTTGGGTACAGTCCCGAATCACATGGAGGCAATGAGCGATAGGAAGGGATTCGTCTCTCCCGGTATAGGGGGTTGATGTTGCGCTGTGTTCGATTGGCTATAACCGGAAATCCCTGGCCAGGATTGCTGAGATTTACTGGTAAGTGTTACCAGTAGTTTCTCGAACAGTTATAGACCTCATATCGACACGACTTATCGAACTATTGGGGTCTGACGTTTACCACCCCTAGGCGAGATATGCGACATATCAGACGATCAGACCGGATTGTACGGTAAGTGTTACTGGTTGGATTCACAGGACTGTGAGCGGGCTTGCTCGTCGATCTTCTGATCGCTCAATACCCGGGTGGCCGTTACATTTAGCAGACCGCTTGCGGCTTGTGGGTGCTTGATATGATCATCATCTGCTGCCGGCGTATTGACGAGTGTTTAGAGTCCTACAGAGAGGTTTCCTGGCTCAAGCGAAACGAAATAGGAGCGCATATGAGATATGTGAGGGACCGAGAATAATGCGTGTATGTGATACCGTATTCCATTTTCGCGATGAATGTATCGAATGGTTATATGCGATATAACCTAGTTATCGAATCAAGGATTGATTCGATAAAACGATACATAGGATACTAGTCGGTTATATGCGATATGACCGGATCGTTAAATCAAGTGTTGATTTAATGATTTAATGTATAATTATATATTTGATATATTACCTTGCATTAACTAGTATTGGTTCACTTTAAATGGATTTTCTCACTTGCATTGCACAAGTTGTATATGTGATATACTTTTGTGCACTTGATTGTATCATGTTTGATGATACATGCTAACTTGATTAGGTGTATGATTAAACCATGGTTAGTTAATGGTTAGGGTTTCATTTGATTTATTTATGCCTTTATTTATTTTGTTTTGACAAAAAGATAAAGGGAAATGAAAACAAAAGGGTTGCTTTCAAAGATGAAGCTTGTTGAAGCTTCATGAAGGTTTGACCAAAGTGACCATTTTGTCTTCATCTCTAAACCTAACCATTCACTAACCCTAGTTGATTCTCTACACCTAACCATGGTTTGTATATGATAAGTATTCATATTCTTTTCTTTTTGAATCAACTTATCATATCATTATCTTCATCTTCTTCTTCTTCTTCACATGAAGAAAGCTTGCCTCATCAATGGCAAGTGAAGAAATCAAGTGAGAAATCCAATTCTAAATTGAACCCACTTCCTATTTCTTCATCCTCTACCTCTTGCCAAGTAGTATAGGGTGTTTTCTTCACAAGTTTCATGACTTGGTGAAGTGGGAGCTTGATCTAGTGATGCCTCGACATAGATCATCTTCGGCATCGTCGTCGATGACCTAGCCCGCTTTTTCTCCGATGAAGCCGATGCAAGAGTCATGGTTCGATTTGGACAGCGGAGAGGACTTCATCATGGAGCTATGGAGGTGGAGAAACGGATCTACAAAGGTTGTATTTCCGTTCTTTTAGTTTAGTTGTAAACTAGTTTCATTGTTTCGCCTATATATCTAGTTAACGATCCGTATTAGGGTTTCTCGGCACCCGTAAAATTTGAAATTGGCATGGTTGATGCCTTGTGAGATCTCATTAGTGTGCCTAGGAACCCTACAGTGGTATCAGAGCCTAGCTAGAGCCTTAGGCATTGCGTAGACGAAGTTTGAAACCCGAACGAACTCGAAACCCTAACACAAACATGCTCTCTGGACTTTTTCCAAAATCTGGAGTTTTTCGATATTAAAAATATGCAGAAAAATCAGCAGGAATATCTAAGAGTTACTGTGAAATTCGACAGCCTAATTCCACAAAGTCGCCGCGGTTCCGCGGCACGAGCATGGCTCGTGCGGCGGTTCCGCGGCCGTACGGCCTCATTATGTAATGTATTTTGCACAGTAATTCTTAGTTTCAAGTGATGGTTTTCCTGGGAATTTTTAATATTTTTTCAAGAGTTGAATTTTCTGGGTTGTTTTGGGGATTCGAATGTTCGATCGGATTATCAAATTTTGTCTGTGTGGCTTTCCGGATATTTTTTGAATATGTTAAAAAGTTCGACCGGATACAAATACCCAATCTTTCCCCTGCCGGAAAATTTCCAAGTGTTGGATTTTTCCGAGGTTTAAAGACGTTCTAAGTAGTGCAAGTAACGCGATGGTCCCTCTAGAAGACAACAAACCTTAACTCGATTATGTGACCGTCTTGAACTGCCCTTTGAACCCTCGGGTTTGGGGCAGTACGGCGTGCCACATGTGAGGCGTTGGCTTGACCCTTCTACGGCTGGACCGTTGGTACTGAGGCACGAACTGAATGTTTTTAGACTTATTTCATGTGTTGATCTGTTTCGGGAAAACTTGGGTGTTTGACTGTTCGATCGGAAAGTTTAACATTTTCTGTTTATCCGGAATGTGATACAATAATTGGAATTCACAAGCAGTTATGAGATAACTGAATGAATGTTATAAACATAGCACTTTAGTCTCACTTGATCGGTTGCTATGGAATTTTGATGTGATCAAAAGTCCGTCTCAATCACGTAGCATACGCGGATACTCGCTGGGTAAACTTAATAGACAGCCTCACTCCATTGCCCCGACCAAGTGACTGTAGGAGAACCCCGTCGCCGAAAGCATCCGTTTGGGTGCTCGCGGCAGCGTTGTTCCGCCTTGGTGCACTTCTTCGACGGCATCGGGTGTGCGGCCGCCTACTAAAGTTTGCGACGAGCATTCGATCAGGATGTCGGGAATCTTGTTGAATTGCCCGACTTGATATTGAAAAGAGTTTTCAATAATGAGACTAAAATGCGGGGTTTATAATTGTTAGGCATGCGATGTCTAAGGAATTCATTTGATTAGGCATGCGATGTCTATGCAGGTTGCGGATTCCAACTGTTGTAGTTTTACACTTTCTTTTCTGTGACCGTAAGTGTAATATGTGATATCGCCGGTTTCGTTGCTATATGCCAACGACAATTGGGATGCGCATATTTACTTACGTAGATGACATGTGATGTTATGTGTTGCTAGATATGTTATATTGGATCGTCGTGTTTGAATAGCCGGGGGTTTTGATGTGAGATGAGTGTTTTTCATTTTCATTCATGTAAAAACTTGTATCTAATATTCTTTCATTGGGGCACTTCCAGGTTGCGGAAGATGTCACCCTCTGTGTATTATTTACTTTTCCGCACTAGGATAGACCCAAGGAGGGGAGCACAAGTAACCGGGTTCTGGAGTCCAGTGGGAGACCAACTCGAGGAGTCGAGTCCGGGTCTCCTAACTCCAGAATTGGTAGGGTTGCTTGCCGCTCTCGTAGGGGTCTAGGGGTGTGGGTTTGGCTATTCATCACGACCGTGGAATCCGTGTTTTATACTGGCTCGTATTGAAAACACGGACGTCCTAGTATATCCAATATTTCATATGTTTCTTCTGCTGCGATATTTGTGATGTGATCATGTGATATGTTCTGTGATGGATACAGTATATAGTATATATGATATATTATATAGACGTTACTTATGTTTTACACCCGTGCTAGCCCTGCCCCGCTCTGTCGTTAGTTACCTAACCTAACGGTGCACGAGGGGACATCGAGGTGAATGGGGATGGCATAAGTGTACGTCGTATTTATCTGTGATGTTTAGGTACTTAAATGATGGGACTTCATTAATGTGATTAATGAAATAAAAGAAACCTAAAGATGTTGTAGAATCGAATTTCAAAATAAAAAGGTAGCTACAGTTCTTGCTTTGCACATAGGTATATGTGATATATCCTGCACCTTATTCGATGAGGAAAGGACCGAAATGAAAACAAAAGGGTTGCTTTCAAAGATGAAGCTTGTTGAAGCTTCATGAAGGTTTGACCAAAGTGACCATTTTGTCTTCATCTCTAAACCTAACCATTCACTAACCCTAGTTGATTCTCTACACCTAACCATGGTTTGTATATGATAAGTATTCATATTCTTTTCTTTTTGAATCAACTTATCATATCATTATCTTCATCTTCTTCTTCTTCTTCACATGAAAAAAGCTTGCCTCATCAATGGCAAGTGAAGAAATCAAGTGAGAAATCCAATTCTAAATTGAACCCACTTCCTATTTCTTCATCCTCTACCTCTTGCCAAGTAGTATAGGGTGTTTTCTTCACAAGTTTCATGACTTGGTGAAGTGGGAGCTTGATCTAGTGATGCCTCGACGTAGATCATCTTCGGCATCGTCGTCGATGACCTAGCCCGCTTTTTCTCCGATGAAGCCGATGCAAGAGTCATGGTTCGATTTGGACAGCGGAGAGGACTTCATCATGGAGCTATGGAGGTGGAGAAACGGATCTACAAAGGTTGTATTTCCGTTCTTTTAGTTTAGTTGTAAACTAGTTTCATTGTTTCGCCTATATATCTAGTTAACGATCCGTATTAGGGTTTCTCGGCACCCGTAAAATTTGAAATTGGCATGGTTGATGCCTTGTGAGACCTCATTAGTGTGCCTAGGAACCCTACAGTGGTATCAGAGCCTAGCTAGAGCCTTAGGCATTGCGTAGACGAAGTTTGAAACCCGAACGAACCCGAAATCATACTGTCCCCTCCTTCAATCTGTAGCACTGCAGTCGAGATGAGAAAAAAAGGGTTTAGAAGTAATTCCATCAATCAAAAAGGAGGATATTAATGGAAATCATACTCACCAACACCACCAGAGGAAGAAGTGAGTTCGGATGGGAAGGAGAAATGTGGAAGCAATATCTGATAAAGATGGTCAAAAAGCACTCCTGAAAGACATAACAGTATGACTTTAGTACATAAATTATACGTCTAAAAAGTGAGATTAATAAGTTGCAAACCCATACTTTCCAACATCTTCGACGGTATGAGAAAGGGTTGAGAGGTGACCACCGCCAAAGCAGTCGTCGAAGGCGCTCCCTCGAGCAGTGGGGCATCGGCGCTGGCTGCACCTGCGTTACGAAAAAAGATGAACTTGTCTGAAAGGATTGTGAGGTAAAGAAAAACAGCAACTTGGGGTTTACCTGAGGAGCTCCCGGCTGAAACGGAGGCGACTCCCTCCTCTATCGACATGAGGCCACCGCCCGTGGCCTCATCACCCGATTCGATGGGGACCGTCGTCGTGCTCGCGCGGCCAGGAGATGGCAGAAGATCGTAGGCGGGGAGGGCAATGATCGGAGCATTGCCGGACTCTTGAGAGAGAGCGGCTGACTCTTCCCCAAGAGTCGTGCCCATCTTACCCGCTACTTCCTCGGGCTCCGCGATCTCCATCGGCTTATCCTCCGCCACCACAAGGTCGCCGACCTCAAGCGCCTCTTCCGCCACCACCCTGGGCTCGGTTGTAATGATCATTTCATCTGCCGCCACTTCAGGCTCGGCATCAATGACCTTCTCGGCTATAGACCCCCCAACCTCCATCTCAGGCTCCGAAGCCTCAGCGACGTTGCCCACCGTCGGCTCAGGTTCGGCAGGCGCCGCCTCCTCTGTTTCATTGGGTTCAATGGTCTCCGCCTCCCCCTCGGTCGGACTTGGCCCTGCAAGATAAAGTATATAAGAACCGACAGCTTTACGAGTCTTATAATGAAATTCTGAAAGAAGTGCTACCTGAGGTAGACTTGTCGTTAACCTCTCTATTGGCGCGGATCGCCTGTCTATGAGCGGTAGACAGAGCGACCGGGGACTCTTCGGATGG
Organism: Agapanthus africanus; assembly: GCA_030015575.1. Taxonomy (NCBI): domain Eukaryota; kingdom Viridiplantae; phylum Streptophyta; class Magnoliopsida; order Asparagales; family Amaryllidaceae; genus Agapanthus; species Agapanthus africanus. The sequence continues at coordinate 71,533,937 of CM057337.1, read as the reverse complement.
AGTATCAGCGTGAGGGGCGGTGCTTGGGCCCGCTCCCGTAGCCAAAGCAGCCCTGCGTGCCTTTGCTTCGCGCCTCGACCGCTTCCGTTCCTCTCGGGCTGCTGCGATGGACCTCTGTGACGCTTCCTTCAAGGCGTCGTCATCTTCGTTCAGAGATGCCTCCAGAGCCTTTAAGGCGTCTCTCATCGGCTCTTCAAGACGAACCTCCTGCAGTAACCCTGAGGAAGCAGGAACATCGGCGATTGGTAGAACGTCTGCGTCACTTGGCGGGAGCGGCATTGAGGTTCCTATGATAAAAAGGGAAAGGTTAGATCGACCATAACACAAGGGAAATGGAAACTTGATGAATTGAAACTTACTAAGGCCCATGGACGCTCTAAGACGTTCCTCCTCCTGGAAAGTCTTCAAAGAAGCGGCAATGACTTCTTCATCAGTGATGCCTGTTGGAAGAAAGGAAAGAAAAGCGTTAGTCAAAGGCAATGAGGAGGATGTGTTACGATAAAGAAAATGCGATTAGTAGTTACCTGATTGTGCAAGCTTAGCCAGCCACGCGTCACGCTTTTCCAGCCACGCTGAAGTTTCGAGAGCGGCCTCCAAGTCTGTATCGTCCGGCGGCGGCATGACTAATCCCTCGTTAGTCCCATATTCGATCAGGCCCTCGGCATGGGGAGCATGGGGTTCCTGACCAAACACAACATCGGCGGCGAAGAGCGACTTCTTTTTCTTCTGCCCGCCAACCCTAGGTGCACGTGGGATCGACTTACGTTTAGCAGCCACCTTGGGACGGCGGGTCCCGATGTCTGCACCTACACCGGACTCCAGCGAGGCCGCGACCACTATTTCCGTTGAAGGACGGGGCGCTAGAGGTGCATCTGCAATATCAGGGAGCGGCGATCCGTGCGGAGGACTTTGCGCATGTGATGGCCCGGTTCTAACCTCTTTTAGAGGGGCAACTACTGGAGTCCTCGGAACCAAAGGAGCGGTCCGGTCGCTGCCTGGAGGCACACCCTTACGGTCAACCAGCAGTCGCCTTTCCTCCTTTATAACGGCTCCTGTTGCATGATTGTACCATTCTTTGTACACATTGAGGAGTCGTGGAGCGCAAGCCGGCGCACTGATAAAAAAACGAGAGCCTGTATTCAGGCGCATGAAATAATGCAGCGCGTTCTCCATCCCTTTTTCAGTGGCATCGGGTTCCAGCAAGAAAGCTTCCAAGGGGACCCCTTGATCGTAGCCCAGTTGTTGGGCAAAACGATGCGGGTTATATCTCATGAAAATCGCCGCACCATTCTGCCTGAAGACTAGGAAGCCCGGTCTAATAGAGTATAAGTGAAGGGTCTCCCGGGCCATCAAAACTGATGCTCCATCCTCAAAAGAGTCTTGTAATGGTCGCACCGCGGTGGTGGACGCTTTTCCAATAGTCAGCACCTTGTCAATAAAGGACATCCCGGCTCCAACGGTGTGAGAGCGAAGGTGTAAACCCCTGGCGTTCCGTGGTGATGGGTCACAATTGATGCGCCGATCAGCTGTATAATGCGAGGGAAACCGCACTTGTCGATGAACGAGGGCCTTTTGTGCATACCGAAGACACCCGCCGTGTGTAGCTCGAGCCACGATACAAAATAATGCATCGGGAAGACCACATGCAGTACCCCAGGCTCATTAGCATCCGCTGCTCGACTGAGGCCATGATATAAGTGCGCCAAGCCAGCGATCCCCACAGCCACATTTACCCTGATGGCCATCCGGTAGGCTGGGTAAAAGACAGTGGGCCGCATACGATGAGAATGCATTGGGATCGCAAACCAGCTCAACCAAAATCCAAGAAATCCTAAGAAAAAGGCCTCCTCATCCATTCCAGGGGCCGCAATTTCTGCAAATGTCATAGTAGGGAAGTCCGGAAGGAAAAAACCCTTTTGATCTATCTCCTTCTCTGGTAGGTTATCCGCACCTAGACCGAAAGGGTCATCCAGAGTGGCAAACTTGGCAGCCTCTGATGAGAGGACGCTTGGGCGACGGAACCGAGCGATGAAATCCTCAAAGTTAACTCCCCGACTCCCATGTTCGATAAAAAGAGATTCATAGATGTTCAACACCTTAATCAAGCTTGGGAATTGATGTTGAACAGCATTCTCCGGTGTGACCCCCCTCACCATCGGCCTAGCACCAAAGACGTACCCATCTGTCGGGAGAAACTCTTCATATTGTTCTTCCATGACTGGTAAACCGGACACCTCCGTGAACTCCTCCAAAGAGATTGACACTTCCCGATCCATAGCAAGGAAAGTGTGGGTAGGGATATTCCACTGCTCCAAGAAAGCCTTGAACCATCAGGTGGGGAGCGTAGGATACTGGAAGAGAGAGACGTAGACCGCGGTGTACAGTCCTAACCTTATCAACTGCGACTTCTTCGTCGACAGGATGTACCGGGACCATGGCAGATAGCCAATCGGGTGGCGGGGGATCAGACCAATGTTATATGATTGCCCCAAGGGTCTCGCCTCGCCCTGACAGATACGACGTCCTAGGATATCCAAGACCATAGGACGTTGGACCGGAACCGCATCCATAGCGGGATGAAGAAAGTTGTTCACGGTCCAATCCACCATCTCCACGGCATACTGCACCAAGGGTGGGGTAGCATAATGAATCGCCGTTATGGGTTCTGACGGCACCGCGCATGTGAAGCTCCGTCGGCCCATGATGATCTGATTGTACCACGACCCCCAAAGGTGGAGACTCTTGTATTCCGGGTCGTACTCCTTAATCATGGCCAGGACTTCACAGTCCAAGAGCGCCTCGGGAAATCCCTCCTCCGAGCGGACGAACGGGAATGAAGTTTCTAGAGACATGATCGCTGCAAAAGAACAATTTAGTCGTTAGTGTTGTAATTCCAACGATTGGCGTTTAAAAAATGCGTTAATTAATTAATTAAATTAAAAATTACTTAAATTAAAACTAATTAATTACACCACACAGCAGTGCAGCGGGTAGGGGACCCAATTGGGACCAACAAAATCGGGATGAAAACGCCTCTTTTAATAAGACAGCCGCATCATTGGGTGAGACTGTCAGTTAAAGAAAAGATCCCCAAGAGAATATTATCATCAACAGGGAATCCCTAGAGACAAGGAGAAAATCTCCTCTTTCAGAGCAAAGCTCTGTCACAGAATGACATTTATCAAATTCTGGTCTCAAAGGAATAAAATTCCTTAAAGGAGCATGGCTCTGTGGTAATAATGGAAAAGGTCCATCAGAAAAAAAAATTTACACTTAAAAGAATTAAAAATTTTGGAATCTTGAAAGATTCATGAAAAACTTATAAAAAGATTCTTCATTTTTCAAATCTAAAAGATCTATTTTTGGATCCATGAGCAAAGCTCTGTTCATGGGTTAAAACCCATGAACAAGATCTCTGTAGATCTATGAATTCATGAAAGCAAAGCTTTGATTGATGAAACCCCAAAGGGGATTTCTTTAGATCAGAAGATCTGTGAGAGCAAAGCTCTATTGGTTAATTAAAATTAATTTAACTTAAAATTAATTTTACCTAAACTTTTCTAACTTGGAAAATGAGAGCAAAGTTCTAAAGTTCTGGAAACGAGAGCAAAGTTCTGAAGTTCTAAGCAAGAGAAAAGCTCTGGAAATCAAAATCTAGAAAATGGTGAAGTTTTCTAAAAGGGCCATAGGTCCTATTTATAAGGCGCTTGCGCCCCTTCAGCTCACCCCTTGATCCAACGGTCAGGGGCTTGCCACCGCTGCACTCACGTGCGCGCCACGTGAGCGCAACGGTGGGGGGGCATTTGTTTCCCCCAATCAGAGCAAAACTCTGTTGAAATTCAAAATTCAAAATTTTGAAGCAATGCTTCAAATCCCGGGCGCCTCTGCGCCATGTGTCTGGCGCAGAGGCATCAGCGCAGCGCTCAAAGGCAGCGCACCCAATCAGAGCAAAGCTCTGTTTTAAACAAAATTAAATGAAGCAACGCTTCAGCTGTGCAAGCACTGCGCTGCGCGATACGTGTCAGCGCAGATGCGCTGCGCTGTGCGCTGCGCGACACGTGTCAGCGCAGATGCGCTCCGCTGTGGCTGCACGACACGTGTCAGCACAAAGGCGCTAGCGCAGTTGCGCTCCTCTGTGCGCTGCGTGACACGCGTCACGCGCTGGAGCATCTGCGCCAAACAGAATAAAGATTTTAAAGAAATCTTTCTGTTCTTTTTAAAACAAGAAGATTTTCTTCTGTAAAATAGAGGCCCTTGGATCAAAGATCCAACGGTGGGGAAAATTCTCCAAATCACTCAGAGAAATATCTCTTTAACAAATTCAACAAATTTATGGGCACTATATAAAGGCCCCTAGACCTCAATTCAAAGGCATCAACATTTCTTGGGAAAAAAAGGTCAAGAGCTTCAAACAGAGAGAACTCTGAGAAAATTTCAAGAAAAAGGTAAAAACCTTCAGGAGGGAGAAGAAATTTCTTCTAATAGATCATTGATCTAAAAAACCAGATCAATAATCTTTACATAATAAACAGTGCTTTGTACTTCTTATGAACCACTGGTTCTTTAAAACAAAAAAGAAACGAAAATAAAAATAAAAAAAATTAGTGCTTTGCACTTTTATGAACCATTGGTTCTAAAAAGATTTTCAAATTATAGTGCCTTGCACTTGCAAACTGCGCTGTTGCATTCCTGGATTGGCGCAACCCACCAGAGAGCGCCACGTGTCAGCATCTGAATCATCTGCGCTATGCGCTTTTGAAATAGAGCCTTGCTCTCTAGAATTGGCGCAACTCATCAGAGCGCGACACGTGTCAGCAGCGCAAGCGCAGCGCATTGACGCAGCGCACTGCGCTTGCTTGACACGTGTCGTCACTACAAGCATTTGCGCTCTCTGATTGGCGCAAAGCGCCTGATAAATGCAATATATTTCCTAAAGGGCCAGGCCCAAGTCAAAGGTCTAAACAGACCAAGAATAATGCTATGTATTATTTAAAGGGGCAGAGCCCAATTGAGAGGTCCAATGGACCAAAAAAATGCTCTGCATTATAATAAAAAGGGCAGAGCCCAGTCAAAATAGGCATGAATGGCCTGAAGTAATGCTATGCATTATTTTTTTAAAAGGGGAAAGCCCAGACAAAGGCCAAATGCAAACAAAATATGGAAATTTTTAACTGGACTTAGCCCAATTTTGGCCGTAAGTCCTTAAACTAAATTGACTGAGCACGGTTGCTCCCTAAATCAATTTGTAATCGGTTCGAGGGTACATCTCCGAACTCCTCTGACACTTATCGTTGTAATCCTTCAACGACGTCAGAAAGGCGACGGGTCCCAACGACCGCACATGGATATGGACTGCGGGATCCTTAAACTCGTGGACCGAAACGTCCTTAAACTAATGTTGGACCGAAACGTCCTTAAACTAATAACGGACCACCACGTCCCTAAACTGGAATATGGACCACCACGTCCCTAAACTGAAACATGGACCGCAACGTCCTTAAACTACCTATGGACCACTACGTCTCTAAACTGGAACAATAGAGCCTCCAAATGCTCTTTTGCCGGATCTAAATGATCCCGTTTAAGTTGATCTTAGCCCCAAACACGGCTAACGTATCCCTAAACATTCAAACAGACTATAAAACTCCAAATCAATTTTGGTTCAAGGGCACATCTCTGAACTCCTCTGACATCTATCGTTGTAATCCTTCAACGACGTCAGAGAGGTGATGAGTCCTGACGGCCATATAATTAAATGGATCACCACGTTAAGTTGATCTTAGTCTCAAAACAGGACTAACGTATCCTTAACGAATGTTTAAGTTGATCTTAGCCTCAATACGGCTAACGTATCCTTAAACTAAAAACACCAAACCCAAATCTAAGTAAATACGGATTTGGACTAATCCACGTCCTACGGGCGACGGCATTACTTAGTCTCCGTATACAATCCGCGGGTAACCACAAACAAAACAAACACACACGACACGAAGTGAAATTCTGGAGAAAGAGAAAGTGGTTACCGCGATGCGGTAGCGTAATTAACTGCAGGGGCTTGCGCCTGCAGGGAAGAGCGTCCCCACAATCAAAAACCCCTCTAGCGAGGGGGAATCTGACGAAGTCTGCTACATCGGCCGCATCCGTCTAAACCTCCGATACACGGTGCCATAAATCAACTTGCCATCTTCGGAGAGGTAGACGGATAAAACCATATAGCATCTGTCCCAAACCTCAGGCGAGACGTCCTCGTGTCGTCTCCCGCCGTTCGGAGGGGAACAATCTCATATTCCGAATTTCATGCCTAACCTATAAACCTTGCATTTTAGTCTCAAATCGAAAACACTTTTCAATAACTTAGTCGGGCAATTCAATAAGATTCCCGACTACCCGATCGAATGCTCGTCAGAAACTTTAGTAGATAGCCGCACCCTCGATGCCGTCGACGAAATGCACCTAAGCGAAACACCGTGGCCTGTAACAATTTAGAAGTATAAAATATTATTTTTGGAAATTTAATATTAAAATAATATAATTCACGAAAACTATTCGATTTGCGAATAGGGGTTTTTCGTAAAATGGTATAAATATATACCAATATTTGGAATATAATTGGAGATTAAAATGATTTATTCATTAAAAAGATATTTATCGGATTTTGGCATTTTTATAATTAAATATATGCAAGTTAAGTTAAAATTGATTAGTGCACTACTAATTACGATTAGGCCAAATCCGTATTTTTACTTTTCCATTGTTAGTGTACCATGTCATGTTGCATTTTGGTTACATGTTTGTTCATTTCATTTTTTTTTATTTTAAAAAAAGAAAAGAAAAGAAAGGATATGCCATGGTTGGTGAGAGTGAGAGAGAGAGGAAACAAAATAGATATTTTGAGAGAGTGGGCATAAGAGAGAGTGACCCTTGACCATTCCATTATTCTTCATCCATTCTTCTTCCTTCTTCATTTCTTCACCATTTTCTTCATCTCCTTCATCCTCCTCTGTTTCCATGTATCATCTCCAATTCATTACCAAAACCCCATGCCACCTTCCTTAAATAGATGCACAACCTCATCCTAAACCCTTTAAACCATCCAAGTTTCGATTTTGAAGACTTTGGGCAACTCAAGAGTTTTGCTAAGTTGCCAAATGAGGTATATTTCCTTTCCTATAAGTTAAGTCGTAATGTTAGTGTATCCTAGTTAGTTTACATTTCGTATTAGTTAGGTTATGTGATCTTGGAAATTTCCAAGATGATGTTTATTGAATTATGGACTTGTTAAGATGTAGTAGAGGTGTAGTGAGTGTTACAAGACCTTAGAGATTGCTTTTCTGGACCAAGAACAAAGAATATAACCCGATACACGAACTTAGAATTTTTCCGTGTCGGTTTTGTGAAACCTAGAGGACTACAGAGAATCTGGAGCTATCTGGGATATTTTTAAGAAAATCAAATAAGTCCATTGACCTAGATTAACCACTAGAAGACCACCACCAAAATACGAGACTCGTACCCCACCAGAAAACGGGCGGCGCCGGACTTTATGGGCATCTCGCCGGGCCTCCTTTTGGCATTGGTGTTGTGGTTTTGTCTATAGCCCATTCTCCTTATATACTAGCTACTGTGTTGTTTGTTTAGTCCCAATTGACCTGAGATAAAATCTGGGAGCTGTTTTTGAGTGCTTTGGCAAAGTTTTCGATATTTGAATTCTTGGTTTTGATATTCGAGATTTGATTTGGTTGTTGGACGTTTGTACGTCAACAACGAGGGTTGTTTGGTTGTTTTTTCATGCGTAAGCTATAGGTTCTAACCTATGAGCGATTCGTGTGCCGTATCGGTTTTCGGATATTGGTTTTAATTGAATTGCGATTGTGTATTGATTGTAGGTACCTTCGCGTGGACTTCCGAGATGACGAAGCACATCTACTACGGCTAAGCGAGGAGTAGTAGGTGTGTAAATTTATATCTATATAGGAAGTCGGGTGGATGACGTATAGCACTCCGCAACCATTGATATGGAAAGATTGTTGTATAAATTATAATTTTTATAAATGATATGCTACGAACTTGCGGACATGATTAAAAGTTTTAGTAAGAGATGATGGGATAAAAATTGTCACTAATGGATATATTGGCTTGAGAATATGAAATGAGAAAGTGAATCATGATAAGTATGAATTGAAAGAGAAGTATGAGTTGATAATGGTATAATATGAGATCGAGATCGATACGACTTGAGATTAATAAGATATGATGTATATGCAAGATATCATGATATAAGATTGATACAGATATGACTTGTGAATATATGTGTATATATATTTATTTATGCGGATAAAGAGTGATATGCCGCACGAGATTTTAGATCCGTACTCTTATTGATGAATAGGACAATATAATCCCTATTATGTTTGATGTCACCGTACGATAGATTACCGTACGCGATGAGTTACCGGATGGATGATCCGTGCTAGTGATTTGAGGATGTTGATAAAGGATTATTGTCATATCGAATGTTATGAGGCGGGATCGCCGACATAAAGATTGCCACCTGAACCATACCTATTTTCAAAACGACGATTTGTATCTTTTAAAAGTGACTGTATGGTTCATGTGTAGATAGATATACCCATTGATTGTCCATGTTGTGTAGGATATTACCCCTTGTAATGTACATACCACGTTTCGGTATTTAATGCTATATGATATCATTTGCTAGTACACCTGCACAATTATCGTTGATGCGCATGTTACACTTACACAGAATTACCGGCTCACACTTATTCATCATCGGTAATTGCCATGCCACTTACACAGAAGAACTGCCATATCATGAGATTAATCTTAAATGTAAAAGTACATTTATTATTCGGTATGATATACTCGATATGCTCATATTACTACTCTATGTTGCATACATCGTACTTTATGGTTATTTGCTTGAGATGTTGTTTTCATGAGATCTCTGGATTTGAGAACCGCAGTTATATTTCAAAGGGAATTATGTATTGCTTTAAAAATGCGGTTTCTCTTGATATGATATTTCGAGACGTCCACCATGAGTTTCTCGGTTCTGAGCTATGATTATACCCAATTCGAGGAGCGGTAGGCACCGTCTGCAGGTACATGGTGGACTCGGTATAGTACCCCGGGACAAGAAATGATTTTTATGGTGTAGACGATGAGCCTGACAGTGGAAGCACAACCTACCGGTGATAGTTTTGGGCTTAACGGTGATTCGAAGGATACCGACCGGAGTCATGAGATGATATGGGCCGATCCGGACTGACGGAGCATGAAATAGTTTAGCGCGGTGGATATCTGGAGGATACCGACCATAGTCATGATATGGGCCGATCCGGACTGACGGAGCCCGAGATATGAGGATTTACGTGTCGATGATGGACATGGGTTTCATAATGTTTCGAGTGTCGGTGTTGGACACTCAGGTTCCATGATTTTGATGTGTCGTTGATGGAAACACGTGGTTGATATCCTCATATATACAGGTATATGTTTTCATGATGATTCGAGTGTCGATATTGGACATTCAGGTTCCATGATATTGATTTGTGTCGGTGACGAACATGTGGATAATATCCATATGCATATAGGCATATGATGTCGGATGTTTATTATATATGTCATTGTATTGACTCGATTGTTGATATATATGCATACATGGTCACCGTAGATATCATAGTATTACCTTCAGGATACAGTGACCTTGGAAATCGTTGTTTTATTTCGATTTCTACCTGCTGATGTTTTCTACTCACGAGTTGGCAACTCACCCCCGTTGTGCCACAGTTCTTGCAGGTTAACCGCTTGGGATCAGTTGCGGTATCGCTGACACACAGCTTCTTCCAGGATGTTTTTCTTTAATAAGTAGGAAAAATATTGGATCGTGCCTACCCTCGTACATTTATATTCCTTTGTATCTAGACAAACTCGATCAAATCAGAAACTAGAAAATTGGTAGACTTAGTCAGACTTGGGTATTGTGCGAGACTTAGAGCGATGGGTTTATGTTCGCTTCTTGAGTTTTGATATCTTGCTTATTTATTGTTCTTTCTGGGTTGATCTTCGTCGTTGAGCGTCGTATATCTGTTATCTTGTGGTTGTGATTCCGCCAGTTGGCGAAGAGCTAGCTCCCGCTTAGGGATGCCTATATATTGTTGTGTATGTGGTTTTGGATCAAAATATTCAAGGGAGGTGCTGCCCAAATTTTTAAAAGACGAAATATGTTTTCAACTAGTATAATCCACTTGCATTTTCATGTTTCATTATCTATGCATTTAAAGAAAACTTCATTTTATTATACTTTAATTCAAACTGCACCCCCACTATTTTCCGCAAAAAGGTTTAGATTTTCTGGGTTTCGGCTTACTTGATTTATGTTACGCCTTTAGACGTTGTGTAATTTAAGTGCCGGTCACGTTCTAAATTACGGGTCGTGACTTGGCCGCGAGCATCCGAGTGGATGCTTTTGGCAACGGGGTTCTCCTACAATCACTTGGTCTGAGCTATGGGGTGTGGCTACCTAGTAAAGTTATTCGGCGAGTATTCGCGTACGATACACGATTGCGATGAAGTTTCGATCCGAATCGAAACTTCGTGTCAATCGATCAAAAGAGACCATAATGCTAGATTTACAAAATACTAACTAGTTTTCTCAAAACCAATTATTTTGGATTCTAAAAATTGTATCACATATTATCATCTATACGACGCTAAACATTTCGATCGATTTTCAAACACCCACAAATTCTAGAAAGCTCAACAACTTGAGTCTCATCAAAAATACTCAAAGAGTGCAAAATGACAAGATGGAACAGCACAAGAAAAATGACACCTCAACTCCACTAACAAGTGGCGGAACCGCGGCCCAATATAGGGTTTGGCTGTGGTTCCGCGGCCGTTTGATGGAGTTGGGTCCTCTAATTTCTTGAGGATCCATAACAAACCATGCACGATTTTCTGCATATTTTTAATTTTAAAAATTCCAACTTTTGAAAAATCGACAGAAACATGGTAATTTTGCGGTTTCGAAACTCGATCGAACACTTTAACATCGTAAAGACTATCCCTAATGTTCTAGCTTGGCTCTGATACCATGAAAGTGTACGTTAGCACCACGGTAGGGTTAAAACGGGCATCATACATGCAATTTTAAAAATTCTAGAGGTGCTAATGAACACTTACCAAGATCTTACTAGAATATTAGGGTTAACTACGATGATATCACAAAAACTAGCTATGAGAAGAATGATACAACCTTTGTAGACCATGTCTTTCTCTTCTAAGCTCTGGGTTGTAGTCCATGTGACTCCACTAGACTCCACTTGAAGGTTGAACGAACTTTCTCCGATAACCTTCGTGCCGAAGATGATCCACCCGAAATCTGCCAATCCAAGCTACCTCTTCACTAAACCTTTTAGTGAAGGAAACACACCACACCAAAGTGCTAATCTACTGTGGGATGCTGAAATAAGGGTGCTGTTTGCTCACTAGTGATCTCAAGCTCTATGGTTCACATTTCATGTGAGGGTTTAGAGCTTGAAGTGTGAGGAAGAAGATGATGATGGAGAGAGCTAGAGAGAACCTCATCACATGAGCTCTTAAAAATGGCTAAGTGTTAGAATGAGCTAGCATGAATGGCTCTTTCTTAACCTCACTTATTCAAGCATGGAATAAATTTCAATAAGAAATTGCAACCATACTTGAATAGTGAGTCAAGACTAATAAACAAATGGAAAAACCCATGCCTTGCCATTCCAAAAATATCTCCACATATTACACCTCATTTTCTATTTTCTAAAAATAAAAAATCCATGCCATGCTTCATTATATATATATATATATATATATATATATATATATATATATATATATATATATATATATATATATATATATATATATATATATATATATATATATTATGAAAATAATTAGTGAGCTAATATTTATTAATATATAATTATATCAAATATAAATATATATCATATTATTAAATCAACACTTGATTTAATAATCCGATTATATCACATATAACCGACAAATATCATTTATCTGTATGTCACATTATCAAATCAACACTTGATTCGATAATGCGGTTATATCACATATAACCTAATCGATACCAGATAACCGCCAGATCAGAATACGGTATCACATACACGCATCTAATCAGGCCCCCGCACATATCAACATATGTGCCCTACTTCGTTTCACTTGAACCAGAAAACTTTTGTGTGGGACTCTAAAGACTCGTCAATACGTCAACAGTAGGTGATGATTACATCAATCACCCACAAGCCGTTGGCGGTACTAGTTGGACGTAATGGCTACCCAGGTATTGAGCGATTAGAATATCAACAAGCAAGCTTGGTCAAACTCCCATGAAACCTATAAGTAACACTTACCGTACAGTCCGGTCTCTTCGTCTGATATGTCGCATATCGAGTCTGGGGGTGGAATCGTCAGACCCCTATAACTTGATAAATCATGTCGATGTAAGGCCTATAACGGTATGAGAAATTACTGATAACACTTACCAGTAAATCTCATCAACAGTCCTGGCTAGGGACTTACAGTTATAGCCAATCGAGTATAGCGCAACATCAACTCCCTATACCGGGAGAGACAAAACCCCTCCTATCGCTCATTGCCTCCATATGACTCGGGATTGTATCCAAAATACACATATTTGCACAAATCCTTTGAGCCGTGGTAGGGAGGAAATCAAAGCACAGTGGGAACCACACAAGACTCTATAACGATCTCGGGTCTACAGACTAACCTGTACTAGTGTCACCAGAGAACTGCTATCTGACGATTGGTATATTACCATTTAGGAGTTCTCGGTCCTGTTCGATGTACCAATTCTCTAATGAGCAGCTGTGTACAATCTTTGATGTCAAACACCTATGGATATGGGATCAACCATCGCCCTGTTCACCGCCGAAAGACGCGACCGGGACGTTGGGACTTCCGGCCTGAATTTTGGGGGAAGATGCTATTTAGTGCTATCCGTCCACCTCTTTAAAGATACCAAGTTGATTTATGACACCATGTATCGAAGGTATAAACGGATACGGCCGATATAGCAGACTTCGTCAGATTCCCCCTCATTGAGGAGTTTTTTATTGTGAGGACGCTCTTCCCTGCAGGCGCAAACCCCTGCAATTAATTGTGCTACTGCATCACGGTAACCACTTTCTCCTTCTCCAGATGTTCACTTCGTGTCGTGTGTGTTTGTTTTGTTTTTGGTTGCCCGTGGATTGTATATGGAGACTAATTTATGTTGTCGCCCGTAGGGCGTAGATTAGTCCAAATCCGTATTTTTTAGATTTGGGTTTGGTTTGGGTTTAAAGATCGTTAATCTCATTGAGATTAAGATCAACTTAAATGTTTGTTAAGGATACGTTAGTCTAATTTTAGGTTAAGATCTACTTAATAGGGTTTTGGGATCATTTAGATCCAACAAAAGAACATTTAGGCTCTATTGTTTTAGTTTAAGGATGTTGCGGTCCATAAGTTTAAGGACATTATAGTCCATAGCAGTTTAGAGACATCATAATTTATAAAGTTTAAAGACATCATAGTCTATGAGTTTAAAGACCTCATAGTCCATGGGGTTCTGGTTTAACCAATTCAGGGGTGCGCCAAAAGTTATTGGTTATTGGGACCCTCCATCTCTCTGAAGACGTTGAAGAATTACAACGACATGTATCAGGGGTATGAAGAGATGTACCCTTGAACCAATACTGGTTGAAAAATCTATGGCCAAGTTTGGGACCAAAATCAATTAAAAGATTGTGAGCACATGGGCTCAGTTAATCTGAATTAGGGATTTGTGGCCAACTTGGGCTCGGCTTATTCAGTTTTGAATAAAATGTTGGACATTTATTTGGGCTCGGTCTCTTTTTATTTAAAAATGCTGGGCATTGATTTGGGTTCTGACACCCTTTTTGTCTCTTGCTGAGTGTTGAACACTCTTTATGGCGCTGGGCTTTATTTTTTAAAGAACACTTTGTGTTCACTCAGCACCTACGTGAGGAGCACGGGGAGCGCTTGGCGCTGAGCACCAGACTTGGAGCGCTGCGGCGCTCCTTATGAAATAGCGCACACGTGAGGAGCACGTAGCGCGCTTGGCACTGATCGCCAGATTTGGAGCGCTAAGGCGCTTCTTATGAAGTAACGCACACGTGAAGAGCACGTGGCGCGCTTGGCGCTGATCGCCAGATTTGGAGCGCTAAGGCGCTTCTTATGAAGTAGCGCACACGTGAAGAGCAGGTTGCACGCTTGGCGCTGATCGCCAGATTTGGAGCGCTAAGGCGCTTCTTATGAAGCAGCGCATACATGAGTAGCACGTGGCGTGCTTGGTGCTGATCGCCAGATTTGGGTGTAAAGCGCTCTTTATCAATTCTGTGCTCTGAGAATTAAGTTCTCTTTTATAAGAGACTTTGTCTCGTGGATCTAAGAACAAAATTCTTATTTTATAGGAGATGCTACGATCTCTTCTGTTTTTTGTAAAAAACTTTGTTTTATAGATCTGTGATCTAAAGAGAACTAAGTTCTTCTCCCTCCCTTTTTATGATGAGATATTCCGATCACTTTTTCTTTTATAAAAGACTTCTGTCTTTGTAGATCAATGATCTAGAAAAAGAACTAAGTTCTTCTCTTTTTTTTTTATGAGATGCATTGATCTCTCTGTTTTATTTACTTTGAAGAAGTTCTTCTTTTCAGAGCTTGCTCTTCTCTTTTTCTGAATTTTATAGGGGATTCCTCTTTGCAAGACTTGAAGTCTTCGACCCTTTATATAGGAGAGGCTGATTTGTTGAATCAGTTAAGGAGATCTTTTCTCTGATTGATTTGGGGGTGTTTCCCACCGTTGGATTTTTGATCCTAGGACTTCTATTTTACAGAAGACATCTTACTTGTTATTAACAAGATTGGGGAATTATTTTCCCATACAGAGATTGTTCTGTATCTTGGTGATTTTTAATCACCATTTGATATTTGATCCTACGGTGCTCTGATTTACAGAGCACAATCTTTCTTATTTGGAAAGATTCTAAGGAGTATTTCCTTAACAGAATTTTATTCTGGTAATTTGATGATTTATCATCTTTGTTGGATCTTTGATCCAACGGTGAAGAACATTTAGTTCTAGCACTTGGTGCTTTCGTGCCTTGCACGTGAGCGCTGCTTCAGAGTCTTTGACTCTTAGCGCTGGCGCACTTGGCGCGAGCGCTCTCGTTCTTTGCACGTGAGTGCTGCCTTAGAGTCTTTGACTCTTAGTGCTGGCAGCTTTAGAGTCTTTGACTCTTAGCGCTGGCGCTCTTGGCGATAGGGCTCTCGTGCTTTGCACGTGAGCGCTGCCTCAAAATCTTTGACTCTTAGTGCTGGCGCTCTTGGTGCCAGCGCTTTTATGAAGTGCTGCTTCATTTTAAATTTTAAAATTTGAACAGAGCTTTGCTCTGATTGGGGGAAACAAATGCCCCCCACCGTTGCGCTCACGTGGATTACACGTAAGTGCAACGGTGGCAGCCTCTCCACCGTTGGATTGTCTTGGAAGTCGGATCGACTTCTAACCCCTATAAATAGGGCCTTTGGCCTTTTGAGATGACCTCTGTTCATCTTCTTGATTTCTTATCTTCTGAGAATTTTATTCTCTCTTCAGAGCATAGCTCTTTGTCTTAAGAACTCTCTTCGAGACAGAACCCTTCGAAAATTTTAGGTAAAAATTAAATCTTTGAAGGGATTACTTCATAATCTAGGGTTTCACCCATTAACACTCTTTTCAGATCATAGATCTAAAGAAATTTTTAGGGTTTTCTTAACAGAGCTTTGCTCTCTTGAAATCATAGATCTAAAGAGATCTTTCTTAGGGTTTCTTAACCCATTAAAGAAGAACTCTTAGAGTTCATTTTGCAGATCTTAAAGATCTCGGAGTTTTTAACTCAGTAAAAGCTTTGCTTTTTCAGGGTCTTTATGGATGATTCCATCGTCTTCACAGAGCATAGCTCTTAAACTTTTTTAAGGAATTTTATTCCTCTCATGATTAAAATTGACATATGTCACTCTTCTATGCAGAGCGCTGCTCTCAAGGGAGTTTTACTCCTTGGCCCGAGGGGCCTCTCATTAAATGAGAATCCTTTTAGGATTTCTTATTTAATAAGTGATTGTCTCATCAATGATGAGACGTCATCTGGATTTTGTGGGTCCCTTTTGGTCCCTTTCCACTGCATTGCAGTGCGGTACGAATTTAAAGTACCAAGTGCCAGAACTTAAACTGTAGCATTGACGGTTAACTTTTTTTTCTTTTTCACGCAGGTACTATGTCTTTCGACATTTCTTTCCCGTTTGTTCGTTCGGAAAGTGGATTCCCTGAAATGCCTGTGGATAGGGAAGTCTTCGCGCTAATCAAAGATCATGACCCGGAGCAAAAGAACCTTCATTTATGGGAGACGTGGTACAATCAAATTATCAGGGGTCGGCGTAGCTTTTCTTGCGTAGCACCTTCGGATCCCATTTCGGCGATCCACTACGCCGACTCACCCCTAGTGAACTATGTCGTGGAGGAGGTCAACTGGACCTCGGAGGTTTGCCTTCAGCCCTCTATGGCTGCAATAACCGTGCAGCCTCCAATGGCATTGGATACTCTGGGGCGACGTATATGTCAAGACGAGTCGCACCCTTAGGGACAGCCATACATGATAGGTTTGACTCCCCACCATCCAGCTGGATATTTGCAGTGGGCCCGGTACATTTTGTCGGCCAAGAAATCGCAATTGTTGAAGCTCGGGTTATGCCCTGCGATTTATGCATCCCTCTTCCAGTATTCCACGCCCCCTGTATGGTGGGTCAAAGCATTTTTGGAACAATGGAACGTTCCAACTCACACTTTCCTTCTATTAGATCGGAAAATTTCAATCTCTCTAGAGGAGTTCGCGGAGATCTCTGGCTTGCCTGCCATAGAGGAACATTATGAGGAGATATTACCCCCTGACGAGTACATTTTCGCCACTCAATCAGTACTGATGGGTTTGACCGCAGAGAATGCCATTCAGCACCGATTTCCAAGCTTGATCAAGGTGTTAAATATTTGCAAGAGCCTGTTTCTCGAATCCGGAAGCCACGGGGTCAGCTTTACGGATTTCATCGCTAGTTTTCTTCGCCCGGAAGTCTTGTCGAAACAAGGTGTGAAGTTTGCCAAGCTCGACGATCCTTTCAGTTTTGGCTTGGATAGCCGGCCGACAGCGGAAGCAGATCAAAAGAATTTCTTCCTCCCAAACGCCGCGGTTGTCCCCTTTGCAGAACTCGCCGCTCAAGACATTGATGAAGAGGCATTCTTTTTAGGGTTCCTTGGTTTATAGTTAAACTGGTTTGCGCTCCCTATGCACCCTCGCTACATGAGGCCATCCGTTTTCTACCCGGCTCACCGAATGGTTGAAGGGACGCAAGTTGCCGTTGGGATTGCTGGGTTGGCTTACCTGTATCATGGCCTTAGCCTGGCGGCAGACACCACTCAACCGGTGGTGCAGCCCATAAACTTCCCGATGCACTATTTCACTTCGTGGCTCGAGCTGCATGTGCTCGGCGCTTTTGGAGTCCACAAGCGGCCCCGTTTCTACGACGGCTATAACTTTCCTCGGGTTATGCAGCTAATTGACACCTCCGTTTTGGAACCGACTCAGCGAGAGGCTCGGGGTCTGAATCTTCGCCCGTGTATGGTCGGGGATAGCATGACCTTCATCGATAAGGTCATGAATATCGGTAAAGAATCCGCTAAGACGGTGCAGCCGCTGCGGGACACTTTCAAAGATGGGGTTTCTACCTTGAAAGCTCGGGAGATTCTTCACTTATATTCAATCAGGCTGGGCTTTCTGGTGTTTAGGAAGAATGATTCGGCGTTGTTTCTGAGATACAACCCGCACCTTTTCGTTCAACAATCAAGCTACAATCAGGGTGTCCCGCTTGAGGCCTTCCTAGCTGAGCCAGTTGCCACGGAAGAGAGCATCCGCAACGCGCTACACCATTTCATGCGGCTTAACACCGGGTCTAACTTCTTTATCAGCGAGCCAAGCTACGTTCCGAAAGCTTTGAATGTGTACGTGGCGTGGTACCAGCACGCGACGGGCGTTGTTATCAGGGAAGAAAAATGATTATTGCTTGATCACAAGGGCACAGCCCCTGCTGGTAATCCAACCGTTCCCCTAAAGCGACGGACTATCGTTTGTCCCCCCTTGAGAGAACCTGCTGCGGTTGTAGTCCCATGCGCTATGCCTGAGCTGCCCTTACCCCGCGCTCCTGTAGAAGCGGTAGCTGTAGCATCTCCTGAGTCTGGCATGGACACGGAGATCGGGACCCGTCGCCCCAAATTTCCCGCCAAGCGCAAGCTCGTGTTATCGGCTGCCGGCGTTAATTCACAGAAAAAGAAGAAGTCGCTCTTTTCCATTGATGTTGTACTCGTCCAGGAGCCCCATGCTTCCTACAGCGAAGGCTTATATGAGTACGGGGCCAATGAAGGTCTATTTATCGCACCTGCAGATGATACCGGTCTTCAAGCTGCCCTTGTGGCTTCCGAGCGACTGGCTCGCGATGAAGCAGCAATAATCACTATCGCACGGTCAGGTAGACTTCAGTCGTATCTTTCCGCGATTATATTCTTTTTATTATTATACCTTGACTGACGCTTTCTTTTTCAACAGGTATCTCCGCCGAAGAGGTTATCGCGGCTTCCTTCAAGACCTTTGAGGGGGAGAGAGGATTTGCGCTTCCTTGGGCCTTGGTATACTTCGGGTTGTTGTGCCTTCATTCCCTTTTTCTTTATTCATGGTTTGACCCTTCCTTTTCATCTTATTGTAGGGACTACCTCGACTCAGGTTATCCCGAGTGCAGTTCCGATTCGGCGTGGTGATGCGGCGATGCTTCCAGAGCCGGATGTTGAGGCCCCAGCTCCCCCAGTATTTCCTTAAGAGGCTTCACTTAAGCAGCCGATGACGGATGTCGTAATGGCTCCAAAGGTAGCTCTTGGCTCGGACGATGACGTCCCTTTGACGGAGGTCCTGAGGAGATCACTTCTGACTGCTAAGGCCGATAATAAGCGTAGGAAGCATGCGGAAAGGGAACGCGATGCCAGCTTAGCTGTGGGTGCAGGTTCAAGCACCACCTCATCTGTCGCTATTCCTCCGGAGGATGCTCCAGCTGCGTTGTCTACCACTCATAGACAGGTGGTGCGTGCGGCTCAGGGGGCAACCCAAAATCCATCGTCAGGTAATGTAATGCCCGGTATTTTCATTTTTACTCGATCCGCAAACTCTGATGTACTATATCTTGCAGGGACAAGCATTGACGATGAGGTGGCAGGTGAGAAGACGGCGACCACAGAGCCCGAAGCGGCTACTCTCTCTCGGGAGTCTGGGACTGCCCGAACCGCCGCTCTTTCTCCTCATGGTTCCTTGCTATCGGCGAGCATAGCGAGTGTTAAGACGGCCCTTGTCGAATTAGGGGATGAGGCCATGGGAGCAGAAACTATTCCAATGGAGGAGAGTGAAGAAGTCGCTGTGCTTAGTGATGCTCTAGTCGCGGTTTCGGTTGGCGATCTATCAGGTAGATCTTGGGTCACCGTTTTCTTTTCATCTTTCGATCCTGTTCATCCCCATTTGATGACATTTTGTTCGTTGAGTATAGGTGCAGTAAATGCGGAGATTGCGCCATCTGAAACGCCTCTGGTCGCCGCCGTGACGGCTGTTGTTCCATCGTCTTCTCCCATGTTGTCTGGGGTGCTGGAAGGTATATGTTTGCGACTTATCGGTTTCATTGGGGGTAATATACTCTTTGTACTGATATCGTATTGTTACAACCTTGCAGGAGTCCTCTTTGACCATCTCTATCAGGTGCTGAATTCACATTTCTCCTTCCAGTTAGAGGTCGTCCTGCCTGCCGGTGTCGGTGAGTATAGTTTTTAACTAACTTCCTTTCCTTTCTTCTATGGGCAACCATATCGTTGTTAATTCTTCTTTGAATTGATTGTAGCGTTACAGATTAGAGGAGGGGACAAGAGAACAGTCGCGCCTCCGGTACTCCCGACTCTGCCAACTGTCGCAGCCAGTATAGTATACTCCATCGCTCATGCATTTTATTTATCTCTTGAGCTGACGTCTGACTATGATTTGTTTTGCAGCAATCGCACCGACTCCAGCTCCCTTCGAATCTCGCATCTTAATGCCGGCAAGGCCCTTTTCCAGACGCCCATCTTCCAAGGGCGCTATGATGAGCCTACGCATATTGAGTGGATCCATCGAAAAGCTTAACGTGGAGGCCCCTACATTCACTGCTGATTTTGCTGCTGAGGTTAATCTGATATTGGCGACGCTTGTGCACTTCTATAGCGAAGGCATCGTCGAATCTTGGGTTAATTACTGCAGACAGATCGAGGCCTATCTGCATGAGATTGAGCTCAAACGTCCTTCTTCAGAAGTGTTGGGTTTGAACTCCCAACGGGCTACATGGGTTGAGCAGAGCGTTCCCTTCCTCCGCCATTTCGAGCAAGAGGTGACCCTGAAGCGGAAGGAACGCGAGGAGGCTTCAGGTGAATCTACCCGGCTGCACGCCTAGGTTGAAGCAAATGCTGCACAGCTGAAAGCTATCTTCGAGGGCCTCCTACGATGTATTTCTGACGGGCTAACGCTGAAGCAGAAGCTCGACCTCACCGAGCGGGATGCGCAGAGTCGTGAGGCAGCTCAGCGGAAAATCGACGAGAAACTTTCATCCTTTTTGCAGCAACGGGCTTGGGTCGAAGCGAAGCTGGCCGTGACGGCTGATCATGAGAAGGAGTTGAGAGGAGTGCGCGAGCAGCTGGCTGATTTGTTAAAATCGCATCCTTCTCAATAGTCGTCTTTGTATCGATTGTAAATGAATAACATATATTCATTTCATTTTTTATATGATGTATCTCGTATTCAATTGAATTCATGAATAAATGACACATTTTTTTTCTCCGACTATCGCTTTCTTTTCTCTGTTGTGTTGTTGGCATATGATTTTAGCAAATGTGGCCTGTAGATATAAGGTAGCGATGGCTTAGGAAACAGGGTTAGGATCTGTTGCCTAAGACTTTCCAACTTTATGAGCCGTGAGGGTCTCATAAAGACTTTCCAACTTTATGAGCCGTGAGAGTCTCATAAAGACTTTTCTCCCTACGAGTCGAGAGGATCTCACAGGTGCATTTTCTCCTTAGGAGTCGTGAGGATTCCTAAGTGTATTTTCTCTTGAGAGTCGTAAGGATCTCACAAGAGAGTTTTCTCCCTTACAAGTCGAAAGGACTCGTAAGTAACTGGTGAGTTGACTTGTTCCCAAATCGAAGCATTGCTTCGACGGGGAGGTCAAGGGTTGACATGTATCCGAGTCGAAGCGTTGCTTGACAACAAGGAGGTCAGGAGTTAACATGTATCCGAGTCGAAGCGTTGCTTGACGACAAGGAGGTCAAGGGTTGACGTGTATCCAAGTCGAAGCGTTGCTTGACGACAAGGAGGTTCGGAGTTGACATGTATCCAAGTCAAAGCGTTGCTTGACGACAAGGAGGTCAGGAGTTGACATGTATCCAAGTCGAAGCGTTGCTTGACGACAAGGAGGTCAGGAGTTGACATGTATCTGAGTCGAAGTATTGTTTGACTACAAAGAGGTCAGGAGTTGACATGTATCCGAGTCGAAGCGTTGCTTTACAACAGGGAGGTCAGGAGTTGACATGTATCCGAGTTGAAGCATTTCTTGACGACAAGGAGGTCAGAGGTTGAAATGTATCCATGTCAAAGCATTGCTTGATGATAGGGAGGTCAGGGATTGATATGTATCCATGTCGAAGTGTTGCTTGACGACAGGGAGGTCAGGGGTTGACATGTATCCGTGTCGAAGCATTGCTTGACGACAAGAAGGTCAGGAGTTGATATGTATCCGAGTCGAAGCGTTGCTTGACGACAGGGAGGTCAGGGATTGACATGTATCCCAGTCGAAGAGTTGCTTGACGACAGGGAGGTCAGCGATTGACATGTATCCATGTCGAAGCGTTGCTTGATGACAGGGAGGTCAGGGGTTGACATGTATCCGAGTTGAAGTGTTGCTTGACGACAGGGAGTCAGGGGTTGACATGTATCCGAGTCGAAGCGTTGCTTGACGACAGGGAGGTCAGGGGTTGACATGTATCCGTGTCGAAGCGTTGCTTGATGACAGGGAGGTCAGGGGTTGACATGTATCCGAGTCAAAGCGTTGCTTGTGACAAGGAGGTAAGGGGTTGACATGTATCCGAGTCGAAGCGTTGCTTTACGACGGGGAGGTCAGGAGTTGACATGTATCCGTGTCGAAGTGTTGCTTTACGACGGGGAGGTCAAGAGTCGACTCTAGGTTATCTGTGAACCATGGAGTCTTGGAACTGGGGACTTTGTCGTGGCTCCGATTGGTAGTGTCGCGTCCGTATCCTGCTGGCATGAGGAGGAACGCCATTGCTGGTCTTCTGGGATGCAGATATTGCCGCTGAGACCTGACTCTGCTTTTGATAGAGTTTGTTGGGACATGTGGTTCCCTTGTCATTTACGCCCATGGATTGTATACAGGGGTCAGTATGGACTTACCTGCAGGGCAAAAGTTTCATTTTATACGTATTTTTTTCCACGATGCTCTATCATTTCAGCTTTTATATCATGAAGTTCGCGATTGCACAATCATTTCGGCTAGTTTTCGCGGTGCCCAATCATTTCGGCTAGTTTTCTTTTTACTCGCTGCTTTTTATTGCGAGTTGCCCAATCATTTCGGCTATTTTGTATGCATATATTTTACTTGCTGATTTTGTTGCAAGTTGCCCCATCATTTCGGCTATTTCATATGCATTTTTGGCTCGCTGATTTTTATCGCGGGTTTAGACTTGGAATTTGATACCAATTTAGGTATCAGCATCGCTGCAACTGGGATATGGCCAGGAGCTAATCTTCATTTGCCTTTGTCGGTTTGATCAAAGGTGGCTTAGTAAACAGGGTTAAGATCCTGTCGACTAAAGCTTTTGACTTTATGAGTCGTAAGGGTCTCATAAACGTATTTCTCCCTATGAGTCGTGAAGATCCCGTAGGTGCATTTTCTCCTTAGGGGTCGTGAGGACTCCTAAGTGCGTTTTGTCTTGAGAGTCGTAAGGATCTCTCAAGAGTGTTTTCTCCTTATAAGTCGAGAGGACTTACAAGTGTTGTTCACTACATGAGGATATCCCTCGTTGCTGGTGGGATTCTGTTGGGGAGATGTTTGTTTGTGCCTATGGATTGTATACAAGGGTCAATATTGAATCACTTATAGGGACAGATTGGGATGTATGACGGCTTAAGAACAGGTTCAGATCCCTGTAGCTTAAGGCTTTTGAATCCTATTAGCCGTGAGGGTCTCATAGGGGAATTCTCCTAATGAGTCGTGAGGATCTCGTAAGTGTAACTTCTCTTCAGGAATCGTGGGGATTCCTAAGTGTGTTGCTCCCTTGTGAGTCGTAAGGATCTCACGCAGGTAATTTCTCCTTACAAGGTCGAGAGGACCTTGCAAGTGTCTCTTAACGAGATTGCGCCCTTTCGGGTTTTCACAAACTCGCCGGTAGCCCTGCTGTTTTTACTCACGGAGCCCTTTCGGGTTTTCATCCGTGCCCATTTCGCTTATAGACATATCGTTTTTTTTGCATCAACCTTGGGATGCTGCGGTTTGTAGTAGTTTAGAGATGTTTTCGGTCAGTCGTTAGTTTTAGGACATTGCGGTCCCATGTTAGTTTTAGGACATCTCGATCCATAGCCTTGGAGGCGAGGTTTCGCTGGGCACTACTTATAGAGTTTGGACTCAGGAAGATAGCGAGCAGACATAGGCGTCGTCATCTATCACTAACTCGGTCCGTGACTCGTCAAGCGTAGTATTTTTATAGGAACCGGCCGTTTATTGGCCTGAAAGGTCTTTCGCCATGCTTATCCATAAGCAAGTAAGCCCCACCTTGATAGACTTTGTCTATGACGTACGGGCCTTCATAGTTTGGCTCGAATTTCCCTCGTTTGGCACGATTGGGGATCATAGGTCTCTTGACCACTAGCATGAGTTCGCCTTCGCGGAATGTTCTCGGCCTAGTCAATCTCTCGTATGAGCGCGTCATCTTTGCTTTGTAAGTCTCCAAGTTTTGCCGCGCCATGAGCCGGGTTTCGTCAAGGGCATCGAGCTCCTCAAGCCGAAAATGAGCATTCTCTTCGTCTGTTAGCTCGTAATGAACCGCCACTCGTAGAGAGGGTGGCTCTATCTCCAAGGGGAGTACTGCTTCTGTGCCGAATACCAACGCATATGGCGTTGTGTTGGTGGCCATTTTGAACATGGTCCGATACGCCCAGAGAGCTTCATGCAGTCTCCCGTGCCAGTTCTTTTTATTTCTGGACACCGTCTTCTTTATGATCTTTGTCAAGGTCTTGTTGAAAGCCTCAGCTAGACCGTTAGCTCGGGGATTATAGACCGAAGAGTATCTCCAGTCTATGTTATGCTGTTGTATGAAGCGGCTGATTTTGTGGCTTCTGTAGGCTGGCCCGTTATCGGAGATAATCCGTCGCGGAGTGCCGAACCGATAGATGACCTGTGTCTTGAAGAAATGGAGAATATTCTCCTTCTTCACTTCTCTCAGCGGTACTGTTTTTGCCCACTTAGAGAAGTAATCGGTTGTCGCCAATATGAACCGATGTCCTCTGGATGATGCCGGTTCGATGGCCCCGATTATGTCAGTTCTCCACATTTCGAATGGCCAGCTACCTACCGTTGGGTGTAGCGGATTTGGATGCTGGTGGATGAAGTCCCCGTGAATTTGGCACGAGTGGCACTGCTTTTCGTATTCGAGCCAGTCTTGGATCATCGTGGGCCAATAGTAGCCCATCATTTTGATCTTCATATTCATCTTTGGCCCGGCTTGATAAGAACCGCAGAGTCCATCGTGAATTTCATGGACGACTCTCCTTGCTTCTTCAGGTCCCAGGCATCTCAGCCATAGAGAGTTGAACGATCTCTGATACAGCATGTCATTGACGAAGGCGAAAGACAGAGCTCGTTTCATGAGCTGATGTCTTGAGGATGCATCTTCAGGTGTTCAACGGGATTTGAAGTAGTTTATAAAGACTTCTCTCCAATCTTTAGTATTTTCCTGGTCTTTTATTTGTAGAGCGTTTGCTTGATCGCTCCCTTTTCTTCGAACGACTCCGGAGATATTTCCGCCGATGCAAGAACCCGACAGCTTTGTACAATAATCCTTACGTCATCGAGGTTTTCATCAGCCAGTTCTTTAGCGAGTTTGGCTAACGCATCCGTCTTGCTATTTTCCGTACGCGGTATGCTTTCCAGAACGTAGGAAGGAATTTGAGTCGGCAATTGTTGTACTCTCTCGCCGTACTTCACCAACTCTGGTTTGCACGTTTGATAGTCGCCGTTTACTTGACTAACGACCAGCTGGGAGTCTCCGTATATGAGGAGGTTTTCGATTCCCATGTTGACAGCGATCTGAAGACCTGCTATCAAAGCTTCATATTCTGCTTCATTGTTCGTCCTCGGCTCTGTCAAGGAAAAGGCAAAGCGCATTATCCCTCCTTGTGGAGTTACGAAAATAAGGCCTACCCCCGATTTGATTATGGGGAGCTGTGCTTTCGCTTTTTCATGGAAGATGTCCCATCGAAGTGGAGTTCCCATCGGGTATCACTCCCTCTCTCTCCCTGTCGATTGTGTCAAATGCATGCTCGTATGGCAATTCATATTTAGGGGTGAATCGGCAGGTATCAGATGCTCAGTGAGGAAGTCGGTGATGGCCTGGCCTTTCACTGCCTTGAGCGGTCGATATGTTATCGAGAATTCCATTAAGAGTAGGACCTATTTAGCGAGCCGTCCTGTTAGTATGGCTCTTGACATCAAATATTTGAGAGGGCCCACTTTTGATATGAGGTGTACCTCATGCGCCAAAGCATAATGCCGAAGTTTCGTTATCGCGAAGATTAACGCCAGGCAGTGCTTTTCGATAGGGGAGTAGTTGTTTTCTTCCCGCAGGAGAACTCGACTCAAATAGTAGAGGGCTCTCTCTTTCCCTTGGTCGTTCTCCTGTGCCCATAGCACGCCTAAAGAACCTTCAAGGGCGGTTGTATACAGGATGAGAGGCTTTCCCTTGACTAGCGCTACCAGTACCGGCGGATTCTATAGGTATTGCTTGATTTCGTCTAGTGTGCTTTGGCATTTGCGATCCCAGACGAACGGAGTCCCCTTTTTCATTAGATGACTTTAGGGACGGCATTTTCCGGAGAGGTTGGCTATGAACAGTCGGATATATGCGAGCTTTCCTTGGAGAGACCGCAGTTGCTTGAGAGTTCTTGGCGAAGGCATTTCCATGATCGCCTTTATCATTGACGGGTCTATCTCGATACCCCGGTGTCGTACGATGAATACTAGGAATTTGCCCGAGGAGACTCCGAACGCGCATTTAAGAGGGTTCATCTTCAAGTTGTATTTCCGAAGGCGCTGAAACACGATTTTCTGATGCTCCCAATGTTCCTCGTACGATTTGCTTTTCACCACGAGGTCGTAGATATAGCATTTGACGATTTCATGTATAAGGTCATCAAAAATCTTCGTCATGGCCCTCTGATAGGTGGCGCCGGCGTTCTTCAGAACGAAAGGCATCACTTTGTAGCAGAATATGCCCAGAGGAGTCCGGAAACCGGTATGCTTCTGGTCCTCGAGATGCATCTTTATTTGATTGCATCCTGATGAGCCGTCTATGAAGGAGAAGACTTCGTGAGTGGACGTGTTATCTATCATCAGCTCGGTAACCGGTACGGGAAAGTCATCCTTCGGACATGCTTTGTTGAGGTCCCGAAAGTCTACGCAAATGCGCACCATCTTATTTTTCTTCATCACTGGGACGATGTTGGCGATCCAGTTAGGGTACTGAATCTCTTGAATGAAGTTGGAGTTGATTAACTTCTTGACCTCGGCGTTGATGCTCATTTCAAGTTCGAGACGCATTCTTCTCGGCGCTTGTTTGACTGGCTTGATATCCGGCGATATCACCAGTTTATGCACAGCTATCTCTGGATCTAACCCTGGCATCTCGGAATAGTTCCATGCGAAGCAGTCTTTATACTGCATGAGCACGTCTTTTAGCGTAGCCACCTGTTCTTTAGACAGCAGCTCACTGACGAACGTAGGCCGCGGGTCGTTTGGCGTCCCCAAGTCAATTTTCCTTAGGTTGTCCGCGGTAGTATGTATTCCATCTTCCAACTCTTTTGGTGCCGGTGGAAACTCTAAGATCAACTCATCTTCATCCTCATTTTCGAAGCACCAGGAGAAGTCATCCATATCCTCGTGTATTCCTTCTTCGGACGGTGTTATTGCGTGACA
This sequence comes from Agapanthus africanus, assembly GCA_030015575.1. Lineage (NCBI taxonomy): Eukaryota > Viridiplantae > Streptophyta > Magnoliopsida > Asparagales > Amaryllidaceae > Agapanthus > Agapanthus africanus. The sequence goes on along the minus strand of CM057337.1, from coordinate 71,506,502 downwards.
GGTACGAGATCGCTTCCAAGACCGATGTTAATCTGGTTCTACTCTCGCTGCATACGTGGCTTTCTATTCATGCTTCTGTGGTGGGGTTACCCTCCAACTGCTGGATAGAGTGAACCTTCCTTGCTGATACTGGTCTTCTATCCTGTTTTTGAAGGTGAAGCAGTTTTCGAGAAGATGTCCTATCTCTCGGTGATAGGAGCAATAATCCAGGTGAGAGACCTCGCCTGATTGTTCGGGGTGTTTGGACTCCGGGAGCGTAATCATTTGATGTTTCATGACAAGATTGAATATCTTCCTTGTCTTGTTTTGGAGAAAAGAATATGCTCGACCTATCTTCTTTATAAGAGACGGATCCCGGCTGCTCAATTCTCGATCGCGTGGTTTCTTAGACCCGCTTTGCCGCTGTCGTACATTTTTTCCGTTCTTCAGTTTGTTTTTGCCTCCACGTCGGGTCTTCTGTATGAAGGACTGGCGACGAAGGGCATCGTCATTCTCCGTAGCCTGCTGAAGGAGGCGTTGCATCCTGGCTTTCTCGTAAATGGCCATTTCACGGCTGTGGTCTGTCCGAACCTTTTGACTCACTTCCTGTACTAGCTTGTTCATCTGTTCTTCAAACAACAGACTTAGCATTTTTACGGCAGGATCTCATTTTGGTTCAATTGCAGTGTCTTCCAACAGAGTATCTCCTTCTCCATCGAAGTCATGTATAACGTAGCAGCCCTGGAATCGCTCCCGTTTCTTGGATTGAACATATCCAAGCCCGCTCGTTTCCATTCTCCCGTTGGGCAATTTTCGCTGAGTTCCGGGGATATTCCGGATCCTGTTGTAGAACTGAGCTTGTCGAGCAGTCTGTTTGAAGGGTACGCCTTGGCGCCTCAACAGCCTTTTTAATATTTCTGTGTAATATCTGAGCAGACGGATGGGCTGGAGTCTGTCGAGCGTAGAATCGGCACCATTCCAGATTTCTTTCTCCACTTTGGTTTCCGCGGATCGATAAAAGAGGATCGCCTTTTCATCTTTTCGCCTAGGGGGACGTAGAACGTCTGCAGTTCTTGCACACTATAAGTATCAAGTACATCAATCTCTTTGTAATTCTTTCGTGGAACCATGGCGATTTGCAAACTCCGTTCATCGCCAGTGAAGGCTCGTATTGATGGCCGGACCGAGAAAACTGCATTGACTTCGTCTTCAGAGTCACTGCCAAAGACCAGAATAGGGGTGGACGGTCCTGGCTTGTTGTATTGGGGCGACCCTGAATAAACTATCTCTTCTTCCTCCTCGGTATCGCTCCCAAAGACCGGAATAATGGTGATAGCCTTCTGCTTATTCTCCGGCTTATGGCATCTTTCCGTGTCTTTAAAGTCTGGTAAGAAATACTTTGCATCTTCATACTTTCGGACTTCGTTCACGGAGAATGGGTTCAGTTCCCCTGTCACGGTATACTCAAGACCATCTTTGAAGTACTTCATACACTGATATTGTGTAGAAGGTATCATGTTGTACTCGTATAACCAAGGTCTTCCGAGTAAAGCGTTGTAACAGGTCTTGGCGTCAATGACATGAAACTTGATGTCCGTGATGAGCAGCCCAAAGCGTAACGTTAGTATCACAGACCCGAGTGTTCGTGACGACTGGGTGTCGAACCCGGAGATAGTGATTTTATCCCGAGCAAGGTGTTGAACGCTCATGCAGATTTCTTTAAGCACTCTCATATTGAGGAGGTTGACAGAGGACCCGTTGTCAACTAAGATCTTCCCTATCTTGATGTCGTGGAAGTATCCAGTGACATACAAGGGACGATTATACTCACATGTTCCGAGGAGGAGATCATCATCGCCGAAAGTGACATCAGCAGTGTGCACTTCTTCCAGCTCGTCCTTCATCTTTTCTTCGGCAAGGAAAGCTTGGAACTGCTCGGGCTCTTGTAGTGCCTTGATCAAAGAATCTCTTACCTCTTTAGATAGCAGAAGGGCATCGAGAATTCTTAGCTGCAAGGGTATCTTCCTCAGGTGTGCCAGAATGTTGTAATCCACTTTGTTTTTCTTGGGCGGGTCCTTGGATGCAACCTCTTTGATGACTCGGTCGTTGAGGGCGATATCTTCAGGGACTTTTCCTTTCCCCTTATCTTTTTTGTTTGATCCCTTGTTTATGGGTTCGAGATTCTTTTCGGGTAACGTGTGATTGCGCAGCTGAATGTTCTTGCAGGTCTTCATCTCTTTTGTTTCGGAGATGGATTCCTTGAAGAGAGGGCCGAGAGCTATTTCTTCATCAGAATCGCTCCCGAAGGTGAGAACTTGCGATCCCCCGGAATCAACCATGTGACAGTCGCCGGCAGTTCTTTTGCGTTCATCTATCGTGCTCCTCTACTCTCGACGAGTTTTGCGCTTCATCCGCTTGAAATGCTACCGATGAGCAACGTATCCCTGCCACCAATTTTTAAAGGCCATGCACTCCTCAGTAGGGTGTGTGATCCTCTGATGGTATAAGCAGTATCTTGGATGTGTAACTAGTTCGTCGGGGAACGTATTTTCTGAAGTGTCTTCTTTAAAAGATGGCAACTTCATTCCCATCGACAGGGCTTTAGCGAACCGCTTCCTTGTCTTAAACCTGCTTTTGCTGGCGGCAGAAGTGCTTCTATCCGGTTGGGGTACTCTATGGCTTCTCAATACCGGAGCTTCGTCAACGTGATGCCGACGCTTGGCCCTTTCATATATGGTCGTTTCATGCTCTCGGTCTGAATTTCTTTTCTGAAGAGCTTCGCTCAGCAGTCTGTCAATCACTTCGTCCGATGGCTCTAGGGATTTTGATTCCGGTTCTAGATCTGCCCCCAGTTTCTCTGCATCAGGAGCTTCTTTGCTATATATTGACGAGTGAGAGATCATGTGGCAGCTTGCCACATAATCCTCGGGCTCTTCTGAAGAATTGTCTCCTTCATCAGCGTCATCGGCTTCATTTTCAAGAACATGCGTAAAGAATTCGTCCAACGTGATTAGGGTCCGTGCCTTCTGGTTATATTCTTCCAGTGCATCGATGTATTTCTGCAGACCTGTACGGCTGTCTTCGGGTTGGACGGGCTTCTTGGCCTTCTTATTTTTCTTTAAAGACCTTGGAGGCTTGGCCTGAATGTTTTGTCTACCATCACCAACTTTCAGCGTTGGGCGTGACTTCAGCATCCCCTCAATAATCTCGGGCTCCAGCGGGCTCTTCCACCTAATCGCCGGGCATGTTTGGAGATCTTTCAGCATTGTTTTGGCTGAAAGAGCGACCTCCCTTGGAGCTTCTTCTAAAAAAGAGCACGATGCCCTTGGCGTGTCCATCTTTTTAGGAGCGTGTGGCTGGGGCGGGCTCACCTTCTAATTCTCAGACAGCGCAAATTTGTTTTGTTGGTATTGAGCCTCAATCTAGCCTTTGAAGACGAAGCAATTTTCGATTAGATGGCCTACTGCTCGGTGGTAGGGGCAGTAATTAGGATTATTGGCGTCGCCCGACTGCAGTGGACGTCTTGGATCTGGCAGATTGATGAGTCTGTTGCGCACCGTCAGCTCGAACAGTCTCCTTGTTTTATCCCGGGAAATCTAATAAGGGCGTTTTAGTTTCTCGTTGAAGAATCACTGTTTATCATTTTGGCGATCAACTGGTTTTGGACTTTTCGCCAGACCCTGTGGATTTTGAAGGACAGCCGCTGAGGAGGCTGCTCCGGCTTTGCCTTTGTAATGTTCTCTACAGGTAGAGGAGACTTTTTCAACACGGCAGTTGGAGAGTTCTTGCGCACCTTCCTGAGCGGCTCAAAGTTGTTTCCAGTTGGAACAGTAGCGTCAATTTCCACCATCGGAGCTGGTGGAGTCAATCCAGAAGGGGAACTACCTCCAGCTTTCCTCATTCGACGCCAGTGGTGACATCAAGCATGTCGTGCTGCCGGGATCACCTCCGTTGTCGGGGTAGCTTCATCATGCCCCCTGTCCTGGTGAAGGGCTGTTGTTGGTGTCAGCCTATCGAAAATTGGCGTCTGCTGAGAAAAAATGTCGATCCTGTCAAAGACTGACTTTCGAGTAGGGAAAGCAGCCTTGGTGACTTCGCCCGAAGCGGGAGTCGGAACGGTCAGTCTTGCAAAGACTGATCCTTTAGCAGGAGAAGCCGCTTTGATGACTTTGTTTAGTGGAGCTTGAATAGCTATCCGCTTCGGGATAACTCTTTCAGGTATTGCAGGCTTCTTCACGGGCCCGCTTGAGCTTTAGCCTAGTCTGTTAAAGACCGAGGCGCTGGAACTGGACAACCCGTTGAGAGGGGTCGTGGTAGTAGTAAGCCAATTAAAGGCCGACTTCTTCGGAGTTTCTTGCGACGGTAGTGGGGCGTTGAAGCTCACTGGTGGGAGCATGGTCCAAAAGAACAGCCCAGTGGTGGCTTGCGTCACCTGCTCCACTGGCATCGCGAAAATGAAGGCCGCTTGAGGCCCGTAGGTCACTCCTCCAGCAAGGACGGAGTGGGAGTTGTTGCCACTGTTGCAGTTGGCGCAGTTGGAAGCCATTGACTCCATCTTCTTTTCTGCACGGATCAAGACACCAAATCTTAGTACCTCGAATCCAGGGGAAACCATATTAAACCGCGATTTGTTCGCAAACACGACACACGAAGTGTGTAGTGGAGAGAGGAAAGGTCCCGCCGAGCGTGCCAGAATCTGTTCGCCGCCGAAAGACGCGACCGGGACGTAGGGACGCCCGGCCTGAATTTTGGGGGTAGATGCTATTTGGTGCTATCCGTCCACCTCTCCGAAGATACCAAGTTGATTTATGACACTATTATTGAAGGTATAAACGGATGTGGCCGATATAGCAGATTTCGTCAGATTCTCCCTCATTGAGGGGTTTTTGATTGTGGGGACGCTCTTCCCTGCAGGCGCAAGACCCTGCAGTTAATTACGCTACCGCATCGCGGTAACCACTTTCTCCTTCTCCAGATGGTCACTTCGTGTCGTGTGTGTTTATTTTGTTTTTGGTTGCCCGTGGATTGTATACGGAGACTAATTTATGTTGTCGCCCGTAGGGCGTGGATTAGTCCAAATCTGTATTTTCTTAGATTTGGGTTTGGTTTGGGTTTAAGGATCGTTAATCTCATTGAGATTAAGATCAACTTAAACATTTGTTAAGGATACGTTAGTCTAATTTTAGACTAAGATCTACTTAACAGGGTTTGGGATCATTTAGATCCAATAAAAGAGTATTTAGGCTCTATTGTTTTAGTTTAGGGACGTTGCGGTCCATAAGTTTAAGGACATCATAATCCATAGCAGTTTAGAGACATCATAATCTATAAAGTTTAAAGACATCATAATCTATGAGTTTAAGGACCTCATAGTCTATGGGGTTCTGGTTTAACCAGTTTGGGGGTGCGCCAAAAGTTATTGGTTATTGGGACCCTCCATCTCTCTGAAGACGTTGAAGAATTACAAAGACATGCATCAGAGGTATGAAGAGATGTACCCTTGAACCAATACTGGTTGGAAAATCTATGGCCAAATTTGGGACCAAAATCAATTAAAAGATTGTGAGCACATGAGCTCAGTTAATCTGAATTAGATATTTGTGGCCAACTTGGGCTCAGCCCATTCAGTTTTGAATAAAATGTTGGACATTTATTTGGGCTCGGTCCCTCTTTATTTAACAATTCTGAGCATTGATTTGGGTAATGACACCCTTTTTGTCTCTTGCTGAGTGTTGAACACACTTTATGGCGCTGGGCTTTATTTTTTAAAGAACACTTTGTGTTCACTCAGTGCCCACGTGAGGAGCATGTGGAGCGCTTGGCACTGAGCGCCAGACTTGGAGCGCTGAGGCGCTCCTTATGAAATAGCACACACGTGAGGAGCACGTGGCGCGCTTGGCACTGATCTCCAGATTTGGAGCGTTAAGGCGCTTCTTATGAAGTATCACACACGTAAGGAGCACGTGGCGCGCTTGGCACTGATCGCCGGATTTGGAGCGCTAAGGCACTTTTTATGAAGTATCGCACACGTGAGGAGCACGTGGCGCGCTTAGCGCTGATCGCCGGATTTGGAGCGCTAAGGCGCTTCTTATGAAGTATCGCACACGTGAAGAGTACGTGGCACACTTGGTGCTGATCGACAGATTTGGAGCGCTAAGGCGCTTCTTATGAAGTAGCGCACACGTGAGGAGCACGTGGCGCGCTTGGCGCTAATCGCCAGATTTGGAGCGCTAGGGCGCTTCTTATGAAGCAGCGCACACGTGAGGAGCACGTGGCGCGCTTGGCGCTGAACACCAGATTTGGGTGCAAAGCGCTCTTTATTAATTCTGTGCTCTGAGAATTAAGTTCTCGTTTACAAGAGATTTTGTCTCGTAGATCTAAGAACAAAGTTCTTGTTTTATAGGAGATGTTATGATCCCTTCTGTTTTTTGTAAAAAAAACTTTGTTTTATATATCTGTGATCTAAAGAGAACTAAGTTCTTCTCCCTCCGTTTTTATGATGAAATGTTCCGATCTCTTTTTCTTTTATGAAAAACTTCTGTCTTTGTAAATCTATGATCTAGAAAAAGAACTACGTTATTCTCTTTTTTTTATGAGATGCCTTGATCTCTCTGTTTTATTTACCTTGAAGAAGTTCTTCTTTTCAGAGCTTGATCTTCTCTTTTTCTGAAGTTTATAGGGGGTTCCTCTATGAAAGACTTGAAGTCTTCGACCCTTTATATAGGGGAGGCTGATTTGTTGAATCAGTTAAGGAGATCTTTTCTCTGATTGATTTGGGGGTGTTTCCCACCGCTGGATCTTTGATCCTAGGGCTTCTGTTTTGCAGAAGACATCTTACTTGTTACTAACAAGATTGGAAAATTATTTTCCCATACAGAGATTATTCTGTATCTTGGTGATTTTTAATCACCATTGCATCTTTGATCCAACGGTGCTCTGATTTACAGAGCACAATCTTGCTTGTTTGGAAAGATTCTGAGGAGTATTTCCTTAACAGAATTTTATTCTGGTAATTTGATGATTTATCATCTTCGTTGGATTTTTAATCCAACGGTGGAGAACATTTAGTTCTAGCGCTTGGTGCTCTCGTTCCTTACACGTGAGCACTGCTTCAGAGTCTCTGACTCTTAGCGCTGGCGCACTTGGCGCTGGCGCTCTCGTGCTTTGCACGTGAGCGCTGCCTTAGAGTCTTTGACTCTTAGCGCTGGCGCTGGCGCTCTCGTGCTTTGCACGTGAGCGCTGCCTCAGAATCTTTAACTCTTAGCGCTGGCGCTCTTGGCGCGAGCGCTCTCGTGCTTTGCACGTGAGCGCTGCCTCAGAGTCTTTGACTCTTAGTGCTGGCACTCTTGGCGCCATCGCTTTTATGAAGCGCTGCTTCATTTCAAATTTCAAAATTTGAACAGAGTTTTGCTCTGATTGGGGGAAACACGCCCCATACAGGGTCAAAAAACGTATACACTAGTTTACTCTGGAATATCGATGCCCTGTCTCGATATTCGCTCGACTAGGAACAATTGAAGGATGTGCTTGTGGACTACCCAGGTCCCAGTAGTATGATCCGCATCATAGTACTGGTAGTCAAGCCTACATCCTAATGGCTTTATCAATATGTATATGAGAGACGGTATAATAATACCAGTGAATATGTTAAGATAAAGGAAACTAGATAGCATACTATCATATCGAGCAAGAAAGTCCTCCATATATATGTCCAAGTATCCACTATATCATACAATAATGGTCTCTAGGGCATACATATCACTAATACTTTGTTGGATATTTTAGTTGTTATAAATAGGTTTACTTATGATTTCATGTATTGGAAATCTATCGGTTTAGATAAATTGTTGGAATTTTTTTCATCATTGGGTTGATTTAGAATTGTAAAAATTGAGATGATAGTTCACATAATAAAATGATCTAGTTCATATAATTCTTATTAGATATACTTTAAGATATATTACAGAGAAACATGGATATGCACACACAAAAAACTATTAAACACCTTTCACCTTGATCAGTGTTTCTTAAGGTATGCACGCACATAAAAAATTTATATGATTTCGATAGTTTTTACACCTACATCATAGGATCTCAAAATTTAACAGTTTACCGACAATAATAGTTATTGTAGAATTTAGTTGCAAAGATCAAACTTGATTATCAACAAATCATAGCAGTGGAATAGAAGATTTACACACAAGGTTCTACAAAAATTACCTTAACCCGAAAGTAGTGGGATCGTTATCCTCTTCCACGTTACCACAACGAACTTTGACCTTAGCCTCCTTACAACGGCCGCAGAGAAACCACACCTTCGATGAGCGAGAATCTCCCATGTGATCACCTCACAAGCCAACCCTCGATAGAACTTGGCTAAGAGAAGACGACGGCTCAAACCCTAACAATCTCTTAGATCTCTCCTTTCTCTTAATTAGATTCATTAACCCTAACACCATATATATATATATATATATATATATATATATATATATATATATATATATCACACACACACACACATATAGGAGCAACTAGAAGGGCCGGGTATTGGGCTGGGTGAAGCCTAATAGTCAACATACTCCCACTCGCACTTTCGAGTGGGCGCCATCCATTGCTCCTTAAACCGGTTCCCTGAACCGTTGACTCCCTAAGTCAATTTTCTCCATGAGAATCTTCTTTTTCGTCTTGTTCATACACATACATTTTAGTGCGAGGTGGACCGTTGAGAACCTACAAGCGAGTAGTCTTGCAGCCAGATCCGTTAGGACGACACAAGGATCTCTCTGAAAGAAAAACAACATAAACTAAATATATGTTAGGTTCGCAAAATCCCATACCCTATATCCGATCAAGCATGTCTTCCCAAATACCTTCGATCTCTCTCGAAAGCGTACTCGAACACCGTGGTAGTTCCTCGATTTATCGCACTCTTAAGTATCACCACCATGGTGTCAATAAGAGTTGGCCATGTGATACAATCAGGGGACATCCCAATGGATCTTCCTCTGGCTGTGAATAGCTAGGTTTAGTATTTACCAGGTTTCCTGATACTGTCCCGAATGTGCGGTATGTAGTCATCGCAACAGGAAACAGCAGCCAAAGTAACAGACTCTCATAACATGCCTACCCAGACAACCCAATGTCGCTAAGGGTATATTTACTGCCCGTCATTCAATAAAGGAGGTCATCATAAGGGCTCACACTGTGAGAGAGATAGGATCCATCTCTCAACCTTCTTATGTGCACGGTCTCTGCACACGTCGTATGGCAACGTGCTACGGTGTAACATTTCTCCCTGAGAGCATACGCCACTAAAGTTATACCGTGCGGACCCAAAGTCTAATCATCCTATGATTCATTTTCCCGGCCATATCGCCCTGCAATATGCCTGGGATCTCTCGACAAGCTCGCACCCTATGTGACGAGTCAAACCCCTAATCCGGCTATATGTAGTAGTCATGGGATAACAACTTTGGTCGCTTGGCATATATCCTATTATAACCTCACCCTAACCCAGTCAAGGCAACTCGGTTAAGCGCTCCCACTGTCGACATACCCTATATACAACAATACGGTCACTGCTCCGAACAGATGAGGTCTTGCACCTAGTCTCACCTTCGTATGCTTCCCTAGCACAAAAGGGGATCTCTTGTGTGAGGGAGAGTTCCTACCTGCTGACGTATCTTTGTTAAATGTGTGTCCTGTACACATCGTGCACCCCATACATTTTGTGTACCTTGTACACTTAAATTTGTACTCCATGCCAGAAAGTGTCAAACAAAATAGACAAATCTATCCCAGATAATAAAGAAAGAAAGTAACACACCATCAATTATAAAATATATGTCTATAAATTCGCAGCACACAAATGAATAATGTCAAATATAATAGAAGGTCACTGCATGTCTAAATACATGGTCGTTACTAACGACGTAGCCCAAAGGACCTAATATGTTGTACAAAACGCTCCTCGGCAATTCCATTTGTCAGTGGGTCCGCGACCATCTAATCCGTAGGGATGTACTGCAACTTGACATCCTTTTTCTCCTGCCTCCTAATAAAATGGCAACAAATCTGAATGTGTTTTGACGTGTCATGGTACTTCAAATCCTTCAAAAACGCAATGGCCAACATGCTATCGTAACTAAGGATCACCATATCTTTCGATGTGGCACTATAGTCAGATTCTCTAAGAATCTGCGTAACCAAACTGCCTCTTGCACCGCAGCACAGGCCGCTAAGTATTCCGCCTCTATGGTGGAAAGGGAAATGCAATCCTGCTTCTTACTACAACAAGAGATGGCCCCATCATTGAGTAAGAAGGGATATCCCGACATGGATGCTCGCTCATCCAGATCGCCGGCCTAATCGGCATCTGTATATCCCTTCAAGTGAGTGTCCGATCCGCCATAGCACAAAGTATAGTGGGCTATCCCACTTAGGTACCATAAGATCCGCTTCACCCCCTTCCAATGAGCAAACCTGGGTGAGAATGATATCTGCTCACCAGTCCCACTGCATAAGATATATCGGGTCTCGTATACACCATAGCATACATGAGACTCCCGATAACGCTCCTATAAGGAACATTCTGGATCTGCCTTTTCTACGTTTCGTTCTTAGGACACTGCTCTAGACTCAGCGCATGATTCTTTGCAATTAGAGCCCCCAACGGGTTTACAACCGTTCATGCCGAACTGTTCCAAGACTTTCTTAATGTAAGTTTCCTAAGACAAACCTAAGGTCCTCTTAGAGCGGTCCTTCGGAATCTGAATCCCAAGCACAAGCTGTGCTTCACCCATGTCTTTTATCTCAAAGGTAAAGAACAGCCAACTCCGAGTAGCATTTATGGTCCTCATGATGTTCCCTGCCAGCAAGATATCGTCGACATACAACGATAAAATCTCAAAACTCTTATCAGCTTATGGTAGGTAGACACAATATTTTGATCGATCATCTTAAAACCATAGCCAAGTACGATTTTATGAAATTGAAAATACCAAACTCTGGAAGACTATTTTAAGTTATAAATAGACCTCCTCAATTTGCACACCTTACGCTCAAGGCCTTTGGTTTTGAAACCAGTGGGTTGATCCATATAAATATCCTCTTCCAGTTCTCCATAGAGAAAAGCTGTCTTGACGTCCATCTGGACAAATTCAAGATCCATCTGCGCTACTAAAGCCAGAACTAGGCGAACGGGGACAATTTTCACCGCCAGGGAAAATATCTCATCATAGTCCACTTCACTCCTTTAGGTGAACCTCTTCGCCACCAGGCGTTCCTTGCAACGCTCAATTGCCCCATCTGCCTTCTGCTTAACCTTGAAAACTCACTTGTTCACAATGTTCATGTGTCTGACAGTAAGATCCACCAAGTCCCAGACTTAATTCTTCCTCATGGACTCAAGCTCCTCCTCCATCGCGCGGCCTTCTACTCTTCCGCTGCAGGTCCTAAAATAGCGTTCTCGTAAGACTTGGGTTCCGCAACATCATGCGGTGTAACCATAAACGCTTCCCCCTCGATCTCGAAGCGTCGACAAGATACTTGTCTATGAGGCAGTTGGGATTCTAAATATGGCTCTGAATCATATGCTGGTATTGTAAGAGGTTTTTGCTCGCTGGACGGGTTTTAAAAACATTTGCAGAAGTAGAAAAACAAAAAATTCCAAGCGAAAAAGACCTCCCTTACTTAGAATCAACCATAAACTAAAACTTGTGAACAAAAGAGAGCTAGAGTTAAGAATATACAACCTTTGAAGCGCCTTCATTTGCTCCAATGGTTGAAGTCTGGACGCCGACTAAGCTCCAAGTACTCCGGATCGCGCTTGATCTCCGATCGACTCCGTTGAAGATGATCCATACGAAAACTACTGGCTCTAGCTTTATCTTCAAACAAATTGAAGAAACTCTCACTTCCATTTGCTAAATGCGAAGATAAAAGAGATGTAGTAAAAAATATGAACTCTCAATCTTTCTCCTTTCTTTGTTTGCTCTCTACTTCTCTTCTCTTTTCTTTTTGTCTTGGATGAGAGAAATTGTATGGTTAAAATGAAGATAATATTCTCATATCCTCTTCATAAAACCATATCATTTCTTTTACATCCACTTGTCATGTTGAGATGAGATAGATAGCCATCTTACATCCACCTCATCACTTGACATGCAAAAAGAAAAATAAAAGAGAAAATGATATATAAATATATGTATATTATATATAATTATATAAAAGCTCATGGCATGTAACCATGTATGCACATAACATAAAAGAAAGAGAAAATGAGAATAGCACAATAATACTAGTTTATATATGCACTATCATATATAAATAATATCATTAAATTAACATTTGATTCAATGACCCGGCTCAATCATAAACCGGCTAGTATAATCCGTCCGAATAATACATGTAGTATCACATACATATATTTAATTGGACCCCGCACGTATCGCTGTACATGCACTAAATCATTCCGCTAAAACGGGAAAACCCTCTATGTGGGATTCTAAAGACTCGACAATACGCTCGAAGTAGGTCAGAATTATATCCGATTAATCCGAAACGTTTTCATATCAATCCCCACCAAGTTAACCTATAAGCACGTCAGCGGCACTAGCTGTGCGTAATGGCTACCTAGGTATTGAACGAAAAGCCAGTCTACAAGTAAGCTCGTCTGTATCCTATTAGAGCCTATCAGTGACATTCACCGTACAGTCCGGTCTCTTCGTCTAAAACTGTCGCATACCGGGTCTGGGAGGTGAAAACCGTCAGACTCCTACTAACTCGACAAGTCGTGCAGACGTCAAGCTCATGACCACCAGAGAAAATACTGATAATACTTATCAGTAAACCTTATCTGCCTTGGCCAAGTACTTATAGTCATAGCCAGCTGTGCACAGTGTGACATCAACTCCCTCTACCGGGAGAGACGAATTCCCTCGACTGCTCACCGCCTCCATGTGCTTCGGGACTGTACCCAACTAAAACCTGCTTGCACCGCTCTTTAAAGCCGTGGTAGGGTAGTAATCTAAGTACAGTGAGAAAACACACAAGACACTATGGCGGTCTTCGGTCTAGGGACTACCATGTACTCATGTCACCAGAGAACTGTTATCCGACGATTGGTATAATATCATTTAGAAGTTCTCAGCTAGTCCATCCAGTATAACTCATCTAATGAGCACCTATATACAATTATCGATATCAAACACCAATGGCTATAGGATCAGCCATCGCCCCGTACAGGGTCATGAAATGTATACACTAGTCTAAACTGGAATACCGATACCCAGACTTGATATTCCTACGATTAGGGACTTTTAAGGATGTGCTTATAGACTACCCAAGCCCCACTAGTATGATCCCTATCATAATCTTGGTGGTCAAACAAAAATCATGTGGGCTTTATCATCATGTAGTAGTGATATGTTATAGTAAGTAAAACTTATTCTTATGAATGAAAAATATAAACCAGATAGCGTACTATTATCTCGAGCAAGACTATTCTTGGTATAGACCCTCCTCGAATTCAGTAATTTCATTTCTGTAACTATGATAATTGCCTTGAGGGCACCTATATCCAACAATCTCCCACTTGCACTCATGACCAATTATTGCGATATCGCATACACACGTCTCGTGTGCTACTGCATACCCAACTTCTGTACTAACAGTTTCACAAACTGTGTTCAAGAAACAGTCGCAGTGAGCAGATCCACTGCAAAGTTTCTATTTGTATCTCTCTGAATCTCAACTTCACGGAGATCAACTATCTCCCGAAATGAGTGATACCTACCTTAGAACTTTGTTTGGATAGCTGATGGTTCCATGTTCATAAATGAACGTATTTATCCAAACAATTTCTTAGGATGTATTCTCTGCTGAGTCAAAATCAGCATTCAGCGCCTTAACTATCTCAGTATCCCGCTTGGAACTCTTCCAATATACTGCTCCTCATAAGAGGGTAAACTAATGACTCACGACAGATATTTTGTCACCCTTGTCACCATGGAAGATGAATCGGTAATAGCATCCTGAAGGAGTCTGCCATTACCATACACCAAGAATATCTCTTATGTTCTTCACTCCTTCCTATGTTTTTTCAGGATTGGACTAATATTTGCTTACTACCCCAAGTGTAAAAGCAATATCTGGTCTGGTATATAACATCGCATGATTAACCTCACTGCCGAAGTATATCTATATCATTCATGCGAGTCTCTCTCTTCATCAGTCCGAAAGACATCTCTTTAGAGAGGGCGATCCCATTACCTACGAGTATATTACCTCACTAGGAGTCCTCTATTCTAAACCACTTTAGAATGGTGTTAAGATACCTGGATTGGGAAAATCCCAAAATGCATACTAGATCTAAATCTATAAACCTAGTCACCAGAATCAATGATATATATATATATATATATATATATATATATATATATATATATATAATTCATAAGGGAGAAACAGTGACAACCAATGTTTGATCGAATCGTAGAATAGGAACATCATTTCTTATGAAGAGTATGTCATTCACATCAATATGAGGAACCCGACACTACTCCCTACCGCCTTCTTAAAAATACCAGGTTCATCTCTAATTTTGATGAAGTCAAACACTTTGACCGCAACATCAAAACAGATGATCCATCCCCGCTATGCCTGCTTCAGTCTACAAATAGAATTAAGCAACTTGCATACTATCCGCTACTCCCATTGACTAAGAAAATCTTCTGATAAATTCATATACACGTACACTTCTAAATCCATTTTAGAAAGACGTTAAAGTCATCCACATACCAGATATCATAGTTATGAAAACAACAGTGGAAAATTATATCTATATAGACTTCAGCACAGATAATGAAGTAACAGTATCATCACAATCCACATCGGGTATTTGATGAATACATGTTAACTACAAGTCTGGCCTTATTAGATTAATACATTTCCATTTGCAATGATCTCGAAAGATCTGCTCCTTATGGGTTTTACCCCTTTCAGGAGCACATAGAAAATTCTATAATTTATTGCAGTGCATGGAGTACAACTTGGATAACTTGGTATCTATCCATCAGTCGGAAGTCACCACTTCCTATAGCATGCTAATAACCGGTAGGGTCATCATCACATGATGCAAGCCTCCTTGTCACCGTCTACGAGAAAACCAAAGTATCTTTTAGGTGGCTGAGATCACCTACTAAATCTGTGGAGTAGCTATAGTCTGTCAGGGTCAATTGAATTTTCAGGTTCTACTTAACTTTCAATAACCGTTTGTGGTTCTGAAACCATTTCCAGTACTACCATACTCCCACTAATTTCTTTGACAGGAAATTCCTTTACCAAGGAGGTGGCAAGTCAAGAAAAAAACACCTTTGATCTTGAAAATAGTATAAACTATCCCTTGTGTAAGCTTGGAATAACATACAAACAGCTATTACCGAAACGTGCCTCGAGTTTGTCCAGATTATGATTTTAAGTACAAACTAGATAACTCAACATCTTAACTTTTTTAAGATGAACACCATTCTATATCACATATAGAAAAGAGGCACTTGTTTAGGTGGAACCAGAATCAATTGATATACATCTATTTCTAGTGCATCCTTAAAAGTGAAGAAGGCAACTCGGTATTACTTATCATGGAGTGCATCCGCGGATGAGAAATTTTAGAAAGAATCGCATTCTCAATATGGTATACCAAGTATCAATCCCATGTCCGTATGGATATCGGATAACAAACATCAATATGTGTAAGTCCCTCAAGTTCACTGACACAATTCCCATATGATGTTAATTGAAAAACATTCTTTTGGTTAAAAGTAACCAAAAAAATTTCCGTTAGGTAAAACCTGGTGATTTTCCTCAATAGAAACAATTGCTCCAAAAATCGACATTGAGGATAAAATCAACCTATCTCAATTCTCTGCTTCTTCTCAGCATCTGTAACGCCCTACAGATGTGAGATTCTAATCCGGTATCTATATACCCAGGAGTTAGAATTTATTGAGAACCAGTTTTCTAAAATACAGACACACAGAAAATCCGAAATCAAAATGTTTCGGCGGGGTCAGTTGAGTATTCATAGTATTGCTACTTTTATTACCCAGGCGTAGTCACATTCTCCTTTTTTCACACATCAACCCCTTTTGATATCTCTCCAGCTCACCTCCTTGTATACCGAACTTATGCTGGTTGGTTTTCTTCTTTCCATTCCTTTTGCACCAGCTTCGAGATTAGAAGAAGACTATCCAATAAGCATAACTAGTATACACTCCTTATATATAAGGAGTTCTCGAACTTGAGAAAAGGTAAGAGGGAGAGACAAATGAACTATTTATCTAATTCAGAACCAGTGGCCATCATCAGACTGAAACAATTTCATCAAGTTTATATCTAACCATACGATGACCTTCCTGTTGGATATGTATGCCCTAGAGGCCTGTATTGTATAGGTGTTGGAGAATCACGATGTCGTTCTTTTAAAAAGATATGGTTCAATATCCGATATGTCGGTTTTTGATTAAAAGTTTTGCACGAAGTGATTCTCGAGTTATAAAATACCGCAAGTGCATGGTGCGTTGACGCAATCCGGCAAGTACGGGTCGATCCACGGGGAATGGATATCATGATGTTCTTGAGTTAGAAACAAAGGTTTTGAAGTCGAGTTTGTCACGTTTTTATACAAAGAATGCGATGTAAAGAATAAAATGATATATACGGAAAACTTAGGCTAAGCTTTGGTTAATTTACTTATGACATTACCCCCAACTCTCAATCTTGATTCAACATCCATTTCTGGTTTTTATTTGACTTAAAAAGCATGCCGTATCTAAACCGATTACAAAGTATCGTTTTAGGATACGATGTCAAAATTAGCACAAAAGAAACTAAATTTTTTTAAGGTTTTTAGATGAAATGAGCTAAGTGAAGTTAGCAAGTACAGGACATATGCTTGTGTGGCTACATGTCCTATCTAGCTAGTTCACTACACTTAACTAAATTTTACCCCCTTTTTTACTTCAATTCTTAATGCAACAAAAATGATATATAAAGAAAGAATAAGATATGTGTTAAAGGTTGATTTGCAACCATTCAAAACAACATATTTTATCAAGCAATAACACAATAATATTATACACATTAAGAAAAGAAATTCAAAAAGTACTAAGAATCAAGAATGAGGGGTTGGAGGGCAAGCCATTTATCAACCTACCTCACCATTGCCTAAGTGAAAACTACTCACACATCATGTAGGGTAAACACAAATGAGCAAATAAAAGAGAATGCAAGGGAAAAAAGAGTAAAAAGAGATACAAGAACCACAATTAAATTCAATGAAGCTTTTATTGATATGAAATCCAAGTACAAGCAAATGAGTTTAATTACCAAAATATGATCTTGCAAGATAGAAGTTGCAAGACCATAGGAAGGTAAAGAACTCAATCAAATCTCAAGAACTACATAAGTTTATCAAAAGTGTTTACAAGTAGTGAAAATGTACGTCCCTTTCTCACAAACTGATCTGCTATTTATAGAACTTGTAAAAGCAGAAGATGCATATACCAATGGACTGACAAGAACACTAGGGACCCACACAAGTTGCATGAGCCAATTTGGCTCTGACTTGGACGCAAATTGCAGCCATAACGATTAAATTTGCGGCCCAATTTTGGATACTGGGGCCCACCTTTGGTCTATGGTCTTCTGGTCACTTGTTCATCTCCCTATAGTTGCAATTTATTGTAATTCATACACGGGTGAAATCTAGAGTAATGAACAGAGAAGACAAGTGACAAGTTGCAATGATTCACATTTCAAATCAAGTCTTTTTCAAATACTCAATACCATGCCCACTTGTGCACCCACTTGCTTAAGTCCACATGCGAAACACCATGATGGTGTTTGCCCACTATATGCATATGGTCAAATCCTTATTCACACTTTTTCACAAATGATAATGTTGGACCAAATCAAGAATTATTTGTACACAACTCTTATTTATTGCAAACTCATTCGATCTGATCTGTATTCCGTTCCATTTGCAGTTCCGGCTAAAAACTGTCAATTATGTGCATGTTGTGTACCGTCTCCTGTGTTTTTTGCCTATGTACTTATAATCTATACTAATGAGCAGACACGGATTAGATAATACTGTTTATTGACAAAATGATAGAAAATGAGCGGTATTAAAATGTAATAAATCGTGCCGAACAATAGGATACTAGGGATATGTATGTACAGGACAATCATGCTCAGTTGTATAATATACTATTTGAGTTTTCTTAATCTGAACATGTGTATTTGTTTTTCTTGTTGTTTTATATTGCTTATATATGTTGATAAAGACTCGTTACAGTAGTATACTATTTTGGTTTGTCTTTATCGTAACATATACATATGTTATACTCGATATCATATTTGGCTGATACATGTTGATAAAGCCCATAAGATTTTGCTTGACTGCCAACGTTATGATGGCGATCATACTTATGGGAGATGGGTAGTCCATAAGCACATCCTTAAATATCCCAAATCGCAGGAGTATCGAGACCGGGTATCGATATTCCAGAGTAGACTTGTGTATACGTTTCTAGACCCCGACGAGGGGCGGTGGTTAGTCCCACGGCCATTGGTGTGATCACCTAAGATTGTATACAGGTGTTCACTGGGGTGAGTACACTAAACTGACTCGCCGAGAACTTATAAATGGTATTATACCAATCATCAGATAGCAGTTCTCAGGTGACATGAGTACAAGTTAGTCTTTAGAGCTGAGATCGTCATTTGTCTCGTGTGAGTTCACATTGTATTTATATCGCTGCCCTACCATGGCTCTACTGAGTCATGCAAACAGGTTTCAGTTAGGTACAGTCCCGAGCCACATAGAGGTGGTGAGCTATTGTCAGGGATTCGTTTCTCCCGGTATTAGGAGTCGATATCGCACTGTGTCCGGTTGTCCAGAACCATAAGACCTTAGTCAAGGCAGTTGAGATTTACTGATGGTTAGATCAGTAGTTTCTCGGATCGGTCCTAAGCCACATCGACAAGACTTATCGGGTCAGTAAGGGTCTGACGTTTACCATCACCTAGACCCGGTATGCGATACTCTTAGACGAAGAGACCGGACTGTACGGAGATTGTCACGAATAGGTTCAGTAAGGGTTCGAATGAGATTTCTCGCCGGCCTTCTTTTCGACAGGTATCTGGGTAGCCGTTACGTACAACTAGTGGTGCTGACATGCTTGTGGCTAACCTACTGCCAGCGTACTGTCGAGTCTTTAGAATCCTACACAGAGAGTTTCCCTGGTACAGGCGAAACGATATAGAGGTTGTATGTTTATACATGCAGGTTCCGATTAATTATGTGTACTAGTTGCGCGAAATTTAATCGGACGGATTATAATACTAGCGGGCTTAGGATTAAGCCGGTTTGTTAAATTAGATATTGATTTAATACTAGTATTATATTAGTAGTAGTATTCTATCTCTAGGGTATTCGTATTTTGGTACGAATATATGTATATATATACGGTAGAAAGTATTTTGTATTTATACAAAATACCTTCTAGAAGATTACACCTCATTATGTATTTTTCTATTTATTAGAAATAAAAAGTGAGGTGGAGGGGTGAGATGGCTTCAAGCATGGTGAGAAGCATGGCTATTGCTTTTATTTATTCATTTGGAAAAACTATTCAATCATGGTTGATATTCTTTATTGAGAAAAGAAATGCTTCATATTTTCCTTAGTCATTTTTTCTTTCATCATTCTAGCTTTGTCATTCTCTTTCCTCTCTTGAGTTAATATTCTTCCTCAAATCCTAACCCTCTCATGCGTTGAGAAACATAGGGTTTAGAGATAGAAAAACACTACTAAATATCTCTACATCACCTAAGCAAACTAGATTAGCAAACTAGTTTGTTTAGTTGCTTCTTTTTGAGGTGCAAGTTTGAGCCATATTCTCTCGGGTGGATCATCTAGGATCAAGAAGGTCATCAAGCAAGATTGATCAAAGATCCCTAGGAGAACAAGAGAAAGGAATTTTGAAGACCCGAAAGACACGTATCTTTTAGGTATAACACCTCTTCATAGTAGATAAACTCCTTGTAATTGCTAGTTTATGGTTATGGTTTGATCACTTAGAGTTTAGTTGGTTGTGCTTGCTCAAAATTTGATTTTTGTGCATTTCTCCTCTCTAATTCCATTGAATAGTGAGCACAACTAATCAATATGGTATCAAAGTCACTCCATAATCCTTAACTAGGTTGTTACGACACTTTAATTTCATCGTTTTCGCAAAAATTTAAGTTTTTAGATGTTTGCACTCCCCATGGGCTCACGGTTTGGACCGAGAAGCCGCAGGGCCCTAGGGGATGAAGGCCAGGCCCACCCCTCCCCTTCCTTGAGACCACCACAAGGTGGCCTTGATGGGTAGGGACCGAGACTACCCTTGTGGTGGCATCCAGAGGTGGGTACCCCTATAGCCCCCCAAGCGACTATTAATTTTGGGTAGTTCGCTATCATGAAGGTTCGGGCGAGTTTAATGTTCGTTTTGACTCCCGGATTAGCTTTAAACGATGAAATTTTGGGACTTAATGAACTGTTTTTCCCGGGTTTGGGAAAACTTGCTTTGTTTGCTATTTGTGCACGGAATTATTTTGTCGTAGCCTTCGTTACTTGGTTATATGATGCGTATATGTGTTGTGAACATCTTCTAATCGCTATATGTCGATTAGAAGAGGTTACACGCAACTGATTGTTGCGATATTTATCTCTGTGATGTTTTGGATGGATTTTCGTGGTGGATAGTCTTTTGTGCAATATCAGTTGTACAGTTTTGAACTAATTTGTATATTCATTATTGCGGGGTGAGCATCCGACATGTGGACTATCGTTTCTTCTAGTTTGTATATTCTTTTATTGGGGGATGGCCGGGTTGAAGTCGATATCACCATTATATATATTTTCTTTTCTGTACTAGGATTACCCCACGGCGGAGTGCTCGAATAGCCGAGTTATAGAGGGAAACATGCCTCCATCTCATGGCGTTGAGACTGGGGGCCTTACTCTAGAATTGGTGGGCTATTCGCCGCACTCGTAGTGGGTATAGGATGACCCACGGTGGAGTGCTCAAGTTACCGAATTCCATGAAGTGGTGGGTAGCCCATTCACTTCATTGATTGGGGTTGCCTCACTTCCGGGATTGGCAGGTAACTTCCCGCACTCGTAGGGGTCTTGGTTTTACATCTCACAGGCTATCCACACGACCGGGAAACGTCGAATTTTATTTGCGGCTCAAATGAAACCCGGGCTCCTAAATTATCTGCTTTTCCATTTTTCTTATCACTTCTCTATGATGTTGCTTATATCATGCCTGTGATGAATGGTTATATATATCTATATATATACTAGTAGATGTTGTATATGTTTTGCATCCATGCTAGCCCTGCCCCCACTCTGTCGTTAGTTAAGTAACCTAATGGTGCATGAAGGGGCCCCATGGCAAATGCGGATAGCATATACATACATTGTATATTCATTCTTTTTTGGTGTGATAAGAATTAATTGATAGGACCGCATTAATTTTAATTAGTGCAAGAAAATAAACCTAATAAGATATTGTCGGAACCACTTTTCGAAAAACTATAGTCATATTCTTTCGCTTTGCATAGAGGTATTCGGTCATGAATATCTCGCACCCCATTCAAGGGGGAAGAGCTTAGATCCCTTCGTGGAGAGTGATCTCTTGAGAAAAAGTTTATGTTATATACATTACTCGATTTTCTTCAAAACCACCAGTTTTCAAATGCGTAGCCTAACCACTCTTTTTCAAAACTGCTCAGTTCTTTCAACGATATCAAGTTCATTATGTTAAAGGATTTTTCGCCAAAAACCAACCGTAGCCCTCCATCATTTCGTACGAGTAGTGCTCAGTATTCGTTCTACATTTGTTGACCTTGTCAAGACGTAGTGTACGGTAGCTGAATGGTGCTTGTTTGTAACATACGATGCGATTAACTAGGACAGTCACATAGCCTTGTTGACCTTGTCAAGGGCTTATGCGGGTGGGTCTAAGGTAATCACGATAATAACTGGTTGAACTTGACTAGCGACTTATGCTTTGTTGACCCTATCAAGGTCATAGGTCATTGGGGAAAAATTATATCAGAAGTTTTAAATATATATGAGACTTTCTAGTGTATGCATACCTTCTGGAGTGTGGTAACTAGAGTGTCTTACATCTAGGTTATCACGCGATGATGGTTGGGTCAAGATCCTACTGATGGGTAGGATTACTCTTGGGAGATATTTTTCACCTCACAATTAGCTAACCAATTAGGTGTCTAGAAAATTGTTAACGGGGCAACACCTCTACTGAAACGATGTTTATTCTAATTAGGTCCGTACGAGAGCACGGAGAATCTCCCTCGGAGTACCAACACCCACCTGGCTGAACGGTTAGCAAACTTGTAAGGTGCGAATGATCCCCTGACTAGTTTTCCTTTTAAGATTTGAAGGAAAATTCGAGGAAACGGTGGGAGCCATCCTGATTAGATAAACTAATAACCAATCTAATCTTGAAGGGCGCACGCTGAGTGTTTCTTTTCTCTCTCTCTCTTCAGATAGCAACCATGTCACGCACTAATCAAGGTAATAAAATATTTGATTTGATCGAACCAGCTTGTTACACAGGGCTGGAGAACGTTGGTTCGGCTCTAACTTGTGACAACTGTCACGAGTATGGGCAAAGCAAAGAGGACTATAAGGAATTCCATATGACCCTAGTGAAGGAGAAGCATTCTAACGCATTTTCTTCAGGTGTATTTGTTATTGAAAATTGTTTTTCGGTCAAACCTGCCTCTTGGGTACTAGATACCGGATCAGGATCTCATATCTGTAATTTATTACAAGAACTGAGAAAAAGTAAAATGGTTAGACCGGGTGATATGTCTCTCAGAGTAGGGAACGAGCACAAGTTGACACTGCTGCCGTCGGTGAATATCACCTTGTATTGCTATGCAGTCAAGAGGATCATTTTCCGAGACTGAACCGAACTTCTGCATCTATTGTAAGAGGATCGGACATCAAATCAAAGATTTCCGTCGAGCGAATGGTCTTTGTCTCATATGTGGATCATCTTCACACACTATAGGCACTTGCCTACACAACAGAATTGGCCCAATTTCCGCAGCTAGACCAACTATCCAAGCTCCACCTACTCGTTTAGCTCTTCCTGCTCCACCTCCACGTGGACCACCTTTACCTCGTCAGCCATCGATGTACCAGCATGCATAGAGAAATGTGTCGAGACGTCAGGATTAAACTTTGGCGGCCGTGGAAACTGAGGCTATAGGTCAAGGTAACACTGGTAAATCCCTTCCCATCTTTTCAGCCGTTTCAAACTCTTACATCCTTTCGTTCTTTCAAACATTTTTCTTGCACTTTCAGTACCATATCAATAGTTCTTTCATCACCGTTGTAATCAAATTTTTCTTGAATCTGTTACAACTTCTTTTTAAAAATTTCGAGAAAGAAATTTTTATAAAGAGGGTAGAATGTAACGACTCTGAATTTTCTGTACAAAATTTTTCTTTTTAAAGTACAGAAAGGAGTTCCTTAGCCTGAGTATAAGTTATAAGTTAAATTTGTTTAAGAACATCAAGAAACAAC
The DNA here is from genome assembly GCA_030015575.1 of Agapanthus africanus. Classification (NCBI taxonomy): domain Eukaryota; kingdom Viridiplantae; phylum Streptophyta; class Magnoliopsida; order Asparagales; family Amaryllidaceae; genus Agapanthus; species Agapanthus africanus. The sequence goes on along the minus strand of CM057337.1, from coordinate 71,482,846 downwards.
ATGTAGCTCATTGGTAAAGCTTTGCACTGCTGTGACGTAGCCATGTGTTCGAATCCCATCAAGCACGTTATATTTTTCTGATTTTCTTTTAAACTTTTTAGAAGAGCAAAAGTGTACACATGCACTGCACATAGAAATGAAAAGTCAGAGAAAACTAACATGTGCAAAATGTTGTGTGTACTAAAGCGAAAACATGGCGAGAATCCGATAGCCCCCTCCATACAAACGACCGGCGAGATCTGCTATTGGGTCAGCGCCGATGGTCAGTCCGTGGGTAATAGTCCTCAGGCTCTGCACACACAACTCTTGGCCTACCCTCATCACCCCTGCACTATTTGATTTTTCTGAAATTAAACAGAAACTTCAATTTCACCTTTAAATCCAATTTTAATGCATTTTAATTCATTCTTTCAATTCCAAAACCCTAACTTCACACTATAAATACTACCCCATGCCCTAGCCCATCTTCATTCTGAAATTTCTAGTCAAAACTCTCAAATTTTCTCAAGTACAAATGGGGTAGGAGTGGAGTTAACAAGCTATCAACTTCCGACAAGAATCGAAGCAAATTCCGACGATCCCGCGACGCCACGACGACGTCAACCTCTTCCTCCCTCTCTTCTTTACAAAATCAAACGGTAAGTCCCATCTCATCATCCCCCTTTCTTCTTTAAAATCTCTTTTCAAAACAAATATCGGTAAGTGGAGTTAGTACCGATGTAAATCTTTTAAACTATAAAACCTCACTTTTTAATTACATATTGTTCATCCAACTTTTACATAATATTTGTAACACTATTATAAATGTTTAGAACCAACTTTCACTCTAAAATATCATGTTAAATAACTTAAATCTCACTTTTACATGAAAATACCATGAACTTTATATACGTCATTTTTTTATTCCTTTCTTTGTACATACCTCTAGAAAACTTCACGGTGTAATGACCTACCCCTTACATACACACATGTTTACATAGCACGATGTCCCTTGAGCTTACTTTTGTTACCATATTTCATTAAAATACCATGAACTATAAAAACCCAGTTTTATTTTGAATTGTATTATCAAAACTCTTTGCAAATATGCCTCTGCAACTCTCTTTAGGAAACCCGCTATTGGATGGTGTGGATTATCGCACATCCTTGGACTATTAGAGCGAGATACAGACCTCCTCACGGAGCATTCGGTCTCGAAAGATTTTAATACGATTTTTAAGAAAAACTAAATTATCTACTTAATAATAAAATTAATTTTTAATAATTATATAATTATTATCAAACCACATATTTCCAAGATATAATAAAATTCCATGTTTTCTAAAAAATAAAAGAATGACAGGTTTTATCAAAATACCTTCAAGTTATCCAAAAGACAAGCTTTACCAAGGTAAACTATTATCACTAAAATACTTCATATTCTTAAAATACACTTCCATGGAAACCCTAAATAATATAAATAAATACTCGAGATTTATTTTGAAAGTATATAAAATATTTTTCATAAAACTCCATCGAGTTATATAAAATTACAATTAAGGACTTTAATAAATATAGGTTTAAGCGGGATCAATTCTCTTGAGCCTCAGGGAGCCGAAGAAAGTGAGTGCTTGCCTATTTAAGGTAGAAAAACTTAACGGTGTTATCAATGGCAATTGTCTTGGAAAAAAACACAAATCCTTCCGTCCATGTGCAGCAGTTACCGATAACTCCCAAACCTAATTCAGGATCCAAATCAATTCTAAGTGTCTGACTCAAGTCTGAGTCTATATCAAACTTGAATTAATCTCAAACCAGAATACAATTCAAACATTAATCCAAATCCTAACCTATATACTTGAACCTGAACCTGAATACCAGACCAAGATCAACATGCAAACATAACTTGACTTGACCGAACCATGGCTATAACTTGACTTGATTACATGCCTACTTGTTTACATCCTGAACCTGATTACATGAACAACTTGTATCCATGGTCTCGGCAAGTCTAATATTTATAATCTATATAAATCACATTACGGGGTTAAAGGGGTAGATTGGTACGGAATGTGTTAAAAGTGGTACGACGATGGACACTAAAATACACCTACATAAACTCTCGTGCCGTTGTCCCATGGATTTTGACGGGGCCTTGTACTTACATGTTACCATAGTCCACGGGATAGTTAGACACCTCTCGTATACACTGATACATTCTGTACCGAGCTACAAACAACTACGTTAGTATAACAAACATATACCTGTATAAATTACCAGTTCTTTCTGTTTACTGGTTCTATTCTATTCTTACTTCTGGGACTTACGGAGAACTAGTTCGCTGACGACATTCTTGTTTCTTGCTTTCTTTAGAATGTTCGTCGGGAGGATCAGACTCTCAGGAGATCGAGCCCAGTCAAGACGACTTAGACCAGTTCACAGAGCATCCAGACTTTTAGCTTTTCCTTGTACTTATTTCATTTCATATGCCACTGTTTAGGCATTACTTTCTATCATTGTACATTTCCTTTTCAAAACAATGTATTGTAAAGATGAATGTTAATAAAAGTTTCTATTTATATTACGTCTTTTGTCATTCTTGTGTATTTATTTATATTGCTTATTTACGCTTAACATGTTTACTTCTGAGTAAATAAGTCGCGTGCCCGCCACGTCCCCTTCCTCGTACGCTTAGAAGCAGGGCGTGACATAAACGGTGGAAGCAGCGGGAAGGTGTGCAAGTTGCTTAAATCCATTTATGGATTAAAACAAGTATCATGGAGCTGGAACATCTGTTTTGATGAAACAGTCAAGAAATTTGACTTCATCAAAAATGATGATGAGCCATGTATCTACAAGAAGATTGTAGGGAGAACTGTCGTATTCCTCGTCTTGTATGTCGATAACATTCTCTTGATAAGAAATGAAATTCATATGCAGCAATCGGTCAAGTTGTTCTTATCATAAAAGTTCTCCATGAAAGATCTGTGTGATGCCTCCTACATTTTGGGGATTATGATCTATAAAGATAGATCCAAAAGATTGTTGGGACTTTCACAATTCAGTTACATAAAGACCATACTAAAGAGATTTAGTGTGGAAGATTCTAATCGCGGTAATATACCCGCTTTGTACGGAATCATCATCTCTAAAGAGATGTCTTCCGAGACTGATGAAGAGAGGGCTCGCATGAGCATTATACCATACGCTTCGGCGGTAGAATCTATAATGTATGCAATGCTTGTTGGCTATAGTGCCCTCAAGTCAATTATTGAATCGCAGGCACGTGATTGTGAGGGAGGACCTATACCGGTAGAACGGTCTTACTCGAGATGATAGTATGCTATCTGGTTTGTCTTTATCATCATGTACATGCTTCAGGTGGTATTACAGATCACTATTACATGTTGATAGAGCCCATAGGATTCTTGCTTGACTACCAGCATTATGATGGCTATCATATACGTGAGAGCTGGGTGGTCTATAAGCACATCCTTAAATGTCCTTAGTTATGAGAGTATCAAGACTGGGCATCAATACTCCGGAGTAGACTAGTGTATACTTATCCAGACCCTGACGAGGGGCGGTGGCCAGTCTCACAAGCCATTGGTGTTATTTTGTTCACCTAAGATAGTATACAGGTGCTCATTGGGTTATGAGTACACTGGACGGACTCGACGGGAACCTGTTACATGGTATTATACCTATTGTCAGATGGCAGTTCCCTGGTGACATGTGTACAGGTTAGTCTGTCGACCTGAGATCGTCATTTGTCTCGTGCGAGTTCCCACTGTGCTTTGATTACTACCCTACCACGGCTAAAAGGAGCCGTACAAACAGGTTTTAGTTTGGTACAGTCCCGAGCCACATGGAGGCAGTGAGCGGATCGTCGGGGATTCATGTCTCCCGGTATTGGGGGTTGATGTCGCATTGTGCACGGGTAACCATCACCAGAAATCCTCGGCCGGGGTAGTCGAGAATTATCGATCCAGGATCGATATTTTCTCAGGTGATGATGGGTTTCATACCGACACTAAATGTCGCATTATTAGGCGTCTGACTTTATCCACCCACTAGACTCGATATGCGACTCTTAGACGAACAGACCGGACTGTACGGATATTGTCACTGTCAGGCTCAGTAGGGGTTTGGATGAGTTTGCTCGTCGGTCTTCCTTTCTGTAACATCCGAGCCTAATAATACTATTTATATTACAAGTTGAGGGTTTTATATTGCTCTTTTCCAATTATCCTGATTTTCTGGTGTTTTTGCTAAATTTTAACCGGTTAAGTCATTTTGGCACATAACAAATTTTAACTCCTAAAATGAAATTTAAAATATCCGTGTTGGCCTACTCGTCGCCACTAGTCGCGTGGTAGCGTCCGCGTGTCGAGATTCCGTCCCGTTCGGTGAAACGGGCATGTTTGGACGACTACGTGCGCGTGCAAGTCTCCGACTTGGGGGCATGCATTTTAATCATTAAACACCTCTTTTCAAAATTTGGAACCCGCTTAAAATCCTATAATTTGAATTTGGAACATTTGGGCGCAACCCGGGCGCGATTTGGAAATGTTTCATTTCGCGCCAAAAAAGCCCATTTTAATTTAAATATCTAAAACTAAAACTATACGATTTTATATATCCTTAACAGTTTTAAATCCTTTCGAAATCTTTAAAAATTTTCTTGTTTTCCCTCCAGCCAATCACAGCGGAGGAATGTAACCGCGTGGGCCCCGCCTCCTTTCCCTATCTCAATCTCTCTCTTCCCTCAATCTCTCTCTCCAATCTCTCTCTCTTCTTATATTTTAAACCCCATGCAGCCGCCTCCCCCAACTCATCTTCTCCCATCACGAACCCACGAAACCCTAACCCTAGCTCCTCGCAACCTCACCGCCGACCTCCCCGCGACCTCGCCGTCGCCGCCCTCGCCACCGCGAGCCCAGCCGCACCTCCTACCTCCTTCCCCGTTCCTCTTCCCGTGCCTGCACCCAACCCCGACGCCTCCAACCACTGCAGAGCCCGACGTCGACGCCGCCTCTCGTCGCCGATGACTCCCGCGACTCCCTCTCACTCTCCTCGTCCCGACCTCGTCGTCGCTTCCCTCCTCCCCTCGCCGGACCACCAACCCGAGCCCATAACCCCATCACCTACCCTCCGCTGTTCGCCGGAGAACGCGCCGGCGATCCTCGCCGTCGTCACCAGAGCCACCTCCGTCTTCCCCCTCGACCACCAGAGCCGACCACCCTCTCCCCCACTCGTCGCAGCACCCTCTCCCGCGAACCCCGAGGCCGTTCAAGCCTTTGCAGCCGCCGTCGTTGCCTCGCCGGCGTCCCAGCGCCGTCGAGCTCGCCGGGGTTACCCCTGGTATCTCCCGGTAAGCCTTCATCACCTTTCGTTTGTGCAGTAAACCCCCCCCCCCCGCTGATCGTATTAAGTTTATCATGTGTTGCTAACTCGTTGCCGTGTTTTGCCGGAATCCGACCGCGCCGTCTTGGCGAACCCGACGCTCCAGCGAAGTACCCTGGTCCGTGTGATCCCGTTGTTCTCTGTTGGGACTCGATCCGTGGCCCGTGCAACCATATCGTGTTTTCTGCCGACATCGCATCCGTGTTCCGGTTTGCAAAACCGTCGAGGCAAGTATCTGAATACTTGCTTAAACATGCTAGCGTGCGAGATCTAGTCTTGCCACGCAATTGAATTCATACTATATAAGACGACTTAATGATGGTAATTGATATTATATTATAAGTTAGGGTTGATAGTTGTAGTTATCTTTAACATGGAATCTTTATAATGGTTTCTCGTAATTAATCAACCCACTACCAATCCATATTTCAACTAAATAAAACAATTAGATCATATCTGCTTTAATTATTAAATCATTCACGAGACAATTAATATACTTAGTGTAAATTCATGTAGCTTCATTACTTTCACCTTGTGGCTTTTTGCACCTTAAAGGTGCTTGAACCTGTTAATAAGAGAATACAAAACATCACTGTCGTTACATGGAATAATATGGTTATTTACTGTTTCCTGCTGCTGTTCATTACTTGATTGTATACCTGTTGTGAGCACATACTCGTTTGCACTACATATTGGCCTGACCCTGCTACACAGGATATATACATACATACCGACTCATCCTGTCGTACCCTGACATGACTTGTTTCATGATTTCATGCCTAATGCCGACCAACCTCGCCATTCCTGCTGTCTATCCAGACAGACCTACTTTTACCGGATTTTGTATTGGCATTAGTCCTTGACTACTGAATACCTGACCTGACATACATAGCTTGGGGGTATGGGGAAATCAAAGGTGAAACCGACTTGTAACTCAACAGTTCGATACTTGTTCTGATCAGTCTTACGGGCTTGGCCAGTCCGGGAGTGATGATGCTGACATCACTCATCCATCCTACTACCTTTTACTGCTTAGCGGCAGGTCTCGGATTCAGCCCCGAGGACTTTGACCGTGGTCCCGGGCACGCACGGGATACTATTGAGTTACATCGACGATTCATCAATTGGTTTCAAAGACTATAGAGTAGAAACCTGATAGGACAGTTCAGTCACCATTGCACTTTACTCTGCTCTGTTATTTCTTAGTACTGCTTTATTCATGTTCATACTTGCATTGCTTATTACCATGTTTATACTATATACTTGATGTCATGACGCGCTGACGTCTGGGTTTTGCATGGCCCAGATTCCGTACCACTGTCGACGACCGAGCAGGAGTACTTCAGCCAGCAGGCTGAACTGTGAGTTCTTTAGGGTTTAGTTTATTTATTTCCATTTCATTTCCAAATGTGAGCCCGCATTATGGGACGTACTGTTTATTTATTGTATTGGATCATTTGCTTCCGCACTTATTGTTTATTGATTCTTGTTATTATGGATTTGGACATGTATTAGATTAGCTTATTATCTTGTTCTTGATATCCTTACAACCGTAATGTGACTGTGGATGGATACTTCCTAACCACAGGTAGCATGGTTGGCTACGTCACGTGCCCAATCTTGCGTATTCTGGGAAGCGGGGCGTGACATGGTTCTTTTGGTATCAGAGCCATAGGTTAATTGGGTTGATTCTTTGTAGTTGGGTATTACACCCGATACACGAATCATAACACCCGTGATTAGGAAACATGTCCAGCCGCCTTGACCGTTTTACCATCCTTGAATCATTCTTCCGGATCAGGTCGACATGCGAACTTACTTTGCATTGTCAATTCGAAAAACATAACTTCTTGTCATCTCTAGGACTTAGGCGACTTGGGTGGAGTTAAGTAATTGCGGCTATGATACCGCGGCATAGCTACAATGCAGTACTCTATTTAAGTATCTTGGAGTTCTAGCCTTGATTTATATATTGAATCTATCATCATGCTAATATTGTTTGTTTTGATTTCAGGACTATGGCAGATAAGACTTTCAAGACATATCAGAGGCGTGTGGATGAAGCCGCCATGTTAGGAGTGATACGTGGGATGTTGGAAAATCAGAAGAGGCAAACTGAGCTGATCCAGCAGCAGGCAGATTCATTTCAGGAGGATTTGCAGGCCATTCAGCAGTCTGTAAACACCGCAGTAGCGAAGCCAGTCGACCGAGTAGGAACCGTGGCAGATTTCCGACGGTTGGGTCCTACTACTTTCACTGGTTTGGAGGAGCCGTTACCAGCCGAGCAGTGGCTAGTAGACACGGAGAATTTACTGATTGCGGCACAGATCCCAGAAGACAAGAGAGTAGATGTGGTGCGCATTCAGCTGGTGGATTACGCCCGAGAGTGGTGGCTTGTGGAGGAGACCCGCTTGTCCAAGCCAATCAGTTGGGCGGATTTCTCCAAAAGTTTCTTGGAAAAGTTCTTCCCGCGGACTGCACGGGAGGAAATGGAGGAGAAATTTATTGGACTGAGACAAAATGGAGCAGCTGTGGATGTACATGCAGCGGAGTGGACAAGACTCAGCCGTTTCGCTGGACCCTTAGTCGCCAAGGAGGCAGACAGGGCGCGAAGGTTCTTGCGCAGTTTGGATGTGGACATCCAGAGGCAGATTGTCTCCCTGGGTTTGACCACTTACTCGCAGGTTCTTACGGCAGCTAGAGAGCAGCAGAGTTTATCAGGATCGAAAGGGAACCTTCACCAGACAGCAGTTGCAGCCAGGAAGCCTGCATTTGTACCTAACCGAGATCATGGGCGCAGAGGTATTCCAGTGGACCGTCGAGGCGTAGCACCCATGAAGAAGCCTGTGATCGTTGACCGAAGGAAGAGCGTGACCTGTGCCTACTGCCACTTACCTGGGCACGTGCATAAGGATTGTAGAAGAAGACTGGGACTTTGTCTGGTTTGTGGGGCAGCCGATCACGCAGTTGGTGCCTGTCCGTCGAAGCTTGGTACGAGAGATGATATACAGAAGCCTCCACACAGACCGTTCCAAGGGCAGAAACAGCTGACTCAAGGACCAAACCAGGCTCGAGCTTTCACGTTGACAGCTGAGGAAGCCAAGGCATCAGGAGAAGTGGTTTCAGGTACTTTGCTCGTTCATGGTTTTCCTGCATTGGCATTATTTGATTCCGGAGCATCCCACTGTTTTATGTCATCCAAATTTATAACTACACACTCGATTACCTGTACGACCCTGTCCAGTTTCTGGGACATACACACTGGGAATGGGAAAATCATAGCTAGTAAAGAATGTAAAGATTGTACGGTTGTTGTTTGCGGACGGAAGCTTTTTGCAGATTTCTTGGTGATTGATACGGGCAGTTATGTAGTAGTCTTGGGAATGGATTTTCTTGGCACCTTCCACGCACATATTGACTGTAGGGCAAGGAAGGTAATTTTCCAGATTCCCGGACACCCTGAGTTTACTTTCATTGGAGGAAGCAGCTCTGTCGGACCAGTCGAGTTTAGGGCTAGGCCGACAAACAGTGTTCTTGCGGCATTGGAAGCGGATAGTAATGAAGAACCGGCAGTTGTTCGTGACTTTATGGATGTGTTTGAAGATATTTCGGGCTTACCGCCGAAGCGAGATGTGGAGTTTGCGATTGACCTTATTCCTGGTGCAGTGCCAGTATCAAAATCTTATTATCCGATGGCACCGGTGGAATTGGAAGAAGTTAAGAAACAAGTTGGTGAATTACTCGAGAAGGGATGGATTCGAAGCAGCAACTCGCCGTGGGGAGCTCCAGTCCTTTTAGTAAAGAAGAAGGATGGCACGAGAAGGATGTGCATTGATTATCGAGAATTGAACCGGGTGACTATTAAGAACAAATACCCGATCCCTCGCATTGGAGAACTTTTTGAGCAGCTTAGTGGCGCGAGGGTATTCTCGAAACTGGACTTGCGATCAGGATATCATCAGGTCCGAGTGAAGGCAGAAGACATTTGCAAGACGGCGTTTCGGACTCGGTATGGGCATTTCGAGTATTTAGTGATGCCCTTCGGAGTGACTAATGCGCCGGCAATATTTATGGATTTGATGAACAGGATCTTTTCACCGTTCTTGGACCAGTTTATTGTGGTATTCATTGACGATATTCTGGTGTACTCGAAGAGTCCGGGGGAGCATGCTGAGCACTTAAGGATCGCACTGCAGACGCTAAGACAAGAGAAGTTATTTGCGAAGATGAGTAAGTATGAATTCTGGCTGGAAGAAGTGAAGTTTCTGGGGCATGTCGTGTCGGATGATGGAATCGCCGTCGATCCCGAAAAGATTGCAGCAGTTCGAGATTGGCCTATTCCAAAGAATGTTGCGGAGATAAGAAGTTTTCTTGGACTCGCCGGTTACTACAGAAGATTTGTGGAGAATTTCGCTCGTTTAGCTGAGCCGTTAACCAAGCTCACGCGCAAGGAGGTACCGTTTGTTTGGACGGATGGATGTGCATTGGCCTTCGAGACGTTGAAGCAGAAGTTGATAACCGCCCCTATCCTAACCGTACCGGATAATTCAGGAGGACTGGTGATTCACAGCGACGCATCTGGAAAAGGATTGGGATGCGTGTTGATGCAAAATGGGAAAGTCGTCGCTTACGCATCGAGACAACTGAAGACTCATGAGAAGAATTATCCGACTCATGACTTAGAGCTTGCAGCCGTGATCTTCGCCCTGAAGATTTGGAGACACTACCTTTTGGGCGAGAGAGTTGAAGTCTTTACAGATCACAAGAGTTTAAAGTATGTGTTCACTCAGAAGGAGTTGAACATGAGGCAACGCAGATGGTTGGAGCTGATGGCCGACTACGACCTTGATCTTAAGTACCATCCGGGAAAGGTTAACGTCGTGCCAGATGCGCTAAGTCGGTTACCAGCAATTCAGGTATTGACCGCACAAAGGGAGATCATTGCGGATTTTCAGAGATTTGATTTGGAGGTTGTGCTACCACATGCTACGGGACAGTTGATGCAGTTGCAAGTACAGTCGTCCTTAGTTGAGAAGATTAAAGCGGCACAATCGCAGGATACTAGACTGCAAAAGTTTCGAGAGCAGGTTGAAGCCGGATTACGAACCGATTTACTGATCCATGAAGACGGTTCGTTGAGATATGGTAGCCGTGTGTGTGTGCCAAAGGGAGATGTGCGTGAAGAGCTTATGAAGGAGGCACACAGTTCAGCTTACTCTGTACATCCAGGAGGGACAAAGATGTACCGAGATATTCGACAGCACTTTTGGTAGGAAGGTATGAAATGGGAAATTGCTCGCTTCGTGGCTAAGTGCTTGGTGTGTCAGCAAGTCAAGGCTGAACACCAAAGGGTTGCTGGTTTGTTGCAACCACTTCCGATTCCTCAGTGGAAGTGGGAATATATAACCATGGATTTCGTGACGGCTTTACCTCGGAGTCCAAAGGGCAACAATGCTGTATGGGTGATTGTCGATCGGTTGACCAAGGCAGCTCACTTTATTCCTTTTCGGGTTGGTCAATCGACAGAGATTTTGGCAGAGCGGTACATGCAGGAGATTGTCAGACTGCATGGAGTACCGGTAAGCATCGTGTCCGATCGGGACACTCGATTCTTGTCGCACTTTTGGAGGAGTTTACAAGAAAGTTTGGGGACTCGATTGAAATTTAGCACAGCTTATCATCCTCAGACTGATGGACAATCGGAGAGAACGATCCAGACCCTTGAAGATATGTTGAGGGCATGCATGTTGGACTTCAAAGGTTCTTAAGAACAAGGTTATCCCTCTTGTACTAGTTTCTTGGGGTAATCGATTGCATGGAGAATCCACTTGGGAGCGAGAAGACGAGATCCGGCAGAAATTCCCTCACCTTTTCCAGTAGTTAGCTATCTTGTATTCTCGGAATTTCGAGGACGAAATTCTTTTGTAGTTGGGTATGATGTAACACCCGAGCCCAATAATACTATTTATATTACAAGTTGAGGGTTTTATATTGCTCTTTTCCAATTATCCTGATTTTCTGGTGTTTTTGCTAAATTTTAACCGGTTAAGTCATTTTGGCACATAACAAATTTTAACTCCTAAAATAAAATTTAAAATATCCGTGTTGGCCTACTCGTCGCCACTAGTCGCGTGGTAGCGTCCGCGTGTCGAGATTCCGTCCCGTTCGGTGAAACGGGCATGTTTGGACGACTACGTGCGCGTGCAAGTGTCCGACTTGGGGGCATGCATTTTAATCATTAAACACCTCTTTTCAAAATTTGGAACCCGCTTAAAATCCTATAATTTGAATTTGGAACATTTGGGCGCTACCCGGGCGCGATTTAGAAATGTTTCATTTCGCGCCAAAAAGGCCCATTTTAATTTAAATATCTAAAACTAAAACTATACGATTTTATATATCCTTAACAGTTTTAAATCCTTTCGAAATCTTTAAAAATTTTCTTGTTTTCCCTCCAGCCAATCACAGCGGAGGAATGTAACCGCGTGGGCCCCGCCTCCTTTCCCTATCTCTCTCTCTCTTCCCTCAATCTCTCTCTTCCCTCAATCTCTCTCTCCAATCTCTCTCTCTTCTTATATTTTAAACCCCATGCAGCCGCCTCCCCCAACTCATCTTCTCCCATCACGAACCCACGAAACCCTAACCCTAGCTTCTCGCAACCTCACCGCCGACCTCCCCGCGACCTCACCGTCGCCGCCCTCGCCACCGCGAGCCTAGCCGCACCTCCTACCTCCTTCCCCGTTCCTCTTCCCGTGCCAGCACCCAACCCCGACGCCTCCAACCACTGCAGAGCCCGACGTCGACGCCGCCTCTCGTCGCCGACGACTCCCGCGACTCCCTCTCACTCTCCTCGTCCCGACCCCGTCGTCGCTTCCCTCCTCCCCTCGCCGGACCACCAACCCGAGCCCATAACCCCATCACCTACCCTCCGCTGTTCGCCGGAGAACGCGCCGGCGATCCTCGCCGTCGTCACCAGAGCCACCTCCATCTTCCCCCTCGACCACCAGAGCCGACCACCCTCTCCCCCACTCGTCGCAGCACCCTCTCCCGCGAACCCCGAGGCCGTTCAAGCCTTTGCAGCCGCCGTCGTTGCCTCGCCGGCGTCCCAGCGCCGTCGAGCTCGCCGGGGTTACCCCTGGTATCTCCCGGTAAGCCTTCCTCACCTTTCCTTTGTGCAGTAAACCCCCCCCCCCCCCGCTGATCGTATTAAGTTTATCATGTGTTGCTAACTCGTTGCCGTGTTTTGCCGGAATCCGACCGTGCCGTCTTGGCGAACCCGACGCTCCAGCGAAGTACCCTGGTCCGTGTGATCCCGTTGTTCTCTGTTAGGACTCGATCCGTGGCCCGTGCAACCATCTCGTGTTTTCTGCCGACATCGCATCCGTGTTCCGGTTTGCAAAACCGTCGAGGCAAGTATCTGAATACTTGCTTAAACATGCTAGCGTGCGAGATCTAGTCTTGCCACGCAATTGAATTCATACTATATAAGACGACTTAATGATGGTAATTGATATTATATTATAAGTTAGGGTTGATAGTTGTAGTTATCTTTAACATGGAATCTTTATAATGGTTTCTCGTAATTAATCAACCCACTACCAATCCATATTTCAACTAAATAAAACAATTAGATCATATCTGCTTTAATTATTAAATCATTCACGAGACAATTAATATACTTAGTGTAAATTCATGTAGCTTCATTACTTTCACCTTGTGGCTTTTTGCACCTTAAAGGTGCTTGAACCTGTTAATAAGAGAATACAAAACATCACTGTCGTTACATGGAATAATATGGTTATTTACTGTTTCCTGCTGCTGTTCATTACTTGATTGTATACCTGTTGTGAGCACATACTCGTTTGCACTACATATTGGCCTGACCCTGCTACACAGGATATATACATACATACCGACTCATCCTGTCGTACCCTGACATGACTTGTTTCATGATTTCATGCCTAATGCCGACCAACCTCGCCATTCCTGCTGTCTATCCAGACAGACCTACTTTTACCGGATTTTGTGTTGGCATTAGTCCTTGACTACTGAATACCTGACCTGACATACATAGCTTGGAGGTATGGGGAAATCAAAGGTGAAACCGACTTGTAACTCAACAGTTCGATACTTGTTCTGATCAGTCTTACGGGCTTGGCCAGTCCGGGAGTGATGATGCTGACATCACTCATCCATCCTACTACCTTTTACTGCTTAGCGGCAGGTCTCGAATTCAGCCCCGAGGACTTTGACTGTGGTCCCGGGCACGCACGGGATACTATTGAGTTACATCGACGATTCATCAATTGGTTTCAAAGACTATAGAGTAGAAACCTGATAGGACAGTTCAGTCACCATTGCACTTTACTCTGCTCTGTTATTTCTTAGTACTGCTTTATTCATGTTCATACTTGCATTGCTTATTACCATGTTTATACTATATACTTGATGTCATGACGCGCTGACGTCTGGGTTTTGCATGGCCCAGATTCCGTACCACTGTCGACGACCGAGCAGGAGTACTTCAGCCAGCAGGCTGAACTGTGAGTTCTTTAGGGTTTAGTTTATTTATTTCCATTTCATTTCCAGATGTGAGCCCGCATTATGGGACGTACTGTTTATTTATTGTATTGGATCATTTGCTTCCGCACTTATTGTTTATTGATTCTTGTTATTATGGATTTGGACATGTATTAGATTAGCTTATTATCTTGTTCTTGATATCCTTACAACCGTAATGTGACTGTGGATGGATACTTCCTAACCACAGGTAGCATGGTTGGCTATGTCACGTGCCCAATCTTGCGTACTCTGGGAAACGGGGCGTGACACTTTCGCTCAATACCTGGGTAGCCGTTGCGTACAACTAGTACCGCTGACGTGCTTGTGGTTAAACCCACTGCCAGCATATTAACGAGTCTTTAAAGTCCCACACAGAGGGTTTTCACGGTTCAGGCGATATGTTGTAGATGAAGTATATTGGTACATACAGGTGTCCGATTAAATATGTGTACAGGCTGCACAAACTTTAATCGGACCGTTAATAATACTAGCGGCTTAGAATTAAATCGGATTATTAAATCAGGTTTTGATTTGATAATTTATATATATGTATTAATATATATGTATTCTAGTATTATTGTTCACTATTCATTTTCTCTCTTGGCTATTAGTATTTTTGTACGAATACGCGTATTTGTATTTCGATACGTATACCAGGTTGTATTCTGTATTTATACGGAATAGTTTCTAGAAGATGGCCACCTCATTAATTGATTTTCTTTTTAGAAAATCATTTGGGAAATGAGGTGGAAGGTGAGTTGCCATGAGAATGGGCTTGAGCATATAGAGTAGTATGGCATGCATTTGTTTATTTGTAAAATGAAGAGATATTTTTTGTGTGTGTGAATGATTGTGAGAAGGAGGGGGCAGCCACATTCTTGAGAGGCCATGCATTTTGTTTTCTTTACTTTGTTTTTCACTTTCTCATTCTCACTTCAAAAGTTTAGCCATTCATGAGTTGCTCATGCCATTGGTTTCCTCACCTCCTCTTGATCTTCTTGAGTTTCTCTTGGAGCATTGTTCAGACCATAATATTGCCTTTATCATTCTCCTATTCTTATCCGTTTTAGAAATAAACAGGTACTCTTGACGCACTTTTGTTACATGTTACAGGATACAGGGCTTGGATGCGAATACAGTGAAAAAGACACAAAACAACAGAAAAAGGGACTTTTGACCAACAATTAGACGGATCTCAGTCAAGCCCAGTTCATATGGGTGCAAGACAACGCAAGTCAAGGTGAAACGGTTAAAAGACCAATACAAATCTTCACTGAAAATCTGGAGAAGATTCAGAAGTCCAACAGAGGAAAGAAATATAAAAAGACAAAGCCCAAGAAGCCAAGAAAATAACCCCAAACTTTGACAACCCAACTCCACAGTTTGGCCGCGGAACCGCGGCCAAACCTAGCCTGGTGCCGCGGTTCCGCGGCCTTACAGAGAGCTTGTCGGTGGAATTTTGGTGCGTCGGTGCAGATGTTAGGATTTTCAGGGGTCAAATCTGTAATTGTGCATGTGCGAGAGTCTGTAACCCTAGGTTTCCTATTTTCCTATAAATTGTAATTTTAGATCTGTAAAATGTTATGCCTCTTTTCAATCAATAAAATTCAGAATTTCTGAGAGAAAAAAATTCAGATCTGTTCTTCTTGTTTGGAGGGAGCCGTCAACCTAGTAAGTATTTTATTTCTGTTCTTTTAATTATAATGTTTTCTCATCCCCTAATGAGCGAGTAGTCTCCTCGCTTGTTAGGGTTAGCCTTAGGGAAAGGGTTGAGAGATGAGATCTCTCATCCCTTTCAATGTCACTTTAACCTAACGAATTAGAACTCCACGCATACGAGCACAACCGCTCCCTGCGGCATCCTACCCATCGAGGTAACGATGAACCGTAGTATAAAGGGCCGGTTGCGCGCGTTTTCCGTGGGGGTTAGGGTGATTATCAACAAAGGAGGGATACGAATCTAGAGGAAGAAACATCTTCCCAAAAGATTCGTATCCACTTTATTGATAATTAACTTAACACCTAATAGATCTAAAAAAAAGTAGGCATTGAAAGCAGTGATGAAAAACGTTAATCTCCAAAACTTCCCCTAAGCCTAACCCTAGCAAGACTTTTAATTAGATTAATTAGATCTAGTTTTCATAGATTGTTATAAACCAACCAAAACGACAAATTGAATCAACTCGTTAAAACACATAAAAGGAATTTACCCGTCTCTGTGGATCGACCCGTACTCACCGGCTAGCTGCAAAGCGACGCCGTTTCTGATTGCGGTAAATACAAGTTTTGACATACAATCAAATGGCGCCGTTGCCGGGGACGGCGTAATCTTTCTTTTTGTGAATTTTCGGGTTGATAAAAATTTTAAAAATTATAAAAATCTGAAAATTTAAAAAAATACAAAAATTATCAACTTTGATCTGTTTGAAGGGTGTATTGTTTGAATCTTGCAAGAACAGCGAAGGATTCTCGGATCTGAAAATTTACAGAGGGAAAAACAAAATTTGGTACATAAGACCAGAGAAGAATTACAAGCACAGAACAGCAGAATTTTTTCCAGAGCCTGACCCCACTTCCCCGCCGCGCTTCCGCCGCAAAAGAGGCTCCAGACCGCGGTTCCGCGCTCTTAGTGCCACGTCAGCGCACCAAATTTTGCTGGTTTGATTTCTCTCTGTAAAAAGTTTTCTGCAGGAATTCTTTGCGTAAAGAGTCTTTCTCCCCTTCTAAATAACAGATTCTCTGCAAGTTTCTTTGTGCCGCGCTAAAAAAAATTGATTGCAAGTGAAATTTTATTGTTTTGCATAATTTAACCGGACTCTAAGGGGCTAATTGACCAAACTCAGATTGGGTGGGGATTTCATCACCCTTCCCAGGACCCCAGAAAACACCTAAAGTATTTTGCATCGACCACAATTAATTAAAAAAGATTAGACTCAGACCTAAGGACATCGAGCTCAATAGGAAAAGGACTAGTATAGGCATCGGCCGTTTATCCTAACCGACTTTGCGGTGTCTAGGCTAGTGGTTATTAATTAGGCCCACTGTAGTGGTGGTTCCTTCCCACTTACCTGGCCGTATTTGTCCGTGAAGAGGCGGTTTGAGGTCCTATTTCTAGCCCTAGTTAGGAGCTGTCTAGCAGACCTAGGCAACCCTAGATCTAGGACTGATTGTGCATGTGTGGTTGATACATTTGTGTCACGAGTCCTATTTTCTAAAACCATCTTGCAAAACTCTCCAATAAAAAAATATTAAAACTTGCAACTTGCCGCTAAGAAAACGTGCACCTCACTTCCACCATTTCTCTTCCATTGACGTTATCTTACCCCCACATTCTGTTTTTCTATTTTTTCTGACTGCACTACCCTTTAGTGTACGTCATTTTGGACTAGGGATACTAACGCCCGATTAGTCCGTGTTTCGTTGGTACTGACCAACGAACCCTTCGACGAACCCTTCGTTGACATTCCGTCCATTTCCTTACCTCCACCTTCAAATTCTTCTTTTGAAGGTATGTCGGGATTTAACCCCAATGATACCTTACCGACGGGAATGATTCCACCTCCGCCAGGTGCGAATAACCCGAATCTTCTGCCTGTTGTAGCGCCCGCACGAGTTGCGGTCCAGGATCTCTTCTACCCCGTCCGCACTTCTTTATCTACATGTCTTTCACCCCCACCGGCGAATGGGGATAATTTTGAAATAAAACCACACTTCATCAATATGCTGCCTAAGTTTCATGGTTTGAAATCCGAAGATGCATATATTTTCATTAATAAATTCCAAAACGTTTGCACCATGATGAAGACAACCCAATTAAGTGATGACGCAATAAGGCTAAGGGTCATTCCTTTTACCTTATGTGACCTAGCCGAGAAGTGGCTATACAGCACCGCATCACATTCCATTAGAAATTGGGACGAGTTTGTGAGAGCTTTTCTGAAAAAGTTCTATCCTCATCACAAAACTGCTAGAATCCGAAACGAGATTATACAATTTTCACAGCTTCCTTCCGAACCATTTTGGAAGTGTTTCGAGAGATTTAAAGACCTACTTGTTCAATGCCCTCATCATGGGATAGAAAATTGGCAACTTTGCCAAACATTATACGAGGGATTGAACGCAGCAACAAAGCAGTTGCTAGAAACAATATGTCAAGGTCATTTTCTCTCCAAGTCTAGCGACGAAGCTTGGCAGTTTCTTGAGGACCTAAGTGGGCAAACAATTCAATGGGAGAGTACCAAGACCACATCATCTTCTTCAGTTGGTCAATCTAGGGCAGGCATACATCAAATAGATATGTCGATAGCTATGAAGGCCGAGATGGCCTCACTTATGAAAAAGCTAGAAGCCATTGAGACAAAAATCTCATCGTCTTCTCCTGCCCCTCCTCTACCCACACGAACTGTTTGTGCTTGTTGTTCTAATCCATCGCATTTAACCGAAGAGTGTCCTTATAATGCACCTATTCAAGGACAGGATCAAGTCAATGCTGCATTTCAGCAACGACAAAGAAATGATCCGTACTCTTCGACATACAATCAGGGGTGGAGGAGTCACCCAAATTTCGCTTGGAACCAAAATCAACAAGTCCAAGGAAATAACAATTTTCAAAGACCTCCTCCTCCACAACAACAACAAGCACCTTCACAAACTCAAAACCAGCAACCTTTCCAACAACAACCTTATGCAAATCAAACGAACAACTTGGTTCAACCAAATGAGGATAAGGTTATCTCGCTCGAAAAAAGTCTAGATGCATTTCTTAAGCAAACTACAGAATCCGCAGCAAGATTTGAAAGTTATGTTCAATCTTTAATGAATAACAATACCTCACACGATCAAAGTATCAAATCTATTGAGGCACAAATTGCACAATTAACTGCTGTGTTGAACGAGAGAGAAAAGGGAAAGCTTCCATCTCAACCATTGCCCAATCCCGGTCACACACAAAACGCATATCACAATCACAATATAAATGCGGTGACCACGTTGAGATCCGGAAGAGAGTTGCAAAATAATGTGGGAACTAGTGATGACATCCCCGCCGGTGGTTCTTTTTCCCCTTCTTCATTTTCTTCACTTCCTTCTTCACCTTTTTCTTTAGAGCCTATTCTCCACCCTTCACACGGCTCTACTTCTCCTGACTCGAACGGACTCATTTCTCACAACACGAACACATCCACACTGGGATCCGTTCCTACTCCACATTCTACTCCACAGACTTTTGACTCAACAAATTTTCAGAACGCTCCATTCCCAAACAGGTTGAGTCCTAATAAACCAAATACACAAGTGGAGAAGATTGTGGAGATATTTAAGTAGGTTAGCATAAATATACCTCTCTTGGATGCTATCCAACAAGTCCCTTCATACGCGAAAATCTTAAAGGGCTTGTGCACCTCGAAGAGAAAGGCATCTCAAGTACCCAAGAAAGTGCTAGTGGCTAGTGCAGTGAGCAATGCTATTAACCACCATCAAACCTTACCCCAAAAACGAAAGGACCCCGGCTGTCCTACTATTTCAATCACAATTGGGGATAAGACAATTAATCGAGCACTTCTAGATCTTGGGTCTAGTGTTAACCTGATTCCCTACTCCGTGTACGAACAATTAGGGGTTGGAGAGTTGAAACCCACTCGTTGCACTCTCCAAATGGCTGATCGATCAATCACCTATCCAAGGGGCCAACTAGAGGATGTGTTGATCAAAGTCGGGGAATTCATATTCCCCGTTGATTTTATCGTTATGGATACACAACCTGTTGCTAACCCAAGAAACCAAATTCCGGTGATTCTTGGTCGACCATTTTTGGCCACTTCCAATGCCGTAATAAAATTGTCGCAATGGCTCCATGACTCTATCCTTCGGAAAGAGGTCTAGTGAGTTCAATATTTATAAGATGGGAAGTATGCCCCCCATACCTAAAACTAGTACACGAGAAGTTTCCTCTATTCACGAAATCACGCAGGAGGACTGCGAGCTTGAAAGATTTCTATTTGATGAAAACAGTTTTGACGCCACTAGTGCGTCCCTCCTTGAGCCTACTACCGTTGACACAACCGATGTTGATTATGAATGTTTCACTTTTTCGGATGACGACGACTCACAGCCCGAATATGAGTCTTTTGAATTTTTGGATGAGTTAGTCGAACCATCCGAATCGGTTGTTTGCAGTGATTTCGAACCTGTGTTGGAGTCCTTTAAGTTCGAGATAGATTCCGCAATGATTCTTACGCCTCCGAAACTCGAACTAATGTCCTTACCGCCTCACCTTAAATATGCTTACATGGGTGAGAATAAGACTTTTCCCATTATCATATCAGCCTCTAGCCTTCGAGCAAGAGAACGCTATTTTAAAAGTCTTACAAGATAGGCGACAAGTTTTCAGTTGGACTATGGCGGACATCGAGGAGATCAGTTCCCTCATAATTAAATATCATACACAATTGATGGATGATGCCAGGTCACTAGAGGACCCACAGGAACATCTTGGGGGTATTGTGGTGAGTCAACCTCCTCCCTTAGAAGTTGAAATACCCCCATTTCTTTTAATAAGGTACGAGAATGCCAACACTCCACTGATTGCTAATCATTTACATTCTCGTTTCGATGCATCACCATCACCTGTATATTTACCTCCACACCTCCCATACCACTACTTCTATCTTCCCCAATTCTTTGCGGACCACCACAACTTATTCTTCCACCAACCAATACGTTTTACTGATAAATTTTTCAAATGGTTGGTGTTGACTTTTGGTCGATGCAAAGTTTGGCAGTAATGTCTAACATAGTTTAAATGAAGTTTGGGGGAGGGTCTTTTTGTGTGTGTGTGTGTGTGTATATATATATATATATATATATATATATTTTGTTTTTCTTAACAATAAAAAATTATAAATAAATAAACAGGGGAATGCCGGTATTTTGACCCTCTTGGTCTAGCATGACAGTGAGGACACTGTCAAGTTCAAGTTTGGGGGTATGCTCGGTACGTCTTCTTCCTTCGCATTCATTTGTACATATTTTTGCATTTTCATACTTATTTAAAAACCCAGAAAAATTTGAAAAATTATAAAAATTATTGTATTCAATTTTAGCTAATTGACTTTAGTTTGACAAATAGGTCAACTAGCTAGGAATAACTAGATCTTAGACTTAGTGAATTAAAAACCCTAAAAATAACATTCTTTAAAGTTTAACGGTAGAAATTATATGCCCTGTAGTTTATTTAGAAATAGGCAAATTTTGGGTTCACTTCTTGAGCTAAGTCGAAACAAGGGAAGAGTATTGATGTTCTTATTAGAATATAAGTTTGAAAAATAGTTTCTAGCTTAAGTCTAGATTCTGAAAACGTATACCCTACAATTTGCACAATCACGCACCTTGAAACTTGGAATAGTAGAAGAGACCTTGAAATGCTCTTGTCTAAAGTCCTTAGTACAATGAAAAAAAAGTGAATAAAGAAAAAAAAATGAACACTGGTTTTTGTGATTACTTAAGGCTGTAAAAATAGAAAAATATTTAGCAAGGGTGCCTTATCACCTAGTGCCTTAGACCAACTGGTTTGGGAGTCACTGCTAAAGCCTTGGGTGTTGCAAGACTAGGAAGTACGCTGTAAAGTGCAAACGCATTTTGTAATCGGTCATTGGTACCTCAAGAAGTATTAACGGTCGCATGAAGGATGTGTAAGCAAATTTCATTTAAAAATTCACTAATTAATAAGTACTTTGGACAACGGACAAGGGGTTGATTGCTTAATTTGAATTTCCAAGTGTAGGGGTGACCTATACACACACGTAGGGGTATGTGATTGGAATTTAGATAAGAGAGAGGAATGAAAGATAAAATTTGTATCTTTAATAGAGTTGATAGAAAATTCCTAAGTGGAGATGGAAACCCTAGAAGGAAAACTTAAGAGATGCCGAAAGCTAAGTAGGTCTACATAACATATATTATCTTAAGTTAAATAATGAGGAAGTGTGAAGAATATGGGTGGATAATTTACGGGTCGACGATAATAGAATTCCTTGTGAGAAGACCTAATTGGAAAACAAAAGTCAATGGGCCAAGTTGATAGGATTTTGTGGGTGTAATCCGCTGAAAACCCTCAGGAGACAACACTCCTCCTACTGAGGACACCTAGAGGTTTAACGGCTTGTTGCACGTGCTCAGTGCAATCGCGTTTCCCTGTGAAAGTGCGGTTAAGATTTTAGTGAATAAAACAATAAGTTTGCTCGAGAACGAGCAAAAGGTAAGTTTGGGGGTATTTGTTCAGACCATAATATTGCCTTTATCATTCCCCTATTCTTATCCGTTTTAGAAATAAACAGGTACTCTTGACGCACTTTTGTTACATGTTACAGGATACAGGGCTTGGATGCGAATACAGTGAAAAAGACACAAAACAACAGAAAAAGGGACTTTTGACCAACAATTAGACGGATCTCAGTCAAGCCCAGTTCATATGGGTGCAAGACAACGCAAGTCAAGGTGAAACGGTTAAAAGACCAATACAAATCTTCACTGAAAATCTGGAGAAGATTCAGAAGTCCAACAGAGGAAAGAAATATAAAAAGACAAAGCCCAAGAAGCCAAGAAAATAACCCCAAACTTTGACAACCCAACTCCACAGTTTGGCCGCGGAACCGCGGCCAAACCTAGCCTGGTGCCGCGGTTCCGCGGCCTTACAGAGAGCTTGTCGGTGGAATTTTGGTGCGTCGGTGCAGATGTTAGGATTTTCAGGGGTCAAATCTGTAATTGTGCATGTGCGAGAGTCTGTAACCCTAGGTTTCCTATTTTCCTATAAATTGTAATTTTAGATCTGTAAAATGTTATGCCTCTTTTCAATCAATAAAATTCAGAATTTCTGAGAGAAAAAAATTCAGATATGTTCTTCTTGTTTGGAGGGAGCCGTCAATCTAGTAAGTATTTTATTTCTGTTCTTTTAATTATAATGTTTTCTCATCCCCTAATGAGCGAGTAGTCTCCTCGCTTGTTAGGGTTAGCCTTAGGGAAAGGGTTGAGAGATGAGATCTCTCACCCCTTTCAATGCCACTTTAACCTAACGAATTAGAACTCCACGCATACGAGCACAACCGCTCCCTGCGGCATCCTACCCATCGAGGTAACGATGAACCGTAGTATAAAGGGCCGGTTGCGCGCGTTTTCCGTGGGGGTTAGGGTGATTATCAATAAAGGAGGGATACGAATCTAGAGGAAGAAACATCTTCCCAAAAGATTCGTATCCACTTTATTGATAATTAACTTAACACCTAATAGATCTAAAAAAAGTAGGCATTGAAAGCGGTGATGAAAAACGTTAATCTCCAAAACTTCCCCTAAGCCTAACCCTAGCAAGACTTTTAATTAGATTAATTAGATCTAGTTTTCATAGATTGTTATAAACCAACCAAAACGACAAATTGAATCAACTCGTTAAAACACATAAAAGGAATTTACCCGTCTCTGTGGATCGACCCGTACTCACCGGCTAGCTGCAAAGCGATGCCGTTTCTGATTGCGGTAAATACAAGTTTTGACACTAATCAAGCATTTTGATGAGAGAAAAACAATAGTGAGATAATGCTATACCTCCACTCTCCATTACTAGCAACTTTGGAGTGTCGGTTGTCTCGCTTGGCGAGGTTGAAGCTTGGGCCGTTTCCCTCGGGTGGATCATCATGTCACGCCCCGCTTTCCAAAATACGGAATACGAGGGGTTGACAAGGCCAGCCATGCTCCTACGGTCAAGGAAATATCCTGCCGTAGTCACACTTCGGCTTCTAGCTTTACGTGATAATCAATAAACAATGCACAGGTAATGAGAAATGCAGTATATAAATCAAAACAAGTACAAAAGAACTAACTAGATGGAGATCAAGAGAGTGTGGTTCTGGGTAGATGATCAAGGTGTCCCCGATGTACGTCTGGTCCCGGTCCAAGCTAGATCCACTCCTCACTCTGAGCATGCATACCCAAGTCGTCAGAGCGACACGATAGCAATATATATATATGGATACGAATGGTAACTCGTACAACAATAATGAATATGTAACAGTAACTCAAGAGAGTAAAGGCGTGAACATGAAGTAGCCAATGCGGGTGTCTAATAGAGCAGGTGAGTAGTAAAGCAGTAACATAGTATGTCAGGTGTGTTGAATCAGTAAGCAATGCATATCAATATCACTAACCCTTTCAGTCTCTAAGTCTCACTGTATAGGTCACTAAGCCTATCGTCAGTCCAAGTGTGAGAGTCAACCACTCGTGAGTATCCCCCACCCAAGGGTAGGACCCAAGGGCAAGGGAACACGGGCCCGAGTCGCTCATAATAATCAGTGATATCCCTATATATCTCCATATATCTCCATATGTGCTGGCATGGGACTCCCGAGATTCTGTTGAACTCACACTCAAACTACCCCACACCCCGTGGTCTATATCAAACGCCAACCATAAACTCAAATACCAATCGGCCCATGACGAGTCTACACGAGAACTAAAGATAGGGTCTCCATCAAGCATGTACCGACTAATACCCAAGATAGATGGACTGTGTTTGGTGCCTTACCTGTGACACCCATACAAGTGCTTCTATAATTATCCCATACCAATTATAGTCAAACTTATACACGTCCCACAGACGTCGACAATGCAATAAATCAATAGGGTCCACGGATTGTGTACAAGTACGTGTCACTTTCACTTATCCATTCATGCTCAAACACTAACGTACTTTCCACAATCACCGCTAATACCTAACACTGGGTAATGCACATGATCACTAGGTTACCAATACAATGACATATATATGATGTGATGAGAAAACAGTATTTAAGGCATGATTAAGATGTCATCAGACGATGTCCTACCACTTGCATAATTCTTCATAATTCATACATGCACAATTTAGTGAAACAATGAACAGGGGATAAGTAGTATATTTGATTATCTATCTAGCAAATTTGGTTTCACATCAATCGGGTTTCAGGATCACTAGATATGGCCATTTCATTTTAAGCGTTCACTGCTGGAAATACAGTTTCAGAATCGGAAGTCCGTTTCGTAACGCATTTTAATCCCAGTTGGGATCGTATTTAGGCGACGCTATAGTTGAACGATATTTAGGGCTATCAGTTATGTTTCCACTGAAATTAGAGGATTAGCAATATATTATTTTGATAAGGAGTTATGGACAGATTATGTTCGATATGTAAAATCTGCTTCTGCAGAATTCAGCAAGACGTGTCGACATTGTAAAATGAACTAAAAATATCAACCGGTTGGGGAATCCAGTAAGACCAGTGGAGTAATAAATATAATTAAATTCCCTACGTGACGATATAGGGTTCCGTGCATTCTCTTATATGAACAGTGATGTACAGGGGTTTAGAAACAAGGGTTATCCTGGAATTCCATTCTGGACTGCAGTCCAGAATCATAATCCACCACAGTTATTTCTGTCATAGTGTACTAAAATTCCATGATCAATAATATTTCACAGTAGGTTAACCAGTTAGATTCGTTAAGAGACATCGAACGCTAAAATCCGGTTTATACACAATTTATTATAAATTTTACGGTTCAGCATGTTCAGAAAATTTCAGAATTCAAAGTGATTATTGAGATCATCATTTCCAATGTGAAACGACCGTGGTTTTCCCCCAAATTACCACAGTACAACAGTATACAGTAGAAGGGTCCAAGGGTCACAAGTTCCGCCATTTAAGGATAGGTTTCCATTTAGAATCTAATATCAAATACTCGTTTATATGTAAAGTGATCAAAGTTTCGATAATGTCAGGATATAAATGATTGTGTATAACAATAGTAGCATGTAAAGAAAGTGGAAATCACTTGCCTTGGTCGCTTGATATGCAAGCGACGCTGCGGCAGGGTTTGTCCCAACACACGGGACGGCGCGATGCTGGATACGGCGAGCAGCGCGAGCGCGGTACGCGGTGACCCGGTACTGGACACGGTGGCGACGCGGGCTTGATACGGCAGTGGGCGAGGTCCTAGCTCGGTGCGTGGCACGGCACGACATGGAACTGGGCCTGGTGACGCTGCGGGGGTGACGCTGCGGGCGCGACGCGGTGCTGGGCCTGGTGACGATGCGGGCGCGACGCGGTGCTAGGCCTGGTGATGACACGAGCGCAACACGGGACCTGGTCCGGAGGTGGGCACAACGCGACACAAGCGTGGCACGGTAACTGGGCACGGGGCGCCACACCCGAGTGGGTCTGCGGTGACACGGTGCTAGACTCGGAACGGGTACGAGTCGTGGCACAGTGTGACACGACGTGGCACGGAGCTGGGACACGGCATGACACAGGCACGGCACGGGGCCGGACTTGGCCCGGGGTCGAGTTCTTCGACAGCGACGGCTTGGCTCGGTGGTGACGACGGGGCTCGCTGGAGATAGTAGCTGCAGGGGCTCGGGTGGCACTGTCGCCAGCAGCAACGTCGTCGGAGGCAGGTGACGGCTCAGGGGCAGCCACAGAGACGCACGGTGGCATTGGTGGGGCTGGTGGTAAGAAGGGAGAGAGTGGGTAGAGGAGCGCGCTCAGTTGGCAGAGGTCGGAAGTGAGTTGGGGTCGCCGGTGGTTGAAGGTTAGGTTGAGAGGGGGTCGCCGGGGGAAGTTACGACGATGGGTGCGGGGTTCGAGGGTGCAGGCGAAGGCCGGGATGGGCGTGCAGGGAAGTTCGGGCTCGAGTGAGGGGTGCTCGGTTGGGGGGTGAGTTCTGGAGAGAAGAGAGCGAGGGAAGAAGGATGAGGTGGTGTAGTCATCGTCGTCGTCGAGGGCGGCGAGGGCTCGGCAGTGGGTTTGGGTGAACGAGAGGAGATTTGAGAGCGAGAGTGATGAGGGGGAGGGAGTTAGAGGAACGAGGGTGAGTTTGAGAAGGGTGCGCGGTCGTGGGAACGTGGGCGACAAGGGCGAGGCGTCGGCGACGTGGGGTCGAGCGCGGAGACGTGAGGGAACGTGGGTTGTGAAAAAAAAGGTGAGCGGGAAAGTTTTTACCTGTGGAAGAAGGGTTTAAACGGGTCGGGTCTGGGAGTCGGGTGCGGGTAAGGGCTAAGGAAACGGGTTGGGCCGGCTTAATTCATTTGTTTTTATTTCTTGATTTTTTTTTGTTTTGGCTGGGCTGAGTTTGGGGTTTTGGTGGGAATGGGCTGGGCTTTGGTAGTTTGGGGCACGGGCTAGGGGGTTTGGGCCGGGGAATTTAATTTAAAAGGAAAGAAATGGAGTTGGGTTAATATATATATATATATATATATATATAGTTTTAGATTTTGGGCTTTGATTTTAAAGGTTCAGAAAGATTTAAATACGACAAATCTAGCAACCAATTTCCTACGAAATTACGAGGAAAAGGAAAAGGGAAAATATAGAAAAATAACAGAGAGAGTGGGCCGGCTCAGGTTGGGTATTAAATGGAAGATAGAGAATTAATGAAATTGGGGAATTAATTTGTGTATGTTAAGAATTGGGTTGGGTTATGAGGAAATGGAAAATATAAAAGAAATAGGTAATAGGGTTTTGGTCTAGTTTAGGGAAAAGTAATAAAAGGGAAGATGGAAGTGTGGTTAGGGATTTTGGAAAAATAAAGGGAGAAAATAAAAAGGGTTTTAGATAAATTAGGGTTAGGTAATGTTATAATACTAAAAGTAATAATTATAAAATAAATAAATTTTAAGGGTAACAAAAATATACGGATATTGGTATACGAAAGAACTGGGTATTACAATCGTAGATGGAGGAAGACCGGCAACCAAACTCGATCCGCGACCACTAGGAGCTTGGGATGATGGTTGAAGACCCGAAGGACTTGGTTCATTCGGTATAACCACTCCTAACTCTTTTTATAGCTTGCTAGTATAGGGTTTAGGGTAGATCCGGGCATCGGGTTGTGGTAGCGCCAGTTTAGAAAAATTTTGTTTCACATTTGGCCACGGTTTGATGGCCGGGACGCTGCCGTAACCTAACATGGTATCAGAGCCAACCCTTAAACCCTTAGCTAGCTAGTTTAGACGATGTTAAAGTATCGAAACCGAAACAACCCTGAAACAGTACACTGCATATTCCAGGTTTTGTCGTTTTTTTCAGAGTCTTCAAAAAAAATTTAAGCAATTGCATAAGACTACTTGAGTGACCACTAGAACACACCACAAAGACAAGCCCAAACCGGCGGATTTGGCCTGATGAGATTTCTTAAAAAACGGGTGTCGCCGGTTTTTTAAAGGAGTTTGGGCTTGAGATTTTTGGTGTTTTCTTGTCTCTGGAATACTGGTGCAGTGGTATTGTTTGTTTTGCCCATTTTGGATATTATGTTATCTTTTCTTCATGGGAAATTCGGGGTGTTTCGAAGTCGATAATTTAACACTGTTTAAATGTTTACAGCACATGCATTACTATATGCGACCATGAATGTCATTAGAGCGGTACAACTCGTCTAATTGCTATATGTTCTTTTAGACGAGTTTGCGAACGTAACATTCACGTTGATGTTCTGTGTTGTGCTGTGTTGTGGTTGGATTTGTCGTGGTGGATAGCCTGGATGCAATGGTAGTACAGTTTGGTTGTATTTGTACATTTGATATTGCGGGGCGAGCGTCCGACATGTGGACTGTCGTCGCTGCCAGTTTGTACATTATTTGTTTGGGACACGTCCGGGTTGAGCTCGATGTCACCCTTGTACGTATTATTTTCTTTTCTGTACTAGGATTACCCCGTGGTGGAGTGCATGAATAGCCGGGTTCTAGAGGGCAACAGGTCTGCATATCATGGCGTTGAGACGGAGGGGACCTTACTCTAGAATTGGCGGGCTATTCGCCGCACTCGTAGGGGGTATAGGTTGACCCATGGAGGGGTGCTCAAGTTACCGGATTCCGTGAAGTGTTGGGTGAACCATTCACGTCGTTGATTGGGGTTGCCTCACTTCTGGTTTTAGAGGGAAACTTGCCACGCTCATAGGGGTCTAGGTTTTCATTGCACAGGCTATCCACACGACCCGGGGAACGTCGGGTTTTCATTTGCGGCTCAAAGGAAACCCGGGGCTCCTAAATTATCCGTTATTCTGTGATGTTTCTGTGATGTTGCTTATATCATGCCTGGGACGAATGTTATATATATATATATATATATATATATATATATATATATATATATATATATATATATATACACACACACTAGTAGATGTTGTATATGTTTTGCACCCGCACTAGTCCAGTCCCCGCTCTGTCGTTAGTTAAGTAACCTAACGGATGATGACAGGACCCAGTGGTGAATGCGGATGGCATATACGTACATCATATTTTCGTTCTTTTCTTGTGTGATTAATTGATGGGAATGTGTTGTTTTTTATCAATGCAAGCATAAAACAAACCTATATATGATGTTGTTGGAACCAAAATTTTTAAAAACTGACATTACAGACGTTCTCTTTTACTTTGCACGGTGGTATTCAATTGGGAATATCCAGCACCTCATTCGATGAGGCAAGGGCCGAGATCCCTTCATCGGGAGTGATCCCTTGGGCAGAAGTTTGCGTCAACGTAATAACTTTACTATAGTCGATTCTTTTGCTTTGCATCGTGGTATTCAGTTTGGAATATCCTACACCACATTCGATGAGGAAAGAGCCGAGATCCCTTCACCGGGAGTGACCTCTATAGCAAAAGTTTGCGCCATTATATATTTGTAAAACCACTCGGTTCCTTCAACGATATCAAGTTCATTACGTTAAAAGTTTTTCTCCAAAAACCAGCCGTAGCCCTCCGTCATTTCAGATTAGTATTATTTAGTATCCGTACTGCGTTTGTTGACCTAGTCAAGGCGCAGTGTACAGTAGCTCGGTGGTACTTTTCTGTGCATTGTAAATGCGATTGGTAAGGACAGTCGTGCGGCCTTGTTGACCTAGTCAAGGGCACGTGAGGGTGGGTTTAATGCAATCAAAAAAATGACGGGTTGAATTTGACTAGCGGTTTATAGTTTGTTGACCTAGTCATGGTCATAAATCGTTAGGGGTAAAAATCGCATCGGGAGTTTCAAACATACAGGAAACTTGCCAGGCATGTGCATACCTTCTGGAGTGTGGTGACTTGAGTGGCTTCCATCAAGTTATCATGCGATGATAGTTGGATCCCGATTCCCACTGATGAGTAGGATTACTTCTCGGGTGATTTTAGATGATCTCGACTGATTCTCCTTTTGGGTTTGGAGGAGAATTCGAGAAAACAGTGGAATACATCCTGATTAGATAAAATGATTAACCATTCTGATCTAGGTTAGAGTGCACTGTTCAGTCGAAAATATCGCACTTTTGATATGACATTTTCCTTACTATTCTTAAATATCTAAAGGTGTTTATTATAAATATAACACATATGAGGGTTTATCTGTAAAAATAATATTTTCATATGTTTATATATTATAATTAACATTATGAAGGAAAATATATGCATAAAATATTTATATAATATTTTGATAATTTAAATATGCATATCATATCAAATATCCTTAATCAATATTCTTAAAATATAATATCATATCAAATTGGTTAGGATAATATCACAAAAATACCAAATATTACTAACATTATTCTTTAAGATATGGTGCAAGCTTTGGCTCAGGTCAGGAGATCGTGATGTTGAGATGTCGGAAATAAAAAATCTGCCGAAATATTAAAGAAAATCGAAGAATCAATACTGGCAGAAACTCAGGAAATATTTTCAAGTTCCAGACATCAACTAAATCTCCATGTGTTACAAGAATAAAGCCCCAGAAATTTGCACCCAAGATCTCACCAACAAACTGCACATCCACGGCCAAACCATGCAATATGCGGCGGATCCGCGGTCGATTCACCGAATCAGGAGTTAGGATTTTCATGTTAGATTTGCTACAACTAACCCTAATTCTGGGGATCTTTGGTTTCTGGTTTTGGGGCTATATAAAGGACCGAGGGCTAAACTTAGAAATCATCAATCTTTTACACAAGCTAATCACCGTCAAAGAATAAGTGATCCAAGACAGGTCCAAGATTCGACGTGATAAAGCGACGTGAGATTCGACGGAACTTTTACATCCGACAAGGCAGAGATCGAGAGCAACTTCTTCCACCTCTTGTAATCTAAACTTGAAGTTTGTACTTGTGAAGTTGATTAATAAAGGTATAACTTTAGTTTAATTAGTTGAATTATTTAGTTACATTATGAATTTCATCTCTGTCCATTCTTCTATCTCCATCATGCGAGAGTAATTCTCCGCTTGATAGGATTTATAGGATTATGGTAGAACAATAGATGAGAAAATATTTTAACTTCTTTTAAGTCTTATGAAATTTATAAACTTTAGCAAAATAAATGTTAACATCCTTATCGGGCGAGCTACCAATTTATTACTAATCTCGACCGCAATTTGAGATTATATTAACAATTGTTTTGTTAAGGGCTGGATATGAATAGAGATCAATGAAAGGACAAGGGTCAATAGTGGGGAAACCCTAGTTTCTTCCAAGAACCCTAATCCTCATTCATCACTATCTATCTAGTATTAAATCTATCAATAGATAAAAGGAGTAATTTTTATTAGTCATCCATTACTACTAAATCCGAACGAACCCTACAAGCATTCTTCTTATAAAATCTACATCCGTATTTAAATTAGATCTGTATTCTACATCCGTGTTTGACGTAGATCTAGATTCTATAACTATTCTTCACTATTATTTATTCTTCTTCATCTTCCTAATCAATACATCTAAAGAAAGATTAAAAGATTCCACATATCCCTGAGGACGACCCGTACTCATCTCGGTCTAGCTACACGCGACACCGTTATTGATTGCGGTTACTACACACACTTTTTTAAATACAGAATCAATCAAATGGCGTCGTTGTCGGGGATATGTGCGTAATTTTTTATTCTTACTAGTCGTGTTGAATTCTTATTCAATCTATATCATAAAACAAAACAAACTACATCTTGCATATTTAACGATTAGTGTGCGATTTTTGCGAGGGAATCTGTAGTCACTATAGCGAGGAGATAAGGATTCAGAGATATTCATCAAAACCCAGAGAAGCAAGGGAGGTCACCGTAGCAAAAAGTTTTCAAAGAACTCTCAACTCCACGGCGGAACCGCGGCACGAAGTGCGTTTTGGCGGCGGAACCGCGGCGGTGTTGGTGAGTCAGGGCTTCAATTTTCTTTGGTATCTTTTCTATCTCTTTCTCTCTCCTCTGAAAAATCCAATAATATATTTTCTGCAAGATTCTTTGCAAAATATCGCCGCTTAAAAATCTTTTTGCGAGTTTTGTTTTGCGGTTTGTTTTTGCATATTTTAATACGGACATTAAGGGGCAAAGTCCAAATTCAGATTAGGTGAGGATTTCATCACCCTTCCTAAGCCCCACAAATCACAAAACCAGCATCTGCATTACCCTACATTAATTAAAAAATATCTAGACCAAGACTCTAAGGACCGTCGCGTTCAATAAGGACAGAGGAAGGTCGTGGGTAATCTATTGCTTATCCGCATTACTTTTGTGGTGTCTAGGCAAGTGTGTCTAAGGCAAGTAGTTACTTAATTAGGCCCGCTATTTTCGGTGATTCGTATAGCGGATACCTCCCACTTACCTGGCACTTACCTGTCCACAAGAGTGATAAAGAGGTGGTAGAGAATTGATCCTGCGGCTTGTCCTTTGGAAGTCTAGGAGCGGTCTAGAGACTTGACCTAGGTAACCTTAGTTTTAGGGTTGTGTGTGCAATTTTTTTGTGGTTTGTCTCACATCCGACATTTTTCAAAACAAACCAATTTTTAAGTTCTCACACGCTGCCACGTGCGCTAAACCCGCTTAGTGCATGTTCGGGTGGACATGAGATTCTAGTGGCCGTCTTGTCCGCGTTTCTGCTATCGACTCCGAAGTCAATACTTCATCATCTCCTTTTTCCTCTCCACCCACCACATCAACCGAGATGGACGGTTCCCCATCAGATTTTACCACCACTATCCTGCCACCACCCGTCGGTGCACAGAATCCACCGTGCATCTCTCTCCAAGAAAGATGTTACCCCATG
Source organism: Agapanthus africanus (assembly GCA_030015575.1). Taxonomy (NCBI): domain Eukaryota; kingdom Viridiplantae; phylum Streptophyta; class Magnoliopsida; order Asparagales; family Amaryllidaceae; genus Agapanthus; species Agapanthus africanus. The sequence goes on along the minus strand of CM057337.1, from coordinate 71,449,816 downwards.
CACGGACCCCTTCCTACCTGTCTATCTATTCCACCAGCCAAGATGGGGATAATTTTGAAATTAAACCCCACTTCATCAAACTGTTGCCCAAATTTCACGGGCTTGAATCCGAAGACGCATACGTTTTTATAAACAAATTCGAAAACGTATGCGCAATGATGGGCACGTCATAACTTTCTGTGGATGCTATGAGATTACGTCTTCTCCCTTTTACTTTGTGCGATCTAGCAGAAAAATGGCTTTATAACATTGCCGCACATTCCATCGCAAAATGGGATGAATTCATTGTAGCATTCCTTAAGAAATTTTATCCCAATCATAAGACCGCCCGCGTTCGAAGCGAAATTAACCGGTTTACCCAACTTCCCAATGAACCATTTTGGAAATGTTTTGAACGGTTTAAGGATCTTCTTTTACAATGCCCTCATCACGGAATCAATAGATGGGATCTTTATCGTATTATATATGAGGGTGTTGATCTAACAACAAAGCTTGGATGGTGAAGATGCTCCCTTATCCTGGCTATTCTAGCTTCAGTTCAAAACATATGCTTGAAACCATGTGTCAATGTCATTTCCTGTCTAAAGATGATGGTGAAGCTTGGCAATTTTTGGAAAATCTCGCTGAACAAACCCTACAGTGGGAAAGCGTTAGACCTGCATCGTTTAGGAGAGGTATCCATCAGCTCGATATTTCCATTGCAGTGAGAGCCGAAATAGCCGCGATATAAAAGAAACTCGATACTATAGAAAACAAAGTCTCTTCAGCCCCCCTAAACCAATTTACGCTCCCCAAAACTGTGTGTGGTTGCTGTTCCAACCCATCACATCTAACGGAAGAATGTCATTTGAATCCACCGTTTCAAGGTCAAGAACAAATTAATGCTACTTTTCAGCAACGACCTCGAAACGATCCTTATTCTTACACATATAATCAGGGATGGAGGAATCATCCGAATTTTGCTTGGAACCAAAATCAAAAGCAGTTCCAAAGCAATTATCAAAGACCTCCTCCACAGCAACAGCAACCACACCCACAGAGTCAGCACCCCTTTCATTCGCAACCTTTTCAAAATCCAGCCAACAATTCTACACCTTATAATAATTCTTTCCAAACGGCCAGTAACGAAAACTCATCTGCACTCGAACGAAGCGTGGATATGTTTATTAAACATTCCATGCAATCGACGGATGAAATAAAGTCTTATATCCAATCATTAACACAGACCACCACCTCCCATGGTGAAAGTATAAAATCAATAGAGGCACAACTTGCACAAATAAATACTGCGATGAGTGTGAGAGAAAAAATGGAAACTTCCATCTCAACCTATACCTAATCCTAGCCACTCACAAAGTTATAATGTGAGTGTTGTTACCACGTTGAGATCAGGGAGAGTGCTGAATAACCAAGTGGGTGAACAGGTTGATGACGTTGATGATATTAATGATACCCCGGCTTCTACTTCTTCTCCTATTTCGTCTAGTTCACCACCTTCTTTCGAGCCATTTCTCCGTTTTTCCCAAGGCTCGAACACTCAGCCCACTTCCTCGAGTCAACCTAAAACAATCCCAACTCCAATTCTGGGATCCATTTCATCCCCACAATCCTCTCTAATGTTGGACCCAACCCTTATTGATAAAGCACCTTATCCAAACAGATTCAGGGGAAACAGACCAAGTCCATAAATGGAGAAGATTGTAGAAATTTTTAAGCAAGTTAAGATAAACATTCCTCTCCTAGATGCTATTCAATAAGTTCCGTCTTATGCAAAAATTCTAAAGGAATTTTGTACTAGGAAGAGAAAAACTCAAGTGCCTAAAAAAGTTTTCTTAGCAAGTGATGTAAGCATGCTTTTACCCAACAACTACCCAAGAAACGAAAGGACCCCGGAAGTCCTACCATATTTATTTCTATTGGGGGTAAAGATATCAATCGTGCTCTACTCGATTTAGGCGCTAGTGTTAACTTGCTTCCGTATTCTGTGTATGAGCAATTAGAGATCGGAGAGTTAAAACCGGCGCACTGCTCTCTTCAGATGGCCGATCGATCTATCACCCAACCTAGGGGTGAGCTAGAGGATGTGTTAATCAAAGTTAGGAAATTTATATTCCCTGTGGACTTTATCGTTATAGATACACAACCTGTAGCGAACCCAAGAAACCAAATTTCGGTGATTTTAGGTCGGCCTTTTCTTGCGACTTCTAACGCAATAATCAATTGTCGAAACGGCTCTATGACCCTATCCTTCAGGAAGATATCAATTGAGCTTAACATTTACAAGTTGGGAAGTGAACCCTCCGAACCCTATGCTCAAGTATTATCTGTCGAAGCGATAAATTTGGACAGCAGCGAATTTGAACAGCTTCATGATTTTGATCTTGACTCCGCTAGTACGTTGTTGTTTGACCCTACTATTTGTTATACACATACGGACACTTCTATCGAGCTGTCCTGGTCAACATCTAATGCTGAATATGAACCTTTTATGGAGTCCGAGTATCATCCCGTTCTTTCCGATGAGATTATTATTCGGGATATCGATGAAACCTTTGAAAAAAAATTCGCTGAAGAACTCGCATTCTTAGAAAACATGGGTGTTGTGATGAATCAATCTCAACACAAAGAAGTTGAACCACCACCCCTTCTTCTCATTAATAACAAGAATGCGAGTAATCCACCATCATTGTTTCGTCTCTATAAACCGAGACGTAAACACGTTCTATTCCACCCCTTATCCCCTCCGCATTTCTTCACGTCGACAGGTGACATGTTCTTCTACCAACCAGTGCGTAACATCGATAAAATATTTGAATGGTTGGTGTTGACTTTTGGTCTTTTTAAAGCTTTACATAGACCAATAACTTTAACCCCCCTCATAATTTTAAATGCTTAATACGATTTTACTCAAGTTTGGGGGGAGAGATATATTTTGGCTCTTGAAAGAAAAAAATTTACAAAATTGTGAGCCAAAAATAAGTTTGGGGGAGGATTTCACTTTCATTATTTCTTGTCCCCGTTACTTTTCCTCCCAAGTCTACAGTTTTTTTTAAGCTTGACAGATGACATCAGTGGGGACACTGTTGCAAACAGGTTTGGGGGAGGTTTTTGCTTATTCACGTATTATTTTGCACCATACTATATATAAGCAAAAAAATAATTGATAATGAAAGTTTGAAAGTGAAAATTTACATATGAAAGATAATAATAGTTTGAGAAAAGCAAGAAAGTTAGATATTTTTTTAAACGAAACTAGTAATAAGTAGTTATGAGCCGTTGTCCCAAGGGTTAGTAAGATTAAAGAAATTGCTAATCTGAGAATAAAAATAAGTCTGAAAAATAGTCTCTATTCTTGAGGCCAAATATTTGAACGTTGATACCCTACTATAGGCACTTACACACATCTTGAAACTTGAGATAGTAAAGGATAACTTGAAATGCTCTTGTCTAAAAGCCTTAGTATGAAATAAAAAAAAAGTATAAGTGGTGAAGAAAAAAATAAACACTAGTTTTGTAATTTCTTAAGGCAGCATAAAAAAAAGTATAGCGAGAGTGCTTTATCACCTAGTGTCTTAGACCAACTGGTTTGGGAGCCACTGCTAAGCCTCAGGTGTTGTAAGACGAGAAATTACGTCTAAATGCGCGAGCACATTTAGTAATCGGTTGGTTAGTATCTCAAGAAGTATTAACGGTCGCATGAAAGATGTGTGAGAAATTTCATCAAAAATATTCACCAGCTAAAAAATACTAAGGAAGATGGACAAGAGTATGATAGCTTGAATTGAATTCTCTAAGTGTAGAGATGTCTTTTACACACGTAGGGGTATATGATCAATATTTGGAGGAAAGATAGGGAGGAAAACTGCAGACGATGTTTTATTGAGGGATAATGTGATTTCTAATATCTTTTCATGACCGTTAAGATAGGGCTCATGGCAACTGAAAAGCTGGTGTAATTGGAAACTCTTATATTCAAGTTTTTTCTTTATAGTTCTTATCTTTGTATGTAATTTTCACTATCTTTCTTTTATTATATGATATTGTGGGTGTAATCCGCTGAAAACCCTCAGGAGACAACACTCCTCCTATCAGGGACACTTAGAGATTTAACAGCTTGTTGCACGTGCTCAGTGCAATCGTGTTGCCTACGAAAGTGTGCTACTTAGGTTTTTCTTTTTCTTTTTCTCCCTCTCTTGAATAAATAAGTTTGCTCGGGACGATCAAAGTTAAGTTTAGGGGTATTTGTTCAGTCGAAAATATCGCACTTTTGATATGACATTTTCCTTACTTTTTTGAAATATCTAAAGGTGTTTATTATAAATATGACACATATGAGGGTTTATCTGTAAAAATAATATTTTCATATATTTATATATTATAATTAACATTATGAAGGAAAATATATGCATATAATATCTATATAATATTTTGATAATTTAAATATGCATATCATATCAAATATCCTTAATCAATATTCTTAAAATATAATATCATATCAAATTGGTTAGGATAATATCTCAAAAATACCAAATATTACTAACATTATTCTTTAAGATATGGTGCAAGCTTTGGCTCGGGTCAGGAGATCGAGATGTTGAGATGTCGGAAATCAAAAATCTGCCGAAATATTAAAGAAAAATGAAGGATCGATACTGACAGAGACTCAGGAAATATTTTCAAGTTCCAGACATCAACTAAATCTCCATGTGTCACAAGAATAAAGCCCCAGAAATTTGCACCCAAGATCTTGAAGGGTTACTGGGCACACTAACAAGGCTCTACAAGGCATCGACCATGCCAAAATTAAATTTTTATGTGCCGAATAACACTAAGCAAGATCGTATACTAGAGTTTAGGTGAATCGAAAGGCAAGTAAACAACTTTACTCTAAGAGATCACGAAATACAACCTTGTAGATCGGTCCTCCACTTATTTAGATCCTTGATGAAGTCCCTTCGCTGCGATCGTGGTTCTCCCGGACCCGTGCATGGCTTCACGAGGCGAAAAGGTGCGACCTTGCTTGAAGTCTCCGAGGCCGAAGATGATCTACGTCGAGGGAATCCCGACTCAAGCTCCCACTTCACTAACTAGAGAATTAGTGAAGTAAACACCCTAAACTAAAGTGCTAGTCTAGTAGAGGATGGAGAAATAGGAAGTGGGTTCTCTTTAGAATTTTGTTTCTCACTTTGTTTCTCACTTTTGATCAAACCCTAGCAAGCTTTTCTTTTGAACTAAAGAAAGAAGATGATGAACAAAAGAAAAGAGATGAGGATTATCATCAAGTGAGTGTGCTAACCATGGTGAGTGAGTATCATATACTAACTCTTGTAGAGCCATAACCATAGCTAATTGATTATGGTTGGGTTAAAAGGAATCTAAGGTAAAGACAAAGCTAGTAGACTTTGTGAAAGCAAAGTAAGCTTCTACAAGCTTCATGCTCATTCCAAAACTCCACTAATTTTGTAATTATCTTAAATAATCATAACCCACCATAATACATAGAATGGTGTATGTCTCATACACACAAGTCAAGTGTATCATCAACCATGATACAATAATATAACACATTTTAACATATATCATATATATGTTAAAGTAGTGTACATGTGAGAAAAACCCTAAAGTGAACAAGTGTTAGTAAATGTAAATTAGTATATCTAATATACAATTATACACTTAATTATTAAATCAACACTTGACTTAATAATCCGGTCATATCTCATATAACCGGCTAACTTCCATTGTATCGACTTATCGAATCAACACTTGATTCGATAACCCGGCTATATCATATATAACCGACCGATACAAAAAGTCGCGAGAATAGAATACGGTATCACATACACGCATTATTCTCGGTCTTGCACATATCACATATGCGCTCCTATTTCGTTTTGCCTGAGCCAGTAAAACCTCTGTGTAGGACTCTAAAGACTCGTCAATACGCCTGCAGTAGGTGATGATCACATCACGCACCCAAAAGCCGTCAGCGGTACTAGCTAGATGTAACGGCTACCGGGTATTGAGCGATCAGAAGATCAGCAAGCAAGCCCGCTCCAACTTCTGTAAAAGCCAACCGGTAACACTTCCCGTACAGTCCGGTCTCCTCGTCTAATATGTCGCATATCAAGTCTAGGGGTGGTAAACGTCAGACCCCAATAACCGATAAGTCGTGCCGATGTGAGGCTCATAACGGGTCGAGAAACTACTGGTAACACTTACCAGTAAATTTCTAATCAGCCCTGGCCAGGGACTTCCCTGTTACGGCCAATCGAGCACAGCGCAACATCAACCCCCAATACCGGGAGAGACGAAACCCCTCCTATTGCTCATTGCCTCCATGTGACTCGGGACTGTACCCAAAAACCACCATTTTGCACGCCCTCATGGACGTGGTAAGGTGGACATCAAAGCACAGTGGGAATCACACAAGACTCTATGACGATCTCGGGTCTACAGACTAATCTGCACAAGTGTCACCAGAGAACCGCCATCTGACGTGAGGTATAATACCATCTGGGAGTTCTCGGCGAGTCCGTCCAGTGTACCCAGTCTCCACTGAGCGCCCATATACCATCTCTGATGTCAAACACCAATGGATATGGGATCATCCATCGCCCATCTCATGGGTCGAGAAGCGTATACGCTAGTCTACACTGGTATATCGATGCCCCGTCTCGATACACCCACGACTAGGGACCTTGAAGGATGTACTTATGGACTACTATGTCCCCACTAGTATGATCCGCATCATAGTCCAGGTAGTCAAGTACACATCCTAAGGGCTTTACCAACATGCAACTATAAGACAGTATAAAGAGACAAGTATACATGTTAAAGTAAAGAGCAACCAGATAGCATACTATCATGTCGAGCAAGAAAGTCCTCTCTATATATGTCCAAGCATCCAATATAATATATATCATCTGTACAATACTGGCCTCTAGGGCATACATACAACTAACAAATATCATCAACAAACCGCGGATCCACGGCCAAACCATGCAATATGCGGCGGATCTGCGGCCGATTCACTGAATCAGGAGTTAGGATTTTCAGGTTGGATTTGCTACAACTAACCTAATTCTTGGGATCTTTGGTTTCTGGTTTTGGGGCTATATAAAGGACCGAGGGCTAAACTTAGAAATCATCAATCTTTTACACAAGCTAATCACCGTCAAAGAACAAGTGGTCCAAGACAGGTCTAAAATTCGACGTGATAAAGCGACATGGGATTCGACGGAACTTCTACATCTGACACGGCAGAGATCGAGAGCAACTTCCTCCTCTTGTAATCTAAACTTGAAGTTTGTACTTATGAAGTTGATTAATAAAAGTAGATCTTTAGTTTAATTAGTTGAATTATTTAGTTACGTTATGAATTTTATCTCTATCCGTTCTTCTATCTCCATCATACGCGAGTAATTCTCCGCTTGATAGGGTTTGTAGGATTAGGGTAGAACAATGGATGAGAAAATGTTTTAACTTCTTTTAAGTCTTATGAAATTTATAAACTTTAGCAAAATAAATATTAACATCTTTATCGGGCGTGCTACCAATTTATTGCTAGTCTCGACCGCGATTTGAGATCATATTAACAATTGTTTTGTTAAGAGCCAGACATGAATAGAGATCAATGAAAGGATAAGGGTCAATAGTGGGGAAACGCTAGTTTCTTCCAAGAACCCTAATTCTCATTCATCACTATCTATCTAGTATTAAATCTATCAATAGATAAAAAGAGTAATCTTTATTAGTCATCCATGACTACTAAATCCGAACGAACCCTACAAGCATTCTTCTTATAAAATTTACATCCGTATTTAAACTAGATCTGTATTCTACATCCGTGTTTGACGTAGATCTAGAAACTATTCTTCACTATTCTTTATTCTTCTATTCTTTCTTTTTTTCAACACTTCTAAAGTAAGATTGAAAGATTCCACATATCCCTGAGGATGACCCGTACTCATCTCGGCTAGCTATACGCGACACCGTTATTGATTGCGGTTACTACACACACTTTACAGATCAATCATGCACACTGAGTGTTTCTTTTCTCTCTCTCTTTGGCAGCGACCATGGCCCGACCCTAAACTAAAACTCAAGAAAACCAAGTTAACCGAACCTTCTTAAAACACTTTGGCTTTTGCATTGTCATTTAGTCGCATAAATCATTGCCGCTCCTTCTTTCCCTTTGCATTTCTCCAGAACACTCCGTATCACTACGAAGATCCACATTTCTTGGATATTCCATCGTATAGTTACATACGAACTCGAAGGAACTTGTTCCAGATTCGAGGATTGATTCTGGTTCAGGAGAAATGGAATAGGATTACTCGGTTGTCTTTTCCCTTTACCTTCTCTCAGGTTGCGAGAGCTCCCGGTATTATGAGAGTACACCTATTGCGCTTATTGGATAGTCTTCTTCCAAAGCATAGGCAGGTGCCGAAAGGTAGGGAAGGAAGAAAACCAATTAAACCTAAGTGTGGTGTACAGAAGGTAATAAGTAAAGACATATAAAGGGATTAGAATAAGGGCAAATGACATTGCGACTACTATCATTCACGACGAAACCGCGTATACCCCTGCCACTCCTACTTCACCTTTGCATTTCTCCGGAACATTCCGCATCACTACGAAGATCCACTTTTATTAGATATGCCATCGTATAGTTATATATGAACTCGAAGGAACTTGTTCCAGTTCGAGGATGGTTTCTGGTTCAGGAGAAATAGAATAAGAATTATTCAGTTGTCTTTTCCCTTTACCTTCTCTCAGGATGCGAGGGCTCCTAGGATTAGGAGGGTATACCTATTACGCTTATTGGATAGACTTCTTCCAAACCTTAGGCTGGTGCCGAAAGGTAGGGAAGGAAGAAAACCATTTAGCCTAAAGGTGGTGTATAGAAGGTAATAAGTAAAGACAAATAAAGGGATTGGAGAGATGGCAAGGAAATATACGGTTACTGTCATGAATCTGGATAGTGGAAGAGGCATTACTAGGAATACCCGGCTACCCCTTCGAAACATTTTCATGTTTCAGTTTCAATGTGCGATGTTAAATGAAAACTGTTTTCCCAATTGGATTCTAACTCCAGGGTAAGTATTTACCAGATCAGTTTCTCATATTTGTATATTATTACAGATAGTGAGTGGGAGTAAGATATTAGGAATTGGGTGATTATATCAGAATTCGTTGTAATCGGTAATATTTGAGGAAATCGTCTGGTTTTTGCCTGACGGCAAATTTTTGGTTTTGAATATCCGTAGTTATGCACCAGTTTCAAACTGATATATATGTACATTTATTTTATAAAGTGAGATATAACGTTTTGAAATTATGTCTGTGACATTTATCTATATCAGTTGATGATTAGGTAAGATGCATTCAACAGCGGTGTAATTCTTCTTAACCATAGTACAGTTTTCAACTTACGACGCACAGGATTTGAGTTATTAAACTCAGGGGACTTATACAAAGTATTGTATGTTGTCCAGTATCCATTAGGACAATGGGGTTGGTACTCGTACTATATTCTGTTTACTCATGACTTCTCCAGTTCTAGACAAGCATTTCGTTGAAATATAAGGTCCAGATTTTGAGAAGTTATAGGTATAAGAATAAAGAAGAGAATCATTTGTTGGAAGTATCAGGATTCTTCGAGGTAGTCGAACATGTAGATACTTGTGTTTGGTATTCCGTTGATAGTAATGGTTTTTTTGAGAACTTACTTCTCTTTCAGGTTACTCATATATGGATGCACTCCTAGTTGAGTAATGCTGATTGGCCTCCTTCCATTTGGTTGATATGCACTGGAGACAGCTGCATGATTTTGAATCTGGTTCCAATTAAATTAGTGCTTTTGTTTCTATATTGGATATATATATATAATCAATTTATATCTTAACAATGTTAAGGTATAGGGAGTTGTCCGGCAGATGCTTAAAACCAGAATCCGGATAAACTCGAGACACGTTTCAGTAATTGCAGTTTATGGGTTATCCTGGGCTTTGACGAGGGTTAACTTTCTACCATCAGGAAGATCAATAGTGATATTGTTATTGACTCGCCACAGTTTTAGTAAAATGGATTTTTCAGAAAACAGAAGTGGGAGTATGGTAGAACTGGAATTGATTCCAGAACCACAAACAATCACTGAAGAATTAATAGAACCTGAGAATTCAATTGGTTTCGACGATTCATTAACCACTCCACAGATTTGGTGGGTAACCTCAGGCACCCGAGAGGTACTTTAGTTTTCTCAGAGACGGTGACAGGGAGGTTCTTATTTACCCAGACTTGCCATTGCTGCTGTTCTAGACTATAAGACCTGACAGGAGGATGAGTATAGCGTCGTTCTAAACTAGCTTTAGAAGTGCACGTGTATATGACTCTGCCAGAGGGTTGTTGTACTCAATGGGAGCAGCGGAAGCATAGTGGGCAAATAGCTTATGTCTATTTATGGACTAAAGCAGATATAGCGGAGATAGGTCGTCTAGTTTTGATGTGACGGTCATAGAGTTTGACTTCATCAAAATAACAGAAGGACCTGATAAAAAGGTGATAGGGAAAGATATTCTTATACTACGATCGGTTATACTGTGGTTGTCACAAGGTGGTTTCTCTACATAGGATATGGATAAAATATCAAGGATTCTGGTGACTAGATCTATGGTTTTAGATCTAGATTTGTGAAGTGTCCCAATTAGGGTACTTTGACATGATTCTAAAGGTGTTTTAGAATGGACGACTCCTGGCATGGTGGTGAACCTGCAGGTGATGGAGTCACCCTTTCTAAAGGAAGTCTTACAAACTAAAGGGGAGAGGGATTTGCATGATTGGCATATCACTTGCTTAGGCAATTGAGTCAATCATGTGATGTCAAGTACAACACCAGATATTACTTTTGCACTAGCTGCAATAAGCATATATATTAATCCAATCCTGGAGAAATATTGAGAAGCGGTTATGAACATAAGTGGATGTTCTTGGGATATGGTAATGGCAGCCTCCTTCAGGAGACGGTTATCATTTAAGGCTTCCAAGATGACCTGGATGACAGAGTGACTGTCATAGTTATAGTTTTCCCTCTTTTTGAGGGACAGTATGTTGGACAGGTGGTCCAAGCAGATACTGTGGAAGGCATGGCGCAGCATACTGATTAAATTCAGTAGACGATACAGTCTAAGAATTTTGCTGGATTTAGAGTTCATTTATGAACTGGGTCCCATCAGATATCCAGACATATTCTAAGACAGGCATTACTCATTTTGGAAGATGATTATTCTCCGCGAAGTTGAGATATAGAGAGATAAAGAAAGAGACACTGGACCTGATCCACTCACTGAGGCTATTTCTCGAACGCAATAGCTTCGCAAACGGGTTTTGCGAGACTGATTAGTAGAGAAGTTGGGTGTTCGGTATCACACGGGTTGTGAGTATGCGACACTGCAATAATTAGCCTTAAGTGCAAGTAGGAGATTGTTGGCTATAGTGCCCTCAAGTCAATTATTGTAATCGCAGGCACGCGATTGTGATGATTGAGGGAGGACTTATACCGGTAGAACGGTCTTACTCGAGATGATAGTATGCTATCTGGTTTGTCTTTATCATCATGTACATGCTTCTGGTGGTATTACAGATCACTATTACATGTTGATAGAGCCTATAGGATTCTTGCTTGACTACCAGCATTATGATGGCGATCATATACGTGGGAGACGAGTGGTCTATAAGCACATCCTTAAATGTCCCTAGTCGTGGGAGTATCGAGACTCGGCATTAGTACTCCGGAGTAGACTAGTGTATACTTATCTAGACCCTGACGAGGGGCAGTGGCCGGTCTCACAAGCCATTGGTGTTAGTTTGTTCACCTAAGATAATATACAGGTGCTCATTAGGTTATGAGTACACTGGAAGGACTCGCCGGGAACCTGCTAGATGGTATTATACCTATTGTCATATGGCAGTTCCCTGGTAACATGTGTACAGGTTAGTCTGTCGACCTGAGATCGTCATTTGTCTCATGTGAGTTTCCACTATGCTTTGATTACTACCCTACCAACGCTCAAAGGAGCCGTGTAAAAAGGTTTTAGTTGGGTACAGTCCCGAGCCACATGGAGGCAGTGAGCAGATCATCGGGGATTCGTCTCTCCCGGTATTGGGGGTTGATGTCGCGTTGTGCACGGGTGGCCATCACCAGAAATCCTCGGCCGGGGTAGTCGAGAATTACCGATCCAGGATCGATATTTTCTCAGGTGGTGATGGGTTTCATACCGACACTAAATGTCGCGTTATTAAGCGTCTGACTTTATCCATCCCCCCTGACTCAATATGCGATACTCTTAGACGAACAGACAGGAATGTACGGATATTGTCACTGTCGGGCTCAGTAGGGGTTTGGATGAGTTTGCTCATCGGCCTTCCTTTCGCTCAATACCTGGGTAGCCGTTACGTACAGCTAGTGCCGCTGATGTGCTTGTGGTTAAACCCACTGCCAGTGTATTGATAAGTCTTTGGAGTCCCACACCGAGGGTTTTCACGGTTCAGGCGATATGGTGTAGATGACGTATATTGGTACATACAGGTGTCCGATTAAATATGTGTACAGGCTGCATAGACTTTAATCGGACGGTTGATAATACTAGCGGCTTAGGATTAAACCGAATTATTAAATCAGGTTTTGATTTAATAATTTGTATATATGTATTTATATATATGTATTCTAGTATTATTGTTCACTATTCATTTTCTCTCTTGGCTATTCGTATTTTTGTACGAATACGCGTATATGTATTTCGATACGTATATCAGGTTGTATTCCATATTTATACGGAATAGTTTCTAGAAGATGGCCACCTCATTAATTGATTTTCTTTTTAGAAAATCATTTGGGTAATGAGGTGGAGGGTGAGTTGGCATGAGCATGGGCTTGAGCATGTAGAGAGGTATGGCATGCATTTGTTTATTTGTAAAATAAGGAGATATTTTTTGTGTGTGTGGATGATTGTGAGAAGGAGGGGGCAGCCACATTCTTGAGAGGCCATGCATTTTGTTTTCTTGACTTTGTTTTTCACTTTCTCATTCTCACTTGAAAAGTTTAGCCATTCTTGAGTTGCTCATGCCATTGGTTTCCTCACCTCCTCTTGATCTTCTCGAGTTGCTCTTGGAGCATTTTGATGAGAGAAAAACAATAGTGAGATAATGCTACACCTCCACTCTCCATTACTAGCAACCTTGGAGTGTTGGTTGCCTCGCTTGGCGAGGTTGAAGCTTGCGTCGTTTCTCTCGGGTGGATCATCGTAGATGGAGGAAAACCGGCAACCAAACTCGATCCGCGACCATTAGGAGCTTGGGATGATGGTTGAAGACCCGAAGGACTTGGTTCATTCAGTATAACCACTCCTAACTCTTTTTATAGCTTGCTAGTATAGGGTTTAGGGTAGATCCGGGCATCGGGTTGTGGTAGTGCCAGTTTAGAAAATTTGTGTTCCGCATTTGGCCACGATTTGATGGTCGGGGCGCTGTCGTAACCCAACAATGCTATGTACCAGATCAGATGTAGCTTACGCGCTTAGCGTGGTGAGCCGGTATCTGTCAAACACAGGTGAGAATCATTGGACAGTTGTGAAGAACATTTTCAAGTACCTGAGGTGGACTAAGGAGATATTATTGGTTTACGGTAATAAGGACCTTCTGGTGGAGTTTTTTATCGACTCAAGCTTCCAAAGTGATAAAGATGACAGCAAGTCTATATCAAGTTTTGTGTTTACCCTCAACGGAGTGGTGGTCTGTTGGAAGAGCTTCAAATAGGACACCGTCGCAGACTCGACAATGGAGGCTGAATACATTGCTACCAACGATACCGCAAAAGAAACGGTCTGGATAAAGAAATTCATAACTGAATTTGAGGTGGTTCCGTCCATTGTTAATCCAATACTTTTTTATTGCGATAACAATGGGGTTATGGTTTTAGCGAAGGAACCATGATCCTATTGTTGTCTATAGTGCCCTCAAGTCAATTATTATAATCGCATGCACGCAATTGTGATGATTAAGAGAGGACCTATACGGGTAGAACAGTCTTACTCAAGATGATAGTATTCTATCTGGTTTGTCTCTATCATCATGTACATGTATTATGTGGTATTACATATCACTATTACATGTTGATAGAGTCCATAGGATTCTTGCTTGACTACGAGCATTATGATGGCGATCATATACGTGGGATCTGGGTGGTCTATAAGCACATTCTTAAATGTCCCTAGTCGATGGAGTATCAAGATTAGGCATCAATACTCCAGAGTAGACTAGTGTATACTTTTTGAGACCCCGACGAGGGGCGGTGGCCGGTCTCACAAGCCATTGATGTCAGTTAGTCATCTAAGATAGTATACAGGTGCTCATTGGGTTATGAGTACACTGGACGGACTCGCCGGGAACATGCTGGTTGGTATTATACCTATTGTCAGATAGCAGCTCTTAGGTGACATATGTGCAGGCCAGTCTATCGACCTGGTATCGTCATTTTCCTCCTGTGAGTTCCCACTGTGCTTTGATTACTACCCTACCACGGTTCAAAGGATTCATGCAAACAGGTTTTAGTTGGGTACAGTCCTGAGCCACATGGAGGAAGTGAGCGGATCGTCGGGGATTCGTCTCTCCCGGTATTGGGGGTTGATGTCGCGCGGTAGACGGGTGGCCATCACCAAAAATCCTTGGCCAAGGTATATGAAAATTACCAATTTGGATCGGTAGTTTCTCAGTTGATGATGGGCTTCATACCGACACGAAATATCACGTTATTAGGGGTCTGACTTTATCCACCCCCTAGACTCGATATGCGATACTCTTAGACGAACAGACCGGACTGTACGGATATTGTCACTGACAGGCTCAGTAGGGGTTCAGATGAGTTTGCTCGTCGGCCTTCCTTTCGCTCAATACCTGGGTAGTCGTTACGTACAGCTAATGCCGCTGATGTGTTCGTGGTTAAACCCACTGCCAGCATATTGACGAGTCTTTAGAGTCCCACACGGAGGGTTTCCATGGTTCTGGCGAAATGATGTGGTAGCCGTATTGGATACGTGCAGGGTTCTGATCGAATGAGTGTACTAGTTACCCGGACTTTCGATCGGACGGTTGATAATACTAGCCGGCTTGGGTTTGAGCCGGATTATGAAATCAGGTATTAATTTAATCATTTACGTATTTGTATTTCGATATGTATATTCTAGTATTATATTCTTTGTGTTATTCTATCTCTTCGGGTATTCGTATTTCGGTACGAATACAGGTATATATATACAGTAGAATGTAATCCGTATTTTTTACAGATAACATTCTAGAAGGTGGAAACCTCATTTAGTTATTATCCATTTATTATTAAATGGAAATGAGGTGTAAAGGTTGAGAGAGGGGGTATGGTTAGAACCATGCTTGCATAGTGTGCACAAATGAATTATTAATTCATTTGTGCAAACTATTCAAGCATGGGCTTGATTTTAAATTGAAAGATATGTTTTTACAAAACCTTGCATGATGAATTTCTCTCTTATAGTTGGCTCATTATTTTGAGAGATGGGATTTTCTTCACCTCACCATCATGCTTCACTCTCCTCTCTTGAGTTTCTTGAGTTCCTCCACCTTCAAGCTTAACCTCCTCTCTACAATCTCATGAGTTGAAAATCAAGAGAGGAGGTGAGATGGATAAACACTTAGAACACTCACTATATCCTAGGCATTCTAGATTAGCAACCTAGAATCCCTAGTTGCTTCATTTGCTTTTGATGTGGAGTTAGAGCCATGAGCTACATCTCTCGGGTGGATCATCTTCGACGAAGGAAGACTGGCGGCCATGTTCAATCGAGCACGCCTCAAGGAGCTAAGGAAGATGATGGAAGACCGAAGGACTTGGTTCGTTCGGTATAACATTTCTAATCTTGTAGTTTAGCTCTTTGTAGATTACTAGTAAGGTTTATGGTTCGATCTAGACGGATTCGTTAGCGCCAAAAATTTTAAACGCCAGTTTTTGTTCCGCACCGGCCACGGATGATGGCTAGGACGCTATCGTAACCCAACATGGTATCAGAGCCATCTCATAAACCATTACTAGCTAGTTTACTCAAGTTAAAATGTCGATCGACTAATTTTTCTGAATCGTATTTCCATTTAGTCATACTTACTATCGATTTTAAAAGCTGTTCAAAAATCTTTCAGAGGGTCTTAAAATTATGTGCAGGCAAAACTAGAGCTAAGAAAAAAAAATTGGGCACCTGACTCCAAAATTCGGCCACGGAACCGAAGCAAAATAGCACATTTTGCCGCTGAATTGCCGCGCTTTTTGGGCTACAGCGCCCCAAATTTTTTCTGGGACTCTATTTTATGGAAATATGATTTTTTTTATGTATGGTTTTGGCCCAGATTTGTTTGAGTGCTGGTTTGCGTTTGGGGGCCAATTTGGAAAAGCTTAGTCAATCGAAATTTTAAATTCCTGTTTATCAGCGTATGTGAATATATCTGCGACCGTGAATATCATTGAGCGGTACAACCGACTAGTTGCTATATGTTCAATTAGACGGGTTTGCGAACATGATATTCACGTTGATGTTCTGTGATTGTGCTGATATTGTGGTTGGATTGTCATGGTGGATAGATTGCGGTCCAATGGTAGTAGTACAGTTAAAATTTATTTGTATATTCGTTATTGTGGGGCGAACGTCCGACGTGTGGACTGTCGTCTATGCCAGATTGTATATTCTTTTATTGGGAAACGATGGGGTTGAGGTCGATGTCGCTATTGTACATATATTTTTCTTTTCTTTACTAGGATTACCCTGTGGTGGAGTGCTCAAGTAGCCGGATTCTAGAAGGAAACGGATCCGCATCTCATGGCGTTAAGACGGAGGGGGCCTTACTCTAGAATTAGCGAGCTATTCGCTGCATCCGTAGGGGGTATAGGATGACCCACGGAGGGGTGCTCAAGTTACCGGATTCCATGAAGTGCTGGATGGCCCATTCACTTTGTTAATTGGGATTGCCTTACTTCTGGGATTGGCGAGTAACTTGCCGCGCTCATAGGGGTCCAGGTTTTCATTGCACGGGCTATCCACACGACCGGAAACGTCGGGTCTCATTTGCGGCTCAAATGAAACCCGAGGCTCCAAGATTATCCACCATTCTGTGTTGCTTGTTCATGTTCTGTGATGTTGCTTATATCATGCATGGGAAGAATGTTATATATATATATATATATATATTTATTTATTTATTTATAAATACCAGTAGATGTTGTATATGTTTTGCATCCGCGCTAGTCCAACCCCCGCTCTGCCGTTATTTAAGTAATCTAACGGTGCATGACGGGGCCACATGGCGAATGCGGATGGCATATACGTACATTGTATTTTCGTTCTTTTTGGTGTGATTGGATTAATTGATGGGACTGCATTAGTTCTGATTAATGCAAGGAAAACAAACCTATATGATGTTGTTGGAACCAAGCTTTTTTAAAAACTGTTATTATAAACGTTTCTTTTGCTTTGCACAGCGGTATTCGGTTATGAATATCTTGCACCTCATTCGACGAGGCAAAAACCGAGATCCCTTCATAGGGAGTGACCTCTTGGGCAAAAGTTTGCATCATTGTAATAACTTCACTATAGTCGATTCTTTTGCTTTGCATTGTGGTATTCAGTTAGGAATATCCTGCACCTCATTCGATGAGGAAAGGGCCGAGATCCCTTCACAGGGAGTGACCTCTTTAGCAAATGTTTACATCACTATATATTTGTAAAACCACTCGGGTTCCTTCAACGATATCAAGTTCATTATATTAAAGGTTTTTTGCCAAAAAACTGCCGTAGCCCTCTGTCATTTCAGATTAGAATTACTTAGTATTTGTGTTATGTATGTTGGCTGTGTCAAGGCGTAGTGTACAGTAGCTCTGTAATGCTTTTCTGTCACAAGGATATGTGGATTGGTTAGGTCAGCCGTGTAACCATTTTGATTGTGTCAAGGGTATTATGCGGGTGGGTTTAATGAAATATAATGACGGGTTGAACTTAACTAGGACCCTTTGATATGTTGACTGTGTCAAGATCACTTGAATCCTAGGGGCAAAAACCACATCGGGAGTTTCAAATATACATGAAACTTGCCATACATGCGCATATCTTCTGGAGTGTGTTGACTTGAGTGGCTTCCATCAAGTTATCATGCGATGATAGCTGGATCCCGATTCCCACTGATGAGTAGATGTTGCTCCTCGGGTGATTTTAGATGGTCCCGACTAATTCTCGTTTTAGGGTTTGAAGGAGAATTCGAGGAAACGGTGGGAGCCATCCTGATTAGATAAAGTGATTAACCAATCTAATCTAGGTTAGAATGCATGCTAAGTGTTTCTTTTCTCTCTCTCTTTGGCAGTGACCATGACCCGACCTCAAACTAAAACTCATGAACCAAATTAACCGAACCTTCTTAAAACACTTTGGCTTTTGGATTGTCATTTAGTCATATATATCATTGCCACTCCTACAACCCCTTTGCATTTCTCCAGAACATTCCGTGTCACTACGAAGATCCACATTTTTTGGATATTCCATCGTATAGTTACATACGAACTCGAAGGAACTTGTTCCAGTTCAAGAATGGATTCTGGTTCTGGATAAATTGAATAGGATTATTCGGTTGTCTTTTCTCTTTACCTTCTCTCAGGTTACGAGGGCTCCTAGTATTAGGAGAGTACACCTATTGCGCTTATTGGATAGTCTTCTTCCAAACCATAGGCAGGTGCCGAAAGGGAGGGAAGGAAGAAAACCAATTAGCCTAAATATGGTGTATAAAAGGTAATAAGTAACATATAAAGGGATTAGATTAAGGCTAAAGGAAATTGCGACTACTGTCATTCACGACGAAACCGCGTATACTCCTGCCATTCCTACTTTCCCTTTGCATTTTTCCAGAACACTCCGTATCACAATGAAGATCCACGTTTCTTGAATATTTCATCGTATAGTTATATACGAACTCGAAAGAACTTGTTCCAGTTCGAGGATGGATTCTGGCTCTGGAGAAATTGAATAAGGATTATTCAGTTGTCTTTTCTCTTTACCTTCTCTCAGGTTGCGAGGGCTCCTGGTATTAGGAGAGTACACCTATTACGCTTATTGTATGGTCTTCTTCCAAATCTTAGGCTGGTGCCGAATGGTAGGGAAGGAAGAAAATCAATTAGCCTAAGTGTGGTGTAAAGAAGGTGATAAGTAAAGATATATAAAGGGATTGGAGTGACGGCAAGAAAATATACGGTTACTGTCATGAATCTAGATAGTGGAAGATGCATTACTAGAAATACTCGGTTATCCCTTTGAAACATTTTCATGTTTCATTTTTACTGTGCGATGTTAATTGAAAACTGTTTTCCCAATTAGATTCTAACTCCAGAGTATGTATTTACCAGATTTGATGCTCACATCTGTATGGCGTTACAGATACTGAGTGGAAGTAAGATATTGGGAATTGGGTGATTAGAACCTATGTATATCGGAACTCTTTATAATTGGTGATATTTCAGGAAATCACCTGGGTTTTGCCTGACGGCAAATATTTGGTTTTGAATATCCGTCGTTATGCACCAATTTCAAACTGATATATATTTGTACATTTATTTTATAAAGTGAGATATAACTTTTTGAAATTATGTCTGTGACATTTACCTATATCAGTTGATGGTTAGGTAAGGTGCATTCAACAACGGTGTAATTCTTCTTAACCATAGTGCAGTTTTTCAACCTACGAAGCATAGGATTTGAGTTATTAAACTCGGTGGACTTATACAGAGTATTGTATGCTGTCCGGTGTCCGTAAGGACAAAGGGGTTGGTACTCGTACTATATTCTGTTTACTCATGACTTCTCTAGTTTTAGACAAGTATTTCTTTGAAATCAAGGTCCAGATTTAGAGAAGATATAGGTATAATAATAAACTAGAGAACCATATGTTGCAAGTATCAGGATTCTTCAAGGTGATCGAAGATGTAGATACTTGTGTTAGGTATTCCGTTGTAAGTAATATATTTAAGAACTTGCTTCTCTTTCAGGTTACTCATACGAGGGTGCATTCTTGGATGAGTAATGTTGTATGGCCTTCTTCCATTTGGTTGATATGCACTGGAAACAGCTGCATGATTTTATAATATGGTTCAAATTAAATTAGTGCCTCTGTTTCTATATACTGGATATAGAATGGATTCATATCTTAACGATGTTAAGGTATATGGAGTAGTCCGACTGATGCTTAAAACTAGAATCTAGACAAACTCAAGGCACGTTTCAGTAATGGCAGTTTGTGGGTTATCCCTGCCTTTGACGAGGGTTAACATTCTACCATCTGTAAGATCAATAGTTATATTGTTTTTGACTCGCCACGGTTTTAGTAAAATGAATTCTTTTCAGAAAACATTAATGGGAGTATGGTAGAATTCAATTAGTTTTGACAATCCATTAGCCACTCCGCAAATTTGGTGGGTCCTCGGGCACCTAAGAGGTATTTCGGTCTCCTTAAAGACGGTGACAGGAAGGTTTTTGATTACCCAAACTTGCCACTACTACTGTTCTAGACTATGAGATCTGGTAGGAGGATGAGTATAACATCTCTAAATTAGCTTTAGAAGTGCACGTGTATATGATTCTGCCAGATGGTTGTTGTAGTCAATGGGAGCAGCGGAAGCATAGTGGGCAAGTAGCTTATGTCTATTATAGCGGAGATAGATCATCTAGTTTTGATATGACAGTCATAGAGTTTGACTTCATCAGAACAACAGATGGACCTGGTAAGAAGGTAATAGGGAGTGATGTCCTGGTATTTGGATGACATGCTCTTGATAGGAAGTGATTTTCCTATACTATGATCGGTTATACTGTGGTTGTCACAAGGTGTTTCTCCACATACGATATGGATAAAATATCAGGGATTCTGGTCACTAGATCTATGGTTTTAGATCTAGATTTGGAAAGTGTGTCCCAATTCGGGTACTTGACACTATTCTAAAGTGTTTTAGGATGGACGACTCCTGGTGTGGTGGTGTATCCGCAGGTGATAGAGTCATCCTCTCTAAAGAGATGTCTTCTAGACTGATGAGGAGAGAGATTTGCATGATTGGAATATCTCTTGCTTAGGCAATTGAGTCAATCATAAGATGTCAAGTACCACACCAGATATTGCTTTTGCACTGGCTGCAATAAACATATATTAATCCAATCCTGGAGAAACGTTGGGAAGAAGTTATGAACATAAGTGGATGTTCTTGGTATATGGTAATGGCAGCCTCCTTCAGGAGGCGGTTATCATTTCAGACTTCCAAGATCACCTGGATGATAGGGTGACTATCAGAGTTATAGTTTTCCCTCTTTTTGAGGGGCAGTATGTTGGACAGGTAGTCCAAGCGAATACTGTGAAAGACATGGCGCAGGATACTAATTAAATTCAGTGGATCATACAGTCTAAAAATTTGTTGGATTTAGAGTTCATTTGTGAACTGGGTCCCATCAGATATCCAGACAAATTCTAAGACAGGTATTCCTCATTTCGGGAGATAGACTTTCTCCGCGAAGTTGAGATATAGAGAGATAAAGATAGAAACATTGGAGTGGATCCACTCACTGAGGCTATTTCTCGAACGCAATAGTTTCACAAACGGGCTTTGTGAGACTGATTAATAGAGAAGTTGGGTGTTCGGTATCACACGGGCTGTGAGTATGCGCACTATAATAATTAGCCTTAAGTGCAAATGGGAGATTGTTGGCTATAGTGCCCTCAAGTCAATTATTGTAATCGCAGGCACGCGATTGTGATGATTGAGGAAGGACCTATACGGGTAGAACAGTCTTACTCGAGATGATAGTATACTATCTGGTTTGTCTCTATCATCATGTACATGCATTATATGATATTACAGATCATTATTACATGTTGATAGAGCCCATAGGATTCTTGCTTGACTACCAGCATTATGATGGCGATCATATACGTGAGAGCTGGGTGATCTATAAGCACATCTTTAAATGTCCCTAATCGAGGGAGTATCGAGACTGGGCATCGATACTCCGGAGTAGACTAGTGTATACTTTTCGAGACCCCAATGAGGGGCAGTGGCTGGTCTCACAATCCATTGGTGTCTGTTAGTCACCTAAGATAGTATACATGTGCTCATTGGGTTATGAGTACACTGGACGGACTCACCGGGAACATGCTAGTTGGTATTATACCTATTGTCAGATAGCAGATCCTAGGTGACATATGTATAGGCTAGTCTGTCAACCTGAGATCGTCATTTGTCTCATGTGAGTTCCCACTGTGCTTTGATTACTACCCTACTACGGCTCAAAGGATTCGTGCAACAAGTTTTAGTTGGGTACAATCCCGAGACACGTGGAGGCAGTGAGTGGATCGTCGGGGATTCGTCTCTCCCGGTATTGGGGGTTGATGTCGCGCAGTGCACGGATAGCCATCACCAGAAATCCTTGGCCAAGGTAGATGAGAATTACTGATTTGGATCAGTAGTTTCTCAATTGATGATGGGCTTCATACCGACACGAAATATCGCGTTATTGGGGGTCTGATTTTATCCACCCCCTAGACTCGATATGCGATACTCTTAGACGAACAGACCGGACTATACGGATATTGTCGCTAACAGGATCGGTAGGGGTTCAGATGAGTTTGCTCGTCGACCTTCCTTTTGCTCAATACCTGGGTAGCCGTTACGTACAGCTAGTGCCGCTGATATGCTCGTGGTTAAACCCACTGCCAGCGTATTGACAAGTCTTTAGAGTTCCACACGGAGGGTTTCCCTGGTTCTGACGAGATGATGTAGTAGCCGTATTAGATACGTGCAGAGTTCCGATCGAATGAGTGTACTAGTTATCCGGACTTTCGGTCGGACGGTTGATAATACTAGCCGGCTCGGGTTTGAGCCGGATTATTAAATCAGGTATTGATTTAATAATTTACGTATTTGTATTTCGATATTTATATTCTAGTATTATGTTCTTTGTGTTATTCTATCTTTTCTGGTATTCGTATTTCGGTACGAATACAGGTATGTATATACAGTTGAATGTAATCCGAATCTTTTACAGATAACATTCTAGAAAGTGGACACCTCATTTAGTTTTTATCTATTTATTATTAAATGAAAATGAGGTGTAAAGGTTGAGAGAGGGGTATGGTGAGAACCATGCTTGCATAGTGTGCACAAATGAATTATTTATTCATTTATGCAAACTATTCAAGCATGGGCTTGATTTTAAAATTGAAAGATATGTTTTTACAAAACCTTGCATGATGAATTTCTCTCTCATGGTTAGCTCATTATTTTTGAGAGATAGGATTTTCTTCACCTCACCATCATGCTTCACTCTCCTCTCTTGAGTTTCTTGAGTTCCTCCACCTTCAAGCTTAACCTCCTCTCTACAATCTCATGAGTTGAGAATCAAGAGAGGAGGTGAGATGGATAAACACTTAGAACACTCACTACATCCTAGGCATTCTAGATTAGCAACCTAGAATCCCTAGTTGCTTCACTTGCTTTTGATGTGGAGCTAGATCCATGAGCTACATCTCTCGAGTGGATCATCTTCGACGAAGGAAGACCTGCGGCCAAGTTCAATCGAGCACGCCTCAAGGAGCTAAGGAAGATAATGGAAGACCGAAGGACTTGGTTCATTCGGTATAACATTACTAACCTTGTAGTTTAGCTCTTTGTAGATTACTAGTAAAGGTTTATGGTTTGATCTAGACGGATTCGTTAGCGCCAAAAATTTTAAACGCGGTTTTTGTTCCGCACCGGCCACGGTTGATGGCCAGGGTGCTATCGTAACCCAACACCTATCAGAAATCCAGACACATCTTGAAGCAGTATCACCTGATCAGGAAGATCGTAGATCGCCGGGAGATCGAGATCCGGAGAATAGATACAAAAAACAACACGGCTAATCCATTTACTAAGGCCCTCCCTCATGCACAGTTCGAGTGGCTATTTGAGACGTTGAGTATGCGATATGCCAACAACTGGCCCTAGAGCAGATGTTGGGTATTCGGTACGCCAATTACAGGCCTTAGTGCAAGTGGGAAATTGTTAGATATGTATGTCTTAGAGCCCTGTATTGTATAGGATGCTGGGGATATGTATGTACAAGACAATCTTGCTTAGTTGTATAGTATACTATTTGATTTATCTTTATCTGAACATGTGTATTTGTTTTTCTTGCTGCTTTATATTGCTTTTACATGTTGATAAAGGCTCGTTACAATAGTATACTATTTTGGTTTGTCTTTATCATAACATATGCATATGTTATACTCGATATCAGATATGACTGATACATGTTGATAAAGCCCGTAAGAGTTTGCTTGACTACCAGCGTTATGATGGCGATCATACTTGTGGGGGATGGGTAGTCCATAAGCACATCCTTAAATGTCCCAATTCGCAGGAGTATTGAGACCAGACATCGATATTCCAGAGTAGACTTGTATATACGTTTCTAGACCTCGACGAGGAACGGTGGTTAGTCCCACAGCCATTGGTGTGATCATTTAAGATTGTATACAAGTGCTCACTGGGGGTGAGTACACTGGACGGGCTCGCCGAGAACCTCTAAATGATATTATACCTATCGTCAGATAGCGGTTCTCAGGTGACATGAATACAGGTTAGTCTTTAGACCTGAGATCGTCATCTGTCTCATGTGAGTTCACCACTGTACTTCGATCACTACCCTACCATGGCTATACTGAATCATGAAAACAGGTTTTGGTTGGGTACAGTCTCAAGTCATATGAAGGCAATGAGCGATTGTCAGGAATTCGTCTCTCCCGGTATTGGGAGTCGATATCGCACTGTGTCCGGTTGGCCAGAACCATAAGTCCTTGGCCAAGGCAGTTAAGATTTACTGATAGTTAGATCAGTAGTTTCTCGGATCGGTCCTGAGCCACATCGACATAACTTATCGAGTCAGTAGGGGTTTGACATTTACCATCCCCTAGGCCCGGTATGCGATACTTTTAGACGAAAAGACCGGACTGTACAGAGATTGTCGTGGATAGGCTCGGTAGGGGTTTGGATGAGCTTGCCCGCCGGCCTTCTTTTCGACAGGTATCTGGGTAGCCGTTACGTAAAGCTAGTGGCGCTGACGTGCTTGTGGTTAAATCTACTGCCAGTATACTGTCAAGTCTTTAGAATTCTATATAGAGGGTTTCCCTGGTACAGACAAAACGATGTAGAGGCCGTATGTTTATACATGCAAGGTTCCAATTAATTACGTGTACTAGCTGCGCAAAATTTAATCGGACGGATTATAATACTAGTGGGCTTAGGATTAAGCCGGTTTGTTAAATTGGATATTGATTTAATACTAGTATTAGATTATTCTATCTCTAGGGTATTCGTATTTGGGTATGAATACGGGCATATATATACGGTAGAAAGTATTTTGTAATTATACAAAATACCTTCTAGAAGATGACACCTCATTATGTATTTTTCTATTTATTAGAAATAAAAAATGAGGTGGAGGGGTGAGGTGGCCTCAAGCATGGTGAGAAGCATGGCTATTGCTTTTATTTATTCATTTGGGAAAACTATTCAAGCATGATTGATATTCTTTATTGAAAAAAGAAATGCTTGATATTTTCCTTAGCCGTTTTTTCTTTCATCATTCTAGCTTTGACATTCTCTCTCCTCTCATGAGTTTATATTCTTCCTCAAACCCTAACCCTCTCATGTGTTGAGAAACATAGAGTTTAGAGATAGAAAAACACTACTAAATATCTCTATATCACCTAAGCAAACTAGATTAACAAACTAATTTGTTTAGTTGCTTCTTTTTTATGTGCAAGTTTGAGCCATATTCTCTCGGATGGATCATCTAGGATCAAGAAGGCCATCAAGTAAGGTTAATCAAAGATCCCTAAGAGCACAAGAGGAAGGAGTTTTGAAGACCCGAACGACAAGTATCTTTTAGGTATAACCCCTCTTCATAGTAGATAAACTCCTTGCGGTTGCTAGGTTATGGTTATGTTTTGATCACTTGGGGTTTAGTTAGTTGTGCTTGCTCAAAATTTGATTTTTGTGTATTCCGCCTCTCTACTTCTATTGTAGAGTGTGCACAATTAACCAACACTTCTAAACAATATGGATCTCTGTACCGAATATAAAGGGTTCTGGAATTAGCAAAAAAGGATGTAGGATAGGTAAGAGCATATGCGACTATGTCGTGGATCAGGGCAATCCAGACATTCCAAAGCTATCGATTTTAAAAAGGTCGGTTAAAATGGTTAAAGAGTCTTAGTTTAAGGTCGTCCAGGGTCGCTGCCAGAGAGAGAAAAGAAATGCTCAGCGTGCACTCTAACCTAGATCAAATGGGTATTTTTATCTAATCAGATTGGCTCCCACTGTACCGTCAAATTCTCCTTCAAATCCTAAAAGGAGAATTAGCCGGGATTTCATATAGAAAATCCCCCGGGAGTAACTATTATTCATAGTAAGAATTGGGACCCAAACTATTACGGAGTGGTAATCTTAATAGAGGTCAACAAGTCACCCCACACTATAGAAGATATGCAATCACATTGCAAGTTTCAACACTTAAAACTCTTGATATCTGTTTTTATCCCTAGCGGCTTATGACCTTGACAGAGGTCAACAAACTATAAGTCACTAATTAAGTTCTACCCGTCATTTCGTGAATGATTTAGACCCACGCGCACAACCCTTGACACAGGTCAACAAGGCGTACGGTTGTCCTAACCGATCGCATCAACATGCAAATAGGAAGACATCACTTAGCTACCGTATACTACACCTTAACAGAGGTCAACAAACACAGTACAAATACTAAGTACTCTACTTCCTGAAATGACAGAGGGCTACAACTGGTTTTGAAGAAAACCATCAACGTAATGAACTTGATATCATTATAGGAACCGAGTGGTTTTGAAAGTTTATATTCACGTCGACCTTTGCTTAAGAGTGAACTCACTGTGAAGGGATCTGAACTCTTTACTCATCGAATGAGGCGCTGGATATTCCTAACCAAATATCACAAACCAAAGCAAAAGAATACGGCTACAAAAACAATTTTAGTGACACAAACTTTTGCTCAAGAGCGAACTCCCTGTAATGGGATCAAGGCCCTTTCCTCATCGAATGAGATGCAGGACATTCCTAACCGAATGCCATGATGCAAAGCAAAAAAATCGATTAAAATTTACTTTTTAGAAAAAATAGTTCCCACAACGTATAGGTTTATTTTACTTTATATTTAATCCAATTAATACAATCCTATCATCTAGATAATCACATTATCTAGCACTTTCCTTCTCACATAACCATTACAGAAAACAGTATGAAAAGGAAAAAAATAGAATGTATATATACGCCATCCGCATTCGCCATGGGGCTTGTCATGCACCGTTAGGTTACTTAACTAACGGCAGAGTGGGGGCAGGAATAACATGGATGTAAAACATATATAGCATTTATTTATATATGTCATTTATCACATATATCAATATATCATCACACTCAAACAATCACATTACAATATGCAGAAAAAAAACATCACAAAGTTGGAATGGTCGGATCACTTAGGAATCCCGTGTTTCGTTCAAACCACAAATGAAGCGTGATATTCCCCGATCGAATGAATAGCCCGTGCATAACCAAAAGCAGACCCTTACAAATGCAGCAAGTCATCCGCCAATCCGAGAAA
Source organism: Agapanthus africanus (assembly GCA_030015575.1). Lineage (NCBI taxonomy): Eukaryota > Viridiplantae > Streptophyta > Magnoliopsida > Asparagales > Amaryllidaceae > Agapanthus > Agapanthus africanus. Next base: position 71,422,040 of record CM057337.1, on the reverse strand, counting down.
CGAGGTGACCCGGCATCATGACCATGATGGGGCCACCCAGCACTTCCACAAATCCGATGACTCGAGCACTCCTCCGCGGGTCTATCCTAACCCCTTACGAGCGCGGCAAGTAGTCCTCCAATCCTAAAATCGAGTGACCCGGTCTCAACTTCTTGAGATGGCCACCCGCTGCAATCTAGAACCCGGCTGCCAGTGCGCTTCTGCGCAGGATAATCCTAAAACCTGTATTAATACAACGGTGACATCAATCGCAACCTGATCAAGCCCCGACAAATAATAATACAAAAAGTGGTAGCGACGGCCACATGTCGACCGCTCGCCTCGAATAAAAGAATATACATTTTAGTTACAACATGAATGAAATAAAATACATCAAATTACACTTGACGCATAGGGCTATTCATTTCACGAAAATCCGCAACCAATCCAAACAACAAGATATCACAATATCACAAAAAAAACATCATCACAATTGTCAAGCCCGTAACCCCTTCTAATTGATCTATAGCAATTAGACGGTGTATTGCCACACATTGACATATTGCGGAAACCAAACATACACTAACGAGTATGTCATCGCATTAACCGGGTTAAACTCTTTAACCGCATCAATACGGAACCTATGGCCAAATGAATCCCAAAACCAACAAAGTTCAAAACATTAATTTCATAAAAACTGAAAGTAATGCTTACCCCGACACAAAAATCATTTCTATTCGGCACCGAAATGGACCCCGAAGACCCCGAAAGAAGCTCGGTGGCTGTAACGACACCCGGGGACGATGACAAGAGGCTAAGGAGGGAGTTCGAGGGGGTGGCCAGACCCGAGACCACCCAAATAGGTGGCTCGGGATTGTCCGTACCTGAGAGCACTATTCCCCACCCCTTCCTGAGGGCACCAATTTGGTGCTCCTGGGTAGGGGTGGTCCCTCCCAAACTTCACCAAGCTTCCCGATGCAAAAACGACAGCCCGGAGTGCGACAAAAGTGCCAAATAGAACCAATATAAAATGCAGTTTTTAAAATCAACCAACACTTTAAAAACAGTGAGCAATAAAGTTGGTTTTGAATTCAATCGGCCATAAAAAACAAGTTAAGAGTCTATAGATGACTCTGATACCAATGTAAAGGGTTTGTGCTCGCTAGACGGGTTTTAAAAATATTTGCGAAAGCGGAAAAACGGCAAATTTCAAGCGAACAAGACCTCTCTAATTTAGAATCAACCATAGACTAAAACTTGTGAACAAAAAGAGAGCTAGAATTAAGAATATTCAACTTTTGAAGCGTCTTCATTTTCTTCAATGGTTGAAGTCCGGACGCCGGCTAAGCTCCGAGTGCTCCGGATCGCGCTTGATCTCCGATCGGCTCCGTCGAAATGATCTATGCGAAGGCTATCGGCTCTAGATTCATCTTCAATCAAATTGAAAAAACTCTCACTTCCATTTGCTAAATGTGAAGATAATAGAGATGTAGAAAATGATATGAACTTTCAATCTTTCTCCTCTCTTTGTTTGCTCTCTACTTCTCTTCTCTTTTCTTTTTGTCTTGGATGAAAGAGAAATTGTATGGTTAGAATGAGGAGAATATTCTTATATCCTCTTCATAAAACCATCTCATTTCTTTTACATCCACTTGTCATTTTGAAATGAGATAGATAACCACCTTGCATCCACCTCATCACTTGACATGCAAAAAGAAAAATAAAAGAGAAAATGATATATAAATATATGTATATTATATATAATTATATGAAAGCTCATAGCATGTAACCATGTATGCACATAACATAAAAGAGAGAGAGAATGAGAATAGCACAATAATACTAGTTTATATATGCACTGTCATATATATGTAATATCATTAAATCAATATTTGGTTTAATGACCTGATTCAATCATAAACCGGCTAGTATTATCCGTCCGAATAATATATGTAGTATCACATACACATGTTTAATTGGACCCCGCACATATCGATGTACATGCACTATATCATTTCGCTAGAACGGGAAAACCCTCCATGTGGGATTTTAAAACCTCGACAATACGCTGGCAATAGGTCGGATCATATCCGATTGATCCAAAACACTTTCAGATCAATCCCCACCGGGTTAACCTACAAGCACATCAGCGGCACTAATTGTGCGTAATGGCTACCCAGGTATTGAACGAAAAGCCGGTCGACAAGTAAGCTCGTCCGTACCTTGCTAAAACCTATCAGTGATATCCATCGTACAGTCCGGTCTCTTCGTCTAAGACTGTCGCATACCGAGTCTGAGAGGTGGAAACCGTCAAACCCCCACTAACCCAACAAGTCGTGCTGACGTCAAGCTTATGACCACCAGAGAAACTACTGATAACACTTATCAGTAAATCACATCTGCCTTGGCCAAGGACTTATGGTCATAGCCAGCTGTGCACAGTGCGACATCAACTCCCTATACCGGGAGCGACGAATTTTCTTGAGCGCTCACCGCCTCCATGTGCTTCGGAACTATACCCAACAAAAACCTGTTTGCTCGGCTCTTTAAATCCGTAGTATGGTTGTAATCTAAGTACAGTGGGAACACACACAAGATACTGTGGCGATCTTAGGTCTGGGGACTACCTTGTACTCATGTTACTAGAGAACTTCTATCCGGCAGTTGGTATAATACCATCTAAGAGTTCTCAGCGAGTCCGTCCAGTGTAACTCATCTAATGAGCACCTATATACAATCATCGGTGTTAAACACCAATGGCTATGCTGCAATCGCCCCGTGCAGGGTCATAAAACGTATACACTAGTCTAAACTGGAATACAGATGCCTAGTCTCAATATTCCTACAGCTGGGGACTTTTAAGGATGTGCTTATAGACTACCCAGGCCCCACTAGTATGATCCCTATCATAATCTTGGTAGTCAAGCAAAAATCCTATGGGCTTTATCATCGTATAGCGGTGATACGTTATAGCAAATAAAACGTATACTTATGAATGAAAAATACAAACCAGATAGCGTACTATCATCTCGAGCAAGACTGTTGTTAGTATAAACCCTCCTAGAATTCAGTAATTTCATTTCTACAACTACGATAATTGCCTTAAGGGCACCTATATCCAACAGGTATCTCACTCCCACTGTCCCCAGGCGGTAGAAGAACCGATTCCTCTTCCTGTTCTGGATAATTAGTGGTCTCCTCGACTTCGTACAACCCCAAATCTATGGCTACTTCGCTTTTGTGCGGAAATTCCTCTTCAAGGAATTCGACATCCTGTGGCTCGATCTCGGTCACAGTCCCATCATCATGCTCATCTAAGAACGCGCATTCCTTAGAGTGGTTGGAATAGCATATAAATATACACATCTTCCCTCTAGGGCCTAACTTCCTATACCAATGTGAAGTGTTGTAAACATAGACAGCGCACCCCCATAAACGTAAGTAACCCAACACTGGCTTATCGCCCGTCCATAACTCGTAGGGTATGGACAATTTAGAAGGTATTTGGTTAAGAACATAAGCTACTGTCATCAGCGCATCTCCCCAAAACGATATAGGAAGATTGGCATGCGTCATCATACTCCTAATCATATCCAGCAACGTCCTATTTCGTCTCTCTGCAACACCATTTTTTGCGGAGTGTGGGGCATCGTCAGCTATCCGACAATCCCTTTTTCTTCAAACAGTTCCTTGAACTGATCCGACAGATATTCTCTACCACGGTCCGTGCGCAAAGCCTTAATAATTTTGCTCAATTGATTTTCCACTTCACTGATATAGCGCTTGAAACAATCTAAGGGTTCAGACCGGTAGGAAATCAGAAACACATGCCCATAACAGGAGTAATCGTCTATAATGGTGATGAAATAAGGCGCACCGCTACGTGCCTCCACGTTGACCGGTCCACATAAGTCAGAGTGAATGAGTTGCAATGGAGCACTTGCACTCTTTACCATTCCGAATGGCTTCGTAGTGGCCTTACCTGCGAGACAATACTCGCACGTGGATAGGTCGACCTTGGCAAGTGTGCCAAGTAGACCGTTCCTGGCAAGCCTTGCCATCCTATACTGCCCAATATGACCTAACCTTCTATGGCATAATATAGATTCATCTACAGAACTATTCACAGCATACGAATAAGCAAATAAAATGTCTTTATTGCCAAAAGAGTCACAATCCAAAATAATAAGGCCATTTATGAGGCGTCCAACACAAAACATAGAATTATTTAAAATAAGTTTTACAGAATTATTCTCAAACAAAACACTAAATCCTATGCTAACTAGCCTAGCCACTGATAAAAAGTTCCGCCGCATCCTTGGAGAATATAAAACGTCATGGAGAAGCCACTCATTCCTTGAACTTATATGTAGCCAATACGTTCCGATGCCTTGCACCTCGACATACGACGCGTTCCTCATGTAAATCTTCATGCTCCAAGCGGGTACTCTCTTATACTTGACGAATCCTTCTCTGTCTCGAATGATGTGGTCCGTGGCTCCCGAATCTACAATCCACAAATTTTTAGACTCGGCCATCATCATTGTACTAACAACTAATGATGTACAGTGAGAAGAGTGAGAGCTTACCTTTCTAGTCCCCTTGTAATGATAAACAAAGTGGCATAGCTGCCCACAGTTGAAGCATGCATTCCTATTGGCTGATCTTTTCCCGTGCTTCTTGGACTTCTTGAACTTCGCATTTTCATCATTCACCTCTTTGTTCGATTCCTTGTAGGACCCCATACGTCTAAGCCTCCTGGTCTTCGGTTTAGAGCCTTCAGCTGCTATAATTGAGGATGATGGCTTCTCAGCCTTAAAAGCGTCCCTACGCTCCGCTTCAAACTAAACTTTAGTTCTTACGTGCTCGAACGTATCACGTTCTCAGCATGGCTTAAAAATAGTTTGAGATCATCTCAGGAATCAGGCAGAACCCGGATGATGGCATGAATTTGCTACTCGTTGTTGAGTGCAGCTACATCAATTCCGAGATCCCTGATCATCGATGCCATCACACGAAAAAAAACTTGATGTCCTGCCCAACAGCCATCTTGTACGAATCCAGCTTGATAGCCAGCGCCCGGATCTTCATCGGTAAGACATGTTCAAAGTGAGCCTCAAGAACCTCCTAAAGTCTCTTCGCTATCGGATAGTTCTCAAACTCACCGATGAGATCGTTTCTCATTGCGGCTAACATGATATATCGCGCCGAACGATCTTTCTGAACCCAGCTCTTGTACTGATCTGCATCCCTTCTATGCCGCTGAGTGAAGCCCTGCTCCGGTTAAGGCATTTCTGTCTCAGTACAGTCTTATATTTCTTGCTCATTCAGTAAGAATCGGATCTTTCGACTTCGGTCGAAGAAATTATCACCGTTTAAGTTGTTACCATTGGCGAGATCGGTGATAATCGTTTTGGAAGTCATCTGACAAAAATTCATGTAGGTGCGTTAAGACTATTGGCATTTAATAGAGTATCATTCTTTTCTAAAAAGCGTTTCGTTTTCAACCCATCTTAACAACAATAATAAACTTACATTCCGAAGAAAGAGAAGAAGGCCTACGGTTCTAACCATATCCTTCAAAAATATTAAATTTAAAATTTTGTCAAAATGGTTGAAAAAACGGTTTAAAGATTTCTAGAAACGTAATAGATAGGGCAGTTGAATTTTAATTCATGTTTATATCACGAAATCTCCACTAGAAACTTGTCAGATTTTATTAATGAATGCAACATGCTTCTTTATTCATTAAGTATGCCATGCACATCACAATATACAACAAAACAAACTAATAAATTTCATTTTTTATTAAACTACCACATTCAATTTTGTCCGTTTTATTAGGATATTTCGTTTCTCGTGAAATTGGCACGTGCCCCGGACGCTTCAACTGGACCAAACTACCCATACAATCCCCAAGATTTTATGTGAGAATAAATTTTGAAACTTTTGGCAATGGAAAAAAACTCCGAAAAAAGTATAACTCTCATGGTTAAAATAGTGTAATCTCATAACCCTATGGAAAACTTTAAATAGGAAAAAAAATTTGGCACATTTTATTAGGGTATTTCGTTTCTTGTGAAATTGGCACGCGCTCCGAGCGCTCCCACTGGACTAAACTACCCATACAATCTCCAAGATTTTATGTGAATAAATTTTGAAACTTTTGGCGAAAGAAAAAAAATCCGGAAAAAATATTACTCTCAGAGTTAAAAATAGTGTAATCTCATAACCCTATGAAAAACTTTAAATAGTAAAAAAAATTAAAATTTTAAACGGCTTTTATGTCTTTTAAATCCCAAAATAAAATTTTTAGAAAATATGTGTGCCTTCTCTAAAAGTTTCCCAAATTTTTAGAATTATTTAAAAGAAAAAAATATTTCCTGAATTCTTTCTTTAAAAAATTCATAAAAGTAAAAAAAAAAACATTTTTTTTCTTTAAAAGATTTGATCCAGCTTGCTGGGTCAGCCCAGGCCTAATAGGGCCTGATCTGCACGTGGCTCGGTCTAGGCTGGCCTACACGTGCAGGATCAGCCCAGGCCCAACTGGGTTTGGCCTGCACGTGCCCAGAACGTGCAGGTGCTCGGTAGTTCTGGGCTATTCCAGACCCGAAAATTATCTTTTTTTATTTAAAAAAAATTTAAATTTTCTGGATTTATTTTTAAAATAAAAAAATCTATAAAAAATTGAAAATATTTTTTAGAAAATCCAGAACAATCTCAAAAAAAAATTCTAGATTTATTTTTCAAATAATAAAATATTTGGGATAATCAAATATCTTATATCAAATACCACATATCTACTAAAAAATAAGGGTTAGAGATTGTTTTTTCCAAAAATTATGTCTTAACGATCATAAAATTTCACCAAAAAAAATTACAAATAAGATCCAATCATTAGCAAAATAACTTTCTCACAATTTTGATCCATGGCCAATCCCCACATTAAGAAACTAATTGTATAAAATATCACGTCACAAAATTTAGATGTAATTTAGACGATAAATGATGCATGAAAAAAATAAATAGATCTATTTCCGTCAACAACCTTAATAATTGCAGATCTATAAAAGTTGATAAAAAAATTGATCTAAGTTTTAGATCAAAAAATGCAATTTTGAATTGCTATAATTTTTAAAATATAAATCTAATTACGAACTACAAAAGTGGGCATTGAAGGCTCTAATACCAATATAGCATTTAAGTGCAAAAATAAAACTTGATCATCAACAAATCATAACAGTGGAATAGAAGATCTACACAAAAGATTCTACAAAAATTACCTTAACCTGAAATTGGTGGGCCGTTATACTCGCCCACGTTACCACAAGGAATTTTGACCTTCGTCTATTTGCAACGATCGGAGAGAAACTACACCCTTAATGAGCGAGAATTTACCATGTGATCATCTCGCAAGTCAACCCTCGATAGAATTTGGAAAAGAGAAGACGGCGCAAACCCTAGCAATCTCTTAGATCACTCCTTTCTCTTAATTAGATTCATTAACCCTAGTATCATATATCACATATATATATGGGCCACTAAAAGGGATGGGTATTGGGCCGGATAAAGCCCAATAGCCAATAGTTATAATCAAATCGACGGTCAAAAATTATTACAATCACTTACATATCAAACATAAGAGAGTGGGCACTCTTTATTGATTTTATAAAAGATACAAATAAAAGCTGATAATGAGTGATCCTAGAATTATCATTCTATACAAAGTAGGCATTTTTACCATACAATTAAGGCATGAAATCTATTTTAAAAAGAGTAATACTTTTCATACCCACTTGAAAAAATCATACCTAAATCTAGCAAAGAGATAAAATGATGGGATCTACAATACCTAGCTATTAGTACCGAACATGTAGGCCCATAATATATGTCTTTTGGGTATATTTTGATAGAGATTTAAAATGGATAGGTGAATAATTTACCTTTTAAAAATGTAATCTGTTTAGTCAAAATAAGAAAAGAATAATCATCTATGATCTTGTTATCTTTAACAGAAAGTTGGTATGCATGTGTTTTAGGAGCGGGTCTTGTAATAAGAATTCTAGAATTGATATCTTGCTTTATTATTTGCTTATTTTTATGTTCCTCAACTCATATGGATGTTTCAAGAAGGGTTTAAAACAGGACATGATTATTTTCACTGTTAGAAGATTGTAGAATCAATAATGGTACAATTATATATCGAAACAAATGCTCATAAAAGGATGTACCAAAGATATTATTCATATACTTGAGTATAGAAACAAGATATGTATTCCATGCCCTTGATTCTACACAAAGTATATATCATGCCATATTTGCAACAATGCTTTTCTTGCTTGCATGGCTCCAAAGATAGGTAACATAAGAAAAGACATATATGAGATAGGATCATAACAAACAATATCTTTATTCACTTCAATTCAATTTTGTTTGTTCCATCAAAGGATCTAATATTTCTCTTTTGAAGTTAGTGACCCTCCGTGAGGGATTGCCTCAATCCCTACGCAACAGGATCAAACGGGGTGTGGGCCCCATTTACATGGATGAGGCTCGCCCCCACTTTGTTTCTGTCTCGCGGGGATGGCAGCAATCACTTGCATAAATTTTCTTTTCTCTTCTCTTTTCCAAATAAAAAAAACTAAATAAAAAAAAATTCATTTCACAAAGCTATCTAGCTACACTCCTGATTGAATTGAGTTGGTTCAAATTGGACACATTGAAAGCTCGTCTGAATCTGCAGGTTCATTGGTTTAATAACAAACCGTTGAACAAGTGGCTAGCTCATTAAGCTAAACTAAACCTAACCCCAACATGGCAGGGGTCAGGCTGAGTTCGGCGTGCTTGTAAAACCGACGAATCTGCTGGTCGGGTCGACCCGGTGACGAGCCAAGCACAACCCAAGCATCGGCTGGTCAGGCTGACACATTGATACTTGTAAATGAACGATCGGGTATGGGTAATATTTTAACCAGTAGCAAAACTTTGCTCCGTAACCTGTGTTTTACGAGTCGATCCACAGATTAAATGGGTAACATGTCATTATCGACACCACTAGCTATATGAAAACAAGGATAATGAGAGAGCAACATGAGCATCATGTTGTTAGGTGAAGCAATAGAGTGCTGGCTGCGTCCCAGACAGCGACTGTCTAGCCAGTCGTCGGCACCCGATTCATATTCGAACCGAACTGAACAAAATATTTGTTAGGCTATTGTGCTCTTGCTCCTCAATGAATTTCACCATAAATATGTTTAGATTGGTCTCAACAAACAATATAAGTTTTTGTTGCTGGTGGGGGTGTGTGGTGAGGCTCATAAAAACCTCTGCGCGCGCCATTTAATGCGGGCATTACTTCTCATGTGAAAGCTGCAAATGCTCCCCGCTGCCAGCAGAAAAAAGAACAAGGACTGTATCCATAAAAAGCCTACTGTTCTGGTCACCTGCAAGTGAGTTTAAGTCCCCTCCTCTAATCTCCTCCTCAAAATAGCAAAACAGAAGCGCTGAGGAATCCGACGTGGCGTTTCAGCTGCACGTTCAATTTAGTTCTGGCGGAACAGCGGAAACGGAGGGGGACATAAATATTGCACATCATAGATCTGACGCTTTATTAAATTTGCATTTTAACTACCTCAACAGTTGTGATATTTTCCCTACGTCTTTAATGTATGGCCAAGGCTAGATTTGTAAAATGTGCTTGGTTTGTGATAGTGTATGCCTTCCTCCTATCTTGGGTTAATTGCTAAATAATCCAACAATGTTTCACCTGCTTTATACTTATATATCTTATTAATTTTTCGTTGCACTTGTATATCCTAAAGTATAAATCGTTTATACTTTACTCACTCCTGTAGACCATCAAATCCATCACTATTTTAAACAAAATCTATACGGTTTGTATTTTAGGGTATTTAAGTACAGCGAAAAAATCAATAAGATATATAAATGCAAATCAAGTGAAACATTTGCGTTTATTCAGCAATTAACCCTTACTCCTTTTAACACTGTTTATTCACTAGCTTGTTTTTGGCATGAGTTATATGTAGAAATTTTAATGATAAAAATCTTTATTGATTTAACTGAGTGGATCGTATTTATAAAATAATGATGATGTGATAATTTAATTATGAGTATCGTACCGTAAGATAATAACGACCGACATTTAATTACGTGCATTGCGCATAAGACAATGATGTTTATTTTTTAGACTTCTTTGAAAAAAATAAGAAGCTGCATCACCAATCAATTTTAAAATTAAATGATTTGTTTTTTTTTGCCCTATGATAATGGAGATTTAAAGCGATCGTTATTTCCTTTAATTATTTCCAATAGGCCCTTCTCTTTTAATTATATGTAATTAATACCTTTATGCAAATGTTTTCTTTTACAAGTAAAAGGATAATAGGAAAAAAAAAGTTAATGCCGTTAAAATTGGGTGTAGTTTCTTTAACAAGGATTGTCTGGAAGCCAGTTTTTCTAAAGAAGTAAGGATTTAATTTTGAGATATTAGAAAAAAAAACTAGGTATTTAGAGGCAACAGCACTCTTTCAATCCATCAATGTCCTATCAGATTATGTGTTTAATTTTTTTTTTTAAAAAACCTTAGTTATTTTTTTTTAATTAAAAATCTTCCAAAAAAACTGAGGGAAATTAAAGCAATGAACTTTATAATAACTAAATCTAATATCGTATGATCTCAAACAATGTCAGAAGAGAACCCGCAAAATCAATACAACCTGCTAGCATAACATAATCTTCCTCCAATCAAGACATTTATTCGTGGGAAACAAAATGCCATAACCTACGTACAGATGTGCCAAAGGTGAAAGCCTATAAAAACCCTGAACATCTCTAAACACAAAAACTATCTGAAATTTTGAATTGAAGGGATTCATAGCCATAAATGCCGCCATTTTTATATAGGGTTTTCATTTAGGGTTTCTTGTCAAATACACAGGTTATGTATAGGCATCAAATGAAACATCCTTCTCATTAATCGATCCAACTATGGTTATTCAATTGAATGCTATAATGATGTTGACATGGGATGGTAAACTATCAATATAATCGAACGAAATGGTTTGCTACAAAACTAATTGATTATTAATCATCGATGTCGCTTTATACATAAACATATACACCATATTATGTAACATTGTCATTTCAATTAACTACTATAATTATTAGCATGAGTGAGCAAGGGAAGAGGGTTCCACTTGCCTAGCAATAGACGACAACGCGGCAGGGCGACACGGGTACGATCACGGCACGGAGACCTCACGGCACAATACACGCGCGACTCGCATGGCTCGGGTGAGGGCTTGGGGAGGCTCGGCACTAGCGTAGAGGCGGGAACAGATATTGTGGCAACGGCGATGTGGTGCAGCGGCGTCGTGGACCCGGCGGCCAGTGGTAGTGGGCTTGGGCTCGGTATTGGGGAGTAGAGGAGGCGGCTCCGACGATGGCGTGGCGGTGATTGTCGAAGAGGAGCTCGGCTAATGGAAATGGAGTCGAGGAGAGGCGGTGGGGGCTCGTCGGCGAGGTGGAGCTGGTGGTGGTTGCGGTGATGGATGCAGGGGCTCGGTTTGGAACTCGAAAGAGTCGATGGTCGCTTGAGATGGGTCGTCGGCGAGGTGGAGCTCGGAGCTCGACGGAGGAGGAAGCTCCGGTGGATGGAGTTGGGTCGACTTGGCTGAGGGCTTAGGGAGCTCGGTGGGTCGATGGAGACGGCGAGGTGGTGGTGGGTTTGAGGTGTTGGTGAGCTCGAGCTGAAGGAGGAGGAGCTGGGGGGTTGTCGGTGATGATGAGTGAGGACGAGGGGAGTGAGCAAGATGGGTTAACGAGTGAGAAGGGGCTCGTTGTTAAGACGAAGGTGAGGCGAGAACGTGGAGGAGCGGGTCTCGCGGCGAGGACGAGAGGGGGGCCTTTAGAGGAAGGGGATTTGGTGGAGGGGATCGCGGGGGAGTTGGCGAGCGGGGCCCAGGTCTCGCGGAGGTGGGCGCGAGTCGAGGGGGGAACGTTGGAAAAAATGGGCGGGAAGGAAGAAGAGCGAAGAAGAAGAAAAAGGAGGAGGAGAGGGAGCCAGGTCGGGTCGGGTCGGGTCGGGCATGGATCGAGCCGGGTGTTAGGGGTTAAGTTTAGGGTTTTTTGAGTTTAGAGTTTAGAAGAAAAAATAAAATAATAAAAATATATATGTAAATGGAAAATTTTAGTAAAATCTGGAAAAATACGGAAAATATATATACGGAAATTGGGGATTTACATCATACCCTCCTTAAAAAAATTTCGTCCTCAAAATTAAAGAACGAAAACAAAGGAACAACAACATTACTTGAACAGGTACGGAAAACGTAGACGGATGTCCTCCTCGCGTTCTCAGGTAGACTCTCCTGGTGAACGACCACCCCGAGAAACTCGAACTAAGGGAATGATTTTGTTCTTTAGCACTTTTTTCCAACGATTGAGAATGGTGGTAGGCTGCTCCTCGTAAGACAGATCGGTGCCCAACGTTAACTCCGAATGGTCCAGAATATGGCTGTCATTCTGAACGCAGCGCCTCAACTGAGATACATGGAAGGTATTGTGCACACCAGCTAGCGATGGAGGCAAGACAAGTCGATAAGCCACCTCTCCTACTCGCTCTAGCACTTCAAAAGGTCCGATGAATCGGGGACTAAGTTTCCTACGACTACCAAACCTGATCACTCCCCGAGTAGGCTATATCTTCAGAAATACATGGTCACCAAAACCAAACTCCAACGACCTTCTGCCGGCATCTGCCCAACTCTTCTGTCGGTCCTGAGCCGCCTTGATACGTTGCTTGATCGTCCAAACCTTGCTCACTGTCTGCACTATGAGCTCAGGGCCCAATCACCTTCTTTCACCCACGTCATCCCAACGAAGGGGGGACTGACACTTCCGTCCATATAGAGGCTCGAACGGTGCCATATGGATGCTAGCTTGGTAGATGTTGTTATACGAAAACTCTACTAGATGGTGGCGATCCTCCCAAGAGCCCTGAAAATCAAGCATGCATGCCCTCAGCATATTCTCGAGTGTCTGGATAGTACGCTCGGATTGCCCGTCCGTCTACGGATGATAGGCCATGCTGAACTTAAGACGTATGCCCAAACTCTCCTGCAGGCTCTTCCAAAAATGGGAAATGAACCTGGTGTCTCTATCAGACACGATATAAACGGGCACCCCGTGCAGCCTCATAATCTCTTGCATATATTTCTCCGCGAGTAACTCCGTCGATTGTCCAACTCGGAAAGGTATAAAATGTGCTGCCTTTGTGAGATGATCAACAATAACCCAGACAACATTGTTGCCCCTTGGACTTCGAGGTAGTGCCGTCACAAATCCATGGTGATGTGCTCCCATTTCCACTCTGGCACTGAAACCGGTTGCAACAACCCAGCCATTCTCTGATACTCGGCTTTCACCTGTTGGCATACCAGACACTTGGAGACAAATCGAGCAATCTCCCTCTTCATTCTGTTCCACTAGAAATGTTGCCTCGGGTCTCTGTATATCTTGGTGCCACTTGGGTGCACCAAGTAAGAAGAACTATATGCTTCAGCTAGAACTTCATCACGAATATCCCCCTTTGGAACACACAATCGACTGCCGGATCTCAGTGAACCATCTTCATGAATTTGCAAATCTGTCCTCAAACCAGTCTCGACTAACCCTATGAACTTCTGCAACTGAGAGTCTCCAACATGTGCGGCTTTGATGCGATCTATAAATGATGATTGAACCTGCAACTGCCAGAGTTGTCCGGGCACACCCGGTGTAAATACCTCCAACTCGAGTCTCTGAAGATCATCGAGAATTCCTTTCTGACAAGTCACCAACGCAGCTGACGGCCTGCGACTACGAGCGTCAGAAACGGCGTTCACCTTTCCCGGATGATACTGCAAGTCAATATCGTAGTCTACCATCAATTCCAACGATCTGCGTTGTCTCATATGCGAGCGAACACGTATTTCAAACTCTTGTGATCCGTGTACACCTCCAATTTCTCTCCTAGCAAGTAATGCCTCCAAATCTTTAAGGCGAACACAACGGCCGCTAACTCCAGGTCATGCGTGGGGTAGTTCTTCTCGTAAGCTTTCAGCTGACGAGACGCGTAAGCCACCACTCGACCGTGTTGCATTAATACACTACCCAAATCTTTTCCCGATGCATCACTATGAACAACCAAGCCACCCGAGTTGTCTGGCACGGTCAGGATTTGGGCCGTGGTCAACTTCAGTTTCAACAACTCGAACGCCTGGGTGCATTCCTCCGACTAAACATACGGCACCTCCTTCCATGTGAGCTTCGTCAAGGGTTCCGCTACTCTGGCGAAATTTTGGACCAACCGCCGATAATACTCAACCAATCCCAAGAAGTTTCTTATCTCGGCAACTGATTTTGGTGTCGGCCAGTCCTTGATAGATTCGATTTTCGTCGGATCTACTGAAATGCCGTCACTCGAAATGACGTGTCCCGGAAATTGCACCTTATCGAGCCAAAACTCGTACTTGCTTAGCTTAGCATAGAGCTTCACATCCCGCAGAACCTGCAATACAATTTGTAGGTGCTCGACGTGCTCCTCTCGACTCCTTGAATAGACTAGAATGTCGTCGATGAATACGACAACAAACTGATCCAAGAACTTAGAGAAAACCCTGTTCATCAAGTCCATGAATATGGCCGGTGCATTGGTAACACCGAACGGCATCACCGGAAACTCATAGTGGCTATATCGAATTCGGAAAGCCGTCTTGCATACATCCTCTATCTTAACCCTGATTTGGTGATACCCTGACCGAAGGTCTAGTTTAGAAAATACCCGAGTACCACCCAGCTGGTCAAACAAGTCATCGATGCAGGGGATGGGATACTTGTTCTTCACGGTCACTCGGTTCAACTCCCGATAGTCAATACACATGCGTAAGGAACCGTCTTTCTTCTTAACCAGTAACATAGGAGCACCCCATGGGGAAACGCTTAGACGGATAAATCGCTTATCCAAAAGATCTTCTATTTGCTTCTTTAATTCTGCCAACTCAACCGGTGTCATTCTGTACGGTGCTTTCGAGACTGGTGATGTACCCGGAATTAAGTCGATTGAGAATCCCAAGACGCGAGGAGGTGGTAGACCTGGTAAATCTTTAGGGAATACATCAAGAAAAATTCTGAACGATCTCTGGGGCTGGACTCTCATCAATCTCCATAGTCGTCAACGCTTTTGGCTTGACTCTAAACTTGGTTGGCTCCAAAGACTCGCTTCCGCCTTCGAAAACAAATTCAGGATGATTGGGAATGCGGAAAGTCACTTTCCTAGCTCGGCAATCGATGATCACATGAAAGGTACTCATCCAATTCATCCCGAGAATTGCGTCATAGCTGCCCGTCCCGATTAAAAGGAAATTCGTATAGAATTCCCTGCCGCATACTACTACCGGACATAACCTATACTTTGGTTAGACACAATAATTTCGTTACCCGTATGTATCTCCCAACCCTTGGTCAACGGCTCGTGAGTTATAGAGTGTGTGTTGATAAACCGCGTAGAAATAAAGCAATGCGAAGCACCCGAATCAAAAAGAACTCTAGCTGGTACAGAATAAATAAGGAGGGTACCTGTAACTACTTCTCTAGTAGTCTCTGCCTGCTCGGCGGACAGGGTGAAAGCCCGCCCCTGATTCCGACCTGTACCAGTATGCCTCTGATCGAATAACTGCTGCTAGGATACCAGAGATGGACCCCTCTGAGATGAAGTGTTGTACGACGGTTGATGTTACTCGAACCCTCCCTGTAGCTCAGATCTCTGGGGACATCCGCTGACCCTGTGCTCGGTGAATCCGCAAAGCAAACACCGCCCATTAGCTCTGAGACAATCTCTCTGCATGTGTCCTGGCCTTTGGCAATAATCGCAAAACAGGACCCTCCGCTGCGGCTGCTGAGGTGAGAAAGTACGCTTCATCTGCGTAACACCCGGCCTGTGAACTGGGATCGCTCCACATGGAGAACTGGTGGTTCATGATGGAACTACGTAGGGTCTCCTATCCACCGATCATTGGCCCTTGGCCTTCTCAGCCAATCTTTCCTGTACTCGGGCAGCGTTTAACACCTGAGCGAAGGTCGGTAGATCGAGAGACGCGATAAGCTGCTGTAGTTCAATATCGAGCCTTTGTTAGAACCGTCTTGTCCTGGCGGCTTCAGTGGCTACTATGTACGGTGCAAAACGACTCAGCCGATTAAACTCTGCGGTGTAGACATCCACCGAGCGTCTATTTTGCTTCAACATGATGAATTTCTCCTCCATCTCGGCCTTGGCAGTGGCCGAAAAATAGTGATGTAGAAAGTATGCGGAGAACGTATCCCATCCGATAGGTTTCTCTAGCCGGCTTTCCTCTACGGACCACCATGTGCGGGCCTTGTCCTCTAGCTGAATCTTCACTACGTTCACTCTGTCATTGTCAGGGACTCGGGCGAGCGTTAAAAGGTTCTCCACGTTGATGAGCCATTGCTTGTTCTCGAGTGGATTTGCTGATCCTGTGAAAAACGCTGGATGAAGCCTCCTGAAGTCCAAAACAGTACTAACCCGAGCCTGTGTGGTCGGCACGAGGGTGCTTCGGGGGCGGCGGGAATAGCCGTAGATCTCTTTAGAGCGGTAATTGCGGTCTCCTATACCGCCTTCAATCCCTCAGCCAGGAGATCGGTCTTCCTCTCTTGAGCCTGAGCTAGGGTCGTCAGTGTGCTGAGAATTTTCTCGGTACGATCGTGGGAACCGGCACCTGAGGAGTTACCCGAGGAGTCCATATTTCTGAAAGATGATCAAGAAAGAAATCAGATTTAGTCAAGGATTTCATGATGATTCAACGAGGATTAGGAAGTGAAAAGAAATGTAATAAAACACACATCAGGGTAAAACTCAATCTAGGGATCTCTCGACGGAACCATGATTTCTTCAAAATCTGGCTCTGATACCAACAAAACCATATCATGCCTCGCTTCCCAAAATACGGAATACGAGGGGTGAGTAGGCCAGCCATGCTCCTACGGTCAGGGAATAATCCCGCCGTAATCACACTTCGGTTTCTAGCATTACATTGTAGTCAGTAAACAACACTACGGTAAAGAAAATCACAGTTCATAACTTTATTACATTACAATAAAAGAGTTCGAGATACATTTATTTTGTAGAAGAAAAAACTAACCATTGAAATATAATGTACTTAAAGCAAAAGGAATGGCGCTAATATTGCGGTCTAGACCTCCACGATCTCAAATGGCAGGTCCTTCTCTTGACATGGGTCCACCTCGTCCTCTGAGTATGCACACTCAGGTCGTCAGGGAGACACATATAGCAATAAATATATATAATGGGTATAATGCTATTATACAAGAAAGGTGCAACAGAATACAGAACATGAGGATAATGAACATCATATGAATATGAACAGTGCGGTATAAGCATCATGTCAGTAAACCAAGCAATGTGTATGTCACTACTTAACAATCACTAAATCAATGAAATCAATTGGTGGAAAGGATGCTCATGTTTAATAAAAGTCTCGTGCATGCCCGAAACTACGGTCCACTGTTGCCCGGGATATAACCCTGCAGCCATGCCGCTAGGCCCACGACCTAGTGTGTGTGTGTGTATCACTAATAGCGAATGATCATTCTCTAAGTCACCGTACCTCGCTAAATACGAGTTCAATTCCATCCTGAATTCCCCATTCCCCAGGTTATAGTATGTATTCAAGTATTAGATAAGTTGTGAGCAAATACACATCGCTTTCACTTTCAATTACGTTTCCACTTATCAATATCACTTTCGTACTTGCCCCAATACAATCACTAACACTTATATATCGACAATGCACAATAGTCGCTAGGTCTCAATGTGAATGGTCACTATGCAGCAGGTATAAAGCAAGCACAAAAATAGGTATAAATGCACTGAACAGATATTCACTAAATTATGACACCCAACGCCATATGACTTGCAAAATTCACTATAAATCACACGTATAGAATCGACTAAAACAATGTAAAAGGAGTACGATGTATACTTGATTATTTAAGCGGTAAAATTAGTTTCATTTCAAATGGAATTCAGGTTAGGAACCTATCATTATTTTAAATCAGCGATCAGTTGCTGGAATTCCAGTTTCAGAACTGGAAGTCCAACTTCACGTGCGATTTACTAGGAATTGTGTTTAGATTCAGGTGTTAACCCAGTTGAATAAAACCTAGTTCTATCTATTAGATTTCCAACGCATTAAACAGATTAACAAAAGCCTTTCTGTACAAGAAGTTATATCCTATTTAATGTGAAGGTGTAAGAAATGTCACTACAGAAACTGCAGAACACGCCGATATTCTAAAATACAAACTAAATATCAAACGACTGTGAAACTACATGGGAACAGATTCATGTGTTAGCTAACTAAATTATCTACGTGACTATATGGGGCTATGTGCATTTTCAGTTTTACGTAGGGATGTGCAGGCGCTTAAATTCAGGTATTCTCGAGGAATACTGCCCCGGACTGCAGTCCAACGCCGCATTCCCAGTCAATTCTCGTTACAGTGACTTATCAGTATTGAAGGGTAAACTTTATAGGGTTCTAGCTTATCGAGTCGGCTTTGATAAAAACCTAGAACAACTAGTTTTGATTTGTATTTAATTTACAATGATTTTAATAAAGCAACATGCGCAGTAAAATTTCAGATTTGACGTAACTAGACGGGGGTATCATTCATAGTGATGAAGTCAATATTTTTCTCTCAAATTCTTATAAGTTATCTATTATCATTAAAGGGATTCATGGGCCATAAATGCCGCCATTTTTATATAGGTTTTTCATCTAGGGTTTCGTATCAAATACACAAGTTATGTATAGGCATCAAATGAAACATCCGTTCTTATTAATTGATCCAACTAAGATTATTCAATTGAATGCTATAATGATATTGACATGGGATGGTAAACTCTCAATATAATCGAACGAAGTGGTTTGCTACAAAACTAATTGATTATTAATCATCGACGTCTCTATATACATAAACATATACACCATATTATGTAACATTGTCATTTCAATTAACTACTATAATTATTAGCATGAGTGAGCAAGAGAAGAGGGTTCTACTTGCCTAGCGATAGAAGACAACACGTCAGACATGATCACGGCACGGAGATGTCACGGCATGATACACGCGCGACTCGCATGGCTCGGGTGAGGACTTAGGGAGGCTCGGCACTGGCGTAGAGGCAGGCACGGGTACTATGGCAATGGCGGTGAGGTGCAGCGGTGTCGTGGACCCGACGGTGAGTGTGGCAGTGGGCTTGCGCTCGGTGTTAGGGAGTAGAGGAAGCAGCTCTGACAATGGCGTGGCGGTGATTGTTGAAGAGGAGCCGGCTAATGGAGATGGAGTTGAGGAGAGGAGGTCGGGGCTCGTCGGTGAGGTAGAGCTGGTGGT
Source organism: Agapanthus africanus (assembly GCA_030015575.1). Taxonomy (NCBI): domain Eukaryota; kingdom Viridiplantae; phylum Streptophyta; class Magnoliopsida; order Asparagales; family Amaryllidaceae; genus Agapanthus; species Agapanthus africanus. Next base: position 71,402,570 of record CM057337.1, on the reverse strand, counting down.
GGCTGCGGCGATGGATGCAGGGGCTCGGTTTGGAGCTCGAAAGAGTCAGTGGTCCTTGAGATGGGTCGTCGGCGAGGTGGAGCTCGGAGCTCGACGGAGGAGGAAGCTCCGGTGGATGGAGTTGGGTCGGCTTGGCTGAAGGCTTGGGGAGCTCGGTGGGTCGATGGAAACGGCGAGGTGGTGATGGGTTCGTGGTGTTGGTGAGCTCGAGCTGAAGGAGGGGGATCTGGGAAGTTGTCGGTGATGATGAGTAAGGACGAAGGGAGTGAGCAAGATGGGTTAAGGAGTGAGAGGGGGCTCGTTGTTGAGATGAGGGTGAGGCGAGAACGTAGGGGAACGGGTCTCGCGGCGAGGACGAGAGGGGGGGCTGTTGGAGGGTGGGGATTTGGTGGAAGGGATCGTAGAGAAGTTGGCGAGCGAGGCGTGGGTCTCGTGGAGGTGGGCACGAGTCGAGGAGGAACGTTGGAAAAAATGGACGGGAAGAAAGAAGAGCGAAGAAGAAGGAGGAGGAGGAGGAGGAGGAGGAGGAGGAGAGGGAGTCGGGTCGGGTCGGGCATGGGTCGGGCCGGGTGTTAGGGGTTAGGTTTAGGGTTTTGTTGGGTTTAGAGTTTAGAAATAAAAATAAAATAAAAAAATATAATAAAAATATATATAAAAATGGAAAATTTTAGGAAAACTCTCGAAAAATACGGAAAATATATATACGGAAACTGGGGATTTACAGGTACTGGTTCTAGGTTAGGGTTACACCAACATGTTCTTATACAATTCCAAGAAAATATGGTATATGGTATGATTTGTGAGTTGTTTTGGGACCTCGCACACAATGGGAGTTAGGCATACATAATTCATGAGTCGTTACTGCGGTTTGTCAGCGCCGATTCTGAGTTTAAAAATTTGGTTGGGACAGTTTATCGAGCATGTCACGTGCAAGTTCATTTCTATTAAGAATTTAGGTTTCGCTCAATCAAACAGAGTGGAATTTGATGCCTATAAGTTTTATACAATTCCTAAATTGATATTTTGACCCAATCACTATCAATCACGCACGATCCAATAGCAAAATTTCGGTTTGTAGTTAAAACTCGATTATAACGTCGCTATATATGAAGTAGTCCTAACTCTATAACTATAGCATATAAGCAATTGGAGTTCACTTGTTTGGATGATTTGATTGCAGAATTTTGAGAAGCGAGAAGAAGACGACGTTCACGGCGACTGCGGCTTGAGCGAGGCTTCGCCTTGGAGCTGCTCTCGGCCAAGATAAGACATTAGTTACTGTGACGGTGGCTATGGATGCTCAGATTGGTGGCGGCGAGAAGGAGCGGAGGTAGCGGTGTTGGGTTCTTTGGTTTGGAAAAGAACCGAGAGGAGGAGAAAGTGGTTGTGTGCAAGAGAGAGAGAGAGAGAGAGAGAGAGAGAGAGATAAAAGGGTTTTAATATTGTTATGTGAGAATTTATGTGGACTTTCCGTTGATATTTTGAGGGAGGAGAAGAGGAGGACGTGAGGAATGGATAGGGCTCGGTCAATTACATGAGGGAAAAGGTCTCGCGAATTCTCAAGGACGCGATAATTTTAAGTTGAGCTGGATCAAAAGATTGATGAACCGTCTCAAAAAAAATAGAGAAGAAACAGCAGTTCTAGGTGCATTCTTGAGCCGTCTCAAAGAAGCGTAGAATCAGCTGAAAATAATTATGAGCTGTCTCTAGCAAATAGAGGGGAAAAGATAATTCTCTGGATTTAGGGGCCATCTCTAGCATATGTTGAGCCAGCTCAAACAACAAGAGAAGAAATGGATTTTCAGAATGACTCTTGAGCCGTCTCAAACACTTACGAGCCGGTTCAAGCTGATATTTGATCTGATGTCACTTTATTCATTAATTGAACATGAGATTAAAGCATATATTCAAAAAGATTATTTTATTTGGGATTTCACTATGCTGGGGGTTACACCTATTTTCTCTATATTCTCATTACACTATACTAAACTATACCCGATTCTCCATTTCCATGCAACCAAAAAACCAAACAAACAAAAAAGACTATCTTTACGTGCGGCGCCCTCTTCTCTGTCAACGCTTCTTCGTTGGTTCAAGTAAGCCACTTTTACTCCACTAAACCGTTACTCTGTTTGGATCATCAATCTAACTTGACCGTCGGAGGGTCCTCGGTGGTACAACCATCCCAGGACTTCCTTGCAGGTAGCTCGGCAACCACAATCTCAAACCCATTGAGATCCACCAGCTTCAGGAGCGATATCCTCTAGATCCAATCTCAGCCACCCATCGCCGCCATCAGCAGATCAACGGAAGACAACATCTTGGCGCGATCCAGGCCGCGTCAGTTGGTGCCGTCTGTGGGAAAGATTGATTCCATAAAAATGAAATTTTGTCGTCCGATCTCAATCCAATGGCGAGTGATCATCATGAAGATCCAAGCACTAGCTGCCGCCTCCCCCTCAACGGAGGCACGGACAAACCTCCTCCGCTGAATGCCATTAGCGCCCTTGCCGGCCGAATAAACCGACTCGTGTCCTTTGTAGAGGCGCTCATCCGCATCCAAATGGCAGGGCAAGATCCCCAAGTCGCCGCTCCCCCACCTCGGGACCGAGACCCCTACACGGGAAGAGAAGACTCCGTCCGCGTCGCTACCTCCCACGGCCGCAGATCTCCCGGGCCAATACGTTCTGAGGACCACTGGGCACCTCACAGTTCAACGCTAAGGTCCGTCGCCAGAGCGCCTCGTCCTGAGATCCTTCGCGCACCTGTCCCTCCCGAGAAGATGTCTGTCAGCTCGCCTGTTACCAGGTCTGACCGACACCCCCTCCCTTGACGAGGTCGCGCGGACGAGACTCACCACGGCGGCTCGAAGATTACCTCGCCGGGGGATCTAAGGAACCTCATTGAGAGGAACCGGGGCCGAGGCCAGACGCAGGCCTCCAACAGCAGAGGCCTGGGATCAGAATGTGCCGAGTCATCAGGGTATCACGGCCGAATCGACGCCCTCGAGAAGAAGATCGAGGGTCTGCATCGGGAGGGTCACCGTTCGAGCGACGGGGCTAAGTACGCCGCCGACTCGCTCACCAAACCATTCACCGAGGAGCTGCTCGCTGTCTACATTTCCTCTCGCAACAAGCCCCCAAAGGTCTCTCTCTTCGACGGCAAGTCTAACCCGAAGGACCATTTGGATGCGTTCACCGCAGGGATGAGCTTCCAAGACAACTCCGACGCCACCCGGTACCGGGCTTTCCCGGCCACTCTCATCCGCTCCGGGCGAGACTGGTTCTGAGGATTCGACCTGCGCTCTATCTCAACTTTCAACGAGCTGGCCACCCAATTCTTCTGCCACTTCGTCGGGAACAGGCGGAAAAAACGTACCTTCGACCACCTCTTCACGATCAAGAGCGGGGACAAAGAGACGTTCAAAGCATACGTCACCCTCTTCTACAACGCCCTTCTCGAGGTCCCCGAGCACCGGGACGCTTCGCCTCTTCCACGTGTTCATGGCACGTGTCACACGCGACTGTCCATCTTCCCAAAGCCCTCACGAAGAGGCAGCCCGACAGCTACCCTGCTCGGCTATCCCTGGATGGTAGCTCACCTACCCCACAACGCCAGGGATCTAAGCCCTCACTAAGAGGCAACCGAGCAGCTTCACTACTTGGTTCATCCTTGGCAGGCCTCCTACGGCCCCTCTAGCGCCAAGGATCGAAGCCCTCACCAAGAGACAGCCCTGCAGCTACCCTGCTCGACTATCCCTGGCCGGTAGCTCGCCAACCCCATAACGCTAGGGATCGAAGCCCTCACTAAGAGGCAACCGAGCAGTTTCACTGCTTGGTTCATCCTTGGCAGGCCTCCCACGGCCCCTCCAGCGCTAAGGACCTAAGCCCTCACCAAGAGGCAGCCCTACAGCTACCCTGCTCGGTTATCCCTGGCCGGTAGCTCGCCTACCCCACAACGCCAGGGATCTAATCCCTCACTAAGAGGCAACCGAGCAGCTTCACTGCTTGATTCATATTTAGCAGACCTCCTACGGCCCCTTCAGCGCCAAGGATCGAAGCCCTCACTAATAGGCAGCTCTGCAGCTACCCTGCTCGGCTATCCCTGGCCGGTAGCCCGCCTACCCCACAACACCAGGGATCGAAGCCTTCATTAAAAGGCAACCAAGCATCTTCACTGCTTGGTTCATCCTTGGCAGGCCTCCCACGGCCCCTCCTGCGCCAAGGACCTAAGCCCTCACCAAGAGGCAGCCCTACAGCTACCCTGCTCGGCTATCCCTGGTCGGTAGCTCGCCTACCCCACAACGCCAGGGATCAAAGCCCTCACTAAGAGTCAACCGACCAGCTTCACTACTTGGTTCATCCTTGGCAGGCCTCCCAGGCCCCTCCAGCGCCAAGGACCTAAGCCATCACCAAGAAGCAGCCCTGCAGCTATCCTGCTCGGCTTTCCCTGGCCGGTAGCTCGCCTACCCCACAACGCTAGGGATCTAAGCCCTCACTAAGAGGTAACCGAGCAGCTTCACTGCTTGGTTCATCCTTGGCAGGCCTCCCATGGCCCCTCCAGTGCCAAGGATCGAAGCCCTCACCAAGAGGCAGCCCTGCAGCTATCCTGCCCGGCTATCCCTGGCTGGTAGCTTCCCTACCCCACAATGCTAGGGATCGAAGCCCTCGCCAAGAGGCAACCCCGCAGCTCCCTGCTCGGCTATCCCTGGCTGGTAGCTTCCCTACCCCACAATGCCAGGGATCGAAGCCCTCACCAAGAGGCAGCCCTGCAGCTCCCTGTTCGGCTATTCCTGGCTGGTAGCTTTCCTACCCCACAACGCCATGGATCAAAGCTCTCACCAAGAGGCAGCCCTGTAGCTCCCTGCTTGGCTATCCCTGGCTGGTAGCTTCCCTACCCAACAACACCAGGGATCGAAGCCCTCACCAAGAGGCAGCCCTGTAGCTATCCTGCTCGGCTATCCTTGGCTGGTAGCTTCCCTATCCCACAATGCCAGGGATCAAAGCCCTCGCCAAGAGGCACCGGGTAGCAACCCTGCTCGGCCATCCTTAAGGACAAAAAGCCCTCGCTAAGAGGTGTTGGATATAGTGCCCTCAAAGTCAATTATTGGATCACAGGCATGTGATTGCAATGATTGAGGGAGGACCTATGCCGGTAGGACAGTCTTACTCATGATGGTAGTATGCTATCTGGTTTATCTTTATCATCGTGTGCTGCTTTAGGTGACCTTACAGGTCACTATTACACGTTGATAGAGCCCTTAGGATTCTTGCTTGACTGCCAGCAGTATGATGGAGATCATATATGTGGGAGCTGGGGTCTATAAGCACATCCTTAAAAGGTCCCTAGTCGTGGGAGTTTTCGAGACAAGGCATCGATACTCCAGAGTAGACTAGTGTATATAGTTGAGACCCCGACGAGGGGCGGTGGCCGGCCTCACAAGCCATTGGTATCAGTTGGATCACCTAAGATGTATACAGGTGCTCATTGGGTTATGAATACACCGGACAGGACTCGCCGGGAACATGCTAGTTGGTATTATACCTGACGTCAGATAGCAGTTCCCTGGTGACGTGTGTACAGGTTAGTTCATCGACCTGAGATCGTCATTTGTCTTGTGTGAGTTCCCACTGTGCTTTAATTACTACCCTACCACGGCTCAAAGGAGTCGTGCAAACAGGTTTTAGTTGGGTACAGTCCCGAGCCACATGGAGGCAGTGAGCGGATCGGCAGGGGTTCGTCTCTCCCGGTATTGGGGGTGAGATCGCGCTGTATCTAGGAGAGCCATTACACGAAGTCCTTGGCCAAGGCAGGAGATTTACTGGTAGGTATTCTAGTAGTATCTCAGGGTGTTCTGGGCTACACTCCAACACGACTTGTACCGCTTTTGGGGATCTGACTTTTACCAACCCCTAGGCCCGCCATGCGATACTCATAGACGAACGGACCGGACTGTACGGATATTGTCACTGACAGGCTCAGTAGGGTGTCAGGATGAGTTCGCTCATCGACCTCCCTTTTGGTCAATACTTGGTAGCCCGTCACGTACGGCTAATACCTCTGACGTGCTAGTGGTTAAATCCACAGCCAAACTATTGACGAGTCTTTAGAGTCCCCCACAGACAGTTTCTCAAGTTTCGGGCGAAACGTTGTAGAGGCCGTATGATATATGGCAGGGTTCGATCATATACGTGCAGTAGTGCACAGATCATGATCGGGCGGATCATACTAGTGGGCTTTGGTTTAAGCCGGATCCTAGTATTAGATTTGTTGGATTACTTTAGTCTCATCGCATTCGTATTCGATCGGAACGCGGATGCAGGTATGTATATACAGATGAGGGGTATCCTTGTGATCCGTCACGAGTTTACTTTAGATGTTGCCGTTTCTTTTTGTTGTGGCAAACATTTGGATTAATATTTGCATATGGAAATAATGAGCTAGAAATCATCATTTTGTGCATTAATTGTGACACATGCAAACCAAGTGACTCATGGTCTCTTTTATTGTGCATTAGTCACATAATGTGATGGATTTGAGTCTTGATATAATAAGGAGAGAGAGAGGGGCTGCCATGATATGGTATTAGCTCTTGTATTTTTCATTCTAACTCTCACTCTCATTATTATACAACTCAAGAAAGAAAAGCTTCTTCTTCTTCTTCCTCCTCTAGCTCAAAATCTCCATTAATGGCATCATCTCCAACCTCCATCCAAATCAATGGATGCAAAAGATAAAGTGATCACAAACATTCTCTACATCATCTTGGACACGTCGGCTAGCACACTTCGTGCCCGAGTTGCTTCGGATGAAGCGGGAGCCCGTAAAAGGAATCGTAGATGTGGTGCCCTTTCCGACGAGGAGATCGAGACCGGAGTTGCCGCGAGGAGCTTGGGATGGTGGCCAAAGACCAAAGGACACGGATCGATCGGTATAGCCTTTCTATCCTTTCTCTAGATAGCTAGTAGTAGGTCAGTAGTTCGATCCGGGTTTTAAGCACACGATAGCGCCGGTTTTCAAGTTAAGAAAAAATTTCGTTTCCGTATTTTGGCCTCGGAAAGACGGCCGGGGCGCTACCGTAGATTTATATGGTATCAGAGACACGTCATTAATCTTTACTAGCTTGCTCTAACGTGTTTAGAATTTCGATCGGACGAAATTTCCAAAGACTGCATTTCCAAGTCATCAATTTCTGTCGATTTTTTCCTGTGGTCAAAAAATTATTTGGTGTGTTGTAGAAAAACATGCAGGGTTTTTTAAAAGAACTGAGAAAATTTGGTGGGCTGATTTCACTGTAGCACGGCGGATCCGCGGCCGTACCCACGTTTTGGCCGCGGATCCGCCGCCGTACTGTAGCCACAGTGCACGAAATTTTCTGAGGCGGTCTCTGACTTGGAAATGTGGTTTCTGGTATTTTTTGTTTGGGCCCAGATTTGTTTGAGTACTGGGAATTGTGCTTGGGCCCCACTTCGGGAAATTTTGTCGATCGAAAATTTAAATATGTTGGTTCACAGTATTTACATTATATCTGCGACCGTGAATGTCATTTGATCGGTAAATCTTGTCTAATTGCTATAGCCCTTTTAGACGGATTTGCGAACGTGACATTCACGTTGATGTTCTGTGTTGTGCTGTGATGTTGCGGATTTGTCGTGGTGGATAGCCTGGATGCAATGGTAGTACAGTTTGGTTGTATTTGTACATTTGATATTGCGGGGCGAGCGTCCGACATGTGGACTGCCGTCACTGCCTGTTTGTATATTATTCTTTTGGGGCACGACCGGGCTGAGGTCGATGTACCCGTTGTATATATTTTTACTTTCTGTGCTAGAATTACCCCGCGGTGGGGTGCACGGATAGCCGGGTTCTAGAGGGCAACGAGCCCGCATCTCATGGCTTTGAGACGGGGGGAGCTTCACTCTAGAATTGGCGGGCTATTCGCCGCACTCGTAGGGGGTACAGATTGACCCAAGGAGGCGTGCTCAAGTTACCGGATTCCGTGAAGTGCATGGCGGTCCATTCACTTTGTTGAAGGGGGCTGCCTCGCTTCAGGTTTTGGCGGGTAACTTGCCACGCCCGTAGGGGTCTAGGATTTCATTGCACAGGCTATCTACACGACCAGAGGAACATCGGGTTTCAGTAGCGGCTCTATGAAACCCGGGGATTCCTGATTATCTGTATTGTTCTGTGATACTTATTACATTTCTGTGATGTTGCATTTTATCACGCCTTGAGCAAATATTATATATTGATATATACTAGTAGATGTTGTATATATTTTACACCTGCGCTAGTCCAGTCCCCGCTCTGTCGTTAGTTAAGTAACCTAACGGGTGATGACGGGACCCAGTGGCGAATGCGGATGGCATATACGTACATCATATTTTCGTTCTTTTGTGGTGTGATTAATTGATGGGGCTGCATTGATTCGGATCAATGCAAGCTAAACAAACATATTCTGATGTTGTTGGAACATTTTTCAAAAAAAAACTGTTATTGCAAGGACGTTCTCTTTTGTTTTGCACAGTTGTATTCGGTTATGAATATCCAGCACCTCAGTCGACGAGGCAAAGGCCGAGACCCCTTCACCGGGAGTGACCCCTTGGACAGAAGTTTGCGTCAGGGTAATAACTTCACTATAGTCGATTAATTTTTGCTTTGCATCGTGGTATTCAGTTGGAATATCCTGCACCTCATTCTACGGGGAAAGAGCCGAGATCCCTTCACCGGGAGTGGCCTCTTTAGCAAAGGTTTTCGCCACTATATTTTTATAAAAAGCTATCCGGTTCCTTCAACGATATCAAGTTCATTACGTTAAAGGTTTTTCGCCAAAAACCATTCGTAGCCTTCCGTCATTTCAGACGGGTAGCACTTAGTATTCATGCTATGTTTGTTGACCTTCGTCAAGACATAGTGAATGGTAGCTGCTTGTTACCTTTCTGTTGCATAGATAGATGCGTTGGTTTGGGACAGTCGTATAGCTTTGTTGACCTTCGTCAAGGGCTTGTACGGGTGGGTTCAAATTAACCTGGACAATGACGGATAGAACTTGACATGTGACTTATAATCTGTTGACCTTCGTCAAGGTCATAAGAGCATGAAGTAAAAATCACATCGGGAGTTTCTAAAGAAACTGAAACTTGCCAGATATGGGCATACCTTCTGGAGTGTGATAACGTGAGTGGATTCCATCACGTTATCATGCGATGATAGTTGGATCCCTATTCCCACTGATGAGTTGGTTTACTCCTCGGGTGATCCCGATTAATTCTTCTTTCAGGTTTGAAGGAGAATTTGACGATACAGTGGGAGGTTTCCTGATTAGATAAATTGATAACCATTCTGATCTAGGTTAGAGTGCACGCTGAGTGTTTCTTTTCTCTCTCTCTTTGGCAGCGACCATGGCCCGACCCTAGACTATGACTTAGTAACCAAGTTGACCGAACTTTCTTAAAACACTGGCTTTTAGATTGTCAGAGTTGCATACCTCATTGCCACTCCTACTTTTACCCTTTTCTCCAGAACACCCCATATTACTACGAACGTCTACTTCCATTGGATAAAACCATCGTATGGTTATATACGAACTCGAAGCTTGTTCCAGATTCGAGGATGGTTTCCGGTTCTGGAGAAAATGAATAGGACTGTTCAGTTGTCTTTTCCTTTTACCTTCTCTCAGGTTGTGAGTGCTCCTTGGATTAGGACAGTACACTTATTATGCTTAGTGGATAGTCTTCTTCCAAACCATAGGCAGGTGCCGAACGGTAGGGAAGGAAGAAAACCATTTAGCCTAAAAGGTGTACAGAAGATATTAAGCAAAGACAAATAAAGGGATTAATAAGAGGGCAAAGTAAATTGCGACTGCTATTCACGACCAAACCAAGTATTTCATCGCCACTCCTACTTCACCTTTGTATTTCTCCAGGACACTCCGTATCACTACGAAGATCCACAGTTAATTGGATACTCCATCGTATGGTTATATACGAACTCGAAGGGACTTGTTCCAGTTCGGGGATGGATTCTGGTTCAGGAGAAATAGGAATAAGGTTTATTCAGTTGTCTTTTATCTTCACCTTCTCTTAGGTTATTGGATAGTCTTCTTCCATTATACGAGTATTCCTAGGATTAGGAGAGTACACCCATTATGCTTATTGGATAGTCTTCTTCCAAACCATAGGCTGGTGTCGAACGGTAGGGAAGGGAGAAAACCATTTGGCCTAAAGGGGTGTACAGAAGGTAATGACTAAAGACATATAAAGGGATTTGGAGAGATGGTAAAGAAATATACGGTTATAGTTGTGAGTCTGATAATGGAAGAAGCATTACTAGGAATGCTCGGATACCCCTTCGAAACATTTACATGTTTCAGTTTCACTGTGTATTGTTAAAAGAAAACTGATTTCCCAATTAGCCCTTACTCCAGGGTATATATTTACCACGTTTGATTCTCACATCTGTATGGTTTTACAGATGATGAGTGGGAGTAAGTTATTGGGAATTGGGTGATCATCCTCATTATATCGGGATTCGTTGTAATTGGTGATATTTGAGGAAATCGCCTGGGTTGTTTGCCGGACGGCAAATATTTGGTTTTGAATATCCGTTGTTATGCACCAATTTCAAATTGATATATCTGTACGTTTATTTTTATAAAGTGAGATATAACCTTTTGAAATTATGTCCATGACATTTACCTATATCAGTGGATGGTTAGGTAAGGAGCATTAAACAGCGGTGTAATTCTTCTTAACCATAAGTACAGTTTTCAACCTACGACACATAGGGAATGAGATATTAGACTCAAGGGACTTATACAGAGTATTGTATGTTGTCCAGTGTCCATGAGGACAGAGGGGTTGGTACTCATACTATATTCTATTTACTTGTGACTTCTCTAGTTCTTAGACATGTGTTTCGTAGAAATGCAAGGCCTAAGTTTTGAGAAGTTATAGGTATAAGAATAAAGTAGAGAACCAGGTGTTGCAAGTATCGGGATTCTTCAAGGTGATCGAAAATGTAGATACTTGTGTATGGTATTCAGTTGATAGTAATGGTTTTTGAGAAATTGCTTCTCTTTCAGGTTACTCATATCTGGATGCATTCCTAAGTTGAGTAATGCTGATCGGCCTCTCTTCATTTAGTTGACATGCACTGGAGACAGCTGCATGATTTGAATCTGGTTCCAATTAAATCAGTGCCTCTGTTTCTATATTGGATATAGAATAGTTCATATCTTAACAATGTTAAGGTACGCGGAGTTGTCTGGCTTATGCTTAAAACCAGACTCTGGATAACTCAAGGCACGTTTCTGTAATGGCTGTTTGTGGGTTGACCCGGGCTATGACGAGGGTTGACTTTCTACCATCTGGAAGATCAATAGTGATATTGTTCTTGACTCGCCACAGTTTTGGTAAAATGGATTTTTTCAGAAAACAGTAGTGGGAGTATGGTAGAACTGGAAGTGATTCCAGAACCACAAACGATTACTGAAAATTTGATAAGAACCTAAAGATTCAATCTAGATTGACATTCCATTGGCCACACTGCAGATATGGTGGGTAACCTCAGGCACCCGAGAGGTACTCCGGTTGCCTCAAGGACGGTGACAGGGAGGTTCTTGTTTGCCCAGATTTGACACTACTGTTGTTCCAGGCTATGAGACCCGGTAGGAGGATGAGTATAGCGTCGTTCTAAACTAGCTTTAGAAGTGTACGTGTATATGACTCTGCCAAAGGGTTTTCATAGTCAGTGGGAGCAGCGGAAGCATAGTCAACAAGTGGCTTATGTTTATTTATAGACTAAAGCAGAAATAGCGGAGATAGATCATCTATTTCTGCTATGACAATCATAGGTTTGACTTCATCTGAATAGGGGATGGATCTGTTAAGGAGGTAGTAGGGTGTGATATCATGCTATTTGGATGACATACACAGAGTAGGAAGTGAAATTCCTATACTACGATCGGTTATACTTTGGTTGTCACACAATGGTTTCTCCGCATAGGACTTGGATATTATATCAGACATTCTGGTTACTAGATCTATGGTTTTAGATCTAGATTTGGGAAGTGTCCCAATCTGGGTACTTAGACAGCGTTCTAAAGGTATTTGAATGGATGACTCCTGGCATGGTGTTGTACCTGCACGTGATGGAGTCACCCTCTCTAAAAGTGTCTTACAGACTAAAGGGGAGAGGGATATGCATGATTGGCAGATCACTTGCTTAGGCCATTGAGTCAATCATAAGATGTCAAGTACCATACTAGACGTTGTTCTTGCACTAGATGCAATAAGTTGATATTAATCCAATCCTGGAGAAACGTTCGGAAGCAGTTTTAGAACATAAATGGATGTTCTAGGGATATGATAACAACAGCCTCCTTCGGGGACGGTTATCATTCCAGGCTTCCAAGGTGACCTGGATGACAGAGTGACTGTCAGAATTATAGTTTTCCCTCTGACGAGGGGCAGTATTTTGGACAGATGGTCCAAGCGGATACCGAGGGAGGTGTGGCGCAGGATACTGATTAATTTCAGTTGACGATACAGTCTAAGAAGTTTGGATTTGGAGTTCATTTATGAACTAGGTCCCATTAGATATTCAAACATATTCTAAGACAGGTATTGTTCATTTCGGGAGATGGCTTTCTCCGCAAACTTGAGATAAAGAGAGGCATAGAAAGAAACATCAGGGCGGATCCACTCACTGAGGCTATTCCTCGAATGCAATAGTTTCGCAAACGGGCTTTATGAAACTGATTAATAGAGGAGTTGGGTGTTCGGTATCGCATGAGCTGTGAGTATACGACATCGCAATAATTAGCCTTGAGTGCAAGTGGGAGATTGTTGGATATAGTGCCCTCAAAGTGAATTATTGGATCACAGGCACGTGATTGCAATGATTGAGGGAGGACCTATGCCGGTAGGACAGTCTTACTCATGATGATAGTATGCTATCTGGTTTATCTTTATCATCGTGTACTGCTTTAGGTGACCTTACAGGTTACTATTACCGTTGATAGAGCCCTTAGGATTCTTGCTTGACTGCCAGCAGTATGATGGCGATCATATACGTGGGAGCTAGGGTCTATAAGCACATCCTTAAAAGGTCCCTAGTCGTGGGAGTTTTCGAGACAGGGCATCGATACTCCAGAGTAGACTAGTGTATACAGTCGAGACCCCGACGAGGGGCGGTGGCCGGTCTCACAAGCCATTGGTGTCAGTTGGATCACCTAAGATGTATACATATGCTCATTAGGTTATGAGTACACCGGACATGACTCGCCGGGAACATGCTAGTTGGTATTATACCTGACGTCGGATAGCAGTTCCCTGGTGACATGTGTACAGGTTAGTTCATCGACCTGAGATCGTCATTTGTCTTGTGTGAGTTCCCACTGTGCTTTGATTACTACCCTACCACGGCTCAAAGGAGTCGTGCAAACAGGTTTTAGTTGGGTACAGTCCCGAGCCACATGGAGGCAGTGAGTGGATCGGCAGGGGTTTGTCTCTCCCGGTATTGGGGGTGAGATCGTGCTGTGTCTAGGAGAGCCATTACACGAAGTCCTTGGCCAAGGCAGGAGATTTACTGATAGGTATTCCAGTAGTATCTCAGGGTGTTCTGGGCTACACTCCGACATGACTTGTACCGCTTTTGGGAGTCTGACTTTTACCAACCCCCTAGGCCCGCCATGCGATACTCATAGATGAACGGACTGGACTGTACAGATATTGTCACTGACGGCTCAGTAGGGTGTCAGGATGAGTTCGCTCATCAAGCTCCCTTTTGGTCAATACTTGGTAGCCCGTCACGTACGGCTAATACCTCTGACGTGCTAGTGGTTAAATCCACAGCCAAAGTATTGACGAGTCTTTAGAGTCCCCCACAGACAGTTTCTCAAGTTTTGGGCGAAACGTTGTAGAGGCCGTATGATATATGGCAGGGCCCGATCATATACGTGCAGTAGTGCACGGATCATGATCGGGCGGATCATACTAGTGGGCTTTGGTTTAAGCCGGATCCTAGTATTAGATTTGTTGGATTACTTTAGTCTTATCGCATTCGTATTCGGTCGGAATGCGGATGCAGGTATGTATATACAGGTGAGGGGTATCCTTGTGATACGTCACGAGTTTACTTTAGATGTTGACGTATCTTTTTGTTGTGGCAAACATTTGGATTAATGTTTGCATATGGAAATAATGAGCTAGAAATCATCATTTTGTGCATTAACTGTGACACATGCAAGCCTAGTGACTCATGGTCTCTTTTATTGTGCATTAGTCACATAATGTGATGGATTTGAGCCTTGATATGATAAGGAGAGAGAGAGGGGGGCTGCCATGATATGGTATTAGCTCTTGTATTTTTCATTCTAACTCTCACTCTCATTATCATACAACTCAAGAAAGAAAAGCTTCTTTTTCTTCTTCTTCCTCCTCTAGCTCAAAATGTCCATTAATGGCATCATCTCTAACCTCCATCCAAATCAATGGATGCAAGAGACAAAGTGATCACAAACATTCTCTACATCACCTTGGACACGTCGGCTAGCGCACTTCGTGCCCGAGTTGCTTCGGATGAAGCGGGAGCCCGTAAAAGGAATCGTAGATGTGGTGCCCTTTTCGATGAGGAGATCGAGACCGGAGTTGCCGCGAGGAGCTTGGGATGGTGGCCAAAGACCGAAGGACACGGATCGATCGGTATAGCCTTTCTATCCCTTCTCTAGATAGCTAGTAGTAGGTCAATGGTTCGATCCGGGTTTTAAGCATATGATAGCGCCGGTTTTCAAGTTAAGAAAAATTTTCGTTTCCACATTTTGGCCTCGGAAAGGCGGCCGGGGTGCTACCGTAAACTTACAAGAGGCACCGGGCAGTAACCCTGCTCGGCCATCCTTAGTAGGCCACTTACGACCCCTCCCGCGCTAAGAATGAAAAGCCCTCGAAAGAGGCAACCGGGCCCGCCCTTGTTCGGTTATCCCTGGATGGTAGCTTCCTACCCCAACAAACCAGGGATCAAAGCCCTCGCAAAGAGGCAACCATGCCCGCCCTTGCACGATTATCCTTGGCTGGTAGCTCCCTACCCCAACAAACCAGAGATTAAAGCCCTCGCCAAGAGGCACCGGGCAGTAACCCTGCTCGGCCCGTCCTTAAGGATCAAAAGCCCTCGTTAGAGGCAACCGGGCCCACCCTTGCTCGGTTATCCCTGGCTGGTAGCTCCCTACCCCAACACACCAGGGATCAAAGCCCTTGCCAAGAGGCACCGAGTAGCTACCCTACTTGGCACCGTCCTTAGTAGGCCCCTTACGGCCCCTCCCGCGCCAAGAATCGAAGCCCTCACCAAGAGGCACCGGGCAGTAATCCTGCTCGGCCCGTCCTTAAGGATCAAAAGCTTTCGCAAGAGGCAACCAGGCCCACCCTTTCTCGGTTATCCCTGGCTGGTAGCTCCCTACCCCAACACACCAGGGATCAAAACCCTCGCCAAGAGGCACCGAGAAGCTACCCTGCTCGGCACCGTCCTTAGTAGGCCCCTTACGGCCCCTCCCGCGCTAAGGATCAAAAGCCATCGAAAGAGGCAACCGGGCCTGCCCTTGCTCGGTTATCCCTGGCTGGTAGCTCCCTACCCCAACACACCAGGGATCAAAGCCCTCGCCAATAGGCACCGAGCAGCTACCCTGCTCAGCCATCCCTCGCTGTAAATTCAATACCTTAAAACTCCAGGGATCGAATCCCTCGCTTAGAAGCGCCAGGCAGCTACAATGCTCGGTCGATCATCAACATGCCTCTCCAAACTTCCCACGCTAAGGAACATGACCTCACCAAGAGGCATCCGATTCTACGTCTAAGCAATCTCCACCTCGATTTCGGGGCCATGGAGATACCGTCTTCGCACCGGTCTTTGCATACTCGGCAAACGAACAGATTCAACTCGATGTGTTATCGCTAGACAAAGAACCGACATAAAACGAAGGCAGTGCTGCGCAAATACGAGTGCTTACCGACAAAGGAAAATACGAGCACAAACACTACTGCAAAAACAAAAATCTTTATTCACAAAGTCAAAGCTTTTACAAGGGTACTGTGGGCTCCCCAGCCTTACAAAAATGCCTGAAGGCCTACAAAATACCCGACACAACAGAAAGAAGAAAAAACATGAAGACAAGGGGCTTTAGGCATCAGGGCCGGGCGCAACCTCGGGAAGCTCAGCGCCCACTATAGGAGCCTCGGTGTCGCCCTCGTCGGGTATCTCCCCGGGGCCGTCCTCCTGCTCGTCATCCCCTCGAGGATATTCGGCTCGGAGCTCTTTGTCAGCGAACTCCGGCATCCGATCCTTGACGGCGTCAAGGGCCTCGTGCCAGATGGCAGTGGTGGCCGAGGCTAGGACGGTGTAGAACTGTTCCGACTTTTGGAAGTTCTCCACCGCCTTCGCCGCTCTGAGGTCGGCTCGCTTCGCCGCCTCCACCGCAGCCTCCAACTTCTTCCGATGGGCGCTCGCTGACTTCTTTATGGTGCCGACGAGCAACTTGGAGTCCTGAAGCTTGGCTTCGGCGGCCTGGACGGCCTCGCGGAACCTGGCGACCTCCTGCTTCGCGGCCGCCGCCTCCTGCTTCGCGGCTGCCGCCAACTCGCTCTCAAGGGCAGCGACTCTCGCCATCGCCGCCTCCAGCTCCCGCTTCGATCTCTCCCCCAGCGAGGAGAGCTCGCCCGCGGCTCGCATCACTGGGGATATTTCCTCCTCCTCCATCCGGACGACGAGAGCGACGTGCTGGAGGACCTGAAGAAATCAGAGGGGGGTCAGAAAGAAAAAAGAGCACCAAATCTCACTAATGATGAGACGCTGAGTGAAGAATCGAGTGAGGTATGAGCACTAACCTGCACGACCTCTTGGGCGATGGACGCCATTTGTGCCTTAAGGGTCCCCCCAGGGACCTTGCCTCCGGCCGACCTCTCCATTTCGGACAGCAAGCTGTCAGCGACGGAGAACCCCGAGGGCACCTCAAAGTGGAGCTCCCCCTCGTCCACCAAGATCGGGGAGGTCGGGCTCTGCGGGACTGCGCGGGGGAACCTCTTGAGGTCCGACGGCGAAGGGATGGTCTCTACCTACGAAGCCGGGACCTCCTGCCCCCGAACACACTTTTTGCCCGGCGTCTTGCTGGGCTCCGGGGCGCGATCCGCGCTCGAGCCCTGGGGCAGGACGACTACTGGCGGAGCCGGGATCGACGTCTTACGAGAAGAGCTGGCCCCTCCAGCCTTCAACCCCTTCTTCGGCTTGTGCACGGCCGCTCGAAGGTAGCTCAGGTCCATGGGTTCTGCACAAGGCAAGGTACAATGAAGTTAGCAACACAAGCAAAAATGAAAATAAACGCAAGCCTAACAGAACGCCTACAAACTCCTAACTTACCGGCGAACTGAGCGGGTCTGAGCCCGGCCCAGCTAAGGGCCCGCTCAGAAAGCAGCACGTCAGCCCGGGGAATGGGCTCCCACTCCGCCACTCTCACAGCGTCGTGGTCGTTGGACGGGCTTCCTCGCCGACACCTATCCCTTGACCACTGGGTGGGCACGGGCCAATCCTCACCTTTCGGCAGCCCAACGAAGAAAAACTTCTTCTTCCAATCGTGGATGGAAGAAGGCAGGGCGACAACACCCCGACCCGGGTGCACTTCCCAGTCGTTTCCTAAAAGAGAGATAAACCGACCTCGGGTCGCCCGCACGGGTGCCAGGGTGGCCTTTGTAAACTAGAGAGGAGGCGAGGATGGACAAACCAAAAGGAATCATCTGCAACTTCGAGCGGACCAGGAACCCAAGGAGAATCCTCCATGAGTTCGGCACTAGCTGGCCCGGGGCTGGCCCGGGGCTAGCCCAAAGTAATTTAGCGCCCTAAAAACCTTGGGAGAGAAGGGTAGGCGCATTCCGGCCCAAAAGGATTCCAGATACAAGGCAATCTCTTTACCCCGTACTTGATCCGCCCTCTCTCCTTCCTCGTCCAAACGTAGAGTGTAACCGGACGGTATATGAAAACGAGCCCGAGCGGTAGCAAGCTCGTTCTCGTACCTCACCAAGGATGGCACGCCAGGGGCGTCTGCCACCTCCGCTCTGGGATCCGCCCCTGACACGCGACCCCGGGAAGAAGATCTGACCCTAACTCCTCGGGAAGGCTCCGACTCGGCGAAGGGACCCCTAGAATCTACCCTGACGACATCTACAGACCCCTTAAAAGAAGACATCTAACCTGATGGAGAAGTCCTCGGAAACGCAAAAATCCGACCTAAGAGGAGAGCGTCAAGCTTACAAGATCAAGAACGAGGAAAATATGAAGAGAGATGGGCCCTGAAGCGGACCCCACCCCTATTTATAGCCACCGGCGTCCTCATCCAA
Organism: Agapanthus africanus; assembly: GCA_030015575.1. Taxonomy (NCBI): domain Eukaryota; kingdom Viridiplantae; phylum Streptophyta; class Magnoliopsida; order Asparagales; family Amaryllidaceae; genus Agapanthus; species Agapanthus africanus. The sequence continues at coordinate 71,384,193 of CM057337.1, read as the reverse complement.
CGACGACAGTCGATTCCCGCCGAAACAACTCTTTGCATTCGACGACTACGATCGCTCCACCTGTCGCACGCGCATTGGCCGTATCCCATCGGACGCCAGAGGTCTGCGACCCGTCGCGTCAGCCAACCAACGCCCGACACGTGGTCCGTCGCTTCAGCAAAAGTACGTACGATCCGGCGCACCCTCTTTAATGCAAAGATCTCGTCCTGATTCGCTGGCATCACCCAGAAAATACAACAGATTATCCGGGGACACGCCCGACGATATCTTCGAAAAGGAGCTCACCTCGGGTGGCCCGGCAGACCACTCTCGACCCGACCCGTCATCTGGTCGGGACGAGAGTGGGGGCCTAATAATGATGCTCGATATCGGTGATCTCCCAGATCATGACACATGGCAGATGACGTGTCTCAGGGCTCGCAAGAAAGGACCTACAGTGGCCGACCAGACCACTCCTGTACCCGTCCCACAAACAAGCGTTGGTTCACCTCCGAGCCCCGGCAAGGTTGGCCCCCTTGGCCTACCAGCTCGTCTCCGAGCTACCACAAAACCAGATACCTCGGCTCTCCCGCTCGTCCGCGAGCTCTCCCGCCGAGGTCATCTTCCTCGGTCTCATCGACTGACCAACGGCACCGCTCACAGGTGCAACCGCCATCCCGCGAATCTCTCCATGCGCGAGATACCAGCCGGCCACATCCCACGTTCCACGCCATCACGATCCCCATTAACGAGCCTGTCTCGCCATTAATGGGAGCTCCCGCTCATCACGCGGGCATGACGTCGGGAGTGTAACTGCAGGCGTGATTCTCACGCCTGCCCTGCCTGCTGCCACCGCTATATAAACCCCTCTTCCAGATGGTTCAAGTAAGCCATTTTTACTCCACCAAGCCGTTACTCTGCTTGGATCACTAGTCTAACTTGACCGTCAGAGGGTCCTCGGTGGTACAACCACCCTAGGACTTCCTTGCAGGTAGCTCGGCAACCACAACCTCAAACCATTGAGATCCACACGCTTCAGGAGCGACGTCCTCTAGATCCAATCTTAGCCACCCATCGCCGCCATCAGCAGATCAACGGAAGACAACATCTCGGCGCGATCCAGGTCGCGTCAATTCCCTATAAGGTTTTCATGCAGTATCTGTATAGCTACTTGCTATATCTAAACTGGCTATACATATCATAGACAACCATGTAGATATCGCAAGCAACCACGTAGATATCTCATAATAACTAGATATAATATGCAACCATACAGAAACCGCAAGAACGGAGTTTTTGACAATTGAAAACCTTTTCACAAAGTTTTTGACAAGTGATTTGGGAAGATTTACGGAGATCCAGTCACCCCCGGTGAAGTTGCAACTACATAATAACTCTCCCCAACCCGCGTCCCTCTCTCTCTCTCTCTCTGCCTCTACTCCTCTTTCAAAAACCTCTGCCGTTTTCCTTCTTCTATTCTTCATTCCCTCTCTCTCTTCTCTCTCTCAATCTAGGGTTTTCTCTCTCTCTACAAAAAATGGGAATTTGCCACGCAAAGCCGTCGACTTTCCCAACTCAAACCCCTACTGAGTCCCCAACCCACCCTCAGCAGATCGATCCGGCACAAAAATCAAAAGAAATCGACAAAAGATCGCCACCACCAGCGGCAGTAGCAGCGGCAACATCGTCTTCTTCATCGTCAAAGCCATGGGCTTCGCCATTCTTTCCATTCTACACCCCGAGCCCATCTCCCTCCCTCTTCCCCAAAAAGTCACCCTTACCATTTGGCACGTCGACTCCCCAGAGGTTCTTCAGGATGCCGCCATCGCCGGCGAAGCACATCAGGGCGGCGCTCGCGCGGCGGCACGGTGCGGTGAAGCCCAACGAGGCGGCGATAGCGGAGGATAGAGAGGAGGAGGAGGAGGGGAAAGCGGGGGTGTTTTTGGATAAAAGATTTGGGTTTAGTAAGGGATTTGAGAAGCAGATTGAGATTGGGGATGAGGTTGGGCGAGGGCATTTTGGGTATACTTGTTTAGCTAAGCTTAGGAAGGGGGAGCTTAAGGGGCAGCAGGTTGCTGTTAAGATCATTCCAAAGTCTAAGGTATCAACAAGTTCAGCCTTTTTTTTTCAAATTTTTTTGGACGTGTAGTTGTTTAATGTAAATGCAATTATAGAATTGGGATGTTAAATGGATGAACTGATAAAAAAATGATTTTTGTTGGGTGGTAATTTTAGGATGGCATAAAAAAAAGTGTTATTTTCAGTTGGTTAGTTATATGCTTATTATCTAATTTGTTGTGTTTCTGGTTTCTGTTGACTTAAATTGGGTTTTGTTGAGATACTCATGGAACTGGATCATTGGGCCTTCACATTGACTTCACTAGATTATGACTGCTCTTAGTTTATTCACTATTCAGTAGAAATGTTATGAGATGTGTCATACCACAATTTAAGTACATCCTGTTTCAGATGTGGTTTTTGGGTATTTGATCAATATTTTGTCAGTTGAAAGATGGAGTTAATTACGAGCGAAAAGAAACAAACTTGTCCACGCCATCAAAAGGTATGCATGATCATCTTACTAGATCATAATCAGCTAATTTATATAGTTTTATTAGGACTTGTCTACCTGAAGTCAACCCTCTCTTAATTAGTGAAAATTACGGTTGAGGTAACTATGGGCGATCAGAGAGGGGCTTGTCATAATCCCGAAGACAAGCTACCATCCACAATTTTTTCCTAGATCAAGAGAATGGCCAAAAAGAAAGAAAATGACGATAGAATAGTTATATGGAATAATATTCAAATAAGAGGCATACAGATATATCCATGACCATAGAAGTAACACATTTCCATCACCAATATGCCAATGTTTAATAATAGTAAATTCATCTAAAATGCTATTGCCATTGTGCTATTTACTCGAAGCAGGATGCTCAACCTGATTATGATACTGTTTTTCTTATATGTTTTGATCCTCATGTCCATATTGTTGACCTGATGCAACTCTCTCTCTCTCTCTCTGTGTGCGCGCGCGCGCGCATGCATTTTCATTTGGATTTTAAAGTCTTTGACTAAAATGGAACTGGTAATTTCTTTGGCAGATGACTACAACCATAGCTATTGAAGATGTTAGACGAGAGGTGAAGATTTTGAGAGCTTTGACAGGTCATAGGAACCTAGTTCGATTTTATGATGCTTATGAAGACAAAGACAATGTGTATATAATTATGGAGTAAGTGCAATTTATACAACCGGTTCAAATTTGTATACGTTCCTGTAGTTTATCCTCTAATGAGTTTTTATAATTACTTTATGCTACTGGCAGCATAAAAATGTTATCTCATAACCCTGTGAGACCATTCATTTGTATTTAAGTGAACTTAAACAAATGGTATCTTATAACCACACAACGGACATATGATGATTGGTCTATTATCCTTAATCATCAAGGTAGGGGTTTATATGGTCTCAGAGACCTCTCACCCATTAATATGGTAGCTGCAGAAAGAATGTATTTTCAGAAATAAAACTGGTATGAAAACCTTGATTCATGGAAGGTGCATCCTTAAACCTTATGATTTCGAATCCACTATAGTTTCTGTTATGGAAATGACTAATGTCATTAATTATTAATTGGACAGTTTCAGAAGTTCTGAAAGGAGTTTTATACATCAGGCATCAGCAAGAGATTTCATGCTGCCATTTTAATATCACATTGATTTAGTTAATTTATATGTCTGTTATACTCTAGATGAGTAGATGGTCGTCAACAGTTTGCACTTTTGATTCTCATCTTTCTGCTGCAGTTAACTCATCTTGATGTGTAATTATGGGAAAGCTCTTCTTTTCCGAATTAAATTGCGATGTGGGGAATGACATGTATTATAACTCCGTAGATTCTACTTTCTAGTCTTTTACATCTATGAAAAGGCAGTCATTAGGTTAGTAGAATATTGAGGCTATTAACTTTGCAATGTAGTAACTATTTAGAAATATATATTTGATAAGACCTATAACCACTGCCTGAATTTAAACACTATTAGGTTCACTTCTACATATCTTTCTGATTAAAATTTATGTAGTCCCTATACAACAGTTTGGTTCCTGATAAATGGATAGTGTACCTTGATTTTTTCCATAATCGAGCCTATCAACTGTCTAATATTTAGCACTGCCTCTTTCAGGTTATGTGAAGGAGGAGAGCTCTTAGAGAAAATACTTTCAAGGTATCTTATCTGCTTAACTTTACTTTTAATATGAGTTAATACCACATTAGCTTACAATTTTGTGATAGCTTATTAAAACCGATATATATTTTTTAAAATAGGGGAGGAAAATACTCGGAAGATGATGCAAAGGCTGTAATGGTACAAATATTGAATGTTGTTGCATTTTGCCATCTTCAAGGAGTGGTTCATCGGGACCTTAAACCAGAAGTAAGTTGCATGTAGATTTTGTAGTATTTTTAGGTATTTGATAGTGGCTGTTGACCCCCTGATTCTAGGTGTAATACTTTTTATTTTCAAATATTGAAATATTTATTTTTGAATCATGACTTTTCTGTCATTAGCACTCTGAGGAGCCTCTTGTGTATGTGAAACTCTCTAGGTGATTATGATGTAGGGATTATGAGGCATTCGTTCATTTTTGTTTTTTCAGCCAAATTTTTTGTTCCTTGTAATGAAGTTTCTTCATGATTTTCTATATTAAATGCAGGTCCAAATCTTGCTTCTGCATTTACTAAGCACCATTTGTTAATTTTTAAAGATTTATTTCATCCATCTTTGATTAATTGTCAAATATTATCCTTTAGGTTGTTCTTATCATCCAATAAGTGAACCTCTCAGCATGCGATATAAGTTTATACACAGTTGCATTATTCGGTCTGATCTTTGAAGTCCTGAACTGTATTAAATTTAATACTAGAATTTGGACGCTTGGGGAATTGGTTACATGAAGAGGGATACAATGTAAATGGTGGTTGAGATTTTTTGTAGGCATTTTGTAGAAAAGTACAGTACCCAGCTTGGAAATGTTATGGAATATATTCTCTTTGTCTGTTTAAGCATTAGAGGTTTTAAGTACTCGAGATAACTTCACACAGCCAAAAAAGGCTAGGCTGAACTTCACCAGCTAACTTGACTGCTCTAGTGAATTTTGACATGGCAACAGGGTGAAATTAGAAACCAAAGACATGGAAATAATGTGAGTTTGAAGCCACACAACATAGCTCTGGTGTTAGGTGCATACTTCGGACAGTGTTATATTCCTTGATAATCATGCGGCTGATAAGGTAGACGAATGAATGTATGTCCATTTTCTCATGCTTCACTTTTTATTTGACCCCCCCCCCCCCCCAAAAAAAAAAAAAAAACAAAAAAAAAACAAAAAAAAAAAACAAACAAAAGATACAAAAAACCCACCCCTGAAGAATGATGGATAAACGATAGGTTGAAATCGAAAAAAATGTCTGGTTTCTTTGATCGTTTTGGGACTCAGCAGTAACTCAATCAGTATATTCGTTACCAACGTTCTCCTCAACACGTAAGTTTATTCATAGTTTGCAATAACTTTTAGTTAACGATATCATAGAAATCAACCTGTGTTCAAAAAAATGGTTTAAACGGCCGTTTAAATATAAACGGTGACAAAACGAATAGTAAAGACATTAAACGGTCAATTATGCGGTCAAAACGTTTACACGGCGATTATACGGTTGAAACATTGATTAAACGGTGTTTATCCAATTTTAAGAGTGTTTAAATGATGTTTATCCAATTTTAAACAATGATTATACGGTTTGATATTTTGTTGATTTTGAAGGTATTTGTAACCCGAAGGCCTTTTGTGTATGCTTATGTTTATGTGGCAGTGGTAGTGAGACATTTATATGTTATTTTGGTGTTATGCTTTTAGGCTTTAGCATGTATGCTCTAGTATTTACTTATATTTACAGGGTTTCATATTGTATTGCGGTGTAATTTGTCTTTTGGTATGTGCTTTTTTTTGTTGCATAGCGAACATTATATATTGTGTTTCAAAAAATTCCATTGACAAGAATGCATACCCAGTGGACTTCGAACCCACAATCTTCTGATTTTGTTTGGACCCCTTGCCATTTAGGCCACGGGAATATTTCAAATTTTCAATCTCTATAATCCTATATATTTGTCATAATTTTATATATAATAATTTTACTAAAATAACATAAAATATATGTTGCTGTATAATCTGTATAAAACGTTTAATCACCGAATAATCCGATTAAACGCTAAACACCTTCCGAACGAATAGTGAACAAATATGTGTTTTACAACATTGAAAACAACCCTCTATATTGTGGCCTTATTTATAGGCTGCTACATGTACGTTTCAAGTGTACAAGTTTACCTTCTATGCATTCTTGTTACATCTCTGTTTAATAGATGCACTAGGAAATCTCATCTCTTTGTATATCCATCTACTGAATAATTGTATAATTTCACTTGATCAGAATTTCCTTTTTGCTTCCAAGGATGAAAACTCCCAGCTGAAGGCTATAGATTTTGGCTTATCAGATTTTGTGAAACCAGGTTAGTCCCTCCACATCATATTCTTTCCTTTTATCATAAGTCTCTTTTTCTTATTGGTTTGAACATAGGATCGACATTGCTTGTTGGAATGCTTACTTTTCCTTTGGCAACTTTTGATCTGTTTTCTTAATTGGTTTGCAGAAGAAAGGCTTAATGATATTGTTGGGAGTGCATTTTATGTTGCCCCGGAGGTTTTACATAGGTCTTATAGCACGGAAGCTGATGTGTGGAGCATTGGTGTAATTGCATACATTCTTCTCTGTGGGAGTCGTCCATTTTGGGACAGAACTGAATCTGGTATCTTTAGAGCAGTTCTGAAAGCTAATCCAAGCTTCAATGAAACTCCTTGGCCTTCTTTGTCATCCGAAGCAAAAGATTTTGTTAAGCGATTGCTGAGTAAAGATCCTCGAAGAAGAATGAGTGCTGCTCAGGCATTGAGTGTGTATTCTTACTAGTCCCTAATAATATAAGCAATTATGTTGTTCCCTATCTGATGTACTCAGCGCTTTATTCTGTAGGTCATCCTTGGGTAAGAGATTACAATGACATTAAAGTGCCCTTGGATATCCTAGTATTCCGACTCTTAAAATCCTACATGCGTTCATCATCCCTACGTAAAGCTGCTTTAAGGGTGGGTATAATGTTTATATATGTATAAGCTTATGTCTACTGTACAAGCTCAAAACTACAGACAGTTTTTTAAACTAGTTTACTTGTCAAACGGAGGAGTGGATTGCTTGTTAAGCTGAGAAGTTTCTGACTAGGACCTTTTAGTCTCCCTTTTTGGCTTAAATATATAGTTGCATGTTTTAAATAATTTTTGTTATTTAATTAAAAAGCGAGGAAGGAAAATTGATCTCATGAAGAATTAGAATGGGACAAGTCTACTTGGTCACTTCTTTTTAAGCATGCATAACCAAATGAAAAATTCAGCAATGAAATCAAGTTCATTTTAATTGATAGTTATGATTATATCCCTTGTCAGGTTATAATGGCATATCTAATGAAGAAGATATTATTTCATGAGGTGCAGGCTTTGTCAAAGACATTGACAGTTGACGAACTATTTTATTTGAAGGGGCAGTTTTCTCTATTTGAGCCAAATAAAAATGGATGCATTACCGTTGAAAACATCCGAGCGGTTAGTTTTTTTAAGTGCAATACATAGTATTGCTCCTCAGGAAATTGCAGTGCTATTTTTTTTTCTGTCAAGAAATCATATTTCAGCTCTTGCCCTTGGTAAATCTATTTATTCATTGGCCAGGCCTTGATGAGAAACGCTACAGATGCAATGAAAGAATCTCGCGTTCAGGATTTTCTTGTCTCGGTATCTCTTTGAATAATTTTGATAATCAAACATGTTCTGCTTACTCTCTTGATTTACACTAAAACACGAGAATCTAATGCCTTCTGTACAGTTGAGTGCTCTTCAGTACAGAAGGATGGACTTTGATGAATTCTGTGCAGCCGCATTGAGTGTGCATCAGCTTGAAGGTTTAGATAGATGGGAGCAACACGCACGCTGTGCCTATGAGATTTTTGAGAAGGATGGGAACCGAGCTATATTGATTGATGAACTTGCTTCGGTATGTCCAACTTTAATCATAATAGCATCCAGGCTCATGTTCTCTTTCTGGTTATAAAATGTTTATCATTTTGTTCTTGGTCGTTCCTCAGGAACTTGGCCTCGGTCCTTCTGTCCCTGTGCATGCTGTACTCCACGATTGGATTAGGCACACTGATGGGAAGCTGAGCTTTCTTGGGTTTGTCAAGTTGTTGCATGGTGTTTCTAGCCGATATCTGACAAAGGCACACTAAAAGTCTATTTTCGTAAGCTGTTCTTCTCCTTTCTGATTGATCATATCAGATGAGCTGCTGCAAATATGGATGTCATTTGTGAAGATACCTGTTTGCACCTGGAAAAGCGCTACCAAAATGGGCACGTGGCAGAATTGGAAAGCCATGGTACTGTGTTAGCTGAGGGGTTACTTGACAGAGAATGAGCCAAGACAGATTTTGTAATCTTTTTCAGTCCTTTCCCCACGGTCCTGGAATTACAAGGTTCATTTATAGTGTCGTTACTGTGATTTACCGTGCAGAATCAAAAGTCTAACTGGGATTGTTAGAATACAGTTAACTACTTTATTTGTATCTGGACAGTTGCAACTGTACCGACCGTAAAATCCTTGTACTTTTCTTGTATTTTTCTTTTTTAATAAAACCCTTTTCATTGAATCAAGTGCGTATAAATTAATTTTTTCTGTTTATATGCACGGTGAATTCTTGTAGCTTCTGGTTATCATATTGTATTGTTATTCTGTAGGTTACAGGTTTGAGCTTCTATATTTTCAATATTTTATTTTGTTTATTTCTTTCAGGTTTTTTTTCCCATATTTAGTTTCGCATATTTAGCTTCACATGCGAGCCACACAAATTCCGTAGACTAAATTTAAATTCCGCAGACTAAATTTAAATTCTTAACTTTAAATTTTCCTTTATTTATTTTGCAGTTATTAAAATAATTAATTATCTCATAGAATATCATATTTTTTATTAAGTTATTTTTCCTTACACTGATTAATTATCTTAACTTGTTAGGACACGATTATATTCTATTGTTATTATTAATTTTTAAAATTTAAACCAAAAATATTTTCCTACGACTTTAATAAATATTTCTTTCTTTTATTCAGCCGTAAAAACAAAAACACTATGACTTTGTAAATAACGATCTTCTCTGCTCTCTCTGTCATTCCCGATCTGAAACTTGACGACGAGAGAATCGAACGAAAGGAGACGAAGACTCATCCTCTCGTTTCGATCTAATCGCGACATTTTTCGCATGTCAAGAAATGATCTTAACTTGCCCCTTTATTTGTAAGTCCGTCCTTATTTCTCTAGTTGCTCCTCCTCTTCATACCATGCCTCCGTCCATCCCAGCGCTTGTGTTTTTTATGCCGAGTTTCCCATATTAAAATAATATCTAAAATAGTGTACTAAATTTATTATAAACGATAAACAATTATTTTATAATTACTATTTAAATACTACTTAATTATATATACTATTTAATTCTATTTATTTTTAACTTTATATTGTGATTGTATACTAATCTATAACTACTACATATTTTGTCAAAAACCCCCAAACGCAGATGGTATTGTTCATGTCAAGGAATGATCTTAACTTGCCCCTTTATTTGTAAGTCCTTCCTTATTTCTCTAGTTGCTCCTTCTCTTCATACCATGCCTCCATCCATCCCAGCGCTTGTGTTTTTTTTGCCGAGTTTCCCATATTAAAATAATATCTAAAATAGTGTACTAAATTTATTATAAACGATAAACAATTATTTTATAATTACTATTTAAATACTACTTAATTATATATACTATTTAATTCTATTTATTTTTAACTTTATATTGTGATTGTATACTAATCTATAACTACTACATATTTTGTCATGACCCCCCCAACACAGATGGTATTGTCCAGATGGTATTGTCCGCTCTGGACGAATCCACATGGTTTTGTTCTTCGGAGCGAACCGGACCCGACCAGGGGCCACTTTCTAAAAGGTCACCCATCCCAGAACTTTCTTGGCCCGAGCACGCTTAACTACGGAGTTCTCAAGCTCTTGTAGTGTCGGTTCACTTAAAAGGCAGTTCTGCATTGAAGAGTGATATTATTCCATTTATAATACAGATCTGCCATGTTTCGGAATGTATTCCGAAAATTCCGCATTGTTCTACAGTGGGTCCCATGGACTCAAGAGGTGGCCTCCACGGATTCAAGAGGTGGCCCCCGTCCTTTGGCGTGGCACTTTGGGCCCGACATCCTCCCCAATTTTTAAGTGAACCGGCACTACAATGCAAAGACGCTTTTTAAGTGAACCGGCACTACAAGAGCTTGAGAACTCCGTAGTTTAACGTGTTCGAGCCAGGGAAGTTCTAGGATGGGTGACCTCCTAGGAAGTGGCCCCTGTTCGAGTCTAGTTCGCTCAGAATGACAAAACCGTGCGGTTTCGGCCAGAGCGGACAATACCGTCTGTAATGGGGATGGGTCATGACATATTTGATATTATGCTATCGACTTATTTTTCATCTAATTATTTTATATACTGAAATACATTGACTCCTCTTATTTATTTACTGGCCTCTAATAATATTATTTACTTAATTTATACTATGATAATGCTTGTGCTACTTCTTGAGATGCCTTAAATAATAATAAACTACATCGTAGCTTGCACATGCGATTATAATTAATATGATGTAATTATATATTCTATTGTAAGATCATTAATAAAAACATGATACACACCGTTATTTCGATAATAACATTTTATAGCTATTTTCAATTCATCACATAAAACTAATTGCACCAGTACACAAGTAATAAATATAGTAAGTCGTCAGAATATTATTAGTCACTGTATGGATATTTTTAAGTAGTAGGATATAAGCAAATACATTTAACATCAGTTAGAAATACAGTGATTATAGCATTTAACGAGGTATTAGATTAAATCGATGTATTAAGTAGAAATGTTAATCAAAGTCTCTTTTATATTAATAAAATTAAACCATTATCACTACTGCTATAATCTTATTAATAGATATGAAACTTTGTGATAAATTGTGCAAAATCGTTATTTTAATGTTGCTATTACTACTTTTCTTGCAGTACTCAATTGCTGTACTTAACTTGAATTACTACTCTATATTAATGTATGCAGTGGACATGCGCCTACCTTAGCTGTTGTGAATACCATATTATACTACACTATAGTATAGCCATGCAACCGTTTTTATATTTATATACAAAAAAAACTCAATTAACTGTAGTATAGGCCAACATATGAAAGTTTACATTTCATATGTTTGATATGAACCACTTGAATACATGAATCCATGTTACAACTTGACATGAACCACTTGGATACTTGAACTCATGAATTCATGAATCTAACATGAATATACGATTTATCAAGTATTCATGAATTCGTGCTAGCATTTGTTTCGAACTCTAGAACTTAAAATGAATAATTCACATGTGGATGAGAAGTTCAACGAATGGGGGTAAGTATGTGTAATGGAGATCATACATGATCGTCGTAGTTTCGCATATTACGGAATAATTGCATGACTAATTCATGAATCCAAGAATCCGTATTTCTGTAGTTCCGAGGGGAAACAGAATATTGTCATTACATGTAGAACTTTTATGAGTTAAACCTATAACCGATTGCAACTGCATACTATATATATATATATATATATATATATATATATATATATATATATATATATATATATATATGTTTTGCACTTCATCTTGAATTTGATATGACTCCGTGAGTACATGAATCCGTGAACTCGTGAATCTGACATGTATCTATAGTTTTCAAGCATTTATAAATTTATGCTAGTACTTGTGTTAACTTCTTAATAAAGAACATCATGAGTATGAGGTAGCTCCAAGAATGAGGATATTTATATCTAACGGGGATTATACAAGATCGTCATAGTTCCGGGTATTACGGAACAATTCCTTTCTTACTCATGAATATCTTTAATCCGTCTTTTCTTTTGTTCCGAGGGAAAACGAGACATTCTCGTTACGTGTAAAACCCTCAGTAATCGAGCTTATAAATTTAAAACATGATAGTGCAATCTAGAGAATAAACACTATAATATTGTTGCTATATAACTATTGCTATTTATACATGTTTGGTTGTTTCCTTTCGTTTTTTTATATGTATCATGTTTCTTTTCAATACTCTTTATTTTTTTTAAAATGAGAACTTATCGAATTTTAGTTCGCTGACGGTATTCCAGTTTTCTGTTTTCTTTTTTGGAGAATATTGTCAGACGACAATGGGGCAAGAGATAAGGCTAGCTATGAGGTGGTACCAACTGAGTAAAACTTCGATCACTTCTCCATCCAGGCAGAACTTTAGATTGTTATTTTCTTCAGATTTCCGCATGCCTTTTGTTTCGAAATATCAAACTGTTATGTTCTAATTTGGACTTTTTTGTTGAAGTTGTAAATAAATATTGTTGGATACTTTATAAGCTTTAAATTCCTGTACTATAATTTCCCTTTACGGCTTATACAGACACTCAGTGTATCTATATCGGGAAGGTATATTTTTTGATATAGATACGTTGCGGGGCTCGTCACGTTCTCGCTATTTTATTATTTGTTTTAGGAAGCGGGGGACACAACAACATAAATGACAATATCTTTATTTGTTTTAATTAGTTGTTTCACATGCATTCCAAGGCGTGAATGCATTCTCCTTGTTGCCTCATAGATTCCCTATTTATAGGCACATGCTACACTCTTGCAGCCGAATTTTGAAGTTGATTTTAGGGTATTTTTTTGAAATAATAATAATTTAAAATTTAATTATTAAAATAGGATGGTTAAAATTTAAATTATAAGAATAGGACGGTTTGCCCCGTAGGCCCCACCCCATCCCCCACCCCAGAATAAGGGGCGGGTTGAACCCGCCCCCTATACATTTATAGGGGGCAGGTTCTGGGAACCCGCCCTCTATACTTTTGTATAGAGGGCGGGTTGAACCCGCCCCCTATACAAATGTATAGGGGGCGGGTTCTGGGAACCCGCCCCAATTTTTTTTAATTATTTTTTAATTATTAATTATATAATTTTAATTATAATTATATAATTATAAATATAATTTTAATTTTAATATGATTATATAATTATAAATATAATCATAATCATAATTATTTAAAAAAAATTTAAAAGTAAATAAACGAAAAAAATATTTAAATAAAAGAATAAAATTTCACTATATCAATGTTTTTTACAGAATGAATCCGTCAAAATTTACAATACAAAAAAAATCCTCTCCGATTTCTATCTCGACGGTCAAATTTATAATATCAAAATGAATCCGTCAAATTTACAATGTAAAAAAATCCTATCTGTTTGTAAAATGTAAATACTATATCGACGGTCAAATTTATAATAACAAAATGAATACGTCAAATTTATAATACAAAAAAATCTGAGTGCACTTGTCACGATCCTGAAGGTCCCGCCCATGATGCATGTCCTGGACATCTGGTCCTATAATGGCGTGGTTGTTTGCATAGGCTACATCTGGCTTGCCTTTGCTGAGGATCAGCATCCATTGTCATTCGATCTCGACGCACCTTAGGTCTTCCGGGCCTTATATTTTTTTCCGGTGGTAATACAGTTGGTGTTTGTCTGTTGGCAGTATAATAGCGCCAATAGCGACTGTCCGGTATAGGATAAAATTTTGGATCGTATGCGCCTTGGTAATTGGAAACTGTATTGTAATGGGAAGCAAAATTGTAATGTGAGGTATGCATGCTGCTCGCAGCAGCAATTGCGTGGGCACAAGGTAATTGTTTGTTTCCTGATTTAAAATTAGGAAAAGTTACGAAGGAGGCATCACGTGCTAGCACGTGACCAGCAGTCACGTGTTGGCACGTGACACCTAAAAGTATCGGCAAGGCAGATTCAGCTTCCCGACTACATCAAAGAAAAAGGGTTCAGAAAGGGTCACGTGCTCCCACATGACCCGGGTCACGTGTTGGCACGTGACATTTAAAAGCGGCTTCAAAGGCACATCGGTTTCCTGATCAAATCAAGGAAAAGGCTTCAGAAGAGGTCACGTGCTCCCACGTGACCAGAGTCACGTGTTGGCACGTGACACTCAAAAGCAGCAGACTCAATTCCCTGATCAAATCAAGAAAAAGGCTCCAGGCGAGGGTCACGTGCTTACACGTGACCAGGGGTCACGTGGTGGCACGTGACGGCTAAGCGGCAGCCAGAAGGCAGAGCGCAAAAAGGAAGAAGAGGTCTCGTTCCAAGGGGGTCACGTGCCCACACGTGACCAAGGGTCACGTGGCCACACGTGACCGGCTTTCAAAGCCTATCTGTTAACAGAATTAAATTATGAGAAAAGGCCTCTCAAATCTTTCCAAAGGAACCGATTGGATTAAAGATTTAAAGATTCTTAAATATCACCTATCTATAGAAAAAGCCTGAACTTGGAAAGATTTCCCCTTAAAATCTAACCGAAATAACAAAGGAGAATCTCTGGATTTAAAATCCAATGGTGATTAAAATTCACATAATAATCCAAAGGTCCAAAACGAATGGTGAATACAAATTAAATCTCTCAATGAAAGATTCACCAAAACTAATTGATTCGGCTGCTTCTCCTATAAATAGGAGCCAAGAGACACACAGAAAAAAAGACAGGCAGAAAGGAATCGATACATAAAAAAAAGAGGAGAGCCTTGATACTTTGGAGGAATTTGGATCTTCTGCAAAAGAAAACCCTAGGTAAGAAAGGGAAGGCTTTTTGAAAGGAAAAGAGAATTCAATTCTCAACAGAGTTTAACTCTGATATAAAATAGAAGAACATAGTTCTCTCTTTGGTGGAGGATCTGTAAAGTGCACATCTCCCCTTGAGTTGAGAATTTAATTCTCAATGGGTTGAGATCCTGCCATGCAGATCCAAAGCATAGAGAGGGAATGGAAGCTTGAGAATTTAATTCTCACAGAACTATAGGAATTTAATTCCTTTAAAATAAAATTAAGGTTTGACCCTATGTTATGGGAATTTAATTCCTTCAGAATGAACAGAATCAGGGTTTAACCCTACTTAAGAACTTAGTTCTGTTAAAATAACAGGAATTTAATTCTCTCAAGAAAGAAGAAATGAGGGTTTAACCCTATTTAAGAATATAATTCTTCAAAAGAAAGTAGCAATTTAATTCCTTTAAGGTTATTGCTAGGGTTTAACCCTATGAAGAATTCAATTCTTAAAAAGATAAACACATCTTCAAACAGGCAAAGGAATAGGGTCACGTGCTACCACGTGACCCCTGAAAAGAAACAGAAAAGAGCTTTAGGGCACCCTCACGTGTCGACACATGACCCCTAATGAACATTCTAACAGATCAAAGCGCAGGCTCCCATCACGTGCCCACACGTGATGGCTTTCAGAATTAAAAGTGTTAAACACTTATCTGTAAAACAAAATAAAGGGAAACAGGGCGCTATCACGTGCTACCACGTGACCCCTTGGCTGAAGTTTTAACGGACAAACACCAGAATTCTCATCACATGATAGAATGTGATGCTCCAAAGTATTCAATACTTTTGGCAGAATAAAATGAATTGAGGGCGCTCTCACGTGCTACCATGTGACCCCTTTTGCCTTAGTGTTTAACACTAAATTGAACCCTCTATATCCAGTGTTCAACACTGATTTTCTTAGTGTTTAAACACTAATTTGGAAAACATCTATTTACAGTGTTTAACATTGACTTTCTTAGTGTTGAACACCAACCTGGAAAACCCTGTTTCTAGTATTTAACATTGATCTGCCTTAGTGTATAAACACTAATTTGAAAGCCCTATTGACGGTGTTTAACACTAACTATCTTTTAGTGTTAAACACTAACTTGCCAATCTCATTCTCAGTGTTCGACACTGATTGATCTTTAGTGTTTAACACTAACTTTAGCCCTATTGGCTAAGTGTCTAGAGGCAAAGCCTCTCCTTTAATGGACCAACAGAGGGCCGATATCCTAAACATAATTAGACTTAGCCCAAGCTGGCCATAAGTCATCAATTCAAATTCAACTGAGCCAATGGGCTCATAATATAATTAATTGGTCTTGGTTCCAAATTGGGCCAAAGATTATTTAATCTACCTCGGTTTAAGGGTACATCTCTTCACTCCTTTGATACTTGGCGTTGTAATTCCTCAACGTCTTCAAAGAGGTGACGGGTCCCGATGACCACATATTAATACGGACTGTGGGGTCCTTAAACTCATGGACTATGAGGTCTTTAACCTTGACCGGGATGTCTTAAAACTAACGACAGACTGTGGGGTCCTTAAACTCATGGACTATGAGGTCCTTAACCTTGACCGTGATGTCTTAAAACTAATATCGGACTGTGGAGTCCTTAAATCCACGGACTACGACGTCCTTAACCTTGACCGCAACGTCTTAAAACTAACACTGGACCGCAATGTCCTTAAACTACTTATTGACCGCAATGTCACTAAACTAAATAACATGGCTCCCTTAATTGCTCTATTGTTGGATCTAAACGATCCTGTTAGTTGATCTTAGTCTGAAAACTAGACTAACGTATCCTTAACAAACGTTTAAGTCGATCTTAGTCTCGAATGAGGCTAACGTATCCTTAAACCCAAAACCCCCAAACCCAAATCTAAGATAATACGGATTTGGACTAGTCCAAGCCCTACGGGCGACGACATAACTCAGTCTCCGTATACAATCCACGGGCAACTAAACACAAAATAAACACATGCGACACGAAGTGACCATCTGGAGAAGGAGAAAGTGGTTACCGCGATGCGGTAGCGTAATTAACTGCAGGGGCTTGCGCCTGCAGGGAAGAGCGTCCCCACAATCAAAAACCCCTTAAGCGAGGGGGAATCTGACGAAGTCTGCTACATCGGACGCATCCGTTTAAACCTTCGATACACGGTGCCATAAATCAACTTGGCATCTTCGGAGAGGTGGACGGATGGCACCAATTAGCATCTACCCCCGAATCTCAGGCAAGACGTCCAATCGCGCCGCCGTTCGGAGGGGAACAATGTTGTTGCTGGAAAAGACCGCATGTACACGAAGAGAGCCCTTCATCTCTAAAGTTCACGGTATATTGATTCCCATTACCGCCCGTTACCTGAAACTCCGCCGTGTCAAACCTTTCGGATCTGTAGTATTGTGCTCTGCGCTCTCTTTTCCGAAAGATATCTTCGTAATACACGGTGAGCGGAGTCTCCATCGCCAAGGACTTTTCTCTTCTGTGCACAAAATAAGTATTCATCCGGAAAAAGGTTCGAACAATCAACCCCTGTATCGGTAAGCCTCTAACCCCTTTAAGGACCCCGTTGAAGCTTTCAGACATATTAGTCGTCATTAGCAGATATCTGCACCCATCATCATGTGCTTGTGACCACATGCGTACTGGATACTCATCTAACCACGCTTTCGCGGTTTGACTCATCTCCCCAATTTTCGTCATGTATATGTCGTGAACATAAGGGTCAGGCGTCTCACCGGCTCTGTACATAAGCTTATGTAGATCCGAATTTCTAAATTTTCGATCAAAATTTTGCCTGCAGTAGGCAAAACCTATGTGGGATCGTCGGAAATACAGATCTCATTGCAACTAGTATTCCCAGATGTCTATCAGATATGATGCATAAATCTGTTCTATGAAGAACAGATGGGATATTTTTGAGTTGACGGAAAAACCATGACCAAGATGATGTATTTTCACCCTCGACAATAGAAAATCCCAACGGAAATATACCGTTATTAGTATCAACACCTGTAGCAATTAACATACAGCCTCTGTACTTACCGTATAGATACGTACCATCAACGCACAATACCGGCCGACAGTGTGTGAAACCAGCCGCACATGGACCAAAGCACCAGAAAATTCTTTGAAACCTGACAGAGCCCTCGACGTCTGTTTCTGTGGTTTTTAACCGGTATACGGTCCCCGGATTTGATGCTTTCATGGCTTCCATAAAAGAGACTAGTGAGTTGTACGAGCTTTCCCAGTCCCCAAATATCTTGCATAAAGCCTTTCTACGAGCATCCCATGCCTTCACATACGAAATCTGAATTTTATGCTCTCCGCTAACCAAGAGCCGTATCTCTCGGGGAGTCATCGCCACATCTGTACGGATCATTGGTATGATTAGCGAGCAAATGTAAGACGAAGTTCAATTCCGGTGATCTTGTAACATATTAGAATTGATGCAAGTGTGTTCTTGGTTGTATTTCGTGACCTTCCAAGCCTTGGCTCTTTTGGAACAACATGCATGCAATCTCTACTGACATTCAGGAGCTTTCGTACATACCACCGTATAGTACGTCTTATTTGACTCTTCGGTTTTAAATGTAACGTTTTGCTGAATGGACCACGACTTCAGCTTACAAATAAAATCTCCTTTTTCCTGAAACAAATCCCCGACGCTGATGCAATCTTCGCTTGCTGCTGTCGCATCCAAATAGGGTGCCGTATTTACTTCTGCCACGGCTAAATCTACCCAACTATTATCTTCCAGTGGATCGAGGCCAGGATCTTCTAGTTCGATAAAATCGTTATTCGCAACAATACCATCAAAGAATGCTACCTCATTCAATCCAGCGGCATATTCCACGCTATCCTCCCCCTGATGACCTTCACCGATTTCATCATCATCACTGCCACACATATCAATATCAACCGTAGAAATATAAGGCTCGGGTGCAATATATGATGGTTGTGGTCGGTGTAATGTGGATGGTTCGGCGTGAGAAGACCGGAAAGATGTGGACGGATATGCTTGGAATGCGCTACTTGGATCGTGTTGGAATGATGCGGAGGTGTAGGGAAATCTGCGTTTAGTATATTAATTGTTATTATATTAATATTATTCCTTAATATTTTCGTAACTAAATTATCACTTGTTTCAGATTTATTTACCTGTGGAAGGTTGTGTATGTTAATCCTTGTTGTTCTTCTGGGGTGCATGTAACTGCAGCAGTCGACTGGGAGAAGCTGGATTTATGGATTTATAAAATATTTGAATATTAGTATCTTGGTATTACTAAAATGTTTGAATATGGGTTTATAAAATGTTTACCCATGAGTTTGAAGGTTTGAATAATGTTGTGTATAGTCATATCCACCTCCACTGACGGTATCATCGTTAACCATGTGACCGTACCCCCAGGAACTATCTCCAGCATTACCATCAAAATTACCCGTTGGAGGGGTATCTGATACTTCTAATTGCCCCTTCTCCACCAAAAGTTCAAAAGAATGCTGGGTGTTTGATAGACCGAAATCTATCATCGAAGATATTGATGCATCGTCTATAATTTCAACCAATGCATTTCCACTGAACATAGGCCATATACAACATAACTTAACCCTAATTTCACGGGGATCGTATTTCGTGATTTTGAACACTTTATTCTCTAGTTCATTATAAGTCGTTGATACTTCTAATCGCATGATTCTTGCGGACCCGCCCATATACTCGGGACCTTGTGCACTTGTGATAACCCGGCCATCGTATTTACATACAACAAATATACTTGAACTTGCCATAGTCTGCATCAAACAATATCAAGCCAACAATAAAAAAAGCGTTAACAACTTCATACAATCATCGTCAAACCATGCACAATCATACCTAGAGCTATGGTCTTCAAAGTCCACTAGACTACTCCTAACTGTTCCAAAGTGACAAGTTGTGAGATAACCCTCAAATCGCCTCTTCACTGCCAATTGTGGCCAGGTAAGCACAAATGAGGAAAGGAGGGATCCGCTCACGAATCACTGTGAGACGGGCCTTTTAAAGTTACCTTTCTCACTTGCCTAACCTAGGCACCACAAAGTCAAGTTTAGATAAACGATCGAATGCCCACAACCTTCCTCTGTCCTACTGAGCACGAGAGTCCTTAGTTGGCCGAGTCTAGATATTTTTTAATTATACTCGAGGGTAATGCGTATGCTGTTAGTGATTTTTGGGGTTTTAGGAAGGGTGATGAAATCCCCACCCAATCTGAATTGGTGTTATAGCCCCTTAAAGTCCGTATTACTTATGCAAAACAGTAACAAACATAAATTGAAAACACTTACAAACAACTTATTTGGCGGCGGTGCAAAGAATCCTGCACAAAAACAGTTATATTGGAGAGAGAAAGAGAGTTCGCGCAAAAAATCCTGCACAAAAACAGTTATATTTTTTATATTGTGTTGAAATTGCAAAAAAATTTCTTTTACGCCAAAATTGCACAAACACAATTATATTCCTCTGTATTGTTTTAGATCCAATCATTTCTAGCAGGAGTGCAATTTATTGTCGCTGGGTTCATGTAAAATTTCTATTAAAGATGCACTTTTCCCATTTCTTTTCAATTATGTGAATTCATTTGTATCAGACTCTTTCATTTTCATGGATTATGTTGCTTTGTTAAAATTGGAAATCACGCTATTCTCTTTGTTGTACCAGAGTGTACATTTGCTTAAAGCAGGGATATTCATAACTAGAGCATTTCCTCCCTATGCGTTGTATGAGGAAGTTACATTCCCTACAACAAATAACATGCTATTTGCAAATTGATTATCATGTAGTTAATGGTTTTCAAATTACACAAAAATTATTGGCAAGTCTGAAATTTAATTTGGTTGAATTGCACAAAAAAAAAATCATTACTATTACAGTTAATTTATCTGTAAAAAAGTAAACTCATAGAAGTGTAATTAAATATTTTTATTTTAAATTATTAATTTCTACAATTAACAGTTTGATAATCTTGTATAATTTTTTTATTAGTTTTTTATTAATAATGTTGAGCATCGGGCGTACCTTTTTTTATTAATTGTTCCGTCTAGAAAAGGTTGGCTTAATTCCAATATTTTATGAACTGTTCCGTCTTGATCCTATCCAGCAGCTCCTCCTTCCAGACTATGGTACTGAACTTGAGCTTCTTCTTAAACTCCACACTTACACAAAATTGATAGCGGAGAAAAACTGATAGAGCATAAATGGATAGTGACTTGTACAGAAGAAAAATTGATAGAGTGTAAATGGGTAGTGAAATGTATAACGGAGAGCTATTTATAGGATATGAGGGCCGGTTAATTATTGAAGAGGGCGGGTTCTAATAACCCGCCCTCTTCCTTCTGCACAGGACCTGACACACAGACACGATGGGACAACACAGACATGGCACAACACACAGTGTACAATGGTATAATTATTGAAGAGGGCGGCTTTTTGTAAATTCCCGCTTCCATTTTAATAAAAGTTTCATATTTTCTAAATTTCAGTGGTTTCTTTTCTTTTCCTTCATATTTGAATTGGTTGTTTAAGCTTAATATTTATATTTTTCCAAACCCTAAAAGTTAAAACCCTAGATTTATTTTCCAATTAACACCTAAGCCCAAACTAAAATTTAAACCCCAGCCCATCCCCTTAAATTTCTCCAGTTCATTTCCTTAGCCTTCCTCGGCCCAGCCACAATTTCTCAACCTAGGGAATTTTAAAAAATAAATTACATTGGGGTTGGTTTAAAGCCCCGGCCCACTCCCACTCCTTTAGCCCTCAGAAAATTTTTGTAAAGGAATTATTTTTTTAAATATCCCAAGCCCACTCCCTTCGGCCCATGACCCGTTCCTCAATACCCGACCCGACTGCTACTGTTCTTCTTTCTCCTCCTCCAACGGTAACTTCCCCATTTCACGCGCGTGATCCTTTTTCCCCGCCGCTCCTCGCGCCCACGCTCACGTCCCCGCTCCTGCCGTTACAACCACGACGCGCACCCCCTCGTCTCCATTAACTCCTTCACACTCGCTCTTCCCCTCACTTTTCCAAATCCCTCACCTCTCTCCCTCTCGAAACCCACACTTCAGTCGACCCCTCCGACGATGACAACCCCCTCAGCGACGCCTCATCCCTCTTCCTTCATTCTCTTCTCTCAAGTAACTCACCCCAAGCATCCCCTGCATTCTCCATCGACCCGAGCACCCCCTGCCAAGCCTCCCCTGCACTCCCTAACCCACTCACACCCAACCACGGTCACCGCTTGCAACCGACGCCGACGAGCCCCCACTGCACCTGAACCACCTCTGCGACCCTCTACATCCTCAGCATCATCATCATCACTCTAAACCCGACCCCCACTGCTCCCCCTCTCTCTCCAAAACCCATACCAAAAGTCAGCACTGTGAGCTTCGACCCCGCTGCTGTCCATCGCCGGAGCGACCACCGCCGACATCGTCGACCCCATCGCACATGGGAGATCCACAGGGCCTCCACTACACATCCAGCGAGCACAAGACGACTCCGGGAAACCCCGACGTCAAACCCGTGTCTCGAGCCAAGCTCGTGAGAATCCGTTTCACGGCGTACGTCACGCGTTCGTGACGCCACTGCTGCCGTGAGATCCCGAGACATTTCCAGGCAAGTGTTTGCTTGCTTCATGCTAATATAATAGTGGTACAAATCTAAATCGTATAGTTTACGAATTTACCGATTACCGATATATATTGTGACCTAAGTGTTCGATACTAGTCTCCAATGAAAATAATTGTTTAATTTGACGGAAACCGATATTTTCTGTTGTCCCTCATGATGATAAATATTGTGTATGAATCTCGCTGGAAAATACGATTGTTAGAGACTAAAATTGATACCCCCAAATACGCCGATAAACTAGAAATTTTCTCTTATCTGAAAATGAATAAAATCACCGTAAATTATATACATATTGGAATGATACGTTCGAGGGCTTAAATCGAAGCCGACTCGACGAAATTTAACCCTATGTAAACTTCTAATGATTTCTATTCTGTAACTGTGATGATAATTAGATCGGAGTGCGACTCCGGACTGCAGTCCAGAGCGACTCTGTTTATCGTGTACTGTACCAAAATGTGTATCACTGTGTTTCCTGAAGTCGTATGTTAGGGAACTCTACAGTAGATTAAAGATAATTCTGTTAGCTAAACAAAACAAGTGGTTCCATTCCGTTTCATTGCCATTTGCTATTTTAAACTGTAAATAAAAGGGCAGAACGTATAACTGTCCAGAACAGATCCAGAAGTGATATACTGATATTAAACTGTGTATAACTTTCAACGTACAGATGAGATTGAGGATCCGTCTATTGCGTTGAATACTATATTGAAAACCCTAGATTTTGTTCAACTGGAGCATCACTAAAATCTGAACCCAACTAGGTACAATTCGTGTCGCGAAACGGACGTTCAGTTCTGAAACTGAATTTCCAGCCGCGAGCGCTTAAAATGAAACAGCTATATCTTGAAAACCGGAATCCCGATTGAACTGAAACAAATTTTGATGAATTGCTGACTGAGTGTTCTATTTATCTTACTTGTATCATTTTGCTGAATTCTTAACATATTAATTTATGCAATTTTTGTATGATAATAACATGCATATTGATTCATAATGCTCATAGCTTAATGATGGCATACATACATATATCATACCCTTTGCCATATATTCAGTGTTAGTGCGTGTTAGAATCAGTGGACATTGCATTATCGTGCGTGATAGATGATTGGTTTAGGAGTGACGAGCACACCAATGGAAAGTGAATATTCGTGACAGTGATTGATACAGTGAACAGTGATAAAACCGTGCCATTGGTATACTTGTACACGACTAAATCAAGATCATAAATAGTGTAAACCTGGGGATAAAGGGGAAATCGAAGTGGAAAGAGAATCGTATTTAGCGGGACCGTGTTTTAGGGGATGATCATTCGAGCAGTGATATATATATTAGGTAGGATCCAGCGATCCGGCTGACAGGGTTATGTCCCGAGCATGTGGGCCGTTGTCTCGGGTATGTACGAGACTCCTGTTAAACATGATTCTCCTTCCACTATGCGATTTCAAACATGACTTAGAGACCGATAGGGACACAGAACATATTCTGCATCATATAGTGATATAGTGGTTACTTGTATTGTTCTTATACCAGTATTACCTCATTTACCTGTTTCATCTTATTTCAATAATATTGTTATTGTGTCGCTCTGACGACCTGAGTATGCATGCTCAAATTCCGCGGGAGGACCAGCACAGGAGACAGATCTACCCTTCGAGTTCACGGAGATATAGTTTGGTATACTTTCTTCATTTACTGCTTTCCATAAAAGTGATCGAGAGATTGAACTTGGTTAGTAATTGTTCTTGTTATCTGTAATTTGTGAACAATGGAAATCTTAACGTAATAAATTAGTGATATGATTCCTTTACTACTGTGCTTTATTTACTGATTACCATGTAATACTAGAAGCCGAAGTGTGACTACGGCGGGATGATTCCTTGACCGTAGGATCATGGCTGGCCTAGTCATCCCTCGTTCTCCGTATTTTGGGAAGCGGGGCGTGACAGTTTTTCCTTCTGATGTCTTCTAGGACAAAAAAAACTGATGTGACCATTCATATAATTATTGAAGAGGGCGGGTTCTAATAACCCGCCCTCTTCCTTCTGCACAGGACTGACACACACACAGTGTACGATGGTAATAATTATTGAAGAGGGCGGGTTTTAATAACCCGCCCTCTTCCTTCTGATGTACAATCCAACTATCCAATCTGACAATCCAACTATGATGGGACAAAAAAAACTGATGTGACCATTCATATACTTATTAAAGAGGGTGGGATCTAATAACCCGCCCTCTTTAATAACACAACATACACACATTTTAAAAAATATTATATGGAAACTGATTTGACACAACACCTTTAAAAAAATATATAAAAATTAAAACCATTGAAGAGGGCGGGTTCTAATAACCCGCCCTCTTCCTTTATGAACAGGAAAAACCAAACTGATTTGACACCACAGACATAATTATTGAAGAGGGCGGGTTCCTGAAACCCGTCCTCTTCAATTGATTTGACAACCAATAATGTATCGTTGAAGAGGGCGGGTTATTAGAACCCGCCCTCTTCCTTTGTGAACAGGAAAAACCAAACTGATTTGACACCACAGACATAATTATTGAAGAGGGCGGGTTTCTGGAACCCGCCCTCTTCAATTGATTTGACAACCAATACTGTATCGTTAAAGAGGGCGGGTTTCTAGAACCCGCCCACCCTTCACTATAAAACCCAACCCCCCTCCAGTGCATTTCATCGAACAAAATTAACTCTTCATCTAATCTCTGCTCCAGTGCATTTCATCAAACAAAATTAACTCTTCATCTAATCTCTGCTCCAGCGCATTTCAATGGAGAATCAACCACTCGACAAATCTCTGCTCGTTCATCAAAACGAATACAGATCGTTTAATATATTACACGGAGAGGAAATATTCTAAACTTAGTAATTTTTTTTAATTACCTCTTCATTTTAATTCTAATAGTTGAAAATAATATTATTTAATTTTGCAGGATGGAGATAATCTCACCGTCGTCACCCATAGCTCAGACAAATGGATAGTTAGCGACCAACGAATAACCCAGCGGCTTTGACGGGCCGGATTTTATGAAGCTTCATTGATTCGTCATATCTAAATCGACCACGTCCTTGTTACCCCTCTGGTTGAGCGCGGGAGAAAAGAGACCCACATTTTTCATCTAAGATGGTGTGGGGCCACTATCACACTCCAGGATATTGGCCTCTTACTCGGTTTACGGGTCAATGGGCTTGGGTTGGTCGGAGGAAAAATTGTTGGTCCAGATACCGACCACCCATACTGGGATACATATGCCGAGTCTGTTCTCGGACAGGTAAAAAATTTCATTCTGATTCCCCTCTTTAGTGTACCTATTGCATGTTGTACATTATTTCTAGTTTTAATATTTCACAAAAAATTCTAATATCAGGCACCAGGAGGTCACAGTAAGGGGTATAAGATCAGTTTAAACTGGCTAAAAGATACATTTAGTAATATCTCTGTTGAAGCCACCGATGAAGTCTTGGATAGATATGCACGTGCCTACATTCTGTACATGATCGGTTCTTGGTTGATGCCGGACCAATCAGCAACGCATGTCCATCCGTTATACCTTGGCGTCCTAACGGATTTTGATGTCTGTGGCCAATATGCTTGGGGAGCAGGGGTCCTGGCCTTTCTTTATAAGGAACTCGATAAGACATGTGCTCCTACGAAGAATACAATTTGTGGATGCATTACATTACTTCAGGTAAATTCCTTATTTTTCACTGCTAGAAATTTGCAAAATTGTAATATTGGTTTTCTCTCTTATAATCTGAAACTTTATTTACAGATCTAGTCATGGGAGCATATGTATATAGGAAGACCGGAGAATGTTAAAATAACTGGCTTGGATACCCCTGGAAAGCCGCTCGGCTGTTGGTGGAATGGGAAGAAAGCGTATAAGGCTCCTCCTCGAGTACTTAAGTACTATAGAGATGAGTTGGATCGCATGGAGGCGACTCAGGTAACCATAACTTAGGTAATTGAGTTTGTTTTACAATTTTGAAACACTTTCATCACAATTTTTGTACTATGTTATTTGCGCAGTTCCTGTGGATGCTTTATACAGCATATCGTCTGCAAAACTTACCCGGCATCTGTATCGAAGGAGAGCAGGTTTGGCGGGATCGATGCCCACTCCTCTGCATTAATGTCGTTGTTATGCACCTCCCGGACCGGGTGTTGTGACAGTTTGATAGATCGCAACATATTCCTGTCCCGCCGCCTTCGCCTATGACAATAGAGGGAGGCATGCGAGGAGGAAAGACGGAGCGTGATTGGAGGGAGCATCATCATCAATATTTGCTAAGATGGGAGGATAGGCAGCGTAATATTGCCTTACAGCAAATAGGCGACCAAACAGCCACCGACGCTATCAAAGCATATTTACAGTGGTATAAGCGTGTCACCATAAGATATCTTTCTGCTCCTCCTAACAACTTCCCAAACATCTCGCGGTACGAGCGTAGAGGCCACGTGGAACGAGATTTGGTAAGTTGAATTCTTTATATTATATTACTTTTTAACATCCGGCGGTATGAGTCAATACTTATTTCTTATTTCTACTGTAACGACAGGCTCGTGGGTTGCATCTCGTACAAACAATGGTGCAGGAACCATACCCGAGTGATGCTGGTCCGGCAACTCAGGCTCGATTTTCAAATGTAGACCAATTAATTGGTGGTGTATTCGGTTCATATAATATTTCTCAACATTTATTGCCGGCACCAGAGCAGCAGTATCAGCCGGCACCGGAGCCGCAGTATGAACCGGCACTAGAGCAGCACTATGACCCGACACCAGAGCCGCAGCATCACGGAGATCCAGCGCAGCAGGATCAGTGGTTTGGATCACCATACCGTCAGCAGCAACCCTGGCATACCGGACAAGCACAACAATACCAGTCTTGGGGGTCAGGTTTTGCAGCACAGCCGTCTTGGGGGTCAGGTTTTGCGCAACAACAGCAACCTTGGGGGTCAGGATTTGCGCAGCCATGGGGCCAAGGTTTTGTGCAACAACAGCCGCATAAAATCGGGACAGGTTCTTTGCTACAACTGCCCAGTTGGGACTCGGATTTATCGTCCTACATGTAGTTGTTAGGAGGCAGCACATATCCGACACCTGTCCCACATTCAGATTCAGGATTTGCGGAACAACAGCCTGTCCAAGACGCTGCTGAAGACGAAGCTGAAGCCGAACCCGAAGCAGAAGAGCAGCCGCCGCCGCCATCTACCCAAGAAATAGGTGGGTCCTCCAGTCATCCCAGGAGGCATAGGCTTATGTCAAGCCTCCTCGGATTTCATAAGGGAAAGGGAAAAGGAAAACGATAGTATTTACATTTTATAAACAGATAGGATTTTTTTACATTGTAAATTTGACGGATTCATTTTGATATTATAAATTTGACCATCGAGATAGAAATCGGATAGGATTTTTTTGTATTGTAAATTTTGACGGATTCATTCTGTAAAAAACAATGATATAGTGAAATTTTATTATTTTATTTAAATATTTTTTACGTTTATTTACTTTTAATTTTTTTTAAATAATTATAATTATGATTATATTTATAATTATATAATCATATTATAATTATATAATTATAATTAAAATTATATAATTAATAATTAAAAAAAAAATTATGGCGGGTTCCCAGAACCCGCCCCCTATACAAGTATAAACCCGCCCCCTATACAAATGTATAGGGGGCGGGTTCTGGGAACCCGCCCTCTATTCTGGGGTGGGGGGTGGGGTGAGGCCTACGGGACAAACCGTCCTATTCTTATAATTTAAATTTTAACCACCCTATTTTAATATCTAAATTTTAAATTATTATTATTTCAAAAAAAAAAACCCTTGATTTTATATAGATAAATAATCTCTCTCTCTCTCTCTCTCTCTCAATGTGTGCGTGTGTGCGCTCACGTGTCTGTGTGTCTGTCAACACGCCTGAGTGTGTTATGGAGGCATGGTTGCATCTTCTTCAATTGCTTCTTCATCTATAAAGCTAAAGGGAGAGATCATTTGCAAGGTTTTAATCCAAATTGAGAGAAGAAGGTGGCGAATTCAAATAGAGGAAAGTCTTTGTACGCAAACTGTGATTTAGAAGCATTGAGGAATGCAATAAAGAGGATCCTGCAAGGGTTTGTTATCTCTCTCTTCTAATTCAAGATTTGAAATTACTGATTAGTTGGTTATTTCTAAAATCAATTTCCTTTGGATTGGTTTTGGCAGTGAGGACGGAAGCAGCTCAAATCATGACAGTGATGATTATTCAAACAAAATCTTATGAGGGAAAAACACCGAAGCAAAGTAATTGATCTCCTAATATACTTCTCTTCATATAGTTTGTTTTTAACACATTCATCGAGTTGACCATCAACACTCCTTATTTGTGTTGGATTATCTTTTTGTGATTGCTACAAATAATAGACCGTGAAAAAATTGGGTGAACATAGTGTTCATTGTTAGCTCTTAGATAGCAACCCTTCCTTTTTCCTTAATATGCTTCTGTTATCTCCCTGGTGAAAATTTTCCAGAATGATTTCAGATCGAGCTCTTAGCTGGTTTTCCGACTGTCTTGATTAGGGATCTGCTTTGTTTTAAGGAAACCATTTTTTTTTTTTTTGATGATTAAGTTATTCCTGTTTTATTAGTAGATTGGATGCACAAATGCTTTGAAGTAACATATATAACAATTTGGCAGGAAGATATCAGCATCCAACAAGAACTTGAGTAGTTTTTGATGCCAGGAGGTTGCAATATGAATTCTTATCATGTTCTTAGGACACTCATTAGCTATTGAGAAGAGAATTTGGTATAGGGCATACATGAGACAAACTCATCAAGTTAAGTTAACTTAGTTGCAACTTTACTTGCTTTTGCTCTCTACACTAGCAATCGATTAGGTTAATTTATACAGAATCCATCAGCTTCTATAGCCATGTTTTCGTGATTTTATGCAGACTGGCATAGGAGAGCAACGACCATTGATGATGCTCATAAGTGGGAACTCCGCAGATCATGACACGTGGCAGATGACGTGTCCCGAGACACACGGAAACAGGACAAGAACCACACATTGGAGGCGTCCCCTGGCCTAACGTCCCGCTGCTTGGACCCGACCTCTGAGGCTTCCCTGAACATTCCTATGCTCGCCATGTAAATGACAATTGGCCCGTCTCCGAGCCCTCCTACACCCCGAGCTCCTCGGCCTTTCGCCTCCGAGCTATCACAGAACCGAACTAGCTCGGCCTTCCGTCCTCTTTTAGGCCTCTCGCCAAGCTAGGCCTCCTCGGTTCTATCGGACAACCTAAGACGCAGATCTGGCGTTTCCGCCACGGCTCTGCGATTCTCGCCAGACACGAGATATCCGCCGCCCCACGATCCCGCATCCCATGCCGTCTCATCCTCCATTAACGAGCGTATCTCATCATTAATGGAGGATCCCGCCATTTACGCAGGTGTAACGCCAGAGGCGTAACGGTTGGCGAGGATCTCGCGCCAGCTAGCCTATAGCGACCGCTATATAAACCCCTCTCTCAGACGATTCAGGTAACGCAATTTTACTCCAATATGCGGCTACTCTGCCCAAATACCTCGGCTAATTTGATCGTCGGAGGGTCCACGGTGGCACAACCATCCCGGGACTTCTTTGCAGGTAGCTCGGCCTCATACCAAATCAAGCCCACTGAGATCCACACGGTCCAGGAGGCAACCCTCAAACCCAATCTCAGCCGTTCATCGATGCTCGTGACAGATCGACGGAGGAAAATATCTGAAGGAGATCCTAACCTCCATCAGTTGGCGCCGTCTGTGAGAACAAAAAATTCCACTCATTGAAGGTTGATCTTCCGATCTCGAATTCATGGCGAGTGATCTCCGCGACGATCCAAGCACGAGCCGCCGCCCTCCCCACAACGGAGGCGCGGACGGATCCTCTCCTCCCCCCAACGCCGTTCAGGCCGTATCTGCACGGATCGACAGGCTCGTGTCAATCGTGGATGCCCTTGTCCGTGTCCAAACAGCGGGACAAACCCCCAGGCCGCCGTTCCTCCTCCTCGGGAATGCGACCTCCGCAGAGGGGAAGATGAAATTGCCCATGTCGACACCACTGAACAGCGTCTCGCTATCTCCGGCGGCCACAGGTCCCCCGTGGCGACCAATTCAATGACCCGCTGGGCGTCTCCCAGCTCCACGCCGAGGTCTCGTGAAAGAGCACCCCGCCCCGAGGCCCATCGCGCTCCTATCCCTCCCGAGGAGGTGTCGGTCAGCTCGCCTGCTCCCAGGCATGGCCGGCACCCTCTCCCTCGACGAGGTCGCGCGGACGACACTCACTGCGGTAACTCGAGAACGACTTCGCCAGGGGACCTGAGGAAGCTCATAGAACGGAACTGAAGTCGCAACCAGGCTCAGGCCGCCAGCGGGAGCGGCCATAACTCCGAATACGCTGAATCCTCGGGGTACCACGACCGTCTTGATGCCCTCGAAAAGAAAATCGAGGGTATATATCGGGAAAGTTGTCCTTTAAATGAGGGGACTAGGTATACTGCCGACTCGCTTACGAAGTCCTTCATTGAAGAGCTGCTCGCTGTACGCGTCTCGTCCAGAAACAAGCCTCCAAAGATGGCCTCTTTGACGGGAAGTCCGACCCGAAAGACCACCTGGACGCGTTCACGGCGGGCATGAGCTTCCAGGACAACTCTGACGCCGCCTGATTTGTCTCAAAAACTATCTATTAACCGCAATCAAGAACGGCGTCGCTTTGCAGCTAGCCGGTGAGTACGGGTCTGTCCACAGGGATGTTGTGAATTTCCTATTCGCTCTTACGAGTTACTTCCGAAGGGTGTTCAGATTGATTATTAAATCTAAAAACTGAATCTATCTAAAAACTAAATTAATCTAGATCTAAATCTTGCTAGGCTTAGCTTTAGGAATGGTTTGGAAATGTAAATAAATCTCAACGCTTTCTATACCCAAATGAAGATTTATGAGGAGTTATGGTAATTATCAATAAAGGGGATTAGATCCATTCGGGAAGGTGTTCCTTCCTCTAGGTTCTTGTCCTTCTTTTAGAGATTCTTACCCTAACCTTCATGGAAAACGCGCGCAACCGGGCTTTTATACTACGGTATCACCGCTACCTCGAGGGATAGGGTGCCGTAGGGCGCGGTGTGTGCGTGTATGCATGGAGTCCTATTGAAAATATATTATGGGCAAGAAAGGGATGGGAGATCTCAGCTCTCAAAAGCCTTCCCCAAAGCTAACATCTAAGGCAAGGAATTAAAATCTAAACTAGAGCAATTAAATAAAAATAATTACAGATGGCTCTCTCCAAACATCAACGCATGGTTGTCAGATCTGAATTCATGAAATGAAAAGAGGCATCGATGCTCTCCAAAAGAATTCTAAAATTTATTAATGAAGAGAGGCATATCATTTACAATGATTTAGAGTTCCTATTTATAGAGGATAGGAAACCTAAGGTTACAATTGATTCGCATGTCCGCATTTACCAAAATATCCTTAGGAAGACCTAGTCAAAGTAGACTCCAAGTTTTGGTAAAATTTTATGTCTGGAAATTTTGGAACTGATTCTGGGTTTCTTGGGCTTTTTATTTCTTTGGATCTTTATTCAATTTGGCTTCTCTATTTCTTCCAGATCTCCAATGAACAATTGCAGTGGACTTTTAACCGTTTGCTTTGTAATCTTGGATCTTTCGTTGCCTTGTACAGATCTTTTGTGTAGGCTTGATTAAGATCCTTCTATTTGTTGGTCAAAATCCCTTTTTTGTGTCGTCTTTTGTCTTTTTCACTGTTTTCGCTCCAAGAACCTGTAACCTGTAATATGTAGCAGACATGCGTCAAAAGCACCTGTTTATTTATAAAAAGAATAAGAATGGAGAATATAATAATACAATATTATGGTGTGAACAAATACCCCCAAACTTATCTTTTGCTTGTCCTCGAGCAAACTTATTTTTTTTATTCTCTACAAAAACCTAACCTCACTTTCGCAGGGAAACGCGATTGCACTGAGCTCATGAAACAAGTCGTTAAATCTCTAGGTGTCCCTAGTAGGAGGAGTGTTGTTTCCTGAGGGTTTTCAGCGGATACTACCCATAAAATCCTATCAATTTGGCTTATCGACTTTTATTCTCCAACTAGGTTTTCTAACAAGGAATTCTATTATCGTCGACTCGTAAATTATCCACCTATATTCTTCACACTTTCTCATCATTTAACTTAAGATTATATATGTTCTGCAGACTGACTTAGCTTTTGGCATTTCTTAAGTTTTCCTTCTAGGGTTCAATCTCCACTTAGGAATTTTTATCAACTCTACTAAAGATACAAGTTCTATTCATCATTCCTCTCTCTTATCTAAATCCCAATCACATATCTCCACGCGTGTGTATAAATCACCCCTACACTTGGAAATTCAAATCAAGCAATCATACCCTTATCCGTTGTCCAAAGCACTTATTAATTGGTGAATTTTTAATTGAATTTTGCTTACACATCCCTCATGCGACCGTTAATACTTCTTGAGGTACCAATGACCGATTACAAGATGTGTTTGCACATTAAAGCGTAATTCCTAGTCTTGCAACACCCAAGGCTTTAGTAGTGACTCCCAAACGAGTTGGGCTAAGGCACTAGGTGATGAAGCACCCTCGCTAAATATTTTTCTAATTTTTTTTGTAGCCTTAAGTAATCACAAAAACCAGTGTTCATTTTTTTTTCTTTATTCACACTTGTATTTTTTTATTTTCTTCGTACTAAGGACTTTAGACAAGAGCATTTCAAGGTCTCTTCTACTATTCCAAGTTTCAAGGTGCGTGATTGTGCAAATTGTAGGGTATACATTTTCAGAATCTAGACTTAAGCTAGGAATTATTTTTCAAACTTATACTTTAATAAAAACATCAATACTCTTCCCTTGTTTCAACTTAGCCCAAGAAATGAACCCAAAATTTGCCCATTTCTAAATAAACTACAAAGCCATATACTTTCTACCGTTAAACTTTAAGAAATGTTATTTTTAGGGTTTTTAGTTTACTAGGTCTAAGATCTAGTTGTTCCTAACTAGTTAACCTATTTGTCAAACCCAAGTCAATTAGCCAAAATTGAATACAATAATTTTTATAATTTTTGAAATTTTTAAATTTTTATGGGTTTTACAATAAGTATGCAAATGCAAAAATATACACATGAATGCGAAGGAAGAAGGCTTACCGAGCACACCCCAAACTTAAACTTGACAGTGTCCTCACTGTCATGCTACACCAAGAGGGTCAAAATGTCGGCACTCCCATGTTTATTTATTTATAATATTTTTATTTTATTTTATTTTATTGAATTTTTTTTGAATTTTTTATAGAAAAAGAAAACAAAAATATATATACATATATATAACAAGGTTCCCCCCAAACTTAAGCTTGGCCTTACACAAGCCAAAGGTTAGCACCAACCATTCAAAAATCTTATCGTGGTAATGATCGAGTTGGTGAAAGAATGGAGTGGAAAGAAAAGAAATGAGAAACACACGAGACCGTATGAGAAGAAGAGTGGAATATGGTCTCGGTGGAGGACAAGAATGGCGGAAAAGAGAAAGAAGTGGAGTACGATCTTGAGGGTGTAAATCGAGTGAATAAATTAGCGCAATTCGTGATGACCGAATTGTTAAAAGCGATTGTGCTAACCTATCAACCCGTCGAGAAATGGGGTCAAATCCCTCAAGATTCGTAAGAAAGCATGGGTACGTCGAACTTGGTATTGGAGATGAAAGCGTAATGGTCTCTTGTATGGTCGGAACGATAGGAAGGACAAAAGGGAATTAGGGATAGTCTCATTCTCACCCAAGTAATCTGTCTCGAATTTGAAGGATTCCATCAATGGTTCGAACTGACTGTAAGCAACCGAGTCTGATGGTTCAACTAACTCATCTGAAAATGTAAAGGACTCAAACTCGGGTGGTGAGTCATCAACATCGTCCGAAAAAATGAAACACTCGTACGTGTTATCGGCTGTGAGAACTGTGTCAGATTTAAAGGAAATTTTTTCAAGCTCACAGTCTTCAAGCATGATATTAGGCGTGGTCGGAACGATGGAAAGGAGGGAGGGTGATTTAGTTAAAGATTCAAGAGGATGAATTGGAAAATCCGACACATCAAATAAAAATGGTTCAACCTCAATATTATCCTCAATACTCTCCTCAATACTATCATCATAATTCTCCTCAATATTTAGCTCATCCATTCCATTATCATCAAAATCAAGACGCATATGAAGTTCGGGAGAAACAATTAATGACTCGGGATGATGAATTGGACATAAAATTTCAATCAAATCGACAGGTTCATCATCCGAAATATTCCCGGCGTCTATATCCTCAATCAAGTGAAAATCAATTTTTTCTGACACCTCCTCAAAAGTATGGATATTTATCAATTTAGGTTCTAGATTGGAGGTGTAAAGATCAAACGGATTAGGTGTGGTTTCACTCGAAAGGGGTTCTTCACAATTTGACAAATCAAGCACTATAAAATCACATAACTCGTTTTTATTTTTAACTGGTGAATCATTTAGGGCAATCGATGGAAAACCGGAGTTGTGGGTTTCAATTGGGTAAGAGTAGGTTTGATTTGGAAATCCTCTCAAATTCTCAATCTGTCCAACCGCCTCCTCATATATTGGAAAATTTGGAGCTAGTTGGAAACTAGCTACCGGTTCACTCAGTTGCATAAGGGTGGCCATGGACGCTTCCACATTCCTAGTCATTTTGTTTGTTGCTGCAATATAAGCTGCCAACGACTGTTCCAAACTAGACATGGGTGGTGAAGGGGTTTCGGTAAAAGATTCGAAATTGTTTGGATACGTGAAACTCCTAAAAGGCTGTGTAGAAACAGGGTCTAGTGAAGGTGGGAAAGTCGGGTAGGACTGGTAGGAAGTGGATGGTTGGACAGAATTAGGATCAACATGTGGATAAAAAGGTGGATGGACTTGTTGATTCCTAGAACTAGATAAGGGGAGAGGGATGAAAGATCGGCTACGAGATTGAGCGATATGCTCAGCAACGGACATCGGTTTAGGAGTTACAGCAGGACTTGAAAAAGTGGTATCAACATATGAAGGTGGTAAAGGTTGACTTGGTTGACACAAAGTGGGTTGTAAAGTCGAACTGTTTCTCCTAAACGCTTCTATTTGATCTTTCAAAGAAATTTTGGGCACGGAGGGATCTTCCTTAAATTGACCGAAACAATTGACGTACGAAGCAAAGTCAGGTTCGGGATACCAAAGTTCGGCAAGAGATTTGTGATGTGGGGTACCCATGATGAGAAGAGAAATAAGATAGGTGGTGAAAGGATTTCTTAGCGATAAAAGTTGCAAGTCTTTTTAAATTTTTTTTTCCTTTTTCCTTTTTCTCTTTATTTAGAACTGTTTGCAAAAAGATTTTCGAGAAAAGAGCTAAGACACACTTTCGATCAACCAAAAATGCACAATCAGGCCCAGATCTAGGGTCACCTAGGTCAGCTAGACAGCTCCTAACTGTTCTAAAGGGCTAGAAATAGGACCTCAAACCGCCTCTTCACCGCCAATTGCGGCCAGGTAAGTGCCTGGTAAGTGAGAGGCTCCCCACTACAAAAGTAGTGGTCCTAATTAAGTAACCACTTGCCTTAGACACACTTGCCTAGACACCACAAAGTCAGGTTAGGTTAAACGGTCGATGCCTATAACTAGTCCTCTGTCCTATTGAGCGCGACGTCCTTAGGGCTGAGTCTAGTATTTTTTTTAATTAAAGATTTGGTCAATGCAAATGCCTTATGTGATTTCTGGGGTCCTAGGAAGGGTGATGAAATCCCCACCCAATCTGAATTGGTCAAAAGCCCCTTAAAGTCCGATTAAAGATATGCAAAACAGTAAATCACTTGCAATCAAAGATTTTTTTTATTTTATGCGCGGCGCAAAGAATCCTGCACAAGATTGTTATTTGGAAGGGGAAGATTTTTAAGCGCAAAGAATCATGCAGGAGATTTTTCAGAGGAGATATCAGAGATTTGCAGAGGAGGAGATCAGAAGGCTTACAGATTTTTTTTTACTGCGCTTCTGCCCTATTTTTTTTTTTGACTCAACCAAAACGCGGCGGATTTTTTTTTTGTCACCAGATCTCAGCGGTTGACTTGAAGACTCGGTCCTCCAAATTTCTTCTGTTCCTCGGTTGTTGTGATCTTCTATTTGTTCGGATTTGATATTTGCTGTTTTGATCTCTGTAGATTTCCAGATCCGAATTTGTTCATAGATTCTGCAAAATTCACACAAAAATATCCTTCCCAAAAATAACAGATGATATATTTTTATATTTTTTTGATTTTTCAGATTTTTCAGATTTTTTAATTTTTGATTAACCCGAAATTGCAAAAAGGAAATAACACGCCATCCCCGGCAACGGCGCCATTTGATTTGTCTAAAAAACTATCTATTAACCGCAATCAAGAACGGCGTCGCTTTGCAACTAGCCGGTGAGTACGGGTCTGTCCACAGGGATGTTGTGAATTTCCAATTCGCTCTTACGAGTTAATTCCGAAGGGTGTTCGGATTGATTATTAAATCTAAAAACTGAATCTATCTAAAAACTAAATTAATCTAGATCTAAATCTTGCTAGGGTTAGCTTTAGGAATGGTTTGGAAATGTAAATAAATCTCAACGCTTTCTATACCCAAATGAAGATCTATGAGGAGTTATGGTAATTATCAATAAAGGGGATTAAATCCATTAGGAAAGATGTTCCTTACTCTAGGTTCTTGTCCTTCCTTTAGAGATCCTTACCCTAACCTCCATGGAAAACGCGCGCAACCGGGCTTTTATACTACGGTATCACCGCTACCTCGAGAGATAGGGTGCCGTAGGGCCGGTGTGTGCGTGTATGTATGGAATCCTATTGAAAATATATTATGGGCAAGAAAGGGATGAGAGATCTCTGTAAGTCCACGTTGCCCACTCCGGTGCTTGCGGGGAGGCGGAAAACGGAATAAAAATCGGATTTTTACTACTCTAGGCAACATGAACTAGACAAAGTCGGGATCTTTACTAAACAAAACTAGCTAAAAGCTAACTAGAAATTAGCCACAATGAAGAATGGTTATACCTAGGGCTTTATGTCCTTCTCTCCTTGCTCCTTAGAGTGTAAGAAAGAGATCGCCTTGTCGCCTTCTCGAGTCGAAGAAGGATCCACCCGAAAGCCTCAACCTTTGGCTTCAACTTCAAGCTAGAAATAACTAAGGTGCTAGAAGTGCTAATCCTAGAACCCTAGATGAGAGTAGAGATTATCTAGAAGAGGTTTTCTCTCAAGCTCAAGTGTTTCTCAACACATGAGAGGGGAGAGCTTGAGGAAGAGGAAGAGCAAGAGAGAGAAAGTATATGATAGAATGAGAGAATAATAAGCCATTCTCACATATATGTGTGAATTATAAAAATAGATAATTAGCTAGATAATTGTCATGGTTAATCAAGACTTGACCATTATCATTTCACATTAAATGAAAATTGCAAGGATCAAAGAGCATCTTTTATATGGAATGATGATGGTCAACATGTCAACTAAGGTCAACAAGTCAAGTATGGTCAAAATGTCAACAACCCTAACCATGCACAAATATATATAGCTAATATCAATTAATTATAATACACACATAAGCATTAGGGTCAATAAAATGACAATGGTCATTAACCCTAATCAAAGTCCTCTTCCTCTGTCTCAATCAACTGTGCATACGCACCCGCATTCGTGATCCGAGGAACACGAATACAAAGAGATAAAACAAATCCCAAATCATATACTAGGATCTGGCTTAAACCAAAGCCCGCTAGTATAAGCTGTCCGGACAGCAAACGTGCACAAGTGCGCGGATGTGAACGAACCCTGTCGCAAAACCATGCGACCTCTACTCATTTTGCCTAAAGGCGAATAGCTCTCTGTGTGGGACTCTAAAGACTCGACACTACGCTAGCAGTGGGTTTAACCACAGACCGCAAGCGGCACTAGCTGTACGTAACGGTCCTCAGGTAGATGCCGATAAGAAGACTGACGAGGTGACTCCATCTGAACTCCTACTGAGCCTGTATGTGACGGTCTCCGTACAGTCCGGTCTGTTCGTCTGATACATCGCATGGCAAGCCTAGGGGGCGGTAAACGTCAGTCCCCTAATAGCGGTACAAGTCGTGTCGGAGTGTAGCCCAGAACACCCTGAGATAACACTGGAAACCTACCAGTATATCTCGCTTGCCCTGGCCAGGGACTACTCGTGTAATGGCTCTCCTAGACACAGCGCGGTGTCAACCCCCAATACCGGGAGAGACGAATCCTGTCTAACCGTCACTGCCTCCAAGTGCTTCGGGACTGCACCC
This sequence comes from Agapanthus africanus, assembly GCA_030015575.1. NCBI lineage: Eukaryota > Viridiplantae > Streptophyta > Magnoliopsida > Asparagales > Amaryllidaceae > Agapanthus > Agapanthus africanus. The sequence goes on along the minus strand of CM057337.1, from coordinate 71,345,181 downwards.
AACTACTACCTGTTTGCACAACTCCTTTGAGCCGTGGTAGGGTAATAATCAAAGTACAGTGGGAACACATTCGAGGCGAAGTGCCAGTGTCAAGTCAGCGGACTAAGCTGTACTCATGTCATCTGGGAACTGATAACTGACGATAGGTATAATACCAACCAACAGTTCCCGACGAGTCCTGTCCAGTGTACTCGTAACCTAACGAGCACCCGCATACTATCTCAAGTACGACGTACTGACGGCTGTGGGACAGACCGTCTCCCACGCTGGGATGAGAAGCGCATACGCTAGTCTACTCCGGAGTATCGATGCCCAGTCTCGATAGTCCAACGACTAGGGACCTGTATAAGGATGTGCTTATGGATTACCCAGCCCCCACGAGTGTGAGCGCCATCACAACGCTGGTAATCAAGCAAAAATCCTAAGGGCTCTACTAATATGTATATAAGCGATATGCTAAAAGAAACACATGCACATATTAAAGCAGAGACAAACCAAGTAGCATACTACCATTTCGAGCAAGATTGTATATACAACTGTGAATATCCCAAGCTTCCATCAAGTAATATACATACTAGTATGATACAGTAATGGCCTCTAGGGCATATACACTAACAATCTCCCACTTGCACTAAGGCCATGTACTGGCGTATCGAAGACCTATCATCTCGATCAGCCGCTCGAACTGAGTCTGGGGTAAGGCCTTCGTGAATGGATCTGCAGTGTTATCTTCTGAAGCAACCTTCCGAACCTCGATCTCCTGGCGATCCACGATCTCCCTGATCAGGTGATACCGCCTCAAGATGTGTCTGGATTTCTGATGGGACCTGGGTTCCTTCGCTAAAGCTATAGCCCCGTTGTTGTCGCAATACAGAGGTATTGGATCAACAATGGACGGAACCACCTGAAGTTCTTTCAAGAACTTCCTCATCCAGACGGCTTCTTTTGTGGCATCAGATGCAGCGATGTATTCCGCTTCCATAGTCGAGTCAGCAACGGTTTCCTGTTTGGAGCTCTTCCAACACATCGCCCCTCCATTGAGGGTAAAGACAAAACCTGACATGGACTTGGAATCATCCTTATCACTCTGGAAGCTGGAGTCAGCAAATGCCTCAATCTGGAGGTCTTTTCCGCCATACACCAAGAACATCTCCTTAGTCCTTCTCAGATACTTGAGAATGTTCTTTACCGCTATCCAATGTTTCTCCCCAGTGTTTGACGGATACCTGCTTACCACACTCAGTGCATAAGCCACATCTGGTCTGGTACACAACATCGCATACATTATAGAGCCTACCGCAGAAGCGTAGGGTATAATAGACATACGATCTCTCTCCAAATCAGTCTTGGGAGACATCTCTTTGGAGAGGGTGATCCCGTGACAAGCCGGTAGATTACCGCGCTTGGAATCTTCCATACTAAATCTTTTCAGTATGGTGTCGATGTACCTGGACTGTGAGATTCCTAAAATCTTCTTGGATCTGTCACGGTAGATCCGGATCCCCAGAATGTATGAGGCATCACCCAGGTCTTTCATGGAGAATCTGTGTGACAAGAACCCCTTGACAAATTGTAGCATAGGAATGTCATTTCCTATTAAGAGAATGTCATCCACGCATAAAACGAGGAATACTACAGTTCTCGCTACAAATCTACAATAGATGCATGGTTCATCTGGATTTTTGATAAAGCCAAATTCTTTGACCGTCTCATCAAAACAGATGTTCCAACTCCGCGATGCCTGCTTTAGTCCATAAATGGACTTAAGCAACTTGCACACCTTTACGCTGCTCCCACTCTGAATGAAACCCTCTGGCTGGTCCATATAGACACACTCCTCTAAATTTCCATTTAGAAAAGCGGTCTTTACGTCCATCTGCCAAATCTCATAATCGTGGAAGGTAGCAATGGCAAGAAGGATCCGAATGGATTTCAGCATAGCCACTGGAGAAAAGGTTTCGTCATAGTCCGAACCAGGTCTCTGACGAAAACCCTTTGCAACCAGCCTAGCTTTATAGGTCTCAACCTGTCCATCTACACCAATCTTCCTTTTGAAGATCCACTTGCATCCTACGGGTTTTATCCCATCTGGAGCAATGTCCAACGTCCATACTTTGTTGGTGTACATGGACTCCATTTCGGCCCGCATTGCATCCAGCCATTTTTCCGAGTCAACACTCTGAATGGCTTGCTGGAAGCTAGTAGGCTCATCACAATCTATGATGCAATCCTCTCTATCCCCGTCAATGAGAAAACCGTAGTATCTCTCGGGCGGATGAGACTGCCTACTACTCCTGTGGAGTGGCGTGGGAATGTCCTGATCTTTCGAACCCTCTGGTTTTACTAAGCTTTCAGTAATAGCTTGTGGTTCTGGAATTTCTTCCAGTTCTATTGTGCTCCCACTTATTTCTTTTTCTAAGAACTGATGTTCTAGAAAATGGGCATTACGAGAAACAAGGACTTTTTGTTCCTCTGCGTAATAGAAAAGATACCCCCTGGAGTTCTTTGGGTATCCCACAAACTTGCACAGTACTGAGCGTGCCTCTAGTTTGTCCGCATGCTGCTTTTTGACATAAGCTGGACATCCCCAAATCTTCAGGTATTGAAGATAGGGTTTCTTCCCACTCTATAACTTATATGGTGTGGTAGGCACAGTCTTAGTGGGAACTCGGTTCAAAAGGTATGCAGCTGATTCTAGCGCATATCCCCAGAACGATCGCGATAACTCAGCGTTACTCATCATGGACCGTACCATATCCAATAGGGTTCGGTTCCGTCTCTCCGATACACCGTTATGTTGCGGAGTGTATGGAGGAGTAAGCTGAGAGAGAATTCCATTCTCTTTTAAGTAACCCAGGAACTCGGCACTCAAGTATTCTCCACCTCGATCAGATCTTAGTGTCTTGATACTTTTGCTTGTTTGTTTTTCTACTTCATTCTTGTATTCCTGGAATTTCTCAAAAGCTTCAGATTTATGCTTCATTAAGAAGACATGTCCGAATCTTGAAAAATCATCCGTAAAAGTAATGAAGTAAGAATAACCGCTTCGTGCATGTGTAGACATTGGACCGCACACGTCGCTGTGTACGAGTCCCAAGAGCTCGCTCGCTCTTACTCCGTGTCCAGTGAACGGAGTCTTTGCCATCTTTCCTTTGAGACAGGATTGACAAGTTGCATACGATTGATATTCGAACGGATCCAAATATCCTTCTGCATGTAACTTAGTCAACCTTCTCTCATTGATGTGACCCAGTCTACAATGCCATAAGAAAGTTTTATTGATTTCTGGAGACTTTCTTTTGTGTGTATTCTGGACATTGAAAATCTGTGGTTGGTTTAATACGTATAAACCGTTGTTTAATGTACCTGACCCAATCAAAACTTGATTAAGGTGAATGTTCACTACATTACTTACAAATGCAAATTCATAACCTTTTTTAGATAATAAAGATACAGAAATGATATTACAGGTTGCATTTGGTACAAAATAACAACTACGCAAAACCAAAAAGTGTCCATCTGACAATCTCAGGTGATAGTCCCCCACGGCCTCAGCATCCATGCTAGCTCCGTTTTCAACTCTGAGGGTCATGTCACCTGCCTTCAAAACTCTACGCTTTCTCAACGCCTGTAAAGAATTACAGATATGAGATCCTGATTCGGTATCCAATACTCAGGATGTAGAGTTTATTGATAGACAGTTTTCAATAACATACATACCTGAAGCTGAACCCGCAACTTGCTTCAGATCCTGGGTTCTGGCCTTCCAAGCCTTGCAATCCTGTTTCCAGTGTCCACTTTTGTGACAGTAAAAGCACTCTTCTTTCCCCACAAGCTTCCTCGCTACCTTTGTTGCTTTTGCCTTTCCTTTTCCTTTCGTATCCACTTTACTGACACCGCCTCTTGGTTTGGCGGGGGCTTTCTTCTTCTTGCCCTTGGCTTTCGCCCTGGACCTAGAAGAGGAAGATCCTCCTACAAACAAAGTGGATGTCTCCCTACCTTTTTGTAGGGTGCCCTCTGCACTCCTCAGCATGTTGAGGAGCTCTGAAAGTTCAACTTCCTTTTCCTGTAAGTTGAAGTTCAGGATGAACTGGGTGTAAGTGGAAGGAAGGGACTGGAGAATCAAGTCCGTATAGAGCTCATTCTCCAACGTGGTCCCAAGTTCCGCGAGCTCCTCTATGTAGCCAATCATCTTAAGCACGTGTTCCGCTACCGATGATCCGACGGCCAACCTTGCCGAAAACAACTTCTTCGACACTTCGTATCTGGCGATACGAGACTGCTCTCCATACAGTTCTTTTGTATGAAGAAATATGGACTCTAGGTCTATATTCTCGTGCCTCCTCTACTGTTCGTTGTCCATCGAGGCAAGCACGAGGCATTTGGCCTTCGCGCAATCTACTTCCCAGGTCTTACGGATTTCCCTATCCGCGACACTGGTTTTGGGACCTGGGACAGGGGGAGCTTTGGTGGTAAGGAGATACCCTAACTTGTCGTAAGTGATTGCCATCTTGACATTCCTGAGCCAATCTTTGTAGTTTGGCCCTGTCAGTATATTTTTATCTAGTAATAACTTAAGTCCGGTCATCTTCAATGGTCGCTGCAATTAGGAGAGAGAAAAGAAACACTTTAGCATGATGCTCTTGCAAGTTTAGAGTGGTTTTTAGTTTGTCTAAACAGGATGGCTCCCACTGTCTCTCGAATCCCTTTTCAAACCGTAAAGAAAGAATTAGTCAGGATCAATCTCACAGTACAATACTTGCTTAACCGTTCAGCCAGGCCAGTGTCGGTATTTCGAGGGAGGTTTTCCAACGCTTTCGCGAAGTTCCTTAATTAAATAACCTCTTTTCCCTGTGGGCGTAGCCCCGCTAACACCTTTCTAGACACCTACTAGGTTTATAGCATTGATCGTTAAGTGAGAGTTTTCCCGAAGAGTAGCATATACTCACAGTAGGATCGGGATCCAAATATCATCGCATGATAAAACCGAAGGAATCCTACCAGAATCATCACACTCCAAATGGTATGCAGCGCTGGCAAGTTTCAGTACTTATGAAACTCCCGATGTGGATTTTTGCCCCATGCTCTTATGACCTTGGCGTGAGGTCAAAATGTCATAAGTCACATGTCAAGTTCTTCCCATCATTATCCCGGTTAATTTGAACCCACTCGTACCAACCCTTGACGTAGGCTAAAATGGAAGTACGACTGTCTCAAACCAACGCATTTTATCTATGCAACAGATAAATATCCGGCAGCTACCAATCACTATGCCTTGGCGTGAGGTCAAAATACATAGCTTGAATACTACCGAACATTTAACTGAAATGATGGAGGGCTACGAATGGTTTTGGCGAAACCGTGAACGTAGCGAACTTGATATAATCGATGGAACGAGATAGCTTTTAAAAGGAGTGGTTCAAGCTCCGCGTTTAAAAGTTTAGTTTTGAAAAGAACTGAGTGGTTTTCAAAGTGTTCCAATTGACTTTTACTTGGTTTATTTTCTTGCATTAGTTCTTTTAATGCGTCCCATCATTTAATCCTACTATTGCAGAAAACAACCAAAATATGACGTACGCTTATGCCATTCGCATTCGCCACGGGGCCCCGTCATCACCCGTTAGGTTACTTAACTAACGACAGAGCGGGGGCTGGGCTAGCGCGGCTGTAAAACATAAACAACGCCTAAATAGTTATAGTATATAAATATATAGCAATGATAGACATTACAGATCACAGATGAATACATTGGATATACTAGGAATCCGCAATCCGTTCGAGCCTGCAACGAAAAGCGGATTACACGGTCGCGGTGAATAGCCAAATACCCCACCCAAGACCCCTACGGGTGCGGCAAACTACCCGCCAAGTACCCGAAGCGAAGCAACCTCCCTCAACACCGTGAGTAGGCCACTCGGCACTTCGAGATACCCGGTAGTTTGTGCACCCCCTCCATGGGTCTATCCTAGGAGCAAAAACAGTAAAAAGAATTATATAATGACGGCTACAACCCCGACACGGTTGTGCGGCCATACAAATAATATTATATCAATTTACATGTTACAAGAATTGAAAGAAAAGAAAGCTCTCGTCTCACAAAACCCCCGGCTATTCACCCGCGACAATCCAACGCATTCATATACACATACCATCATCAAACACAGATCACAGATATGTATAACCCCCACTAATCGACGTATAGCGATTAGCCGACGTTCAATACATATAAACATCACAGATATAACCCATTAGTCAAAGTGTGGTGAAGTTCGATAAAAAAATACGGATTTATAGGCCCCCAAATACAAATTTCTTTTCTGGAAAATCTGGGCACAAATAAAATGTCTTAAAAATCCTAAAACCAAGTCAGAATAACACTGCACCAAACTCGGTCCAGAACCGAGTCAACTCGGCCGCGGTTGCGCGGCAATAGCTTGCTATTGCCGCGGAACCACGGCGCTTCGAACGATTCACTGGACCGGGTTTGGTGAGTTTCTTATAAAAACCCTGAGATGATTTTTGACGTATGATTTTTTATTTTTAGAGCAGAAAAAATTTCAACAGAAAGTTAGGGTTTTCATGTTTTGGTTTTGCGATTTTTCCGATCAAACTTCCATACACTTTACTAACCTAGCTAGTTTATGTTTAGTTAGGCTCTGATACCACTGTAAGTCCACGTTGCCCACCCCGGTGCTTGCGGGGAGGCGGAAAACGGAATAAAAATCGGATTTTTACTACTCTAGGCAACATGGACTAGACAAAGTCAGGATCTTTACTAAACAAAACTAGCTAAAAGCTAACTAGAAATTAGCCACAAGGAAGAATGGTTATACCTAGGCTTTATGTCCTTCTCTCCTTACTTCTTGGAGTGTAAGAAAGAGATCGCCTTGTCGCCTTCTCGAGTCGAAGAAGGATCCACCCGAAAGCCTCAACCTTTGGCTTCAACTTCAAGCTAGAAGTAACTAAGGTGCTAGAAGTGCTAATCCTAGAACCCTAGATGAGAGTAGAGATTATCTAGAAGAGGTTTTCTCTCAAGCTCAAGTGTTTCTCAACACATGAGAGGGGAGAGCTTGAGGAAGAGGAAGAGCAAGAGAGAGAAATTATATGATAGAATGAGAGAATAATAATCCATTCTCACATATATGTGTGAATTATAAAAATAGATAATTAGCTAGATAATTGTCTTGGTTAATCAAGACTTGACCATTATCATTTCACATTAAATGAAAATTGCAAGGATCAAAGAACATCTTTTATATGGAATGATGATGGTCAACATGTCAACTAAGGTCAACAAGTCAAGTATGGTCAAAATGTCAACAACCCTAACCATGCACAAATATATATAGCCAATATCAATTAATTATAATACACACATAAGCATTAGGGTTAATAAAATGACAATGGTCATTAACCCTAATCAAAGTCCTCTTCCTCTGTCTCAATCAACTGTGCATACGCATCCGCATTCGTGATCCGAGGAACACGAATACAAAGAGATAAAACCAATCCCAAATCATATACTAGGATCTGGCTTAAACCAAAGCCCGCTAGTATAAGCTGTCCTGACAGCAAACGTGCACAAGTGCACGGATGTGAACGAACCCTGTCGCAAAACCATGCGACCTCTACTCATTTTGCCTAAAGACGAATAGCTCTCTGTGTGGGACTCTAAAGACTCGACACTACGCCGGCAGTGGGTTTAACCACAGACCGCAAGCGGCACTAGCTGTACGTAACGGTCCCCAGGTAGATGCCGATAAGAAGACTGACGAGGTGACCCCATCTGAACTCCTACTGAGCCTGTATGTGACGGTCTCCGTACAGTCCAGTCTGTTCGTCTGATACATCGCATGGCGGGCCTAGGGGGGCAGTAAACGTCAGTCCCCTAATAGCGGTACAAGTCGTGTCGGAGTGTAGCCCAAAACACCCTGAGATAACACTGGAAACCTACCAGTATATCTCGCTTGCCCTGGCCAGGACTACTCGTGTAATGGCTCTCCTAAACACAGCGCGATGTCAACCCCAATACCGGGAGAGACGAATCCTGTCTAACCGTCACTGCCTCCAAGTGCTTCGGGACTGCACCCAACTACTACCTGTTTGCACGACTCTTTTGAGCCGTGGTAGGGTAATAATCAAAGTACAGTGGGAACACACTCGAGGCGAAGTGCCAGTATCAAGTCAGCGGACTAAGCTGTACTCATGTCACCTGGGAACTGATAACTGACGATAGGTATAATACCAACCAACAGTTCCCGACGAGTCCTGTCCAGTGTACTCGTAACCTAACGAGCACCCGCATACTATCTCAAGTACGACGTACTGACGGCTGTGGGACAGACCGTCTCCCACGCTGGGATGAGAAGCGCATACGCTAGTCTACTCCGGAGTATCGATGCCCTGTCTCGATAGTCCAACGACTAGAGACCTGTATAAGGATGTGCTTAAGGATTACCCAGCCCCCACGAGTGTGAGCGCCATCACAACGCTGGTAATCAAGCAAAGATCCTAAGGGCTCTACTAATATGTATATAAGCGATATGCTAAAAGAAACACATGCACATATTAAAGCAGAGACAAACCAAGTAGCATACTACCATTTCGAGCAAGATTGTATATACAACTGTGAATATCCCAAGCTTCCATCAAGTAATATACATACTAGTATGATACAGTAATGGCCTCTAGGGCATATACACTAACAATCTCATCTCTCAAAAGCCTTTCCCAAAGCTAACATCTAAGGCAAGGAATTAAAATCTAAACTAGAGCAATAAAATAAAACTACTTACAGATGGCTCTCTCCAAACATCAACGCAGGGTTGTCAGATTTGAATTCATGAAATGAAAAGAGGCACCGATGCTTCCCAAAAGAATTCTAAAATTTATTAATGAAGGAAGGCATAACATTTACAATGATTTAGAGTTCCTATTTATAGAGGATAGGAAACCCTAGGTTACTATTGATTCGCATGTCTGCATTTACCAAAATATCCTTAGGAAGACCTAGTCAAAGTAGACTCCAAGTTTTGGTAAAATTTTATGTCTGGAAATTTTGGAACTGATTCTGGGTTTCTTGGGCTTTTTATTTCTTTGGATCTTTATTCAATTTGGCTTCTCTATTTCTTCCAGATCTCCAGTGAACAATTGCAGTGGACTTTTAACCGTTTGCTTTGTAATCTTGGACCTTGCGTTGCCTTGTACTGATCTTTTGTGTAGGCTTGATTAAGATCCTTCTATTTGTTGGTCAAAGTCCATTTTTTGTGTCGTCTTTTGTCTTTTTCACTGTTTTCGCTCCAAGAACCTATAACCTGTAATATGTAGCAGACATGCGTCAAAAGCACATGTTTATTTATAAAAAGAATAAGAATGGGGAATATAATAATACAATATTATGGTGTGAACACCGCCCAATGCTGGGCATTCCCCGTCACTCTCATCCTCGCCAGACGAGACTAGTTCCGAGGACTCACGCTACGCTCCATCTCTACCTTTGATGAGCTGGACGCCCAGTTCCTCGGGCATTTCGTCGGGAACAGACGGCAGAAGTAGACCGTCGATTACCTCTTCACTGTAAAGAGAGTGGACAAGAAATCCTTCAAAGGATACGTCACTCGCTTGTACAACGCTCTTCTTGAGGTTCCCGAGCATAGGGATGAGACTGTAATCACCGCTCTGAGGTCAGATCTTAGGCACAAGGAGTGGCTCCGCTCCTTTGCATTGGCGCAACCTACGACCATGGCCGAGGTAAAAGCTTGGACCAAGCGAGAAATCTAGCTCGAGTCCGAAGTAAATGCCAACCTACCCCGGGCCGACCAGGCCGACCAAAAGAAGAGGGGTAGAGAAGAGAAGAAGGCTGACCGGCCAAAGCCATACTCCCCGAAGTTCCAGGAGTATACCCCGCTCAACATCTCTCAGACTGAGCTGTTGGAAAAGGCGAAGGGCGAGCGATTCTTCAAGCTCCCCCCGGTCACCAATAGAGCAGCCAAAGGGACTCGAGGCCCGTACTGCGCCTTCCACAGGTCGCAGGGACACCCCACCAAGAACTGTAAATAGCTTCGTGACTACATCGAGGAGTTGATCCGCTCGGGGCACCTGACAAAGTACTTGCGGGACAAGCAACAAGCAGACTGGGAGCAAGAGAGCCATCCCCCTCCCGGCGAATTGACGATCGGCCAAATCATGGTTGTATCAACAGGGGGTGCGCCTGGAGCCGGCGAGATTCGCCACTTCCTGCCGGTTGAGGGAACTAGCGGCCAGCCCCGAAAGAAAAGTAAAGCCGCCGAGCTGATCACCTTCACCGACGAAGACCTCCACGGGATATCCTTGCCTCACAACGACCCCCTCATGATTACAGCACGGGTTCATCGCTATGAGGTTCAAAGGATACTAATCGACTCGGGATGCTCGGCGAACATCCTCTTTTATTACTGCTTCCTGCGTATGGGGCTCGGCTCGTCGGACCTAAGGCCAACCGCCCATATTCTGTCGGGGTTTACTAACCACTCCATCCCGGCAGAGGGAGTGGTTACCCTCCTCCTTAACATTGGGGAGGCGGGCCGTATAAGAACCGTGCCACCAGTAGAGTTCATCGTCACTGGGATTCCCTCGTCCTACAATATCCTCCTGGGACGTTCGACTCTAAACTCCCTTAGGGCCCAGATCTCGACCTACCACCTCGCAATCAAGTTTTCCCTGGATCAAGGGGAATAGGCCGGGCCACGGGAACCAGCAAATCACGAAGATCCGCTTCACAGCGACGTCCACCCCTGAGGAGCGAACCGATGACCTCGAAACCGCGAGTGATTTCCAGGGGTCCTTGGATACCCGTGACGAGCAAAGAGAAATCCGAGGGCCCCAGTGGAGGCCCTAACAGAAGTCCCCCTCGTCGAGGGGGATAATGAACGAATTGTCCAGATCGGGTCACTCTTAACGGGAGCCCGGCGCAAAGACTTAATCCACTTTCTCTGAGGAAACTCGGACGTGTTCGCTTGGGCACCCACCGGCATGCTCGGGATTGACCCCAAAGTAATCTCGCATAAGCTCGGGGTCGAACCGACGGTCCGACCCATCAGGCAGAAGAACCAAAGTTTCGCTCCGATAAAAAAAGGCGATCGAGGTCGAAGTCGACAGGTTGCTTGCAGCGAACTTTATTCGAAACGTGGCCTACTCAGAATGGCTGGTGAATGTGGTCATGGTTAAAAAGGCAAGCGGGAAGTAGCGCAAGTGCGTCGACTTCACAGATCTCAACAAGGCCTGCCCAAAAGACAACTATCCCTTTTATCGGATAGATCAGCTTGTCGACAGCTCGGCAGGCCACGAATTGCTCAGCTTCATGGATGCTTTCTCCGGCTACAACCAGATCCGTATGAACCCGACAAACGAAGAGATTACCGCATTCACAACGGACCGGGGGGTATATTGCTATAAAGTGATCTCTTCGGCCTCAAAAATGCCAAAGCTACATACCAGCGCTTGGTCAACAGGATGTTCAAACCACAGATCGAAAGGAACATGGAAGTTTACGTCGACGACATGCTCGTCAAGTCGACCTCGTCGGACGAGCACGCCAAAGATCTTGGCGAGACTTTTGACATCCTCCGCAAATACAAAATGAAGCTGAATCTCGCCAAGTGCGCATTCGGGGTCACTAGTAGAAAATTCCTCGGGTTCATGGTTACCCACCGAGGAATCGAAGCTAACCCGGAGAAAATCAGCGTCATCCTCAACATGGCCGCGCCGAAGATCAACGTCGAAATCATGCGACTCACGGGGAGAGTGGCCACTCTGATTCGCTTCATGTCGAGGTCTGGAGAAAAGTGCCTCCCATTCTTCAAAGCTCTGAGAAAGATCCCAAGGTTCGAATGGTCGGCAGAGTGTCAGATCGCTTTTGAGCAATTGAAAGCGCACCTGGAAACTCTCCCACTGCTCACCCAACCAATTGAAGGAGACGAGCTATCACTATATCTAGCGGTGTCCGATCAGGCTACTGGCTCGGTGCTCGTCCGAGAAGTTGAAGGAGTCCAGAAGCCTGTCTACTACGTAAGCCACGTCTTTAACGACGTGGAAACAAGGTACCCGGCCATAGAAAATATTGTTTTGGCACTTATCGTAGCCTCAAAGAAACTACGACACTACTTCCAGGCACACACCATCCTCGTCCTCACCGAGCGTCCCTTAGGGCCTATTCTCGTCTCCCCCGAATCATTTGGTCGTTTGGAGAAATGGAGATGGGAGTTATCTCAATTCGACATCAAATACCGGCCGAGGCAAGCTATCAAAGCACAAGTCCTGGCAGACTTCATTGTGTTGGAGTTAGTGCCCTCAGAGTCAATTATTGGATCACAGGCACGTGATTGCAATGATTGAGGGAGGACCTATCCCGGTAGGACAGTCTTACTCGAGATGATAGTATGCTATCTGGTTTACCTTTATCATCGTGTACTGCTTTAGGTGACCTGACATGTCGCTATTACACGTTGATAGAGCCCCTAGGATTCTTGCTTGACGACCAGCAGTATGATGGCGATCATATACGTGGGAGCTGGGGTCTATAAGCACATCCTTAAAAGGTCCCTAGTCGTGGGAGTTTCGAGACTGGGCATCGATACTCCATTAGTAGACTAGTGTATACAGTCGAGACCCCGACGAGGGGCGGTGGCCGGTCTCACAAGCCACTGGTGTCAGTTGGTTCACCTAAAATGTATACAGGTGCTCATTGGGTTATGAGTACACCGGACAGGACTCGCCGGGAACCTGCTAGTTGGTCTTATACCAGACGTCAGATAGCAGTTCCCAGGTGACATGTGTACAGGTTAGTTCATCGACCTGAGGATCGTCATTTGTCTCGTGTGAGTTCCCACTGTGCTTTGATTACTACCCTACCATGGCTCAAAGGAGTCGTGCAAACAGGTTTTAGTTGGGCACAGTCCCGAGCCACATGGAGGCAGTGAGCGGATCTTCAGGGGTTCGTCTCTCCCGGTATTGGGGGTGAGGTCGCGCTGTGTCTAGGAGAGCCATTACGCAAAGCCCTCGGCCGAGGCAGGAGATTTACTGGTAGGTATTCCAGTAGTATCTCAGGGCGTTCTGGGCTACACTCCGACACGACTTGTACCGCTTTTGGGGGTCTGACTTTCACCAACCCCCTAGGCCCGCCATGCGATACTCATAGACGAACGGACCGGACTGTACGGATATTGTCACTGACAGGCTCAGTTGGGTGTCGGGGTGAGCTTCCTCATCGACGTCCCTTTTGGTCAATAGCTGGTGGCCCGTCATGTATTGGCTTATACCTCTGACGTGCCAGTGGTTAAATCCACAGCCATAGTATTGACGAGTCTTTAGAGTCCACCACACTTTCAGTTACTCAGCTTTCGGGCGAAACGCTGTAGAGGCCGTATGGAGATATGGCAGGGTCCGATCAGATACGTGCGGTATTGCACGGATCAGGATCGGACAGTTTTGTACTAGTGGCCGTATAGTTATATGGCAGGGTTCGATCAGATACGTGCGGTATTGCACGGATCAGGATCGAACGGATTATACTAGCCGGCTTTGGTTTAAGCCGGTACTAGTTTAGTACAGTGTAGATTTTGTCTCATTGCATTTGTATCCGGACGGAATACAGATGCGGGTGTGTATGCACAGTATCGGGGTTTTCCTGTAATTTATTACGGGACCAGTTTTCTGGAGTTGCCAGTTTGCATTCCGTTCCGGCCGGTTTTCCTTTGTTCTTTCCCGGCCGGACTTTTCCGATGGAGGGGGTAATTTGCAGTTTTGCAAATTACACTTTGTGGAGGGGTTTTATGCAATTGTGTTGATTATGATACCTTTCATATCTTGCTCCATGCTTGCATTAATTTGACATGATATAGGTATGGGTTTAAAGTGAAAGCATGGTTGAAGTTTTCATTGACTTTGGTTGTAGTCACCACTTCCTTGCTCCTACACTCACCTCCCTTCATGTATATGTTATGATATTCATTCCTCCACCATCTTCTTCTCACTTGAAGAGAAAGTCTTTCATGGTTATGAAAAAAGAGAGTAGAAGAAAAAGAAAGAGAGAAAGAAAAAGAATGAGAGAGTTGATTTCATCTTCTTCTTGCTAGAAAATTGAAAGCACCAATTTTCTTTACCTCTTCCTCCATCCATCAATGGCAACTACATAAACTCCAAGAGACAAAGTTTCTACACTACTTCCTACAGCAAATCTTGAGCATGTCGAGTTGCCGGCTTCATGCTCGAGTTGCCTCGGTATTGAGGCGGGAGCCCGTAAAAGACGAAGGCGATGTGGTGCCCTTTCCGGTGAGGAGGCGACGATGTGGAGGCAACACTTTCCGCGGGAGATCGGGACGATGACGAGAAGACCGGAGGACTCGGATCACTCGGTATACTTCTCACCCTATCTCTTGTATGCTAGTTAGGTTAATGGTAAACGATCCGGGTTTTCTTTGTCCGCGGTAGCGCCGGTTTCCGAGCAAGGAAAAATTTTGATTCCGCAATTTGGCCTCGAGTAAGACGGCCGGGGCGCTGCCGTGGCGCAACATGGTATCAGAGCCACGCCATTAACCTTACCTAGCTTTTGTGTAATGTGTTTTACATTTCCGATCGAACAAAGTCCCGAAAACACGTATTTCATGTACATCAGTTTTCTGTCGTTTTTTTCCGGGCTCGAAAAATTTTTCAGGTGGTTGCAGAATGATATGCAGGGAAATATAAGATATCTGGAAAAAATTGGTATCCTAAATCGTACAAAGGACCGCGGAAGGGCGGCCAAAGCATTGCTTCCGCCGCGCTTCCGCCGCGCATTTATTTCATCACTGTTCCACTTTTTTCCAGATTGTCTTTCACTTGATTTTGGGGCTTTTGGGATATTAAATTTGGGCCCAGGTTTTCTGTGACTGCTACAGTATTGGTTGGGGTCCCACTTGTTAATTGTTTGATCGATCGGATATTTTAAACACATTATTTCACAGTATTTACATTATATCTGCGACCGTGAATGTCACTCGATCGGTAAATCCGGTCTAACTGCTATAGCCCGGTTAGACGGATTTGCGAACGTGACTTTCACGTTGATGTTCTATGTTTATGCTGTGATGTTGCGGATCGGTCGTGGGGGATAGCCTGGATGCAATGCTAGTACTGCTTTGTTGTATTATGTACATTTGATATTGCGGGGCGAGCGTCCGACATGTGGACTGCCGTCACTGCCGTTTGTATTATTCTTTTGGGGCACGACCTGGTTGCGGTCGATGTACCCGGTGTATGTATATTTTACATTCTGTACTAGGTTTGCCCCGCGGTGGGGTGCACGGATAGCCGGGTTCTGGAGGGCAACGGGCCCGCATCTCAGGGCATTGAGACGGAGGGGGCTTCAGTCCAGGATTGGCGGGCTATTCGCCGCACTCGTAGGGGGTACAGGTTGACCCAGGAGGGGTGCCCAAGTTACCGGATTCCGTGAAGTGCTGGGTGGTCCATTCACGGAGCTGAAGGGGGCTGCCTCGCTTCAGGTTTTGGCGGGTGACTTGCCGCACCCGTAGGGGTCTAGGATTTCATTGCACAGGCTATCCACACGACCAGGGGAACGTCGGGTTTCAGCAGCGGCTCTGTGAAACCCGGGGCTTCCAGATATCTGTATTGTTCTGTGATGCTGTACATTTCTGTGATGTTGCATTTTATTCACGCCTTGAGCGAAATACTATATATTGGTATATATATTAGTAGATGTTGTATATGTTTTACATCAGCGCTAGTCCAGTCCCCGCTCTGCCGTTAGTTAGCTAACCTAACGGGTGATGACGGGACCCAGTGGCGAATGCGGATGGCATATACGTACGTCAGTATATTTTCGTTCTTTGTGGTGTGATCATTTGATGGGACTGCATTGATTCGGATCAATGCAAGATAAACAAACCTAATCTGATGTTGTTGGAACATTTTTCAAAAAGCTGTTATTGCAAGGACGTTCACTTTTGTTTTGCATCGTGGTATTCATTTGGAATATCCTGCTCCTCAGTCGACGAGGCAAGGGCCGAGATCCCTTCACCGGGAGTGACCCCTTGGACAGAAGTTTGCGTCAGGGCATTAACTTCACTATAGCCGATTACTTTTGCTTTGCATCGTGGTATTCAGTTGGAATATCCTGCACCTCATTCTACGGGGAAAGAGCCGAGATCCCTTCACCGGGAGTGACCTCTTTAGTAAAGGTTTTCGTCACTATATTTTCTAAAAAGTTATGCAGTTCCTTCAACGATATCAAGTTCATTACGCTAAAGGTTTTTCGCCAAAAACCAGCCGTAGCCCTCCGTCATTTCTTACAAGTATTACTTAGTATTCGTGCTGCGTTTGTTGACTGTGTCAAGACGTAGTGTGCGGTAGCTAAGTAGTGTTTGTTTGTAGCATATTAATGGGATTGGTTAGGACAGTCGTGCGGCCTTGTTGACTGTGTCAAGGGCTCGTACGGGTGGGTTTAATGCAATCCAGGATAATGACGGGCTGAACTTGACTAGGACTCTTTGATTTGTTGACTGTGTCAAGGTCACTTGGGTCCTAGGGGTAAAAATCTCATCGGGAGTTTCAAAAGAACTGAAACTTGCCAGGCATGCGCATACCTTCTGGAGTGTGGTGACGTGAGTGGATTCCGTCACGTTATCATGCGGTGATAGTTGGATCCCGATTCCAACTGATGAGTTAGTTTACTCCTCGGGTGATCCCGACTAATTCTTCTTTCAGGTTTGGAGGAGAATTTGAGGTACAGTGGGAGGTTTCCTGATTAGATAAATTGGTAACCATTCTGATCTAGGTTAGAGTGCACGCTGAGTGTTTCTTTTCTCTCTCTCTGGCAGCGACCATTGACCCGACCCTGGACTATGACTCAGTGACCAAGTTGACCGAACCTTCTTAACACTGGCTTTTGGATTGTCAGAGTTGCAGACCTCATTGCCACTCCTGCTTTTACCCTTTTCTCCAGGACACCCCGTATTACTACGAACGTCCACTTCCATTGGACAAAACCATCGTATGGTTAGATACGAACTCGAAGGACTTCGAGGATGGTTTCTGGTTCTGGAGAAAACGGATAGGATTATTCAGTTGTCTTTTCTTTTCACCTTCTCTCAGGTTGCGAGTACTCCTTGGTTTAGGAGTAGTACACCTATTACGCAAATTGGATAGTCTTCTTCCAAACCATAGGCTGGTGCCGACCGGTAGGGAATGAAGAAAACCAGTTAGCCTAAAACGGTGTACAGAAGGTATTAAGTTCAGACAAAGCAAGGGATTAGTAAGAGGGCAAAGTAAATTGCGACTGATATTCACGACCAAACCAAGTATTTCTTCGCCAATCCTAAATCACCTTTGTATTTCTCCAGGACACTCCGTATCACTACGAAGATCCCATTTTATTGGATACTCCATCGTATGGTTATATACGAACTCGAAAGGAACTAGTTCCAGTTCGGGGATGGATTCTGGTTCAGGAGAAATAAGAATAAAGTACATTCAGGTGTCTTTTATCTTCACCTTCTCTCGCGTTGCGAGTACTCCTAGGATTAGGACAGTACACCTTTTATGCTTATTGGACAGTCTTCTTCCAAACCATAGGCTGGAGCCGAACGGTAGGGAAGGAAGAAAACCAATTGGCCTAAAGGGGTGTGCAGAAGGTAATGACTAAAGACATATAATGGGATTTGGATAGGTGGCAAAGAATTATACGGTTATAGTTGTGAATCTGGATAATGGTAGAGGCATTACTAGGAATACCAGGATTCCCCACAGAAACATTTCAATGTTTCAGTTTCACTGTGTAATGTTAAAAGAAAACTGATTTCCCGATTAGACACTTTCTCCAGGGTATGTATTTACCAGGTATGATTCTCACATCTGTATGGTTTTACAGATGATGAGTGGGAGTAAGTTATTGGGAATTGGGTGATCATCCTCATTATATCGGGATTCGTTGTAATCGGTGATATTTGAGGAAGTCACCTGGGTTGTTTGCCGGTCGGCAAATATTTGGTTTTGAATATCCGCTGTTGTGCACCAATTTCAAATTGATATATCTGTACGTCTATTTTCATAGAGTGAGATATACTTTTTGATATTATGTCGATGACATTTACCTATATCAGTGGATGGTTAGGTAAGGAGCATTGAACAGCGGTGTAATTCTTCTTAACCATAAGTACAGTTTTCAACCTACGACGCACAGTGAAAGAGTCGTTAGACTCAGCGGACTTATACAGAGTATTGTATGTTGTCCAGTGTCCATTAGGACAAAGGGGTTGGTGCTCGTACTATATTCGGTTTACTTATGGCTTCTCTAGATTTTTAGACAGCTGTTTCGTGGAAACACAGGGTCTAAGTTTTGAGGAGTTATAGGTATTTGAATAGAGTAGAGTACCAGGTGTAGCAAGTATCGGGATTCTTCAAGAAGATCGAAGATGTAGATACTTGTGTATGATATTCAGTTGATAGTAATGATGAAGACAGATTGCTTCTCTTTCAGGTTACTCATAATTGGAAGCATTCCTAAGTTGAGTAACGCTGATCGACCTCCTTCCATTTAGTTGACATGCACTGGAGATAGTTGCATGATTTGAATCTGGTTCAATTGAATCAGTGCCTCTGGTTCTATATTGGATATAGAACAGTTCATATCTTAACGATGTTAAGGTACGGGGAGTTGTCCAGCTTAT
This sequence comes from Agapanthus africanus, assembly GCA_030015575.1. Classification (NCBI taxonomy): domain Eukaryota; kingdom Viridiplantae; phylum Streptophyta; class Magnoliopsida; order Asparagales; family Amaryllidaceae; genus Agapanthus; species Agapanthus africanus. The sequence goes on along the minus strand of CM057337.1, from coordinate 71,326,483 downwards.
GATTAAAACCAGACACTGGACAACTCAAGGCACGTTTCTGTAATGGCTGTTTGTGGGTTGACCCAGGCTATGACGAGGGTTGATTTTCTACCATCTGGCAGATCAATAGAAATATTGTTCTTGACTCGCCACATTTTTAAAAGAAATGGATTTTTCAGAAAACAGTAGTGGGAGTATGGTAGAACTGGAAGTGATTCCAGAACCGCAGACGATTACTGAAGATTTGATAAGGAACCTAAAGATTCAATCTGATTTGACATTCCATTGGCCACTCCGCAGATAAGGTGGGTAACTTCAGGCACCCGAGAGGTACTCCGGTAGCCTCAAGGACGGTGACAGGGAAGTTCTTGTTTACCCACACTTGCCATTGTTGTTGTTCCAGGCTGCGAGACCCGGCAGGAGGATGAGTATAGCGTCGTTCTAAACTAGTTTTAGAAGTGCACGTCTATATGACTCTGGCAGAGGGTTGTCGTAATCAGTGGGAGCAGCGGAAGCATTGGTGGACTTCATGCTTATGTCTATTTATAGACTAAAGCAGATATAGCGGAGTTAGATCATCTGTTTCTGATGTGACAGTCATGGGTTTGACGTCATCAGAATAGGGGATGGATCTGTTGAGAAGGTAGTAGGAAGTGATATTCCTATACTACGATCGGTTATACTTTGGTCGTCACACAGTGGTTTCTCCACAAGGGACTTGGACATTATATCAGACATACTGGTTACTAGATCTATGGTTTTAGATCTAGATTTGGGTGGTTTCCCAATCAGGGTACCTTGACAGCATTCTATGAGTATTTAGAATGGACGACTCCTGGCACGGTAGTATACCTGCAGGTAATGGAGTCACCCTCTCTAAAGGTGTCTTACAGACTAAAGGGGAGAGGGATACGCATGATTGACAGATCACTTGCTTAGGCAATTGAGTCAATCATGAGATGTCAAGTACCACACCAGATGTTGTTCTTGCAGTAAGTGCAATAAGTTGATATTAATCCAATCCTGGAAAAACAGTCGGAAGCAGTTTTAGAACATAAGTGAATGTTCTAGGGATATGATAACGGCTGCCTCCTTTGGAAGACGGTTATCACTCCAGGCTTCCAAGGTGACATGGACGACAAGCAGGTTGTCAGAGTTATAGTTCTCCTTCTGACGAGGGACAGTATTTTGGACAGGTGGTCCAAGGCAATACTGAGGGTGGCATGGCGCAGGAGACTGATTAAGTTCAGTTGATGATACAGTCTAAGAAGTTTGGATTTGGAGTTCATTTATGAACTAGGTCCCATCAGACATCCAGACATTCCAAGACAGGTATTGCTCATTTCGGGAGATGGCTTTCTCCGCGAACTTGAGATATAGAGAGACATAGAAAGAAACATCACAGCGGATCCACTCACTGAGGCTATTCCTCGAACGCAATAGTTTCGCAAACGAGTTTTGTGAGACTGACTAGTAGAGGAGTTGGGTGTTCGGTATCACACGGGCTGTGAGTATGCGGCATCGCAATAATTAGCCTTGAGTGCAAGTGGGAGATTGTTGGAGTTAGTGCCCTCAGAGTCAATTATTGGATCACAGGCACGTGATTGCAATGATTGAGGGAGGACCTATCCCGGTAGGACAGTCTTACTCGAGATGATAGTATGCTATCTGGTTTACCTTTATCATCGTGTACTGCTTTAGGTGACCTGACATGTCGCTATTACACGTTGATAGAGCCCCTAGGATTCTTGCTTGACGACCAGCAGTATGATGGCGATCATATACGTGGGAGCTGGGGTCTATAAGCACATCCTTAAAAGGTCCCTAGTCGTGGGAGTTTCGAGACTGGGCATCGATACTCCATTAGTAGACTAGTGTATACAGTCGAGACCCCGACGAGGGGCGGTGGCCGGTCTCACAAGCCACTGGTGTCAGTTGGTTCACCTAAGATGTATACAGGTGCTCATTGGGTTATGAGTACACCGGACAGGACTCGCCGGGAACCTGCTAGTTGGTCTTATACCAGACGTCAGATAGCAGTTCCCAGGTGACATGTGTACAGGTTAGTTCATCGACCTGAGGATCGTCATTTGTCTCGTGTGAGTTCCCACTGTGCTTTGATTACTACCCTACCACGGCTCAAAGGAGTCGTGCAAACAGGTTTTAGTTGGGCACAGTCCCGAGCCACATGGAGGCAGTGAGCGGATCTTCAGGGGTTCGTCTCTCCCGGTATTGGGGGTGAGGTCGCGCTGTGTCTAGGAGAGCCATTACGCAAAGCCCTCGGCCGAGGCAGGAGATTTACTGGTAGGTATTCCAGTAGTATCTCAGGGCGTTCTGGGCTACACTCCGACACGACTTGTACCGCTTTTGGGGGTCTGACTTTCACCAACCCCCTAGGCCCGCCATGCGATACTCATAGACGAACGGACCGGACTGTACGGATATTGTCACTGACAGGCTCAGTTGGGTGTCGGGGTGAGCTTCCTCATCGACGTCCCTTTTGGTCAATAGCTAGTGGCCCGTCATGTATTGGCTTATACCTCTGACGTGCCAGTGGTTAAATCCACAGCCATAGTATTGACGAGTCTTTAGAGTCCACCACACTTTCAGTTACTCAGCTTTCGGGCGAAACGCTGTAGAGGCCGTATGGAGATATGGCAGGGTCCGATCAGATACGTGCGGTATTGCACGGATCAGGATCGGACAGTTTTGTACTAGTGGCCGTATAGTTATATGGAAGGGTTCGATCAGATACGTGCGGTATTGCACGGATCAGGATCGAACGGATTATACTAGCCGGCTTTGGTTTAAGCCGGTACTAGTTTAGTACAGTGTAGATTTTGTCTCATTGCATTTGTATCCGGACGGAATACAGATGCGGGTGTGTATGCACAGTATCGGGGTTTTCCTGTAATTTATTACGGGACCAGTTTTCTGGAGTTGCCAGTTTGCATTCCGTTCCGGCCGGTTTTCCTTTGTTCTTTCCCGGCCGGACTTTTCCGATGGAGGGGGTAATTTGCAGTTTTGCAAATTACACTTTATGGAGGGGTTTTATGCAATTGTGTTGATTATGATACCTTTCATATCTTGCTCCATGCTTGCATTAATTTGACATGATATAGGTATGGGTTTAAAGTGAAAGCATGGTTGAAGTTTTCATTGACTTTGGTTGTAGTCACCACTTCGTTGCTCCTACACTCACCTCCCTTCATGTATATGTTATGATATTCATTCCTCCACCATCTTCTTCTCACTTGAAGAGAAAGTCTTTCATGGTTATGAAAAAAGAGAGTAGAAGAAAAAGAAAGAGAGAAAGAAAAAGAATGAGAGAGTTGATTTCATCTTCTTCTTGCTAGAAAATTGAAAGCACCAATTTTCTTTACCTCTTCCTCCATCCATCAATGGCAACTACATAAACTCCAAGAGACAAAGTTTCTACACTACTTCCTACAGCAAATCTTGAGCATGTCGAGTTGCCGGCTTCATGCTCGAGTTGCCTCGGTATTGAGGCGGGAGCCCGTAAAAGACGAAGGCGATGTGGTGCCCTTTCCGGTGAGGAGGCGACGATGTGGAGGCAACACTTTCCGCGGGAGATCGGGACGATGACGAGAAGACCGGAGGACTCGGATCACTCGGTATACTTCTCACCCTATCTCTTGTATGCTAGTTAGGTTAATGGTAAACGATCCGGGTTTTCTTTGTCCGCGGTAGCGCCGGTTTCCGAGCAAGGAAAAATTTTGATTCCGCAATTTGGCCTCGAGTAAGACGGCCGGGGCGCTGCCGTGGCGCAACACATTGTTGAATGTACTATCTCCAACAAGGAGGCAGTATCGGCGAATCACCCCGGGGCTCAACCCTCGATCGAGGAGGGGCCCGACTCCGTCCCCGATTGGGTCATTTACATTGATGGATCCTCTACCGAGGATGGGAGTGGTTCCGGCCTCATCATTCGAGGCCCGAACGAGGCAGAGATGGAGTACTCTTTGAAGTTCGGATTCAAAGCTTCAAATAACGCCGCGGAGTATGAGGCCTTGCTAGCCGGACTACGAATCGCCTCCGGAGTGGGGATGAAAACGATCCAAAACCGCAGTGACTCCGCCCTGGTCGTAGGCCAGGTGACTGGCCGTTTTGAGGCCCGGGAGCATCTGATGGTGAAATATTGAGCCGAGATAATTTAGCCGAGGTAAGAAGACTACGGAAAGACTTCGACAAAGTTCAAGTGGAGTAGATTCCTCGGCACCTAAATGCCCAGGCCGACGCTTTGAGCAAGCTAGACTCCTCCTATATGGCCAACAACAAGAGGAATATCCTCTTCGAGCTCTTGCCACGGCCCAGCATGGAAGACAGGGGGACAACATTTCAAGTTTACGCTGTCTGGGAAGAAGACCGGGATTGGAGGAAGCCCCTCGTAGAATTCCTGAAGGAGGGTATGCTCCCGAAAGATCGAGGGGAAGCACGCCGCCTCCAGGCCAAAGCCCGCCACTTCGTTTGGAGCAATGTAATACAAGAAGTCGTGCACGCAACCTCTTCTTCGGTGCATCGACCCCCACGAAGCCGACTACGTCCTGCGTGAGATTCACGAAGGGGTTGGTGGAGCTCATCATGGGGCCCGCACCTTAGTCTAGAAAACGTTGCTCCAAGGGTATTATTGTCCGACCATTCATCAGGACGCTCAGAAGCTCGTCAGAAGATGCAAGAGCTGTCAACTCCATGGCGGCATATCCCGCCTTCCGGCTACCGAGCTAACGACCCTAACATCCCCATGGTCGTTTGCCCAGTGGGGAATGGACATGATAGGCCAACTCCCAACTGGTACGGGCGGATACAAATACATCCTTGTCACGGTAGACTACTTTACGAAGTGGATCGAGGCCGTCCCCATCAGAAAACCAGACGCCACCGCGACCATCAAATTCCTGCAGAACAACATAATATCCTGGTTCGGGATCCCGAGGTGTATCGTTATCGACCACGGGACGAACTTCAAAAATAACAAAGTCAAGGGATTCTGCAACGAATACCACGTACTCATGAAGTTCGCTGCGGTCGCGCATCCTCAATGAAATGGGCAGGCCGAGGTCGCTAACCGAGATGTAATCCGAGGTCTTCGAACTCGTCTGGAAGGAAGGCAGGGCAGTTGCGTCGACGAACTATCCCGGGTTTTATGGGCTTTACGCACATCGAAGAAGACCCCCACTGGAGAGACCCCCTTCAGCCTCTGCTACGGCACCGAGGCGATGGTCCCAACAGAGATCGGACTGCCCAGTTACAGAGTCTAGCACTTCAATGACGAAGCTAATACCTTGGCACTCCGAACTAATTTGGACATCTTGCTAGAGAAGCGGGACCGGGCAAAAATCAAAGCCGCTGCTTACCAACAACAAACTGCTCGCTACTATAACACACGAGTCAAGTATCGCACCTTCAAGACTGGGGATTTGGTCCTAAGGTGGAACAAGTTCATAGACCAAGGCAAGTTGCACAAGTTTTCCCTGAATTGGGACGACCCATTCCTCGTTTCCAAGGTATTGCCCGGTGGGGCCTATCGCTTGCAAGACGCGGCGGGTCGTAAGTTTTCGCGACCTTACAACGCCGAGAAGCTCAAGTTGTGCAAGTGAATTTAAAAATTGTATCTAGGAATATATGTTTCTTCTTTGCCAAAGCGATGTAAATTTTTCTAAGTCTTTTGAATTAGATGAAATTTCTCCTATGTGTTTCTCTCTTCCTCGGTTCAAAGGCCACGGGTTTCGTTTTATGAACATATTCAAACACGCAAAGAAGACGAAAAGGAAACGATATCATGTCGCAAAAGGAGAATTTTATTTATCATGGGTATTATGGGCTCCTCAGCTTTACACGAAAGTTAAAATTACAGCTGAGGGGGTACGGGATCGAGAAAGCACTGCTGATGGTACTCTATGGAGATCTCCACCAGCCGAGCCTTAGGATCTTCAACCCGCTCCCTCTGATGCTGCCTACGTACTCGAGATGCCATGGAAGCACCGGAACTTACATTCGCCGGACAAGAGTCCGCGATATGGCTCTTTTGGAAACACTCCAAAAGAAGGGCTGCCGATCGGTCATGCCTGTTCTTTGAGATGAGGCCGAGGACATAGAGCGTGTGTAGCTTATCGAGCGCCTCATCCTGTAGCTCTTCGGAGAGGGGGTAGTATAGCCCTAGGGACCTCCTCCTATTTACCCCAATCAGAGCAAAGCTCTGTTCTAATTCCAAGACGGGAGACGAAGCAATGCTTTTGTTTCCTCCAATCAGAGCAAAGCTCTGTTTTGAAAATTGAAGTGAAAATTAAAGTTAAAATAAATGAAGCAATACTTCAAATTCCTTGCGCTGTGCGCAACGCGCCACATCAGTGCAGCGCCCAAGAAGGCGCGCCCAATTTGAGCAAAACTTTATTAAAAAGCAAAAGGAAGCAACGCTTCAGTTGCGCAAGCACTGCGCTGCGCGACACGTGTCAGCGCGGATGCGCTAGCGCAGTTGCACTGCGCTTTGCGCTGCGCGACACGTGTCAGCGCGGATGCGCTAGCGCAGTTGCGATGCGCTATGCGCTGCTTGACACGTGTCACGCGCTGGGGCATTTGCGCCAAACAGAATTAAGATTTTAAAGAAATCTTTCTGTTCTTGTTAAAACAAGAAGATTTTCTTCTGTAAAACAGAGGCCCTTGGATCAAAAATCCAACGGTGGGGAAAATTCCCCAAATCACTCAGAGAAAGATCTCTTTAACAAATTTAACTAATTTATGGGCACTATAAAAAGGACCCTAGACCTCAATTCAAAGGCATCAACATTTTGTGAGAAATCAAAAATTTCAAATAAAGAGAACTCTGAAGAAATCTCAAGAGGAAAAAAGGTAAAAACCTTTAAAAGAGAAGAATTTCTTCTAATAAATCATTGGTTTAAGAACAACATCAATGATCTTCAATAAAAAACAAATAAAAATAGTGCTTTGCATTTTTTATGAACTTCCGGTTCTCTGAGATAAGAAAAACAAGAGAAACTTGTTTTCTTTGATCTAAATTAGATCAAGAAAGCAAACAGTGCTTTGCACTTCTGTTATGAACTTTTGGTTCTTGAATCTAAAAGATTCTTAAATTTATAGTGCCTTGCACTTGCAAACTGCGCTGTTGCGCTCTTAGGAGAGCGCCACGTGTCAGCATCTGAACTACTTGCGCTATGCGCTTTAAGATAGAGCTTTGCTCTCTGTAATTGGCGCAACTCACCAGAGTGCGCCACGTGTCAGCAGCGCAAGCGCAGCGCTTGCACTCTTTGATTGGCGCAAAACGCCTAAGAATGCAATGCATTTCTTTTGCTAAAGGGCCAGGCCCAAATCAAAAAGGCCTAGTAGGCTTAAATAAATTGCAAAGCAATAAAAGGGCAGAGCCCAAGTAAATTGATGCTCTGCATCATTTATAATGGGCAGAGTCCAAAACAAATCAGTGCTCTGCATCCTTTATGGGCAGAGCCCAAACAAAAATAAAAAGTAATGTAATGCATTATTTAAATGTGGGCAGGCCTAGTAGGCCAAAGATAAATAAAAGCGTTGAATATTTTTCAACTGGACTTAGCCCAATCATGGCCGTAAGTCCTCAAATTAAATTGACTGAGCATGATTGCTCTCCTAAATCAATTTACAACCGGTTCGAGGGTACATCTCCGAACTCCTCTGACACCTATCGTTGTAATCCTTCAACGACGTCAGAGAGGTGACGGGTCCCGACGACCACACATCGATATGGACTGCGGGGTCCTTAAACTCGTGGACCGAAACGTCCTTAAACTAATATTGGACTGCGGGGTTCTTAAACTTGTGGACCGAAACGTCCTTAAACTAATGATGGACTGCCACATCCCTAAACTGGCGATGGACCACCACGTCCCTAAACTGGCATTGGACCACCACATCCCTAAACTGGTATTGGACCACCACGTCCCTAAACTGGAATAATAGAGCCTCCAAACGCTCTTCTGTCGGATCTAAACGATCCCGCTTAAGTAGATCTTAGCCCCAAACAAGGCTAACGTATCCTTAAGCATTTCAACAGACTCCATATTCCCTAATCAACTTCGGTTCAAGGGTACATCTCTGAATTCCTCTGACACCTATCGTTGTAATCCTTCAACGACGTCAGAGAGGTGACGAGTCCCGACGGCCATATATTAAATGGATCACCACGTTAAGTAGATCTTAGTAGGACTAACGTATCCTTAACGAATGTTTAAGTTGATCTTAGCCTCAATACGGCTAACGTATCCTTAAACTAAAAACATCAAACCCAAATCTAAGTAAATACGGATTTGGACTAATCCACGTCCTACGGGCGACGGCATTACTCGGTCTCCGTATACAATCCACGGGCAACCACAAACAAAACAAACACCCACGACACGAAGTGAAATTCTGGAGAAGGAGAAAGTTGTTACCGCGACGCGGTAGCGTAATTAACTGCAGGGGCTTGCGCCTGCAGGGAAGAGCGTCCCCACAATAAAAAACCCCTCAAGCGAGGGGGAATCTGACGAAGTCTGCTACATCGGCCGCATCTGTCTAAACCTCCGATACACGGTGCCATAAATCAACTTGGCATCTTCGGAGAGGTAGACGGATAAAACCATATAGCATCTGCCCTGAATCTCAGGCAAGACGCCCTCACGTCTCGGCCGCCGTTCGGAGGGGAACAGATTCTGGCACGCCCGGTGGGACCTTTTCCTCTTTCCACTCCACACTTTGTGTGTCGTCTTCGCGAACGAATCGCGGTTTGTTAACGGTTGCCTTTGGATTTTCAAGTTACTAAGATTTGGTCTTTTGTCTGGCAAAGAACTCAAGCATCCATGGCCTTTAACTGCACCAACTGCTCGAAGTGCCACTGCAACAGAAGCTCCACCTCACCTAGAGGTGTAGCATATGGGCCCCTAGCGGCTTCCTTCCTCGCTCTGCCGGTAGAACAGGTGGCCCAGGCCACCACCGGCCTGTTTTTCGGGACCATGATCCCGCCTTCAAGCTTCTCTATGCCATTGCCTGCACTAGAAGCGAACAAGAAGTCGGTCTTCGACCGGCTCACTGCTACGACGGCCCCTGTCAACGGGTCGTCCACTACCAAACCAACAGCCTCCGTCTTCGACAGGCTAGATCAAAACTCTGAGGGGCCCTCTAGGAAGCCCGTGAACTCTAAAATGGCTATCCCAAGGAAGGCAATAGCCGCTGCTCCAGAAGTCGTCAAGGCGGCTTCCCCTGTCAAAGAGTCAGTCTTTTCAAGACCGACTATTCATGCTCCTTCCCCTGCTCGAGGATCTGTCTTCGACAGGTTGAATATCATCCCTCAAAGGACAACTTCAGTCTTTGAGAGGTTAACACCAGCGGCGCCTCATTCAGACATGGGGCAAAAAGAAGCTGTCTCTATCTCCGAGCCAGTTCTAACGGCTCGTCATGCTCGACGTCGCCATTGGCGACGAGTGAGGAAGGCAGGGGGCAACTCCCCCTCAGGGCTAACTCCACCGGCTCCAGAGGTGGAAGTCAACGCTGCTGTTCCAACTGGGAACAGCTTTGAACTGTTGAGGAGGGTACGAAAGAACTCTCCAACCGTTACATTAAAAAGATCTCCTCTGCCCGCGGAGAGAGTTCCGGAAACAAAGCAAGAACAACCCCCTCAACGGCTGTCCTAAAAAATATACAAGGTTTGGCGGAGGGTTCAAGACTCCGTGATTGACCCAGGTCGCTCTTGTCAACAGAAAAAGGCGAAAGTGCAAGAAGAAAAGGATTGTCCTCTTAAACAGCAAAGGACGACAATCACTAGGGTGCCCACTGCAACGGCCCCTTCAACTTCAACGGCCCACAAAAGAAGAAGGCCGGAGAAAACCCCCGTGCCCGCGGCAAATGCCAAAGATGGTAAACCTAAACGCCCTAAGTCCGGGGGCATAACAGTTCATACAGTATACATGGCGTCGGGAAAGGAGGACAGCCGTGCATCCACGGGTCATAGACCGCTTACACGGTCAATGACCAAGGTTCAGGTGCAACAGCAAAAGCTCCAGGAGATGATGAACGCAATGGCCGCACTTACTGGGCCAAAAGAAAGCCCTGAAACGTTCTCGGATAAACGCCAGGAGCAAGAAACTGACGCCGAATTCCTTCGACGAATATTGGAGAAGAAGGATAAAGAGGCTGCTGAACAAGCAGCCAACATAAAGCGTATGGGCCTCCTGTTCCAAGACATGGTAGGGATGATGATCCAGCAGGATCCTCCGGCCGAAGATCCCCTGATCGTCCTTGAAGACGATAGGGGAGAAACGTCAAATCCTCCACCGGCACTGTCAACGGCCAAGGAGGAGGCAATCTCCAAAGCTGACTTAGACGAATACATAGCTCAACAGATCCGGGTTCATCAGGCGACTGAAGCAACCGGTCAGCTCGTAAAAACGGGGCGACCGTATCCGAGCTGGTACGACCAGATCAAGTACCCGCCGGGCTATACCATTCCCAAGTTCCATGTCTATAAGGGGACGGGCAATCCTCACCAGCATGTCGCCCAGTTCAGGGCGCTTTGCGGCAACACTGGCGGTGATCATAAATTGTTGCTCCGCGGGTTCGTTGGTAGCTTGTCAGATACGGCATTCGAGTGGTACTCTGAGTTCCCGAACGACTCTATCAAGACCTTCGCGGAGATGGAGCTGTTGTTTACCCAGCGTTTTGCAAGCGCCAGTGAACGCACCCCGATGACGGCACTGATTAACGCCAGGGTAAGGCCAGGCGAAACGTGGGTACAATACGCAACGCGATGGCGGAACTTATGGTCAAAATGAGAACAACGCATAGAAGTGGCACCTGCGGTAGGCATGTTTGTGGGCACTCTCGATCCGCAGGCGACCATCTCGCAATTCATGATGTTCTTCAGGCCAACCACCTTCCAGGCCTTGATCAACAAATTAGCCCAAATGGACCAGATGGGCCATGGACCGTCTCCTCCAAAACCCGATTCTCGAAATGAGAAAGGAAAGGGAAAAGTGAACGTCATCGCCAATGCTCAACAACAGCCGAACAACTCAAAACCGGTCGTTCGCCAAAACAACGTGCGTCCACGCCCATCCCTCGAAGAGAGGCTAGGACGTCCTTACTCGTTTCCTCAAAATAAAACGAGAAGACTATTCGAGCTGGCAGTGCGTAACAGACTCATCAATCTGCCGAGTCTAAAGCGTCTGTCGCAGCCAGGTGATCTTAATAATCCCAATTATTTCCCTTATCACCAAACGGTAAGTCACCCGATCGAGAATTGTTTCGTCTTTAACGGATGGATCGAAGATCAGTACCGACGAGGCAAGTTTGCGCTGTCTGAAAACTGGAAGGTGAACCCACCACAGCCGCACTCTCTAAAGAAGACGGACACGCCGGGGGCAACTTGTTCTTTTGTCAAAGACGAAAACGATGGAGAAAATTCATCAGATGAATCTAAAGACTACGTAGCGACTTGTCATATGATTTCTTATTCACCGACGGAGGATGAGGAGGCTCCTTGCTCTGAGAAACCAATGGCAAACCCTGAGCCGGAGATTCTACAGCCATCAGACGAGTTGATCGATGTCTTCCTAAATGAAATTCGTCTGAAAACAAAAGCCAATCAAGAGCGTGAGATGGCCATATTGGAGAGTCAAATCAAAAATCATCCAATGCGGATAAAAACAAATTCAAGACGAGGAAAAGGTTCGCCAAAGCTCTATCAGTAGGAATGAAGCTACCGCCCTCTGAAGAAAATACTCTCGCTGAGGTAGAGATGCACCCTAACTTCTGTTTATATCATCAGAAGATCATACATCCTACCGAAGACTGCGAATCCTTTAACTGTTGGTGGCAAGGGTATGTCGCTCAAAAGCAGCACTTTGACAGGATAAAATGTGAAGCTCGTAGACGTCGAAAAAATGCGATAGATGAGCGCAAAAGAGCCGCCGACAATTGTCATATAGCCGACTCCAAGGGATCACAAATTATCACCTTTGGAAGCGACTCTGACGAAGAAGCTACCCCCAACCCCTACCTCGGGGAGTCTATTTCAAAAATGAAGGAATTGAGGAGCTGCGAGAACGTTCAGCCGTGCAATCGCATGCTATTCGAAAAAAATCTCGGCCCCGTAAACAAAGGATCGAGCAGAAAGGATAAAGGGAAGGGGAAAATGACCCTCATCGCCAACACTCAACAACAATCGAGTGGCCCAAGACCGGTCGTTTGCCGAAACAACAAGCGGCAACTCCTCCAGGAAAAGTTGAAACATCCTTACTCGTTTCCGCAAGATAAAACAAGGGGACTGTTCGAGCTGGCAGTACGTGACAGACTCATCAATCTGCCGAGTCCAAAACGTCCATTACAGCCAGGAGATGTTAACGCTCTCAATTATTGCCCTTACCACCAAACGGTAGGTCATCTGATCGAGGATTGCTACGTCTTCAAAAACTGGGTTGAAGACCAATACCAACAGGGCAAGTTCGCATTGTCCGAAAACTGGAAGGTGAACCCGCCACAACCGCACGCTCCGAGAAAGATGGACACGCCGGGGGCATCATGTTCAGTCATAGAAAAAGCCCCATAGACCGAAAAGTCAGTAAACTAGAGATTCGCCTCGAATACGGCGACGGCGGACCGCAATGTCCTTAAACTAAGGACGGACCGAAACGTTCTTAAACTAGCAACGGACCGAAACGTCCTTAAACTAACGACGGACCACTATGTCCTAAATCTTGCAAACGACCGAAACGTCTTTAAACTACTACAGCAGCATCCTAAGGCTGACAACAACAACAACAACAAAAAAAAGGAAAAAAAAGGTATGTCCATAAGCGAAATGGGCATGGATGAAAACCCGAAAGGGCTCCGTGAGTAAAAACAGCAGGGCTACCGGCGAGTGTTCGTGAAAACCCGAAAGGGCGCGACCTCGTTAAAAAAAACAAAAAAAACAAAAAAAAGGTATGTTCATAAGCGAAATAGGGCACGGATGAAAACCTGAAAGGGCTCTGTGAGTAAAAACAGCAGGGCTACCGGCGAGTGTTTGTAAAAACCCGAAAGGGCGCAACCTCGTTGAAAGACACTTACAAGGTCCTCTCGACCTTGTAAGGAGAAACCACCCACGTGAGATCCTTACGACTCACAAGGGAGCAACACACTTAGGGATCCTCACGATTCCTAAGGAGAAATTACACTTGCGAGATCCTCACGACTCGTAAGGAGAACCCTCTTGTGGGACCTCACGGCTCATAAGATTTGAAAGTCTTAAGCTACAGAGACCTGAACCTGTTCTTAAGCAACTCCCACAACCCTCCGATACTGCCCTACAAGTGGCTCAATACTGACCCTTGTATACAATCCACGGGCGCGAATAAACATTTCCCTAACAAAGTCCCATCCGTGACTGGGGATATGTGCATACGATGAACAACCCTTGTAAGTCCTCTCGACTTATAAGGAGAAAACCCTTCTGTAAGATCCTTACGACTTACAGAGGAACATGCACTTAGGAATCCTCACGATTCCTAAGGAGAAAGCACACCTATGAGATCCTCACGACTTGTAGGGAGAAATACCTTTATGAGACCCTTGTAGGGTTCCTAGGCACAATAATGAGGTCTCACAAGGCATCAACCATGCCAAATTCAAATTTTTTCATGTGCCTACAAACCCTAATACAGGTCGTTAACTAGAATTTAGGCGAAACTACAAGTAGTAAACAACTTTACTGCTAAAAAGGAAGTGACTACAACCTTTGTAGATCCGGTCCTCCACTTCCTTAGCTCCGTGATGACGTCCCTCCGCTGTACCCATCGGATCCCGGACTCTCGCGGTGGTTTCATCGAAGAAATGATCGGGCTAGGTCGTCGACTTCGATGCCGAAGATGATCTACATCGAGGCAACTCAAGATCAAGCTCCAACTTCACCAAGTCATGAAACTTGTGAAGAAAACACCCTATACTACTTGGCAAGTGGTAGAGGATGAAAAAATAGGAAGTGGATTCACTTTAGAATTGGATTTCTCACTCTTTTTCTCAAGATACCATTGAAGCTAGCAAGCTTCTTTCTTCTTCTTTTTCAAGAAGAAGAAGATAATATAATAAGAATATAAATAAATGGAAATAAAGTCATTCTTATCATTTTATCAACCATGGTTAAGTGTAGAGAATAAACCAAGGTTAGGTGAATGGTTAGGTTTAGCATGAAACAAAAATGGTAGACTTATTCAAAGCTTCATGAAGCTTCAACTACAAAACAAAGCAAGCCACCATTTCTTTTTTTGCCAAAAAAATGAATTAAGAGAATAAATAAATAAGTAAATCAAAACCCTAACCATTAACATAACCATGGTTTAATCATACACACCCAAGTTTGCATGTATCATCAAACATGATACAAACAAGTGCACAAAACTATATCATATATACAATGTGCACATCAAGTGAGAAAAACATCTTAAGTGAACCAATATTAGTTAATGTAAAGTAATATATCAAATATATAATTATACATTAAATCATTAAATCAACACTTGATTTAACGATCCGGTCATATCGCATATGACCGACTAATATCCAATGTATCGACTTATCGAATCAATCCTCGATTCGATAACTAGGTTATATCGCATACAACCATTCGATACATTCATCGCGAGAATAGAATACGGTATCACATACACGCATTATTCTCGGTCCCTCACATATCTCATATGCGCTCCTATTTCGTTTCGCTTGAGCCAGGAAACCTCTGTGTCGGACTCTAAAGACTCGTCAATACGCCGGCAGCAGGTGATGATCATATCAAACACCCACAAGCCACAAATCGGTCTGCTAAATGTAACGGCCATCCGGGTATTGAGCGATCAGAAGATCGATGAGCAAGCCCGCTCACATTCCTGTGAATCCAACCAGTAACACTTACCGTACAGTCCGGTCTGATCGTCTGATATGTCGCATATCTCTCCTAGGGGTGGTAAACGTCAGACCCCAATAGCACGATAAGTCATGTCGATATGAGGTCTATAACAGTTCGAGAAACTACTGGTAACACTTACCAGTAAATCTCAGCAACCCTGGCCAGGGATTTCCGGTTATAGCCAATCGAACACAGCGCAACATCAACTCCCTATACCGGGAGAGACGAATCCCCTCCTATCGCTCATTGCCTCCATGTGATTCGGGACTGTACCCAAAAACCACCGTTTTGCACGCCCTCTTAGACGTGGTAAGGTGGAAATCAAAGCACGGTGGGAATCACACAAGACTCTATGACGATCTCGGGTCTACAGACTAACCTGTACCAGTGTCACCAGAGAACTGCCATCTGACGTAAGGTATAATACCATCTGGGAGTTTTTGGCGAGTCCGTCCAGTGTACCCAGTCTCTACTGAGCACCCGTATATCATCTCTGATGTCAAACACTAATGGATATGGGATCATCCATCGCCCATCTGTATGGGTCGAGAAGGTATACGCTAGTCTACTCTGGTATATCGATGCCCCGTCTCGATACACCCATGACTAGGGACCATGAAGGATGTACTTATGGACTACCATGTCCCCACTAGTATGATCCGCATCATAGTCCAGGTAGTCAAGTACACATCCTAAGGGCTTTACCAACATGTAACAGAGAGACAATCAGTGTACACGTTAAGGTAAAGAGCAACCAGATAGCATACTATCATGTCGAGCAAGAAAGTCCTCCCTATATATGTCCAAACATCTACTACAATATGCATCCTATGTATAGTAATGGCCTCTAAGGCATACATATAACTAACAACCCTTACGGCTCATGAATTCAAAATCATGACTTGTAGGGAGAAATGCCTTAGTCGACAGAATCCTAACCCTGTTTACTAAGCCACCTTTGTTCGACATCGACAAAGGCAAATGATGATTCGCTCCTGGCAATATTCCAGTTGTAGCGATGCTGATGCTTAAATCGGTATCAAATTCCAAGTCCTTTCATGGCAAATGATGATTCGCTCCTGACAATATTCCAGTTGTAGCGATGCTGATGCTGAGATTGGCGTCAGATTCCAAGTTGCACCCTCGCGATAAAAAAATCAGCGAGCTAAAAATGCATATGAAATAGCCGAAATGATGGGGCAACTTACAACAAAATTAGCAAGTAAAAATGAATGCATGCAAAATAGCCGAAATGATTGGGTAACTCGCAATAAAAAGCAGCGAGTAAAAAAAACAGCCGAAATAATTGGGCAACTCGCAATAAAAAGCAGCGAGTAAAAAGAAAAATAGCCGAAATGATTGGGCGCTGCGAAAAATAGCCGAAAGGATTGGGCAATCGCGATCTTCGCGATATAAAAGCTGAAATGATAGAGCAGCGCGGAAAGAAATAAAATAAAAAATATATATATACAACTAAATTCATGCCCTACAGGTGAGATCACATCGATCCCTGTATACAATTCAGGGGCACAAACAAAGAAAGAACCATACTTTCCCAAAAGGCTGTATCAGAAAGCGAAGCCAGATCTCGACGGTTCATAGACAACCTAGAGAAAATCTCGACATTTGTCGCAATATTACAGACACAAGGTCAACAAACGGAGCAAAAGGAAGATCCCTAGCTTCAGGGTCTTAAAGCCAACAAAAGATCTCGTGGTCGAAACAAAGCGAAGTGACGGCAAAATCCCAGCTTCATCTCAACACTCATCTCGATACAGCAGACGAGGTGTTAACAAAGGCATTCCTTCGCAGTCCATCAAGATGCAGATACAACGCCAACAAAAGACCTCGCAGTCAAAACAAAGCGGAGCGACGGCAAAATCCCAGCTCCACCTCAGCATTCGTCTCGATACAACAGACGCAATGTCAACAACAGTGTCCTTCCTTCGACAGGATTCGGACACACTGAAGCAAACGAAGCGAAGGCCAAATTCCTAGCTTCAGGGTCTTGACGGCAATCCATATAAAGCCAGAAAGACAACTGGAAATCGTCTCACACTAGTATAGAATGGTCACCACCTCGGCATTCGTCTCGATACAGCAGACGAAATGTCACCCCAGCGTTCGTCTCGACACAACAGACGCAATACAATCAAACAAATGGAGCCATGGCAAAATCCCAGCGCCACCTTGACATTTGTCTCGATACAGCAGACGAGATGTCACCCCAGCGTTCTTCTTCCAACAGGGTTCGGACGCGACAATCAACAAATGGAGCCACGGCAAAATCCCAGCTCCACCCTGACATTCGTCTCGATACAGCAGACGAGATGTCACCCCAGCGTTCTTTCTCTAGTAGGGTTCGGACGCGACAATCAAACAAACAGAGCCATGGCAAAATCCCTAGTTCCAAACCTCGACGGTTCACCAACAACCTAGAGACAACCATGACATTCGTCTCGATACAGCAGACGTGATGCCAGCAAAACGAAGCAAAGGCCAAATTCCTAGCTTCAGGGTCTCGACGGCAACTCACATAAAACCTGAAAGACTATCGGAGATCATCCCACACCAGCGCGGAGTGGTTATGACTCATCGGGGCTCGCCAAAATGAGCCTAACCTCAAGTAAAAAGTGGCATGGCAAATTCCTAATGCTTGCTCTTCCGACGGTCAAACTGCCTAGGAAGATTGCTTGAAGACGTCTTGTCCAGCCCCCGAAGGGATCAGAGACAAGGCAGTCTCAGGGCTCTCGAACAGCACGATTGCCTATCGAGGAATATATCAGCTTATGCGACGGTATGACGGCCAAAACCCTAAGTACCACGAACCCTAACAGACTTCTGTCGTAAAGAGCAGAGGTTAACTGCGACGTTAGGATGTTCTTGCGAGAAACGTTCGATTCGTCTCGACTTGTGAAGAAATTGATGTCTTTGCGAGAAATTCTTGAGGCGGCTCGACTCGTGAGATAAAGCCTTAAGCAGTAGGCATAAAAGAAGCCTATTTCCTAAGCATTGGGACCCTACAAGTTGGCCCAAAACGGTCTCTTGCATACTATTCACGGATCTCACTCTCCAAAGTCGAGTTTCGACAAGGAGGGAAACAACCGCTTACGGGTCCTCTCGACTCGTAGGAGGGAAAAATTCTCTTATAAGATCCTTACGACTTGTAAGAGAAAACACACTTAGGAATCCTCACGATTCCTAGGGAGAAAATCCACCTACGAGATCCTCTCGATCCGTAGGGAGAAAAGTCCCTATGAGACCCTCACGGCTCATAGAGTTGAAAAGTCTCAGTCAGCAGATCTGAACCTGCGGCCTAAGCCATCGCTATCTCGTGGAGGAATTAAGATGCTTACTTTATTGTCTGTCAATTATGTTCATCAAGACAACATACTGGTAATAAGAGAAAGAAGAAAGCGACAAAAGAACATCCGATTTACAAGCGTTCGAGACACACTCATTCATGCATAGGCGAAAGACTCAGAACCGGGAATAAGACAAGCGGGGATAAAACTTTTCCATTAATATTGCCAAAAATTCTTACAATCATAAAGCAATAAACAAGAAATATTATTACAATAGAATAACCTCAGATCCAGGGCACAGATTGATGAAGTCAAAAGTAAGGCCATTCAGAGTTCTTCTGGCCTTTTTGATTATTCTTGTGCGCAGTCTCTCGCGCTCTTGTGTGTCAAGATCCTCGGCAAGCCCCCCCAGCCTTCGATAAGCAGTGACTATCGCCGTCTACTGGAAAATTTGATGCAGGATGTCGATGAGGCTATCCCGCCGTTTCTTCGAGATCAGCCCCGACAGGTACATTGAATGCACATTGTCTTGGTATCATCCAGCGCATTGAGCGGTAAGGCCTCGTGGAACCCCGGGAGTGCTCTCCAAATCGCTCCCAGCACAACTTTCAGGAGAGCAGAGCGGCGGGGGAGCATCCAACCAACACGAGCGTTCAAACGACCCATGATTTCCGCACACCGGGCATCCGTAAACTCCTGATCTTGTTGGCGTCCCTGTACACGGATATCCTCGTAGGTGATGAATTCATGCAGACTGTATAGACGCACCGCCATAACGCCTGAAGGAAACATCAATGGAAGATTAGCGATAAAAAAAGGAGGGACACAGAAAGTTAAAACTCCTCGAGAGCAATGCTCTGCAGACAAGGGTGACACCTGTCAAAATCAGTTATGAGGAAAATTTGAGGAAAATCCCCTAAAAACATTGAGAGCTTTGCTCTGCGAAGGTGATATAATAATAATAAGAATGTAAAATGCCATCTTTAACTTCCAAGAGCTATGAAGAATCCTTGAGAGTTCTTCTACATGATTTGGAAGGAGCAAAGCTCCATTGATAAATTAAGAAAATCCCAAGAAAATCTTTTAGAGAGCAGAGCTCTAATGGAACCCTAATAGGGTTCTCCTTAGTCCTTTTTAGAACCCCAAGAAAATCTTTTAGAGAGCAGAGCAAAGCTCTGGTAAAGGAAACCCCAAATAGGTTTTCTTTAGATCAGGGATCTATTGAGGGCAAGACTCTGTTAATTAAAATTGATTCAATTTAAATTAAAATTTTTACCTAAAAAAAGTTTTAAGAAGTTTTAACTCTTGGAGTTCTTAAAGGCAAGAGCAGGGCTCTGGACAAAATGCTTATGAAGGGATGGAAATCATCTTAGGGACCAAGGGTCCTATTTATAGGCATCAAATGCCCTTTCAACTTCCAAGAGTTGCCGTGACGGTTGGAATTCTGCCGCCGCTGCGCTCACGTTTGGAGCGCCACGTAAGCGCAACGGTGGGGGGGCATTTGTTTACCCCAATCAGAGCAAAGCTCTGTTCTAATTCCAAGGCGGGAGACGAAGCAACGCTTTTGTTTCCCCCAATCAGAGCAAAGCTCTGTTTTGAAAATTAAAGTGAAAATTAAAGTTAAAATAAATGAAGCAATGCTTCAAATTCCTTGCGCTGTGCGCAACGCGCCACATCAGCGCAGCGCCCAAGAAGGCGCGCCCAATTAGAGCAAAGCTCTATTAAAAAACAAAAGGAAGCAACGCTTCAGTTGTGCAAGCACTGCGCTGCGCGACACGTGTCAGCGCGGATGCGCTAGCGCAGTTGCGCTGCGCGACAAGTGTCAGCGCCGATGCGCTAGCGCAGTTGCGCTGCGCTGTGCGCTGCTTGACACGTGTCAGCGCAGATGCGCTGCGCTTTGCGCTGCGCGACACGTGTCAGCGCAGATGCGCTAGCGCAGTTGTGCTGCGCTGTGCGTTGCTTGATACGTGTCACGCGCTGGAGTATTTGCGCCAAACAGAATTAAGATTTTAAAGAAATCTTTCTGTTCTTGTTAAAACAAGAAGATTTTCTTCTGTAAAATAGAGGCCCTTGGATAAAAAATCCAACAGTGGGGAAAATTCCCCAAATCACTCAGAGAAAAATCTCTTTAACAAATTTAACTAATTTATGGGCACTATAAAAAGGACCCTAGACCTCAATTCAAAGGCATCAACATTTTGTGAGAAATCAAAATTTTCAAACAGAGAGAACTCTGAAGAAATCTCAAGAGGAAAAAAGGTAAAAACCTTTAAAAGAGAAGAATTTCTTCTAATAGATCATTGATCTAAGAACAAGATCAATGATCTTCAATAAAAAACAAATAAAAATAGTGCTTTGCACTTTTTATGAACCTCTGGTTCTCTGAGATAAGAAAAACAAGAGAAACTTGTTTTTTTTTTTATCTAAATTAGATCAAGAAAGCAAACAGTGCTTTGCACTTCTGTTATGAACCTTTGGTTCTTGAATCTAAAAGATTCTCAAATTTATAGTGCCTTACACTTGCAAACTGCGCTGTTGCGCTCTTGGGAGAGCGCCACTTGTCAGCATCTGAACTACTTGCGCTATGCGCTTTAAGATAGAGCTTTGCTCTCTGTAATTGGCGCAACTCACCAGAGTGCGCCACGTGTCAGCAGCGCAAGCGCAGCGCTTGCGCTCTTTGATTGACGCAAAGCGCCTAAGAATGCAATGCATTTCTTTTGCTAAAGGGCCAGGCCCAAATCAAAAAGGCCTAGTAGGCTTAAATAAATTGCAAAGCAATAAAAGGGCAGAGCCCAAGTAAATTGATGCTCTGCATCATTTATAAATGGGCAGAGCCCAAAACAAATCAGTGCTCTGCATCTTTTATGGGCAGAGCCCAAATAAAAATAAAAAGTAATGTAATGCATTATTTAAATGTGGGCAGGCCTAGTAGGCCAAAGATAAATAAAAGCGTTGAATATTTTTCAACTGGACTTAGCCCAATCATGGCCGTAAGTCCTCAAATTAAATTGACTGAGCAGGATTGCTCTCCTAAATCAATTTACAACCGGTTCGAGGGTACATCTCTGAACTCCTTTGACACCTATCGTTGTAATCCTTCAACGACGTCAGAGAGGTGACGGGTCCCGACGACCACACATCGATATGGACTGCGGGGTCCTTAAACTCGTGGATCGAAACGTCCTTAAACTAATATTGGACTGTGGGGTCCTTAAACTCGTGGACCGAAACGTCCTTAAACTAATGATGGACCACCACGTCCCTAAACTGGCGATGGACCACCACGTCCCTAAACTGGCATTGGACCACCACGTCCCTAAACTGGAATAATAGAGCCTCCAAACGCTCTTCGTCGGATCTAAACGATCCCGCTTAAGTAGATCTTAGCCCCAAACAAGGCTAACGTATCCTTAAGCATTTCAACAGACTCCATATTCCCTAATCAATTTCGGTTCAAGGGTACATCTCTGAATTCCTCTGACACCTATCGTTGTAATCCTTCAACGACGTCAGAGAGGTGACGAGTCCTGACGGCCATATATTAAATGGATCACCACGTTAAGTAGATCTTAGTCTTAAACAGGACTAACGTATCCTTAACGAACGTTTAAGTTGATCTTAGCCTCAATGCGGCTAACGTATCCTTAAACTAAAAACATCAAACCCAAATCTAAGTAAATACGGATTTGGACTAATCTACGTCCTACGGGCGACGGCATTACTCGGTCTCCGTATACAATCCACGGGCAACCACAAACAAAACAAACACCCACAACACGAAGTGAAATTCTGGAGAAGGAGAAAGTTGTTACCGCGACGCGGTAGCGTAATTAACTGCAGGGGCTTGCGCCTGCAGGGAAGAGCGTCTCCACAATCAAAAACCCCTCAAGCGAGGGGGAATCTGACAAAATCTGCTACATCGGCCGCATCCGTCTAAATCTCCGATACACGGTGCCATAAATCAACTTGGCATCTTCGGAGAGGTAGACGGATAAAACCATATAGCATCTGCCCCGATCTCAGGCAAGACGCCCTCACGTCTCGGCCGCCGTTCGAAGGGGAACACCTCCAAATTGCATACATCAGCAATTGGAGGAGAGACGATCGACGAGGAAGTAGACGGCCGAAATGGTCCTCGATGCGTTGGACCACCCCTCGGTACGTCTCCTCGGAGAGGGACTGGTTGTACAAATAGACGTCATCAGGAGTGACGATCTCTTCAATCAAGTAGATGTGCTCGGCCATCGCAGAAAAGCAACGCTAAAAGAAACTCATCTCCTTCTCTATTTATAGCCTCAACAGAATCCCCAGGGGCCGAAATTTGTGCGCGCATGGGCGCCAATTCTAGGATATTTTCAACTTTTCCAATACAAGACTGCTACGTGGCGGACATCCCGTGTCTCATGGCCAACCGAAGTCGGAATGACGCGGATCTTGGAACGCCTCGCCTATGCATTTCAGCCACTATCGCCAGAGACGGTCACTCTTCCAGATTTTCACACGTCGGGGGAGATCGAACGACGCCTCGCAAAACCGAATAGCTTTCCTTCTCGGTCGATCCCTGGCTGGTAGTTTACTACCCACCGACACCAAGGATCAAAAGCCCTCATCAAGAGGCCACCAAACAGCTTCCTTGCTCAGTCGATCCCTGGCTAGTAGTTTACTACCCACCGACGCCAAGGATCAAAAGCCCTCATCAAGAGGCCACCGAACAGCTTCCCTACTCGGTCGATCCTTGGCTGGTAGTGTACTACCCACCGACACCAAGAATCAAAAGCCCTCATCAAGAGGCCACCGAGCAGCTTCCCTGCTCGGTCCATCCTTAGCGAGTAGCTCCTACCCATTTATGCTAAGGATCGAAGTCCTCATCAAGAGGCCACCGAGCAGCTTCCCTGCTCGGTCTATCCTTAGCGGGTAACTTCTTACCCATCTACGCTAAGGATCGAAGCCCTCATTAAGAGGTCACCGAGCAGCTTCCCTGCTCGGTCGATCTCTAGCTAGTAGTTTACTACCCACCGATGCCAAGGATCAAAAGTCCCCATCAAGAGGCCACCGATCAGCTTTCATGCTCGGTCCATCCTTAGTGGGTAGCTCCTACCCATCTATGCTAAGGATCGAAGCCCTCATCAAGAGGCCACCGAGCAGCTTCCCTGCTCGGTTCATCCTTAGCGGGTAGCTCCCACTCATCTATGCTAAGGATCGAAGCCCTCATCAAGAGGTCACCGAGCAGCTTTCCTGCTCGGTCCATCCTTAGCGGGTAACTTCTTACCCATCTACGCTAAGAATTGAATCCCTTACCAAGAGGCCACCGAGCAGCTTCCCTGCTCAGTTAACCCTTAGCGGGTAACTTCCTACCCATCTACGCTAAGGGTCTGAGGCCCTCATAGAACCGCCGAACAGCTTTGTTTCTCGGCCAACGCCGACCAATTCAAACTTGGCTATTGTCTAATTTACTCTAAGAGAAGTGGTCGTCGGTCCAACTCGAAGGAATAGGAAAATCTATACCTTTCTACTCGAAGGAGCCAACCGACGTATCTTAAGTGAGCGATCGTCACCTCGACTTCGGGAACATAAGGACATCGGCCTGACACCGGCCATTGTATACTTGACAAATAATTGGATTTCACTCGACGCGCAATTGCCATCTAAAGGACTGGTCACCGACTTACGGTCTGACTCGTCAGGCAAGGAAAACGCTAACAGGCTCACACAAGAAAACATTGCCACACGAACAAAAATCAAAACGGCTTTATTCAAAATCTGAGAGTCTTTACAAAAGGTATTATGGGACTCCTTAGCCTTACAAAATTTCCCGAAGGCTTACAAAATTCAAAAAAGAAGAAGAAGAAGAAGGCAGGAAAGCTCATGCCTTGGGACCGGGGAAAATCTCGACCTGCTCTTGTTAGTGATATGTATGCCTTAGAGGCCATTACTGTACATACGATGTATATTGTAGTGGATGCTTGGACATATATAGGGAGGACTTTCTTGCTCAATATGATAGTATGCTATCTGGTTGCTCTTTATTTCAACATGTACTCTGATTGTCTCTATGTTACATATTGATAAATCCCTTAGGATGAGTACTTGACTACCGGGACTATGATGTAGATCATACTAGTGGGGACAATATAGTCGCTAAGTACATCCTTCAAATGTTCCTAGTCGTAGGTGTATCGAGATAGGGCATCGATATATCAGAGTAGACTAGCGTATAGCTTTTCTACCCATGTAGATGGGCGATGGATGATCCCATATCCATTGGTGTTTGACATCAGAGACAGTATACGGGTGCTTAGTGGAGACTGGATACACTGGACGGACTCGTCGAGAACTCCCAGATGGTATTATACCTCACGTCAGATGGCTGTTCTCTGGTGACACTGGTACAGGTTAGTCTGTAGACTCGAGATCGTCATAGAGTCTTGTGCGATTCTCACCGTGCTTTGATTTCCATCATACTACGTCTAAGAGGGCGTGCAAAACGGTGGATTTTGGGTACAGTCCCGAATCACATGGAGGAAAACAAAGTATGGACTTTGGTTGCTTTATCTGAAGGGTTAAATCCCCATCAGGAGCAAGTATATCTTGAGAAGATTACTTGGTGTACATGGAAAAGTTGAGACTTTCAAAGCTATGCTTAAGTCCATCCAGATCCTACTTGCCATTGCTACATACCATAACTTTGATATCTGGCGGTTGGGTGTCATGACTGCTTTTCTAAATGATGATTTAGAAGAGAGCGTCTATAAGTACACAACCAGAGAGCTTCGTAGACAGTGGGAGCAGCGGAAACGTGTGCAAGTTGCTTTAATGAGTTAAAGTAGGCATCGCGGTGTTGGAACATCTGTTTTGATGTCGTAGTCAAAGTGTTTGACTTCATCAAAATGGTAGATAAACCTTGTATATACAAAAAGGTAGTAGGGAGTATGGTCATGATCCTCGTATTATACGTGGATGACATACTCTTGATAGGGAAGGTGTTTCCTATGCTACGCTCGGTCAATCTCCTCTTATCACATGGATTCTCCATATAGGATCAAGGTGATACCTTCTAAATCCTGGGTTTTGGATCTATGAGATAGATCTAATTGGATGTTAGGATTCTCATTAGGTGTAGTGAGATGGTATCAATAGATCCTGGGGAGAATCACTGGATAGGATCCAGGGTGGTAAGGTCGACTGAAAGTCAGTCACAGGCATTGTTTTTACCCTTAGTAGAGGGACGGTATGTTGGAAGAGTTCCAAGCTAGATACCGTGGAATATTAGACGATAAAGGCTGGAAACATGGCTACCTAGGATGCTACCAAAGATGTAGTCTGGATGTATATTAGTTCATGAGATGAACTTCGTTCCTACCATTGTGTGACAATGGAGTTGTAGCTCTGGCCTAGGAACCCCCGTCCCGTTTGTGATCTAGACATATTCTTAGGCAGTATCACCTGATCATGGAGATGGTTGATCTCCAGGGAGATCGAGGTTAGGAGAGTAGATACAGAGGAGAACGGGGCGGATCCACTCACAAAGGCTTATTCCCAGTAGAGACATTTATGGAGTGGTTGAGTATGAGATACGTCAACCACTGCTGATTGTTAGGTATGAGATACTACAACAGATGGCCCTAGTGCAAGTGGGAGATTGTTAGTTATATGTATGCCCTAGAGGCTATTACTGTACATACGATGTATATTGTAGTGGATGCTTGGACATATATAGGGAGAACTTTCTTGCTCGATATGATAGTATGCTATCTGGTTGCTCTTTATTTTAACATGTACTCTGATTGTCTCTATGTTACATGTTGATAAAGCCCTTAAGATGAGTACTTGACTACCAGGACTATGATGCAGATCATACTAGTGGGGATAGTATAGTCGCTAAGTACATCCTTCAAATGTTCATAGTCGTAGGTGTATCGAGACAGGGCATCGATATACCAGAGTAGACTAGCGTATAGCTTCTCGACCTATGTAGATGGGCGATGGATGATCCCATATCCATTGGTGTTTGACATCAGAGACAGTATACGGGTGCTCAGTGGAGACTGGGTACACTGGACGGACTCGCCGAGAACTCCCAGATGGTATTATACCTTATGTCAGATGGCAGTTCTCTGTGACACTGGTACAGGTTAGTCTGTAAACCCGAGATCGTCATAGAGTCTTGTGTGATTCCCACTGTGCTTTGATTTCCATCATACCATGTCCAAGAGGGCATGCAAAACGGTGGCTTTTGGGTACGGTTCCGAATCACATGGAGGCAATAAGCGATAGGAGGGGTTTCATCTCTCCCGGTATAGGGAGTTGATGTTGCGCTGTGCTCGATTGGTTATAACAGGAATTCCTTGGCCAAGACAGCTTCAGAGATATACTGGTAAGTGTTATCAGTAGTTTCTCGACCCGTTATGAGCCTCATATCGACACGACTTATCGAGTTACTGGGGTCTGACGTTTACCACCCCTAGACGAGATATGCGACATATCAGACGAAAAGACTGGACTGTGCGGTAGTGTTACTGACTGGATTCGCAGGAGAGTGAGCAGGCTTGCTTGTTGATCTTCTTATCGCTCAATACCCGGGTGGCCGTTACGTTTAGTAGACCGCTTGCGGCTTGTGGGTGTTTGATATGATCATCAGCTACTGCCGGCGTATTGACGAGTCTTTAGAGTCCTACACAGGGGTTTCCTGGCTCAAGCGAAACGGAGTAGGAGCACATATGTGATATATGCGGGACCGAGATTGATACGATATGAGATACCGTATTCTATTCTCTCGAATTGTAACATTGATCGGTTGTATGCGATATAGCCGGGTTATCGGATCAAGTGTTTATTCGATAAGTTGTTACTTTTGATATTAGTCGGTTATAGCCGGATTATTAAATCAAGAGTTGATTTAATAATTTAATGTATAATTATATATTTGATATATTACATTACATTAACTAATATTCGCTTACTTAAGATTTATTTTCTCACTTGTTATGTGCATGTATATATATATGTGATATATATTAATATACATAGTTTTGTGTCATGTTTGATGATACATTATACATGGGTGTATGAGACTTATACCATGGTTGATATAATCTAGGGTTTGTAATTATCTAAGTAATTCAAAATTGGATGCAATTTTGGCAAGGCAAGAAGCTTGTAGAAGCTTATGGATGCTTTGACCAAAGTCTTCCCATTTTATTTCTCTTGTAGATATTTATCAACCCAACCATTATACTAACCCTAGTTAATTCTCTACATGAGTTAAGCATGATAGCTTTAACTCACCCATGGTTACTTAATTCATTTGGATGAATTATTGTAATGACTTCTTGTTCTTCATCTTCTTCCTCCTCAAAAGCTTACTAGCTCTAATAGTGGAATGAGGAAAAATGTGAGAAAATCAATTCTAAACTGAGCCCACTTCCTACTTCATCATCCTCTACTACTTTCCATGTAGTATAGGGTGTTCTTTTCATAAAGTTTATGACCTAGTGAAGGAATAGCTTGAGTTAGTGTCTTCTCGACGTAGATCATCTTCGGCCTCGAAGTCTTCGAAGCAAGCACGTTCGTTCTTCTTGTGGAGCTTCTCTAGAGTCCGGAGTTCACGATCGCAGTGGAGGGGATTACTATACGGAGCTATTGAAGTGAATGACCGGTCTACAAAGGTTGTATTCCACGCTTTCTTTACTTATTGCAAAGTGTTTGCATATATCTTTCCGTATATTTCTAGTTAACGATTCTAGTCAGGGTTATCTAAATCGGCAAAATTTTAATTTGGCATGGACGATGCCTCCCGAAACCTTGCTGCCGTCGTAGGTAACCCTTCAGTGGTATCAGAGTCATGCTAGAAATTTATACGGATTTTGTCAAGATTACGAAACCGAAACAACTCCGAAACTTGAAACGGAAAACCTGCTTGCTGTCAATTTTTAATGGTTAAAAAATTCTTAAACAAGTACAAAGTGATGTATGGGATATATCATGAACACTGGCAAAATTTCAGGACATTTGGTGAAAAATAGGCCAGCCATCATAGGTCCCATATCGGCCAAAACCGAGCCCCCTCCCTTGAAATTTTGCCTGTGTTCCAGTGACTTGGTTTTGATGTTTCAGGTGTTTTTTATTTTTGCTAATTTTGCATGTGATGTAATTTTACACTATAAGCAATTCGGAGTGTTTCGTATTCGTAGTTTTAACATTGTTTCGGGTGTTTCACATATTGTCTAGACAATGTTAAAAAGTTCGATCGAATGTCAAAAACCCATTTTTCCAAATTTAACGTATTCGAAAAAATATGCAAATGATTCTTTGGACCCTCTAGAAGAATGTAAATCTTAACTCGATTATGTGGCTGTCAAAACCATCACTTGAACCCTAGGGTTTGTGATAGTTTAGCGTTTCACATGTGAGGCATTGGTTTGACCCTTCTACGGCTGGTTCATAGGTACTGTGGTATCTTTTGGGTATTACCAAAACTGTGCTCAAGTGTTGAGCTGTCGGGAAATTGTGGGACTTTGATGAATCAATCGAAGGGTTTAATTTCGTCCGGATATTATGTGATGGGATACAATATTTGGAATCCACATGTAGTTATGAGATAACTAATTTGAATATTATAAATCTAGCAGTTTAGTCTCATATGATCGGTTGCCACAGGATTTTGATGTGATCAAAAGTCCGTCGCAATCACGTAGCGTACGCGGATACTCACTGGTTAAACTTAATAGATAGCCACGCCCCATAGCCCCGACCAAGTGACTGTAGGAGAACCCCGTCGCCAAAAGCACCCGTTCGGGTGCTCGCGGCAGCGGTGTTCCGCCTTAGTGCACTTCGTCGATGGTATTGGGGGTGCGGCCGTCTACTAAAGTTTCCAACGAGCATTTGATCAGAATGTCGGGAATCTTGTTAAATTGCCCAACTTATTATTAAAAGGTGTTTTCGGTATCGAGACTGAAATGCGGGGTTTATAATTGTTAGGCATGCGATGTCTAAGGAATTCATTTGGTTAGGCATGCGATGTCTAAGGTGGTTGTGGATTCCGACTGTTGTAGATTTTCATTTTGTTTTCTGCGACCGTAAGTGTAATATATGGTGTATCGCCGGTTTCGGTGCTATATGTCAACGACAATTGGGATACGCATATTTACTTACGTTGATGACATGTGATGTTATGTGTTGCTGTGATATGTTATATTGGATCGCCGTGATTGAATAGCCGGGGGTTTTATGTGAGATGAGAGTTTTTCATTTTCATTCATGTAAAATTTATTGTATATAATATTCTTTTATTGGGGCACTTCCGGGTTGAGGATGATGTCACTATTGTATATTATTTACTTTTCCGCATTAGGATAGACCCAAGGCGGGGAGCACAAGTAACCGGGTTTTAGGGTCCAGTGGGGGACCATCTCGAGGAGTCGAGATCAGGCCACCTAACTCTAGAATTGGCAGGGTTACTTGCCACTCTCGTAGGGGTCTAGGGGTGTGGAATTGGCTATTCATCGCGACCGTGGAATCCGTGTTTTATACTGGCTTGATATAAAACACGGAAATCCTAATATATCCAATATTTCATATATGTTCTTTTGCTGCAATGTTCTGTGATGAGATCTTATTACTGTCTGAGACGAATGCTTATATTATATATATGTAATATATATTATATATTATTGATTTCGTTTCATATCTAATGCTTAGGAAGTATAATAAAATGGGACTTCATTAATGAGATTAATGAAACTAAAAGAAACCTAAAGATGTTGTGGAATCAAATTTTCAAAAGCAGGTAGCTCTAGTTGTTGCTTTGCATAGCGGTGTTCCTTGTAGAACATCCAGCACCTTATTCGATAAGGAAAAAGCCGAGATCCCTTCACCGGGAGTGACCTCTTTAGCGAAACTAGCAGATGCTACAAACTCGGTTTGTCTTTTGATTGCTTTTATAGTTTTTGCTTTGCATAATGGTATTTGTGAAATATCCTGTACCTCATTCGATGAGGAAAGAGCCGACGATCCCTTCACCGGGAGTGACCTCTTTAGCAAAACTAGTAAAGGCTTCAAAAACACTCCATTTAAATCATTTGATTCTGCAACGATATCAAGTTCATTACGCAAAGGAATCTCTTAAAAACCTGTCGTAACCCTCCGTCATTTCAGATAAGTATTTCGTAGTATTCGTGTTACGTTTATTGGATTTCGTCAAGGTGTAGTGTGCGGTAGCTATTTATGCTTATCTGTATAAGCATATGATGCAATTAAGTTAGGGTAGTCGTGCGACTTTGTTGGCTTTCGTCAAGGGCCGTGCGAGTAGGTTTAATTCAATCGGGAAATGACGGGTTGAACTTGACTAGCAGCCTATGGTTTGTTGGTTTTCGTCAAGGTCATAGGATGCTAGGGGTAAAATATTATTGGAAATTTCAAGTGTTGAAATTTGCAATAAGATTGCATACCTTCTATGAGATAGTTGGATCCCGATACCCACTGCGAGTAAGAGTTACTCCTAGGAGAGTTTTACACATTACAATTAGCCGATCAAGTAGCTGTCTAGAAAGGTGTCAACGGGGTTACGCCTCTGGGAAAACGAGATTTATTTTAATTACGTCCATGCGAAAGCACGGGGAACCTCCCTCAAAATACCGGCATTGGCCTGGCTGAAAAATTGGCGAACTTGTAGGGTGTAATTAATCCCGGATAGTCTTACCTTTTAGGGTTTAAAAGAAGATTTGACTAAAACAGTGGGAGACATCCTGATTAGATATATTAATAACCAATCTAATCTTGCAAGAGCATACGCTGAGTGTTTTCTTCTCTCTCTCTAGGTAGCGACCATGTCACGCCTTAATCAAGATAATAATATGGATGTATTGACCGAACCCGCTTATTATACTGCGCTAGGGAACGTTGGTCCCGCTCCAACTTATAATTGTTATAAGACCGAGCAGGAAATTGGGGATTGCCAGGATTCCCGTGCCGTCCAAATGAAGAAAGTGTATGTTGATACATCTTCTTCGGGTGCGTTCATTACCGAGAACCGTTTTCATTATCCTTTACGTCCTGGGTATGTGATACCGGATCAAGATCCCGTATATGTAATCCGTTACATGTGTTACAGAAAAATAGAGAACTGAGAACGGGTGATAAGTTTCAAGAGTTGGAAACGGTGCAACTGTTGCAAGCCAAGCAGTTGGCAGATATCACCCTGTATTACCAGAATACATTGATTCTGAACGAATGTTATTAGATACCGAACCTGATATACAATATCATATCAGTCTCTTTATTAGTAAAGAAGGATATAATTTTGTATTGTTGGATAATGTTTTGAACATTTCTTATATCAAGAGTTGATCAATTTAGGCACGTTATCTAAAAGCATGTACATTCTAAATCAAACTACAGTTCTTAACGTACAGAACACACACAAGGGGAAGAGTTCAGAAATGAACAAATTCTTCTTGTGGCATTGTAGACTAGGTCATGTCAATGCGACCCGACTAGCTAAGTTACATAAAGATGCATATTTAAATCAGTTTGAATTTATATCTTGTGAAACTTTCCAGTTATGTCCCAAAGATAAGATGACCATAGCTCCGTTTATTGGAAACAGAGAAAGAGTTAGTGAACTCTTGGGATTGATACATACTGATGTATGAAAGTCCCCAGTCTACACATGCCAGGACCGGTTCTTTGTACTTCATTACATTCACTGATGATCTCTCAAGATTTAGACATATGTTCCTGTTGAAACACAAGTCCGAAACTTTTGAGATATTCAAAGAATATAAGATAGAAGTAGAGAACCAAAACAGGTATAAGTATTATGTCCTTTGATGTGATTAAGGAGGAGAATACTTGAGCACGAAATTTCTGGATTATTCTAAAGGAGAATGAGATTCTCTTTTAGCATTACTCCTCCGTATACACCACAGCACGTCGGTGTATCGGGGCGAAGCAATCTCACCCTATGTAATATGGTGTGCTCTACCGAGTTGCCTGTTTCCTTTTGGGGGCTATGCACTTTTGAAGCTGCATACCTATTGAATAGGGTTCCAATCAAATCACTGCCTACCACTCCATATGCGATATGGTATGGGAAGAGCCCATCTCTTAAAGATGTTAAGATTTGGGGTTGTCCGGCCTATATCTAAAAGCAAAATCCGGACAAGCTCGAGGCAAGGTCAGTTCTGTGGAAGTTTGTTGGATATCCCAAGCATTCGCAAGGGAATATCTTCTACCACACTGAGAAGCAAAAGGTATTTTGTTTCTCAGCATGCCACCTTTTGAGAAAGGGAATTTCTTGTGAAGAAATTAGTGGTCATGAGGTAGAACTGGAAGAAGTTCCAGCTATACAAACTACAGCTGATGATTTGGTAAACCCGGAGGATTCAATAGCTTCCGACGAACCTCAGCCTCCCCGTCGATCTAGTAGGTTTCTTCATCCACTTGAGAGGTACTTCAGTTTCTCTATGACAGTAGGAGCGAAGATTGCATCATGAGATGATGACCGAACTAGTTTCGAGCAGGCCATTAGGAGTGGGGACTCTGTGAGAATGGCTGGATGCTAAGCGATCTGAGATGGAATCTATATACACCAACAAAGTATGGACTTTGGTTGTTTTATCTGAAGGGTTAAATCCCCATCAGGAACAAGTATATCTTGAGAAGATTACTTGGTGTACATGGAAAAATTGAGACTTTCAAAGCTATGCTTAAGTCCATCCAGATCCTACTTGCCATTGCTACATACCATGACTACGATATCTGGCAGTTGGGTGTCATGACTGCTTTTCTAAATGATGATTTAGAAGAAAGCATCTATAAGTATACAACCAGAGGGCTTCGTAAACAGTGGGAGCACCGGAAACGTGTGCAAGTTGCTTTAATGAGTTAAAGCAGGCATCGTGGAATTGGAACATCTGTTTTGATGTCGTAGTCAAAGTGTTTGACTTCATCAAAATGGTAGATGAACCTTGTATATACAAAAAGGTAGTAGGGAGTATGGTCATGATCCTCGTATTATACGTGGATGACATACTCTTGATAGGGAAGGTGTTTCCTATGCTACGCTCGGTCAATCTCCTCTTATCACATGGATTCTTCATATAGGATCAAGGTGATACCTCCTAAATCCTGGGTTTTGGATTTATGAGATAGATCTAATTGGATGTTAGGATTCTTACTAGGTGTAGTGAGATGGTATCAATAGATCCTGGGGAGAATCAC
This sequence comes from Agapanthus africanus, assembly GCA_030015575.1. Classification (NCBI taxonomy): domain Eukaryota; kingdom Viridiplantae; phylum Streptophyta; class Magnoliopsida; order Asparagales; family Amaryllidaceae; genus Agapanthus; species Agapanthus africanus. The sequence continues at coordinate 71,293,063 of CM057337.1, read as the reverse complement.
TGGATAGGATCCAGGGTGGTAAGCTCGACTGAATGTCAGTCGCAGGCATTGTCTTTACCCTTAGTAGAGGGACGGTATATTGGAAGAGTTCCAAGCTAGATACCGTGGCATACTAGACGATAAAGGCTGTATACATGGCTACCTAGGATGCTACTAAAGATGTAGTCTGGATGTATATTAGTTCATGAGATGAACTTCGTTCCTACCATTGTGTGACAATGGAGTTGTGGCTCTGGCCTAGGAACCCCCGTCCCGTTTGTGATCTAGACATATTCTTAGGCAGTATCACCTGATCATGGAGATGGTTGATCTTCAGGGAGATCGATGTTAGGAGAGTAGATACAGAGGAGAACAGGACGAATCCACTCACAAAGGCCTATTCCCAGTAGAGACATTTATGGAGTGGTTGAGTATGAGATACGTCAACCACTGTTGATTGTTAGGTATGAGATACTAGAACAGATAGCCCTAGTGCAAGTGGGAGATTGTTAGTTATATGTATGCCCTAGAGGCGATTACTGTACATACGATATATATTGTAGTGGATGCTTGGACATATATAGGGATGACTTTCTTGCTCGATATGATAGTATGCTATCTGGTTGCTTTTCATTTTAACATGTACTCTGATTGTCTTTATGTTATATGTTGATAAAGCCCTTAGGATGAGTACTTGACTACCAGGATTATGATGAAGATCATACTAGTGGGGACAGTGTAGTCGCTAAGTACATCCTTCAAATGTTCCTAGTCGTAGGTGTATCGAGATAGGGTATCGATATACCAGAGTAGATTAGCGTATAACTTCTCGACCCATGTAGATGGGCGATGGATGATCCCATATCCATTGGTATTTGACATCAGAGACAGTATACGGGTGCTCAGTGGCGATTGGGTACACTGGACGGACTCGCCGAGAACTCCCAGATGGTATTATACCTCACGTCAGATGGCAGTTCTCTGTGACACTGGTACAGGTTAGTCTGTAGACCCGAGATCGTCATAGAGTCTTGTGTGATTCCCACTGTGCTTTGATTTCCATCATACCACGTCCAAGAGGGCGTGCAAAACGGTGGCTTTTGGGTACGGTCCCGAATGACATGGAGGCAATAAGCGATAGGAGGGGTTTCGTCTCTCCCGGTATAGGGAGTTGATATTGCGCTGTGCTCGATTGGCTATAACAGGAAGTCCTTGGCCAAGGCAGCTTTAGAGATATACTGGTAAGTGTTATCAGTAGTTTCTCGATCCGTTATGAGCCTCATATCGACACGACTTATCGAGTTACCAGGGTCTGACGTTTACCACCCCTAGACGAGATATGCGACATATCAGACGAAGAGACCGGACTGTACGGTAGTATTACTGACTGGATGTTAGTTATATGTATGCCCTAGAGGCCATTACTATACATAGGATGTATATTGTAGTGGATGCTTGGACATATATAGGGAGGACTTTCTTGCTCGACATGATAGTATGCTATCTGGTTGCTCTTTACCTTAACGTGTACACTGATTGTCCCTCTGTTACATGTTGGTAAAGCCCTTAGGATGTGTGCTTGACTACCTGGACTATGATGCAGATCATACTAGTGGGGACAGATAGTCTATAAGTACATCCTTCAAAGTCCCTAGTCGTGGGTGTATCGAGACGGGGCATCGATATACCAGAGTAGACTAGCGTATACCTTCTCGACCCATACAGATGGGCGATGGATGATCCCATATCCATTGGTGTTTGACATCAGAGATGATATACGGGTGCTCAGTAGAGACTGGGTACACTGGACGGACTCGCCGAGAACTCCCAGATGGTATTATACCTTACGTCAGATGACAGTTCTCTGGTGACACTGGTACAGAGTAGTCTGTTGACCCGAGATCGTCATAGAGTCTTGTGTGGTTCCCACTGTGCTTTGATTTCCATCTTACCACATCCAAGAGGGCGTGCAAAACGGTGGTTTTTGGGTACAGTCCCGAATCACATGGAGGCAATGAGCGATAGGAGGGGATTCGTCTCTCCCGGTATAGGGAGTTGATGTTGCGCTGTGTTCGATTGGCTATAACAGGAAATCCCTGGCTAGGGTTGCTGAGATTTACTGGTAAGTGTTACCAGTAGTTTCTCGAATTGTTATAGACCTCATATCGACACGACTTATCGAGCTATTGGGGTCTGACGTTAACCACCCCTAGGCGAGATATGCGACATATCAGACGATCAGACCGGACTGTACGGTAGTGTTACTGGTTGGATTCACTGGAGTGTGAGCGGGCTTGCTCGTCGATCTTCTGATCGCTCAATACCCGGGTGGCCGTTACGTTTAGCAGACCGCTTGCGGCTTGTGGGTGTTTGATATGATCATCATCTGCTACTGGCGTATTGACGAGTCTTTAGCGTCCTACACAGAGGTTTCCTGGCTGAAGTGAAACGAAATAGGAGCGCATATGAGATATGTGCGGGACCGAGAATAATGCGTGTATGTGATACCGTATTTCATTCTCGCGAACAATGTGTCGAATGGTTGTATGCGATATAACCTAGTTATCGAATCGAAGATTGATTCGATAAGCCGATACATTTGATACTAGTCGGTTATATGCGATATGACCGGATCGTTAAATCAAGTGTTGATTTAATGATTTAATGCATAATTATATATTTGATATAGTACTTTGCATTAACTAGTATTGGTTCACTTAAGATGGATTTTCTCACTCGGATGTGCGCATTACATATGCGATATGATTTTGTGCACTTGTTTGTACCATGTTTAATGATACTTGCTCATTAGGGTTTGTGTAAAGAATTAAACCTTGGTTAAAGAAATGGTTAGGGTTTTTATTTGCTTATTCATTTATTCATTTGTTTATTTTTTTGGAAAAATATTAACATAAGATGAAATGGTGGCCTTCTTTGTTTTATTCATGAAGGTTCATGAAGTATTGACCTTGTGACCATTTTGTCTCATGCTTAACCCTAACCATTCCTTTCAACCATGATTAATACTCTACACTAAACCATGGTTTCATGATGATAAGTATTCTTTTAATTTTCTTTTTGAAAAACAACTTATCATAATAATTATCATCTTCTTCTTCTTCTCCTTCAAGAAGAAAACCAAGCTTCATCAATGGTGATTGATGAATAAGAGTGAGAAATCCAATTCTAAAGTGAACCCACTTCCTATTTCTTCATCCTCTACCTCTTGCCAAGTAGTAGAGTGTGTTTTCTTCACAAGTTTCATGACTTGGTGAAGTGGGAGCTTGATCTTGCGATGCCTCGACGTAGATCATCTTCGGCATGGACATCGACGACCTAGCTCGCCTATTCTCCGATGAAGCCGACGCTAGAGCCCGGGATTTGTTTTGGACAGCGAGAGGACTTCGTTGCGGAGCGATGGAGGTGGAGCACCGGATCTACAAAGGTTGTATTTCCGTTTCCTTGTAGTTAAGTGTTAACTAGTTTATTGTTTCGCCTAGAAATCTAGCCAACGATCCGTTCTAGGGTTTCTCGGCACCGTTTAAATTTGAAATTGGCATGGTTGATGCCTTGTGAGACCTCATTAGGGTGCCTAGGAACCCTACAGTGGTATCAGACCCTAGCTAGAGCCTTAGGCGAAGTCTAGACGGAATTTGAAACCCGAACGAACCCGAAACCCAACTCACAAATTGCTCTCTGTCCTTCTTTCAAAAACTGGGATTTTTCCAAATTAAAAATTGCTAAAAAATTCAGCAGGGAAATATAAGAATTACGGCGCAAAAAGTTTCTCATGAACAGTCCAAACTGCGGCGGAACCGCGGCAGAAGCCTAGCTTCTGCGGCGGTTCCGCGGCCCATTGATGACGTCAGCTTCCCTTGTTTGCACAGTAATTCCTATTTTCTGGAGTTGGATTTTCTGGGAATTTTTAATATTTATTCAAGAGTTTAATTTTCTGGGATTGTTTTGGGGATTCGGTGTTTCGACCGGAGTATCAGATTTTGTCTAAGTGGCTTTCCGGATAAATATTAGAATATGTTAAAAAGTTCGACCGGATATAAATACCCAATTTTTCCCCTGTTGGGAAATTTCCAAGTGTTGGATTTTTCCATGGTTTAAAGACGTTCTAAGTAGTGCAAGTAACGCGATGGACCCTCTAGAAGACAACAAACCTTAACTCGATTATGTGACCGTCTTGAACTGCCCTTTGAACCTTCGGGTTTGGGGCAGTACGGCGTGCCACATGTGAGGCGTTGGCTTGACCCTTCTACGGCTGGACCGTTGGTACTGAGGCACGAACTGAATGTTTTTAGACTTGTTTCATGTGTTGATCTGTATCGGGAAAACTTGGGTGTTCGAATATTCAATCGGAAAGTTTAACATTTTCTAATTATCTGGAATGGGATACAATAATTGGAATTCACAAGAAGTTATGAGATAACTGAATGAATGTTATAAACATAGCAGTTTAGTCTCACTTGATCGGTTGCCACGGAATTTTGATGTGATCAAAAATCCGTCGCAATCATGTAGCGTACGCGGATACTCGCCGGGTAAACTTAATAGACAGCCTCACTCCATAGCCCTGACAAAGTGACTGTAGGAGAACCCCGTCACCGAAAGCATCCGTTCGGGTGCTCGCGGTAGCGGTGTTCCGCCTTGGTGCACTTCGTCGACGGTATCGGGGGTGCAGCCGTCTATTGAAGTTTGCGACGAGCATTCGATCAGGATGTCGGGAATCTTGTTGAATTACCCGACTTAATATTGAAAAGTGTTTTCAATGATGAGACTAAAATGCGGGGTTTATAATTGTTAGGCATGCGATGTCTAAGTAATTCATTTGGTCAGGCATGCGATGTCTGAGGAGGTTGCGGATTCCAACTGTTGTAGTTTTACACTTTCTTTTCTGTGACCGTAAGTGTAATATGTGATATCGCCGGTTTCGTTGCTATATGTCAACGACAATTGGGATGGACATATTTACTTACGTTGATGACATGTGATGTTATGTGTTGCTGGATATGTTATATTGGATCGTCGTGTTTGAATAGCCGGGGGTTTTTATGCGAGATGAGTGTTTTTCATTTTCATTCATGTAAAAACTTGTATGTAATATTCTTTTATTGGGGCACTTCCAGGTTGCGGATGATGTCACCTTTTGTATATTATTTACTTTTCCGCACTAGGATAGACCCAAGGCGGAGAGAACAAGTAACCGGGTTCTGGAGTCCAGTGGGAGACCAACTCGAGGAGTCGAGTCCGGGTCTCCTAACTCTAGAATTGGCAGGGTTGCTTGCCGCTCTCGTAGGGGTCTAGGGGTGTGGGCTTGGCTATTCATCACGACCGTGGAATCCGTATTTTATACTGGCTCGTATTGAAAACACGGACGTCCTAGTATATCCAATGTTTCATATGTTTCTTCTGCTGCGATATCTGTGATGTGATCATGTGATGTTCTGTGATAGATACAGTATATAGTATATATGATATATTATATAGACGTTACTTATGTTTTACACCCGTGCTAGCCCTGCCCTGCTCTGCCGTTAGTTACCTAACCTAACGGTGCATGAGGGGATACCCAGGCGAATGCGGATGGCATAAGTGTACGTCGTATTTATCTGTGATGTTTAGGCACTTAAATGATGGGACTTCATTAATATGATTAATGAAATAAAAGAAACCTAAGATGTTGTAGAATCGAATTTCAAAAATAAAACAGGTAGCTACAGTTCTTGCTTTGCACATCGGTATATATGATATATCCTGCACCTTATTCGATAAGGAAAGGACCGAGATCCCTTCACCGGGAGTGACTCCTTTAGCAATAACTGGCTGATGCTACACACTCGGTTTGTTTTTTGATTGCTTTTAAGAGTTTCTGCTTTGCACAGTGATATATATGATATATCCCGCACCTCATTCAACGAGGAAAGGACCGACGATCCCTTCACCGGGAGTGACTCCTTTAGCAAAACTAGAAAAGCCTCAAAGACACTCCATTTCAAAATTCATTTGATTCTACAACGATATCAAGTTCATTACGCAAAAGGTTTTCAGAAAAACCTGTCGTAGCCCTCCGTCATTTCAGATAAGTACTAGTTAGTATTCGTGCTGCGGTAGTTTGGCCTCCGTCAAGGCGTAGTGTACGGTAGCTAACTAGTGCTTATCTGCTAGCATATGATGCGATTGGATTAGGGTATTCGTACGGCGTTGTTTGGCCTCCGTCAAGGGTCGTGCGGGTGGGTTTAATTCAATCAGGAAATGACGGGTTGAACTTGACTAGCGGACTATGGGTTGTTTGGCCTCCGTCAAGGTCATAGGACGCTAGAGGCAAAATTATCGGGAATTTCAAGTGTTGAAATTTGCAATGAGATTGCATACCTTCTATGAGATAGTTGGATCCCGATACCCGCTGCGAGTAATTGTTACTCCTGGGAGAGTTTTACACATTACAATTAGCCGATCAAGTAGGTGTCTAGAAAGGTGTCAACGAGGTTACGCCTCTGGGAAAACGAGATTTACATTAATTAGGTTCGTGCGAAAGCACGGGGGACCTCCCTCAAAGTACCGACACTGGCCTGGCTGAAAGATTGCCGAACTTGTAGTGTGTAATTAATCCCGGCTAGTCTTTCCTTTTAGGGTTTGAAGGAAGATTTGATAAAAAGCAGTGGGAGCCATCTTGATTAGATAAAATAATAACCAATCTATTCTAGCAAGAGCACACGCTGAGTGTTTTTTTCTCTCTCTCTCCAGGTAGCGACCATATCACGCCTTAATCAAGATAATAATACGGATCATTGACCGAACCCGCTTGTTTTACTGAGCTGGGGAACGTTGGTCCCGCTCCACCTTATAATTGTTATAAGACTGAGCAGGAAATTGGGGAATACCAGATTTCCCGTGCCGCCCAAACGAAGAGAGTGCATGCTGCTGCATCATCTTCGGGTGTATTCAATACAAAGAACTGTTTCTCTATATCCTCTACGTCCTGGGTATGTGATACCAGATCAGGATCCCTGATATGTAATCTGTTACATAGGGTTACAGATAGGTAGAGAACTGAGAACGGGTGATAAGTTTCATGAGGCAGAAAACGGGGCAAGAGTTGCAGCCAAGTCTGTCGGTCACTGTCACCCTGTATTGTAATACATTGATTCTGAACGAATGTTATTAGACACCGAACCTGATATACAAAATCATATCAGTCTCTTTATTAGTAAAGAAATGGTAAAATTTTGTATTGTTGGATAATGTTTTGAACATTTCCTATATCAAAAGTTGATCGGTTCAGGCACGCTGTCTAAAAGCATTGACGTTCTAAATCAAACTACAGTTCTTAGTATACAGAACACACACAAGAGGAAGAGTTCAAAAATGAACGAATCCTTCTTGAGGTATTGTAGACTAGGTCAGATCAATGCGACCCGACTGGCTAGAGTTACATAAAGATGCATATTTAAATTAGTTTGAACTTACATCTTGTGAAACTCGCCAGTCATGTCACAAAGATAAGATGACCATAGCTCCGTTTACTGGAAACAGAGAAAGAGTTAGTGAACTCTTGGGATGATACATGTTGATGTATGTAGGTCCCCCGTCTACACATGCCAGGACTGGTTCTTTATACTTCATTACATTCTCTGATGATCTTTCGAGATTCAGACCTATGTTCCTATTGAAACACAAGTCCGAACTTTTTGAGATATTCACAGAATATAAGCTAGAAGTAGATAACCAATACGGGTATAAGTATTATGTCCTTTGATGAGATCAAGGAGGAGAATACTTGAGTACGGAATTCCTGGACTATTCTAAAGGAGAATGAGATTCTCTCTCAGCATTACTCCTCCATATACACCATAGCACAATGGTATATCGGGATGGAGCAATAACACCCTATATGATAAGGTGTGCTCTATGATGAGTACTACTGAGTTACCTATTTCCTTTTGGGAGTTATGCACTTGAGAAGCTGCATACCTATTGAATAGAGTTCCAATCAAATCAGTTGCCTACCATTTCATATGTGATATGGAAAGGGAAGAGCCCATATCTTAAGTTGGTTAAGATTTGGGGTTGACCGGCCTATGTCTGAAAGCAAAATCCGGACAAGCTCGAGGCAAGATCTATAATGTAGAACTGGAAAGGTTCCAGCTATACAAACTGTAGCAGATGATTTGGTAGAACCAAAGGATTCAGTAGATGCCAACGAACCTCAGCCTCTCCGCCGATCTAGTAGGGTTCCTCACCCACCTGAGAGAAACTTCTGTTTCTCTATGACAGTGGGAGCGAGGATTGCATCATGAGATGATGACCCAACTAGTTTCGAGCTGGCCATCAGGAGTGGGACTCTGTAAGAATGGCTGGATGCTTAGTGATCTGAGATGGAATCCATGTACACCAACAAAATATGGACTTTGGTTGCAAAATCTGAAGGGTTAAATCCCCATCAGGAGCAAGTATATCTTGAGAAGATTACTTGGTGTAGATGGAAAAGTTGAGACTTTCAAAGCTGGACTTGTTAAAGGTTTTCGTCATCGACCAGGCATGGATAATGATGAAACCTTTTCCAGTATCTATGCTTAAGTCCATCCAGATCCTACTTGTCACGGCTACATACCATGACTACGATATCTGGTGGTTGGGTGTCATGACTGCTCTTCTAAATGATGTTTTAGAAGAGAACGTCTATAAGTACACAGCCAGAGGGCTTCGTAGACAGTGGGAGCAGCGGAAACGTGTGCAAGATGTTTTATAGGATAAAGCAGGCATCGCGGAGTTGGAACATCTGTTTTGATGGATTAGTCAAAGAGTTTGACATCATCAAAATGGTAGATGAACCTTGTATAAACAAAAAGGTAGTAGGGAGTATGGTGGTGATCCTCGTAGAGTACGTGGATAACATACTATTGATAAGAAAGGAGTTTCTTATGCTACGCTCGATCAGTCTCCGTTTATCACAATGATTCTCCATATAGGATCAAAGTGATACCTACTAAATCCTAGATTTTGGATCTATGAGATAGATCTAATTGGATGTTAGGATTCTCACTAGTTGTAGTGAGAAGGTATCAATCGACCCTGGGGAGAATCACTGGAAGTGTTCCAGGGTGATATAGACGACTGAATATCAGTCACAGGCATTGTCTTTACCCTCAGTAAAGGGACGGTATGTTGGAAGAGTTCCAAGCTAGATACCGTGGCATACTAGACGATTAAGGCTGGATACATCGCTACTTAAGATGCTACCAAAGAGGCAGTCTGGATATATATTTGTTCATGAGATGAACTTAGTTCCTACCATTGTGAGACAATGGAATTGTGGCTTATGCTAAGGAACGCCGGTCCCATCAGTGATCCAGACATATTCTAAGGCAGTATCACCTGATCATGGAGATGGTTGATCTCCAGGGTGATCGAGGTTTGGAGAGTAGACTCAGAGGACAACACAGCGGATCCACTTACAAAGGCCTGTTCCCAGAGAGAGATTTTTATGGGATGGTTGAGTATGAGATACTACAACCACTGCTATCAGATGGCCCTAGTGCAAGTGGGAGATTGTTAGTTATATGTATGCCCTAGAGGCCATTACTATACATAGGACGTATATTGTAGTGGATGCTTGGACATATATAGGGAGGACTTTCTTGCTTGACATGATAGTATGCTATCTGGTTGCTCTTTACCTTAACGTGTACACTGATTGTCTCTCTGTTACATGTTGGTAAAGCCCTTAGGATGTGTGCTTGACTACCTGGACTATGATGCAGATCATACTAGTGGGGACAGATAGTCTATAAGTACATCCTTCAAAGTCCCTAGTCGTGGGTGTATCGAGACGGGGCATCAATATACCAGAGTAGACTAGCGTATACCTTCTCGACCCATACAGATGGGCGATGGATGATCCCATATCCATTGGTGTTTGACATCAGAGATGATATACGGGTGCTCAGTAGAGACTGGGTACACTGGACGGACTCGCCGAGAACTCCCAGATGGTATTATACCTTACGTCAGATGGCAGTTCTCTGGTGACACTGGTACAGAGTAGTCTGTTGACCCGAGATCGTCATAGAGTCTTGTGTGGTTCCCACTGTGCTTTGATTTCCATCTTACCACGTCCAAGAGGGCATGCAAAACGGTGGTTTTTGGGTACAGTCCCGAATCACATGGAGGCAATGAGCGATAGGAGGGGATTCGTCTCTCCCGGTATAGGGAGTTGATGTTGCGCTGTGTTCGATTGGCTATAACAGGAAATCCCTGGCCAGGGTTGCTGAGATTTACTGGTAAGTGTTACCAGTAGTTTCTCGAATTGTTATAGACCTCATATCGACACGACTTATCGAGCTATTGGGGTCTGACGTTAACCACCCCTAGGCGAGATATGCGACATATCAGACGATCAGACCGGATTGTACGGTAGTGTTACTGGTTGGATTCATTGGAGTGTGAGCGGGCTTGCTCGTCGATCTTCTGATCGCTCAATACCCGGGTGGCCGTTACGTTTAGCAGACCGCTTGCGGCTTGTGGGTGTTTGATATGATCATCATCTGCTACCGGCGTATTGACGAGTCTTTAGAGTCCTACACAGAGGTTTCCTGGCTCAAGCGAAACGAAATAGGAGCGCATATGAGATATGTGCGGGACCGAGAATAATGCGTGTATGTGATACCGTATTTCATTCTCGCGAACAATGTGTCGAATGGTTGTATGCGATATAACCTAGTTATCGAATCGAAGATTGATTCGATAAGCCGATACATTTGATACTAGTCGGTTATATGTGATATGACCGGATCGTTAAATCAAGTGTTGATTTAATGATTTAATGCATAATTATATATTTGATATATTACTTTGCATTAACTAGTATTGGTTCACTTAAGATGAATTTTCTCACTCGGATGTGCGCATTACATATGCGATATGATTTTGTGCACTTGTTTGTACCATGTTTAATGATACATGCTCATTAGGGTTTGTGTAAAGAATTAAACCTTGGTTAAAGAAATGGTTAGGGTTTTTATTTGCTTATTCATTTATTCATTTGTTTATTTTTTTGGAAAAATATTAACATAAGATGAAATGGTGGCCTTCTTTGTTTTATTCATGAAGGTTCATGAAGTATTGACCTTGTGACCATTTTGTCTCATGCTTAATCCTAACCATTCCTTTCAACCATGATTAATACTCTACACTAAACCATGGTTTCATGATGATAAGTATTCTTTTAATTTTCTTTTTGAAAAACAACTTATCATAATAATTATCATCTTCTTCTTCTTCTCCTTCAAGAAGAAAACCAAGCTTCATCAATGGTGATTGATGAATAAGAGTGAGAAATCCAATTCTAAAGTGAACCCACTTCCTATTTCTTCATGCTCTACCTCTTGCCAAGTAGTAGAGTGTGTTTTCTTCACAAGTTTCATGACTTGGTGAAGTGGGAGCTTGATCTTGCGATGCCTCGACGTAGATCATCTTCGGCATGGACATCGACGACCTAGCTCGCCTATTCTCCGATGAAGCCGACGCTAGAGCCCAGGATTTGTTTTGGACAGCGAGAGGACTTCATTGCGGAGCGATGGAGGTGGAGCACCGGATCTACAAAGGTTGTATTTCCGTTTCCTTGTAGTTAAGTGTTAACTAGTTTATTGTTTCGCCTAGAAATCTAGCCAACGATCCGTTCTAGGGTTTCTCGGCACCGTTTAAATTTGAAATTGGCATGGTTGATGCCTTGTGAGACCTCATTAGGGTGCCTAGGAACCCTACACTGGACTCGCAGGAGAGTGAGCAGGCTTGCTTGTTGATCTTCTGATCGCTCAATACCCGGATGGTCGTTACGTTTGGCAGACCGCTTGCGGCTTGTGGGTGTTTGATATGATCATCACCTACTGCCGGCGTATTGACGAGTCTTTAGAGTCCTACACAAGGGTTTCCTGACTCAAGCGAAACGGAGTAGGAGCACATATGTGATATGTGCGGGACCGAGATTGATACGATATGAGATACCGTATTCTATTCTCGCGAATTGTAATATTGATCGGTTCTATGCGATATAGCCGGGTTATCGGATCAAGTGTTGATTCGATAAGTTGTTACTTTTGATATTAGTCGGTTATAGCCGGATTATTAAATCAAGAGTTGATTTAATAAGTTAATGTATAATTATATATTTGATATATTACATTACATTAACTCATATTAGCCCACTTAAGATTTATTTTCTCACTGTTTATGTGCATGTATATATATGTGATATATATTAATGTACATAGTTTTGTGTCATGTTTGATGATACATTATATATGGGTGTATGAGACTTATACCATGGTTGATATAATCTAGGGTTTGTAATTATCTAAGTAATTCAAAATTGGATGCAATTTTGGCAAGACAAGAAGCTTGTAGAAGCTTATGGATGCTTTGACCAAAGTCTTCCCTTTTTGTTTCTCTTGTAAATATTTATCAACCCAACCATTATACTAACCCTAGTTAATTCTCTACATGAGTTAAGCATGAAAGCTTTAACTCACCCATGGTTACTTAATTGATTTGGATGAATTATTGTAATGACTTCTTGTTCTTCATCTTCTTCCTCCTCAAAAGCTTACTTGCTCTAATGGTTGAATGAGGAAAAATGTGAGAAAATCAATTCTAAAGTGAGCCCACTTCTTACTTCATCATCCTCTACTACTTGCCATGTAGTATAGGGTGTTCTCTTCACAAAGTGCATGACCTATTGAAGGAATAGCTTGAGTTAGTGTCTCCCCGACGTAGATCATCTTCGGCATCGAAGTCTTCGAAGCAAGCACGTTCGTTCTTCTTGTGGAGCTTCTCCAGAGTCCGGAGTTCACGATCGCAGCGGAGGGGACTACTACACGGAGCTATTGAAGTGAAGGACCAGTCTACAAAGGTTGTATTCCTCGCTCTCTTTACTTATAGCAAAGTGTTTGCATATATCTTTCCGTATATTTCTAGTTAACGATTCTAGTCAGGGTTATCTAAATCGGCAAAATTTTAATTTGGCATGGTCGATGCCTCCCAAAACCTTGCTGCCGTCGTAGGTAACCCTTCAGCTCTGCGCCGACGTCGGGAGCCAGGGTAACGGCTTTAGGGTCGACGCCCCCACCAGCAGCCTCGGCGCTGAGAGCCGGGATGACTGCATCTGGGTCGGCACTCCCACCAGGAGCCTTATCTCTAGTACCCCCACCGGCGGCCTCTCCCCCGGCGACACTTCCGGTGGCATCCCCCTGCGTCTTATCCTCGGAGAGGGGATACTCGAGCTGAAGGTCGCTATCCCCGAACCCCAACATCAACGCCTTGACAACGTCGAGGGACTGGTGCCAAACAATGGCCGAGGCGTTGGCAAGGTCGGTATAGAACTGGTCCGACGTCTTGTACCTTTCCACCGACCTCACAGCCTGGAGGTCGGCGATCTTCATCGCTTCCTTCACTGCCTCGGTCTCCCTCTTGCAGGTGTTAAGCGACTTCTTCATCGTGGAGTTCAGCACCTTGGCCTCCTCCAACTTAGCCTGGGTGGCCTTGTTGGATTCCTTCAAAAGGCGAATGGACTCCTTGCATTTGGAGTTCACCACCTCCTCGGCGGCCACCCGATTTTCGAGGGCGGCGATCCTCTCCTTCGCCTGCCGTAAATCGTCCTCTTGCGAAGAATACTTGCCCACCTTCTGCATCGCCGGAGCAATCTCCTCGTTCTCCATGTTGGCGATGAGGGCGCAGTGCTGGAGGACTTGAGGAAGATAAAAGAAGGGGTTAAAAAGCATCCGACCCGACGAAAAAAGCTTGACGAAAACTTCAACGAAAAGCAGATATTGACCTGTACAACCTCTTGAACAATGGCGGCGACTTGGACCTTGAGGGCCCCCCGGGGAATTTTTCCCCCGGCCGATCGTTCCATCTCCGAAAGCAAGCTATCGGTGACAGAAAGCCCCGATGGCACCTCAAAATAGACGTCCCCCTCCTGCACGAAGATCGGGGAGGACGGAGATTGGGATACCATCCTCTTGTATCTCTTGAGGGGGACCTCGGGAGGGAGGGTCGGTCTCATCCTCCACCTCCATCACCCGGGGCTCCGGTTCCCGAGCGTGCTTGTGACTTTCCCCGTGGCTGGTCTCCGAAGCCCGGGGCGTGGTGGAAGGCCTGGCCGGTGCGATCGCCTTTGGGGCCGGGCTCGGAGCGAGGTGGGACGAGCCAGCCCCCCCGGTCTTCCTCCCCTTCTTCATGGTTATGGCAGCCAGGAATTTGGATCGGTCCATCAGTTCTGCAAAAAGGAAAATACACAAAGGGAGTTAGTAACGCCAGAAAGAACAGAAGAAAAATATGCAAGTCTAGACAGTCGGCTAGGCTCCTAACTTACCCATGAATCGAGCGGGGCTGAGCCCGGCCCAACTGAGGTCCTGCTCGGAAAGCAAAACATCGGCCCGTTGGATCAGCTCCCACATCGACATCGTCCTCGCCTCGGAAGAGGACAACCGCTTCTCCCACGGGCAGCCGGCCCTGTGCTACTGTACAGGCACACGACAATCCTCACCCTCGGGTGGCCCGACGAATACGAACTTCTCCTTCCATTCGTGGATGGAAGAAGGAACTACTACGACCCCCAACCCGGCCGTCCCTTCCCTGCGTTTTCTAAAAGAAACGTACACCCAGCTCGGCTCGTCCTTACGAGTGCCGGGATGAATTTTATAACAAAGAGAGGAGAGGAGAAGGGTCAAGTTGAAGGGGATTTCATCAAGTCTCAACCGGACCAGGAACCTGAGGAGAATCCTCCATGAGTTCGCCACTAGCTGGCCCGGGGCTAGTTGAAAGCAACGTAATGCCCTGCATACCTCGGGGGGAAAGAGCAGACGCATTCCGGCCCAGAATGCGTCCAAGTACAAGGCAATCTTCTTACCCTGCACCTGATCCGCCCTCTCGTCCTTCCAAGCCAAGCGAAACGAATAGCTAGGGAGAATGTGGAAACGAGCCCGAATCGTGGTGAGATCGTCCACATTCCTTAGGAGGGAGGGTGCATCGCGAGCGTTCCCGATGCGCGGTTTGGGCACCCTTCCCGTCGCCTGACCACGAGCGGCGGGAGTAACCCTAATTCTACGAGGGGAATCTGACTCGGATGGGGCAGAGGAGGAAGCAGAAGAATACTCGCTAGACTCCACCCTAGTTATCTCAACAGACTCCTCATCTAACCTGATTCAAAGAAGGAGTCCTCCGAGGAAAGAGCACGAAAGATCCGACCTAAAGGAAAGAGCGCCAAGCTATCTATCGCAATAATAGAGAAATGATGGCGAAAGTGTGGACCCTGAGGGGATCCCACCTCTATTTATAGTACTTTGGTAACGCATCCAATGGCTCAGATCGTTTCCCGCCAAAACAACGCTTCATGCCCGCCAGCCGTTGACGCTCCACGTGTCGCACGACCATTGAAAACGTCCCCTCGAGCGCAGAAGACGGCGACGACCCGTCACGTCCGCCAACCAGCATCGGACACGCGGCTTGCGCCTCAACGAACGCACGATCGAATCGACGCTCCCTCTTTAATGCACGATCTCCTCTCTGATCCGCTGACGTCATCAAAGGATACGCCTAACTGCCTCGGAAATCCGCGCTGACGAGGCCCTTAACTATGAGCTAAGCCCGGGAGACCGATCAGACTACTCTCGACCCGATCCATAAATATGTCGGGACGAGAGTGAGGGGCTAATGATGATGCTCATAAGTGGGAACTCCGCAGATCATAACACGTGGAAGATGACGTGTCCCAAGGCATACGGAAATAGGGCAAGAACCACACATTAGAGGCGTCCCCCGGGCTATCGTCCCGCTGCTTAGACCCGAGCTCTGAGTATTCCCTGAACATTGCTATGCTCGCCATGTAAATGACAATTGGCTCGTCTCCGAGCCCTCCTACATGCCGAGCTCCTCGGCCCTTCGCCTCTGAGCTATCACAGAACCGAACTAGTTCGGCCTCCCGTCCTCTTTTAGGCCTCTCGCTGAGCTAGGCCTCCTCGGTTCTATCGGGCGACCTAAGATGCAGATCACTGGTGCCTCCGCCACGGCTCCGCGAATCTCGCCAGACGCGAGATATCCGCCGCCCCACGATCCCGCGTTTCACGCCGTCGCATCTCCCATTAACGAGCGTATCTCGTTATTAATGAAGGATCCCGCCATTCACGCAGGTGTAACGCCAGGGGCGTAACGGCCGGCGAGGATCTCGTGCCAGCTAGCCTATGGTGACCACTATATAAACCCCTCTTTCAGACATCTCAGGTAATGCAATTTTACTCCAATAGGCCGCTACTCTGTCCAAATACTTCGGCTAACTTGATCGTCGGAGGGTCCACGGTAGCACAACCACCCTGGGACTTCTTTGCAGATAGCTCGGCCTCATACTAAATCAAGCCCACTGAGATCCGCACGCTTCAGGAGGCAACCCTCAAATCCAATTTCAGCCGTTTATCGACGCTCGCGACAGATCGACGGAGGACAATATCTGAAGGAGATCTTGACCTCCATCAACCATCAAATTCCATTCGAATCATCTAAGATCAAATGAAGCAACATTTTGCTAATCTAGACGATATCTTTATGACTTTTACATATGTCTGGGAGTAATGAGCATATAAACAAAGTTATTGTATAAGAATCGTTTATTTTCCTTGGAATATAGGAGAAACTATGGATTTGGTGACAAGTTATATTTGAGAGCATCTGTTGTTATAAGATGTATATGTAATTAGCTCTTTAATTAGTTTAAAAGCGATGCATTCCAGTGCAGGCAATGTACGGAGAGATTTTGGCCAAAAAAAAAAAAATAGAATAATAATAATAAATAATATAATTTGTACGGAGTGATTCTACAGTACTGTCAGGGCCTGTTTGGTTGGAGGATTATGAATTTGGATTTGGATTTTGGACGGTGGAATTCTGGGATTCCATAATTTTGTGTTTAGTTGATAAATTTGGATTTTTAGAATTCCTTTGTTTTTTATGGGGGGCCCACCACAAAATAAGGATTCTTGAATCCTAAAAAATTTCAAGGATTTTCAAGAATTTGGCACTATTTATTATACTTTTGGACGTGACCCGTGTACTTTATTTATTTAATAATTATCTCTCTCTCTCTCTCTCTCAAATCCTCAGATTCAAATCCCACCTTTTTTCACCAACCAAACAAAAATTACAAGGATTTTCAAATCCAATACAAGGAATCCAAAACCAACCAAATAACAAATTACCAAATCTAGAAATTTCAACCGCACTATTTTGGAATCCAAATTTCATAATCCTGCAACCAAACATGCCCTTAAAGCAAGGGATATAGGAAGCAAGCAACTCTTGAGCTACAGGTTTATTTAAATTCATTTTTCTCAGAATATTTCTATAATATTGTCTTTATTTAATTTCTTTCAGAGAAATAGTTAGAAGCGGTACAGCTGGGACTCCAATAGGAGAGCAAATACTTGCTGGAAAGCAAATACTTGAATGAAGGTATTCTGGTACCAAACAACACACTTTCACTGTAATACAAAATCATTCAGTGGTATGGTTTTGAGCCATTTTCTATTTAATGACAGTTGTTTCATTGGTTTCACCATTAGAAATTGTGTATAATAGGGACGGTATATTAGAGACTGTTAAAATATATACGGTCTGTAATAAAATATTAGAGACCGTATATATTATACGGTCTCTAATAAACGGTTGCCAAAATATTGGCGACCGTTCAGAGAGTATTAGCGACCGTATAATACGGTCTTAATACCCTCTGTAATATCTAGCCGTGAAGCCACTTCTCTCTCCCCGTTCTCTCCAAAATTTTCCCCGCGAATTCCCCGAATCCTCCCCCAAATCCATTTGCCCCTACAGTCAAAATCATCGCCGACCCCGCCCCTGTCGCCACCAGCCGAGCCAACCCCACCCCTTCCGCCGAGTGCGACCCCCTGCCCTCGAGAGCGGCCGCGCCCCTACCGACCCCGCACCTGGCCCCGAGCGCGACCCCCTGCCGACCGAACGCCCCGACCCCGACCCCGACCCTTTCCCCGCCGCCGAGCGCGACCCCTCCTTTCCCTCTTTGCCATTCTCACACCTGTTCTTCCCGAAGGTGCGAAAGTTTTGCCCCAAATCCATTCCAATTTTTTTGTTTTTCCCTTTATTTTTTTCTGAATTTTTTTTCCAGCTTGTTGGTGTTTGTATTCCTGTTGCTGCTGCCACATCTTCTCATTCAACAAGATTGGTGTTTTTCCTCCCAAGATTATTATTTATTTTTAATAAAATCATGGAATCACGAAATTAGGTTATGAAATTTATTACAATTTCGGGGTTGATGGATTTTAGAATTGAAATGTAATTGAAGAAAATTGTTTTAGATGGGTTAGATTTGAAAATAGATGAAAAATTGAAATAGAAATTTGGTATTTAGGGTTAGAGTTGGATTATAAGTAATTGATGGTCAATTGTTAGATGAATTTTGAGAAGGGTTCCTATTGAAATTTGGCAAGAAATTTGAAAGTTTCTATGCATGGATGACATTCATTGAGTTTCAAACATCAAGTTTTAGACATTATAATGAATTGATGATATACAATATTGTAAAATACATATTCATTCTCTATTATGTTGGTCATTGCATATATAACGTATAGATAAATTATACATTGTATAATCGGGTTACATGTTATTACAAAAAAATGATTATATATATATATATATATATATATATATATATATATATATATATATATATATATATATATATAGAAAGTCCCCCAAGAAAAAGATAGAAGAAAATATGTCGATAGGAAAAAAAGAAAAAGAAAAATCAGCATTTATAAAATGAATAATGAGTTTTGATTTTGTTTTTCCTTTTTTTTTGTATTTTTGTTTGTTTGATATTAAGTTTGTACTTCAAAGTTTGTGTATCAAGTATTCAAGTGGGTTATGTGCATTGTCGTCCACATTTTTGAATAAGGTCAATTATGCTATCATCTAGTCTTTTAATACCGTTCAATGCGATCGGTAGCCGTGAACATCTAGCCGCTGATTAATGGCCTTTTAAACCTTGTTTTAAAATGCTGGTGATCTATTGGTTAGCATTTTTCACTATTGGAGTTGCCAAACAAGATGTAACCCACAAGAAACAGCGACAAACAATGACATGAAATTTTAATGGCAACCATACCGAAAATCTCAAGAGAGTGATTATGGCAATATTGATGGGCATGTTCATGACAAAAGCAGTAACAATCACCATGAAAACGATGTCAGTGGAGATGGAAAAGCCAGGTCACTATGGTGATGGCTGGATCAAAGGCAACAATGATGGATAACGATGACAATAGTAAAGACAATAAAACGAAAGGGAGTGTTGGGGTAAAAATTTACACCCCTGTTGACCGAGTCAAAGTCAAGGTCAACCTCCAAGCTAGGTGGGCCCAAACCCAGGTCAAGCGGGCACATCCCCAAGTCTAGCCCGCGGTCAGTCTCCCCATGCCAACAACAAAATCATGTAATAAATAATTTTTATGTAATTGTTTATGCATGAATGAAAACAAAATGGGCATAAAGCCAATATTTTGTAAGCCCGTGGCTTATGTGCAAAAAAGAAATGGCACATGAACTATGGGATTGGCAAAATGCCATTTTTGTAAAGCCCAAGGGGCTATATGTAAATGTGTAAGCCTATATAAGGCAACATGATGATGAATAAAGCATACACTTTTTCATTCCCCAAAAGAACTAGGGCTTGTGCCTCTTTCTCCTTCTTCAAGGTTCTAAAAACCTTCTTCTTTCTTTTGAATTAAATCAAGAGTTTAACTCTTCCTTTCTCAAAAATAAATAGTTTTTCACCACAAAACCCACAAAGGGGAGCTCAGATCTCCAGTCAGATCTCGAAAAGGGGAGACTTTTAAGTCTCACCCCCTTTTCTCCAAGATCCCGCCGATCAAGAGCAGGAAGAAAAAGACCCATCTCCAAAAATCTAACTTTGGACAGATCCAAGGCTCAAAAGAAAAGCCAAAAATTCCTAGGAGTTTAACTCCTTTATAGATCTGTTGGAGTTTAACTCCATAAATTAATTTTCTGCTAGGAGTTTGACTCCAAAAATCCCCTTTGGGAGTTCAACTCCCCAACCTAGGAGCTAAGTCCCTTCCCGCGGGTGCTTTCCGCGGTCACGTGTGTGCCACGTGACCCCGGGCGCCAAGGCGTCGTTCGGTCATGTGTGCCCACGTGACCCCGGAACGCCAAGGCGCCTATCGGTCACGTGCGCCCACGTGACCCCGGGGCGCTGAAGCGCCTAATGGTCACGTGTGCGCCACGTGACCCCGGGCACCAAGGCGCCCTTCGGTCACGTGTGCCCACGTGACCCCGGGCGCTGAGGCGCCCAATGGTCACGTGTGCCCACGTGACCCCGGGGCGCCTAAGCGCCTAATAGTCACGTGTGCCCACGTGACCCCGGGGCGCCTAGGCGCCCATCGGTCACGTGTACCCACGTGACCCCGGGCGCTGAGGCGCCCAATGGTCACGTGTGCCCACGTGACCCCTGGCGCTGAGGCTCCCAATGGTCACCTGTGCGCCACGTGACCCCGGGCACCATGCGCCCACATGCTGCGCACGCGTCTTTAAGACGCTTTTTCCCCCTTTTTTTTATGCACTCCACACTAAATATACCTCCCCCGTTAGAAAAAATTTCTAACGGGGCGCTGCCCCGTACCCCGCAAGGGGGCCGCTAGCCCCCTTGACCCCCAGCCCGCTATCTGGGTAGCGGGACCCCCGTAAAAACTCTGCGGGGCCCCCAGTATATCCAAAACCCCTCTTTCAAAACACAACACACGCACACTGCACATTGAGTTCGCATGACCAGTTTAACCCGTCAATCGGAGGTTCTCTCGCTCCAAAGGCGAGGGGTAATTAACGGCAGCTTAGTCCGCGGCTGCCGGAGATTCGGATCCCTACAATCATTAAACCCCGGCCTACCCTAGGCAGGGGGAATCTGTAGTACGCCTGACAAGCGCGCGCGTATTCCCATCTCAATGGGGTGACGAAAAACACCCTACAGATTCTGGCACGCCCGGTGGGACGTTCTCTCCTCCCATATTTCGGGTTAAATGTTCATGCGAACTCAATCAATATACATATCGATTACCTATACTGAAATAATGTTTCTATTTGCAGGGTTAACAATTTCCAATTGCCATATTCGATGCAAGCCGGTATTTGAACGATTTTTCTTGGCCCCAGCTGGGGGCAAGGCCATCAACACTGACAAAGTAATAAGGCATCTCGGGCAAACTCCAGCGGTGCCCCTTACAGCTACTCAATCAGGTATGTTCTCTGACCTCCACGTCGTTAAACTGGAGACAGATGACCTCTACGTCGTTAAACTGGAGACAGATGACCACCAAGTCGTTAAACTGGAAACAGATGACCTCTAAGTCTTTAAACTGGAAACAGATGACCTCTAAGTCTTTAAACTAGAAACAACTGACCTCCACGTCGTTAAACTGGAGACAGATGACCTCTACGTCTTTAAACTGGAAACAGATGACCTCTAAGTCGTTAAACTGGAAACAGATGACCTCTACGTCTTTAAACTGGAAACAGATGACCTCTAAGTCTTTAAACTGGAAACAGATGACCACTACGTCGTTAAACTGGGAACAATCGACCGCTACGTCATTAAACTGGGAACAATAGACCTCTAAGTCTCTAAACTGGAAACAGATGACCACCAAGTCGTTAAACTGGAAACAGATGACCTCTAAGTCTTTAAACTGGAAACAGATGACCTCTACGTCGTTAAACTGGAAACAGATGACCTCTAAGTCGTTAAACTGGAAACAGATGACCTCTAAGTCGTTAAACTGGAAACAGCAGACCCCTAAGTCTTTAAACTGGAAACAGATGACCTCTAAGTCGTTAAACTGGAAACAGATGACCTCTAAGTCTTTAAACTGGAAACAGATGACCTTTACGTCTTTAAACTGGAAACAGTAGACCTCTAAGTCTCTAAACTGGAAATAGATGACCTCCAAGTCGTTAAACTGGAAACAGATGACCTCCAAGTCGTTAAACTGGAAACAGATGACCTCTACGTCTTTAAACTGGAAACAGATGACCTCCAAGTCGTTAAACTGGAAACAGATGACCTCCAAGTCGTTAAACTGGAAACAGATGACCTCTAAGTCTTTAAACTGGAAACAGATGACCTCGAAGTCGTTAAACTGGAAACAGATGACCTCTACGTCTTTAAACTGGAAACAGATGACCTCTAAGTCGTTAAACTGGAAACAGCAGACCTCCAAGTCGTTAAACTGGAAACAGATGACCTCTACGTCCTTAAACTGGAAACAGATGACCTCTAAGTCGTTAAACTGGAAACAGCAGACCTCCAAGTCGTTAAGAAACAGATGACCTCTACGTCGTTAAACTGGAAACAGATGACCTCCAAGTCGTTAAACTAGAAACAGTAGACCTCTAAGTCTCTAAACTGGAAACAGATGACCACCACGTCATTAAACTGGGAACAATCGACCTCTAAGTCGTTAAACTGGGAATGTAAAAAAAAAATGTGTAAAAAAAAATGTGTAAATAAAAGAAAAAAAATAATAAAAGCCGAAATGATGGGGAAACTTGCAATAAAAATCAGCGAGTAAAAATCAAGATGAAATAAAGCCGAAATAATGGGGCAACCGCGAATAAAAGCCGAAATGGTAGGGCAATCGCGATCTTCGCGATAAGAAAAGCTGAAATGATAGAGCAATCGCGGTAAAACAAAAAAAAACAAAAAAAAAACAAAAAAAAGTGGCGAATGATGAGCCGCTCCTGGTACCATATTCCAGTGCAGCGATGCAGACGCCAACCAAAATTCAATTTCTCAAAATTCTTCCAGCCCTACGGCCAGTCCCCAAATTGACTGCCGTATACAATCCACGGGCTCAAATAATTCTCAGCATACCCATGCCCCACCGCAACCACCAGTTACGCGGCTGGTCTCCGCCTTTGGAATTATGCTTCATTGGAAAGACCCACTCATGTGTCCTCACGATACATGAGGAGAACAAACCTTCGTGAGATCCTTACGACTCACCAAGGAAAAACACACTTAGGAGTCCTCAAGACTCTTAAGGAGAAAATACACCTGCGGGATCCTTACGACTCGTAGGGAGAAAATGCTTTTATGGGACCCTCACGGCCCATAAAATTGAAAAGTCTTAGGTGATAGGGATCCAAACCCGTCTCCTAAGCCATCACTCCCCAATCCCCAAGTGGCGAATGATGAGTCGCTCCTGGTACCATATTCCTGTGCAGCGATGCAGACGCCAGCCAAATTCCAAATCCCAATCCCCAAGTGGCGAATGATGAGTCGCTCCTGGTACCATATTCCAGTGCAGCGATGCAGACGCCAACCAAATTCCAAATCCTAATCCCCAACGGCGAATGATGAGTCGCTCCTGGTACCATATTCCAGTGCAGCGATGCAGACGCCAACAGTGTCCCAAAATTTTTCCGGCCCTACGGTCTGGATCATACATCCTGCAAAACCGTATACAATCCACGGGCGTAAAACAATCCCGATCTCTCCAAAAAAAAGAAAAAAAAGAAAAAAAGAAGAACGGTATGTCCACAAGCAAAACGGGCACGGATGAAAACCCGAAAGGGCTCCGTGAGTAAAAACAGCAGGACTGCCGGCGAGTTTGTGAAAACCCGAAAGGGCGCAAACTCGTAAAAAAAAAAATGAAATGCACTCGCAAAGTCCTCTCGACTTTCTGAGGAGAAAATTCCCGCGTGAGATCCCTATGAGTCACAAAGGAGCAACACACTTAGGAGTCCCCACGACTCCTAAGGAGAAAATACACCTGCGGGATCCTTACGACCCGTAGGGAGAAAAATGCTTTTATGGGACCCTCATGGCCCATGAAATTGAAAAGCCTTAGGTGATAAGGATCTAAACCTGTCTCCTAAGCCATCAATTCCCAAATCCTCTCGGTGCAAATGATGATTCGCTCCTGGTACCATATTCCAGTGTAGCAATATTGATGCCAAGCAAAAAACCCAATTCCCAAATCCTCTCAAAGAAAGATCATGATTCGCTCCTGGTACCATATTCCAGCACAGCGATGCTGAAGTCAACTCAAATCAAACAAATCAAACCAACCAATTCCAACATCGACCTCTGCGTCAACCACAGGCACTCCGTCTCGGGGATACGCCCTACAACAGGCACTCCGTATCGGGGAAACGTCCTACCACAGGCACTCCGTCTCGGGGAAACGTCCTACCACAGGCACTCCGTCTCGGGGATACTACCTACAACAGGCACTCCGTCTCGGGGATACGCCCTACAACAGGCACTCCGTCTCGGGAAAACGTCCTACCACAGGCACTCCGTCTCGGGGAAACGTCCTACAACAGGCACTCCGTCTCGGGGATACGTCCTATAACAGGCACTCCGTCTCGGGGAAACGTCCTACCACAGACACTCCGTCTCGGGGATACGTCCTACAACAGGCACTCCGTCTCGGGGATATGTCCTACCACAGGCACTCTGTCTCGGGGAAACGTCCAACCACAGGCACGCCGTCTCGGGGAAACGTCCAACCACAGGCACGCCGTCTCGGGGAAACGTCCTACCACAGGCACTCCGTCTCGGGGATACGTCCTACCACAGGCACTCCGTCTCGGGGAAACGTCCTACCACAGGCACTCCGTCTCGGGGATACGTCCAACCACAGGCACTCCGTCTCGGGGATACGTCCTACCACAGGCACTCCGTCTCGGGGATACGTCCTACCACAGGCACTCCGTCTCGGGGAAACGTCCTACCACAGGCACTCCGTATCGGGGATACGTCCTACCACAGGCACTCCGTCTCGGGGATACGCCCTACCACAGGCACTCCGTCTCGGGGATACGTCCTACCACAGGCACTCCGTCTCGGGGAAACGTCTACCAGCGACACTCCGCGCCGGGGAAAAGTCGATCAGCGACACTCCGTGCCGGGGAAAAGTCAACCCGACACTCCGCGCCGAGGAAACGTCAAGCAGACACTCCGTGCCGGGGACACGTCAGCAAATGACACTCTGCATCGGGGAAACGTCAACCAGCCGACACTCCGCCTCGGGGAAACGTCAAGCAGACACTCCGTGCCGGGGGCACATCGACAACAGACACTCCGTCGCAGGGACACGTCCACCAGCGACACTCTGCATCGGGGAAACATCCAATACAGACACTCCACATCAGGGAAACGTCCAACAGCGACACTCCGTGCCGGGGACACGTCTACCAAATCGCTCTGGATCAGAGCGTCGACCGTCCACGTCGTAAAAAGGGCAGTGCAGGCTTCCTACAAAACAGGAACCAGATCGCTCCGGGCCAGGGAAACGTCTACCACGGACACTCTGTCTCGGAGACGCGTCAAGCGTCGACCGTCCATGTCGTAAAAAGGGCAGTGCATCACAAAAAGTGGGAACCAAAGCAAGTCGCCTCCACGTGAAAGAAGATCCATCAATTTCATGCACACGACCCACATATGCTGTGTGCATTTATTGATGGGGGGCAATTTTTTGGGGTAAAAATTTACACCCCTGTTGACCGAGTCAAAGTCAAGGTCAACCCCCAAGCTAGGTGGGCCCAAGCCCAGGTCAAGCGAGCCTATCCCCAAGTCGAGCCCACGGCCAGTCTCCCCATGCCAACAACAAAATCATGTAATAAATAATTTTTATGTAATTGTTTATGCATGAATGAAAGCAAAATGGGCATAAAGCCAATATTTTGTAAGCCCGTGGCTTATGTGCAAAAGAGAAATGGCACATGAACCATGAGATGGGCAAAATGCCATTTTTGTAAAGCCCAAGGGGCTATATGTAAATGTGTAAGCCTATATAAGGCAACATGATGATGAATAAAGCATACACTTTTTCATTCCCCAAAAGAATTAGGGCTTGTGCCTCTTTCCCCTTCTTCAAGGTTCTAAAAACCTTCTTCTTTCTTTTGAATTAAATCAAGAGTTTAACTCTTCCTTTCTCAAAAATAAATAGTTTTTCACTATAAAACCCACAAAGGGGAGCTCGGATCTCCAGTTAGATCTCGAAAAGGGGAGACTTTTAAGTCTCACCCCTTTTTCTCCAAGATCCCGCCGATCAAGAGCAGGAAGAAGAAGACCCATCTCCAAAAATCTAACTTTGGACAGATCCAAGGCGCAAAAGAAAAGCCAAAGATTCCTAGAAGTTTAACTCCTTTCTAGATCTGTTGGAGTTTAACTCCATAAATTAATTTTCTGCTAGGAGTTTGACTCCAAAAATCCCCTTTGGGAGTTCAACTCCCCAACCTAGGGGCTAAGTCCCTTCCCGCGGGTGCTTCCCACGGTCACGTGTGTGCCACGTGACCCCGGGCGCCAAGGCGTCGTTCGGTCACGTGTGCCCACATGACCCCGGGGCGCCAAGACGCCCATCGGTCACGTGTGCCCACGTGACCCCGGGGCGCTGAGGCGCCTAATGGTCACGTGTGCGCCACGTGACCCCGGGGCGCTGAGGCGCCCTTCGGTCACGTGTGCCCACGTGACCCCGGGCGCTGAGGCGCCCAATGGTCACGTGTGCCCACGTGACCCCGGGGTGCCTAGGCGCCAATCGGTCACGTGTGCCCACGTGACCCAGGGGCGCCTAGGCGCCCATCGGTCACGTGTGCGCCACGTGACCTCGGGCGCTGAGGCTCCCAATGGTCACGTGTGCGCCACGTGACCCCGGGCACCATGTGCCCACATGCTGCGCACGCGTCTTTATGAACGCTTTTTTCCCCTTTTTTTTATGCACTCCACACTAAATATGCCTCCCCCGTTAGAAATTTAAAATTTCTAACGGGGCGCTGCCCCGCACCCCGCAAGGGGGCTGCTAGCCCCCTTGACCCCCAGCCCGCTATCCGGGTAGCGGGACCCCCGTAAAAACTCTGCGGGGCCCCCAGTATATCAAAAACCCCCCTTTCAAAACACAACACACGCACACTGCACATTGAGTTCGCATGACCAGTTTAACCCGTCAATCGGAGATTCCCTCGCTCCAAAGGCGAGGGGTAATTAACGGTAGCTTAGTCCGCGGCTGCCGGAGATTCGGATCCCCACAATCATTAATCCCCCGGCCTACCCTAGGCAGGGGGAATCTGTAGTACGCTTGATAAGCGCGCGCGTATTCCCATCTCAATGGGGTGACGAAAAACACCCTACAGGGAGTATCATAGAAAATATTAACAAAAGCACAATGAATCACCATACTTTGTTACAAGAACGGAACAAGCAAAACAGAACGTAGCACATCAAATTGCTGCACTCAGCGTTTTGATACATGGTTTCAGAAACCATAAAGATATCAAACACAACTGAAATGCAATCACAAGCTTAAATTATAAATGAACAGATAAAAGAACTTCAACATAACTAGATTAAGAAGCTCGGTAATTGAACTTTAATGATAACTACTTCAATTTCAGATATGAATTTTATCAAGTCTAGCATGAATATAACACACTTAATCGAATGAAGAATAAAAGGAAAGGAAGTCTTATACAAAAGTTTTTGGAACCAAAGAGATTTGGTAACATCCAGTTGAAAACAAACATGACAAACAAGAGAAAATAACAAACCAAAACCAAAAGTTATTTGGCAAAAATTGAAATTGGGCAGCAATCCAACAGTGTCGACTATAATCTAGATTACTAATAACGGCTGATTTCCCAGACTCTGATTGTTCCGTCGGTGTATCTAGTGAACTGGGTGCTTCCATAAAAGCTCCAGCCCAAGCTTGTGCAATAAAGCATTTTCTGCAATGAAAATAAATACATGATTAAAACTTTGATCAAAAGAAATACTAAAGGGAGACAATATAAAAGAGAATAGCCAATACTCAAATTCTTTTAATTGTATATTCGAAGATTATGATTTGAGTTCATATATTTATTTATTTGTTTGAATTTGTAGTGTTCCGACGCTCGATGACATAAATTTTAAGTCTGCTGTTAACTTCGCAAAAGCATTTTTAGAGTCACCAACAACACTCGCCGAGCCACACTTTCACCTCAATTCCAATTTGGAAAATGTTAGCGCTGGCCGGTAAGAAGACAAGAACCGTCATGACTGGGAGTGAAGTAAACTATCAGATACTTCTCGCTCTCACAGTAAAACTTTGAATTATAGGTACTGTAGAATTCTCTGTCCCACTTCAGTAATTTCAATTTGAATTTACTGAAGTGAATCAGAAGTTTTTGCAGACCCTGTAGTTCAAACTTTTACTGAGAGAGCGAGGAGTATCTGCCGGTTCACTTCACTACTACAAATTGCGACGGTTCTTGTCTTATTACCGGCTAGCTTTACATCGGCAATCATTTCCCAAATTAGAATTGACGTGAAAGTATGTCTCGGCGAGTGCTGTCGGTGTACTTTAAAGATGCTCTTGCGAAGTTACTTGATGCAAACTTAAGATTTTTGGCGATGGAAGCGGTGGGAATTAGTGAGATACGCATATACATGTATTAGTAGTAGCTAGCGCGATATTTAATTTCGAAGATTATGATTTAAATTTGTGTATTTATTTGTTTGTTTGGATTTGCAGGGTCGCATGAGTTGAGTGATATGAGATTGTGCGCGATTTAGAAACTTTTTCGTATTGTTGGACATATAGTGTATGTACTTTATTGGTTTGTAACCAAAACACTATTGTTGTATGTGTTTGAGTTATATTATGTTTATATGTTAATTTGTTTGTTCTTTTGAATTGATATTGTTTGATATATTGTGCAAGCGTATTTATATGTTAATTGGTTTGTTTTGAGTTGATATTATTAGATATATCGAGCGTATTGTAATTATATGTTGATTTATATGCGAAACGCGATTGTTGCGTAATATATTAATTGTGATTTTTGTGTATTATAGTATGGAATATTGATTTTTTTTTCTGTATTTTTTTTTCAATTTAAAAGGGTATTGCCGACCGTTCATGCTATAGGAACAGTCTCTAATACCCTCATTAGTGACCGTTCACTGATATGTGAAACGATTAAGAACTCTGTGCATGTTCATGTGGCGTTTCATTAGAGACCGTGACAAAGCAGCCGTCCAGGAACGGTTGCTCATACACGTATCAGCAACCAACCCTTCTATGACTGTGTATTAGCGACCATTTTATTTATAAACGGTCGCTAATACTTATTAGCGACCGTTAACCTGAGATTAGTGACCGTATTAAACAGTCATAGTCATCTGTACAATATGCAGTAGTGTTTGGAAGATTGAAGTGCTGTGGAGCAAAGCGCAAGTCAAGGAACTTCTGCCCCTGTCTCCTTTGCTTATGGGGGACTTGATCTATATCCACGGACGCGTCTCTGCCGGGAACATTTGCCGAAAGATCTACACTTTTTATATAACTTCAGTTTAGAACCTGTACATGCAACACAACCTCCCCATGGGCCACAGCGTGAGACATCCCCTCAGTTTAATATCTTTTTGGGCTGTGTTATTCTTCTAATATCTTTTTGGGCTATGTAATGCTTCAATCATGACACCCAATGATTTTTCATATACATGTAGCTATGCTCGAAGAAAAAAATAATATCATGATTACCATCCACGCCAGTAAGCTTTTCTGGTTAAAATTGATTGTAAATTCGGAGCTCGAGATCAAGAGCCCAGAAACCTAAGTGAAGCTAATGAAGTAGCACGTGCAGTCAACATGAAGAGTTGAAGATTTAAATTAATCAATAATTTAAATCAAAACTTACTATAATATATATATATATTAAAGGATTAATCCACCTAGGGCCTTTATTCTTGGAAGAAGTCCGCGGCCGCAATTTAAACTATGTAGCCTTTATTAAGAGTTTGCAGCTCATAAAAAATCGATCTAGGGAGAGCAGATATTTTTTTAGAGAGAAAAAATAGGGAGAAAAGCATAGAGGTTTGTAGAGACGGGATTGTGCGATTGTATTTGGGTTTGATCGAGAGGCCAAAAATTATCTTTTATAATTCTTTATTGAATAGTGGAAGCAATTTGTCATCGGTTTGCAGGATTAGGTGTAAATGCGTACCGAACCTAGGTAATATCTTGTGTGTTTTCCTTGGTGTGTTTGTTTTCCTTTATTATTTATTGCTTTTGCGTATTTTCCTTGTTTGATCTTTTTTATTAGTTCCGATTCACGCGTATCGATCATTTGTTGTGTACTTTGATGCTATTTTCACAAGTGGTATCAAAACTTTGGTTACGGTGATTCAGATTATTAGGAAAATGGCTTCTACACATTATAAGATCGATAACTTTGACTGAAGGAATAATTTCAATTTATGGAGCTTGAAAATGACGGCGAGTCTAAAATAATGAGTTCATAAGATAGTCTTCGAAAAAAAGAAGATTCCTTTGACGACAACAAATATTCAGAAAGAAAAAATGGAGGATAAGGCTTTCAGTTCGATGTGGCTAAACTTGGCTTACGAGATTCTACGCGAGATTGCACAAGAGACAACGGTAACAGATTTATGGAGCATGCTAGAATCCTTGTACATGAAGAAATATTTAATAAATCGTCTCTATCTCAAGCAGCGTTATACACATTGAAGATGAAAGAAGATATATCAGTCAAAAACCACCTGAACGAACTCAACCAAATCATTATGGACTTTCTCAACGTAAAGGTGAAGATTGAAGACGGTGACCAAGCTATGATCCTGCTTTGCTCTTTGACTTTTGAATATAGTGGTTCATGAAATCGATAGTGTACGGTATTGATTAGTCATAAATAGTGCACATTTGTATGCACATTTTCCTTACTATTATTAACTGCTAAAAGGTGTTAATTGTAAATACAGAACATATGTGGGTTTATTTGTAAAAGTTTATTATCATATATTTCTTCATTTATAATTAATATAATAAAGGAAAATATATGCATATAATATTTAAATAAAATATTAGTAATTAAAATATGCATATCATATCAAATATTCCTAATCAATATTCTTAAAATATTATATCATATAAATGGTTGAAATAATATTTCAAAAATACCAAATGCTACTAACAGTTTGATTTGAGATATTGTTCAAGTATTAGCTCAGGTCTGAAATCCAAATAAGAAATCCAACTCAAATTGAGAAGTTGAAACCGAATCTTCCAAATTTTAAAAGCAAATCGAGCAATCTAGCAACGGCAGAGATTCAGAACAATATTTTCAGAATCTATACATAAAAAGATCTCCAAATATCAAGAAGAAAAGACAGAAAAAATCCCAACATCCAATCCCACCAAGTGGCGGCGGAACCACAGTGAATAAGGGGAAAGGGCGGCGGTTCGACGGTCTTATAATGGCCGTTGGATCTGGGATTTTGTGGGTATAATTGTAACCATATTTGATCTCATATGGAATTTAGGATTTCTAGTTTTGGAGACTATATAAAAAACCGAAAGCTGTGTATTTAATATTCATTCTACATCTCATCATCTACCTCCATATAAAGAGAGATCTACGAGCTAAACTAGTGTTCTTGTAATCTACTTTCTAAGAAGAAAATTGTAATACAATAGTTGATTAATAAAGATAGTTTTTGTTTTAATTCTTTTTGCATTTACTTTTCCGCATTTACTTTACGCATTTACTTTTTCCGCATTACTTTTCCGCATTACTTTTCCGCATTACTTTTTCTGCATTACTTTCTGCACTTCTAATATGATTTCATTTATCTTCAACTTTTCTTCTAAATTGCTACTAATCATGAACGAGTAATTTTTTGCTTGCTAGGATTTGTAAGATAGGGTAGAATAATCGATGAAATATCTTTTAATTTCTTTTGACATTTTAATGTTTATAAATTTTAGCTTAATAAATGGTAACCCTCTTATCGGGTGCGCTACCAATTTATTTATAGCCACGACCACGATTTAAGATTAGTTAAATACTTGTTTTATTAAAGGCTTGAGATTAATAGAGATCAATAGAAGGACAAAGGGTAGTAGTGGGAAACTCTAGTTTCCGCCAAGAACCCATAATCCACATTCTTCGCCATCTCTCTAAATTTTAAACTATTAAAAGATAAAAAGAGATTTTTCTAAACATTCATCCATTAACTACTAAGTCCTATAAACCCTACAGTTTTTCTATTATCAATTTTATATCCATATTAAAATAAAACGACAACAAACCTTCCTCTGTTTTATCAACTCGTCTAAAGTAAGAAAAGAAGTTCACGTTTCTCTGCGGACGACCCGTACTTATCGCGGCTAGCTATTTGTAATACCGTTTTTATTGCGGTTATTTACAAAACACCTTTTCACGAACAATCAGGTATAGATAAAATTTCTTTAGAAGATGTTAAAGCGGGCCTACACAGTGAGGTGTTGAGGGAGAAGGTATCGGGTTATAAGGGTTGTCAAGGCGATGCGCTGGTTTCTAGAGACCGTTTTGAGAAGCGGTCATATGATGGCTCCAAGAATAGAGTGAGGTCCAAATCGAGAAATCGCACTAATGACAAGTACAATTATTGCAAGGTGAAAGACCATTAGAAGAGAGACTGTCAGAAGTTCAAGGAGGATACTAAGAAGGAGTTTTCTAATACCACAGTTGTCATAGATGATTCAGATGATGACAGCGATTACTTCGTATTATCAATTTGTGCAGTCAGCGTACATGATTTATGGATGCTAGATTCGGGAGCTCTTTCCACATGACTCCATATTAGAGTTGGTTTGCGACGTTTCGTTCTCTTGATGGAGGTTCGGTCTTGATGGGGAATAATGCAGTATGCAAGACGAGAGAATTGGTTCTGTTCGGATACACATGTTTGAAGGGGTAGTGTGGATTTCGACGGATGTCAGATATGTGCCAGATCTGAAGAAGGGTTTGATTTCTGTAAGAGTTTTAGCGGGGATCGGCTATAAGTGCGTAGTTGATGGATATTCCATGAAAATTTCCAAGAGGTCTCTTATTTCATGAAAGGAAAGAAGGTAAGGCACTTTTACTTTCTAGAGGGGTAGTCAGTTACAAATGATATTGCTGCGGTATCTACTAGTTCAGGTGATTCAGATTCGGCTAGATTGTGGCACATATGGTTGGGCCATGTTGGGAAGTCGGATTTGGAGGTGCTTCGTAAGAGGTAGCTAGTTGGAGATGGAGATTTTGACAATCTTGATTTCTATAAGGAATGTGTCCTACGAAAACAGATAAAGATAAAGTTCGGGACAACGGTACATAATACGAAGGGTATTCTTGATTATGTCCACACTGGTATTTGGGGTCCAGCACCAGTTCTTTCGTGAAGTAGATCCAGATACTTCGTTTCTTTCATTGATGACTTTTTGAGAAAAGTCTGGGTGTATGTTCTCAAGTCTAAGGCCAAGACTTTTGAGAAGTTCAAGACATGGAAGGCTAGGGTGAAGAAGTAGACTGGTAGGTACGTAAAAGTTACTCTGTTCAATAACGACGGAGAGTTTACTTCACATACGTTTATATAGTTCTGCAAGTCAGAGAGGATTATGCGTTATTACACCACTTCGGGTGACCCTCAGTCAAATGGCGTTGCAGAACGGATGAATCAGATACTACTAGAGAAGACCGGATGTTTGCGGCTTACAGCAGGGCTTCCTAAGGAGTTTTGGGCTGCAGCCCTAACTGCCGCCATGTAACTCATCAACAGATCACCATCGGCGGCGATAGATAAGAAAATTCTTGAGAAAGTGTGGACCGGGAAGGCTGGAGATTATAAGCGGTTTCGTATATTTGGGTTCCCAGCTTATGTTCAGCAGAGGAACGATAAGCTAAAATTAAGAGTTAGGAAGTGAAGCCAAATGGTACAGGCTGTGGTGTCCTGAGACCAAGAAGATAGTAATCAGCCGATATGTTACATTCGAAGTGTCTATGATGGTTTGTAGAAAACGGACTCAATCAGATGGTGAAGAGAGGACAGTTGCGCCACCAAGTGAGGTGGAGATCGACGTTCCGATTCAGGATAGTAAGATAGATGGGGTGATTGATACTCATATTCAAGCGGAGGGTCCGATAGAGCCAGATGGTTCAGTACCGACAAAGGGGCGGAAATATATGCAAGTTAGGCGTCCACCGATCAGACTTGGTTTTGAAGACATGATCATAGTTGGTTTCGACGACATGTCATCATATACGTTGACTATTGAGCACGAGTAACCATCCAGTTACAGAAAGGCTATGCACTTTACAATTTTCCTAGTTGGAGAGTTGTGATGGAGGAGGAGATGTAGTCTCTTTATCAGAACGATACGTGGGATTTAGTTGCTCTACGAGAGGGCAAGCATGCGATCGGCTGTAAGTGAGACTTTAAAGTTAAGTAGGGTTCGTCAGATGAAGATGACATTAGATACAAGTCGAGATTGGTGGTTAAGGGTTTTGAATAGAGGAAGGGTGAAAAATACAACGAGTTCTTTTGTCCGGTGGTTCGACATACTTCGATTCGTGTTTTGTTAGCCATGCTTGTGATTTATGACATGGAGCTAGAACAGCTTGATGTCAAAACTGCTTTCTTACACGGTGATCTAGAGAAGGATATTTATATGCATCGGCTAGAGGGGTTCATAGTCAATGGCAAGAAAGGCTATGTTTGCAAATTGAAGAAGTCACTTTATGATTTGAAGTAATTTCCGAGACAACGGTACAAACGATTTGATCAGTTTATGTTGACGATTAGGTACATAAGGAATATTAAGGATCAGTGCGTTTATGTGAGGCTACTGGACGATGGGTCTTGAATTTATCTTTTATTGTACTTGAACGATATGTTGGTGGAATCACGCAGTATATCAGAGGTCAACAGGTTGAAACAGCAGTTGAGTCAGGAGTTCAAGATGAAAGATTTAGGGACTGCGAAGAAAATACTTGGTATGGAGAGTGTCGGGGAAAGAAAGCGTGGTGAGTTGCGTCTGAGACAGAAACAGTATATCGGGAAAGTTCTCGCTCGATATGGGATGAAGAAGGCAAAGCCCGTGTCTAGCCTTTTAGGGGCACACTTCATACTTTTGGCGAAATTATCACTGAGGTCGGATACGAATAAGGAGTACACGTCTAGAATGCCATATGCGAGTGCAGTAGGCAGTTTGATATATGTGATAGTTTGCACGCATCCAGACATTGCACATACAGTAGGGATTCTAAGCCGATACATGACTAATCCAGGCAAAGAGCATTGGTAGGCTGTAAAATGAATTCTTAAGCACTTGAGGGATACTACGGGGTTCAACTTGTTATTCTGCAGAGGCTGTACGGATGGTTGTATCGTGACAGGGTATCGTGACTCAGATTTTGCTGGTGATAGGGACAAACGGAGATCTGCGACGGGTTACGTAATCATGTTGGGTACTGGCACAGTGTCATGGAGATTGACGTTACAGTCCATTGTCGCATTATCAACGACAGAGGCAGAGTTGATAGCTGCTCCGGAGGCTGTCAAGGAGGGAATATATTTGCGTGGATTGATGGATGGTATGGGTGTTCTACAGGATTTCATGGAGGTGTTTTGCGACTGTCCGAGCGAGATTCACTTGGCTGAGTATCAGGCTTATAATTTGAGTACTAAGCATATCGAGATGAAAGATTTCTTTTTGGAGAACGAGAAGAAGATTATTTTGCTTACGAAGATTGATATTGATGAAAATCCGACGGACGCATTTACTAAGTTGGTCCCAATTTCCAAGTTCAAGTATTGCTTGGACTTGATTTGCCAAGTTGCTTGATAAAGGTTAGAGACGACGAATTACAGAATTTCAAGTTTTTTCATGGAAGTGTAAAGATTTTACGAATTTGCATTAAGGTGGAGACTGTTGAAATTGATTGCAAATTTGGAGCCCGAGATCAAGAGTCCAGAAGCCCAAGCGAAACCAATGAAGTGGCACGTACAGTGCACATGAAGTGTTGAAGATTTAAATTAATCAATAATTTAAATCAAAACTTATCTCTGAGAATATATATATATATATATATATATATATGAATTAATGAATTAATCGACCAAGGGCCTTTATTCGTAGAAGAAGTCTGCGGCTGCAATTTAAACTATGTACAGAGCCTTTATTAAGGGTCTGCGACTCATACAAAATTGATCCACCAGGAGCAGTTTTTTTTCGGAGAGAGAGAAAAATAGAGAGAGGGGCAGAGAGGGTTGTAGAGAGGGAATTGTGCGATTGTACTTGGATTTGATCGAGATGGCAGAAATTATCTCTTGTAATTCTTCGTTGAATAGTGGAAGCAACTCGTCGTCGTTTTGCAAGATTAGGTATGATGATGCTCAATATGGGCGATGTGAGAAATAGCTAAAGGACACGTGGCGGATGACGTGTCCCTGAACTCAGAAGAAAGAGCCCATAGGGGCCGACCAGGCCATCCCTGTATCCGATCTGCGAGCACAAGCTGGCTCTCCTCAGAGCCCCTGGAAATTAGCCTCCTCAGCCTTTCAGCTCACCCCGAGCTGCCACAGGACCAAGACTCCTCGGCCCTCTCGCTCGTCCCTGAGCTCCCAGTCGATGCCATCTTCCTCGGTCCCCCAACCGACCGACTACACCACTCACAGGTGTAACCGCCGCTCCGCAAATCTCGCCATGCGCAGATTCTCCGCCAGCAACATCCCACGTTCCACGCCATCACGATCCCCATTAACGGGCGATCCGCTCTTTACGCGGGCGTGACGTCGAGAGCGTAACTGCCGGCGAGATTCTCGCGCCCGCTGCTGCATGCTGCCGCCACTATATAAACCCCCATCACAAAGGGGTCAAGTAAGCCACTTTTACTCCATTTAGCCGTTACTCTACTCGGATCTAGTACTAACTTGATCGTCGGAGGGTCTTCGGTGGTACCAAACCATCCCGGGACTTCTTTGCAGGCACTCGGCACTAAACTCCTCAAATCACCAATCGCACCAAAACCCATTGAAATCCACACGCAACAGAGGATCACCACCAAAATCCACCGGGAGATCAACGGAAGACAACATCTGATGGAGACCCGAAAAGGACCTCCATCAGTTGGCGCCGTTTGTGGGAACCAACTCCACAAAACACAAAGTTGGCCTTCCGATCTCCGCCCACATGGCAACCGATCCCCCTGAAGATCCAAACACCCACCGTCGCCTCCCTCACAACGGAGGCGCGGGCGAGCCCTCACCGAATGTCATCGGCTCCCCCGCTGGCTGCCGTTTCACAGGCTTCGGCGACTGCCCGAGCAAAAGGGCTAGAGGCCGAGAGCCCATCACCTTTGGCGACGAGGATCTCCACGGCATATATGTGCCCCACAACAACCCGCTGGTGATCACAGCCCAAATCCACCGGTACGAGGTCCACCGGATACTCATCGATTCGGGCAGTTCGGCAGACATCCTCTTCCACGACTGCTTCCTGCGTATGGGGCTCGCCCCAGCAGACCTGAAACCGACCTCTCATGTCTTCTCGGGGTTCACCAACCACTCCATCCCGGTGCAAGGGGTGGTCCCAGGTTCCCTTTTGGGCTAAAAAGTCCGGCCGCACGCGCACACTACCTGTGGACTTCATCATAGCGAAAGTTCCGTCGGCCTACAACGTCCTCCTCGGCCGCCCGACGCTGAACTCCGTCCAGGCCCAGATCTCGACCTACCACCTGGCGATAAAATTCCCTCTCGATCGGGGCGGGATAGGTCGGGCATACGGGAGCCAGCGGGTCGCGGAGATAGGCCTTACCGAAACGTCTTCGCCCGAGCAGCATGCCGATGCCGCCGAGGCGTGTGACGACATCAAAAGTTCCCTGGACACCCGAGACAAGTGGAAGGTGGTCCGTGGAGCACCATTCGAACCTCTGACCAAGGTGCCTCTAATAGAAGGAGACCAGGGAAAGATCGTCCAGGTCGGGTCGCTCCTGACGGGGACTCAGCGGGATGACCTGATCAGATTCCTCAGAAGTAACTCCGACGTCTTCGCCTAGGCGCCCGCTGACATGCTTGGGATCGACCCCAAAATCATCTCCCACAAGCTCAGAGTTGATCCTGCGGCCCGGCCCGTCAGACAGAAGAAAAGAAGCTTCACCCCGGTCAAACAAAAGGCTATCGAAGAGGAGGTTGATAAGCTCCCCGCCGCCAACTTCATCAGAAATGTGCCCTACTCGGAGTGGCTGGCAAACGTAGTTCTGGTCAAGAAGACAAGCGGGAAGTGGCGTATGTGCGTTGACTTCACCGACCTCATTAAGGCTTGCCCCAAGGACAACTTCCCGCTCCCTCGCATAGACCAGCTCGTCGACAGCTTGGCCGGCCACGAGCTATTGAGCTTCATGGACGCTTTCTCTGGCTACAACCAAATCCGTATGAATCCTGAAGACGAAGATCTGACCGCATTCACAACGGACCGGGGAGTGTACTGCTACAAGGTGATGCCCTTCGGCCTCAAGAACACCGGGGCCACGTACCAAAGGCTGGTCAATCGCATGTTCAAGCCACAGATCGGCAGGAATATGGAAGTCTACGTTGACGACATGCTCGTCAAGTCCATATCGTCGGCCGACCATGCCAAGGACCTGGGCGAGGCCTTCGAAGTGCTCCGCAAATTCAACATGAAGCTAAACCCCGCCAAGTGCGCATTCGGAGTCACCGGGAGAAAGTTCCTCGGGTTCATGGTCACTCACCGCGGGATTGAAGCTAACCCAGAGAACATCGACGTATCCTGAACATGGCCGCACCCAAGACCAACGTCGAGATCATGCGGCTCATAGGGCGGGTCGCCGCTCTGAGCCGTTTCATGTCCAGGTCGGGGGAGAAGTGCCTTCCGTTCTTTAAGGCGCTGAGAAAATTCCGAGGTTCGGGTAGTCGGAGGAATGCCAAACCGCCTTCGACCAATTGAAGAAGCACCTCGCAACACCGCCGCTGCTCACCCGGCCAGTGAAAGGGGACGAACTGTCGCTGTATCTGGCAGTATCCGACTAAGTAGCAGGCTCGGTGCTCGTCCGGGAGGCCGAGGGGGCGCAGAAGCTGGTGTACTATGTGAGCCACGTG
This sequence comes from Agapanthus africanus, assembly GCA_030015575.1. Lineage (NCBI taxonomy): Eukaryota > Viridiplantae > Streptophyta > Magnoliopsida > Asparagales > Amaryllidaceae > Agapanthus > Agapanthus africanus. The sequence goes on along the minus strand of CM057337.1, from coordinate 71,254,065 downwards.
TTTAAAGACGCGGAAACGAGGTACCCCTCCATAGAGAAGATTGTCCTAGCCCTCGTGGTAACCTCGCGGAAGCTGCGGCACTACTTCCAAGCACACACCATCATCGTCCTCACCGAGCGCCCGATGGGAGCTATCCTAGCATCACCGGAATCCTCGGGCCGCCTAGAAAAATGGAGGTGGAAGCTATCTCAATTCGACATAAGATATCGCCCGAGGCAAGCCATCAAGGCGCAGGCCCTGGCCGATTTCATCGTTGAATGCACCATCCCTAGCAAGAAGCCGGAGTCCGCGCCACCCCTCGCAGGCCAGTGTCCCATCCCGGAAAGCCCTGGCTCAGTTCCGGAGTGGGTCATCTACGTCGATGGGTCTTCTACCGAGGAAGGCTGTGGTGCCGGCCTCATTATCCGGGGCCCAAACGAAGCAGAGATGGAGTATTCTTTGAGGCTCGGTTTCAAAGCATCGAACAACGCGGCAGAATACGAGGCCCTCCTGGCTGGACTGCGTATGGCCGTTGGGCTGGGGCTGAAGATAATTCGAATCCGCAGCGACTCGGCCCTTGTTGTCGGTCAAGTGACCGGCCGCTTCGAAGCTCGAGAGCCTCTGATGATGAAGTACCTAGACGAAGTGAGGAAACTCCGAAGAAACTTCGACGAAGTCCAGGTAGAACAAATACCCAGGCAGCTGAATGCCCAAGCAGACGCCCTGAGCAAGCTGGCTTCGTCATACTCGGCCAACAATAAGCGGTCTATCCTCTTCGAAACCTTGCCTTGACCCAGCGTGGGAGACGGAGCGACCACACTCCACGTGTACGCGGCGCAGGAGAGCGACCAGGATTGGAGGAAGCCCCTCGTGGAGTTCCTGAAAGACGGTGTGCTCCCGGAGGACCGAGCAGCCGCCCGCCGTCTCCGGGCCAAAGCCCGCCACTTCGTCTGGAGCAACGGGAACCTCTACAAGAAGGCCTTCACTCAGCCCCGGCTCCGGTGCGTTGACCCCCACGAAGCCGACTACATCCTTTAGGAAATCCATGAAGGGGTGGGCGGTGCACACCGGGGGGCTCGAACCTTGATCCAAAAAGCGTTACTCCAAGGGTACTACTGGCCCACCATGCACGAGGACGCCTTGAAGCTGGTCAGGAGGTGCAAGAGTTGCCAGCTCCACGGCAGCATTCCCTGCCTCCCGGCTACCGAGCTGACCGCCTTGACATCCCCATGGCCGTTCGCCCAGTGGGGGTTGGATATGATCGGCCAGTTCCTTACCGGAACAGGCAGGCACAAATACGTCCTCGTCGCGGTGGACTACTTCACCAAGTGGATCGAGGTCATCCCCATCAGGAAACCGGACGCCGCCACAACCATCAAGTTCCTGCAAAACAACCTGATACTTCGGTTTGGCATCCCGAGATGTATCATCACCGACCACGGGACGAACTTCGAGAACGAGAAAGTGAAGAAATTTTGCAAAAAGTACCATATCCTTATGAAGTTCACTGCGGTCGCGCATCCCCAATGCAACGGGCAGGATGAGGTCGCTAACCGAGACGTCCTCCGAGGTCTCCGGACTCGCCTAGAAGGGTGACAAGGCAGTTGGGTCGAAGAACTGCCCCGGGTCTTATAGGCCCTGCGCATGTCAAAAAGACTCCCACAGGGGAGACCCCTTTCAGCCTCTGCTACGGGACCGAAGCGATGGTCCCAGCGGAGATCGGGCTACCCAGTCACCGGGTCGAGCACTTCGACGATGACGCAAACACCTCGGCGCTACGGACCAACCTTGACATCTTGTTGGAAAAGAGGGATCGGGCTCAGATCAGAGCTGCTGCCTATCAACAACAAACGGCCCGATACTACAACGCTCGGGTCAAACACCGCTCCTTCAAGACCGGGGACCTGGTCCTACGGCGGAACGAGTTCATCGAACAACGCAGGCTTCATAATTTCTCCTCAAAGTGGGAGGGTCCCTTCCTCGTCTCTGAGGCGCTCCCCGGCGGATCCTACCGCCTATAAGACACGGACGAACAAAAGCTTCCGCGGCCTTACAACGCCGAGAAGATCAAGCTATACCAGTGAGGTCAAAGCCAGTGAGTGTGTACCACCCTCTATTTTTCCCTTTCACAAAGATGGTGTAAAGCGTTCTATAAAAGTCTTGTCCATACTAATAAAGAAACGTCGAATCATCCCGAGTAGAGTTCCATCTTTACAATTCAAGGCCCTCACTTAGAGGCGGCCGTGCAACCCACTGACGCTAAGGACCAAAAAGCCCTCCCAGAGGCAGTCGAGCCCGAGGATCCCTCGCTCGGCTATCCCCGGCGGCCAGCTTCCCTGCCGCAACGCCGGGGATCAAAAAGCCCTCCCAGAGGCAGTCGAGCCCGAGGATCCCTCGCTCGGCTATCCTTCAGGACAAAAGCCCTCACCAAGAAGCACTGGGCAGTAACCCTACCAGGCCAAGGGTTCTTGGTAGGCTTCTACAGGCCCTCCCGCGCTAAGGACCAAAGTCCTCCCAGAGGCAGTCGAGTCTTTGCTCAGCTATCCCCGGCTGGTAGCTTCCTACCACAACTGACAGGGATCAAATTCCTCGCCAAAAGGCACTAGGCAGTAACCTTGCTCGGTCCCCGTCCTGAAGGATCAAAGCCCTCGCAAGAGGCACTGGGCTTCCTACAGCCCTTCAAACACTAAGGATCCAAGCCCTCACAAGAGGCGACCGAGCAGCTACCCCGCTCGGTCATCTCCGGCTGGTAGCTCCCTACCCGTGACGACAGGGATCGAAGCCCTTGCAAGAAACATCTGAGCGGCTGCCCCGCTCGGTCATCCCAGGCTAGTAGTTGCCTACCCGCGACGCCAGAGATCAAAGCCCTCGCAAAGGTGATACCGCGCAACTTCACCGCCCGGTCATCCTTGGCGGGCTTCTTACAGCCCCGCCAAAGCAGAGGATCCGAGGCCCCAAAAAAGGGCAACAAGTCCATCGAAGTCTAAGCTATCCCCCCTCGACTCCGGGGCCTTGGAGATGCCTCCTCGGCAGTGCTTAGCAAGTGATGGAGATACGAGGTCGGCAACACTTGGAAAGTGATCAAAATCAACCCGACGAACGATCGCTAGACAGATAGCTGACCCAACAGTGCAAGCAGAGATATTTTACAAACATCCTTCACACACAGAAGATGAAATGCAAACCGATGAAACAAGAATTTTCTTTTATTACCAAAGGCAAAGTTTTTACAAAGGGAATTCTGGGGCTCCCCAGCCCTACAAACTGCCCGGAGGCTTACTTCGGTCCCCTCATCGCTGGTATCACGGCCAGCCGGGGGCTTTACCACCGGAGATTTCGCCACCAGGGGCACGCCCTGCTCCCCTCACCATCTTCCACCGGAGGCCTCGCCAACGGAAGCGGAACCCGAGCGCGGAGCTTGCCATCATCGAACTCGGGAAGCTGCTCCTTCACGGCGTCCAGGGCCTTGTTTCACGCGATGGCAGAATACTCCCCGAGCTCGACGTAAAACTGCTCTGACGCCTTATAATCGGCCACAGCTTTCTTAGCCCGAGCCTCGGCAACCTGGGCCTCCAGAAGCGCCGCCTCAGCATCTCCCCTGCTGGCGTCCCTCTCCTTCTCCATGGCCGCGAAGCGTTCGGCCAGATCTACCAGCTTTCTATCAGCGACCCGGAGGGACGCACTCAGACGACGATGAACACCCCAATTCGCTGAATTGGAAATCTCTGTAGCCTCCGCCCGGGCTGCCAGGACGTCGGCCCTTGCCTTCTCCAGGCACAGGTTACGCCGCAAAACCTCGACCTCCGAGGGAAATGCTTCTACTGGCCTCGGTGTGTGGAACGCCCCCTCGGCCTCCAAACAAGCGGCAAGGGCGCAGTGTTGAAGGACCTGACGGAAAGCGGATGAGAAACCAGAAGGCCCTCGAGCCAAAGAAAGGAATACCAGAAAAACTACACGTAGAGGAGTTCGTACCTGGACCACCCCGGGGCCATGGCCTCCAGTTGGGCCCTCAGGGAGCCATGCGGAAGCTTTCCCCTAGCCGACTCCTCCATCCCGGCGAGCAGGCCAGCAGCAATGGAAAGCCCAGACGGAACTGTGAAGACGACGCCCCCCTCCTACACGGAAATCCCATCAGGGACCCTCGATGACGACGCGCGAGAAATTGTTCTCTTTCTCTTAAGAGGGGCCCTGTCCTCGCCCTCCCCTCTGTCCCCCGTCTGGGGCTCGGATAACTGTGGACGTCTCTGGCCGCCGCCGGAGCAACCACCAAGAGCCGTCAATGAAGCAGACGGCCCTATCGCCGGCAGAACATCCGGCGCAGGGCATGAGTCAGCCAGGGGCTCGGCCACGCCACTAGCCTCCCTCTGGCGCGAGCAACCCAAAGAGTGGGGACGAACTATGTATTCAAAAAGAAGAAGAACGCCGAGCAGCCGTGACTTAGGAGAGAGGAAATAAAGAGTAGGGGCCCTGGAGCGGGCCCCGCCCCTACTTATTGCTGCAAGCGGCCTCATCCAACGACGCCCGTCATCTCCAGCCAAAACGACTCCTCACGTCCAGCGGCTTTGATCGCTCCACGTGTCGATCCTGCGCTGGACTGCGTCCCATCAGACGCCGCAGGCCTGCATACGTCATGTCAGCCAATCGACGCTTGACACGTGGACCGTCGCTTCAGTGGCAGAATGCACGAACCGGCGCACCTTCCTTAAATGCAGAGATCTCGCCCTGATTCGCTGGCAGAAAAGACAACTGACGACCCGAGGACTCGTTCTGACAAAGCCTTAGGAAGGAGCTCACATCGGGAGGCCTGACAGTCCACTTCTGACCTGACCCGCTAACTGGTCGGGACAAGAGTGAGGGGCTAATGATGATGCTCAATATGGGCGATGCGAGAAATAGCTAAAGGACACGTGGCGGATGATGTGTCCTTCAACTCAGAAGAAAGAGCCCACAGGGGCCGACCAGGCCACCCCTGTATCCGATCTGCGAGCACAAGCTGGCTCTCCTCAGAGCCCCTGAAATTGGCCTCCTCAGCCTCTCAGCTCGCCCCGAGCTGCCACAGGACCAAGACTCCTTGGCTCTCTCGCTTGTCCCCGAGCTCCCAGCCGATGCCATCTTCCTCGGTCCCCCAACCGACCGACTCCACCACTCACAGGCATAACCGCCGCTCCGCAAATCCCGCCATGCGCAGATTCTCCGCCAGCAACATCCCACGTTCTATGCCATCACGATCCCCATTAATGGGCGATCCGCTCTTTACGCGGATGTGACGTCGGGAGCGTAACTGCCGGCGAGATTCTCGCGCCCGCTGGCGTGCTGCCGCCACTATATAAACCTCCATCACAGAAGGATCAAGTAAGCCACTTTTACTGCACTTATCCGTTACTCTGCTCGGATCTAGTACTAACTTGATCGTCGGAGGGTCCTCGGTGGTACCAAACCACCCCGGAACTTCTTTGCAGGCACTCGGCGCTAAACTCCTCAAATTACCAATCGCGCCAAAACCCATTGAGATCTACACGCAACAGAGGATCACCACCAAAATCCACCGGGAGATCAACGGAAGACAACATCTGACGGAGACCCGAAAAGGACCTCCATCAAGGTGAAAGTGTGCATCGAAGTTGGGTAATATCTTGTGTCTCTTGTTTGGTGTGTTTGTTTTCCTTTATTAATTATTACTTTTGCGTAGTTGCTGTGTTTGATTTTTTTCATTATTTCCGATTCACATGTATCGATTATCCGATGCGTACCTTAGGGCTATTTTCACAATATTTTTCAAGATACTCAATAGTAAAATTAACCAATTTTTTATGACTGGATAACCGACGGTCAGAAACTTTTTGTAGAGTGCTGCTTGATTCCTAGCTGTGTAACCGTAGACAAAAAAATCCTTTTGTTAATGCTGAAGTCTGGCTAGCAGGTATATTAATCTGGTGCGGGTTCAGATCGAATGTTTATTGGTGTGGTATGCGAGAAATATGCCCAAATCCAATTGAACATATCAAACACAGGAGATTTTTGCATAAATTATAGACCTTTTTGTTGGAAAAATATTGTTAAAAATAATTATTTAAAATGTTTTATCTCAAAACATAAATAAACAAAAACTTGTAACGCCTGTAATCAGAATCTTTGTAAATCAGAAATATGAAAGACACTTTATGGGAAAGAGGTATGCACTCAAGTGCACTGACCTAAGAAAGATGTCGCCTTCCTATTGGCAGTTTTACTGCGGCGATTCAATCTCAAGATATAACTTTTCATCCCTTCTGATACTCCGGCTTGCACAAATTGCCGGAGCAGCGTTAGTAGCCTTTCTGTTTCGAAGTCAGATACTCAGAATGCTATGAATGCAGTAAAAGAAGAAATAAAGAATTTTGTGTGCGCTTTGTTTTTTTATTGTTATTTTATTTGCTTTTAGGGAATGACTTTATATAGCCTCCTAAACAGTTAGAACCAAACGGGCATTTCTAACAGTTGAAACCGTCGGTGAAAAACCGTTCGCAACGGTTGAGGTCGTCGATAAAAACCTTTCGTAACTGTTCGTAGGCATTATCAACAGTTGAAACCGTTGGTGAAAAACGTTTTAAAATATAATAAATAAAATATTTGACAAAAAATATAGTTTCGAATTTTGTCCTTTTGTGCATTTGCTCCAACAATTCCTCCACAGAGTTCAAAATTCGATATAAACTATAATTACTATGACTACTATGAGATGAATATCTAACAATATCGCATATCAGCGTAAGTGTCATTATGACTTGAACTTACACTTTGTGTAGAAGACTCTATATCACAAGAATATAGTAGCCATTAAATAACTTTACAAAACCACATCTTATTGATGGTTCCTTTTTTCAAAAACACATACAGTATAAAATAGAAATTTGGGTATTCAAAACGGGTTACGCATTATGGCCATGCATGAGACCTTGATTCTTGTGAGGATACTTGTTGTTAGAGTATCTCGCAAATAATTTTGTATTTGACATAATTAAGAGTTAAATTCTCAATCTTAATTAACAACTCGAGCACGATAGCATCATAAGAATATGATAGGAGATAAATCCTTAAATAAAGTGCTATCACGTTTACATTCAACAAATACGTTCTTCCCATTACAAAACCTTTTAAGATAGGGTATCCACTGTTGGTGAGTTCAACATGGGTCTAAATCTCATTCCTCTCGATGCATTAAGAATCTTGGTTTTCGCAAGACCCTTAGTAAAGCAATCAGCTAAGTTTAGCTGGCTAGTTACAAACATAAGAGACACTATAAAATTATCTTTATATTGTTTTATAGTCTCATATCTTAACTGCAGAAATCTATTTGTTTTTCTTTTGCAATTTTTCTGTTCTAATAAATCTAATAGAGATCTATTATCACAATGAATTTTTATTGCTTTAATTGGTTTTGGTACAAAAGAAATTTCAGATATTAAATTCCGTAACCATTCCACTTCTAAGCAGGTAGTATTCAAGGCAATCATTTCAGCATCCATGATACTTCTAGTAATTAATGTTTGTTTATACGATCCGCAATTAATTGCTCCACCACAAAGTACAAAAACAAAATCTGTGGTAGATTTTACATCTAGAGTATTAATTACCCAATTAGGGTCACTGTACCCTTTAATTTGATTTGGGAAATTAGAGTAAATAAGATAATAATTTATAATACCCCTTAAATACTTGAACATTCGTTCAAAGGCATTCCAATATAGTTGATTATGGTTACTTGTAAATCTACTAAGTCTCGAAACCGCATATGAAATATCCGGTTTTGTTCGAGCAGCTATGTAGTTTAGTGACCCTATCAATAGTGTATATCTATTCTGTAATATAGGTTCTCCTTTATGTTTAATGAGATGAACATTTGGATCAAAGGGAGTTGATATAGGTTTTGCATTGAAGTAATTATACTTCTTTAATTATTTCTCTATTGTATGAGATAATGAAATTGAATATCCATTTTCTAATCTATTGATTTTCATTCCCATAATGTAATCAGCCTCATCTAGATCCTTCAAGTCGAAGTTTGTAGATAAATATGACTTTACATCATTTATGACATTAATAGAAGAACCAAATATTAGAATGTCATCAACATAAATATAAAGAACTACAAAATCAATTTCAAAAGATTTGTATGTCACAATCCGAAAAGACACGTGACAGGCACAAGGATCACGTGAAGTTCAGCGGACCCCACCGTAACCCAAGTAAGCCAAGCCAGGATCAAAACCAATAAATTGAAAATAATAGAGAGGAAGTTTTAAGAAAAGATTTATAAAATGAAGTAAAACTTGTTTCGGAAGACTGTAGTAAAAACAAAAGAAGTAAGTTTTGTCTGGAAACATTTGTTGTTTAAAAATTTAGCAGCCTCTCCTTTGTAAATTTTGAATAAATTCTAGTACAATGAATAAATCTGGAAGCCACACAGGAGCTAGCTCAATACCCACACGGTGGAGACACAATCCACGCAATAACATACAACGCCCACGGTGAAGAATAACACAAACAAATATGAGGAATTACATAAATAAAAACTAATAGCCGAATCTACCCGAGTTCGACTCAAAAGAATAAACATCTAAGTCTCTGATTAGTCTAAAATATTGCACATTTGAATGAACTTTCCCCCTACTATTGTTAAATATTAAAAAGTGTTTATTGTAAATATAGAACATATGAGGGTTTATTTATAAAAGTTTATTATCATATATTACTACATTATAATTAACATAATGAGGGAAAATATATGCATATAATATTTATATGAAAACTTAATAATTAAAATATGCATACCATATCAAATATTTTTAATCAATATTCTTAACATATTATATTATATAAATGGTTAAGATAATATCTCAAAAATATCCAATACTACTAACACTATGATTTGAGATATTGTGCAGATATTAGCTCAGGTCTGAAATCTAAGCAAGAGATCCGAGCCAAATCGAGATATCGAAACCGAATCTGCCAAAATTTAGAAGCAAATCGAGAGATCTAGCAACGGTAGAGACTCAGAGCATTATTTTTATAATCTAGACATTATGAGGATCTCCAAATGGCAACACAAGAGACCACAAAAAATCCCAAAATTTGATACCACCAAACCGCCGTGGAACCGCGGTTAAACAAGGCTATATGCGGCAGTTCTGCGGTGGTTTTATTGCCTTACGATGTGATATTTCGGGGATTTGATCTTAACAGAATATATTCACAGATAGAATCTAGGGTTTCTAGTTTCTGAGACTATATAAGAGACCGAGAGTTGTACATTGAAAATCATCATCGAAGAGATCAAGAGATCCAAGCGATCCACGCATCCGAGTGATCATCAGCTATTCATTTACTTCCAACAAGAAAGAGATCTAGAGCAATTAGGGTTCTTATACTCTACTTTCAAAGAATTTGTAAATGCAATAATTGATTAATAAAGGTAGTTGTTATTTAATTCTTTTTGCACTTACTTTCTGCACCTTAACTATGTTTTCATTATTCTTCAACCTTTCTTCTAAATGTTTAACCATGAGCAAGTAATTCTTAACTTGGTAGGGTTCGTAGGATAGGGTAGAACAATGGATAATAAAATCTTTTAATATCTTTTATACATTTAAAAATTTATAAAGTTTAGCAAAATAAATGTTAACCTCCTTATCGGACGCGCTACCAATTTATTGATAGTCACGACTACGATTTGAGATTGGTTTAACACTTGTTTTATTAAGGGCTAGACATGAATAAAGCTCAATACAAGGACAAGGTTTAGTAGTGGTGTAATCTAGTTTCTTCAAAGAACCCTAATCTACACTCATCATTATCGATCTAGTTTTAAACTATTAAAAGATAAATGAGTCATTTTTAATTATTCATCAATTACTACTAAGTCCTATGAATCCTACAAGCCTTTTCTTTATAAATTTTACATCCGTATTAAAATAGATGTACAACCAATCACCCATCTTTTATCAACTCGCCTAAAGCAAGAAAATAATTCACGTTTCCCTGCGGACGACCAGTACTCATCGCGGCTAGTTATTAGCGATACCGTCTTGATTGCGGTTACTTTTCAAACACACTCTATAGCAGATCAATCAGTCTCGTCACATGTCTTTAAGTTAAACGAATATACAAGTGGTAGATGGAGTAATAACTAGATATAAAGAAAAGTACAAAAGATGTGGTTACGATACACTTCATAACTCACCTAGAGCAAAATGCGATCACGCCCCAAAAGAGAAATGTGCTAACAAAGCTGCTATTAATCCGGACGGTCGGTCCTACAAGAAGTTATGGCACAATGGGGGTGAGTTGCCAACTCGTGAGTAAAAAGATATTACAAGATAGAAATCGTACGCATAGACGAACTATCGACCAATCATAAGATACGAGACCAACATAATATGCGATAACATGTATGTAGCATAGGTAAATGCAAGCGTATCATAATGAATCGAGCATAATAGAAAACATCATCAATAAAATCATCATCAAATCTCATATGTCAATCATTGACACTCAAATACCTCAATCTCATAAGGTGCTGTCTCTCGGATCAGCTCTCATTTCATTCTCTGTATATCCGTAATCAGCAACTATCCCCACCCTGATTACCGGATATCATCAAACCAGTCCACCATATATCGTAATCAGCTACTATCCCCATCCCGATTACAGGATATCATCAAACTAGTCCACCATGTATCCGTAATCGGATACTATCGCCACCTCGATTACCGGATATCAATAAACCATAAATACATAAAAAATTCATAGTGGGCGTATCATCATCATTTCAAGAGTAAACCGTAATTTGAAAACTGTAACAACCCTAAATTTCCTATACAAATTTTGTACACATTTTTTTTTCAAAAATCCATAATAGGGTATTTTAGCCTGAGCACAAGATATATGTAATTATTTTGCTTTTTAATTACAAGTTAAAAGAATATAACAACTCAATTTTAGTGTACAAAATTTGCTTAAAAATTAATGTATACTTGGGGTATTTACATTTTCTGTGACTACTTTAAGTAATTAAATAGCTCCATAATTACAAAAAGGAGCTTGTGAGTCATTGGTAATACCTTGCACTGCTGAACCAAGCCACCAGAGTTCAAATCCCATACCTCACATTATTTTTAATATTATTTTGTTTTAAATTTTTTAGAAGTCCAACAGTCAACACGTGATAACTCCCAAATTTTCCATTACACATGAAAAAGTAAATATACCAGTGTGTACACCAGGAGACCCCCCACCTTTCTGACCTCCGAGTCGGCCGGCTCGGGCCGGCGCCGCCGGCCGGACTCGGCCGGACGGCTGAGTCCCCTGAACAAAAAGATGGCCTTTTCATCTTCTATACCCCCTGTATAGTTTAAATTCCCAGATCAGTTCCAGAGACACAATTAAACCCCATTTACTCTATTTTTAATGAATTTTAATGTATTTTTACATTTTTTTAATTTAAACTCTTCACCTACCCTAACCCTATAAATACCAACCCTACACATTACCCCCTCATCCCAAAACTCTGAGCCAACTCTCAAGAAATCATTAGAAATCTTGTGTGCAATCGAAGTGAGTGAAAGGCGAAACTCCGATGAATTCTCCGGCGGAAATTCCGACAACGACTCTAGGAGCTCCCGGCGACGAAACGACTCACCGGCGACTCCTCCCGATCTTTCTCCCTTTCCTGGTTGTCCTAAACCCGTAAGTCCCAATTCTATCTTCACTATTCTTATTCTAAATTACAGAATTACAAAACCCGACGGAATCGGAACAAATCCGATTTCCGATTCGATTTCTTTATAAAACTTCAATTTTCTTTAATACAATTATGATTAAACCAATTCATGTTAACTATTAATCACTAATCAACCATATTGATCAAGTTTCATATCAAATGTAATTGCTATTTCATTTTACCGTATTTTTCATTTAAATACCACATAATTTCAATTCTACATTTAACATCACAAAACTTGCTATACCTTTAAGTAGATCACGCGGTAATGACTTACCTCCTCACACACTCATATGCAACATAGCACAATACCTTCGGGAACATAGAATACGGGAAATCGACATATTTACAAATAAATACAATAATTAATAAAACCGTTTTCCTTAATGATCAGTATTTATACAAATTTTTGCAAAGCGCCGCTACAACCATTTGGGGAACCCGTTCGGGATGGTGCGGATTATCGCACATCCTCGGACTTAGTAGTGCGAGATACAGACCTCCGCAAGGAGCATTCGGTCTCGAAAGATTTAAAATACGACATCTTAAGAAAACCAGATTTCTAGAATATTATATATATACTAAAATTATTTTCATATAAATATATGTATATGTAATATAAAAATATATATTTTGAATTATTACAAATATTCCCCTTTTTCTAAAAATCACAAGAATCAATTTACCTTAAAATACCATGAATTCCATACAAAACCAATATTACAAATAAATACCATTTATCATGAAAATAGGATATTCTCATTAGAAATATTAAAAATATAAAATCTACATTTATTACAACTCTAAAGACGATAATAAATACTTGGGGTGTATTTTGAAAACTATACAAAAGTATTTTACATAAAACCCCCTTAAGTTCTATAAATTACAATAAGAACCCTAGTAAACATAGGTTTAAGCGGGATCAATCTCTTGAGCCTCAGGGAGCCGGAGAAGTGGGTTCTTGCCTATCTAAGGTAGACAATCAACAAACGGTGTTATCAAGACGGTAATCGTCTTTGAAAAAGACACAAATCCTGCCGTCCATGTGCAGCGGTTACCGATAACATCAAAACCATCAGAACTTCAATTTACTTTTCTAATTGTCTGACACAGATTGAGTCTCATTATAATCTGACTTGAATATGATTCAAGTATAATCTACAATTTACAATATTACAATTCAACATGAATCCATGAATCCATTATTCCAGATATTCAATCTATCAACTTGACTGAACCGAACCATGGATATACATTCCATTTACATGATTATACAGTTATATCCATGATTCTACAGTTACATACATGATTCTCCAGTTACATCCGTTTACTGATATCATGGTTTCGGTCAGTCATCCAATTATACAATCTATACAGTTTACAATACAATACAAGACAATACAACAATACAATCAAGATAACATTACGGGGTTTAAGAGGTAGACTGGTACGGAAGGTGTTAAAAATGGCACGAAACTACAAGATTTAAGACACCTAACCGTATCCAATTGCCGTTGTTTCGGGCTTTCTAACGGAGCCTTGTACTCTATATCCGTTTGCCCTGGTCTCTAGCATATAGAGACCCCTCTCATATACATTGGTATTCTTCTGTACCAAGCTACAAACAACAGCGTTAACAAAATATTATAACAATATACTACAACTTTAAAAGCTACCTTCTTATTCTGTCTATTCTACTTCTCCCTTATGTTTGGGACTTATCGAGCGATCTGTTCGCCGACGACATTCTCTTTCTTTCTTTTTTGAATGTCGTCAAGTGATCTGGACTTTCCTGAGATCGAGCCCTCTTCTGAAGACTTGGACCAGTTCAGTGAAGACCCCTAGCTCTAGTTCATTATACACTTTCCATTCAGTACTTTTTCATTTCTGTTATGCCATTATTTAGGCATTGTTTTTTATCAATTGTATTTACTTTCCATGCATTGTACAGAAAGAATGTGAAAAAATAAATTTGTTGTTTTTATTATATCTTGTTTCTTGTGCTTTACTTTTATATTGCTTAGATACGCTTAGCGTATTTACTTCACAGTAAATACGTAGCGTTCTCGTCCCGTCCATTTCACCGTATACCGGGAAGCGGGGCGTGACAGGTTTTGTTGGTGGCCCATGCAGGTCAGAGCTGTATGAAATCCTATCATGCAGTTCTATTCTGCGTGAACAATCTAAGCAATATAACACAAGAACCAGCAACTAAAACATTCTTTACAATTCATGTTCCTTTGTAACAACTCCATTTTTAATGTACAAAGAATTGATTTAAATTCAATATATACTTAGAGTATTTATTGAGGCTGATATCTCTTTAAGTATTTATTTCACTCCATAATTACAAGAAGGAGCTTGTAGCTCATTGGTAACACCTTGCACTGCTGAATCAAGCCACCAGAGTTCAAATCCCATGCCCCACATTATTTTTGTATTTATTTTTTTAAAAATCCTTTAGAAGTCCAACAGTCAAAATGCCATAACTCATAAAACTTGAACTGAACGTAAAAAAGTAAATATACCATAAATCCCCCTCGAGATTCCCCGGCCCCCGACACCCTGACTTGGCCCGACTCGGTCGAGTCGGCCGGCGGACCGGCCGACTCGGGCTGGCGCCGCCGGCCGGACTCGGCTGGATGGCCGAGTCGTCAACATAGGAAGTGAGCATGTTGACTTGGTCTTCCCTCTGCACACACTAAATTCCTTGACCGGTTACAGAAAGCCCAATAAATCTCTTTTACTCCAAAGTTTAATGATTTTTAATAATTTTTATATATTTTTTATATTTTTTTAATTGAAAACCTTAACCCTAGCCTAACCCTATATAAACACTCATACCCCCCACTCTCTCATCCTAAATTTCTAAGTCCACTCTCTCAAAATTCCAAGAGAACTTGGTACGTTAGAAAACGAGCGAAAGGCGAAGCGCTGACGAAATCGACGGCGAAATTCCGGTGATCGTGTTAGGACCTCTCAACGACGATTCGACGCACCGGCAAACCCTATACTTCCCCCTCACTCTCTAGTGTTGTCCAAAACCGTAAGTCCCCCTTTTCTACCTTTCTTTTCTTTCATAAAAATACGACTTACAAACCCGGAGGAAATCGGAACAAACCGATTTCCGATTCGGTTTTCTATCAAATCTCACTTATCACCAATTCCATAATTCTTAAACATCTTTATGTTGACTATTAATCACTTAACAATTAATTTGAACAAGTTTTCTCACATGAAATGATAGCTTTTGCAATATATCGTATTCTTTCACTTAAATACCACAATGTTTAGTTTTCACATTTAACCCCCTTAACATTGCTAAACCTTAAAGTAGTTCACGAGGTAATGACCTACCTCTATACACACTCATATGCAAACATAACACGCTATCTTGAAAACTTAGAATACAATAAAACAAGATTTTACAATTAAATACCATTTTCTTAATAAAACCTTTTCTAAAAGTTTTAGGTTGCTACACTTTTAAAACAAATATCTTTTAATAGGAAAATACGATAAGTTGTAGATATCGATCGTTTATCTAAACCTGACTTTGTGGTGTCTAGGTTAGGCAAGTGAGCAAAGGTAACTCTAAAAGGCCCATCTCACGATTCGTGAGCGGATCCCTTCTTCCTCACTTGTACTTACCTGGCCACAATTGGTGGTGAAGAGACGAATTGAGACTTCTAACAACTTGTTGTTTAGATCATTTAAAATTAGTCTAGTTGAAATAAGAAACCCTAAAACCTAAAATACGGAAAATCGACTTTTGCAAATAAATACCTTTTACTTTAATAAAACCGTATTCTAAACGTTTAGTATTTATAAATTTTTGCAAAGCGCCACTACAACCCACTTTTGGAGAACCCGTTAGGGATAGTACGGTTTATCGTGCACTCTCGGCTTAGTAGTGCGAGATTCAGACCTCCGCAAGGAGCATTCGGTCTCGAAAGGTTTAAAATACAATATCTTAAGAAAATGATATTTTTTTTATATAAAAGATTTATTGAAATTATTTTTGTATAAATATATGTATATTATCATTAAAGGATCTATTTTGTTATAATATAAATATTCCATTTTTTCTAAAAATCACAAGACTAGATTTTTACATTAAGATGCCATGAATTTCAAATAAATCAATATTACAGATAAATACCTTTATTTATGGAATTAGAATATTTTCACTAAGAAATATCACAAAATAAAATTACACTCATTATAACTATAAAGACGAATAATAAATACTTGAGGTATATCTTGAAAACTATACAAAAGTATTTTTACATAAAACCCCCTTAAGTTTTATAAATTACAATAAGGACCCTAAAAATTATAAAACTTCAACTTATATTTCTTTTGGTCTGACTCAGATTTGAGTCTGATTATTTCTGACTTGAATATGATTCAAGTCAATCTACATTCTTTAATATTCCAGCTCAATATAAACACATGAATCCCAGAATCCAGTTAACAATCTATACAACTTGACTGAATCAAACCATGGATATCCATCCATTATTCCGTTATTCCATTCACCTGATTATGCAGTTACAATCTGTTTACTGATATCATGGTTTTGGTCAGTCATCCAACTTATACAATACAATACAATAATACAATCAAAACATTACGGGGTTTAAGGGGTAGATTGGTGCGGAAGGTATTAGAAGTGGCACGAGACGGTAAGATTAAGACACCTAACCTATATTCCGTTGCTGTTGTACCGTAGCTTAACGGTTCCTTGTACATTCCGTTTGCCCTGGTCTCTAGCATACTGAGACCCCTCTCGTATACACTGGCATCCTTCCGTACCAAGCTACAAACAACAGCGTGAACACAATATTCTATAACATTATACTTTAGAGGATACCTCTTATTCTGTCTTTTCTAATTCTTCTTTATCTTTGGGACTTACCGAGCGACCTGTTCGCTGACGACATTCTATTTCTTTCTTCTTTGAATGTCGTCAGGTGTTTTGGACCCAGCAGAGATCGAGCCCACCGGTGAAGACTTGGATCAGTTTCACGAAGACCCCGAGCTCTAGACATTGTACCTTGTTCTACTCAGTATTTTCATTTCCTGTTATGCCATTGTTTAGGCATCGCTTTTCATTCCAGTTGTATTTACTTTTCATGCATTGTACAAAAGAATGTTATTAATAAAATTGCTGTTATTTCTATATCTCTTGTCTCTTGTGATTTACTTTTATATTGCTTAGATACGCTCAGCGTATTTACTTCACAGTAAATATGTAGCGGACCTCGTCGCGTCCCCTTCGCCGTATGCCGGGAAGCGGGGCGTGACAGGTTTTGTTGGTGGCCCATGCAGGTCAGAGCTGTATGAATCCCTATCATACAGTTCTGTTCTGCGTGAACAACCTAAGCAATATAACATAAGAACCAGCAACTAAAACATTCTTTACAATTCATGTTTCTTGAATTTTACAAATTTCTATTCCTTGAATCTTATCATTTCATGTATTTGAATCTGTCCTAACCCAAAATTTTCTTCAAAGTTATGGATTCCCCGAACAACACCAGCACCAACGTCAACAACACATCTGTCACGACCCGAAAGTACGGAACGTGACTGTCACTTAGATTACGAGACGTCTAAAGGCGTACCGTAACCTAAGTCAGCCAAAGCCCAGAAATCTAACCCAAAATCAAAAGAGAGTGAAGGAAAAACCTTAAATGAAAATGGTTTTTAAATCAAATAAGTTGCATAGAATCCTTTTTTTTAAAACATCAAAAATTTCCGAAAATTTCGGCAGAGTCTCCCCTGTATTTTCTATCCCCCAAAATGGGTACAATAAGATAATAAACCTGTAATCATAAAAATGGCATCCCCAAGCGGGAGCTAGCTCTTCGCCCAAGGCGGTTCACAACCACATGCAATATAATAGTAATATCAAGAAAAAGAGCATAAAAGAGATGCGAATACCAGAAAACACACGTCGGCTCAAGTGAGCTCGACCCAAAAGAACCCACAAATATACAAATCTCTCAGTCTCATCACTAGGTCGCATATACAATATAAGTGGTAGATGGAGAATACTAGATACAATGATAAAGCAAAAAGAAATAAAGTATACTCGCAACCCACCTACGGGCGATGTCGCGAGTCTGAGCAAAAAGAACTGATGACTAGATAGCCCGCCGCTACAAGACTGACAGGTCCGACCTGCAAGACACTGTGGCACAACGGGGGTGAGTTGCCAGCTCGTGAGTAGAATATAACATCTAGTAAGGCAATCGTAAGAATGCACGCAATGCGGAACAACATGTATGTCCATATGTGATATAATAACTTTAGTATGCATGCACATGTATGCAATATCTTTTCTAACTCTTAAAGTGTTTTAAATGTTAAAGTTACTGCATTCTTAACTTTTAGAAAATGAATGTCTGCATAATAGCTAAATATCATCAAGAAATCCTCTGAAAACCCGTGTCAAGCATCGACACCAAATAGGAATCATATCTGTCTCAATATCGGGCTCCGTCAGTCCGGATCGGCCCATATCATAAATCTCACAACAACGGTCGGTATCCTCCGGATATCCGCCGCTCCAGACATCACCGGTAGGTAGTCTTCCCTTGCCAGGCTCATCGTCTACAACTCGATCTTCTTGCCCCGGGGTACCATACCGGGCCCACCATGTACCCGAGACGGTTCATCCACTCCTCGAATCGGGTCTCGAAATCTAACAGAAAAAATGAAAACTCATGGTGGACGACACATACATCACGAGAAAACCGCAACTTTTGTTTTGAAAAGGATAAATATAAGGTTTTGTTAAATTCTTACGGTTTTCCCCAAAAATCCAGAAATCGCAGCAAAACTGAAATCCTCAATAAAATCATAATGTCCACATGTTATATATATGAAAAATGTCTATGATATCAATGTGTATGATGTAAATTTTGGCTAGAGTTCTATGTAAATATGATGATGATGCGAGATATGTGCATGCGATGCAGTTTCATATATCAAGTATGAATGCAGGTGATGATATTAAGATAAACAGGTTCTATCGTGCACGTGGCATGTCAATTACCAAAGGCGTGTGTGTCACATGAATAGTGCACGTGCAACATATGCCAATGGTAAGGTGTTCGTGTCCTACGAAATGATATCGCATAGGTAGAGATAAATGTCCATGCAATTTAACATACTGTTCGCTATAAGGGTATGCAGTGTACATGAATGGATAAGCTAACTAACAATATAATCTTGTAAAAAGTAGGGTAATCCTAACTAGGGGGCGCCTCATGCCATCCAGACGATTCTCCCATAGATGAACATATCTACTCACCTGAAATCCCCGCTAATCTGATCCGGCCACCGCTTTGCCTTTTCGCGCCGTGTCCGAAGTTTCCCCGACCGATCCTATATTTGCACAATATTAAGCATAAGATTACAAAACCTAACACAATGCAAGTCACAACATATAATTATCCACGCTCTCAAATTAATCGTAGCATCCACTCAGTGCGCGGAAAAACGCACGAAAATCGCAATCCTTTCACTAAAATCGTCATTTCGGGGAAATCGACAAAACTACAACCCGACTAGACGAAACCCCGCGTTCGCGCATTCTAATAATCCTATACGAAGCTAATAATATTTCTAACCTAACGAAAATTGACCGCATTCTATTTTCTACAAAAATCTAGTAAGCGAATTTCTAGCCGATTTGATACAAACATCGAAATTTGTCGATTTAGCAAGCATATAATTTCACCATTAACCATTCTAATCAATTTGATAACCATCCCTAACATAATCCAACCATTATGCTACAAACCCTAATTTTTTAAAAATCAAAACCTTCTCTTGATTTTTCATGAACAAGGATTTACACTAAATTAATACTTTAAACATCTAATTTAGCATAAGCAAACTACCAATTTGCAACTAGTTTAGGATTTTACCTTACAAGTGGAAACCTAGCATGATCAAGTCACCAAAAAAGAGCCTCCTTTCACCATGTTTTTGAACAAATTTGGGTTGAAGAGAGAAGGGATTAGGGTTAGGCTTTGAATGGAGATGGAAAAATGTGAATTTTTATTGATTTTTAGCAAGAAAAGAAGCAAGAATGAAGTGGGAAGTGGGGGGAAACCTGCAGAATTGAGGTCGGCTGCAGCTTGAGGAGGAAGTGGGGAAATTTTGGGGAAGTTTCTAGCTAATTACAACATCATATGATATCATATCATGCTTTCATATCAACCTTTTTTCAAAAAAACCCCTTTTAAGCCATTTTTTCATAATTTTCCCACCAAAAATCTAAAAGTTTGCAAGACATGATATAATTTTATTAACACCATATTTTATCTTATAAAGACTCCTAATTAAGAAATTTACCTAATTAAATTTGTATTTATCCCTAATTAAATGTATTTAAAAAGGCTTAAAATAATAAAAAAATAATTAATTACGAAATTTTTTTATTTAACTAGATAATTATAAGTGACATTTTAGTGACAAAATTATAGTAATATCTTATCTAAATTTTGTATAATTAGGTCTACAATGAAAATTATCAATTTTGACTTTTTACGGAAAAAACCGAAAAATTTGCCGATTACCGAAAAACTGCCTAAGCGATTTTCGAAGGGTTACAATCTTCCCCCCATAAAGAAATTCGGTCCCCGAATTTAGAATTTAACTACTCGTACCTTCAAAAAGATGGGGATATCTCTTCCTCATCTCAACCTCGGTCTCCCAGGTGACCTCCTCGCTGTTCGGGCCACGCCAAAGAACCTTGACAGACGGTATGACCTTCGACCTCAATTTCTTCACCTGCCGATCCAAGATGACAAACGGCTGCTCGGTGAAAGAAAGGTCACGCTCTAACTGGATCGTCTGGTGCTGAATCGCCTGGGAAGGATCATGAAGGTACTTGCGGAGCATCGAGACATGGAATACGGGGTGAACATCGGGGAAGCTGGGCGGAAGAGCTAACCGATAAGCGACTGGACCAACACGCTCTAGGATCTCGAAAGGACCAACATATCTAGGACTCAGTTTCCCTTTCCCCCCAAATCTCATCACACCCTTCATCGGAGAGACCTTCAGGAAAACATGATCGCCAACAGCGAACTCGAGTCGGCGACGGCGCCTGTCAGCATATGATTTCTGCCTGCTCTGTGCCGCTCTCATCCTGTCCCGAATCAGCTGTATCTTCTCGGTCGTCTCCTGTACGATCTGCGGCCCCAAAATATTGCTCTCCCTGATCTCTGTCCAACATACCGGCGATCGACATCTCCTCCCATATAAAGCCTCGAAAGGTGCCATCTGAATCGTCTCCTGGAAGCTATTATTGTAGGAAAACTCGATTAAAGGCAAATAACGATCCCAGCTACCACCGAAATCCAAAACACAAGCTCTGAGCATGTCCTCAAGAGTCTGAATCGTACGCTCCGACTGACCGTCAGTCTGAGGATGAAAGGCTGTGCTAAAACTCAATCGGGTGCCCAAAGCTTCCTGGAGTTTCTGCCACAATCGGCTGGTAAACTGGGTGCTACGGTCGGACACGATGCAAGTCGGAACACCATGCAGTCGCACAATCTCATCAATATAAACCTGGGCGTACTGAGAAAATCCAAAAGTGGTCTTCACTGGCAGAAAGTGAGCGGCTTTCGTCAGTCGATCCACAATCACCCAAATAGAGTCATACCCTCGACTGGTCCTGGATAGACCCACAATGAAGTCCATGGAGACCTGCTCCCACTTCCACTCAGGGATGGGCAAAGGTTGTAACTCGCCGGCTGGCCTCTGGTGCTCAGCCTTGACTTGCTGACAAGTCAGGCATCTCGACACAAAGTCTGCAATATCCTTCTTCATCCCGTCCCACCAGTAAACCTCTCTCAAATCACGGTACATCTTGGTGGAACCTGGGTGAACACTGTATACTGATCTATGTGCCTCCTCGAGAATATCATGCCTCAGTCCCTCTGAATCTGGCACACACAGTCGAGTCCCAAATCGAAGTATCCCCTGATCATCAATCACGAATTCAGAAACTCTGCCCTGCCGAATCTGCTCAATAATCTCTAAGATACGGGCATCGCCGGACTGTGCCTCGCGGATACGGTCAAGTAACTGTGGGCATGCTCTGAAATGGGCCAGCTGTCCCCCTGTAGGAGTAAACTCGAACTGCACTCTGCTATCACATAACGCCTGCCAATCCGCCGTCGACTGCATCTGTACTGCGCTCAAACAAGATAAGCTACCTCCGGGCCTCCTACTCAAAGCATCTGCCACCACATTCGCCTTGCCCGGATGGTATAAAATCTCGCAGTCATAATCCTTCACCAACTCCATCCATCGGCGCTGTCTCAAGTTCAGATCTCGCTGCTGGAAGATATATTTCAAACTCTTGTGGTCAGTGAATATCTGGCACGACTCACCGTATAGGTAATGTCTCCAGATCTTAAGTGCAATTACCACTGCAGCCATCTCTAAATCGTGGGTGGGGTAGTTCTGCTCGTGTTTCCTCAGCTGCCGAGAAGCATACGCGATAACTCTGTCGTGCTGCATCAACACACATCCCAGCCCCACTCTAGAAGCATCACAATATACCACAAACCCGCCTGATCCTGAAGGCAATGCTAATACTGGTGCAGTAGTCAGACGAGTCTTCAACTGCTGGAAACTATCCTCACATGCCTGGGTCCAATCAAAAGGAACCCCCTTCCGGGTCAACCCGGTCAACGGTGCAGCAATGCGGGAGAAATCCTGGACGAAACGTCGATAATAGCCGGCCAGACCTAGAAAGCTGCGAACCTCTGTAACTGATACTGGTCTAGGCCAACGCTGCACTGCCTCGATCTTCTTCGGGTCTACGCAAATACCATCTCTCGTCACCACATGACCCAAGAAGTCGACACTGTCTAACCAGAATGCGCACTTGGAGAATTTGGCGAACAGCTGATGCTCCCTCAAAGTCTGCAATGTGATACGTAAATGCTGCTCATGCTCCTCCCGGCTTCGAGAATAAACCAAGATGTCGTCAATGAACACAATGATGAACTGATCGAGATACGGCCTGAATACGCGGTTCATCAAATCCATAAAAGCTGCCGGGGCATTGGTGAGCCCGAACGACATCACCAAGAACTCGTAATGACCATAACGAGTACGGAAGGCGGTCTTCGGAATATCCTCCTTCCGAACCCGCAACTGGTGATAACCTGATCGTAAATCAACCTTCGAGAAGAACCCTACACCCTGGAGCTGATCGAATAAGTCATCAATGCGGGGTAGGGGATACCTGTTCCGCACAGTAACCGGTTCAGCTGACGATAATCAATGCATAAACGCATACTTCCGTCCTTCTTCTTAACAAACAGGACGGGAGCACCCCAAGGTGACACACTCGGTCTGATAAGCCCTTTGTCCAGCAAGTCCTGTAACTGATCCTTTAGCTCTCTCAGCTCCGCCGGGGCCATCCGATAAGGCGGTATAGAGATAGGCCCCGTGCCGGGGATCAAGTCAATACAGAACTCAATCTCGCGCTCTGGTGGCAGACCAGGCAGCTCGTCAGGGAATACATCAGGAAACTCTCTCACAACAGGGACGTGGTCCAACGAAACCTCTGTGGAGCTAGTATCACAAACATAAGCTAAGAATCCCTGACACCCTTTCCTTAAGAGCTGACCAGCACGAAGAGAAGAAATCAAGTTGGGAAAGGTAGCACTACGATCTCCCTGAATAATAAGAACCGGCTCACCAGGAAAACTGAATCTGACTGCTTTTTCACGGCAGTCCACAGATGCATAACAGGTGGCTAGCCAGTCCATACCAAGAAGAACGTCAAAGTCTAGCATATCGAGGAGAATCAAATCTACTGAAGAATCTCTCTCCCCGATACGAACGGAACAAGATCGGTACACAAAACGGGCAACAAAAGACTCGCCTACCGGGGTAATAACGACAAGCGGCTGATCTAACGGAGATGACTCTCGGCCCAACCTCGGTGCAAAATACGTGGAAACATAGGAATGTGTGGAGCCTGGATCAAATAATACCCGTGCATCAAAAGAACATACTGGCAGAGTACCTGTCACGACGGCATTGGATGCCTGTGCATCCTGAGGAGTCAATGCGTACACTCGGGCCTGTCCACCACTAATAGCTGGCTGTGCTCTGCCTCTACCTCGGCCTCTGCCTCTGCCTCTGTCGCCTCGTCCTCTCTGAACCGGACCGCCACGCCCACGGCCTCTAGAAGCATCTGGCTGGCGTGAAGCATCATCAGGAGTAGGAAGTAAAGCTCTCTGCGATGGTGGTGAAGGTGGTAAAGTCACATGCGGGACTGTCGCCGCGCCCGGACGTCCCATGGTACAGTCTCTGACACGGTGATACTGACTCCCGCACCGAAACCATCCTGGAGACGACTGCTGGGTCTGTGGATATGAACCAAATAACTGACCTCGTCTCAATCCTCCATCTCCCGGAAATAATTTATCACGATGTCTGCCCATCTGCCGCTGAGCTGGCGTATCAGTACGGATCCTCTTCGGCCCAGAAGCGACCGGAGTCTCAGAAATACGCTCCTCCAAAAGTAAGGCTGCATCCATCGCGGCTGCGTATGTATCAAAGTGCTGGGTGCCGATGGCAAGGAATAGCTGTGTATCAAGCCCTCGCACAAACCTCTTTATTCTTTTCTCTTCTGTGTCGACTAGGTACGGAGCATATCGAGACAACTGGGTAAACTGTATATCATACTCCGACACTGTCATCCCAGGAGTCTTGCGCAGAGACTCAAAACTACGGGCTCGAGCATCTCGGACACTCTCCGGAAGAAAACGGGCAAGAAATGCAGCTGTAAACTCATCCCAGGTCATAGAAGGCAGACCTGCAGCTCGGCCTCTCTCTACTGAGTCGTACCATGTCTGGGCAAGACCCTCCAGACGAAAACTCGCAAACTCCACCAATCTATCATCAGAACACCTCAACGAACGGCAAATCCGAGCCATCCTATCCAGAAATTCCTGTGGGTCCTCTGTCGCATCTGTACCGGTAAAAGCTGGAGGTCTCAATCTCATGAACTCCTGTAGTGAAACAGGGATAGTCTCCGTAGTAGCAGCAGGAGTGACCATCTGTGCAGCAGGTACGATCGTGGTCTGTGCGGTGGAGGGAACGTCCTCGGATCTCTATGCCCGGCTGGACTCGACTAAAGATCCCATCATCTGCCGCAACTCTTGCATGCCGGCCTCTAATCTGGCAATACGGTCAGGATAAGGCGGATCAGTAGGACCCTGAGGGGTAGGCGTATCCTCCCGCTCGATCCTCGCCTCAGACGGGCCTGCCCGAATCTCATCCCTAGCGGCAGCCCGCTGAGCTCTCGTAGTCTTTGGCGGCATCGAAGCTGGAATAAGAAACAGGACTGATAAGGACATTGCAATTGAATCAAGGAATGCAAGGAATCAAGAAAGGAAATACAAGCAATTATGTCCTAAGGTCACTTAGGCGGAGTACCGTATCGTAAGTATGCCGTGGATCATACCCACGGTACGCCACTCTATTTCAGTCACCTACTCCATCTACCAAGGTCATCCTACACTCAGAAAGGTAAAACCTACGCTCTGATACCAACTTTGTCACGACCCGAAAGTACGGAACGTGACTGGCACTTAGATTACGAGACGTCTAAATGCGTACCGTAACCTAAGTCAGCCAAAGCCCAGAAATCTAACCCAAAATCAAAAGAGAGTGAAGGTAAAACCTTAAATGAAAATGGTTTTTAAATCAAATAAGTTGCATAGAATCCTTTTTTTTAAAACATCAAAAATTTCCGAAAATTTCGGCAGAGTCTCCCCTGTATTTTCTATCCCCCAAAATGGGTACAACAAGATAATAAACCTGTAATCATAAAAATGGCATCCCCAAGCGGGAGCTAGCTCTTCGCCCAAGGCGGATCACAACCACATGCAATATAATAGTAATATCAAGAAAAAGAGCATAAAAGAGATGCGAATACCAGAAAACACACGTCGGCTCAAGTGAGCTCGACCCAAAAGAACCCACAAATATACAAATCTCTCAGTCTCATCACTAGGTCGCATATACAATACAAGTGGTAGATGGAGAATACTAGATACAATGATAAAGCAAAAAGAAATAAAGTATACTCGCAACCCACCTACGGGCGATGTTGCGAGTCTGAGCAAAAGGAACTGATGACAAGATAGCCCGCCGCTACAAGACTGACGGGTCCGACCTGCAAGACACTGTGGCACAACGGGGGTGAGTTGCCAGCTCGTGAGTAGAATATAATATCTAGTAAGGCAATCGTAAGAATGCACGCAATGCGGAACAACATGTATGTCCATATGTGATATAATAACTTTAGTATGCATGCACATGTATGCAATATCTTTTCTAACTCTTAAAGTGTTTTAAATGTTAAAGTTACTGCATTCTTAACTTTTAGAAAATGAATGTCTGCATAATAGCTAAATATCATCAAGAAATCCTCTGAAAACCCGTGTCAAGCATCGACACCAAATAGGAATCATATCTGTCTCAATATCGGGCTCCGTCAGTCCGGATCGGCCCATATCATAAATCTCACGACAACGGTCGGTATCCTCCGGATATCCGCCGCGCCAGACATCACCGGTAGGTAGTCTTCCCCTGCCAGGCTCATCGTCTACAACTCGATCTTCTTGCCCCGGGTACCATACCGGGCCCACCATGTACCCGAGACGGTTCATCCACTCCTCGAATCGGGTCTCGAAATCCAACAGAAACCATGAAAACTCATGGTGGACGACACATACATCACGAGAAAACCGCAACTTTTGTTTTGAAAAGGATAAATATAAGGTTTTGTTAAATTCTTGCGGTTTTCCCCAAAAATCCAGAAATCGCAGCAAAACTGAAATCCTCAATAAAATCATAATGTCCACATGTTATATATATGACAAATGTCTATGATATCAATGTGTATGATGTAAATTTTGGCTAGAGTTCTATGTAAATATGATGATGATGCGAGATATGTGCATGCGATGCAGTTTCATATATCAAGTATGAATGCAGGTGATGATATTAAGATAAACAGGTTCTATCGTGCACGTGGCATGTCAATTACCAAAGGCGTGTGTGTCACATGAATAGTGCGCGTGCAACATATGCCAATGGTAAGGTGTTCGTGTCCTACGAAATGATATCGCATAGGTAGAGATAAATGTCCATGCAATTTAACATACTGTTCGCTATAAGGGTATGCAGTGTACATGAATGGATAAGCTAACTAACAATATAATCTTGCAAAAAGTAGGGTAATCCTAACTAGGGGGGGCACCTCGCGCCATCCAGACGATTCCCCCATAGATGAACATATCTACTCACCTGAAATCCCCGCTAATCTGATCCGGCCACCGCTTTGCCTTTTCGCGCCGTGTCCGAAGTTTTCCCGACCGATCCTATATTTGCACAATATCAAGCATAAGATTACAAAACCTAACACAATGCAAGTCACAACATACAATTATCCACGCTCTCAAATTAATCGTAGCATGCACTCAGTGCGCGGAAAAACGCACGAAAATCGCAATCCTTTCACTAAAATCGTCATTTCGGGGAAATCGACAAAACTACAACCCGACTAGACGAAACCCCGCATTCGCGCATTCTAATAATCTTATACGAAGCTAATAATATTGCTAACCTAACGCAAATTGACCGCATTCTATTTTCTACAAAAATCTAGTAAGCGAATTTCTAGCCGATTTGATACAAACATCGAAATTTGTCGATTTAGCAAGCATATAATTTCACCATTAACCATTCTAATCAATTTGATAACCATCCCTAACATAATCCAACCATTATGCTACAAACCCTAATTTTTTAAAAATCAAAACCTTCTCTTGATTTTTCATGAACAAGGATTTACACTAAATTAATACTTTAAACATCTAATTTAGCATAAGCAAACTACCAATTTGCAACTAGTTTAGGATTTTACCTTACAAGTGAAAACCTAGCATGATCAAGTCACCAAAAAAGAGCCTCCTTTCACCATGTTTTTGAACAAATTTGGGTTGAAGAGAGAAGGGATTAGGGTTAGGCTTTGAATGGAGATGGAAAAATGTGAATTTTTATTGATTTTTAGCAAGAAAAGAAGCAAGAATGAAGTGGGAAGTGGGGGGAAACCTGCAGAATTGAGGTCGGCTGCAGCTTGAGGAGGAAGTGGGGAAATTTTGGGAAAGTTTCTAGCTAATTACAACATCATATGATATCATATCATGCTTTCATATCAACCTTTTTCCAAAAAACCCCCTTTTAAGCCATTTTTTCATAATTTTCCCACCAAAAATCTAAAAGTTTGCTAGACATGATATAATTTTATTAACACCATATTTTAGCTTATAAAGACTCCTAATTAAGAAATTTACCTAATTAAATTTGTATTTATCCCTAATTAAATGTATTTAAAAAGGCTTAAAATAATAAAAAAAATAATTAATTATGAAATTTTTTTATTTAACTAGATAATTATAAGTGACATTTTAGTGACAAAATTATAGTAATATCTTATCTAAATTTTGTATAATTAGGTCTACAATGAAAATTATCAATTTTGACTTTTTACGGAAAAAGCCGAAAAATTTGCCGATTACCGAAAAACTGCCTAAACGATTTTCGAAGGGTTACAACATCTCCAGCACTACTTCTCACACCAGCTTTTCCTGCGCCACCCACCGAGCAAACAGTGCTACTTGAGGCGATCCGCAGCCTTCTTGAGAGACAGCAACAAGTCCTGAACCGTCCTGAGACCGACGCACCGGGAGTAAAGCAATTCAGGGCTTTACATCCGAAGCAGTTCTCTTGAAAAGGAAGCCCTCTTGAAGCGGAAGAATGGGCACAAAGCATATAAGATGATCTGGCAGCAGCACAAGTGCCAGACATAGCTTGGGTCCGTGTGGCGAAACTACAGCTCACGGACAATGCTCGCAACTGGTGGAAGGCGGAAGAAAGCTGTCTGGTACAGCCTATTGAATGGAAGACTTTTCACGAGAAGTTCGACGCGAAATACTTCCCCGTGACTGCCAAGTTTGCCATGGAGCAGCAGTTCATTCATCTACAACAGGGTTCGATGTGGGACAAATCAGTAGATGAATACGATGCGGAATTCACCATGTTAAGCCGGTAAGATATGTCACAATAGTTCAATTTTTAAATATCACATACTACACAGCTAACACAACCTTTAAACAGATTCGCGGCACACTTGATACCGACGGACGAGATCAGAGCCCGTTGCTTTCAACAAGGACTAGACACGGAGATTCAGGTTGCTCTAGCCACGGGAAAATTTCTAACTCATGAGGATGCTCTGGAAGCTGCCTGCAGTTATGAGGCAGTGATAAAAGCAAAGGGCAGACCTCAGTCTGCAGGAGTCAAACGCCCTGCCAACCAGATGTAAGTCCATGCTGCCTCTCCCGGTACTTTCGGGCATGCGGAATTTGGTGAAAAACAATTTTCTTAGAGGTGGTAACATGGACTCAAAACCGGATCTTTGTTAAACATCTAACTAACAACCTAACTACGAGTTGCTAACTACTCGGTTAGGGGGTTATACATTTCTTTTTCTCGAACCCCTTCGTCTTCAAGCTTCGATGGTCGTCCGAATCGGCTTCTCCCCGTCGTCTCCTTGCGCCGAAGATAGATTCACCT
This sequence comes from Agapanthus africanus, assembly GCA_030015575.1. Lineage (NCBI taxonomy): Eukaryota > Viridiplantae > Streptophyta > Magnoliopsida > Asparagales > Amaryllidaceae > Agapanthus > Agapanthus africanus. Next base: position 71,224,622 of record CM057337.1, on the reverse strand, counting down.
GAAAGCTTCAACCTTTGGCTCCTTCTTCGAACTTTGAAGAAACTAGTTCACTCGGTTTGCTAAACCTTGTGAACTAGAGTGAGTAGAGAAGAGTTTGTATGGGATTTTATCTATGGTTCTTGGTTCTCAACTCATGAGACAAGTGAACCGTAGAATCAAGAGAGGGAGAGCAAGAGGAGGAAGATGAGAGCTCAAGAACAAAAGAGAGAATGAGCATGAAAGAATGAGAGAAGACTTTTCTCTCTTGGCTCTCATAATCCAAAACCATCATCACAAAAATAATAATCAAGTATTGTGTAAAATGGTTCAAGTCAAAATGGCTAAATCATTTCATGCACTCATTTCTCACAAAAGAAACAAGCAAGTAAAAAGTCTTTGCCATGAAATGATAGCCATTGTCATCATGATGGTCAACTAGTCCAACCTAGTCAACCGGTCAACAAAGTCAACAAGTCAACAAAGTCAACCCCTCAACAACCATATCACCACAATACTTAATTAATATTATTGTTAATCACATATCATATTCTCATTAGGGTTGAGCAAAAAAGTCAATAGTCAACTGTCAACGGTCAACAACCCTAATGAGAATCCTCTGCCTCTGTCTCTCCGTCAACTGTGCATACACATCCGCATCCGCGTTCCGAGGAACACGAATGCATACTGGATAAATCCAATCCCAAAAGGTACACTAGGATCTGGCTTAAACCAAAGCCTGCTAGTGTAAACTGTCCGGACACTGTACGTGCACAAGTGCACAGATGTGACCGAACCCTGTCGCAAAACCATGCGACCTGTCGCAAAACCATGCGACCTCTACTCTTTTTCCTAAAGGCGAATGGCTTTCTGTGTGGGACTCTAAAGACTCGACACTACGCTGGCAGTGGGTTTAACCACAGACCGCAAGCGGCACTAGCTGTGCGTAACGGTCTCCAGGTAGATGCCGACAAGAAGACTGACGAGGCGAAACCCATCTGAACTCCTACTGAGCCTGAATGTGACATTCTCCGTACAGTCCGGTCTATTCGTCTGATACATCGCATGGCGGGCCTAGGGGGCGGTAAACGTCAGTCCCCCAATAGCGGTACAAGTCGTGTCGGAGTGAAGCCCAAAACATCCTGAGATAACACTGGAAGCCTACCAGTATATCTTGTTTGCCCTGGCCAGGGACTACTCGTGTAATGGCTCTCCTAGACACAGCGCGATGTCAACCCCCAATACCGGGAGAGACGAATCCTGTCTAACCGTCACTGCCTCCAAGTGCTTCGGGACTGCACCCAACTACCACCTGTTTGCACGACTCCTTTGAGCCGTGGTAGGGTAGTAATCAAAGTACAGTGGGAACACACTCGAGGCGAAGTGACAGTGTCAAGTCAGCGGACTAAGCTGTACTCATGTCACCTGGGAACTGATAACTGGCGATAGGCATAATACCAACTAGTCAGTTCCCGACGAGTCATGTCCAGTGTACTCGTAACCCAATGAGCACCCGCATACTCTCTCAAGTACGACGTACCGACGGCTGTGGGACAGACCGTCTCCCACACTGGGATGAGAAGCGCATGCGCTAGTCTACTCCGGAGTATCGATGCCCTGTCTCGATAGTCCTGCGACCAGGGACCTGCATAAGGATGTGCTTATAGATTACCCAGACCCACTAGTGTGACTACCATCATAATGCTGGTAATCAAGCAAAGATCCTAAGGGCTCCACTAATGTGTATAGGCGATATACTAAAATAAACACATGTACACATTGAAGTAGAAACAAACCAAGTAGCATACTACTATTTTGAGCAAGATTGTATATATAAGGTGAATATCCCAAGCTTCCATTAAGTAATATACAAACTAGTATGATACAGTAATGGCCTTTAGGGCATATACACTAACACCAGATGGCAGGTGGAGCCTCGTCCAGGCCACCTTTCGTGCCAAGGCGACCCGGAGTACCAAACCATCGTCCCAGCCCAGCCTTTTGCACCTACTGCAAGAGAACTGGACATATGATGAAGAACTGCCGTCGAGCTAACCGCCTTTGCTTATTCTGCGGCTCGGCTACTCACGATATTGGGTCTTGTCCCCAAAGACAGAACCCAGTTGCTGCACCCAGGCCAGCAATTACTTATCCGCAGCGACCAACTCTTCAGGCACCTGCTCCAAGACCTGCACTACCTGCACCACCCAGAGGACCACAAGCTGCACCACCTCCTCGTCAGTTCCATCAAGCTCAAAGGAACGTTCCGAGGAATGCACCTCAGGCCAGGAGGAATGTACCAAGGCGCTAGGCTTTCACGATGTCCATGGAAGAAGCTGAGGCCACTGGCCAAGTCATCACTGGTAAACTTTTCTTTTCAAACTTTGCTTTTCTATTTTGCTACTTAGTTACATATTTCCTATACCTAAAACAAATCCAACATACCTTAGGTACAATCTTAGTATCCTCAATCCCTGCACTTGCACTGTTTGATACTGGAGCATTCCACTGCTTTATATTGCAACGGTTTGTCCGAACCCACGCGATTCCAGTCTCACCGCTTGTATCCAGCTGGAATGTCAGTTCAGGAAATGGCATTCTAAAGGCTACTATGGGATACAGCTTGTGTCCAGTCGTCGTCTGCAGTCGAGAGTTTTATGCTGACTTCAAAGTGCTGGACATACCGAACTTCGATGTGGTTTTATAAATGGATTGGCTTAGAACTTTTTATGCTACCATAGACTGTCGTCAAAAGAGGGTAGTATTCGAGATTCCAGACCATCCGGTCTTCTATTTCAAAAGCGGAGACCGTACACTGGAGCCAAGTACCTACAAAGCGAAGCTAAGGGAAGCAGTAGTTGCAGCAGCTCAAGCGGAGGAAGAATCAAGACCAGATATGGTTCGAGAGTTCGACGATGTAATTCCTGACGATATATCAGGTTTGCCTCCCGATCGAGCTCTTGAATTCAGTATTGATTTAGTACCAGGAGCACAACCGGTGATCAAAGCACCCTATCGTTTAAATCCGGAAGGTTTGAAGGAAGTCCGAACACAGTTGGACGAATTATTGGCGAAAGGATGGATTCGTCCCAGCACTTCAAGTTGGGGATCACCTGTATTACTTGTGAAGAAGAAGGAAGGTTCATACAGAATGTGCATCGATTACAGAGCCTTGAACGAAGTCACTATAAAGAACAAGTATCCACTCCCGCGCATCGATGATTTATTCAATCAACTAAGTGGATCTTGTGTTTTCTCTAAATTAGATCTTCGTTCAGGTTATCATCAAGTGAAGGTCAAGGAAGCTGATATTCACAAAACAGTTTTCAGAACTCGCTATGGACATTACGAATTTCTAGTGATGCCATTTGGAGTGACCAACGCACCCGCAATATTCATGAACCTTATGAATCAAGTTTTCTGGGAGTACTTAGACATGTTTGTTGTCATCTTCATCGACGACATCCTGGTGTATTCTAAGAGTCGGAAAGAGCATGCAGAACACCTATGAATTGTCCTAGAAACTCTTCGACAACATCAGCTTTATGCCAAGTACAGCAAGTGTGAGTTTTGGCTAAATCAAGTTGGTTTTCTTGGACATATCGTATCCGGAGAAGGAATCTCTGTGGATCCAGCGAAAGTTTCGGCAGTTAGCGAATGGCCTACACCAAAGTCAGTGAAAGATATTCAAAGTTTCTTGGGTTTAGCTGGATATTACAGAAGGTTTATTGAAGGTTTTTCGAAGATAGCAACGCCCCTGACCAAGCTCACACGTAAAGATGAAGAATTTGTGTGGTCAGAAGCATGCGAACAAGCTTTCATAGAACTCAAGTCAAGGTTGACATCAGCACCTATTCTCGTCATACCGGATCAATCTGGAGGATTCGAAATGCATTGCGATGGATCCGGTAAGGGATTAGAATGTGTTCTACATCAGCACGGTAAGGTTGCGGCTTATGCTTCAAGACAACTGAAGATTCACGAGCACAATTATCCGACGCATGATCTGGAGTTGGCAACCGTCATCTTTGCTCTCAAGATTTGGCGTCATTATCTACTTGGTGAACGAGTGAACATCTACACAGATCATAAGAGCCTGAAGTATGTGTTTACTCAGAATCAAGTTGGGGATCACCTGTATTACTTGTGAAGAAGAAGGAAGGTTCATACAGAATGTGCATCGATTACAGAGCCTTGAATGAAGTCACTATAAAGAACAAGTATCCACTCCCGCGCATTGATGATTTATTCAATCAGCTAAGTGGATCTTGTGTTTTCTCTAAATTAGATCTTCGTTCAGGTTATCATCAAGTGAAGGTCAAGGAAGCTGATATTCACAAAACAGTTTTCAAAACTCGCTATGGACATTACGAATTTCTAGTGATGCCATTTGGAGTGACCAACGCACCCGCAATATTCATGAACCTTATGAATCAAGTTTTCCGGGAGTACTTAGATAGGTTTGTTGTCATCTTCATTAACGACATCCTGGTGTATTCTAAGAGTCGGAAAGAGCATGCAGAACACCTACGAATTGTCCTAGAAACTCTTCGGCAACATCGGCTTTATGCCAAGTACAGCAAGTGTGAGTTTTGGCTAAATCAAATTGGTTTTCTTGGACATATCGTATCCGGAGAAGGAATCTCTGTGGATCCAGCGAAAGTTTCGGCAGTTAGCAAATGGCCTACACCAAAGTCAGTGAAAGATATTCGAAGTTTCTTGGGTTTAGCTGGATATTACAGAAGGTTTATTGAAGGCTTTTCGAAGATAGCAACGCCCCTGACCAAGCTCACACGTAAAGATGAAGAATTTGTGTGGTCAGAAGCATGCGAACAAGCTTTCGTAGAACTCAAGTCAAGGTTGACATCAGCATCTATTCTCGTCATACCGGATCAATCTAGAGGATTCGAAGTGCATTGCGATGCATCCGGTAAGGGATTAGGATGTGTTCTACATCAGCACGGTAAGGTTGCGGCTTATGCTTCAAGATAGCTGAAGATTCACGAGCGCAATTATCCGACGCATGATCTGGAGTTGGCAGCCGTCATCTTTGCTCTCAAGATTTGGCGTCATTATCTACTTGGTGAACGAGTGAACATCTACACAGATCATAAGAGCCTGAAGTATGTGTTTACTCAGAAGGAGTTGAATATGCGACAGAGAAGATGGTTAGAACTCATGGCAGACTTTGACATCAATTTGCAATATCACCCAGGGAAGGTGAATGTAGTACCCGATGCTCTTATTCGCCAACCATTAGCAATGAATCTCACCGCTCAGTGGAAGCTTCAACAAGACTTGCATCAGATGGAGATTGAAGTAATCATGCCAGTAATGCTTCAAGTTTGATGAATTTACAAGTTCAATCAACCATTGTCAATCAGATCAAAGCAGCTCAAGCAAGTGATGCTAAGTTGCAAAAGATCAGAGAACAAGTGGCGAATGGACTCAGAACAGACTTCATCATCCAAGAAGACGGATCTTTGAGATACGGCAGCAGATTGTGTGTACCAAAAGGTCCTGTTCGGGAAGAGTTAATGAAAGAAGCTCACAGCTCTCCCTACTCAGTACACCCTGGAGGTACCAAAATGTACAAAGATCTACGTCAGAATTATTGATGGCATGGAATGAAGCGTGAAGTAGCCAGAAGCGTCGCAAAATGCTTGGTGTGTCAGCAAGTAAAGGCTGAACATCACAGGACTGCTGGATTACTTCAACCATTACCAATCCCAAAATGGAAGTGGCAACATATCACGATGGATTTTGTGACTGCTCTTCCTCGCAGCACAAAGGGTAACGATGCCATATGGGTTATCGTGGATCGACTCACAAAGTCGCCTCACTTCATCCCATTTCGAGTTGGCCAATCTACTGAGACACTAGCGAAGAAGTACATGGAGGTAATAATCTACTTAAGATTTAAATTCTTTATAATGTACTATCTCTGATACTCATGAACTCATACAGGAAATTGTGAGACTTCATGGAGTACCGGTCTGCATTGTCTCCGATCGTGACACCAGGTTCCGATCACAATTTTGGCAGAGTCTGCAAGCAAGCTTGGGAACAAGTCTGAACTTCAGCACGGCTTATCATCCACAAACAGATGGTCAGTCGGAACAAACTATTCAGAACTTGGAAGATATGCTCAGAGCATGTATGCTAGACTTCAAAGGATCGTGGGAAGATCACCTACATCTTGTAGAGTTTTCATACAACAACAGCTACCAAGCAAGCATAGGAATGACACCTTTTGCAGCATTGTATGGAAGGAAGTGTCGTTCGCCATTAAGTTGGGACGACATCGGAGATAGGGATCTTCTTGGACCAGAGATGATAGTAGCGATTGTTGATGTGGTTCGTACTATCAGGGAAAGGATGCGCATAGCCCAAGATCGACAGAAGCACTGGGCTGATGCAAAGAGATGACACTTGGAGTTCCAGCCAGGAGATCACGTATTCTTGAAGATATCTCCGAACCACGAAGTGATCCGATTTGGAAGATGGGGTAAATTGAGTCCGAGATATATTGGACCGTTCGACATACTCGAACGAGTCGGTGAAGTGGCATACCGCTTAGCGCTTCCACCCTCATTGGAAAGAGTGCATAACGTATTCCACATATCCCAACTCAGAAAATATGTGAGTGACCCCAGCCATATTCTCGATCATTCCGAGCTCACTATACAACCCGATTTGTCTTGTGAGCAACAACCTGTGGAGATCCTGGACAGGAAAGTGAAGACACTTCGGAACAAGGAAGTTAACTTGGTTCGAGTGATGTGGAGGAAAGACACTCCAGGAGAGTCCACTTGGGAAAGGGAGGATGAAATGCGTACTAGATATCCACACCTCTTTGGAAACTAGTCCTCAAATAAAAGTTGTAAATTTCGAGGACAAAATTTTTGTAAGGAGGGTAGACTGTAACAACTCCATTTTTAATGCACAAAGAACTGATTTAAATTCAATGTATACTTGGAGTATTTATTGAGGCTGATATCTCTTTAAGTATTTATATCACTCCATAATTACAAGAAGGAGCTTGTAGCTCATTGGTAACACCTTGCACCGCTGAACCAAGCCACCAGAGTTCAAATCCCACGCCTCACATTATTTTTGTATTTATTTTTTTTAAAATCCTTGAGAAGTCCAACAGTCAAAACGCCATAACTCATAAAACTTGAACTGAACGTAAAAAAGTAAATATACTATAAATCCCCCGTCGAGATTCCCCGGCCCCCGACACCCTGACTCGGCCCGACTCGGGCCGGCGCCGACGGCCGGACTCGGCCGGACGGCCGAGTCGTCAACATAGGAAGTGAGCATCTTGACTTGGTCTTCCCCCTGCACACACTAAATTCCTTGACCGGTTACAGAAAGCCCAATAAATCTCTTTTACTCCAAAGTTTAATGATTTTTAATAATTTTTTATATTTTTTTAATTGAAAACCCTAACCCTAGCCTAACCCTATATAAACACCCCATACCACAACTCTCTCATCCAAAATTTCTAAGTCCACTCTCTCAAAATTCCAAGAGAACTTGGTACGTTAGAAAACGAGCGAAAGGCGAAGCGCTGACGAAATCGACGGCGAAATTCCGGTGATCGTGCTAGGACCTCTCAACGACGATTCGACGCACCGGCAAACCCTATACTTCCCCCTCACTCTCTAGTGTTGTCCAAAACCGTAAGTCCCCATTTTCTACCTTTCTTTTCTTTCATAAAAATACGACTTACAAACCCGACGGAAATCGGAACAAACCGATTTCCGATTTGGTTTTCTATCAAATCTCACTTATCACCAATTCCATAATGCTTAAACATCTTTATATTGACTATTAATCACTTAACAATTAATTTGAACAAGTTTTCTCACATGAAATGATAGCTTTTGCAATATATCGTATTCTTTCACTTAAATACCACAATGTTTAGTTTTCACATTTAACCCCCTTAACATTGCTAAACCTTAAAGTAGTTCATGAGGTAATGACCTACCTCCACACACGCTCATATGCAAATATAACACGCTACCTTGAAACTTAGAATACGATAAAACAAGATTTTACAATTAAATACCATTTTCTTAATAAAACCTTTTCTAAAAGTTTTAGGTTGCTACACTTTTAAAACAAATATATTTTAATAGAAAAATACGATAAGTTGTGGACATCGACCGTTTATCTAAACCTGACTTTGTGGTGTCTAGACTAGGCAAGTGAGCAAAGGTAACTCTAAAAGGACCGTCTCACGATTCGTGAGCGGATCCCACCTTCCTCATTTGTACTTACCTGGCCACAATTGGTGGTGAAGAGGCGATTTGAGGCTTCTAACAACTTGTTGTTTAGATCATTTAAAATTAGTCTAGTTGAAATAAGAAACCCTAAAACCTAAAATACGGAAAATCGACTTTTGCAAATAAATACCTTTTACTTTAATAAAACCGTATTCTAAAGGTTTAGTATTTATAAATCTTTGCAAAGCACCACTACAACCCACCTTTGGGGAACTCGTTAGGGATAGTACGGTTTATCGTGCACCCTCGGCTTAGTAGTGCGAGATTCAGACCTCCGCAAGGAGTATTCGGTCTCGAAAGGTTTAAAATATGATATCTTAAGAAAATGATATTTTTTATATAAAAGATTTATTGAAATTATTTTCGTATAAATATATGTATATTATCATTAAAGGATCTATTTTGTTATAATATAAATATCCCATTTTTTCTAAAAATCACAAGACTAGATTTTTACATTAAGATGCCATGAATTTCAAATAAATCAATATTACAGATAAATACCTTTATTTATGGAATTAGAATATTTTCACTAAGAAATATCACAAAATAAAATTACACTCATTATAACTATAAAGATGAATAATAAATACTTGAGGTGTATCTTGAAAACTATACAAAAGTATTTTTACATAAAACCTTCTCAAGTTTTATAAATTACAATAAGGACCCTAACAATTATAGAACTTCGACTTACATTTCTTTTGGTCTAACTCGGGTTTGAGTCTGATTATTTCTGACTTGAATATGATTCAAGTCAATCTACATTCTTTAATATTCCAACTCAATATGAATACATGAATTCCAGAATCCAGTTAACAATCTATATAACTTGACTGAATCAAACCATGGATATACATCCATTATTCCGTTATTCCATTCACCTGATTATGCAGTTACAATCTGTTTACTGATATCATGGTTTTGGTCAGTCATCCAACTTATACAATACAATACAATAATACAAACAAAACACTACAGGGTTTAAGGGGTAGATTGGTGCGGAAGGTGTTAGAAGTGGTACGAGATGGTAAGATTAAGACACCTAACTTATATTCCGTTGCTGTTGTACCGTGGCTTAACGGTTCCTTATACATTCTGTTTGCCTTGGTCTCTAGCATACTGAGACCCCTCTCGTATACACTGGCATCCTTCCGTACCAAGCTACAAACAACAGCGTGAACACAATATTCTATAACATTATACTTTAGAGGATACCTCTTATTCTGTCTAATCTATATTTTCTTTATCTTTGGGACTTACCGAGCGACCTGTTCGCTGACGACATTCTACTTCTTTCTTCTTTGAATGTCGTCAGGTGTTTTGGACCCAGTAGAGATCGAGCCCACCGGTGAAGACTTGGATCAGTTTCACGAAGACCCCGAGCTCTAGACATTGTACCTTGTTCTACTCAGTATTTTCATTTCCTGTTATGCCATTGTTTAGGCATCGCTTTTCATTCCAGTTGTATTTACTTTTCATGCATTGTACAAAAGAATGTTATTAATAAAGTTGCTGTTATTTCTATATCTCTTGTCTCTTGTGATTTACTTTTATATTGCTTAGATACGCTCAGCGTATTTACTTCACAGTAAATATGTAGCGGACCTCGTCGCGTCCCCTTCGCCGTATACTGGGAAGCGGGGCGTGACATCCTTGAATCTTACAATTTCATATTCCTTGAATCTTATCATTTCATGAATTTCAATCTGTCCTAACCTAAATTTTTCAAGGTTATGGATTCCCCAACCAACACAAGCACCAACTTCAACAACACTCCACCTCCACTACCAATCGTACCTACTGTTCCTGCTCCACCCACCGAGCAAACAGTTCTTCTTGAGGCAATCCGCAGCCTCTTAGAGGGACAGCAGCAGCTCTTGAACCGTCCCGAGACTGAAGCACCTAGGGTAAAGCAATTCAGGGTTTTACATCCCAAATAGTTCTCCGGAAAGGGAAGCCCACTTGAAGCTGAGGAATGGGCAGAAAGCATAGAAGATGATCTGGCAGCGGCACAAGTTCCAGATATAGCTTGGGTTCGTGTGGCAAAATTACAGCTCACAGACAATGCACGGAACTGGTGGAAGGCGGAAGAAAGCCATCTTGATCAGCCCATTGAATGGAAGACTTTTCGCGATAAGTTCGACGTGATGTACTTCCCTGTGACTGCCAGGTTTGCCATGGAACAACAGTTCATTCATCTACAACAAGGTTCTATGTGTGTCAAGTCAGTAGATGAGTATGTTGCTGAGTTCACCAAGCTCAGTCGGTAAGATATGTCACAGTATTTCAAATTTTTAATATCACATACTACACAGCTAACACAAGACCGTAACAGATTTGCGGCACACCTGATACCGACGGATGAGATCAGAGCCCGTCTATTTCAACAAGGTTTGGACACGGAAATCCAGACTGCACTAGCCACAGGGAAATTTCCAACCCATGAAGATGCTCTAGAAGATGCCCGCAGTTATGAGGCAGTGATAAAGGTAAGGGGTAGACCTCAGTCTGCAAAAGTGAAACGCTCTACCACTCAAATGGCAGGAGGGGCCTCTTCAAGGCCAGCTGTTGAACTCAGAAGACTGGAAGAAGCCAATGATCAGCCAAGACCCGATTTTTTGATTTTATTGTAAGAGGGAAGGACACTTTTGGAAGGGCTGTAGACGCACAAAAGGCCTATGCTTGGTTTGTGGTGCGTCCAATCACGGAATAGGAAACTGTCCTTATAGACGCAACCCAGCTCACATACCCGTCAACTACCCGCAGCAGCCAGCTATCCATGCTTCTGCAACACGTCCTGCACTCTCAGCACCCCCTCCCCGTGGATTTCCTGCTGAGCCAAATTACCAATTCCATCAGGCACTGAGAAACATGCCTCGAGTACAGGGGAATATGCCTCCAGCTAGGAGGAACGTGCCACGGCGACAGGCTTACACCATAGAAGCCATAGAAACTAAGACAGTTGACCAAGGTAACACTAGTAAGACTCCTTCACATTTTTTTTAAACCCTTGCACCACCTTGTTATTTTTCATACACTGTTAATACTTTAGTCACCAAACTTTCCTTGAAACTGTTACACTTTCTTTTTTCAAATTTCGAGGACGAAATTTTTATAAGGAGGGTAGAATGTAACAACCCCAAATTTCCTATACAACTTTTGTACACATTTTTTTTCAAAAATCCATAAAGGGATATTTTAGCCTGACACAAGATATAAGTAATTATTTTGCTTTTTAATTACAAGTTAAAACAATGTAACAACTCCATTTTAGTGTACAAAATTTGCTTAAAAATTAATGTATAATTGGGGTATTTACATTTTCTGTGACTACTTTAAGTAACTAAATAGCTCCATAATTACAAGAAGGAGCTTGTGGGTCATTGGTAATACCTTGCACTGCTGAACCAAACCACCAGAGTTCAAATCCCATACCGCACATTATTTTTAATATTATTTTGTTTTAAATTTTTTAGAAGTCCAACAATCAACACGTGATAACTCCCAAATTTTCCACTACACATGAAAAAGTAAATATACCAGACCCCCCACCTCCCTGACCTACGACTCGGGCCGGCATCGCAAAGTGGGCCTTTTCATCTTCTATATCCCCCTGCATAGTTTAAATTCCCAGATCAGTTCCAGAGACACAATTAAACCCCATTTACTCTATTTTTAATGAATTTTTAATGTATTTTTACATTTTTTTAATTTAAACTGTTCACCTATCCTAACCCTAGCCTAACCCTATAAATACCAACCCTACACACTACCTCCCCACCTCAAAACTCTGAGCCAACTCTCAATAAATCATTAGAAACCTTGTGTGCAATCGAAGTGAGCGAAAGGCGAAGCTCCGGCGAATTCTCCGGTAGAAATTCCGACGACGACTCTAGGAGTTCCCGGCGACGAAACGACGCACCGGCGACTCCTCCCGATCCTTCTCCCTCTCATGGTTGTCCTAAACCCATAAGTCCCAATTCTATTTTCGCTATTCTTATTCTAAAATACGGAAATCCGACGGAATCAGAACAAATCCGATTTCCGATTCGGTTTCTTAAAACTTTACTTTTCTTTAATACAATCATACTAAAACCAATTCATGTTGATTATTAATCACTAATCAACCATATTGATTAAGTTTCATATCAAATGTAATTGCTATTTCATTTTACCGTATTTTTCATTTAAGTACCACATAGTTTCAATTCTACATTTAACATCACAAAACTTGCTATACCTTTAAGTAGATCACGAGGTAATGACCTACCTCCTCACACACTCATATGCAACATAGCACAATACCCTCAAGAATATAGAATACGGGAAATCGACATCTTTACAAATAAATACCATAATTAAAAAAACCGTTTTTCCTTAATGATTAGTATTTATACAAATCTTTGCAAAGCGCCGCTACAACCCATTTGGGAAACCCGTTTGGGATGGTGCAGATTATCGCACATCCTTGGACTTAGTAGTGCGAGATGCAGACCTCCGCAAGGAGCATTCGTTCTCGAAAGATTTAAAATACGACATCTTAAGAAAACGAGATTTCTAGAATATTATATATATATACTAAAATTATTTTCATATAAATATATGTATATGTAACATAAAAATATCTATTTTGAATTATTACAAATATTCTTCTTTTTCTAAAAATTACAAGAATCAATTTACCTTAAAATACCATGAATTCCATACAAAACCAATATTACAAATAAATACCATTTATCATGAAAATAGGATATTCTCATTAGAAATATCACAAATATAAAATCTACATTTATTACAACTCTAAAGACGATAATAAATAGTTGGGGTGTATTTTGAAAACTATACAAAATTATTTTACATAAAACCCCCTCAAGTTCTATAAATTACAATAAGAACCCTAGTAAACATAGGTTTAAGCGGGACCAATCTCTTGAGCCTCAGAGACCCGGAGAAGTGGGTGCTTGTCTATCTAAGATAGACAATTAACAAACAGTGTTATCAACACGGTAATCATCTTTGAAAAAGACACAAATCCTGCCGTCCATGTGCAGTGGTTACCGATAACATCAAAACTATCAGGACTTCAATTTACTTTTCTAATTGTCTGACTCAGATTGAGTCTCATTATAATCTGACTTGACTATGATTCAAGTATAATCTACAATCTACAATCTACAATTTACAATATTACAATTCAACATGAATCTATGAATCCATTATTCCAGATATTCAATCTATCAACTTGACTGAACCGAACCATGGATATAAATTCCATTTACATGATTATACAGTTATATCCATGATTCTACAGTTACATACATAATTCTCCAGTTACATCCGTTTACTGATATCATGGTTTCGGTCAGTCATCCAATTATACAATCTATACAGTTTACAATACAAGACAATACAATACAACAATACAATCAAGATAACACTACGGGGTTTAAGGGGTAGACTGGTACGGAAGGTGATAAAAGTGGCACGAGACTGCAAGATTTAAGACACCTAACCGTATCCAATTGCCGTTGTTCCGAGCTTTCTAACGGAGCCTTGTACTCTATATTCCGTTTGCCCTGGTCTCTAGCATATAGAGACCCCTCTCGTATACACTGGCATCCTTCTGTACCAAGCTATAAACAACAGCGTTAACATAATATTATAATAATATACTACAACTTTAAAAACTACCTTCTTATTCTGTCTATTCTACTTCTCCCTTATCTTTGGGATTTACCGAGCGATCTGTTCGCTGACGACATTCTCTTTCTTTCTTCTTTGAATGTCGATAGATGATCTGGACATTCCTGAGATCGAGCCCTCTGCTGAAGACTTGGACCAGTTCAGTGAAGACCCCGAGCTCTAGTTCATTGTACATTTTCATTCAGTACTTTTTCATTTCTGTTATGCCATTGTTTAGGCATTGTTTTTTATCAATTGTATTTACTTTCCATGCATTGTACAGAAAGAATGTGAATAAATAAAGTTGCTGTTTTTATTATATCTTGTCTCTTATGCTTTACTTTTATATTGCTTAGATACACTTAGCGTATTTACTTCACAATAAATACGTAGCGTCCTCGTCCCGTCCCCTTCGCCGTACACCAGGAAGCGAAGCGTGACAGGTTTTGTTGGTGGCCCATGCAGGTCAGAGCTGTATGAAATCCTATCATGCAGTTTTGTTCTGCGTGAACAACCTAAGCAATATAACACAAAAACCAGTAACTAAAATATTATTTACAATTCATGTTCCTTGAATCTTACAATTTCATATTCCTTGAATGTTATCATTTCATGTATTTGAATCTGTCCTAACCTAAATTTTTCAAGGTTATGGATTCCCCAACCAACACAAGCTCCAACTTCAACAACACTCCACCTCCACTACCTATCGTACCTACTGTTCCTGCTCCACCCACCGAACAAACAGTTCTGCTTGAGGCGATTCGCAGCCTCCTAGAAGGACAGCGGCAGCTCTTGAACCATCCCGAGACTGAAGTACCTGGGGTAAAGCAATTCCGGGCTTTACATCCCAAACAGTTCCCTGGAAAGGGAAGCCCACTTGAAGCTGAGGAATGGACACAAAGCATAGAAGATGATCTGGCAGCGGCACAAGTGCCAGATATAGCTTGGGTTCGTGTGGCAAAATTATAGCTCACGGACAATGCACGGAACCGGTGGAAGGCGGAAGAAAGTCGTCTTGATCAGCCCATTGAATGGAAGACTTTTCATGATAAGTTCAATGCAAAGTACTTCTCTGTGACTGTCAGGTTTGCCATGGAACAGCAGTTCATTCATCTACAACAAGGTTCTATGTGGGTCAAGTCAGTAGATGAGTATGCCGCTGAGTTCACCATGCTCAGTCAGTAAGATATGTCACAGTATTTCAAATTTTTAATATCACATACTACACAGCTAACACAAGACCGTAACAGATTTGCAGCACACCTGATACCGACGGATGAGATCAGAGCCCGTCGATTTCAACAAGGTTTGGACACGGAAATCCAGGCTGCACTAGCCACAGGAAAATTTCCAACTCATTAAGTTGCTCTGGAAGTTGCCCGCAGTTATGAGGCAGTAATAAAAGCAAGGGGCAGACCTCAGTCTGCAGGAGTGAAATGCTCTGCCACTCAAATGGTAAGAGAGACCTCTTTAAGGACAGCTGTTGAACTCAGAAGATTGGAAGAAGCCAATGATCAGCCAAGACCCGATTTTTTTGCTTTTATTGCAAGAGAGAAGGACACTTGTGGAAGGACTGTAGGCGTGCAAAAAGCCTATACTTGGTTTGTGGCGCGTCTAATCACGGAATAGGAAACTATCCTTATAAAACAAACCCAGCTTACACACCCGTCAACTACCCGCAGCAGCCAGCTATCCAGGCTTCTGCAACTCGTCCTGCACTCCCAGCACCACTTCCACGTGGATTTCCTGCTGAACCAAATCGCCAATTCCATCAGGCACTGAGAAACATACCTCGAGTACAGGGGAATATGCCTCCAGCTAGGAGGAACGTGCCACGGCGACAGGCTTACACCTTAGCAGCCATAGAAGCCAAGACAGTTGACCAAGGTAAAACTAGTAAGACTCTTTCACATTTTTTTTAAACTCTTGCACCACCTTATTATTTTTCATACACTGTTAGTACTTTAGTCACCAAACTTTTCTTGAAACTGTTAAACTTTCCTTTTTCAAATTTCGAGAACGAAATTTTTGTAAGAAGGGTAGAATGTAACAACCCCAAATTTCCTATACAACTTTTGTACACATTTTTTTTCAAAAATCCATAAAGGGGTATTTTAGCCTGAGTATAAGATATAAGTAATTATTTTGCTTTTTAATTACAAGTTAAAATAATGTAACAACTCTATTTTAGTGTACAAAATTTGCTTAAAAATTAATGTATACTTGGGGTATTTACATTTTCTGTGACTAATTTAAGTAATTAAATAGCTCCATAATTATAAGAAGGAGCTTGTGGGTCATTGGTAATATCTTGCACTGCTGAACCAAGCCACCAGAGTTCAAATCCTATACCCCACATATTTTTAATATTATTTTGTTTTAAAGTTTTTAGAAGTCCAACAGTCAACACGTAATTACTCCCAAATTTTCCACTACACATGAAAAAGTAAATATATCAGTGTGTACACCAGGAGACCCCCCACCTCCCTGACCTCTGACTCGGCCCGACTCGGCCGAGTCCCCTAAACAAAAATTGGGCCTTTTCATCTTCTATACCCCCTGCATAGTTTAAATTCCCAGATCAGTTCTAGAGATACAATTAAACCCCATTTACTCTATTTTTAATGAATTTTTAATGTATTTTTATATTTTTTTAATTTAAACTCTTCACCTACCCTAACCCTAGCCTAACCCTATAAATACCAACCCTACACACTACCCCCTCACCCCAAAACTTTGAGCCAACTCTCAAGAAATCATTAGAAATCTTGTGTGCAATCGAAGTGAGCGAAAGACGAAGCTCCAGCGAATTCTCCGGCGGAAATTCCGACGACGACTCTAGGAGCTCCCGGCGAAGAAACGACGCTGCGGCGACTCCTCCTGATCCTTCTCCTTCTCCTGGTTGTCCTAAACCCGTATGTCCCAATTCTATCTTCGTTATTCTTATTCTAAAGTACGGAATTACAAAACCCGACGGAATCAGAATAAATCCGATTTCCGATTTGGTTTCTTTATGAAACTTCACTTTTCTTTAATACAATCATGCTTAAACCAATTCATGTTGACTATTAATCACTAATCAACCATATTGATCAAGTTTCATATCAAATGTAATTGCTATTTCATTTTACCGTATTTTTCATTTAAATACCACATAGTTTCAATTCTACATTTAACATCACAAAACTTGCTATACCTTTAAGTAGATCACGAGATAATGACCTACCTCCTCACACACTCATATGCAACATAGCACAATACCCTCAGAAACATAGAATACGGGAAATCGTCATCTTTACAAATAAATACCATAATTAATAAAACCGTTTTCCCTTAATGATTAGTATTTATACAAATCTTTGCAAAGCGCCGCTACAACCCATTTAGGGAACCCGTTCGGGATGGTGCAGATTATCGCACATCCTCGGACTTAGTAGTGCGAGATGCAGATCTCCGCAAGGAGCATTCGGTCTCGAAAGATTTAAAATACGACATCTTAAGAAAACGAGATTTCTAGAATATTATATATATACTAAAGTTATTTTCATATAAATATATATATATATATATATATATATATATATATATATAACATAAAAATATCTATTTTGATTTATCACAAATATTCATCTTTTTCTAAAAATCACAAGAATCAATTTATCTTAAAATACCATGAATTCAATACAAAACCAATATTACAAATAAATACCATTTATCATAAAAATAGGATATTCTCATTAGAAATCTCACAAATATAAAATCTACATTTATTACAACTCTAAAGACGATAATAAATACTTGGGGTGTATTTTGAAACTATACAAAAGTATTTTACATAAAACCCCCTCAAGTTCTATAAATTACAATAAGGAGCCTAGTAAACATGGGTTTAAGAGGGACCAATCTTTTGAGCCTCAGGGAGCCGGAGAAGTGGGTGCTTGCCTATCTAAGGTAGACAATCAACAAACGGTGTTATCAACACGGTAATCGTCTTTGAAAAAGACACAAATCCTGCCGTCCATGTGCAGCGGTTACCGATAACATCAAAACCATCAGGACTTCAATTTACTTTTCTAATTGTCTGACTCAGATTAAGTCTTATTATAATCTGACTTGAATATGATTCAAGTACAATCTACAATCTACAATCTACAATTTACAATATTACAATTCAACATGAGTACATGAATCCATTATTCCAGATATTCAATCTATCAACTTGACCGAACCGAACCATGTATATACATTCCATTTATATGATTATACAGTTATATCCATGATTCTACAGTTACATACATGATTCTCCAGTTACATTCGTTTACCGATATCATGGTTTCGGTCAGTCATCCAATTATACAATCTATACAGTTTACAATACAAGACAATACAATACAACAATACAATCAAGATAACACTACGGGGTTTAAGTGGTAGACTGGTACGGAAGGTGTTAAAAGTGGCACGATACTGCAAGATTTAAGACACCTAACTATATCCAATTGCCGTTGTTCCGGGCTTTCTAACGGAGCCTTGTACTTTATATTCCGTTTGCCCTAGTCTCTAGCATATAGAGACCCCTCTCGTATATACTGGCATTCTTCTGTACCAAACTACAAACAACAGCGTTAACACAATATTATAACAATATACTACAACTTTAAAAACTACCTTCTTATTCTGTCTATTCTACTTCTTCCTTATCTTTGGGACTTACCGAGCGATCTGTTCGCTGACGACATTCTCTTTCTTTCTTCTTTGAATGTAGTCAGGTGATCTGTACATTCCTGAGATCGAGCCCTCTGCAAAAGACTTGGACCAGTGCAGTGAAGACCCCGAGCTCTAGTTCATTGTACACTTTCCATTCAGTACTTTTTCATTTCTGTTGTGCCATTGTTTAGGCATTGTTTTTTATCAGTTGTATATACTTTCCATGCATTGTACAGAAAGAATGTGAATAAATAAAGTTGTTATTTTTATTATATCTTGTCTCTTGTGCTTTACTTTTATATTGCTTAGATACGCTTAGCGTATTTCCTTCACAGTAAATACGTAGCGGTCTCGTCCTGTCCCCTTCGCCGTACACCGGGAAGCGGGGCGTGACAAAAACATAACCAAGTTTTATAAAATAGATCCACACAGTTTCTCAATCTCATGGAAAACATAAAATTCATAGAAACAACAACGCATAATTAACTTTGCAACGGAAGCTAAAATATAAGAATGTATGGAGCAATGGTATCAACATAACGAAAACATGAAAAATGGTATATAATACTAGCATTGGTGTAAATACAAAGTGAATAAACATGGCAATATCGATACGTGTCATGGCAGTTTCTAATGATGTGTATGTGTAGCATGTGAGTCTGTGATGGTGCCGTATGATAATCATTTGTAGTTGTGCAAGTGTTCTAACAAGTGTGTTCGCAAAATATATTCGAATAAACTTGGTAAGTTCTATATATGTCATGGTAGTTACTAATGATGTGTACGTGTAGCATGTGAGTTTGTGATGATGTTTCATAGTAATCATTAGTAATTGTGCAAGTGTTCTAATAAGAGTGTTCGTATAAGCATAACAAGGAATTGAAACATGGCATTGTAAACTTAGCATATGAGACATGAATTTTAATGAATACGAAGTGTTCAAAAGAATTTTGGTTTCAGGAGTGTTATACACCATCTACCTAATTTTCCCTATGCAGATGCTAATCTACTCACCGAAATGCGGCTCGGGCTAATCGGATCCTATGACTGACTTGCCCTTTCTCGTGACTCGGGAGTCTCTGTAATCGATCCTATACACGTACAGTCACAACATAAATAACGATATCGAAACTAACTACTTTGGGTTGCTCCCTAAATCGATATATATACTCATGTAGAGAATAGTCGAGAAGGGTAGAGAGCAAAACACTGAGCAGAAAAGCAAAACGCATTAAAAATGAACTTCAGACGTCTGATGAACAAGTGCCAGACGTTTGAAACAAAAAAAATACAGAAGTCCCAGAGAGTGAGCAGATGTCTGAAGAACAAGGTTCAGACGTCTATCGTCTCTCTGGATGTCAGCCCAAAAACACAGAGGAATCTCAGAGAAAAAAGCAAACGTCTGAAGCTTTAAGTACAGACGTCTGACAACCAAAATGAATTTAAAACATAAGTAACGAAGACGTCTGAAGAAGAAAACTGCTGCTCGAAAAACTGGAATTTGTAAAACACTTTAAAACCAAAACTTTTGCTTAAATCTATCCTCTACAATCCAAAATAAGTTGTAACAACAAGAAAACTTGCACAAACACACCATGACTACAAGTAACCATTTAAAACACCATTTGTGCAAAATTTAAACAAAAAAACATGATTTTTAAGTAGAAGATATAGTTTTTCATGTAAGAACTTTGAAAACTAAGCTTTACCCTAAAATTCTAACTCTTTCAAGTTAACACATGTGAAAACAATTAGGATAGCTAAACTAACACTACTGCTATTAAACATAAGAATTAAAACTCCATTAGCACAAGATTTTATAGTTAAAGAGGTAGTTTTCATATAAAACTAGGTTTTTCATGGCATCAAAACATAAAACTTAAAATCAAAGGGGTTTACCATGGAAGGATTAAAGCAATGGAAGAGATCCAAGACTTAGATGAGGCCATTTGAAGGAGTTGAGTATTTGAGAGAGAGTGAGAGTGAGAGCCAAGCTTTTATGTGAGAGAATGAGAAAGATAATTTAGAAGAAGGAAGAAATGAAATAAATGGTGTACATATAGCATGGCTCTCCCATGCCTCTCTCCTCCAATCATCAACCATAAGAAAAATCCAAAATTTCATTTTGAGAAAAAAATAAGGAAAATATTAATAGTAGAATAGGCTTACCATAACATAATAAATATTTAAGCAGAAAACAATGTATTAGTTTTATTAATTAAAATTACACACACATACAGAGTTATGAAAACCCAATTCAATACATGTCATTTTAATAAAACTCATTATATCATTATTTAAATTCAAAAATAAACTTTTGAAATTTTGAAATGTTACATTGTAGTATATATATGTATCAAAATTACTAATATTAAAGCCATAGCTAAGAATTACTTCATCGAATTTAGTATGCCATTGTTTAGGAGCTTGCATTAATCCATATAGAGATTTAACAATGTTCCCGCCAAAAAATTTTGGTTCGGAACTTGTTATTCCCTTATAAAAATAAAGGAAAACCCCCACGTGTTAAACATGTGCACCCACATGCAAAACATGGAGGTACCACCTCAGATAGGATTAAATCCTATTGGGTCCTCATGCGTTTTCCACGTGAATGTCAGCGCCAGTCTTTGTTAAGATTAAATTCTATAGTGGCGTCTCACGTGGAACACACATGAGCGTCGGCATGCAAAGCACGTGAGTGACTATTTATAAAAGAATTAAATTTTTAGGCGGCGCCCACGTGCATAGCACGTGAGCGTCAGCGCCCAAATTAAAGAATGTAGAATTAAATTATATATGGGGAATATTTCCCTAAAAATCTGGGATATTTTCTGTTAAATAGAGAGCCGTTGGATCAAGAATCTAATGGTGATTAAAAATCATCACAAGATAGAACTAAAATTCTATTAGGGGAAAATATCCCCCTGATATTTCTAAATAAGGAAGATATTCTCTGTTGGATCAAACATCCAATATTAGAATTAAATTCTATGTGGAAAATATTTCCCAGATCTTTTTCAAACTAGAAAAATCCGCTCTATTAAACAGAGGACCGTTGGATCAAAATTCCAATGGTGATTATAAAATCAACCATCGATTATATGATAGAATAAAATTCAATGTTAAGAAAATATTTTCCTAACCTTATTAAACTTACAAGATATTCATATGATAGAATAAAATTCTATGTTAAGAAAATATTTTTCTAATCTTGTTAAGCTAACAAGATATTCATATGATAGAATAAAATTCTATTTTAGGAAAATATTTTCCTAATTTTATTAAAACAAACAAGAAATCTTCTCGGTTAAACAGAGAGCCTTTGGATTAAAAATCCAACGATGAACAAAATGCACCGGTTGATCTAAAAGATCAATTGGATTGATTATGAAATCAATCGTGATCTCAATGAGAGATTTTCGCAACAAATTGATTCTTTTCCTTCTTTTATAAATAAGAGAAAAGAGATGAAAAGAGGGGAGGACTTGATATAAAAAAAGAGGAGACCCCCATAAGCTTCTGTAAAAATACAGAAAGCTCTCAAAATATTCCACAAAAAACAACAGAGAATTTAATTCTCAGTAAAGAAGAAGATTTTCCTCCTTAAAACCCTAAGTAAAGAAAAAAGAAGAGATCAAAATATCTCTTTTACCTATCATATCATATCTAAGGGTTTAGCCCTTTTAAAAGAACTTAGTTCTTTCTCTGGATCTGAAACCCACAAGACAAGTTCCTCACAAGTTGAGAATTTAATTCTCGTTGGGAACATCTTGTTCTTGATAATCAAAGATTCAGAGAAGAACAAGATGGAAAAGAAAGAAGGAGTTTTATACTATAGGAACTTAGTTCCTTTAAATCAAGAACTTAGTTCTTAAAGAACCCGATCCAAGATCCTTAAAATAGTGATCTTGGTGATCCTTAATGGCAAAAACACCATTAACAAGAGGTTTAACCTCTCTGAAAACATGAACAAGAAAACATGGATAAAAGACCAAGGAGAATATGAAGCCCATAATACCCCAGGAACTTAGTTCCTTCAAATTAATAACTTAGAACCTGATCACAGATCTTCAAAATAATGATCTTGGCGATCATTAATGGTAAAAATACCATTAACAGAGATTTAAGTTCTCTAAAAATATCAACAGAGATTAAATCTTCAAAAGTGCTCAGTGCCTCACGTGAAAAGCACGTGTGCACCCAAAGCCAAGTTACATAGCGCCTCACGTGAAACACACGTGAGCGCCGGAAAAAGTTAGTGCTAAGCACTATTGGAGCGTCTCACGTGAAACACACGTGAGCGCCGGAAAAAGTTAGTGCTAAGCACTATTGGAGCGTCTCACGTGAAACACACGTGAGCGCCAGAAAACAGAAAATTTTAGTGCTTAGCACTAGTACAGCGCCTCACGTGAAACACACGTGAACACCAAAACTCAATGCCTCACGTGAAATACACGTGAGCGCTTTAAAGAAGCCAGACGCTCAACGCCTCACGTGATATACACGTGAGCACGGTATGCAACTAAGTGCTTAGCACTGCTGGGTGATACAGAAACCCAATTTTAGCCCAAATTGGCTAAGCTTATATTCATGATATCCAAACCAATCTTAGTTCCACACATGACTAACGATCTTTGTAACACCCTAGTTCATTTATACCAGTTCTATTTCGAGTATTTCTTTATTTATGGTATTTTCCTGATTTATTGTGTTTTGGGTGCGAATAGTGTATTTGCTATCTGTATTTGCATCCGACCCGACCCGCTTGCTGGAAACCCATCTTGATTCATGTTTATGATTTATCCCGGCTAATTATGTGGATCCGTGCACTTTCATTTTTTTATATACTGCATACTGGCATTTTATCTGGCATCTGCATATTTTTTAATATAACATATAAAATCAAGTAAGATATTTTAAAAATATATAGCATGGCCTGCATGATACCCCTAAACCTGTCGTAGTATCCGCGCATCTTGTTCGCGTCATGTTCAGTGAAACGGACTTGTTTGGATAGCTATGTGCACGTGCATGCATCTGTTCTTGGGGGTATGCTTTTTCGTGACCCGGATATTCTGTTTTGATGTTGGTCGACTCGTATATTATCCGTATTTTAAAATAGATTTTTAGACCCGATCCGGACATGTTTTGGACTATTTTTGTATTAGCCAAAATATCAAAATTTACTAATATTATATTTTTAACTGTACGTATAAATTTTTACAATAAAAAAATATTCTTTTAAATTTTAAAGAAATCTTTTAACAGAATTTTCTCTCTTTCTCTCTCTCTCCTTCTCCTCTCGAACGCTCTTTCTCTCTCCTCTCGCACGTGATCCCGGCACCACCTTCCCCTAACGTCACCTCCCTTCTCTTTCTTCTTCTTCTTTTTAAGTCCCTGCCACTTCGTCCACGAGATCCCCACAGAACCCTAACCCTAACTCGCACCTCACCCGTCGCCTGCACCCCGATCTTCTCCTCTCATCCTCCTCGATAACCTTCCCTCCTCCTCACCAACACCCCTAAGCCAACCCCAAGCTCTTCCCCTGCACACCCCGACGAGAAACCCTAGCACCCTACTGCCTCGCCGGAAAACCCACCTGCATCCTCGCCTTCGACGGTTCATTGTCGACGTCACTCCCTCGCCTTTTCCTTTAACCCAGAGCCTAAACCCAAACCTCCCTCTTCTCTTTTTTCTTCTCCTTCTTCTTTTATCTTTCTCTTTCTTGATCTTGTATTTTCCGGTGATCGTCGGAGCCGTGCTCGCCGCCACCGATCCGGGAGACCCATTGGAAGTTTCCAGCCAGCGTGGTTACCTTCTTGCCTTGCCTGTACCTATCCCGTGTGCCGTACGTGCGTTGCGACATTTACCCGACGTCAGACGCTACGTTTACACCCCGTCGTGAGATCCGTTCAGGCAAGTTTATCTTGCTACATGCTACGTATTATATTTTGCATTCATATGAATAAAAATATGACATGTTGATTGCATTGTACACCCATATTAATAGTTTTACTGTTTTCGGATACCCGTATGCATCCATATCATTTATTATATATGTATCTGCATCTACAGATCACATTAATTCATATTACTGTTACATTAGTACCCCATGCTTGATAATGTGCATCCATGTTTTATTGTGTACCCATACCATTAATTATATATATCTAGTTGCATGCCATGCTATATTAATTCATATTACCGTTACATTAGTATCCCATGCTTGATAATGTGCATTCTACATAGTCATAATGTAACCCATGATAGATAATTGTGCATCTATACTTTTACCGTACATCCATACTTTTACCTGATTCAATACTTTCTATATTTTACTGTTGGGCACCCATTTGATACACTGTGCACTACTTGACATGACCTGATACACCACTACTTGACATATTACCTAATCCTGTTTCTAATGCCGACAATCTTGACATGATGTCCCGATGGACATATCCTGTTGTCTGTATAGACAAACATGTACCTGCTTGATCCTGTGTTGGCATTAGCTCCAGATTTATCAATACCTGACTTGAACAAATAACTTGGGGGTAAGGGGAAATCAATGATGAAACCTAACTTGTAACTCAACAGTTTGACGCTTATACTGATTGGTTTTATGGGCTAGGCCAGCCCTGGGATGATGCTGTTGACATCATTCGTTTGTACATGTTACCTGTTTACTGCCTAGCGGCACGTCTCGGATTTAGCCCAAGAATCTTGACCGTGGTCCCGGGCATACACGGGATACTATTGAGTTACATCGACAATTCATTAAATTGATTTCACAGACTTGAGAGTGGTTAACCCAGTAGTTTAGTTCAGGTTACTCACCGCACGTCACATGCGCTTATACCCTTCACTGTTCCTTATTCGTGTTACTGTTATACTCATTACTATTCATACTCATGCCTGCATATCTTGTCACCTCCTGATTATATTTTATTGTTTGATATTATGACGCACTGATGTCTGGGTTTTGCATGGCCCAGATCCTCTATCTTTATCGCAGGCTGACCAGAAGTATTTTAGCCGACAGGCCGAGCAATGAGGATCCTGTTAGTATTTTAGTTTAGTTTTCTTTCAGCATTTTCTTTTCCTGATGTGAGCCCGTATTTGGGACGTACTTTCCAGATTGGTATTGTTTATTGGATTTATTGCTTCCGCATATTATTTCTTGACTCGTATATTCTGGCATATGTACATGTACTAGATAGTTTATTTTATTTTCCTGTTCTTGATATCTCCTAGACAGCCGTAATGTGACTGTGGAGGGACGTTTTCTAGCCACAAGTAGCATGGTTGACTCTGTCACGTGCCGATCTTAGCGCACTCTGGGAAGCGGGGCGTGACAATCTTCATCCCATACTTTCTAAGTTAATCTTAGTCTCAAATATGACTAACGATTCTTAGATGATCTACCATGATCTTTTCCCTCAAATATGGGATTTGGTTCAAGGCTACATGTTCATATCAGAAAACTGCATTTTAATATCTCTCATTCATTATCAATTTTGTTATATATCGGTACTACTAATCAGTGTCTTCTCAGTAATTACAGATTAAAGGTATTCGTGATAAAATACTGGAAACACACTCAATATCATGGATATAGCGTTTGGGAACCGACACTGCAATCAGAACAGAAAACCGACCGATATTCAAAGAGCTCTTTTGCAATAAACATGTGTACACAATTTTGGTCCGACATAATACAAGTGTGCACATGCTCTTTTGATCCTTGGACCATGGTGGGGCTGCCTTGGCATATGTGGGAATCATGACTTGTGCAAGTGGGCACATATGGTTTGGTGTCATGAGTTAAAGCTAAAAGTTGTGATGTGATATATACCTCATTTTCCCTCCATTTCTACTGAGTACAAACCAGGTTTATTTAGAGAAAATAAACAATACCAATAGACTTGTTGAGTGCTCGAGTTCACCATGCCAAGACGAGCCTCATTGCTTGGATCCTGACCGGCGACAAGCCCCAAACGGATGGCATCACCGGGCCCCCTATCTCCATTTCCCCCCAATTTTCTTCTGACACTTTATTGGCATCACATTATCCCATCTATATTGTTTGTTTATTCTATTTTAATGCCTATAAATACTAGAACAGATTAGAGCAAAGGGATGTGTAATATATACCATTTTCATTTTCTTTTGTTTTTGGTTTAGGCTTGAGAGTTGTGTGGGCTTTAACTTGGTTTCTTCTTCTTCTTCCCTCTTGAAGCTTTCTTTTAAGAGCTTCATTATGGAGGTTGAACAACTTACCAATATCTTGTATCTCAACTACACCAAGTGTTAAATAATATTGCTTTTGTTTTGTTTCTTTAATTCTTTTTCTTACTTACTTTCTTTTGCTATCATTATGTATAACTAATTTTCTTTGGTTGTGGTTATAGTGAGGATGTGAGATGAAAGGCCTTGCCTTCCTCCTCCTCTTGTTCATGTTTAATGTGCTTATTAATGTGATTCTAACTTAAACATTGTTTATGTATTTATGTGATATGGTATTTTGAAACAATGGTTACTTTGTAATCTCTTCATATACCATATTCACTCCCTTTCCCCATTTCACAATGTTTAAGTTAAAATCAATTTGGTGTTAAGTTTGCTAAGTTTAGATATGGTATTTTGTGACCAAGTGCTTGAAAAACCCTCGGTTTTCATATACCCTATACCATCTCAAACACTTAGCAAAGTTAATACTAAAACTAATTGCTCTCGCTCGCTAATTTGTGTTTTTGATATTTTTGTATGCTTGCTAACCCTTGTACTTAGTGTTGATACCTCAATCTTGGGCATACAAATGGTAAGTGAATAATACGGACTAGTTTCGTGTTTTGAGTCGAGATCCGAGAACTTGATGATTTGTGCTTTGCAACCGCTTTGTCAAGTCATGCTTCACTTCGGGATCGACACAAGGATGGACAACTCATGACCAAAGGAGCATCGAGGGAATCGTCGCGATTCAACCATCCGAACCAAAGCCACAGCCATTTCCTTCTTAACTTGTTTTCTTTGTTTTCGTGTTTTATATTTTTTGTGACAACCAAACCATTCGTTATTTTTTCTTGAACCTTAAAAAACAAAACCTAATACACAATTCCCTTCGGATCGACCCGTACTTGCCGGCTCGCTACAATGCGCCGTGCACTTGCGGTTTATACATTTTAAAACGAGACCGAGCTCGCGTGCGTATCTATTTCCTTAAAACGATTCCATTTTCAAAACATACGCATTTGCGTGCGTGGGTAAAGTCCCGACAAGTTTTTGGCGCCGTTGACGGGTGGTTGGTAATTATTAGGAATTGTTATTTCCGGTTCTTACTAACTCACTAATTATTAACTTAATATTTTTCAAAACTAACATAACCAACAAATTCTAACATTTTGTTCTCTGTCTTTACAACCCGCTAACACCCTGAAATTTATTTTAAAAATCAAAGTATATCATAAAAACACTTAACTAGCCTAGAGAACCCACCAAAAATTCGAGCATCCAACTCCTAAAACAGACCGGCGACATTGCTAAAATATCCGGCGCCGCCGGGTCTAAGGTGATGTTTTAGGATTTTTTTTCTTTTTTTGTGTCTCGAGTAGCTTGTTAGTATTCTAGTGGTATTGTTTAATTTTTATATTTATAATTTTGTGTATGCAGGAATTGGGACAGATATATCGCTTTTGGCACTAAATATCGTATTTTCAGACATTTTCAAGTTTTAACGGAATTACGACCAGCGATCGTGCGGAGCAAGCTTCAAATTCCAGTGCATGACGTTAGTGAAGTATAGTGCCAAACATCCAGGTAGTTTGACCCATGCAAGCGAACATTCAAATACTCGTAATCACTTCAAAGGGGTTTCTAAACCCAAAACCGCATTGGTACGTAATTTTCTAACACCTTCGCTTAAATCCGACGCATTCCAATATTCTATCTTCTGCAGGATTCTTCGCGCAACCTTACTACCAATTGCACAGAGAACTAACCCGTATTTGTTGCAGCGCTTAAGCTTAAACAGAAAAAGAATTGCTTGATTGATTGATTTCTTAAATTCTTCTATTGAATTGCGCATTTGCATCTTAATACGGATATTAAGGGCACGAAACCAAAAAAGACACGGTAAAGGATTTCATCACCTTTCTCCGTAGCCCACAAATCACACAACTGCATTCTTGCATACCCACAGTAATTTAAAATCAACTAGAACTTTAACTTTAAGGACTTCGCGCTCATTAGGAGAAGTTAACTGGGTTAAGAACACTGCTTAACGGTATATTATTCATAGGATGTCTAGGCAAGTGTTCACGAGAAAGGGTTATTCTAATTAAGGAACTTCGTGAAAGCGTTGGATAACATCTCCTTATCTCCGCACTTACCTGGCTTTGTGATCTGTATATCTTGAGCCCGTTTCTCGATACAGTTTTATTTCGGCAATCAGGTTCTTGAGCAGGTTTAGTTGACTTAGCATAACATAGACTGCTAGGGGTGTGATATTCTTGGTTTTTATGATTTTTTTGAATTCTCGTTGATATGGGTGATACACAATTCAATTCAATTTTTCACGATTCTTATTCCTTTGTTTATACTCAGTCCCAATTCTTTTGTTCAAATTGCCACGATTCTTCCTACATTCATGAAAACTATCCTTTTATAAGAGGTGACCAATCTTCCCAGAGTTTTGATAATGGTCACCTAGCTAACACTCTTGAACCCATTCCCACTTCAAACCTATATCAAATGATTGAAAATTTAGAGAAAGAGGTCGACAGGGTAACAGCTTTAGCATCACCACCATCACAACCCTCCTTTCCTGAAACAACTGACCCATCATTAGGGAATGATAGTGAGATGGATGCTAGGTTGACCGCTTTAGAGAAGAGTATTGAAATGATGATTGCGGTCGAGAATTAAACAGCTGCGACGCTAGCCCTATTTATACAGCAGTCTGAGCAATTGTTTCACGCTCAAGCTTAATTTTTGGCTAGAATCGAAGAGCATGTAGCTGTAAGGATTCTAGAGAGTGAACACAGTCAATTAGAACCACATAGTGCCAATATCTGTCATCTAGGAAGTCACCCGAGTGAGATAAACGATCAAATGAATTTTGATGATTTCATAGATAATGATACGAATGAATTGACTAAGTGTTATCAGGACACACAGGAAAACCCTCTAATGCAGTCCATCACTAACCTTCAGGTACCCACTGAACCTCCAGTCACTTATGATTTTGAGATTGAATTAACTGAAGAAGAAATTCATGAACCGACTGATTTTTGCGCTACGATTTTAAAGAAGAGAGTTTGTGAATTTGACGGGTATGGTTGGGATAAATTATTAGAGAAAATTAATGATCAGGAACCCACAATTTTTGTATCACCAGTTGATATTTTTTCGAAAGAAACGTTAGTATGGGAACCTACTTTTTTAGATGATATGTACCTACCCATTGGTGAATATGATGAGGGAGAAATAGTGTTGGGAAAGTTAGGGGGCTGTAATAATGAGAATAGAATTGTGCAAGATTATAGGGATGAAAGTAGCCTTGATAAATATTCTTTCATGCAAAGTTTTGAGGAATTATTTACGGTTGAACTTGATATTCTAGATGAGTTTGAGTCAGGATCAATTTGGGAACATCCCATGAACCTTTCCTTTTCCAAACTTTTTACGAATGAACTCCAGTTTTTAAACGGACTTGACTCCGGAACTAAAAATTCAGTTCATTCGGGCAACAATTCTTTTACCTCTTCAAAACTTCATCTTCACCTTCAATGTCTTCCGATCCCTACTTACACGTACTCATGCCCTTCACTAACAACTAACACATTCTTTTTTTATTTTTATTTTTATTTTTATATACATATTCTTTTACCAGCCCTTGCATTATTTCGATAAATTTTTTGAATGTCTGGTATTAATTTCTGAACTAACACTGTCTTTTAACTTGTTAATGCTGTAATTAATCTTAGTTTTTTTTTGAAAATAAGATCTCACCCGTTTGAGAGTGGGTGCTGAATTTTTGGGGATAGCACATTGATTAAACTTCTGGTTTGAGTAAATATGTAAAAAGTGGGTTTCCTTTTTTGATGGGGTTTTTTGTAAAATTTCCTTTATTAACAGCACACATCAGACCCGGCCTTTACCATTTATTCAAACAACTTCATCTCTCTTCTCCTCTCTCCCCAAAACATTCGCCTAAACCCTAGATCTACCCCACCTGATCCGTCCGGCGAAACGATCAATAAATCCGGCGCCGCCGGTCTTGTCGCTTCCAATCGTCGATTGCCTTTGCCATCTCTATAAGATTTTTTCTCCCACCATCTTCTGCGTTGTTTAAATTTTCAGAAAATTTCACCAACCCATAGATCATGGCTCCCTTTGAATTAGAGAAAATTTTTGTCGATGTGTTCATCCACGAGGTGTTTGGGAGTTATTTTCATGATGCTATTCGACAGTTGGGTTGGGAGTTTTTGCTGTATGGGGATGAGAAGTTGTGTGCTTGTGAGCAATTGGTAGATGAGTTCTATGATGCTCTACATGGGGGTGAAATACTCCAGGACCATATTTGTTTTCACTTTCAGGGTAGAAGGAGGGTATTCTCAGCAGATACGATTCAAATGTCACCAACATCCCTACCCGACCTGATTTCCAGAGACCATTAGAACTTGCCCGGTATAGGACGATCATGGGGTCACGATGTGAGTTATGAGATGCTGGGCTAAATGCCCAGCAGATTTACCGAAATTTCTATACGGCTTGCCGCTGGGCTTACCGTAATGTCAGGGGGACCATTTGAGTTTCCTCGTTTCCAGCGATTGTGGGGCATATTTTCCACTGTTTGATGACCAAAGACCATCAGTTTTGCATGGAAAGCATGCTATTTAACACAATCAAGGAGGGTGTCGCGGCGCATAAATCGTTACTTCCCATCCTCATCACCCAGATTTGTCGCTACCATATGGAGGAGGAAGATTTTGCGGCCTGCATCACTATGTACGACACCTTCTCGGTCGAGATTGAGAGGATCTCACCGGGTTATACTGACAGCAGGAGTGAGCAGCAGATCTGGTTACCCACTGACTCCAGCGAGCATGCGGCACCACATGCTTCCTCTGAGATTTACTTAGGAGAGGATGTTCCGACTGATCCATACGAGCTACACAGAATGGAGGTCCGTGGCATCAAGACTTTGATCCGGCAAAATAAAGAGATAAAACAATAACTGAGCCAGATCTTAGCGAATCAGGATGAAGCAAACGGGATCAGTAAGAACAAGGAGAAGGGTAAGGCCAAACGACGATGAGGACATCGTCAACTTCAGTTTGGGGGTAAATCCTGAGTTTGGGTGCATCTTGTATCAGCAAATAGTTTTGCATGTGCATATTTCCTGCATTTCAGCACTTTATATTATGTATTTTTTTTATTGTTTTGCATGTAGTTGCATTTCATATATGCTTTTGTATTGCATTCTGTGTTTATATTTGTTTACCGCCGGAAACTGGGAAGACAAACGTCTTGCTTGAATTTGAGGGGGGGCAGATGCTATTTGGTTTTATCTGTCTACCTCTCCGAAGATGCCAAGTTAATTTATGGCACCATGTATCGAAAATTTAAACAGATGCGGCCATTGTAGCAGATTTCGTCAGATTCCCCCTCATTGTAAGGGTTTTTTTTATTGTGGGGACGCTCTTCCCTGCAGGCGCAAGCCCATACAGTTAATTACGTTACCGCGTAGCGATAACCACTTTCTCCTGCTCTAGATGTTCACTTCATGTCGTGTGTATTTGTTTTATTTTTGGTTGCCCGTTGATTGTATACGGAGACTAATTTGTGTTGTCGCCCGTAGGACGGGGATTAGTCCAAATCCGTATATTCTTAGATTTGGGTTTGGGTTGATTTAAGGATCGTTGATCTCATTTGATATTAAGATCAAATTAAATGGTTGTTGAGGATACGCTAGTCTAATTTTAGACTAAGATCTACTCAACAGGATTTGGGATCATTCAGACCCAGCAAAAGAGCATTTTGGCTCTATTACCTTAGTTTAAGGACGTTTTCGGTCCATAGCTAGTTTAATGACGTTGCAGTCCGTTATTAGTTTAAGGACGTTTTCGGTCCATAGATCACCATATTTTGTGTGAAGGTTTAGTTTAAGGACGTTGCGGTCCACAGCTAGTTTAAGGACATTGTGGTCCATAGATCACCATTTGGTGGTGAGGTCGTAGTTTAAGGACGTTGCGGTCCATAGCTAGTTTAAGGACGTTGCGGTCTATTGGGTTTAAGGATATCATAGTCCATAGAGTTTAGTTTAGGGACGTTGTGGTCCATTGGGTTTAAGGACATCATAGTCCATAGAGTTTAGTTTAGAGACGTTGCGGTCCATTGGGTTTAAGGACATCATACAAGGACATCATAGTCCACAGAGTTTAGTTTAGGGACGTTGCGGTCCATTAGGTTTAATGACATCATAGTCCATAGAGTTTAGTTTAGGGACATTGCGGTCCATTGGGTTTAAGGACATCATAGTCCATGTTTAAGGACATCATAGTCCATAGAGTTTAGTTTAGGGACATTGCAGTCCATTGGGTTTAAGGACATCATAGTCCATGTTTAAGGACATCATAGTCCATGTTGTTTTGGCTCAATAGTTTGGGGGTGCGCCCAGAATTATTGGTTATTAGGACCCTCCACCTCTTTGAAGACGTTGAAGAATTACAACGACATGTATCAGAGGTGTGGAGAGATGTACTCTTGAACCAAATTCCAGATTGAAGGGAGATGTGGGATGAACGCCATTTTAGATGCCATATGTCAGGAGAACATTAGTCATCTTTGGGATTAGGATTGGTTTTGGGAGACCTGAGCATAGGGGCTCGGTTGATTGGTGACTAAAAAGGTCTTGGCCTTGGGAGACTTGGCTAATTTATGTTAAAGTTGATTTCCCCTAGTTACCCCACAGTGCTAAGCACTGAATCAGTGTTAAACACCAAACTTTGGAGGCGTTCACGTGTGAACACATGAGGGGCCCCAAAGTGGGCGCTGTTCCTTGAGTTTATTCCCTCTTTTATATATAAAAGTGCTGAGCACTTGGCTCACGTGTAAGCACGTGAGGCTCTTGAGATGGGAACTGTTCTCTGGATTTTATTCCTCTTTCATTTATAAGTGCTAAGCACTTGGTTCATCAAACGGTCACGTGCGGACACGTAAAGCGCCTTCAGAATGTGAGCGATGTCTTTGGAATTTCCCCCTTTTTTATATACAACAATTCGAAGGTCATGTGGGAACACGTGAGGCGCCCTAAAATTGAAACTGTCTTTAGGTTTATTCCTTTTTTCATGTAATTGCTGAGCGCTCGCTTTAAAGGGTCATGTGGGAGCACGTGATTCAGTCTCAGTCATTTTTTTTGTTCATCAGAGATGCTCACGTGGGAACACATGAGCTTTATTATGTAACGTTGAACGCTAATGAATCACCAGGCTGTTCTTCTATGGTTTTGAGGGATCAAGTTCTCCTTTTGTTCTTTGCAGGGATTAAATTCTTTTTAAATGGTTAAACCCTAGTTTCAGAGGAATTAAATTCCCATATGTTTTGTAAGAGTTAGACGCTTTTGGATTCAGTTCTTTCCCCTAGATTTTGAATCTGCATGACAGAATCTCCCCGATGAGAATTAAATTCTCAACTTGTGGGAAGATCTGCTTCTGCGGATCTTAACCAGAGGAAGAACTAAGTTCTTTGAGAAGTGTTAAACTCTTGGTTTGAGAATTAAATTCTCTTTTTCTGGAAGCTTTTGGGAGGGGTTCCTCTTCTTTAGAGAATTAAATTATCTCTCTATTTTTCTTCCCCTCTCCCTCTGTGTGTTTTTTCTTCTTCTCTCCTTGCTCCTATTTATATGAGCAGAAAAAGAATCAATTTGTTAAGGGAATCCCTCATTGAGAGATCATGATTGATTTCATGATCTTTTAGATCAATCGGTGAATTTTATTTACCGTTGGATTTTTAATCTAAAGGCTTTCTGTTTAACAGAGAACATTTCTTGTTTGTTTAACAAGATTATGAATATCTTGTTAGTTTTAAAAAGATTAGAATTTTATTCTATCATATTTTTTTAGTTTAACAATATCAGAAATATATTTTCTTAATATAGAATTTAATTCTATCATATAGATATCTTATTAGTTTAATAAGATTAGAATTTTATTCTAACATAGAATTCTGATCACTTGAATATCTTGTTAATTTAACAAGATTAGGAAAATATTTTCCTATGATAGAAATTTATTCTACCAGATGATCACCGTTGGATCTTTGATCCAAAAGTCCTCTTTTTAACAGAGAAGATCTTTTTAGTTTGAGAAAGATCAGGAAAATATTTTCCAAAATAGAATTTAATTCTAGAATTTGATAGGAGCATTTTAAATTGGGGCGCTCACATGCTTTGCATGTGAGAGGCAAGAGAACTCATGTGTTTAACACGTGACCCATGCTGTGGGTTTTAGCCTGTTTATGTTCAGTGCTCATATGCTTTGCATATGAGCGCTCACGTGTTTTACACGTGAGGCTTGTGTGGCCATTGGTGATTTATGTTCAGCGCTTATATACTTTGTATATGAGCGCCCACGTGTTTTACACGTGAGGCCTGTTTGGCCTTTTAAGTTTATTTTATTCAGCGCTCATACGCTTTGAATATGAGCGCTCACGTGTTTTACACGTGAGGTATGTTTGGCC
Organism: Agapanthus africanus; assembly: GCA_030015575.1. Lineage (NCBI taxonomy): Eukaryota > Viridiplantae > Streptophyta > Magnoliopsida > Asparagales > Amaryllidaceae > Agapanthus > Agapanthus africanus. Next base: position 71,189,208 of record CM057337.1, on the reverse strand, counting down.
ATTAATTGTTTTATTCTCAGCACCCATATGTTTTGTATATGAGCGTCTGCGTGTTTAACATGTGAGGCCAAATTTTGAGGACTCCCCCCTTTTTTTATAAGGGAACAAGTAGCTCTTGGCCGAAAATTTTGGCGGGAACAAATGCCCCCCACTACTTTGCCCACATATGTATGTACGTGGGTGAAGTAGTGCAAAGTAATGTGTGACCGTAGAATTGAGGGCTTAGGGGACAGGTTTGGAGTCCTTGTAGTCTAAGACTATCCAGCTTTATAAACCGTGAGGGTCTCATAAAGAATTTTCTCCCTACGAGTCGTGAGGATCACATATGTGTATTTTCTTCTTAGGAATCGTGAGGATTCCTAAGTGTGTATTTTCACTTGAGAGTCGTAAGGATCTCACAAGATATTTTTTCCCCCTTACAAGTCGAGAGGACTCGTAAGTAGTCGTTTCCCTCCTTGTCGAGATTCGACTTTGGAGAGTGTGGTCCGTGAATAGTATGCAATGGCCCATCTTGGACCGACTTGCAGGGCCCCAATGCTTAGGAAACAGGTCCTTATCCCCATTACCTAAGACTTTCCTCTATGAGTTGAGACGAATCGAGGGATTATTGGTTGACTTGATTCCGAGACGGAGCATTGCTCCGACGGGGAGGTCATTTGTTGACTTTTTTCCGAGACGGAGCATTGCTCCGACGGGGAGGTCATTGGGTGACTTGTTTCTGAGTCGAAGCATTGCTCTGACAGGAAGGTCTTTGGGTGACTTGTTTCCGAGTCGAAGCATTACTCCGACGGGGATGTCATTGGTTGACTTGTTTCTGAGTCGAAGCATTGCTCCGACGGGGAGGTCATTGGGTGACTTGTTTCCGAGTCGAAGCATTGCTCCGACGGGGAGGTCATTAGTTGAATTGTTTCCGAGTCGAAGTATTGCTCTGATGGGGTGGTCATTGGGTGACTTGTTTCCGAGTCGAAGCATTGCTCCGATGGGGAGGTCATTGGGTGACTTGTTTCCGATTCGAAGCATTGCTCCGACAGGAAGGTCATTGGGTGACTTGTTTCCGAGTCATCGAAGCATTGCTCCGACGGGGAGGTCATTGGTTGACTTGTTTCCGAGTCGAAGTATTGCTCCGACGGGGAGGTCATTGGGTGACTCTAGGTTGTCTGTGAATCGTAGAATCTTGGAACTGGGGAATTTGCTGTGGCTCCGATTGGTGACGTCGCGCCCTTATCCTGCTGGAATGGGGAGGAACGCCGTTGTTGGTCTCCAGGCTGTAGATGTGGCCATCGAGATTTGGAACTAGGGACTTTGCCATGGCTCCGCTTCATTGCGACTCTGAGGCCGGTTGTTGACATCAAGTCTGCATCCGGTTGGAGTGAGAAGAAATGCCGTTGTTGATCTTTAGCTGTAGATGTGGTCTCGAGATCTGACTTCCCTTTGACGCAGCCCGGTAGGGAAATGTAGTTCCCTTTTTTCTTATGCCCATGGATTGTATACAGGGATCACTATGGACTTACCTTCAGGGCAAAAGTTTCATCCTTTTTTTGTTTTTCTTTTCGCGATACTCTATTATTTCAGCTTTTTATATCGCGAAAGTCGCGATTGCCCAATCATTTCGGTTATTTTTCACGGTGCCCAATCATTTTGGATGTTTTTCTTTTTCTTTACTCGCTGCTTTTTATTGCGAGTTGTCCTATCATTTCGGCTATTTTTTCTTTTTACTCGCTGCTTTTTATTGCGAGTTACCCGATCATTTCGGCTGTATATATTTTTTTGTATTTTTGGCTCGCTGATTTTGTTGCGAGTATGGACCTGAGATCCGATACCAATTTTAGCATCAGTATCGCTGCGACTGGAAAAAAGCCAGGAGTGAATCATCACTTTCCGTGAAAGGACTTGTAATTTGTTACCGATTTAGGCATCAACATCGCTACAACTGGGATATTGCCAGGAGCGAATCATCATTTGCCTTTGCCGATTCGAGCAAAGATGGCTTAGCAAACAGGGTTAGGATCCTGTCGACTAAGGATTTTGACTTCATGAGCCGTAAGGGTCTCATAAAGGTGTTTCTCCCTACGAGTCGTGAGGATCTCGCAGGTGCATTTTCTCCTTAGGAATCGTGAGGATTCTTAAGTGCGTGTTCTCTCATAAGTTGTAAGGATTTTATAAGAGTGTTTTCTCCTTATAAGTCGAGAGGACTTATAAGTGTCGTTCACCACATGAGGACATTTCGCGTGTTAGTAGGACTCGGTAAGGAAAATGTTTATTTGTGCCCGTGGATTGTATACAAGGGTCAATATTGAACCGTTTATAGGGCGGTTTGGGGGATATGATGGCTTAAGAACAGGTTTAGGTCCCTGTATCTTAAGACTTTTGAATCCTGTGAGCCGTGAAGGTCTCGCAGGTGGCATTCTCCTCACGAGTCGTGAGGATCTCGTAAGTGTAATTTCTGCTTAGGAATCATGGGGATCCCTAAGTGTGTTGCTCCCTTGTGAGTCGTAAGGATCTCACACAGGTATTTTCTACTTACAAGGTCGAGAGGACCTTGCAGGTGTCTTTATTTTAACGAGATTGCGCCCTTTCGGGTTTTCACAAACTTGCCGGTAGTCCTGCTGTTTTTACTCACGGCGCCCTTTCCGGTTTTCATCCTGTTAGTTATGTATATGTCCTAGAGGCCATTATTATACATATGATGTATATTATAGTGGATGCTTGGATATATATAGAGAGGACTTTCTTGCCCAATATGATAGTATGCTATCTGGTTTCACTTTGTCTTAACATGTTGACTTGTATTGGTTTACTGTCTTACTCTCACATGTTGATAAAGCCCTTGGAATATGTACTTGACTACTAGGACTATGATGAGATCATACTAGTGGGACCAGGGTAGTCAACGAGTACATCCTATAACTGTTCCTAGTCGAGGGTGTATCGAGACAAGGCATCGATACACCAGAGTAGACTAGCGTATATGCATCTTGACCCATATGATGGGCGATGGATGATCCCATATCTATTGGTATTTGACATCAAAGATGATGTACGGGTGCTCAGTGGGGACTGGGTACACTGAACGGACTCGCCGAGAACTCCTAGATGGATTTATACCTATCGTCAGATAGCAGTTCTCTGGTGACACTGGCACAGGTTAGTCTGTAGACCCGAGATCGTCATAGTCTTGTGTGATTCCCACTGTGTTTTGATTTCCACCTTACCACGTCCAAGAGGGCGTGAAAAACGGTGGCTTTTGGGTACAGTCCTGAATCACATGGAGGCAATGAGCGATAGGAGGGGTTTCGTTTCTTCCGGTATTAGGAGTTGATGTTGTGCTGTGTTCGATTGGCTATAACTGGAAGTCCTTGGCCAGGGCTGATATGGAGTGCTACTGGTAAGTGGTATCTGTAGTTTCTCGACCTGTTATGAGCGTTACATTGGCACGACTTATCGGTTACTGGGGTCTGACGTTTACCACCCCTAGACTGGATATGCGACATATCAGACGAAGGGGCCGGACTGTACGGGAGTGTTACTGATTGGATTCACAGGAGAATGTACAGGCTTACTTGTTGATCTTCTGATCACTCAATACCTGGGTGGCTGTTACGTTTAGCTGACCGCTTGCAGTTTGTGGGTATTTGATATGATCATCACCTGCTGCCGGCGTATTGACAATTCTTTAGAGTCCTACATAGAGGTTTCCTGGCTCAGGCAAAACGGAGTAGTAGGAGCATATATGTGATATGTACGGGACCGAGACTAATACGATATAAGATACCGTATTCTATTCTCGCGATATGTGATATCGGCCGGGTATATGTGATATAGCCGGGTCATCGGATCAAGTGTTGATTCGATGAAATAGTACTTGTTATATTAGCCGGTTGTATGTAATATAGCCGGGTTATCGGATCAAGTGTTGATTCGATAATTTAATGGATAATTATATATGAGATATATTACGTTACATTAACTAATATAAGCTCACTTTATTGATTCTTTTTCTCACTGGGACAATACATTGATATATATGCGATATATGTTAATTGTATTATTTTCTTTTGTTACAAAATATATTGTATATGTGATATATAATATTGTAACATGTTAGGGTTACAAATGTAACATGGTTTTAGAGTTTAAACCTAGTTAGGGTTTGGATTAGGGTTAAGCTTTGGATGGGCTTTCATGAAGCTTCATGAAGGTTTGACTTTTGTCTCATCCTTTGATATTTTGTGAAGATATTTGTTAACCCAACCCAAACCCTTAACGTATGGTTTATTCTCTACAAAGGTTAAGCCTTTCATTCTTAACCCATGGTTGCAATTGTAACCACAACAATAATTCATTATTCATCACAATAACTTTTGCTTCTTCTTCTTCTTGCTTCTTAAAGAAAAGCTTCACTTGCTTTTTCATTTGTGATGATAAATGGTGAGAAATTGAAAACAAAATAGAGCAATATTCCTACTTCATCATCCTCATCTATTCTAGCCACTTAGATTAGGGCGTTCACTTCTCTAATTACTACATTAGTGAAGTGTAAGCTTGGATTAGAGATTTTTCAAGGTAGATCATCTTAGATCAAGAAGACTTCAAGCAAGATACATCATTCACTTCTTGGAGCCTCACGAGAGTCGGAGTTCTTGATGATCGCAGCGAAAGTACCTCAACACGGAGCTTATGAAGCGAAGGAACGGACTACAAAGGTTGTAATTCCAAACTCTTAGAACTAAAATTGTTTTCTTCGATGTTTTGTTTGATTCTCTAGTTAAAGATCTTGTGATTGGATTATCTAGAATGGCAAAAATTTAAACTTGGCATGTGTGATGCCTCCCAAAACCTTGTTGCCGTTGTAGGTATCCCAGTACATCCGTGCCCTTTTCGCTTGTGGACGTACCCGTTTTTTGGCACGTTAGCCTGAGAATGCTTCGGTCCGCAGCTGTTTAAGGACGGTTCGGTCCGTAGCTAGTTTAAGGACATTACGGTACATAGTTAGTTTAGGGACGTTTCGGTCCGCAGCTTGTTTAAGGACATTATGGTCCATAGTTAGTTTAAGGACATTACGGTCTATTATTAGTTTAGGGACGTTTCGGTCCATAATTAGTTTAAGGACGTCATTGTCCATAGAGTTTAGTTTAGGGACGTTGCAGTCCATAGCTAGTTTAAGGACGTTGCGGACCATAGGAGTTTTGATGCGAGATTTCGCCGGATACTACTGATAGAGTTTGGACTCGGGAAGATAACGAGCGGACATAGGCATCATCATCTATCATTGACCTGGGCCATGACTCGTCAGGCGTAGTATTTTTTTAGGAATCGGCCGTTTATTGGCCGGAAGGGTCTTTCTCCATGCATATCCATGAGCAATTAAGCCCTACCTTGGTAGATCTTGTCTATGATATATGGGCCTTCATAGTTTGGCTCGAATTTCCCCCATTTGGCATGACTGGGGATCATAGGTCTTTTGACAACTAGCACGAGTTCGCCTTGGCGGAATATTCTTGGCCTAGTCAATTTTTTGTATGAGCGTGTCATCCTTGCTTTGTAAGCTTCTAGGTTTTTCTGTGCCATGAGACGGGTTTCATCGAGGGCGTCTAGCTCTTCAAACCGAAGATGAACATTCTCTTCGTCTGTTAGCTCGTAATGAACCACTACTCGTAGAGAGGGTAGCTCTATCTCGAGGGGGAGTATCGCTTTTGTGCCGAATACCAATGCATATGGCGTTGTATTCGTAGCCGTCTTAAACGTAGTTCGATACGCCCAGAGAGGTTCATGCAGTCTCCCGTGCCAGTCCTTTTTATTTTTGGACGCCGTCTTCTTTATGATCTTTGTCAATATTTTGTTGAAAGCCTTAGCTAGACCGTTAGCTTGGGGATTATAGACCGAAGAGTATCTCCAGTCTATGTTATGCTGCTGTGCGAAGCGGCTGATTCTGTGACTTCTGTAGTCCGGCCTGTTATCGGAGATAATCCGTTGCGGAGTGCCGAACCGATAGATGGCGTGTGTCTTGAAGAAATGGAGGATGTTTTCCGTCTTCACTTCTCTTAGCGGTATGGCTTCTACCCACTTAGAGAAGTAATCAGTTGTTGCCAATATGAACCGATGTCCTTTAGATGACGCTGGTTCGATGAGCCCAATTATGTCTGTTCCCCACATTTCGAACGGCCAGCTAGCCACTGTTGGGTGTAGCGGGTTTGGATGCTGGTGGATGAAGTCTCCATGAATTTAGCATGAGTGGCACTGCTTCGCATATTAGAGGTAGTCCTGAATCATCATGGGCCAATATTAGCCCATTCTTTTGATCTTCAGCTTCATCTTTGGGCCGGCTTGATGATAACCGTAGAGTCCGTCGTGAGTTTCTTGGACGACTCTCCTGGCTTTTTCTGGTCGTAGGCATCTCAGCCACAGAGAGTCGAACGATCTCTTATATAAAGTATCATTGAAGAAGGCGAAAGACAGAGCTCGTTTCATCAGCTGATGTCTTGAGGATACATCTTCCGGTGTTTGACGGGATTTGAAGTAGTCTATAAAGAGTTCTCTCCAATCCTTAGCCTTTCCTTGGTCCTCTATTTGTAGGGCTATTTGCTTGGTCGCTTCCTTTTCTTCAGACCACTCCGGAGATATTTCTGCTGGTGCAAGAACCCGACGGCTTCGTACAATGATCCTTACGTCATCGAGGTTTTCGTCAGCCAGTTCTTTAGCGAGTTTGGCTAATGCGACCGTTTTGCTATTTTTTACACGCGGTATGCTTTCCAGGGAGCAGGAGGGAATTTGAGTCAGCAGTTGTTGCACTCTCTCACCTTACTTTACCAACTCTGGTTTGTACGTTTGATAGTCGCCGTTTACTTGACTAACGACCAGCTGGGAGTCTCCGTATATAAGGAGATTTTTGATCCCCATGTCGACAGCGATCTCAAGACCTGCTATCAAAGACTCATATTCTGCTTCATTGTTTGTCCTCGGCTCTGTTAAGGAAAAGGAAAAGCGCATTTTCCCTCCTTATGGAGTCACGAAGATGAAGCCTACCCCAGATTTGATTATAGGGGAGTTGTGCTTTCGCTTCTTCATGGAAGATGCCCCATCGAAGTAGAGTTCTCATCGGGTATCACTCCCTCCTCTCTCCCCGTCGATCGTGTCAAACGCATGCTTGTCTGCCAATTCGCAATTTAGGGGTGAATCGGCAGGTACCGGATGCTCAGCGAGGAAGTCAGCGATGGCCTGGCCTTTCACTGCCTTGAGAGGTCGGTATGTTATCGAGAATGCCATTAAGAGTAGGGCCCATTTAGCGAGCCGTCCCGTTAGTATGGCTCTTGACATCAAATATTTGAGAGGATCCACTTTTGATATGAGATGGACCTCATGCGCCAAAGCATAATTCCGAAGCTTCGTTATAGCGAAGATTAACGCCAGGCAGTGTTTTTCGATAGGGTAGTAGTTGTTTTCTGCCCCTAGAAGGACCCAACTCAAATAGTAGAGAGCTTTCTCCTTTCCCTGGTCGTTCTCCTGTGCCCATAACGCGCCTAAAGAACCTTCAAGGGCTGTTGTGTACAGGATGAGGGGCTTTCCCTTGACCGGAGCGGTCAGTACCAGTGGATTTTGCAGGTATTACTTGATTTCGTCCAATGCGCTTTGGCATTTGCGATCCCAAACAAACGGGGTCCCCTTCTTCATTAGATGGTTATAGGGACGACACTTGCCGGGGAGGTTGACTTGGGGTTTGACACCTGTTTAGGTATCAGTATCGCTACAGCTGGGATAGTGCCAGGAGCGACTCTTCATTTGCCTTGAGAGGACTCGGAATTTGATACCGATTTAGGCATCAGGATCGCTACAACTTGGATAGTGCCAGGAGCGAATCATCATTTGCCCCTGTCGATTTGGACAAAGGAGCATAGTAGATAAGGTTAGGATCCTGTTGACTAAGACTATTGACTTTACGAGCCGTAAGGGTCTCATAAAGGTATTTCTTCCTACGAGTCGTGAGGATCTAGTAGGTGTATGTTCTCCTTAGAAGTCGTGAGGATTTCTAAATGGTGTTTTCTCTTATAAGTCGTAAGGATCTCATAAGAGTGTTTTATCCTTATAAGTCGAGAGGACCTACAAGTGTTATTCACCATATATGGACATTTCTTGCCATTTGTAGAACTTGGCAAAGAAATATTTATTCCTGCCCATAGATTGTATACAAGGGTCAATATGGAACGCCTGTAGGGCAATTTAAGAGATATGACGGCTTAAGAACAGGTCTAGATCCCTATAACTTAAGGCTTTTGAATCCTATGAGCCATGAGGGTCTCATAAGGGGATTCTCCTCACGAGTCGTGAGGATCTCGTAAGTGAATTTAATGAGGTTGCACCCTTCCGGGCTTTCACAAACTCGCCGGCAGTCCTGCTGTTTTTACTCACGGCGCCCTTTCGGGTTTTCATCCGTGCCCATCTTGCTTGTGGATGTTGGGTTAACCCAGCACCTCATGAAGGGTTTGGAAGCATCACATGTACCAAAGATGGAATTTTTAGGGTGCTAAGTTAACAAACATGGAATCGTTCCTAGAAAAATTAGGATTTCTAAAACATTACAAGTAACAAAGGCTAGTGTTTTGAGAGTACAACCTTTGTAGCTCCCTACGCTAGACTCTTTGGCCACTTAAGGGTTTGAGGAGGGTTCGCTTGAAGTCTCCTAGTGTCCACGACGATCCACCCGAAGCTTCTAGTCCAAGCTTGCAACTTCACTTTTCAAGAGAAGAAATGAAGATAACACTCTAAACAAGTGGGCTAAACTTGTGTAGAATGATGTTGTGGTGGCTTTTCTCACTTCAAAAACCTAACTTGATGAGTATATTGCTCACTACAAAATTCTAGAGAGCAAATGGTGAAGGAGGAAGAAGATGATGGCTTTTTTTTAACAAGAGTGAAAAAGATAAACTCTTATGTGTAAAAAGAAAAATATATGTATATATATTTTACTCTTATCATCTCAAACCATGGTTAAAAGTTTAAGATATTATTTAATTTGAGTTAAAGCAGTAAGAGAAGGTTAACCCATGGTTAGAAGTAGGTGAGCATGGTTTGGTTAAGGAAGAGTGTAGAAACTAACCATGAATTATCCTTTTCTTTATTTCTTTTGTTTTAATAAAAAATTAAATAATAATCCATATATTTAAACCATGGTGTGAGTCTTATATTGCCACCATTTTCAATGTGTAATCAACCATGAAGGATGATGTATGTATGTATGTATGTATGCACATCCATATGTGCATGAAACTAATAGAAAGAAAGCATACATGCATGCATACATCCATCATGTACAAGAAAAGATTTCAAGTGAGAAAACTAATGGTTAAATGATAAATCAATACTTGATTTATCAATCTGGCCATATCACATATGACCCCACCAAAAGCAAGCCGCCCGATCAATATACGGTATCCTATACGCGCATTTTAATCGGGTCCATGCGCATATCGCATACGCGCACCACAACGTTTCGCCTGGACTAGGTAACTCCTTTGTGGGACTCCAAGACTCGTCAATACGCCGGCAGTGGGTGATGATCATATCAAGCACCCCCAAGCCACAAGCGGTCAGCTAAACGTAACGGCCACCCGGGTATTGAACGATCAGAAGAGAACAAGCAGACCTGCTACAACTCCCGTCGAGCCAACCGGCAACACTACCGTGCAGTCCGGTCTCTTTGTCTGATATGTCGCATATCAAGTCTAGGGGTGGTAAACGTCAGACCCCAATAACTGATAAATCGTGTCGATGTGAGGCTCATAACGGGTCGAGAAACTACTGGTAACACTTACCAGTAAATCTTTAATCAGCCCTGGCCAGGGACTTCCCTGTTACGGCCAATCGAGCAAAGTGCAACATCAACCCCCAATACCGGGAGAGACGAAACCCCTCCTATCGCTCATTGCATCTATTTGACTCGGGACTGTACCCAAAAACCACCGTTTTGCACGCCCTCATGGACGTGGTAAGGTGGAAATCAAAGCACGGTGGGAATCACACAAGACTCTATGACGATCTCGGGTCAACAGACTAACCAGCACCAGTGTCACCAGAGAACTGCCATCTGACGTGAGGTATGATACCAACTGGGAGTTCTCAGCAGGTCCGTCCAGTGTACCCAGTCTCCACTGAGCACCCGTATACCATCTCTGATGTCAAACACCAATGGATATAGGATCATCCATCGCCCATCTCATGGGTCGAGAAGCGTATACGCTAGTCTACACTGGTATATCGATGCCCCATCTCGATACACCCACGACTAGGGACCTTGAAGGATGTACTTATGGACTACCATGTCCCCACTAGTATGATCCTCATCATAGTCCAGGTAGTCAAGTACACATTCTAAGGGCTTTACCAACATGTAACTATAAGACAGTATAAAGAGACTAGTATACATGTTAAGATAAAGAGCAACCAGATAGCATACTATCATATCGAGCAAGAAAGTCATCTCCATATATGTCCAAGCATCCGATATAATATACATCATCTGTACAATACTGGCCTCTAGGACATACATACAACTAATAATCTCCCACTTGCACTAGGGCCAGCTGCTGTAGTATCGCATACCGAGCACCCCGAAGAGTCTCTCAAACTGTGTCTGGGGAATGGCCTTCGTGAGTGGATCCGCTGTGTTATTCTTCGTGTCAACCCTCCTGACCTCGATCTCCCGGCGATCAACTATCTCCCGGATCAGGTGATACCGCCTCAGAATATGCCTGGATCGCTGATGGGACCTAGGTTACTTGGCCAAAGCCACCGCTCCATTGTTATCGCAATACAAAGGTATTGGATGCTCAATGGATGGAACCACTCCAAGTTCAGTAATGAACTTCTTGATCCAGACAGCCTCTTTGGCAGTATCGTTGGCAGCGATGTATTCAGCCTCCATCGTCGAGTCTGCCACGGTTTCCTGCTTGGAACTCTTCCAGCTAACCGACCCTCCGTAAAGGGTAAAGACAAATCCCGACTGCGACTTAGAGTCGTCCTTATCACTCTGAAAGCTCGAATCGGTAAAAGACTCCACTTGGAGTTCTCCGTTACCATATACCAAGAGCATCTCTTTAGTCCTTCGTAAGTACTTGAGAATGCTCTTCACAGCTGTCCAGTGACTCTCTCCAGGATCAGCTTGATACCTACTCACTACACTTAGTGAGTATGCTACATCGGGTCTGGTACATAGCATCGCATACATGATAGAGCCTACAGCTGAACCATAGGGTATCCCTTGCATGCGAGCTCTCTCCAAATCAGTCTTGGGAGACATCTCTTTGGAGAGAGTGACTCCAGAAATTGTGGGTAAGTTTCCACGCTTGGATTCTTCCATACTAAACCTCTTTAGTATGGTGTCAATGTACCTGGATTGGGACAATCCCAATATCCGTTTGGATCTATCTCTATAGATCCTAATTCCCAATATGCAGGAGGCATCACCAAGATCTTTCATCGAGAATCTTTGTGATAAGAAGAGCTTGACCGATTGCAGCATAGGAATGTCATTTCCTATTAAGAGTATGTCGTCCACGTACAATACGAGGAAGACAACCTTACTCTCTGCCACCTTCTTGTAGATATAAGGTCCATCTACGTTTTTGACGAAATCAAACTCTTTGATAACGACGTCAAAGCAGATGTTCCAACTCCGCGATGCTTGCTTTAATTCATAAATGGATTTAAGCAGCTTGCACACCTTCCCGCTGCTCCCACTGTCTACGAAGCCCTCTGGCTGAGTCATGTACACGCACTCTTCTAAATCACCGTTTAGAAAGGCGATCTTAACATCCATTTGCTAGATTTCGTAATCATGATATGCAGCGATGGCAAGCATAATCCGGATGGATTTAAGCATAGCTACTGGAGAAAAGGTTTCGTCATAGTCCACACCTGGTCTTTGACGAAAACCCTTTGCAACAAGTCTAGCTTTGAAAGTCTCCACTTTCCCATCTACACCAAGTTTTTTCTTGAAGATCCACTTGCTCCCAATGGGTTTTACCCCTTCAGGAGCATCTTCCAAAGTCCATACTTTATTGGTGTACATGGATTCCATCTCGGACCGCATAGCATCCAGCCATTTCACTGAGTCCCCACTCGTGATGGCCTGCTCGAAGGTAGTTGGGTCATCATCCTCCATGATGCAATCCTCGCTCCCACCATCCATAAGAAAACCGTAGTATCTCTCAGGTGGGCGAGGAACCCTACTAGATCGGCGGAGTGCCTGGGGTTCATTGGGAACTACGGAATCCTCTGGTTCCACCAGATCTTCTGTTGCAGCTTTTGTAGCTGGAACCTCTTCCAGTTCTACCTCATGACCACTAATCTCTTTTGCAAGAAATTCCTTTTCTAAAAAGGTGGCATGCCGAGAAACAAACACTCTTTGTTCCTCACGGTGGTAGAAGATATACCCTTGTGAATTCTTGGGATATCCTATAAATTTGCATAGAACAGACCGTGCCTCGAGTTTGTACCGATTTTGTCGTTTGACATAGGCTGGACAACCCCATATCTTAACATAGTTGAGACATGGTCTCTTCCCTTTCCATATCTCATATGGAGTGGTAGGCACAGATTTGGTGGGGACCATATTCAATAGATGTATGGTTGTTTCAAGCGCATACCCCCAGAAGGAAATAGGTAACTCAGCTGTGCTCATCATAGAGCGCACCATATCTAATAGGGTGCGGTTCCTCCGTTCTGATACACCGTTGTGCTGTGATGTATATGAAGGAGTCAGCAGAGAGAGAATCCCATTCTCTTTTAGGAAGTCCAGGAATTCACTGCTCAAGTATTCACCTCCTCGATCAGATCGAAGGATTTTAATACTTTTTCCGGTTTGGTTCTCGACTTCTTTTTTATATTCTCTAAATTTCTCAAAAGCTTCAGACTTGTGTCTTATCAAGAACACATGTCCGTATCTTGAGAGATCGTCAGTGAATGTAATGAAGTACGAAGAACCATCCCTGGCATGTGTAGACATGGGACCGCATACATCACTATGTATCAGTCCCAAGAGTTCAGTAACTCTTTCTCCGTGTCCCGTAAACGGAGTTTTGGTCAGCTTGCCTTTGAGACATGACTGGCAAGTGTCATAAGATGAAAATTCGAACGGTTTCAAATATCCATCTTTATGCAACTTTGCTAGTCGTGTCGCATTGATGTGACCCGGTCTATAATGCCACAAGAAGAATTCGTTCAGTTCCGAACTCTTCCTCTTGTGTGTGTTTGTTATGCTCAGAACTGTTGATTGATTTAGAACATAAATGCCATTGCATAACGTGCCTGATCCAACCAACTTTTGGTTACGGAAAATGTTCATAACATTATCCTGTAAAACAAAATTATATCCCTCTTTACTCAACAAAGAAACCGATATAATGTTGCATATCAGGTTCGGCATGTAATAGCATTCGTTCAGAATCAATGTATTACCAGTTGGTAATACAAGGTGATATTCCCCGACGGTCTTAGCTGCAACAATTGCACCATTTCCAACTCTTATGTCTTTATCACCTTCTCCAAGTTCTTTACCTTTCCTAAGCCTATGTAACTGATTACATATATGGGATCCTGACCCAGTATCTAATACCCAGGACGTAGGGCAAATGGAGAAACAGTTCTCTGTAACGAACATACCCGAAGAAAATGCATCAATATGTACTTTCTTCATTCGGGTGGCATGGGAATCCTGGTATTCCCCTATGTCCTGTTCACTCCTATAACTCTTATAAGAAAGAACGGAACCAACATCCCCCAGCACAGTAAAACTTGCGGGTTCGGTCAATACATCCATATTATTATCTTGATTAAGGCATGACATAGTCGCTACCTGGAGAGAGAGAGAAGAAAGCACTTTAGCGTATTCTCTTGTAAGATCAGATTGGTTATTATCTTATCTAATCAGGATGGCTCCCACTGTTTTTATCAAATCTTCCTTCAAACCCTAAAAGGAAAGACTAGCCGGGATTAATTACACCTTACAACTTCGCCGATCTTTCAGCCAGGCCAGTGTCGGTACTTTGAGGGAGGTTCCCCGTGCTTTCGCACGGACCTAATTAAAGTAAATCTCGTTTTCCCAGAGGCGTAACCCCGTTGACACCTTTCTAGACACCTACTTGATCGGCTAATTGTCCTGTGTAAAACTCTCCCAGGAGTAACAATTACTCGCAGTGGGTATCGGGATCCAACTATCTCATAAAAGGTATGCAATCTCATTGCAAATTTCAACACTTGAAATTCCCGATAATATTTTGCCCCTAACGTGCTATGACCTTGACGAAAGCCAACAAACCATAGTGCGCTAGTCAAGTTCAACCCGTACATTTCTTGACTGAATTAAACCCACCCGCACGACCCTTGACGAAAGCCAACAAAGCCGTACGACTACTGTAACAACCCTAATTTTCATATACATTTTTCTGTACAAAATTTTTTAATTTTTTTTTTAATTCATAAAGGAGTATTTTACTCTGAGCACAAGATATATATAATTAATTATTTTATTTTTAAATAATTTCATTTTTAGTGTACATTAAATTGTTTTAAAATTTAAAGTGTACTTTGATATTCAATGCTGCTGATATCATTTTAAGTATCTATTTTTCTACAATAATTACAAGAAGGAGCTTGTAGCTCACTGGTAATACCTTGCACTGCTAAACCAAGCCACCGGATTCAAATCCCATGCCCCACATTATTTTTGTATTTATTTTGTTTTAATTTTTTTTGGAAGTCAACGGTAAAAAGGCCATAACTCCCAAAATATGTACTGGACAACAAAAAGTAAAAATACCAAGTTGTTCCTCAGGAAAACCCCTGGCCATTGGACCCTTGACTCGTCCCGACTCGGCACCGCCGGCCGGCGAATCGGCCGACTCGGTCCGGCCGATCCGGCCGGACTTGGCCGGACGGCCGAGTCACAAACTGAGAAAAGTTGTCTCTTGACTTGGTCAACCCTCTTGAATACTTATTATACCTGGATCGGTTTTGATTTGGCCAATAAATCCCTTTTACTCCTAAGTTTAATGATTTTTAATGAATTTTTAATGTTTTTTATATTTTCTTTTAATATTTTTAATCCAAACCCTAACCCTGGCCTAGCCCTATATAAAGACCCCTATCCTCTACCATTTCACTTCACAACTCTAAGTCTACTCTCTCAAATTCTCGAGAACTCGGTACGAAGAGCAAGAAGCGAAGCGCTGCCGAAATCGACGACGGATTCCGGCGACCGGATCAGAACCTTCACGACGCTTTCGACGAATCGGCAACCACCACATCCCTTAGCTTCCTTAGCTTGTCCAAACCGTAAGTCCCACCTCTTCTATCTCCCTTTTCTTTAAGGTAAAAATACGACTTTTTGGAACCCGACGGAAATCGGACAAACCGATTTCCGATTCGGTTTTTCTATAAATTTCCACTTGTCACCTAATACATATTATCTACCCATATTCATGTTGACTATTAATCACCCATAAACCAATTTAATCAAACTTTTTCACATGAAATGATAACTTGTTTGCAAAACCGTATTCTTTTCATAAAAATACCATGAAGTTCATTTTTCTTAATTTAATTAATTACCTCACTCCTAAATATGTTTATTTTGATCACTAAACTTGTAGAACCCAATTTGAATGAAATTTCACACATAAAATGATAACGTTTTCGAATATCGTATTCTTGCGCGTTAATACCTTCAACTTTAACATGTCATATTTTACCTTTAAACTTCACCAAAACTTAAAATAAGTTTCGAGGTAATGACCTACCTCTACACACACTCAATATAACCCTAATTGATAAATATCAAAATATAGAATACGAAATTACAGGACTTTTCACTAAAATACCCTAATCTTTATAATCTTTATTTACAGCTTTAAGTTGTAAACATTTCTAAATAAAATCTTTTAATAAAATGAAAGCACGATTGGTCATGGACATCGATCGTTTATCTAAACTGTCTTGTGGTGCCTAGGCAAGTGTGTCTAAGGCTAGTGGTTTTTAATTAGGCCCACGACTGTGGTTCCTTCCCACTTACCTGGCACTTACCTGGCCGCAATTGACGGTGAAAAGGCGATTTGAGGATTCTAATGACTCATCGTTTAGATCTTAGAAGTAGGCTAGTTGGCTTAGGAAACCGTAACAACTAAAATACGGAAAACTATACTTTTTGCAAATAAATACCTTATATTTATAAAACCGTTTTCCCAAATGAAAAGTATTTGTTAAACCTAAGCAAAGCGCCGCTACAACCCACTTTTGGGAAACCTGTTAGGGATAGTACGGTTCATCGTGCACCCGCAGGCTAGTAGTGCGAGATTCAGACCTCCGCAAGGAGCATTCGTTCTCGAAAGGTTCAAAATACGATATTTACGGAAAATGAGATTTTTTTTAATAAAATATTTATATAAAATTATTCATGTGTTAATATATATATAATTATCATTTAAACACCTATTTTATCATAATATAAAGTTTCCACATTTTTCTAAAAAAATTACAAGATTAAAAGTTACACTAAAATATCATGAATTTCAGATAAAATAATTAATACTTTTATTAGGATATATTCACTAGAATAACACAAATAAAATACACATTCATTATAACAATAAAGACAATTATTAAATACTTGAGGTGTATTTTGAAAACTATACAAAAGTACTTTTTACAGAAAACCCCCTCAAGTTTTACAAATTACAAAAAGGCCCCTAACTAATATTGGACTTCAAATTATCTTTCTTTTAATCTGACTCGGGTTAGAGTCTGACTATTTCTGACTTGAATACGATTCAAGTCAATCTATATTCTTTTATATTCCAACACAATTTGAATACATGAAACCCTGAATCCAGTTAACAATATATTCTTTTTGACTGAATCAAACCATGGATATTCATCCATTATCCTGATATTCCATTTACCTGATTATACAGTTACAACATGCTTACTGATATCATGGTTTTGGTCAGTCACTCAATTTACATATTCCAATACTACAATACTGTTAAAACACTACGGGGTTTAAGGGGTAGATTGGTACGGAATGTGTTAAAGGTGGCACGAGGTGGTCAGATGAAGACACCTAACATGAATCCTATTACTGTTGTACCGTGGCATAACGGTTCCTTGTACTTTCCTTTTGCCCTGATCTCTAGCATATAGAGATCCCCCTCGTATACACTGGCATCCTTCTGTACCAAGCTACAAACAACAGCGATACACAATGTTCCATAATATTCAACAATATAATACTTTAGAAAATACTGTTACTCTGTCATTCTCATTCTTCTTATTCTTTGGAACTTACCGAGCGACCTGTTCGCTGACGACATTCTATTTCTTTCTTCTTTGAATGTCGTCAGGTGCGTTGGACCAAGCTGAGATCGAGCCCACCGGTGAAGATTTGGAGCAGTTCCAAGAAGACCCAGAGCTCTAGATAATTGTACCTTGTTCTTTCCAGTATTTTTCATTTCTGTTATGCCACTGTTTAAGCATTGCTTTTTCATTCCAGTTGTATTTTCATTTCATGCATTGTACAAAGAATGTTATTAATAAAAGTTGCTGTTATTTCAATATCATTTGTCTCTTGTGATTATTTTATATTGCTTAGCTACGCTTAGCGTATGTACTTCTGAGTACATACGTAGCGGACCTCGTCGCGTCCACTTCGCCGTACACTGGGAAGCGGGGTGTGACAACTACCCTAATCCAGTCGCATCATATGCAGCAGATAAGCAGCATATAGCAACCGCACACTACACCTTGACGAAAGCCAACAAATGTTGCACGAATACTATATACGACTTATCTGAAATGACGAAGGGCTACGACAGGTTTTTCTGAAAACCTATTGCGTAATGAACTTGATATCGTTGTAGAATCTAGTGAATTTTGAAATGGAGTGATTTTGAGGCTTTTATTAGTTTTGCTAAAGAGGTCACTCCCGGTGAAGGGATCTCGGCTCTTTCCTCATCGAATAAGGTGCGGGATATTTCATATATATCACTGTGTAAAGAAAAACTCCAAAAACAATCAAAATTCAAACCGAGTGTTGTAGCATCTGCCAGTTTTGCTAAAGAGGTCACTCCCGGTGAAGGGATCTCGGCTCTTTCCTCATCGAATAAGGTGCGGGATATATCATATATATCGCTATGCAAAGCAAGACTGTAGCTACCCTTTTATTTTAAAATTTGATTCTACAACATCTTTTAGGTTCTTTTTCTTTCATTAATCACATTAATGAAGTCCCATCATTTAAGTCACCTAACCATCACAGATAAATACGACGTACACTTATGCCATCCGCATTCGCCTCGATGTCCCCTCGTGCACCCTTAGGTTAGGTAACTAACGACAGAGCAGGGCAGGGCTAGTGCGGGTGCAAAACATAAGTAACGTCTATATAATATATCATATATACTATATACTGTATCCATCACAACATATCAAATGATCACATCACAGATATCGCAGCAGAAACATAAATATAATGTGGGATATACTAGGATGTCCGTATTTAGTATTTAGCCAACAATAGAAAATACGGATTCCACAGTCGCAATGAATAGCCAAGCCCACACCCTGGACCCCTATGAGAGCGGCAAGCGACCCTACCAATTCTGGAGTTTAGGAGACCCGGTCTCGACTCCTCGAGATGGCCTCCCACTGAACCCCAGAACCCGATCACCTGTGCTCCCCTCCTTGGATCCATTCTAATGCGGAAAAGTAAATAATATACAACACTGGTGGCATCAACCTCAACCCAGAAGTGCCCCAAATAAAAGAATATTACATTACATTTGAATATACATGAATGAAAATATAAAAACTCTCATCTCACATAAAACCCCCCGGCTATTCAATCGCGACAATCCTGCACATCATATCTCAGCAACGCATAATCTGTCATATCATCAACGTAAGTAAGTATGCATACTCCGATTGTCGTCGATGTATAACAACGGCAATCGGCAATACCACTACATACTACACTTACGGTCACAGAAAAGAAAGTGTAAAACTGCAATATCTGGAATCCACATTCTCTTTAGACATCGTAAATGCGAAATATCTCATACTTCGTATTTCATGTCTAGTAATATGAATTCCACACATTGCATCACATTCCAGATAAACAGACAGTATTAAAGTTTTCGAACGAATGATCAAACACCCAAGATCCCCTAAAGCTCAACACTTGAGCGGAGTTCAAAAACCCGGAGTGTGACACAGTAGTAGCGGTCCAGCCGTAGAAGGGTCAAGCCAACGCCTCACATGTGGCATGCCGTACTGCCCCAAACCCTAAGGTTCAAAGGGCAGTTCAAGACGGTCACATAATCGAGTTATGGTTTGTTGTCTTCTAGAGGGTCCACCACAAAACTTGCACGTATCTCCAAAATATTTAAACCCCGTGAATAGTGAGCAAATGATACTCATTCGAACACTTCAATACTTTCTAATTTACCCAGAAAAGCAACGAAATGAAAATTCCGATCGAATCGTCGAGTCCAAAACCATCTCCAGAATTTACAGTACTAAATTCAGATTAAAAATACTCCAAAACAATATACAAGCAGATAAATTAGTTACTGTACAAAAATGACACGATGAAGCAACAGAACGGCCGCGGAACCGCGGCCTAAGTAGGCTATTGCCGCGGTTCTGCGGTGGAATTAACTGTTCATGGCATCGTTTTTCACAGTAATTCTTACATTTATCTGCTGAATTTCTTGCTTATTTTTAATTCTGAAAATAACCAGATTTTAAAAATTGTTCAGAGAGCGTCCGAAAAGGTCGTATTTTGGTTCGATCGGAGTTTTGACTTCTCTAAAGTGTCGCCTAATGTTCTAGGTCGGCTTTGATACCAATGTTGGGTTAACCCAGCACCTCATGAAGGGTTTGGAAGCATCACATGTACCAAAGATGGAATTTTTAGGGTGCTAAGTTAACAAACATGGAATCGTTCCTAGAAAAATTAGGGTTTCTAAAACATTACAAGTAATAAAGGCTAGGGTTTTGAGAGTACAACTTTTGTAGCTCCCTACGCTAGACTCCTTGGACACTTGAGGGTTGAAGGAGGGTTCGCTTGAAGTCTCCTAGTGTCCACGACGATCCATCCGAAACTCCTAGTCCAAGCTTGCAACTTCACTTTTCAAGAGAAGAAATGAAGATAACACTCTAAACAAGTGGGCTAAACTTGTGTAGAATGATGTTGTGGTGGCTTTTCTTACTTCAAAAACCTAACTTGATGAGTATATTGCTCACTACAAAAGTCTAGAGAGCAAATGGTGAAGGAGGAAGAAGATGATGGCTTTCTTTTAACAAGAGTGAAAAAGATAAACTCTTATGTGTAAAAAGAAAAATATATGTATATATATTTTTCTCTTATCATCTCAAACCATGGTTAAA
This sequence comes from Agapanthus africanus, assembly GCA_030015575.1. Taxonomy (NCBI): domain Eukaryota; kingdom Viridiplantae; phylum Streptophyta; class Magnoliopsida; order Asparagales; family Amaryllidaceae; genus Agapanthus; species Agapanthus africanus. The sequence goes on along the minus strand of CM057337.1, from coordinate 71,168,775 downwards.
AGTTTAAGATATTATTTAATTTGAGTTAAAGCACAAAAAGAAGGTTAACCCATGGTTAGAAGTAAGTGAGCATGGTTAGGTTAAAGAAGAGTGTAGAAACTAACCATGAATTATCCTTTTCTTTATTTCTTTTGTTTTAACAAAAAATTAAATAATAATCCATATATTTAAACCATGGTGTGAGTCTTATATTGCCACCATTTTCAATGTGTAATTAACCATGAAGGATGATGTATGTATGTATGTATGTATGTATGCACATCCATATGTGCATGAAACTAATAGAAAGAAAGCATACATGCATGCATACATCCATCATGTACAAGAAAAGATTTCAAGTGAGAAAACTAATGGTTAAATGATAAATCAACACTTGATTTATCAATCCGGCCATATCACATATGACCCCACCAAAAGCAAGCCGCCCGATCAATATACGGTATCCTATACGTGCATTTTAATCGGGTCCATGCGCATATCGCATACGCGCACCACAACGTTTCACCTGGACTAGATAACTCCTTTGTGGGACTCCAAGACTCGTCAATACGCCGGCAGTGGGTGATGATCATATCAAGCACCCCCAAGCCGCAAGCGGTCAGCTAAACGTAACGGCCACCCGGGTATTGAACGATCAGAAGAGAACAAGCGGACCTGCTACAACTCCCGTCGAGCCAACCGGCAACACTACCGTGCAGTCCGGTATCTTCGTCTGATATGTCGCATATCAAGTCTAGGGGTGGTAAACGTCAGACCCCAATAACCGATAAGTCGTGTCGATGTAAGGCTCATAACGGGTCGAGAAACTACTGGTAACACTTACCAGTAAATCTCTAATCAGCCCTGGCCAGGGACTTCTCTGTTACGGCCAATCGAGCACAGTGCAACATCAACCCCCAATACCGGGAGAGACGAAACCCCTCCTATCGCTCATTTCCTCCATGTGACTCAGGACTGTACCCAAAAACCACCGTTTTGCACGCCCTCATGGACGTAGGAAGGTGGAAATCAAAGCACGGTGGGAATCACACAAGACTCTATGACGATCTCGGGTCTACAGACTAACCAGCACCAGTGTCACCAGAGAACTGCCATTTGACGTGAGGTATAATACCAACTGGGAGTTCTCGGCGAGTCCGTCCAGTGTACCCAGTCTCCACTGAGCACCCGTATACCATCTCTGATGTCAAACACCAATGGATATGGGATCATCCATCGCCCATCTCATGGGTCCAGAAGCGTATACGCTAGTCTACACTGGTATATCGATGCCCCATCTCGATACACCCACGACTAGGGACCTTGAAGGATGTACTTATGGACTACCATGTCCCTACTAGTATGATCCTCATCATAGTCCAGGTAGTCAAGTGCACATCCTAAGGGCTTTACTAACATGTAACTATAAGACAGTATAAAGAGACTAGTATACATGTTAAGATAAAGAGCAACCAGATAGCATACTATCATATCGAGCAAGAAAGTCATCTCCATATATGTCCAAGCATCCAATATAATATACATCATCTGTACAATACTGGCCTCTAGGGCATACATACAACTAACAGTGGACATGCCGTTTCTTTTTTTTTTATTTATAAGATTGAGCCCTTCCGGGTTTTCACAAGCTCGTTGGCAATTCTGCTGTTTTTACTCACGGCGCCCTTTGGGGTTTTCATCCGTGCCCATTTTGCTTGTGGACGTATCATTTTTTTTTGTTTTTTATCTTGTTTTTTATCTTGTTTTTGTTTTTTTTTTAGTGGGGCATTCCACTAGATTGCAGGATCTGTTTGTAGGCCCCCTAATATCCTTCCTGTCCTTTGAGAAGAAAGGACCGTTTTATATTGAGATTCTTCCACCAGTGAGAAATATGCCCCCTGTGTATATCTCGGGAGGAACGAGTCTCCATGCCGTCGCTATTTTGGCGATAGGTTGCTTCAGAGCCGCTTATCTTTGGTGAGCGTAGGCGACAAACGCCATCTTGCCTCTGCTTTTCACTCGTCATCATCAGATGAGAAAGAGTCTTGACCCATTTGATCCAATCGAGCCATTTTATCCATGAGTTCTTGGAAGGTCGTTGGTTTGAAGAGGGCCATATACAAGGACGCCTTTGAATTTAGGTCAAGGGTGGCTATGAGCATTCCCATGACTGCAACTTCATCGTTGCATTGCTTGTATTTGACCAGAGATTTCGCCATCGGGTAATATATTGAACCCAAGTCTCATTCGGTCTAACCCTTTTGTTGACCAGCGCCGTCACAGTAGTATGTTCGTTCTCATTAGCGAATCCCTGACAGAAGAGCATATCTATCTCGTCGAAGGTATTCACGGAGTCATTCGGGAGTTCCGCATACCATTCGAAGGCACAAACTGTCAGAAGAGAAGTATATTATTCTCTCCAGTGTTACCACACATGGATTTAAATCGCACGATGTGCTAGTGAGGATTCCCGGTTCCTTTGTATATGTGGAATCGGAAGTATGTATTCTGGCGGGTACTGTATTTGATCGTAGCATGCCGGATACGGTCGACCAGTCTTGATTGGCCCATTTGAGGCTTCACTGGCATAGTGAGTTTTGACTTGCTGAGCGATATATGTGTCCAGCTTTGCTTTTGGAATCATTTCTTCTTCGGCCGTTGATGAGACTCATAGAGGATTTGAAATGTCACCCTTGTCTTTAAGAGCGACTACCGGCAGTTCACTTGTTGTGGTTCCGATTGAACCATCGTTCCGGACATTTCTGCCGCTTCTTCATCTTTCTTTTTGAGAGCGTGATTTAGGATATCAATATCTAACTCGTGCTCTATTCTTTCTCCGGGTGCGTCTTCGGGATTTGCCTTAGACGATGGATTAGCGAGTGATGCCGCCTGAGCAAGTATCTCCTGCAGCTTTTCACGTTGTAGTTAAACTTTTGTCAGGGACTGAGTTTGAGGTCGGTGGCTAGTAAAAGCTCGAACTTCGTCTTTGGAATTCACCACATTGACTATGTGAACTACCATGCCCCTAGGTTTGGGGTGTTTGGAGTTTTGGCCGTTGGAGTTTGCTTCGGGCGCTTAAGCTTTATTGGGCCTCTCTTTTTTGTGAAAAGCCGCTTTGGTTTTGGGAGGAACCGCTGTATCTGGATCTGTCTTGGGATGATTCCCCTTCACCTGCTTCCACACCTTATATATAGATGAGGAAATTTGTCTCAGGGAGCGAACTGGTTTCTGCTCTCGTGGGATCTTTATGGGCTGCGGAGATTTCTTCAATATTGCGGTAGAAGAATTTTGTCTGACCCTTCGCAACAGTTTGAAGCTGTTCCCAGATGGAACAACAACATTCACCACTGGGGTTGAAACAGGACCAAACGGAGAACTGCCCCCAGCTCATTTTGTATGATGTCGATATCGACGTCGACCGTTTCTTACGGCCGGGATTTGATTGGCTTCAGGATTTTGCCGAGCCTACCTCTTTTCCTTTGAGAGCTTGAATATTCTTCCCCCTGCGTCGCCCTTGGTCCTTGGCAGGTGCCAGTTGTTTGAGGACTGATTCCGTCGGCAAAGCTGCATCTTGGGGAACTGGCCCATGGAAGACAGACTTCCTCTGGGCTTCTTCCATCGGCGTTGAGGCACCGAGGGTGGGATGTGGGAGTATCGACCCAAAGAGGAGCCCGTTGATTTCTTGAAGAGCCGGATTGCAGAGATTTGAGGCTGCAAGTGTCCCATACTTGACTCCACCGGATGTGACAGAGCTTGAGTTGCTAAGGAGCAAACGCCATTCTTCATAGAGACGCAACGCCGGCTTCAGTATCCCATCACCTAAGGGCAACCACAAACATATATACCATGATTATTTGATTGCGGAAAAACACGACACACGAAGTGTGGAGTGGAAAGAGGAAAAGGTCCCACTGGGTGTGCCAGAATCTGTTTACCGCCGGAAACCGGAAAGACAAACGTCTTGCCTGAATTTGGGGGGCAGATGCTATTTAGTTTTATTTGTCTACCTCTCAGAAGATGCCAAGTTAATTTATGGCACCATGTATCAAAGGTTTAAACAGATGCGGCCGTTGTAGCAGACTTCGTCAGATTCCCCCTCATTGTGAGGTTTTTTTTATTGTGGGGACGCCCTTCCCTGCAGGCGCAAGCCCCTGTAGTTAATTATGTTACCGCTAGCAATAACCAGTTTCTCCTGCTCCAGATGTTCACTTCGTGTCGTGTGTGTTTGATTTATTTTTGGTTTCCCATAGATTGTATACGGAGACTAATTTGTGTTGTCGCCCGTAGGGCGGGGATTAGTCTAAATCCGTATATTTTTAGATTTGGGTTTGGGTTGATTTAAGGATCGTTAATCTCGTTTGAAATTAAGATCAATTTAAATGGTTGTTGAGAATACGTTAGTCTAATTTTAGACTAAAATCTACTCAACATGATTTTGGGATCATTTAGACCCAGCAAAAGAGCATTTGGGCTCTATTGCCTTAGTTTAAAAACTTTTTCGGTCCATAGCTAGTTTAAGGACGTTGCGGTCCGTTGTTAGTTTAAGGACGTTTCGGTCCATAGATCACCATTTTTTGTGTGAGGGTTTAGTTTAAGGACGTTACGGTCCACAACTAGTTTAAGAACATTGCGGTCCATAGATCACCATTTGGCGGTGAGGTCGTAGTTTAAGGACATTGCGGTGCATAGCTAGTTTAAGGACGTTGTGGCCTATTGGGTTTAAGGATATCATAGTCAGTGTTTAAGGACATTATAGTCTATAGAGTTTAGTTTAAGGACGTTGCGGTCCATTGGGTTTAAGTACATCATAGTCCATAGAATTTAGTTTAGGGACGTTGCGGTCCATTGGGTTTAAGAACATCTAGTCCATAGAGTTTAGTTTAGGGGCGTTGCGGTCCATTGGGTTTAAGGACATCATAGTCCATATTTAAGGACAGCATAGTCCATTGAGTTTAGTTTAAGGATGTTGCGGTCCATTGGGTTTAAGGACATCATAGTCCATGTTTAAGGACATCATAATCCATGTTGTTTTGGCTCATCGGTTTGGGGGTGCGCCAAGAGTTATTAGTTATTGGGACCCTCCACCTCTCTGAAGACGTTGAAGAATTACAATGACGTGTATCAGTGGTGTGGAGAGATGTACCCTTGAACCAAATTCCAGATCGAGGGGAGATGCGGGATGAACTTCATTTTAGATGCCATCTGTTAAGAGAACATTAGTCATCTTTGGGACTAGGATTGGTTTGGGGAGACCTGAGCATGGGGGCTCGGTTGATCGGTGACCAAGACTTGGCTAATTTGGGTTAAGGTTGATTTCCCCTAGCTACCCGACAGTGTTAAGCACTGAATCAGTGTTAGACACTGGATTTAGGAGGCGCTCACGTGTGAACACGTGAGGGGCCCTAAAGTGGGCGTTGTTCCTTGAGTTTATTCCCTCTTTTATATATAAAAGTGCTGAGCACTTGGATCACGTGTGAGCACGTGAGGCACCCGAGATGGGAACTATTCTCTGGATTTTATTCCTCTTTCATTTATAAGTGCTAAGCACTTGGTCCATCATACGATCACGTGCGGACATGTGAGGCGCCTTCAAAATGTGAGCGCTGTCTTTGGAATTTCCCCCTTTTTTATGTACAACTATTCGGGGGTCACGTGGGAACACATGAAGCGCCCTAAAATTGAAACTGTCTTTGGGTTTATTCCTTTTTTCATGTAATTTCTGAGCACTCACTTTAAAGGGTCACGTGGGAGCACGTGATTCAGTCTCAGTCATTCTTTTTGTTCATCAGAGATGCCCACGTGGGAACACGTGCGCTTTGTTATGTAACGTTGAACGCTAATTAATCACCAGGCTGTTCTTCTATGGTTCTGAGAAATCAAGTTCTCCTTTTGTTTTTTGCAGGGATTAAATTCTTTTTAAAGGGTTAAACCCTAGTTTTAGAGGAATTAAATTCCCATATGTTTTGTAAGAGTTAAACTCTTTTGGATTCAGTTCTTTCCCCTAGGTTTTAAATCTGTATGACAGAATCTCCACGATGAGAATTAAATTCTCAACTTGTAGGGAGATCTGCTTCTGCAGATCTTAACCATAGGAAGAACTAAGTTCTTTAAGAAGAGTTAAACTCTTGGTTTGAGAATTAAATTATCTTTTTGTGGGAGATTTTGGAAGGGGTTTCTCTTCTTTAGAGAATTAAATTCTCTCTCTATTTTTCTTCCCCTCTCCCTCTGTGTGTTTTTTTTCTTCTCTCCTTGCTCCTATTTATATGAGAAGAAAAAGAATCAATTTGTTAAGCAAATCCCTCATTGAGAGATCATGATTAATTTCATGATCTTTTAGATCAATCGATGAATTTTATTCACCGTTGGATTTTTAATCCAAAGGCTTTCTGTTTAACAGAGAAGATTTCTTGTTTGTTTAACAAGATTATAAATATCTTGTTAGTTTTAACAAGATTAGAATTTTATTCTATTATATCTTTTTAGTTTAACAATATCAGAAATATATTTTCTTAATATAGAATTTAATTCTATCATATAGATATCTTGTTAGTTTAATAAGATTAGAATTTTATTCTAACATAGAATTCTGATCATACGAATATTTTGTTAATTTAATAAGATTAGAAAAATATTTTCCTTTGATAGAACTTTATTCTACCAGATGATCACCGTTGGATCTTTGATCCAAAGGTTCTCTTTTTAAAAGAGATGATCTTTTTAGTTTGAGAAAGATCAGGAAAATATTTTCCAAAATAGAATTTAATTCTAGAATTTGATAGGAGCATTTTAAATTGAGGCGCTCACATGCTTTGTATGTGAGAGGCAAGAGAACTCATGTGTTTAACACGTGACCCATGCTGTGGGTTTTAGCCTGTTTATGTTCAGCGCTCATATGCTTTGCATATGAGCGCTTATATATTTTACACGTGAGGCTTGTTTGGCCATTGGTGATTTATGTTCAGCACTTATATGCTTTGCATATGAGGGCCCACGTGTTTTACACATGAGGCATGTTTGGCCTTTTAAGTTTATTTTATTCAGCGCTTATACGCTTTGCATATGAGCGCTCACGTGTTTTACACATGAGGCCAGTTTGGCCATTAATTGTTTTATTCTCAGCGTCCATATGCTTTGCATATGAGTGCCCACGTGTTTAACACGTGAGGCCAAATTTTTAGGACTCCCCCCCTTTTTTATAAGGGAACAAGTAGCTCTTGGTCGAAAATTTTGGCGAGAACAATATTGTATTGAAATACCCCATAAAAATTGAAAAAAATTCCAAAAACATAAAAACTTGTTCGTCATGTTAGCTAGCGGGGGAACTTAGATTCAATGTCTGACAGTTCGGGTGATAAGATTAAAGCAACTAAATCCTTTTCGAGAGATTGAAAACCCGAAAGATAATCCTCCTTTGTGTTTAATCATAGCTGATAGACGCCTTTTATAATACTTTACACGTGTCATATGTTTTTGAGAATTAGATAAAGGTCTAACATGTCTCAAACCTTTGAAAACTGATAAAATATCTTTAGGATCAAACAGATTTGTTCTGAGTTAAGTAATATCAAGAATAGTTCATAAGGTAAAGTAGATATGAAGAATATTATTGAGGTTTTAATCGAAACTAAAAATCTGAAAAACAACTTATATGGAATTTTGTTGGAGTGATTACACACCTTATCCACATGATAAAGTCTTCCGATTAAAAAGAAAAGCTGGATATATCTCCGTTGTCACTGCGTTCAGAATATTTTAAAACGAGTCTTTTGTTTTGTGGCCTTAGTAACTTGGGTAATTAAGTCCTTGGGGTGTCTTCACACTTAATGCCCTAAAACCATCTGGTTTGGGAGTCATTGACCTAAAGCTCGCTAAGTTTCCAAACGCCAAATAAAACAGGCTAAGCAAGTATTCTCTCCGAGTTAAAAGTCCTCATGGTTCTTTGTGGGAGAATAATCTTGGCGGAGACGAGTTTTCTATTAAAACAGTTTTTTTCGCAGAGATATGAAGGTTTATATTTATAAAGACGTCTTGCACGATAACAAAGGGTGTGTATGAACAGAAACAGGTGAAAGGTAAGAGTGAAAAGTAAAACTTAGGTTCCGTGTTAAAAATGATATATATTCTGACTTGAAAGCTAACTGGAAAACAAAACATGAGAAAGTCTTAACTCTTTTCAAACTCTTGTGATCCTTTAGAAGTTTATCCCGGTCCATATTTATGACATGATGACCCTAATCAAGTTCTTAAAATCATATGGACACTATCCGCACAATCACGTAAAGTCGTGTATTAACTTACGATAAATAATTTATGAGGAGTGAAAATTAGGGTTTGACGTTTCTAACTTGGATAATATAACTTCTAACTTTGATCTCTAACTTAAGATTCGAATCAATAGTTTCTCCACGACACTAACTTGACTGGATTTTATGGGTGTAATCCGCTGAAAACCCTCAGAAGACAACACTCCTCCTACTTGGGACACCTAGAGGTTTAACAGCTTGTTACACGTGCTCAGTGCAATCGTGTTCCCTGCGAAAGTGAGGCTAGGATTTTTTGTTTTGGTCGGGATGAGCAAAAGATAAGTTTGGGGGTATTTGTTCATCTCAGAAAACTGCATTTTAATACCTCTCATTCAATATCAATTTTGTTATATATCGTTACTATTAATCAGTGTCTGCTCAGTAATTACAGATTACAGGTATTCATGATAAAATACTGGAAACGGACTCAATATCACGGATATAGCATTTGGGAGCCGACACTGCAATCAGACCAGAAAACCGACCGATGTTCAAAGAGCTCTTCGCAATAAACATGTGTACACAATTTTGGTCCAACACAATACAAATGTGCACATAGCTCTTTTGATCCTTGGACCATGGTGGGGCTGTCTTGGCACATGTGGGCATCATGAATTGTGCAAGTGGGCACATATGGTTTGGTGTCATGAGTTAATGCTAAAAGTTGTGATGTGATATATAGCTCATTTTCCCTCCATTACTACTGAGTACAAACCAGGTTTATTTAGCGAAAACAAACAATACCAGTAGACTTATTGAGTGCACTCAAGTTCACCATGCCAAGAAGAGCCTCATTGCTCGGATCCTGACTGGCGACAAGCCCCAAACGACCGGCATCACCGGGCCCCCTAGCTCCATTTCCCACTAATTTTCTTCTGGCACTTTATAGGCATCACATCATCCCATCTATATTGTTTGTTTATTTTATTTTGATATCTATAAATACCAGAACAGATTAGAGCAAAGGGATGTGTAATATATACCATTTTCATTTTCTTTTGTTTTTGATTTAGGTTGAGAGTTGTGTGGGCTTTAACTTGGTTTCTTTTTCTTCTTCTCTCTTGAAGCTTTCTTTTGAGAGCTTCATTATGGAGGCTGAACAAGTTACCAATATCTTGTATCTCAACTACATCAAGTGTTAAATAATATTGCTTTTATTTAGTTTCTTTAATTCTTTTTCTTACTTGCTTTCTTTTGCTATCATTATGTATAACTAATCTTTTTTGGTTATGCTTATGGTGAGGATGTGAGATGAAAGGCCTTCCCTTCCTCCTCCTTTTGTTCATGTTTAATGTGCTTATTAATGTGATTCTAACTTAAACATTATTTATGTATTGATGTGATATGCTATTTTGAAACCATGGTTACTTTGTAACCTCTTTATATACCATATTCACTCCCTTTTCCCATTTCACAATGTTTAAGTTAAAATCAATTTGGTGTTAAGTTTAGTAAGTTTAGATACTGTTTGTGACCAAGTGCTTAAAAAACCCTCGGTTTTCATATACCCTATACTATCTCAAACACTTAGCAAAGTTAACACTAAAACTAATTGCTCTCACTCGCTAATTTGTGTTTTTGATATTGCCGTATCCTTGCTAACCCTTGTGCTTAGTGTTGATATCTCAAACTTGGATATACAAATGGTAAGTGAATAATACGGACTCGTTTCGTGTTTTGAGTCGAGATTCGAGTACTTGATGATTTGTGCTTTGCAACCATTTTGACAAATCATGTTTCACTTCGGAATCGACACAAGGACGGACAACTCATGACCAAGAGAGCGTCGAGGGAATCATCGCGATTCAACCATCCGAGCCAAAACCACGACCATTTCCTTCTTAACTTGTTTTCTTTGTTTTCATGTTTTATATTTTTTGTGACAACCAAACCATTTGTTATTTTTTCTTGAACCTTAAACAACAAAACCTAATACACAATTCCCTACGGATCGATCCGTACTTGCCGGCTCGCTACAACGCGTCATGCACTTACGGTTTATGAATTTTAAAACGAGACCGAGCTCACGTGCGCATCCATTTTCTTAAAACGATTCCATTTTCAAAACATACACGTTTGCGCGCGCGGGTAAAGTCCCAACACTATATCTCTTCACACCTCTGATATATGTCGTTGTAATTCCTCAACGTCTTCAGAGAGGTGGTGGGTCCTGACAACCAACAATTCTTTTCTCGCCCCAACTTGATATAAAATTTCATCAAGACAGGGAATGATACATCCCACATTAATGCACTTCTAAATTGACGTGCACACTCAAATCAGATCACACCCAAAATTGGGCGCATTCCATGTCACCATCGTTCAATCTGTGTCACGCCCCACTTCCCAATAGACTGAAACAGTGACGTGGTAAGCCCGCAACGTATTTACTATGAAATAAATACTTTAAGCGTAATTAAGCAATATATAAATGAACAAGAACGATAAGAGTAATAAAATGAAATATCAATTTTATTTACATTCAACTTTACATACAACTGTTTGAAAATAAAAGATACAATAAACAAAGCAATGCCTGAATAATGGCATACAGAAAATAAGTGCAAGAAGAATTAGTAGTCAGGCTGAGCTGTAAGCTGGTCCATGTTCTCCTGGCTCGGCTCTATCTCCTCAGAGTCCGGTCCTCCTGACGAACATTCCAAAGAAAGAAACAGAAATAAATATCGTCAGCGAACTAGCGCTCAGTAAGTCCCAAAAGAAGAAATAGAAGATAGTATGTAATGTGTAATGAACAGGTAAATTTGTATATCTCGTTCACAGGTATAGAATAGTTATTCTAACGTGGTTATTTGTAGTTTGATAAAGAAGGTATTCATCTATACGAGAGGAGTCCATCTTACCCCATAAACTATGGTAACATGTAGTACAAGGCACCGTCATAACCAACGGGACAACACATGAATTCATATAGGTGTCTTTTAAGTGACCTCTCGTACCACGATATACGTTCTGTACCAATCTACCTCTTTATCCTCGCATATTGTATTGTATAGATTAAGATTACAAGTCTTGGCCAAAACCATGGATATAAAATATTCAGGTTCAAGTTCAGGATGTAATCATGTGTTCAAGTAGTCATGTCAAATTCATGTCACGTTATAACCATGGTTCGGTCAAGTCGAGTCAAATATACAAGTTTGAATTTAATGTTTGAATTCAAGTATTCAGATTCATGATCAAGTTTTCAAGTTCGTGTTTGATTTTGGATTCAGATTTGAGTTTAGACTCAGATTGAGTCAGACACTTGTGAACGGATTTAACTCTTGAATTTCTTAGGTTCGGGAGTAATCGGCAACTGCCGCACATGGATAGCAGGATTTGTGTTTTTTCCAAGACAATTGCCATTGATAATTCCGTTAAGTTATCTAATCTAAATAGACAAGCACTCACTTTCTCCGGCTCCCTGGGGTTTAAGAGAATTGATCCCGCTCAAATCTATATTAAACTAGAGTCCTTAAAATATTATTTTGTATATCTCAAGGGGTTTTATGAAAAATATTTTAATACAGTTTAAAAATAAACCTCAAGGGTGATTTATAACATTTAGGGTTTTCATGAGCATGTGTTTTAATTATTGGGGTATTTTAATGATAAATACTTAGATTTTAAAAGTTTATGGTATTTTATTGAAAACTAGCCCTTTTTGGTAACTTGATGGTATTTTATTAACATCTTTTTTATCTTTCATTTTTAGAAAAATATAGTTTCATAATATATTGAAAATATGGATTTATAATTTTTATATAATTTTAAAAATTAGTTTTATTTAGAAAAGTCGCATTTCTTAAAAACCGTATTTTATTTCCTTTCGAGATCGAATACTCCGTGAGGAATTCTGCATCTCGCTCTACTATCCCAAGGATATGCGATAATCCACACCATTCATTAGCGGGTCCCCTAATGAGGGTTGTAGAGGCGCATTTTCCAAGGAGTACAAAATACCGCTTTAAAAGAAACGAAGTTTTTTTACAAGATGTGGTATTTTATTGTAAAGGTTATTTTTTGAACCAACTATATGTATATGTAGACACCGTGCTATGAAACCAAAGTGTGCGTGTGGGGTAGGTCGTTTTCCCGTGAAATTTTCTTAAATGTATTGTTTTAACAATATCGAAAAGATGTGATAATAAAATTTAAGGTATTTTAATGAAAAAGTTTGTTTATATTTGTTTCGCATGGAATTTTTTATTAAACTTGAATCTAAACATTTGTAATTAAAGTTATAATTAGTGTGGTAAAATTAGATTAACCAAGGTATAAAGGAAAAGGTAGTTCTAGGTTTTAAAAGAAAAGATATCGGAAAAAACTCCACTTTACCGATATATGATTAGGGGATGAATTTCGATGAAAAGAAAGAGAGTTGGGAGCGACTTACTGTTTGGAAATATCAAGAAAATGATAAGGAAGAAGGGAGTGGCTTCGTGGCGTTGCGGGAGCTCCAGAAATGGCTTCGGTTTTCGACGAAACAAGCTTGGTCGCTAACTCTACTTGCACTTAAGAACTTTTTGAGAGAATTTTTGCTAGAATTTCAGAATGGTGAAGAGATAAAACATGGGGTAGTATTTTTAGTGAAGAATTAGAATTTGGGAATTAAAATTTTGGATTAAAAAGTATTAAAAAGATGTTAAATGGTGAAATGAAGGTTGTTTGTTTGATTGCAGGGAAATCAAACAGTGCAGAGAAGTTAAAGGGAGTCGAAGGGGGGTGTGCAAAGCACGGAGGCAAACGGGCTCATCTCGACCGTCGCACCGACCCCATGGGCATTTTGGCCGGTCGGATCTGAGGCAAATGCCTCGAGATTCGTGCCACGTGAGTTTTTGGGTGTGTACACCTCATTACGTCTATTTGATTTTTCTGAACTTTTCATTTCCCCGTGTATTGCACGTGTAACTCTTGTGCTTCCAAAAATAAAAAGAAAAATCATAAAAAAATTGTGTCTGATGGGATTCGAACGCACAGGCTATGACATAGCAGTTTAGTGGCTTTACCAGTGAGCTATAACTTGCTTCTTGCTTTTATTTAACAAAAATAACTTTTAACACTTACACAGTATGTAATATTCTTTTCTGTACAATAACAAGAAAATTTCTGAACAGTGATTTCAAAGTCGTCACACTCTGCCACATAACAAATATACATGCGCGCAAGATGAATGTTGGACTGAAACGTCCTAAAACTAACATTCGTCCCAAACAGGGAATGTTGGATCGTGATATCCTTAAACTAAAATAATTGAGCCCATATGCTCATTTGTTTCTATGTTGATCTTATTCTCAAATATGACTAACGATCCTTAGAAAACCCAAATATCATGTGAACTGATGGACCTCATTTATATAAGATCTGTGTCCTAAGTTCATTCTCGTTGGCAAACCAAGCTACCAATGTTGACCCCGTCAAGAAAATCCTTGACCCAAACCCAAATCACAAATATATGGATTTAGACTAATCCGTGCCCTACAGGCGACGATATAAATTAGTCTCTGTATACAATCTACGAGCAACTAAAATAAAAAAAATAAACACACGACACGAAGTGAACTATTGGAGAAGAAGAAAGTGGTTATCGCAACGCGATAACGTAATTAACTGAAGGGGCTTGCATCTACAGGGAAGAGCGTCCTTACAATCAAAAACCCCTCATAAATGAGGGAGAATCAGATAAAATTTGCTTCATCGGTCGCATCTATCCAAACCTCCGATATACGGTGTCATAAATCAACTTGGTATTTTCGAAAAGGTGGATGGATATGTCTAAATAGCATCTGCCCCCAAATTCAAGCTAGACGTCTCAACGTCTCAGTCCGGTCTTCGGCAGTAATCAGATTATGGTAAGTCCGGTGGGACCTCTTCCTCTTCCACTCCACACTTCGTGTGTCATGTTTTTTTGTGATCAAATAATCGCGGTATATATGTTTGTAATTGCCTTTGGGTGATGAGATACTGAAGCGGAATTTCATCTCTTTTCAGAATAGCGTTTGCTTCCACTCACCGTAACTCAGGCTCTGTCACATCTGGTGGAGTCAAATATGGGCCACTTGCAGCCTCAAATCTCTACAATTTGGCTCTTCAAGAAATGAAGGGGCTTTTCTTTGGGTCGATACACCCACCTCCCACCCTCGGTACCTCAACACCGAAGGAGCAATCCCAGAAGAAGTTTGTCTTCTACAGGCTGGGTCCTCAAGCTTATGCTTTACCGACGGAATCGGTCTCCAAACAACTGGAACCTTTCAAAGGTCAAGGTCAACGCAGGGGGAAGAATACTCAAGCTCTCAAAGAAAACAGGGAGCAGGATCAGTAAAATCCTGAGGCTAATCAAATTCCGGTCGCAAGACATCACCGACGTCGATATCGACGTCAAATAAGATAAGCTGGGGGCAGTTCTCTGTATGCTCATGTTTCAACCCTAGTGGTGAATGCTGTTGTTTCAATCGGGAACAGTTTCGAACTATTGCGAAGGGTCGGAAAAAATTCTCCCACCACAATATTGAAGAAATCCCCGCAGCCCATGGAGATCCAATGAGAGCAAAAAATAGTTCACTCTCCGAGAGATCTGTCCTCATCTATATATAAGGTGTGGAAGCAGATGTAACACCATAGTGCATTTATACGATATTTTATTGGGGTATTTTCCAATCTTGCGACAACTTCTTGATTATTATTGCTTTTGGGTGCGGATAGTGCATTTGGTAATCGTGGATAGTATTCGACCCGAGCCGCTTGCTTGAAACCCATTATAGTTCAAGATTACGTCATATATTTTACTAATACAAAGGATCCGTGCACATTTAGGTTCTATATACATGTATGATATATTTAGTATCTACATATCTTTTAAATAATACAAATTATAACTAGATAATAAATTTTAATATCTAGCATGGCCTGTTATCATACCCCATATCACATGTTTGCATCCATATATCGTGTTCATGTCCAGTTTGATAAAACAGACTCGTTTGGATCGCTGCGTGTATTTACGTGTATCCGTTCTTGGGGGTATGCATTTTATTTAACCGAACATTGCATTATAGTTTTAACTGATACGTATATTATCCATATTTTAAAACTAGAATTTTAGAAGAGACCAGGGTATTTTTCGGAGTATTTTGATAATAGATGTTTAAACCCAGAAAATATATTATTATATTCTTTCTATAATAATTGTTATATATAGTTTATATAATATATATATATAATATAATATTTAAACTAATTTTTCCCTTATTCACAGCCATTTCTCTCTCTCTCTCGTATCCTTCCTCTCTCCTCTCACGCACACTCTCTCTCTCTCTCCATATCCTGTCTCACTCTCCTATAAATATATTATTATAAAACCTAATATACAATATAACACCTTTCTCTCTCTCCTTCTTCTTCTCTCTCGCGACGAACCCAGAAAGCCTAAACCCTAGCTACTCCATCACCTCGCCATCAACTTCCCCACAACCATCTTGGCCTCCCCACAAGCTCATCATAACCACCTCATCGCCCTTATCTTCACCGCTTCGTCTCCTATTCTTCTCCCCTACCCCGACGACCCACAACCTCCGAGAACCCACGAACCCGAGCACCTAAGAACCTCCACCCTCATCGCCGGCAACTCGCCGTTGCCCTAACCCTCACCTTGTCGTCTCCTCGCCCTCATAACTTCCTCCTTTCCTTTCTCTTCTCCTCGAGAACCCTGCAACCCCGAGCACTTGCACCCATGACAAACCCCCGACCCAAGAACCTCCACCTTCATCGCCGTTAAGCCTCGCCAATCATCTTACCATCTCGACCTCACCCTCACCACTTCCTCCTCATCTTTCTTCCCCCGACCACGACCCCTGCACAACCTCGAAGAAACCACCCGCAACCTACGACCCCTGCAGCAACCTTGTCGTTACCCTCACGCCGAAGACCTCGTCGTCGTCACCCTCTTCATCTCCTCATCTCCCTCTCCAACTCCCGACACCACTACCATCCTCGCCACCAAGAAACCCACTGTCTCTTTGTAACCGTTAGACCTCGCCGAGGCAACCCATCGTCGCCGTCGCCTTCTCCCCTTTCCTCTGTCCTCTGTTCCCTAAACCCAGAGCCGAAACAACACCCTCATTCCTCTTCTCTTCTTTCTCTTTTCTTGCTTTCATGTTTCTTGATCGTATCGCTGGAGTTGCACACGTCGCTGATGATCTGTATGACCCAGTTATCATCGTCATCTAGCGTAGTCATCACGTCACATCATTGACCAGTCAGGTCCAATCCTGCATGCACGTAGTTGCATCGTGACGTTTATTCGACGTCGAACGTAACGTACGTATTCCGACGGGAGATCCGATCAGGCAAGTTAACTTGCAACATGATATGTTAATATATCTATTTATATATGAATAAAAATAGTACATGTGTTTCATTATGCAGAAAATATTATAGTTTTACCGTTTTCGAGTATTCGTTCTTATCCATACCGATAATCGCATATCTAATTGAATGCCGGTACATCATGATATCGTTATACTACTATGTTAGTACAACGTGTTATCTAGTTTGCATCATACGTAGTCATGGACATATAAAAAGTTATTACAGATAGATACATATCCATCCGTGCATTAACCGTGTTCCGATATTCGTTACAGTTTCATATTTGGGTATCTATTGATACATATGCATCACATGACATATCCACGACACACTACTTGACTTGTTATTTGGATCTTTTTACTAATACTAACAATATTAACGTGTTGTCCTGACGGACGTGATTTGTTGTCTGCATAGACAAGAACTGTACATACTTGATCCTGTGTTGGCATTAGATCTATATTGGCAATACCTGACTGGAACACAAACCTGGGGGTAAAGGGAAAATCAAGAATGTAACCGAAACATAACTCAAGAGAATATCATTACATGTTTGTCGTTTTTCCGGGCGTTACAGAATAATTACCTATTTGCCATTTTTCCAGACGATAGGGAATAAATCCTGTTACCATGATCCCGTGGGGAATGAACGGGATATATTATGTTGGGTTACGATGGGGATTACATTAATTGATTTCAAAGACTTTTAGAATAGATAACCTAGAAGCACAGTTTTAGGTTATACATCACACATCACATACATACACATACCTCACTGTTTCATATCTATATTATTTATTTATATTCATATTTACCTATATCGTTACATCCTGGATTATTATTGTTATTCTGATATTATGATGCACTGACGTTTGGGTTTTGCATGGCCTAGTCCCTTTACCTTTATCGCAGGCTGAACAGGAGTATTTTAGCAATCAAGCCGGGCGATGAAGAATTGATCGTGTATTTAAAGATGTTTAGTTTAGTTTATTTCCATAGTTTTATTCTTTTTTATCTGAGCCCATATTGGGACAAGATTCAGATGTTGTTTATTGGATTTGATTCGTTTCCGCTCATGCATTTTCTTGACTCTATTTACTGTGGCAAATGGATATGTACTAGCTAGTTTTTATATTTTTACTATTCTTGATATCCTATAGACAGCCATAATGTGATTGTGGAGAGATATTTCCGAGCCACAGGTAGCATGGTTGGCTCTGTCACGTGCCGCAGTGCATATTTTGGGAAGCGGGGAGTGACAGCAGGTGAAGGACTCGGTCGTCAATCGCGGCTCTTCCCCTAAACATCAGCTAAATTCTGACAAATCCCATTTCAAATACAAGGGGACTAATCTCAAGACGGTTCCTGATACAATGGTTCCTCCCAAAGCCAAAGAGATATCTCACAAAAAGGAGAGGCCTGATAAAGCCCAAGTGCCCTAGGCAAACTCCGAAGGTCAAAGCTCTAAACGCCCCAAGCCTGGGGGCATAGTAGTTCACACAGTATACATGGTGAACTCCAAAGATGAAGGTCACACTTATACTAGCCATGAACCGCATACTTGGTCTCCGATAAAAGCTCAACTGCAATGTGAAAAGTTGCAGAAGATGCTTGCTCAGGCGGCACCACTCGCTAATCCATCGTCTAAGGAAAATCTCAAATACGCACCTGCAGAAAGAACAGGGCAGGAGTCGTAAGTTGACTTCCTAAAGCGTGCTCTCAAAAAGAGAGATGAAGAAGCGGTAGAAATGTCCACTAAAATGAACCAGATGGCCCTTCTGATCCATAATATGGCTGGAATGATGTTCCCATCGGAACCATTGGCAGATGACCCGCCTATAGTCACTCTTAAAAACAAGAGTGACATTTCAAATTCTCTGCAAGCCCCATTAACGGCTGAGGAGGAAATGATCCCAAAAGCAAAGTTGGACGTATATATCGCTCAGCAAATCAAATCTCACTACGTCAGTGAAGTTGCAAATAGGTCAATCAAGGCTGGTCGACCATATCCGGCCTGGTACGATCAAATACAGTACCGGCTAGAATACATACTTCCGACATTCTACATATACAAAAGAACCGGGAACCCTCGCCAGCACGTCGCACATTTTAAATCCATGTGCGGCGACACTGGAGGAAACGATATACTGCTCCTCCGACAGTTCGTCAGCAATCTGGCAAGCATTGCCTTCAAATGGTATGTGGAACTCCCAAATGACTCTGTGAACATCTTCGAAAAAATGGAGATGCTCTTCTATCAGAGATTCACTAGTGTAAATAAACACACTATCGTGGCGGCATTGGTCAACAAAGGGTTGGATCGAATGAGACCTGGGTTCAATATATTACCCGATGGCAAAATCTCTGGTCAAAATGAGAGCAACACATCGACGAAACCGCAGCTGTGGGAATGTTCATAGCTACCCTTGACCCAAATTCAAAGTTGTTCTCATATGTGGCCCTTTTTAAGCCGACTACCTTCCAAGAACTCATGGATAAAATGGCTCAATTGGATCAGATGGATCAAGACTCTTTCTCATCCGATGAAGATGTATGAAAATCAAAGGAAAGATGGTGTTTGTCGCCAACACTCAACATAGAATGAGCGGCTTCGAAGCAACCTGTCACCAAAATAGTGACAGCACGGGTTCTACCCTTCGAAAAATTGAGGCGCGAATACTCGCTCCCCCATGATATATACAGGGGGCATATTGCTCACTGGCGGAATAATCTCTACGCCAGATGGTCTTTTTTTCAAAAAAATACGAAGGATATTAAGGGACTTAAAAATGGGTCCTACAATCAAGTGGAATATCTCGCTTGAACCAAAAAAAACCATGGGAGGTATGTGACATTCATGTCCCACTCCAAATCAGACGATGAGGGGGAAAACCCCCAAGTCAAGTTCATTCTTCCAAGGAAGATGAAGACCCGACGGAAGGAATGACGTGATATCTTGTTCCTTCTGCAAGGTTCCCTAGGACGACAGCGGGGTTTCGAGTGGCATCGTCCATGCCATTTTCAAAAATTTTCCGTTCTAGCTAACCCTAACCCTAGAATCGTTGCTAGAAAATCTGACGAAAACAAATGTAAACTGCTTTAAATCTAAGTGAATGAAGAATGCAACCTTTGTAGACCGGTCCTTCACTTCTAAAGCTCCGTGTAGTAGTCCCTTCGCTGCAAGTCATGAACACCCGAACTTTAGAAAGGGTTCTCTCGGAGAAATGAATAAGCTTGCTCGAAGTCTTCGAGGCCGAAGATGATCTACGTCGAGAAGACTCAAGCTCATGCTACCTCTTCACTAATAGTGAAATTAGTGAAGAAACATCCTAAACTAAATGGCTAATAGTAGAGAATGATGAAGTAGGAAATGAGCTCACTTTAGTTTTCTTTTTCTCACAATATTTTCTCATCTTGCTTTTCTCATGAAGAAGAAGATGAAGAATATAGATGAGAGAATGAACTAATGAGGTGAGAATAGTAACCATGGGTGAGTTAGTGTCATACATTAACTCATGTAGAGATTAAACCATGGCTAACAATAATGGTTAGGTTAATAAATATTTACAAGTAAAACAAAAAGAGTGGACTTAGTCAATGGTTCCACAAGCTTCAACCATGTGACTGAATTCCACTAATTTTGAATTACTTTAAATAAATTAAACCTCATCATTATTATTAGTATGGTGTGAGTCTCATACACCCATGAAGCATGTGGCATCAAGCATGACACAAAAACATGTACATTAATATATATCACATATATACTAAGTGTGCATAAGTGAGAAAAAGAAATGTTTAAGTGAGCTAATATTAGTTAATGTAAATTAATATATCACATATATAATAATACATTATATTATTAAATCAATACTTGATTTAATAATCTGGCTATATCACATATAACCGACTAATATCAAATATAACAATCTATCGAATCAACACTTGATCCGATAACCAGGCTATATCACATATAACCGACTGATATCGCATATCATGAGAATAGAATGCGGTATCACATACGCGTATTAATTTCGGTCCCGCACATATCACATATGTGCTCCTACTCTGTTTCGCATGAACCAGGAAACCTCTGTGTAGGACTCTAAAGACTCGTCAATATGCCGATCATAGGTGATGATCATATCAAACACCCATAAGCCGCAAGCGGTCTGCTAAACGTAACGACCACTCGGGTATTGAGCGATCAGAAGATCAACAAGCAAGCCTGCTCATACTCCTGCGAATCCAATCAGTAACACTACCGTACAGTCTGGTCTCTTCGTCTGATATATCGCATATCTCGTCTGGGGGTGGTAAACATCAGACCCCAATAGCTTGATAATTCATGCCGATGTGAGGCTCATAACGGGTCGAGAAACTACTGATAACATTTACCAGTAAATCTCATAAACAGCCCTGACCAGGGACTTTCCTATTATAGCCAATCGAGCACAGCGCAACATCAACCCCCAATACCGGGAGAGACGAAATCCCCTCCTATCGCTCATTGCCTCCATGTGACTCGGGACTGTACCCAAAAACCACCATTTTGCATGTTCTCTTGAACGTGGTAAGATGGAAATCAAAGTACAGTGGGAATCACACAAGACTGTATGACGATCTCGGGTCGACAGACTAACCTGTACCAGTGTCACTAGAGAACTGCCATCTGACGTGAGGTATAATACCATCTAGGAGTTCTCGGCGAGTCCGTCCAGTGTACCCAGTCTCCCCTGAGCACCCGTATATCATCTCTGATGTCAAACACCAATGGATATGGGATCATCCATCGCCCATCTACATGGGTCGAGAAGGTATACGCTAGTCTACTCTGGTATATCGATGCCCCGTCTCATACACCCACGATTAGGGACATTAAAGGATGTACTCACGGACTACCTTTGTCCCCACTAGTATGATCCGCATCATAATCCAGGTAGTCAAGTAAACATCCTAAGGGCTTTATCAACATGTAACAGAGAGACAATCAGTGTACATGTTAAGATAAAGAGTTACCGGATAGCATACTATCATGTCGAGCAAGAAAGTCATCCCTATGTATATCCAAGCATCCACTATAATATACATCATATATGCAATAATGGCCTTTAGGCCATACATATAACTAACAATCTCCCACTTGCACTAGGGCCATATGTTGTAGTATCCAATACCCAACAATCAGCAGTGGTTGTAGTATGTCATACTCAACCATCCCATAAAAATCTCTCTTGGGAAAAGGCCTTTGTGAGTGGATCCGCCGTGTTGTCCTCTGAGTCTACTCTCTTAACCTCGATCACCCTGGAGATCAACCATCTCCATGATCAGGTGATACTGCCTTAGAATATGTCTGGGTCGCTGATGGGACGGGGGTTCCTAGGAATAAGTCACAACTCCATTATCACACAATGGTAGGAACGAAGTTCATCTCATGAACTAATATACACAATGGTAGGAACAAGTATCGAAAAACATATGTTGATGAGCAGGGGGCAAACATATGTTGATAAGGATCTCATGGTTCCTAGGCATAAACCACAACTCCATATGTTGTAGAATATGCCCGGTATTTCCTGCAAAACAACCTGATTGCTGTGATAGTAAAATAAGCGGTCCAAGAGGGTAAAAATAGTCTAAGGCGTGAAGTGTCTATGTATACAAAGGATATGCAGCTGCGTCTCGGACAGCAAGTGTTGGAAGGGATGCGTTATGCAACTTCCCGACCAAATGATAATGATCGACCGAAATGTCTCTAAACCAGTGTGTCACCTCAAACACGGAGCATCGCCTAAAAAATGGCGATAATGGACCGAATGTCCCCAAACCAGTGTGTCGCCTCAAACACAGTGCATCGCCTAAAAAATGACGGTAATGGACCGAAATGTCCCCAAGCTAGTATGTTGCCTTAAACACGGTGCACCGCCTCAAAAATGGAGATAATGGACCGAAATGTTCCTAAACTAGTGTGCTGCCTCAAACACGGCGCATCGCCTCAAAAATAGTGACAATGGACTGAAATGTCCCAAAACATGGCGCGTCGCCTAAAAACGGCGATATTGGACCGAAACGTCCCTAAACTAGCGCATCGCCATAAATACGGCGATATGTTCTCTTGAGATCTATATTGCAATCGAAGTCTTAAAGCGAAGGTTGCAACTCATGTCTCACTGGATACACAGCTACGCCAGCGATGAAATCACCCTCAAATCCTATCAGCAAACAGATGGGTCACCTGTGACGAAGCTACTTTCGAGAGTGTTCAAAAAAACGGTACGTCCACAAGAAAAATGGGCACGGATGAAAACCCGAAAATGCGCCGTGAGTAAAAACAGCAGGGCTACCGGCGAGCTTATGAAAACCCGAAAAGGGCGCAAACTCATTAAAAATGAAAATATAAAAACAAAAAAAACGTTATGTCCACAAGCGAAATGGGCACTGATGAAACCCAAAAGGGCGTCGTAAGTAAAAACAGCAGGACTACTGGCGAGCTTGTGAAAACCCGGAAGGGAGCAATCTTATAAAAACTAATAAAATAAAATACACTTACAGGGTCCTTTCAATATTGTGAGGAGAAAATACCTGCGTGAGATTCTTACAACCCACAAAGAAGCAACATACTTTGAAATCCGTATGATTTCTAAGAAGAAAATACACTTACGAGATCCTCACGACTTGTAAGGAGAATCCCTCCTATAAGACCCTCATGGCTCATGGAATTCAAAAGCCTTAGACGACAGATCTAAACCTGTTTCCTAAGCCATCGTTTCCCTATAAGTAGTCCAATATTGACTCTTGTATACAATCTATGGGCATGAACAAAATATGTTCCCATAAAGTTCCACCGATATCATGAAATATCCTCATATGTTGAACAACATTTGTAAGTCATCTCGACTTATAAGGAGAAAACACTCTTGTAAGATCCTTACAACTTACAAGAGAAAATTTCACTTAGGAATCCCCATGATTCATAAGGAGAAAATACACTTACGAGATCCTCTCGACTCGTACGGAGAAATACCTTTATGAGACCCTTACGGCTCATGAAGTCAAAAGCCTTAGTTGACAGGATCCTAACCCTATTTGCTAAGCCACCTTTGTCCAAATCAACAAAGGAAAATGATGGTTCGATTCTGGCAATATCCAGTTGTAGCGATGCTAATGCCTAAACAGGCATCAAACTCCATGTTCTTTCACGGAAAATGATAATTCACTCATGGCAATATTCTAGTCGTAGCGATACTGATACCATATTGGTATCAGGACCCAAGTCCCCGACTCGCAAAAAAATCAGCAAACAAAAAAATGCATATGAAATAGCCGAAATGATGGGGCATCTCGCAATAAAAATCAGCGAGCAAAAAAATATGCATATAAAAACAACCGAAATGTTTGGGCAACTCATAATAAAAAGCAGCGAGTAAAAATATAAAAAAAATAGCCGAAATGATTGGGCACCGCGGATAAAAAACCAAAATGATTGGGCAATCGTGACTTTCGCGATATGAAAACCTGAAAAGATAGAGCATCACGGAAATAAAAAATAAAATAAAATAAAATTTCCTCTGCCCTGCAGGTAGGTCCACACCGACCCCTGTATACAATCCATGGGCATAAATAAAAGAAAGGGAACCATATTTTCCCACCAGGCTCCGTCAAAGGGAAAGCCAGATCTCGACGGCAATATATACAGCCTAGAGATCAGCTCGACGTTCTTCTTATTCAACAGGGTGCAGATGTGATATCAACAAAGCTCCAAGGAGCCAAATAAAAAAGGAGTAATGACAAAATCCCAGCTCCAGCTCGACGTTCCTTCTCGGTGCAGATGCAACGTCAACAAAGACCTAAGGGTCAAATATAAGTGGAGCAATGAAAAAATCCTAGCTCCAGATCTCAATGGCGACATCTATAGCCTAGAGATCAACTTGACGTCCTTCTCATTCAAACAAGATGCAGACGCGACGTCAACAACGACCCAAGGGTCAAAGAAAAAATGGAGTAATGGTAAAATCCTAGCTTCAAGTCTTGACGGTACATATACAACTTAGAGACTGTCCCGACGTTCCCCCTCATTTTAGCAGGACGCAGACGCAACTATCAAATGAAATTGAAACAATGGCATATTTCTGGCTCAGGACATCAATTGTAATACATACAACATAGAGGTACTACAAATGTCTACCCTAGTTCAGCAAAGAATCGGCGCGACATCGTCAAAGCAAAAATGAAGTGACGACATATTCCTAACTTCGGGTCTTGATGGCAATACATACAAAGCCTAAAAACCATTGGAGATCATTCCACCCTAGAAGGGTGCGGTTATGACTCATCGGGGCACCAAATTGAGCCTAACATCAAGTAAAAACCATCATGGAAAATACCTAACACTTGTTATTCCAACGGTAATATGACCTAAGAAGATTACTTGAAGACATCTTATCCAGCCGCAGAAGGAATCAGAGACATAATAGTTACGGGGCTACTCAAGCAGCAACCTAAGGGATTGTATATCGAGGAATACATCAGCCAACGCAATGGTGCAATGGACTTAAACCTTCTTAAACCTAGTACTACAAACCTAACGGACCTCTATCAAAAAAACGGGTTATCTATATTTCACATTAGGATACACCGGCGAGATCCTCTCGACTCGTCTCGACTCGTAGGGAAAAAACATCTTTATGAAACTCTCACGGCTCATGAAGGTGAAAAGCCTCAGGTGATGGGAATATCAGCCTGTTTCCTAAACACTGTAGCCCTACAAGGAGGTCCAAACCGACTCTTGTATACTATCAATGGGCCACATTCTCTAAAGTCACATACCGATGAGGAGAAGAAACCACTTACGGGTCCTTTCTTCTCGTAAGGGAAAAATTCTCTTATAAGATCCTTACGACTTTCAAGAGAAAATGAGAAAATACACCTACGAGATCCTCGACTCATAGGGAGAACCATCTTTATGAGACCTTCATGGCTCAAAAAGTTGAAAAGGCTTAGGCGTTAGATCTAAACATGTTTCCTAAGCCATCGCTTCCCTACAAGAAGGTCCAAACTGACTCTTGTATACTATCCATGGGCCACATTCGCCAATAAAATGAAGAAGCCACTTGTGGGTCCGCTCGACTCGTAAGGAGAAAATACCTGTGTAAGATCCTTACGACTCACAAAGGTGAAAGGCATTTAGGAATCCTTACGATTTCTAGAGAGAATACGTACCTATGAGATCCTCACGACTCATAAGGAAAAAAACCTTCTTGAGCTCCTTACGGCTCATGAAGATGAAAACGTCTTAGACGACAGGGATCCTAAACCTGTCTCCTAAGCCATCAATTTTATGGCAATACATTACTTTGCACTACTTAACCCACATACAAACTTACATGAGTAAAGTAGTGGGGGGAATTTGTTCCCGCCAAATTTTTTTGGCTCAGATCTTGTTATTCCCTTAAAAAAATAAAGGGAAACCCCCATGTGTTAAGCACGTGCACCCACATGCAAAGTATGTAGGTACCGCCTCAGATAGAATTAAATCCTATATTGGATCCTTACGTGTTTCCCACATGAACGCCAGCGTCAGCCTCTGTTAGGATTAAATCCTATAGTAGCGCTTCATGTGGAACACACGTGAGCACCGGCGTGCAAAGCACGTGAGTGATTATTTATAAAAGAATTAAATTCTTAGGCGGCGCTAACATGCATAGCACGTGTGCGTCAGCGTTCAAATTAATGAGGGTAGAATTAAATTCTACATTGGGAATATTTCCCTAAAAATCTGGGATATTTTCTGTTTAATAGAGAGTCGTTGGATCAAAAATCCAATGGTGATTAAAAATTATCAAAATATAGAACTAAAATTCTATTAGGAGAAAATATCCTCCTGATCTTTCTAAATAAGGAAGAAATTCTCTATTGGATTAAAGATCCAATATTAGAATTAAATTCTATGTAGGAAATATTTCTTAGATCTTTTTCAAAGTAGAAAGATCTGATCTGTTAAACAGAAGACCGTTGGATCAAATATCCAACGGTGATTATAAAATCATCCATCGACTATATGATAGAATAAAATTCTATGTTAAGAAAATATTTTCCTAATCTTGTTAAACTTACAAAATATTCATATGATAGAATAAAATTCTATGTTAAGAAAACATTTTTCTAATCTTGTTAAACTAACAAGATATTAATATAAAAGAATAAAATTCTATTTTAGGAAAATATTTTCCTAATTTTATTAAAACAAACAAGAAATCTTCTCTGTTAAACAGAGAGCCTTTGGATTAAAAATCTAACGGTGAATAAAATTCACCAGTTGATCTAAAAGATCAATTGGATTGATTATGAAATCAATCATGATCTCAATGAGAGATTTTCGCAACAAATTGATTCTTTTTCTTCTCCTATAAATAGGAGTAAAGAGATAAAATGAGGGGAGGACTGGATATAAAAAAAGATGAGACCCCTCATAAGCTTCTGTAAAAATACAGAAAGCTCTCAAAAGGTTCCACAAAAAATAACAAAGAATTTAATTCTCAGTAAAGAAGAAGATCTTACTCTTTAAAACCCTAGGTAAATAAAAAAGAAGAGACCAAAATATCTCCTTTACCTATCATATCACATCTAATGGTTTAACCTTTTTAAAAGAACTTAGTTCTTTCTCTGAATCTGAGATCCATAAGACAAGTCTCCCACAAGTTGAGAATTTAATTCTCATCGAGAAGATCTTGTTCTTGAGAATAAAAAATTCAGGGAATAACAAGATGGAAAAGAAAGAAGGATTTTTATACTCTAGCAACTTAGTTCTTTCAAATCAAGAACTTAGATCTTAAAGAACCCATTCCAAGATCCTTAAAATGGTGATCTTAGTGATCCTTAATGGCTAAAAAACCATTAACAAGAGGTTTAACCTCTCTGAAACATGAACAGGAAAACATGGATAAAAGAACATGGAGAATATGGAGTTCTTAATACCCCAGGAACGTAGTTCTCTCAAATTAAGAATATAGATCTTAAAGAACCCGATCCCAGATCCTCAAAATAATGATCTTGGTGATCGTTAATGGTCAAAATACCATTAACAAATATTTAAGTTTTTTAAAAATATCAACAGAGATTAAATCTCCAAAAGAGCTCAGCGCCTCACGTGAAAAGCATGTGTACACCTAAGGCCAAGTTACATAGCACCTCACGTGAGAAACACGTGAGTGCTGGAAAAAGTTAGTGCTTAGCACTATTGAAACGCCTCACATGAAACATACGTGAGCGCCAGAAAACAGAAAAATTTAGTGCTTAACACTAATGCAGCGCCTCACGTGAAACACACATGGACGCCAAAACTCAATGCCTCACGTGAAATACACGTGAGCGCTCGAAAGAAGCCAGACGCTCATTGCCTCACGTGATATACACGTGAGCATGGTATGCAACTGATTGCTTAGCACTGCTAGGTGATAAAGAAACCCAATCTTAGCCGAAATTGGCTAAGCTTATATTCATGATATCCAAACTGCTCTTAGTTTTACACATGACTAACGATCTTCATCCCATACTTTCTAAATTAATCTTAGTCTCGAATATGACTAACGATTCTTAGATGATCCATCATGATCTTTTCTCTCAAATATGGGATTTGGTTCAAGGGTACATCTCTTCACACCTCTGATATATGTCTTTATAATTCCTCAACGTTTTCAGAAAAGTGACGGGTCCCGACAACCAACAACTTTTTTCTCGTCTCAACTTGATTTAAAATTTCATGGAATGATACATCCCACATTGATGCACTTCCAAATTGACGTGCACATCTCAAATCAGATCGCACCCTAAATTGGGCGCATTCCATGTCACCATCGTTCACTCCACCACGTAACAAATACACGTGCGCACAAGATGAATGTTGGACCGAAACATCCTTAAGCTAACATTCGTCCCAAACAGGGAATGTTGGACCGTGATATCCTTAAACTAAAATAATTGAGCTCATATGCTCATTTGTTTCTAAGTTAATCTTAGTCTCAAATATGACTAACGATCCTTAGAAAACCTAAATATCCCGTGAACTGATGGATCTCATTTATATGAGATCTGCTTCCTAAGTTCATTCACGTTGGCAAACCAAGCTACCAACGTAGACCCCGTCAAGCAAATCATTGACCCAAAGCCAAATCTCAAATATACGGATTTGGACTAATCTGCGCCCTACGGGCAACGACATAGATTAGTTTTCATAGATAATCCACGGGCAAACAAAATAAACATACGACACGAAGTGAACTATTGGAGAAGGAGAAAATAGTTATCGTAACGTGATAACGTAATTAACTGTAGGGACTTGCTTCTACAGGGAAGAGCGTCCCCACAATCAAAACTCCCTCATAAACGAGGGGGTCTGATAAAGTTTGCTACATGGTCACATCTATCCAAACCTCCAATATACGGTGCCAAAAATCAACTTGGTATCTTCGGAGTGGTGGATGGATATATCCAAATAGTATATGCCCCCAAATTCAGGCTAGACGTCCCAACGTCTCAATCCGGTCTTCGGCGGTAATTTGCAAACTTTATTTTCATTCTTCTTTTCTATAAAACCTACTGGTTGTTCCATATAAATTTTCTCATCAAGATCACCATTTAAAAATAAAGTCTTTACATCCATTTGATATATTAATAAATTATTAATAGCAGCCAAGGCAATTAATATTCTCATGGTTGTAATTCTTGTTACAGACGCATAATTGTCATTGTAGTCTATGCCTTTTCATTGAGAAAACCCTTTAGCTACTAGGTTGAGTTTATATTTGTCAATACTACTATCAGACTTTAGTTTCTTTTTAAAGATCCACTTACATCCTATCGCTTTACTACCAAGAGGTAAGTTTGTTAGAACCTATGTATTATTATTCTGAATTGAGTCAATCTCATTTTGAATAATCTCTTTCCAATACTTAGCATCAGAAAACGCTATTGCTTCTTCATAAGAAGAAAGATCTCTTTCCACTGGGTAAGAGTAAGTATCTTTATTGAGTATGTTCCTTTTTTTAGTTCTACCATTTCTTCTTAATTCTGGTTCGGATGTTGGAACCGGAGAAGATGCATTTTGAATTAACTCATTATCATTTGAAGCACTAGTTATGTCAGGGTTAGAAACATAACCATCTACTTTTTTAGAAATTTGAGTTGTGTAAGGAAATCTATCTTCAAAGAAAATAGCATCTTTAGATTTCATTAAGGTATTAATCTTAATATCAGTAATATCAGATTTTACAATGAATCTATAAGTGTTACTATTAAAAGAATATCCTACAAATAATGTATCAACTGTTTTAGAACCTATTTTGTTTCTTTTGTGAGAACGAATACAAACTAGCACGACATGAAGGTAGTCAAATCTAGATGTTCTTGCAAACCATAATTCAAATGGAGATTTATTTATAGTTTTATGAGGTATTCTATTTAGTATATAACGTGCCGATAGTATAGCTTCACCCCATAAACTTTCAGGAGCACCGAAACAAAATAATATGGAATTAATCATATTCATTAATGTTCTATTTTTACGTTCTGCTACACCATTAGATTCAAGAGTGTAAGGACAAAAATATTCATGTTTAATTCTATATTCTTGACAGAACAGATTTAATATATTAGAAGTATACTCCCTTCCACGGTCTGATCTAAAGACTTTGATTTTTTTCAGTGTAATTTTCTATGTCGGCTTTATATATTTTGAATGTATTAAACATCTCATCTTTGGTTGGAAGTAAATATACATATCAATTTCTTATATTGTCATCAATTAATGTAACATAGTATTTATTTTCATCTCTATCGCGCCCCGCTTCCTAAAATACGGAATGTGAGGGGTGACTAGGCCAATCATGCTCTTACAGTCAGGGAATAATCCCGCCGTAATCACACTTCGGCTTCAAGCATTAAATGGTAGTCAGTAAACAGTACTGGAGTAAAGAAAATCATAGTTCACAACATTATTACATTAAAATAAAAGAGTTCAAGATACATTTATTTGCATAGAAGAAATAACTAACCAACGAAATAACAATATTCTTATAGCAAGAAATGGATGGCGTTGATGTCGCGGTCTAGACCTCCGCGATCTCGAATGGCAGATCCTGCTCCTGAGCTGGGTCCACTTCGTCTTCTGAGCATGCACACTCAGGTCGTCAGGACGACATATAGCAATAAATATATATAATGTGTGCAATGTTATTAAACATGAAAGGTGCGACAGAATATAGAAACATGAGAATAATGAATATTATTCGAATCTGAACAGCGCGATATATGTATCAGGTCAGCAAACCAGGCAATATGTATGTTACTACTTATCAGTCATTAAGTCAATGAAATCAATCAGTGGAAAGGATGCTTGTGTTTAACAAGGGTCTCGTGCATGCCCAAGACTAAGGTCCACTGTTGCCCGGGACATAACCCTACAGCCGTGTTGCTAGGCCTACGACCTAATGTGTGTGTTTCTCTCTCTGTCTCTCTCTCTCTCTCTCTCTATATATATATATATATATATATAATATCGAATGATCATCCTCTAAGTCACTGTACTTCGCTAAATACGAGTTCAATTCCACCTTGATTTCCTCATTCCCCAGATCTCAATAAATATAAGTACAAGATTAATTGTATACTAGCACGTGCTAAATCTCGATCTTACTCATTTTCATTGCATTGTTCACTTTCATTAGTCAATTACTTATCACTGGCGTGCTTGATACAACTAATCCAATACCACTCACGTTCGACAATGCAAGTCAGTCGCTAGGTCTCAACGTAAACGATCACTTTGCACTAGGTATAAAGCAACACAGAATAAGGTAGAAATACACTAAACAAATGTTCACTAAATTACGACACCCAATGCCATATGACTTGCAAAATTCACCATAAATCACTCATATAGAATCGACCAAAACAATATAAAAGGCATACGAAGTATACATAATTATCTAAGCGGTAAAATTAGTTTCATGTCAATAGAAATTCAGGTTAAGGATTCATCATCATTTTAAATCAGTGATCAGTTGCTGGAATTCCAGTTTCAGAACTAGAAATTCAACTTCACGTGCAGTTTACTAAGGATTTTGTTTATATTCAGATGTTGCTCCAGTTGAATAAAACCTAGTTCTATTTATTAAGTTTCCTATGCATCAAGCGGATCAATGATATCCTTTCCATATTAGGAGATATGTCCTTTTTAGTGTGAAGGTATAAAAATGTCATTGCAGAAACTGCAGAACACGTCGACAATCTAAAATATAATCAAAATACCAAACGACAGAAAAACTGAACGAGACTAGAACCATATGTTAGATAAATAAATTATCTACGCGACGATATAGAACTCTATATATTTTCAGTTTTTCGTAAGGATGTGCAGGCGCTTAAGTTCAGGTATCAATCACGAAATACTGCTCGGGACTGCAGTACACTTCAACGGTTTAAATTGTAATTAAAATACCAAACGGTAGTAAAATTAAATGAGAACAAAACTAATAGTTATATAATGGGGTTATCTTTACAAAGGTAAAGGGTTATGTATAATTCCATGTTCGTACAGCGCTACACATTCATATAAGGTCAGGCATCTTCGTAGAATGCTACTCCGGACTGCAGTCCAGAGCCGCATTCCCAGTCAGTTCTCATTGCTGTGATCTATCAGTATCGAAGAATAAACCATAGAGAGCTCTAGATTATTGAGAAGGCTTCGATATGAGCTGTAGAACATTGCATTCCGACATGTATCTAATTTAATATCAATTTAACACTACAACATGTATAGTAAAACCCAGATTTGGCGTCGCCTCTTTGGGGCGATATTTCGTGACGATATTCTCAATATTTTAAACTTAAATTACTACACAATATCATTAGTCATAATGAGAATCCCCTAAACACAAGATATGAGCATTTTTTAAGAGTATTCACATCGAACACTTGGGTTACATGTACGGGTAAAAATCGAAATATCGGTTACATCTATTTGATTCGACTAGGCGACGTTTAATTAAATTATAATTGATATTATTATGGATTAGAAGGCCGAGTCGGGCTTCCATTCCTCAAAATAAATATAAAAGGGTTCGCTAAAGGATTTGTTTACACGTTATCGACATGCTTATAATAGGTACGCACGAGCACAAAGTCATTTGTCATGATTTCTATTCGGTTAATTAATACAATAGCATGAGTAAACAAGTGATTGAATTTCACTTGCCTAGCGACAATCAGGACGATAATTAGCATGAGCAAGGCACGACGAGCAGCAGCAACACGGCGACGGCCATCATACAGACACGTCACAACAATAACAGCACACGCAGGGATTTGGCCACGGCGGGGACTTTAGGAGCTCCGATAGGGCACGGTGAAGGGCTCGTGGGTGTGGGGTGATTAAGGCGGTAGCCCTGAAGTTTGGTGATGGCAGCTTGGATGGGCCGACGGAGATGGTCCAGGCGAAGGGTAGAGATGGGTAGCAAAGGTGATGGGCTCGACTCGGGTAGGTGTTGAAGAGAGAGGGTAGTGCAGAGAGGTGGTGGTGATGTCGCGGTAACGAGGCGACGTTGAGAAAGGGTGGCCGGCGATGGAGTTGCGGGAAGGTGGTGATAGGGAGGAGCTAGGGGTTGGGTTGGTGAGATGGTGATCTCAAGAGGTGAGCTCAGTTGCAGCAAGAGGGAGGTGGAGACGGCGCTGGTTGGTAGTCAACATGGAGGACAGTGGTGTTGGTAGTGGGGTGGATTAGGAAGAGGGGGAGAGGTGGTTGCGGATGTGATGGCGGTGACAGAAGGGTTGCCGGAGGTGGAACAGAAAGGGATTTGAGAAGAAAATGGGGGAGTGTGAGGGAGTGAAAGATTAGAGATAGCGACAGAGGAATCGGTTGAGAGAGGAGGAACGATGAGGGATTTAAGGAGGAGGGGATCTTGAGGAGTGGGCAACGTCAAGGGGAGAGGGTCATGCGGGGGTGAGCGTGAGCAGGAAGGGAGCCGTTGGCGAGAGAGAGAGAGAGAGAGGAAGCGAGAGGGGATGGAGGAGGTGGCCGCGGAGATCGCGGGGGTTGTTGTCATGGCGAGGACAAGGTCGGAGCGAGTGCGAGAGAAGGGGGAAGGATGTTGGGGTGAGGCGGGAGAAGAAAGAGAAGTAGAGGAAGAAGAAAAGGGTGGGGAAAACAGGTCGGGTCGGGTCAGGTACGGGTCGGGTTAGGTTTTGGATTGGGCTTAGGGATTGGGTTTAGATTAGGGAAAATAATAAATAAAATATTTAAAATATATTTAAAAAATAATAGGAAAAAACGGGGAAAATATATACACGGAACTGGGGGTCTATATCATACCCCCTTACAAAAATTTCGTCCTCGAAATTAAAGAATGAAAACAACGGAACAAACAACAACTACTCAAATAGGTGCGGAAAACGTGAACGGGTGTCCTTCTTACGCTCCCAGGTAGACTCCCTTGGAGAACGATTGCTCCAAGAGGCTCGAACTAAATGAATGACTTTATTCTTTAGCACTTTTTCCCTGCGATCGAGAATAGTGGCAGACTGCTCCTCGTAAGACAGATCGGTGCCCAACGTTAACTCTGAATGGTCCAAGATATAGCTGTCATCCCGAACGTAGCACCTCAACTGAGATACAAGGAAAGTATTGTGCACACCAGCTAGCGATGGAGGAAAGGCAAGTCGATAAACCACCTCTCTTACTTGCTCTAGCACCTCAAAAAGTCCGATGAATCGGGGACTGAGTTTCCCCCGACTACCAAACCTGATTACTCCCCGAGTGGGTGATATCTTCAGAAATACATGGTCACCGACACCAAACTCCAACGACCTTCTGCCAGTATCTGATCAACTCTTCTGTCATCCTGAGCAGCCTTGATACGTTACCTGATCGTCTGAAACTTTCTCACTGTCTGTATTTTAAGCGCAGGGCCCAGAAACCTTCGTTCACGCACATCATCCCAAAAAGAGGGGATCGACACTTCCGTCCATACAGAGCCTTGAATGGAGCCATCTGGATGCTAGCTTGGTAGCTGTTGTTATACGAAAACTCTACCAGATGGAGGTGATCTTCTCAAGAGCCCTGAAAATCAAGCATGCATGCCCTCAGCATATCCTCGAGTGTCTGGATAGTACACTCGGAGTGCCTGTCCATCTACGGATGATAGGTCGTGCTGAACTTGAGACGAGCGCCCAAACTCTCCTACAGGCTCTTTTAGAAATGGGAAATGAACCTGGTGTCTCAATCAGACACGATACTAACGGGTACTCCATGCAGTCTCACAATCTCCAGCATATACTTCTCTGCAAACGACTCCGTCGATTGTCCAACTCGAAAAGGTATGAAACGTGCTGCCTTCGTGAGACGATCAACAATAACCCAGACAGTATTGTCGCCCCTTGGACTTCGAAGTAGCACCATCACAAAATCCATGGTGATGTGCTCCCATTTCCACTCTGGCACTGGAAGCGGTTGCAACAACCCAGCTATTCTCTGATGCTCGGCTTTCACCTGTTGGCAAAACAGACACTTGGAGACAAAGCGAGCAATCTCCCTGTTCATTCCGTTCCATCAGAAGTGCTGCCTTAAATCTCTATACATCTTGGTGCCTCCTGGGTGCACAGAGTAAGCGGAACTGTGTGCCTTAGCTAGAACTTCATCTCGAATATCCCCTTTTGGAATACACAGCCGACTGCCAAATCTCAGGGAACCATCTTCGTGAATCTGCAAATCTGTCCTCAAACCAGTCTCAACTAACCCTCTGAACTTCTACAACTGAGTGTCTCCAGCCTGTGCAACTTTAATGCGATCTATAAGCGATGATTAAACTTGCAACTGCCAGAGCTGTCTGGGCACACCCGGTGTAACTACCTCCAACTCAAGTCTCTCAAGGTCATCGAGAATCCCCTTCTGATAAGTCAGCAACGTGGCTGACGGCCTGCGACTGAGAACATCAGGAACGACGTTCACCTTCCCCGGGTGATACTGCAAATCAATATCGTAGTCTGCCATCAATTCCAACCACCTGCGTCGTCTCATATTCAGCTCTTTCTGAGTGAACACGTATTTAAAACTTTTTTGATCCGTGTACACTTCCACTCTTTCGCCTAGCAAGTAATGCCTTCATATCTTTAAAGCGAGCACAACGATCGCTAATTTCAAGTCAAGCATGGGGTAGTTCTTCTCATGAGTTTTCAGTTGACGAGAGGCGTAAGCCACCGGAACTGTCTGGCACAATCAGGATTGAGGTCGTGGTCAACTTCAGTTCCAATAGCTCGAACGCCTGGATGCACTCCTCCGACCAAATATAAGGCACCTCTTTCCGTGTAAGTTTTGTCAAAGGTTCTGCTACTCTGGCGAAATCTTGGACAAACCACCAATAATACTCAGCCAATCCCTGGAAGCTTCTTATCTCAGAAACTGATTTCGGTGTCGGCCGGTCTTTGATAGATTCAATTTTCGTCGGATCCACTGAAATGCCGTCACTCGAAACGACATGCCCCAGAAATTGTACCTTGTTGAGCTAAAACTCGCACTTGCTTAGCTTAGCATAGAGCCTCTCCTCCCGTAGAACCTGCGATACAATTCGTAGATACTCGGCGTGCTCTTCTCGACTCCTGGAGTAGACTAGAATGTCATCAACGAATACAATGACAAACTGATCCAAGTACTTGGGGAAAACCCTGTTCATCAAGTCCTTAAATATGGCGGGTGCATTGGTAACACCGAACGGCATCAAAAGAAACTCATAGTGGCCATATCGGGTTCGGAAAGTCGTCTTGCATACATCCTCTGCCTTAACCCTAATTTGGTGATACCCTGACCGAAGATCTAGTTTAGAAAATAGCCGAGCACCACCCAGATGGTCAAATAAGTCGTCGATATGGGGAATGGGATACTTGTTTTTCACGGTTACCTGGTTCAACTCCCGGTAGTCGATGCACATGCGCAAGGAACCGTCTTTATTCTTCACCAGTAACACCGAAGCACCCCACGAGAAAGCACTTGGACGGATAAATCTCTTGTCCAAAAGATCTTATATCTGCTTTAGGGAGCCTTGGAAACTGGCGCCATCCTGTAGGGAGCCTTGGAAACTGGCGCCGTCCCTGGAATCAGGTCGATCGAGAAGCCCAATATGCTAGGCGGGGGTAAACCAGGTAGATCTTCAGGGAACACATCAAGAAACTCTCGAACTACCTCCGGTGCTGGCTCCTCGTCCATCTCCATAACTATTAAGGTCTTCGGCTTCGCTTGGAACTTAGCTAGTTCTAAAGGCTCGCTACCACCCATGAACATGAACTCCGGGTGATTACGAATGCGAAACGTCACACTTCTAGCCCGGCAATTGATAACAGCATGGAACATGCTCAACCAATCTATCCCCAGAATGGTGTCGTAGCTACCAGTCCCAATCAAAAGAAAGTTTGCATAGAATTCTCTGCCACAAACCACCACAGGGCATAACCTACACTCTTGGCTGGACACAATAATTCCGTTATCCGTATATATCTCCCAACCCTTGGTCAACAGTTCATGAGGTAAAGAGTGTGTGTCAACAAACCGTGCAGAAATAAAGCAATGCAAAGCACCCAAATAAAAAAGAAGTCTAGCTGGCACAGAATAAATAAAGAGAGTACCTGCAACCACTCCTCCATAAGCCTCCACCTGCTCGGTGGTCAGGGTGAAATCCCGCCCCTGACTCTGACTCGTATTAGTCTTCCTCTGATCGAATAATCATCGCTGGGATACTATAGGTGGACCCCTCTGAGCTGAAGTGCCGTACGACGGCTATTGTTGCTCGAACCCTCCCTATAGCTCGGATCTCTGGGACACCCGTTGACCCTGTGCTCGCTGGATCCGCAAATCAGACATTACCCCTTGGCTCTGCGACAATCTCTCTGCATGTGTCCTGGCCTTTGATAATAGTCGCAAATCAGTGCCCTCCGCTATGGTTGCTGAGGTGAGAAAGTACGCTTCATCTGCGTAACACCTGGCCTGTGAACTGAGATCGCTCCACGAGGGGAAATGGTAGTTCGTGATGGAACTACATGGGATCTCCCGTCCACCGATCGTTGGCCCTTAGCCTTCTCCGCCAATCTTTCCTGTACTCGAGCAGCGTTCAACACCTGAGCGAAGGTATGTAGGTCGAGAGACGCGATAAGCTGCTGCAGTTCAATATCGAGCCCCTGCTGAAACCGTCTGGCCCTGGCGGCTTCGGTGGATACTATATATGATGCGAAGCGACTCAGCCTGTTAAACTCTGCGGCGTAGATATCCACTGAACGTCCATTTTGCTTCAATATGATGAATTTCTCCTCCATTTCGGCCTTGGCAGTGGCCGAGAAATAGTGATCTAGAAAACACGCGGAGAACGTGTCCCATCCGATAGATTTCTCTAGCTGGCTTTTCTCTATGAACCAACACGTGCGAGCCTCTTCCTCCAGCTGAATCTTCACCATGCTTACTCTGTCATCGTCAGGGACCCGAGCGGCCGTCAAAAAGTTCTCCATGTTGA
Organism: Agapanthus africanus; assembly: GCA_030015575.1. NCBI lineage: Eukaryota > Viridiplantae > Streptophyta > Magnoliopsida > Asparagales > Amaryllidaceae > Agapanthus > Agapanthus africanus. The sequence goes on along the minus strand of CM057337.1, from coordinate 71,130,584 downwards.
TGAGCCATTGCTCGGCCTTAAGTAGATTTGTTGATCCCGTGAAAACCACTGGATGAAGCCTCCTAAAGTCAGAAACGATACCAACCCTAGCATGTGTAGTCGGTATGAGGGCGCCCTCAGGGGCGGCGGGAACAGCCGTAGTTGTCTCCAGAGCGGTAATTGCGGTCTCCTGTACCGCCTTCAATCCCTCAGCCAAGAGATCGGTCTTCCTTTCTTGAGCCTGGGCTAGGGTCATCAGTGTGCTGAGGATCTTCTCGGTATAATCGTGGGAACCGGCACCTAAGGAGTTGCCTGAGAGTCCATACCTCTTAAAGATGATCAAGAAAAGGAATCAAATTCAAGCAAGGATTATAGAATAATTCGATGAGGATTAGAAAAATGAAAATGAAATGTAATAAAGGATACATCAAGGGTGTAACTCAATCTAGGGATCCCTCGACGGAACCGTAATTCCATCCAAACCTGGCGCTCTGATACCAACAAAACCATGTCACGCCCCGCTTCCCAAAATACAGAATGTGAGGGGTGGCTAGGCCGGCTATGCTCCTACGGTCAGGGAATAATTCCGCCATAGTCACACTTCGGCTTCTAGCATTACATGGTAGTCAGTAAACAGTACTAGAGTAAAGGAAATCATAATTCACAACTTTATTACATTAAAATAAAAGAGTTCATGATACATTTATTTGCATGGAAGAAATAAATAACCATCGAAATAACAATGTTCTTATAGAAAGAAAGGGGTGGCACTGATGTCGCGGTCTAAACCTCCGCAATCTCGAATGGCTGATCCTGCTCCTGGGCTAGGTCCACTTCGTCCTCTGAGTATGCACACTCAGGTCGTCAAGATGACATATATAGCTATAAATATATATAGTGTGTACAATGTTATTAAACATGAAAGGTGCGACAGAATACAGAAACAAGAGAATAATGAATATTATTCGAATGTGAAGAACCTAATATATGTATCAGGTCAGCAAACCAGGCAATGTGTATGTCACTACTTATCAGTCATTAAGTCAATGAAATCAATCGGTGGAAAATGTGCTTGTGTTTAACAAGGGTCGCGTGCATGCCCGAGACTACAGTTCACTATTGTCCGGGACATAACTCGCTAATTACGAGTTTAATTCCACCTTGATTTCCCCATTCCCTAAGTCTCAATAAATATAAGTATAGGATTAATTGTATACTAGCACGTGCCAAATCGCGGTCTTACTCATTTTCACTGCATTGTTCACTTTCATTAGTCAATCACTTATCACTTGCGTGCTTGATACAACTAATCCAATGCCACTCATGTTCAACAATGCAAGTCAGTCGCTAGATCTCAAAGTAAACGATCACTTTGCACTGGGTATAAAGCAACACAGAATAAGGTAGAAATGTACTAAATAAATGTTCATTAAATTATGACAGCTAACGCCATATGACTTTCAAAATTCATCATAAATCACACGTATAGAATCGACCAAAACAATATAAAAGGCGTACGAAGTATATATGATTATCTAAGCGGTAAAATTAGTTTCATGTCAATAGGAATTCAGGTTAAGGATTCATCATCATTTTAAATCAGCAATCAGTTGCTGGAATTCCAGTTTTAGAACTAGAAGTTCAACTTCACGCATGGTTTACTAGGGATTGTGTTTAGATTCAGATGTTCTTCCAGTTGAATAAAACCTATTTCTATATGTTAGGTTTCCGACACATCAAGAGGATCAATGATATCCTTTTCGTACTAGGAGATATGTCATGTTTAGTGTGAAGGTGTAAAAATGTCACTGCAGAAACTGCAGAGCACTTCGACAATCTAAAATATAATCAAAATACCAAACGACAGAAAAACTGAACGAGACTAGAACCATATGTTAGGTAACTAAATTATCTATGCGACGATATAGAACTCTGCATATTTTCAATTTTTCGTTGGGATGTGCAGGCGCTTAAGTTCGGGTATCAATCACGAAATATTGCACGGGACTTCAGTACACTTTGAAAGTTTAAATTTTAATTAAAATACCAAACGGTAGTAAAATTAAACAAAACCAAAACCAATAGTTAGATAATGGGATTATCTTTACAACAATATAGTTTTACGCATAATTACATGTTCGTACAGCGCTACACATTCATATAAGGTCAGGCATCTTCGTGGAATGCTGCTCCGGACTGCAGTCCAGAGCCGCATTCCCAGTCAGCTCTCGTTGCTGTGATCTATCATTTTCATAGAATAAACTATAGAGTGTTCTATTTTATCTAGTCGTCTTCGATATGAGCCATAGAACATTACATTTCGACATGTATCTAATTTAATATCAATTTAACACTGCGACATGTACGGTAAAACCCAGATTTGGCGTCGCCTTTTAGGGCCGATGTTTCATGACGATATTCTCAACATTTTAAATTTAAATTACTACACAATATCAATAGTCATAACGAGAATCCCCTAACCACAAGAAATGAGCATTTTTGAAGAGTATTCACATCGAGCACTCGAGTTACATCTATGGGTAAAAATCGAAATATCGATTACATCTATTTGATTCGACAAGGCGACGTTTAATTAAATTCTAATTGGTATTATTACAGATTCGAAGACCGAGTTGGGCTTCCATTCCTCACAATCATTCTAAAAGGGTTCGCTAAAAGATTTGTTTACACGTTATCGACATGATTATAATAGGTACGCACGAGCACAAAGTCATTTGTCACGATTTCTATTCGGTTAATTAATATAATAACATGAATAAAAAAGTGATTGAATTTTACTTGCTTCGCGACAATCATGACGATAATTAGCACGAGCAAGGAACGATGAGCAGCAGCAACACGGCGACGGCGGTCGCACAGACATGTCACAACAACTATAGCACACACGGGGATTTGGCCACGGCGGGGACTTTGGGAGCTCCGATGGGGCACGGAGAAGGGCCCGTGGGTATGGGGTTATTGATACGGTGGCCCTGAGGTTTAGCGATGGTAGCTTAGTTGGGCCGACGGCGATGGTCCAGGCGAGGGGCAAAGATAGGTAGCGAAGGTGATGGGTTCAACTCGGGTGGGTGTTGAAGAGAGGGCGTGGTGCAGAGAGGTAGTGGTGATATCACAGTGATGAGGTGACGCCGAGAGGGGGTGGCCGGCGATGGAGTTGCGGGAAGGTGGTGATAGGGAGGAGCTAGGGGTTGGGTTGGTGAGGTGGTGATCTCGAGAGGTGGGCTCGGTTGCAGCAAGAAGGAGGTGGAGGCGGCGCTAGTTGGTGGTCAACGTGGAGGACGGTGGTGTTGTTAGCTGGGGTGGACGAGGAGGAGAGGGAGAGGTGGTTGTGGATGTGATGGCGGTGATAGAAAGGTTTCCGGAGGTGGAACAGAGAGGGATTTGAGAAAGAAGTGAGGGAGTGTGAAGGAGTGAAATTAGAGTTAGAGAGAGGGGGATCAGTTGAGAGAAATAAGGAATGGCGAGGGATTTGAGGAGGAGGGGATCTCGTGGAGTGGGCGACGTCAAGGGGAACGGGTCATGTGGGGACGAGCGCAAGCGGGAAGGGGTCCATTGGCGAGAGAGAGAGAAGAAGCGAGAGGGGATGGAGGAGGTGGCAATGAAGATCGCGGGAGTCGTTGGCGAGGACGAGATCGAGGGCGAGTGCTAGAGAAGGGGAGGGACGTTGGGGTGAGGTGGGAAAAGAAAGAGAAGTAAAGGAAGAAGAAAAGGGTGGGGAAAACGGGTCGGGTTGGGTATGGGTCGGGTTGGATTTAGGATTGGGTTTAGATTAGGGAAAATAATAAATAAAAATATTTAAAAATATTTAAAAAATAATAGGAAAAATACAGGAAAAATATATACACGGAACTGGGGGTCTACAAGTTGGTTGTTTACAAAAATCACATATATCTGAATGTAGTAAACCTAATGTTTGAGTGCAGTGAGCAAGATATTTAAATGTACCTCTAGTATGCTTAGCCTTGACACAAATATCACATTTAGATTTTAAGTCAATTGAATTTTAGAAATCATATTTAATCGCATCATTCTATTAAAGCTTGATAATTAATATGTCCTAATCTACCTGCCACATATCACAAGAAGACAAGCTTAAAACAATGGGACTAGTTTTATTTATTTCATTGTTATTACAAACAACATTCAACTTAAATAGTCCATTACATACACAACCCTTATCAATAAATATACTTCCTTTGGAGATTACAATTTTATTATTTTCTAATATAATTTTGTAACCTCTTTTAAAAAGTTAAGAACCACTTATTAAATTCTTTCTTACATCGGAACATACAAAACATCATTTAGAGGTAAATATTTTCCAAAGATCATAGAGAGCCTAATGGATCCTTTTCCCTTCATTGGTGATGTTGTATCATTTCCAAGTGTTACACTTCTCCCGCATTCATCCTGAGTGAAGAACCTTCACCCGTTTCCACCACAGTAACAATTGCATTGTTAGTAGTTACATGTTTCCGAACTGGTTCGGTTTTCCTGAAGAAGTATCTGGTAGATATATGGTTGGTTCTCCCATATACGAAATATAATTTTTCCTTATTCATTGGCTTGTGACTTTTGTTCTAGTTTAGACCTATCTTAAAATGTTTCTTTTTGAAATTTTTATTCTTAGGTTTAGGGACACTTTCGTAACAACCCTAAACTTTCTGTACAAAATTTTTCCAAAATACAGAAAGGAATACCTAAGCCTGAGCACAAGTTATAAATTTGATTTGCTTTTGAACAGCAAGAAAGCACTTGTAGCTCATTGGTAAAGTCTTGCACTGCTGTGACGTAGCCCATGTGATTGAATCCCCTCGACCACGTATATTTTTAATTGATTTTTCTTTTAATCTTACAGAAGCCCAAAGGTTTATACGTGCACTATACGTAAAATGAAGAGTCACAGATTAAATAAACATGTGCACTGAGATAGACCAAGCAACATGGACACGTGGCAGAGATCCAAGCACCCCAACCCATAATTCGACCGGCGAGATCTTCATTGGTGACCGGCACCGTCAGGCCCCCCGTAGGGGATACTCCCCAATTTTTTAACCCTAAACCCTTAGACTCATTCGAGTCTTGGACAAATCTGATTATAATCTATCTTGAATACAACATGAATCCGTTTATACCGGAGTTCTATCTATATCAATAGGACTCGAATGAACCAAACCATGGATATACTCTGATTACATGACTATCCATTTATATCCATTCTATTTACATGATATCATGGTTTCGGTAAGTCATCCATCTATAAAACAAGACAATACAATCAATACAATAAACATTACGGGGATAAAGGGGTAGACTAATACGAAAAATGTTAACGGTGGCACGAGGTGGTCACTAAAAGACGTAATTACATCCATGTCATTGTTCCGTGGTATTATCGATGGAGCCTTGTACTACGGGTTACCAAAGTCCACGGTGTAAGTTGGACTCCTCTCGTATACACTGGCATATTCTGTACCAAGTTACAACAACTACGTTAGTATAACAAATATAACATATCTCCTTCACCTGTTCTATAACATATCCGAAGCCTCCTGGAAGGACAGCAGCAGCAGAATGCTATATTAATAAACCATCCAGAAGCAGAAGCGTCCGGAGTGAAGCAATTCCGGGCATTGCACCCAAAACAATTTTTGGGAAAAGAGAGCCCTTTAGAAGCTGAAGAATGGGCTCAGAGCATTGAGGATGATCTGGTAGCAGCACAAGTGCCAGAGATCGCTTGGTTCGAGTTGCGAAGCTGCAACTCGCCGACAACGCCCGAGTTTGGTGGAAGGCGGAAGAAGCCGTCATGACCAGCCGATCAAATGGAAAACCTTTCGCGACATGTTCAACGCAAAGTACTTACCAGAGACTGCTCGATTTGACATGGAACAGCAATTTATCCATCTACAACAGGGTTCGATGTGGACCAAATCTGTGGATGAGTATGATGCTGAGTTTACCATGCTCAGTAGGTAAGATATGTCTCAATATTCAATTTTTTAAATATCACATACTACACAGCTAACACGAGACCGCAACAGGTTTGCGGCACACTTGATACCGACTGCTGAGATCAGGTCCAGACGATTTCAGCAAGGGTTAGATCCGGAGATCCAAGCTGCCTTAGCTATAGAGGATTTCCCAACCCACAAACTGGTTCTAAAAGCTGCCCGTCGATACGAGGCAGTGGTGAAGAAGAAGGGCAGACCTCAATCTGCCGGTGTGAAGCGCTCTGCCACTCAGATGGCAGGAGGAGCCTCTTCAAGGCCAACTTTTGAACCCAGAAGACCGGAAGAAACAAATAACCAGCCAAGTCCAGATTTTTGCTTCTATTGCAAGAAGGATGGACACCTGTGGAAGGACTGTAGGCGTCCAAAAAGCCCGTGCTTAGTTTGTGGCGCATCCAATCATGAAATTGGAACATGTCCTTATAGGCGCAACACAGTTCCAACTCACGACACTTATCCGCAGCGGCCAGCTGTCCATGCTCCTGCACCTCATCTTTCTCTTCCAGCTCCACCTCCACGTGGACCTCATGCACAGCCTAAGCGCCAATTCCATCAAGTATGAGGAACATACCTCAAGGGCATAGAAACATTCCCCAAGGACAGAGGAATATGCCTCCAGTTAGGAGGAATGTACCCGGTGTCAGGCTTTCACATTAGCAGCCGTAGAAACAGAGACTGTAGACCAAGGTAACCCTGCTAATTCCTTCACATCTGTCCAAAACTTTTGCATTCTTTCATTCTTCCTAATATTTTCATGCACTATCATTAGTTCTATCACCAAATTACTTTGAATCTGTTACACTTTCCTTTTACAAATTTCGAGGAAGAAATTTTTATAAGGAGGGTAGAATGTAACAACCCTAAACATTCTGTACAATTTTTTTCCAAAATACAGAAAGGAATACCAGAGCCTGAGCGCAAGTTATAAATTTTATTTGCTTTTGAACAGCAAGAAAGCACTTGTAGCTCATTGGTAAAGCCTTGCACTGTTCTGACGTAGCCCCTGTGATCGAATCCTCACAGCCACGTATATTTTTAATTGATTTTTCTTTTAATCTTTTAGAAGCCCAAAGGTTTACACATCACTACACGTAAAATGAAGAGTCACAGATTAAACAAGCATATGCGCTGAGATAGACCAAGCGACATGGACACGTGGCAGAGATCCAAGCACTCCAACCCATCATTCGATCGGCGAGATCTACATTGGTGATCGGCACTGCCGGGCCTCCCGTAGGGGATACTCCCCAATTTTTAACCCTAAACCCTTGGACTCCCCCCACTACTCCTATACTGTTTGATTTTTCTGCACATTTCCATAGAATTAAAAATGGGCATTAATCCACATTTTAATGCACATTTTAATTCTATTCTTCATTTCCCTAAACCCTAATTTTCCCTATAAATATCCCACCACATTTCACCCCTCCTCATTCAGAATTTCATGACAAAAACTCTGTAAAATTTCCAAGTCCTAAGTTGTGCAGGTGGAATTAGCAAAGGGCGAAATTCAAACGACGTTTGGAGGAGATTCCGGCGATGAAACGATGCCTCGATGGTTCCAAAATCTCTCCCTACCTCCCCTCTTTTTTTGTATACTGTAAGTTCCATCTCCCCTTCTCTTTTACTATTCTAAAACTCCTCTTTTTCAAAACTCATCGGAAGCGGAATTATTCCGGCTTCCGATTCTCTTTTCTTTAAAAATATAATTTTTCTTAATAACAAACCTACAAATTTTTAATAAATTGTTTAGTAATCATTAACAAACATATTAGAATAAGTTTCATCTTAAATGAATCTATTATGCAACTTTTATCGCATTTTTACGGTAAAATACCATATATTTTACTTTCGACATAATTCAACATTTTTCCTTGTATTACCTTTAGATAACTCACGAGATAATAACCTACCTCATCACAACACTCATTCTTGATATAGAACGATGGTTTGTAAAATATTCTTTTGGGACAAAATACGACATTACATTTAAATATCCTGAGCTTACAAAACTGTTTTCTTTAAAAAGTGTGTTAATTAAATTCCTTGCAATTGTGTCTCTACAACCCATTTTGGGGAACCCCGATCGGGATGGTGCGGGCTATCGTACGTCCTCGGGCCTAGTAAAGCGAGATGCAGACCTCCGCAAAGAGCATTCGATCTCGATGGAATTTTTGATGCAATTTTTAAGGAAATGAGATTTCTACAAAATAAATAAAATTTATTTTTATTAAATATATATTTATAACTGTTATCAAAATATCTATTTTGAATATATTATATAAATATTCCATGTTTTCTAAATCAGAGAAATCACAATTTCATGAAACTACCATTACAATTCAATACAAATTTCAGTATTTCATTAAAATACCATATACAATGAAAACTAGGTTCTATTCACTAGAAAATTTTATTTTTATAAAATATACATCTATGAAAACCCTAAAGACGATAATTAAATACTTTAGATGTATTTTGAAAATATATCAAAACTATTTTTACATAAAACCCTCCTCAAGTTATATTAAATTACAATAAGGACCCTAGTAAATATAGGTTTAAGCGGGACCATTCTCTTGAACCTCGGGGAGCCGGAGAAAGTGGGTTCTTTCCTATCTAAGGTAGACAATCTAATAACGGTGTTATCAACACGGTAATTGTCTTGGAAAAAGACATAAATCCTGTCGTCCATATGCAGCAGTTACCAATAACTCTAAAACAATCAGGACTTCAATTCTGTTTAAAAGTCTAACTCAGTTCGAGTCATGGTCAAATATGATTATAATCTATCTTAAATTTGATTCAAGTATAACTATAATACAACATAAATCCGTTTATACCGGAATTCCATCTATATCAACAGGACTCGAATGAATCGAACCATGGATATACTCTGATTACATGACTATCCATTTATACCCATTCTTTTTACACGATATCATGGTTTCGGCAAGTCATCCATCTATAAAACAAGACAATACAATCAATACAATAAACATTACGGGGATAAAGGGGTAGACTGGTACAGAATATGTTAACGGTGGCATAAGGTAGTCACTAAAAGACGTAATTACATTCATGTCATTGTTCCGTGGTATTATCGACGGAGCCTTATACTACGGGTTACCAAAGTCCACGATGTAAGTTGGACTCCTCTCGTATATACTGGCATATTCTGTACCAAGCTACAACAACTATGTTAGTATAACCAATATAACATATCTACTTCACCTGTTCTATTCTCAGTCTATTCTTCTCCTTTTTTCTTTGAAACTTACTGAGCGATTGTTCGCTGACGATATTCCTATTTCTCTTCTTCTTTGGAATGTTGTCAGGAGGACCCGTCTTTGAAGAGTTCGAGACCAGCCTGGAGCATTTGGAGCAAACCCCTGAGCAGTACAGTGAAGACCCCGAGCTATAGTTACTTGTACATACTTTTCATTTCTGTTATGCCTTTATTTAGGCATTGCTTTCCATCCTTGTATTTACATTTCCAGTTGTACATGTAAAAGAATATTTAATAAATAAAGTTGATGTTCATTACATTCATGTCTCTTGTGTACATTTTACTTTATATTGCTTAGATACGCTTAGTGTGTTTACTTCGGATTAAATACGTCGCGCGACCCATCGCGTCCCTTTGCCCGTACACCGGGAAGCGGGGCGTAACAGGTTTTGTTGGTGGCTCATGCAAGTCAGTGCTGCATGGAACCCTACCATGCAGGTCAGTTCTGCATGGACATACGGGTCAATTCTGCATGAAGTTCTAAGAAATATAACACAAGAATCGGCAACTAAAAACATTCTTTATATTTCATATTCTTTGAATCTTACAATTCCATATTCTTTGATTCTATCCTAACCCTATTTTTATTTCAAGGTTATGGATTCTCCAAACAACACCAGCACAAAATTCAACAACACTCCACCACCTCTACCGCTTACGCCTATTGTTGCTACTCCGATCAATGAGCAGACCGTGCTGCTTGAGGCAATCCGAAGCCTCTTAGAAGGACAGCAGTAGCAGACTGCTATATTAATGAACCGTCAAGAAGTGGAAGCACCTGGAGTGAAGCAATTTTGGGCATTTCACCCAAAGCAATTTTTGGGGAAAGAGAGCCCTTTAGAAGCAGAAGAATGGGCTCAGAGCATTGAAGACGATCTGGCAAAAGTACAGGTTCTAGAGATCACTTGGGTTCGAGTTGCGAAGCTGCAACTCACCGACAACACCCGAGTTTAGTGGAAGGAGGAAGAAAGCCGTCTTGACCAGCCGATCGAATGGAAAACCTTTCGCGACATGTTCGACGCGAAGTACTTTCAAGAGACTGCCCGATTTGACATGGAACAACAATTTATCCATCTACAACAGGGTTCGATGTGGACCAAATCTGTGAATGAGTATGATGCTGAGTTTACCATGCTCAGTAGGTAAGATATGTCTCAATATTCAATTTTCTAAATATCACATACTACACAGCTAACACAAGACCGCAATAGGTTCATGGCACACTTGATACCGACTGCTGAGATCAGGTCCAGACGATTTCAGCAAGGGTTAGATCCGGAGATCCAAGCTGCCTTAGCTACAGGGGATTTCCCAACCCACGAACTGGCCCTGAAAGCTGCCCGTCGATACGAGGCAGTGGCGAAGAAGAAGGGCAGACCTCAATCTGCCGGTGTTAAGCACCCTGCCACTCAGATGGCAGGAAAGCCTGTTCTCCGCCGAAAGACGCGACCGGAATGTTGGGACGTCCGGGCCTGAATTCTGAGGGCAGATGCTAATTGGTGCTATCCGTCCACCTCTCCGAAGATGCCAAGTTGATTTATGGCACCATGTATCGAAGGTTTAAACGGATGCGGCCGATGTAGCAGATTTCGTCAGATTCCCCCTCGTTGAGGGGTTTTTGATTGTGGGGACGCTCTTCCCTGCAGACGTAAGCCCCTGTAGTTAATTACGCTACCGCATTACGGTAATCACTTTCTCCTTCTCTAGATGGTCACTTCGTGTCGCGTGTGTTTGTTTTGTTTTTGGTTGCCCGTGGATTGTATACGGAGACTAATTTATGTTGTCGCCCGTAGGGCGTGGATTAGTCCAAATTCGTATTTTCTTAGATTTGGGTTTGGGGTTGGGTTTAAGAATACGTTAGTCTCATTTGAAACAAAGATAAACTTAAACATTTGTTAAGAATACGTTGGTATAATTTTAGACTAAGATCAACTTAACGGGATCGTTTAGATCCAATAAGAGAGAAATTGGGCTCTATTATTTAGTTTAAGAACATTACGGTCGATTAGTTTAGGGACATTACGGTCCATAATTAGTTTAAGAACATTACGGTCCAAGATTAAGAACATCATAGTCCATGGGTTTAAGGACCCTACAGTCTAAGGTTAAGGACATCATAATCCATGGGCTTAAGGACCCCACAGTCCAGTTTAAAGACGTCATAGTTTATGGAATGTAAGTTGTCGGGACCCGTCACTTCTCTGAAGACGTTGAAGGATTACAATGACAAATATCATAAGAGTGAAGAGATGTACCCTTGAACCAATTTTGGTTGGGAGATCTGTAGTCCAATTGAGACTAAGATCTGAGATTTATGAGCATATGGGCTCAGTTAATCTGAATGAGAGTTTAAGGCCAACTTGGGCTCGGCCCACTCATTTAAAATGTTAAATATTTAACAATGCTGAGCATTGGTTTGAGTTCTGACAATATTTTTGTCTTTTAATGAATGCTGAGCATTCATCATAGCTCTAGGCTTTACTTATGAAGCAATCTATATTCTTTTAGCGCACATGTGAGGAGCACGTGGCGCGCTTTGCACTTTGCGCCAGTCAAAGAGCGCTAGTTTATGAGCGCATTGCGCTTCTGCTGAGTGGCGCACACGTGAGGAGCACGTGGTGCGCTTGGCGCTGAGCGCTAGATTATGAGCGCATTGCGCTTCTGCTGAGTGGCGCACATGTGAGGTGCACGTGGTGCGCTTGGAGCTGAGCGCCAGACCAAAGAGCGCAAAGCGCTTCTGTTCAAGTAGCGCACACGTGGGAAGCACATGGCGCGCTTGGCGCTGAGCTCCCGTCCAAGAGCGCAGAGCGCTAGTTTTTGAGCGCAAAATGCTATCTGATCGGGTTTATGATCTGAGAACTAAATTCTCATTTAGAAGAGACTTTGTCTCAAGGTTCTAAGAACAAAATTGTTATTTTGTAGGAGATATTTCAATCTCTTATTTTGATAAAAGGCTTTGTCTTCATAGATCTGTGATCCTAAGAGAATTGACTTATTCTCCCCCCCCCTTTATTTTATAGATCTATGATCTGTGAGAAGAGTTATGTTCTTTTTTTTATTTTATGATGAGATTCTTTAATCTCTTTATGAAAGAGCTTAGTCTTATAGATCTATGATCTGTGAGAAAAAAGTGGATTCTTCTTTTTAATATGAGATGACATCTCTCTGTTTATTTTTACCTTGAAGAGAGCTTGGTTCTTCTTTCTTGAGATTTCTCAAAGTTTATAGGGGGTTCCTCTGTATGTTTCTGTATATCAGACTTGAAGTCCTGTGGCCTTTATATAGGGTGAGCCGATTTGTTCAATCAGTTAAGGAGATCTTTTCTCCAATTGATTTGGGGATTTTCCCATCGTTGGATCTTTGATCCAAAGGCTTCTAATTTACAGAAGACAATCTTCTTATTTTTAACAAGATTAGGAAATCTTTCCATACAGAATTTATTCTGTATTTTAGTGATTTTTAATTACCATTAGATCATTGATCCGACGGGGCTCTGATTTACAAAACGCAATCTTTTCGTTTGGAAAGATTTTAAGGAATCTTTCCTTAACAAAATTTCATTCTAGTTAATTGATGATTTATCATCTTTATTAGATCTTTGATCTGACGGTGGGGAGATTTTAGTTCCAGCGCTAGCGCACCCGTGCTTTGCACGTGGTGTGCCGCTTAGAGTGCAGCGCACTTAGCGCTAGCGCACACGTGCTTTGCACGTGGTGCGCTGTTTAAGTACAATGCTCTTAGCGCTAGCGCACACGTGCCTTGCACGTGGTGTGCTGCTTAGAGCGCGGCGCACTTGGCGCTGCTATGAAGCGTTGCTTCATTTCAAAATTTGAATTTTGAACAGGGCTTTACTCTGGTTGGGGGAAACAAAGCCTCTTCAAGGCCAACTTTTGAACCCAGAAGACTTGAAGAAACAAATAACCAGCCAAATCCAGATTTTCGCTTCTATTGCAAGAGGGATGGACACCTGTGGAAGGACTGTAGACGCGCAAAAAGCCTGTTTAGTTTGTGGCGCATCCAATCATGAAATTGGAGCATGTCCTTATAGGCGCAACGTAGTTCCAACTCACAACACTTATCCGCAGCGGCCTGCTATCCAGGTTCCTGCACCTCGTCTTGCTTTTCCAGCTCTACCTCCACGTGGACCTCCTGCATAGCCTAATCGCCAATTCCATCAGGCACTGAAGAACATGCCTCGAGGGCAGAGAAACATACTTCAAGGACAGAGGAATGTGCCTCCAGCTAGGAGGAATGTACCCCAGCGTCAGGCTTTCACATTAGCAGCCGTAGAAGCCGAGACTGTAGACCAAGGTAATCCTGGTAATTCCCTCACATCTGTCCAAAACTTTTGCATTCTTTCGTTCTTCCAAATATTTTCATGCACTATCAATAGTTCTATCACCAAATTGCGTTGAATCTGTTACACTTTCTTTATACAAATTTCGATGATGAAATTTTTATAAGGATGGTAGAATGTAACAACCCTAAACTTTCTGTACAAATTTTTTCCAAAATACAGAAAGGAATACCTAAGTCTGAGCACAAGTTATAAATTTGATTTGCTTTTGAACAGCAAGAAAGCACTTGTAGCTCATTGGGAAAGCCTTGCACTACAGTGACGTAGCCCCTGTGATCGAATCCCCCCAGCCACATATATTTTTAATTGATTTTTTTTAATCTTTTAGAAGCCCAAAGGTTTACACGTGCATTACACGTAAAATGAAGAGTCACAGATTAAACAAACGTGTGCACTGAGATAGACCAAGCGACATGGACACGTGGTAGAGATCCAAGCACCCCAACCCATCATTCGACCGATGAGATCTTCATTAGTGACTGGCACTGTCGGGCCCCCCGTAAGGGATACTCCCTAATTTTTAACGCTAAACCCTTGGACTCCCCCCATTACTCCTATACTGTTTGATTTCTCTGCACATTTCCAGAGAATTAAAAATGGGCATTAATCCAAATTTTAATGCACATTTTAATTCTATTCTTCATTACCCTAAACCCTAATTTTCTCTATAAATACCACACCACATTTCACCCCTCCTCATTCAGAATTTCGTTACAAAAACTCTCTAAAATTTCCAAGTCCTAAGTTGTGCAAGTGGAGTTAGCAAAAGGCAAAATTCCGACGACATTTCGAGAAGATTCCGGCGACGAAACGATACCCCGACGGTTCCAAAATCTTTCCCTACCTCCCCTCTTTCTTTGTATATGGTAAGTTCCCTCTCCCCTTCTCTTTTACTATTCTAAAACTCCTTTTTTTTTTAAACTCAACGGAAGCGGAATTATTCCGGCTTCTGATTCTCTTTTCTTTAAAAATCTAATTTTTCTTAATAAAAAACCTAAAAATTTTTAATAAATTATTTAGTAATCATTAACAAAGATATTAGAACAAGTTTCATCTTAAAAGAATTTATTATGCAATTTTTATCGCATTTTTACGGTAAAATACTATATACTTTACTTTCGACATAATTCAACATATTTCCTTGTATTACCTTTAGATAACACACGAGATAATAACCTATCTCATCACAACACTCATTCTTGATATAGCACGATGGTTTGTAAAATATTCTTTTGGGACAAAATACGACATTACATTTAAATATCTTAAACTTACAAAACCATTTTCTTTAAAAAAGTGTGTTAATTAAATTCTTTACAATTTTGCCTCTACAACCCATTTTGGAGAACCCCGATCGGGATAGTGCGGGCTATCGCGCGTCCTCGGGCCTAGTAGAGCGAGATACAGAGCTCCGCAAGGAGCATTCGATCTCGATTGAATTTTTGATGCAATTTTTAAGAAAATGAGATTTCTACAATATAAATAAAATTTATTTTTATTAAATATATATATTTATAACTATTATCAAAATATATATTTTAAATATATTATATAAATATTCCATGTTTTCTAAATCAAAGAAATCAAAATTTCATGAAACTACCATTACAATTCAATACAAATTCCAGTATTTCATTAAAATGTCATATATAATGAAAACTAGGTTCTACTCACTAGAAAATTTCACTTTTATAAAATATACATCTATGAAAACCCTAAAGACGATAATTAAATACTTTAGGTGTATTTTTAAAATATATCAAAACTAATTTTACATAAAACCCCCTCAAGTTATATTAAATTACAATAAGGACACTAGTAAATATAGGTTTAAGTGGGACCAATTCTCTTGAGCCTTGGAAAGCCGGAGAAAGTGAGTGCTTGTCTATCTAAGGTAGACAATCTAACAACGGTGTTATCAACACGGTAATTGTCTTGGAAAAAGACACAAATCATGTCGTCCATGTGCAGCAGTTACCGATAACTCCAAAACAATCAGGACTTCAATTCTGTTTAAAAGTCTGACTCAGTTCGAGTCATGATCAAATATAATTATAATCTATCTTGAATTTGATTCAAGTATAACTGTAATACAATATGAATCCGTTTATACCGAAATTCCATCTATATCAACAGGACTCGATTGAACCGAACCATTGATATACTCTGATTACATGACTATCCATTTATATCCATTCTGTTTACATGATATCATGGTTTCGGCAAGTCATCCATCTATAAAACAAGACAATACAATCAATAAAATAAACATTACGGGGATAAAGGGGTAGACTGGTACGGAAGATATTAACGGTGGCACGAGATGGTCACTAAAAGGCATAATTACATCCATGCCGTTGGTCCGTGGTATTATCGACGGAGCCTTGTACTACGGGTTACCAAAGTCCATGGTGTAAGTTAGACTCCTCTCGTATACACTGCCATATTCTGTACCAAGCTACAACAATTACGTTAGTATAATAAATATAACATATCTACTTCACCTATTCTATTCTCTGTCTATTCTTCTTGTCACGCCCCACTTCCCGGTGTATGGGAGGGGACGTGGCGAGACCCGCTACGTATTTACTCCGAAGTAAACAAGCTAAGTGTATTTAAGTAATATAAAATAAATGTACACAAGAGACATGAATATAATGAACAACAACTTTATTTATTAAATATTCTTTTACAGGTACAACTGGAATGTAAATACATGTCTGGAATACAATGCCTAAACAATGACATAACTGAAATGGAAATATATGTACTGTTAGTTATATATATGCCCTAGAGGCCATTATTGTACATGTGATATATATTATAGTGGATGCTAGGATGTATATAGAGAGGACTTTCTTGCTCGACATGATAGTATGCTATCTGGTTGCTCTTTATCTTAACATATTGACTTGTATAAGTGATGTTGTCTTGCTCTCACATGTTCATAAAGCCCTTAGGATGTGTACTTGACTACCGGGACTATGATGGAGATCATACTAATGGGGCCAAGGGTAGTCCACAAGTACACCCTATAATTGTTCCTAATCGAGAGAGTATCGAGATATGGCATCGATATTCCAGAGTAGACTAGCGTATACATATCTTGACCCATATGATAAGCGATGGATGATCCCACATCCATTGGCGTTTGACATCAAAGATGGAATACGGGATCTCAGTGGAGACTGGGTACACTGAACGGACTCGCCGAGAACTCCTAGCTGGTATTATACCTATCGTCAGATAGCAGTTCTCTGGTGACACTCGTACAGGTTAGTCTGTAGACCTGAGATTGTTATAGAGTCTTGTGTGATTCCCACTGTGCTTTGATTTCCACCTTACCACGTTCAAGAGAACGTGCAAAATGGTGGCTTTTGAGTACAGTCCCAAATCACATGGAAGCAATGAGCGATATGAGGGGATTCGTCTCTCCCGGTATTGAGGGTTGATGTTGCGCTGTGCTCGATTGGCCATAACGACAAGTCCCTGGCAAGGGTTGCTATGGAGATTTTCTGATAAGTGTTATCAGTAGTTTCTCGACTCGTTATGAGCCTTACAACGGTATGAATTATCGGTTACTGGGGTCTGACGTTGACCACCCCTAGACTAGATATGCGACATATCAGACAAAGAGACCAGACTGTACGGTAGTATTACTGACAGGCTTTTACAGGAGAAAGAGCAGGCTTGCTTGTTGATCTTCTGATCGTTCAATACCCGGGTAGCCGTTACGTCCATCTAATACCGCTGACGTCTTGTGGGTGCTTGATGTGATCATCACCTACTGCCGGCATATTGACGAGTTTTTAGAGTCCTACACAGAAGTTTCACTGGGTCAGGCAAAACGAAGTAGGAGCACATATGTGATATGTGCGGGACCAAGATTAATACGAGTATTTGATACCGTATTCTATTCTCGCGATATAAGGCATCGATCGGTTATATGAAATATAGCTGGGTTATCGAATCAAATGTTGATTCGATAAGTCGATACTATATCGGTCGGTTATATGAGAATATAGCCGGGTTATCGAATCAAGTGTTGATTCGATAAGTTGATACAAATAATATTAGTCGGTTATATGAGATATAACCGGATTATTCAATCAAGTGTTGATTTAATGATTTAATATATAATTGTATATTTGATATATTAATTTATATTAACTAATATTAGCTCACTTAAGCATTTCTTTTTCTCACATATGCACACTTAATATATATGTGATATATATTAATTGTGTTTTCTTTATGTGTCATGGTTGATGATACATGCAACATGGGTATATGAGACTTACACCATGATAATGATAATGAAGGGTTTATTTATTTAGAGTAAATCAATTATTAGTTGGAAATTGGTTACATGTCATGAAGCTTGTAGAAGATTGAAGACCCATTGACTTAGTCCACTAGTTTTTGTCTTACACTAGATATTTATTAACCCAACCATTATCTAAACCCATGGTTAAGTTTCTACATGAGTGATATTAGATATTTTCTCTCCCACGGTTGCCATTCACTCTGTCATCCATTATTTTCTTCTTCTTCCTCAAGCTCAAGAGAGAGCTCTCTAGGTTTTTGAGAGGAACTTAAAATTAGTGAGAAAATTAATTCTAAAGTGAGCAAAAATCCTACTTTATCATCCTCTACTAGATTAGCAATTTAGTTTAGGGTGTTAGCTTCACTAATCCCACATTAGTGAAGAGGTAGCTTGTGCTAGTGTCTTCTCGACGTAGATCATCTTCGACTTTGAAGACTTCAAGCAAGTATGCATCATTCACCTTGTGGAGCCTCTCAAGAGTCCGGGAGTTCATTGATCGCAGCGAAGAGACCACTACAATGAGCTAAAGAAGTGAAGGACCGGATTACAAAGGTTGTAATCCCTATTCACTTAGATGTAAAGTCGTTTACACATTGTATTATCTAAATCTTTAGTTAAGATTCTAGGGTTAGGATTGTTTTGTAAGGCTAATTTTTGAAAATGGTGTGGACGATACCTCCCGAAACCTTACTGTCATGCCAAGCAATCCTACATGTACAAGTAAAGTCTAATGCTCAGGGTCTTCTATGAACTGCTCCAATTGCTCCTGACTGGTCTGGAGCTCCTCAGAGTCGGGTCCTCCTGACAACATTCCAAAGAAGAAGAAAAATAGGAATGTCGCCGGCGAACAATCGCTCGGTAAGTCCTAAAGAAGGAGGGAGGTAAAATAGACAGAAAAGTGAGTATATCTATTATAATGTTTGATTGACATAGTTGTTTGTAGGTTGGTACAGAAAATGCTAGTGTATACGAGGGGAGTCCAACTTACACCATGGACTTTGGTAACCCGTAGTACAAGACTCCGTCGAAAATACCACAAAACAACGACATGGATGTAATTACGTCTTAAGTGACCACTGATTGATCTCAAAAACTATCTATTAACCGCAATCAAGAACGGCGTCGCATGTTGCTAGCCGATGAGTACGGGTCGGTCCACAGGGATGTTGTGAATTTCCTAATCGCGCTTACGAGTTAAATCTAAACGGTGTGAATGGATTAATTAAATCTAAAAACTAAATTAATCTAGAGCAATTGAATTAAAGATCTAACTATCTAATTAGGGCAAGGAATTAAATTTAATCTAGGGCAGAGAATGAAAAATTACCTAGAGCAAGAATTGAAATCTAAACTAGGGCAATTAAATAAATCTACTTACTTTACAGATGGCTCTCTCCAAACATTTACACAGGGTTGTCATATTTGAATAGATGATATGAAAAGAGGCATCGATGCTCTCCAAAAGATTTCTAAATTTTATTCATAAAAAGAGGCGTGAGGGAGGCATAGCCTTTACAATGATTTAGAGTTCCTATTTATAGAGGATAGAAAACCCTAGGTTACAATTGTTTCGCACGTCTACATTTACCAAAATATCCTTAGGAAGACCTAGTCAAAGTAGACTCCAAGCTTTGGTAAAATTTTATATCTCTGTCTCTTTAAAAGGAAGTATTGGGCCTTGAAATTTCCTTTGTGGGCTCTTCTGTCTTCGGGCTTCCTTATTATTTGGTTCTTTTATTAAAATAGCTTCTATGTTTCTTCCAGATCTCCAGTGAATAATTGCGGTGGACTTTTAACCGTTTGCTTTGTAATCTTGGACCTTGCATTGCCTTGTAGTTTGTGAATTTTATCTTTGATGTAGGCTTGATCAAGAGTCTTCTGTTTGTTGGTCAAATTCCACTTTTGCATCGTCTTTTCATCGTTTTCACTGTTTTAGATCCAAGAACCTGTAACCTGTAATATGTAGCAAACATGCGTCAAAAGCACCTGTTTATTTCTAAAACGAATAAGAATGGGGAATATAATTAATACAATATTATGGTGTGAACAAATACCCCCAAACTTATCTTTTGCTCGTCCTCGAGCAAACTTGTTTTTATTCTCTACAAAAAACCTAACCGCACTTTCGCAGGGAAACACGATTGCACTGAGCTCGTGCAACAAGCCGTTAAACCTCTAGGTGTCCCTAGTAGGAGGAGTGTTGTCTCCTGAGGGTTTTCAGCGGATACTACCCACAAAATCCTATCAATTCGGCTTTTCGACTTTTATTCTCCAATTAGGTTTTCTAACAAGGAATTCTATTATCGTCGACTCATAAATCATCCACCCATATTCTCCACACTTCCTCATTATTTAACTTAAGATTATATATGTTCTGCAGACCTACTCAGCTTTCGGCATTTCTTAAGTTTTCCTTCTAGGGTTCCATCTCCACTTAGGAATTTTTATCAACTCCATTAAAGATACAAGTTCTATTCTTCACTCCTTTCTCTCATCTAAACTCCAATCACATACCCCTACGTGTGTGTATAAGTCACCCCTACACTTGGAAATTCAAATCAAGCAATCATACCCTTGTCCGTTGTCCAAAGCACTTATTAATTGGTGAATTTTTAAATGAATTTTGCTACACATCCTTCATGCGACCGTTAATACTTCTTGAAATACCAACGACCGATTACAAAATGCGTTTGCACTTTAAAGCGTACTTCCTATTCTTGTAACACCCAAGGCTTTTTAGCAGTGACTCCCAAACCAGTTGGTCTAAGGCACTAGGTGATGAAGCAACCTCGCTAAATATTTTTCTATTTTTTTGCAGCCTTAAGTAATCACAAAAACCAGTGTTCATTTTTTTTTCTTTATTCATTTTTTTTTCTTTCTTTTATTTTCATTGTACTAAGGATTTTAGACAAAAGCATTTCATGTAAGTCCATGCTACCTCTCCCGGTACTTTCGGGCAAGCGGAATTTGATAAAAAACGATTTTCTTAGAGGTGGTAACATGGACTTAAAACCCGGATCTTTGTTAAATATCTAACTAACAACCTAACTACGAGTTGCTAACTACTCGGTTAGGGGGTTATACATTTCCTTTTTCTCGAACTCCTTCGTCTTCAAGCTTCGATGGTCGTCCGAATCGGCTTCTCCCCGTCGTCTCCTTGCGCCGAAGATAGATCCACCTGAAAGCTTCAACCTTTGGCTCCTTCTTCGAACTTTGAAGAAACTAGTTCACTCTGTTTGCTAAACCTTGTGAACTAGAGTGAGTAGAGAAGAGTTTGTATGGGATTTTATCTATGGTTCTTGGTTCTCAACTCATGAGACAAGTGAACCATAGAGTCAAGAGAGGGAGAGCAAGAGGAGGAGATGAGAGCTCAAGAACAAGAGAGAGAATGAGCATGAAAGAATGAGAGAAGACTTTTCTCATTTTGCTCTCATAATCCAAAACAATCATAACACCTCATATCAATCAAGTATTATGTGATGGTTTAAGCAACCATAGCCATATCATTCCATGTACTCATTTTGTATAAAAGAGCAAGCAAGCAAAAGTCTTTGCCATGAAATGATAGCTATAATTATCATGATGGTCAACTAGTCAAGCCTAGCCAACCGGTCAACAAAGTCAACAAGTCAACAAAAGTAACAAGTCAACAAAGTCAATCCCTCAACAACCATGTCACCATAATACTTAATTAATATAATTGTTAATCGCATATCATATTCTCATTAGGGTTGAGCAAAAAGTCATTAGTCAACTGTCAACGGTCAACAACCCTAATGAGAATCCTCTGCCTCTGTCTCTCCGTCAACTGTGCATACACACCCGCATCCACGTTCCGAGGAACACGAATACATACTGGATAAAACCAATCCCAAAAGGTACACTAGGATCTGGCTTAAACCAAAGCCCGCTAGTGTGAACTGTCCGGACACTGTACGTGCATAAGTGCACGGATGTGATCGAACCCTGTCGCAAAACCATGCGACCTCTACTCTTTTGCCTAAAGGCGAATAGCTTTCTGTGTGGGACTCTAAAGACTCGACACTACGCTGGCAGTGGGTCTAACCACAGACCGCAAGCGGCACTAGCTGTGCGTAACAGTCCCCAGGTAGATGCCGACAAGAAGACTGACGAGGCGAAACCCATCTGAACTCCTACTGAGCCTGAATGTAACATTCTCCGTACAGTCCGGTCTGTTCGTCTGATACATCGCATGGCGGGCCTAGGGGGCGGTAAACGTCAGTCCCCTAATAGCGGTACAAGTCGTGTTCGAGTGAAGCCCAAAACACCCTGAGATAACACTGGAAGCCTACCAGTATATCTCGTTTGCCCTGGCTAGGGACTACTCGTGTAATGGCTCTCCTAGACACAGCGCGATGTCAACCCCCAATACCGGGAGAGACGAATCCTATCTAACCGTCACTGCCTCCAAGTGCTTCGGAACTGCACCCAACTACCACCTGTTTGCACGACTCCTTTGAGCCGTGGTAGGGTAGTAATCAAAGTACAGTGGGAACACACTCGAGACGAAGTGACAGTGTCAAGTCAGCGGACTAAGCTGTACTCATGTCACCTGGGAACTGATAACTGACGATAGGCATAATACCAACTAGTCAGTTCCCGACGAGTCATGTCCAGTGTACTCATAACCCAACGAGCACCCGTATACTATCTCAAGTACGACGTACCGACGGCTGTGGGATAGACCGTCTCCCACACTGGGATGAGAAGCGCATGCGCTAGTCTACTCCGGAGTATCGATGCCCTGTCTCGATAGTCCTGCGACCAGGGACCTGCATAAGGTTGTGCTTATCGATTACCCAGCCCCACTAGTGTGACTGCCATCACAACGCTGGTAATCAAGCAAAGATCCTAAGGGCTCCACTAATGTGTATAGGCGATATACTAAAATAAACACATGTACACATTGAAGTAGAAACAAACCAAGTAGCATACTACTATATTGAGCAAGATTGTATATACAAGGTGAATATCCCAAGCTTCCATTAAGTAATATACAAACTAGTATGATACAGTAATGGCCTCTAGGGCATATACACTAACAGTCTCCCACTTGCACTAAGGCCATGTACTGGCATATCGAAGACCTATCATCTCGATCAGCCGCTTGAACTGAGTCTGGGGCAAGGCCTTGGTGAATGGATCTGCAGTGTTATCTTCTGAAGCGACTCTCCGAACCTCGATCTCCTGGCGATCCACGATCTCCCTGATCAGGTGATACCGCCTCAAGATGTGTCTGGATCTCTGATAGGACCTGGGTTCCTTCGCTAAAGCTATAGCCCCGTTGTTGTCGCAATACAGAGGTATTGGATCAACAATGGACGGAACCACCTGAAGCTCTTTCAAGAACTTCCTCATCCAGACAGCTTCTTTTGCGGCATCAGATACAGCGATGCATTTCGCTTCCATCGTCGAGTCTGCAACGGTTTCCTATTTGGAACTCTTCCAACACACCGCCCCTCCATTGAGGGTAAAGACAAAACCCGACATGGACTTGGAATCATCCTTGTCACTCTGGAAGCTGGAGTCAGCAAAGGCCTCGATCTGGAGGTCTTTTCCGCCATACAACAAGAATATCTCCTTAGTCCTTCTGAGGTACTTGAGAATGTTCTTTACTGCTATCCAGTGTTTCTCCCCAGGGTTTGACTGATACCGGCTTACCACACTCAGTGCATAAGCTACATCCGGTCTGGTACACAACATCGCATACATTATAGAGCCTACTGCAGAAGCGTAGGGTATAATAGACATGCGATCCCTCTCCAAATCAGTCTTGGGAGACATCTCTTTAGAGAGGGTGATCCCGTGACAAGCCGGTAGGTTACCGCGCTTGGAATCTTCCATACTGAATCTTTTCAGTATGGTGTCGATGTACCTGGACTGTGAAAGTCCTAATATCCTCTTGGATCTATCACGATGGATCCAGATCCCCAGGATGTATGAGGCATCACCCAGGTCTTTCATGGAGAACCTGTGTGACAAGAACCCCTTGACAAATTGTAGCATAGGAATGTCATTTCCTATTAAGAGAATGTCATCCACGTACAAAACGAAGAATACTACAGTTCTCGCTACAAATCTACAATAGATGCATGGTTCATCTGGATTTTTGATAAAGCCAAATTCCTTGACCGTCTCATCAAAACAGATGTTCCAACTCCGCGATGCCTGCTTTAGTCCATAGATGGACTTAAGCAACTTGCACACCTTTCCGCTGCTCCCACTCTGAATGAAACCCTCTGGCTGGTCCATATAAACACACTCCTCTAAATTTCCATTTAGAAAAGCTGTCTTTACGTCCATCTGCCAAATCTCATAATCGTGGAAGGCAGCAATGGCAAGAAGGATCCGAATGGATTTCAGCATAGCCACTGGAGAAAAGGTTTCGTCATAGTCCAAACCAGGTCTTTGACGAAAACCCTTTGCCACAAGTCTAGCTTTATAGGTCTCAACCTGTCCATCTACACCAATCTTCCTTTTGAAGATCCACTTGCATCCTACAGGTTTTACCCCGTCTGGAGCAATGTCCAACGTCCATACTTTGTTGGTGTACATGGACTCCATTTCGGTCCGCATTGCATCCAGCCATTTTACTGAGTCAACGCTCTGAACGGCCTGCTGGAAGCTAGTAGGCTCATCATAATCTATGATGCAATCCTCTCTATCCCCGTCTATGAGAAAACCGTAGTATCTCTCGGGCGGATGAGACTGCCTACTACTCCTGCGGAGCGGCGTAGGAGTGTCCTGTTCTTTTGAACCCTCTGGTTCCACTAAACTTTCAGTAATAGTCTGTGGTTCTGGAATTTCTTCCAGTTCTACTGCGCTCCCACTAATTTCCTTCTCTAAGAACTGGTGTTCTAGAAAGTGGGCATTATGAGAAACAAGGACTTTTTGTTCCTCTGCGTGGTAGAAAAGATACCCCCTGGTGTTCTTTGGGTATCCCACAAACTTGCACAGTACTGAGCGTGCCTCGAGTTTGTCCGCATGCTGCTTTTTGACAAAAGCTGGACATCCCCAGATCTTCAGATATTGAAGATAGGGTTTCTTCCCACTCCATAACTCATAAGGTGTGGTAGGCACAGTCTTAGTGGGAACTCGGTTCAAAAGGTATGCTGCTGATTCTAACGCATACCCCCAGAATGATCACGGTAACTCAGCGTTACTCATCATGGACCGTACCATATCCAATAGGGTTCGGTTCCGTCTCTCCGATACACCATTATGTTGTGGAGTGTATGGAGGAGTAAGCTGAGAGAGAATTCCGTTCTCTTTTAAATAGTCCAGGAACTCGGCACTCAAGTATTCACCACCTCGATCCGATCTTAGAATCTTGATACTTTTGCCGGTTTGTTTTTCTACTTCATTCTTATATTCCTGGAATTTTCCAAAGGCTTCGGACTTATGTTTCATTAAGAAGACATAACCGTACCTTGAAAAGTCATCCGTAAAAGTAATGAAGTAAGAATAACCGCTTCGCGCATGTGTAGACATCGGACCGCACACGTCGCTGTGTATGAGTCCCAAGAGCTCGCTCGCCCTTACTCCGTGTCTAGTAAACGGAGTCTTTGTCATCTTTTCTTTGAGACAGGATTGACAAGTGGCATACGATTGATATTCGAACGGATTCAAATATCCTTCTGTAAGTAACTTCGTCAACCTTCTCTCATTGATGTGACCCAGTCTATAATGCCACAAGAAAGTCTGATTTATTTCCGGAGACTTTCTTTTGTGTGTATTCTGGACATTGAAAATCTGTGGTTGGTTTAACACGTATATACCATTGCTTAATGTACCTGACCCAATCAGAACTTGATCAAGGTGAATGTTTACAACATTGCTTACAAACGCAAATTCATAACCTTCTTTAGAAACCAAAGATACAGAAATGATATTACAAATTGCGTTGGGTACAAAAAAGCAATTACGCAAAACCAAAACATGTCCATTTGACATTCCCAGGTGATAGTCCCCCACGGCTTTAGCATCCATGCTAGCTCCGTTCGCAACTCTGAGGGTCATGTCACCTGCTTTCAAAACACTACGGTTTCTCAATGCCTGCAAAGAATTACAGATATGAGATCCTGATCCGGTATCCAATACCCAGGAAGTAGAGTTTATTGAAAGACAGTTTTCAATAACATACACACCTGAAGCTGAAGCTGCAACCTGCTTCAATTCCTGTGTACTGGCCTTCCAGGCCCTGCAATCATTCTTCCAGTGTCCTTTCTTATGACAATAGAAGCATTCTTCCTTATCCACAAGCTTCCCCGCTTTCTTTGTTGCTTTAGCTTTTCCCTTCGTATCCACTTTACTAACACCGCCCCTTGGTTTGGCGGGGGCTTTCTTCTTCTTTCCCTTGGCTTTCGCCTTGGACCTAAAAGAAGATGATCCTCCTACAAACAAAGTGGATGTTTCCCTACCTTTCTGTAGGGTGCCCTCTGCGCTCCTCAGCATGTTGAGGAGCTCTGAAAGTTCAACTTCTTTTTCTTGTAAGTTGAAGTTCAGTATGAACTGGACGTAAGTGGAAGGAAGGGACTGGAGAACTAAGTCCGTATAGAGCTCACTCTCCAATATGGTCCCTAGGTCCGCGAGCTCCTCAATGTAGCCGATCATCTTAAGCACGTGTTCTGCTACTGATGATCCGATGGCCATCCTTGCCGAAAATAACTTTCTCGACACTTCGTATCTTGCGATTCGAGATTGCTCTCCATACAGTTCTTTTGTATGAAGAAATATGGATTCCAAGTCCATATTCTCGTGCCTCCTCTGATGTTCATTGTCCATAGAGGCAAGTACGAGGCACTTGGCCTTCGCGCTATCAATCTCCCAAGTCTTACGGATTTCCTTATCCGCGATGCTGGAAGTGGGACCAGGGACAGGGGGAGCTTTGGTGGTAAGAAGATACCCCAGCTTGTCGTAAGTGATTGCCATCTTGACATTCCTGAGTCAATCTTTGTAGTTTGGCCCTGTCAGTATGTTTTAATTTAGAAGTAACTTAAGTCCAGTCATGTCGATTGGTCGCTGCAATTAGGAGAGAGAAGAAACACTCAGCTTGATGCTCTTGCAAGTTTAGAATGGTTTTTAGTTTGTCTAAACAGGATGGCTCCCACTGTTTCTCGAATCCCTCCTCAAACCAAAAAGGAAGAATTAGTCGGGATCAATCCCACCGCACAATACTTGCTTAACCGTTCAGCCAGGCCAGTGTTGGTACTTCGAGAGAGGTTTTCCAACGCTTTCGCGAAGTTCCTTAATTAAATAACCTCTTTTCCCTGGGGGCGTAGCCCCGCTAACACCTTTCTAGACACCTACTAGGTTTATAGCATTGATCGTTTAGTGAGAAATTTCCCGAGGAGTAGCATATACTCACAGTAGGATCGGGATCCAAATATCATCGCGTGACGAAACTGAAGGAATCCTACCAGAATCATCACACTCCAAATGGTATGCAACACTAGCAAGTTTCAGTTCTTTTGAAACTCCCGATGTGGATTTTTGCCCCATGCTCTTATGACCTTGGCGTGAGGTCAAAATGTCATAAGTCACATGTCAAGTTCTTCCCATCATTATCCAGGTTAATTTGAATCCACCCGTACCTACCCTTGACGTAGGCCAAAATGGTAGTACGGCTGTCCCAAACCAACGCATTCTATCTATGCAACAGATAAATATCCGGCAGCTACCAATCACTATGCCTTGGCGTGAGGTCAAAATACATAGCTTGATACTACCGAATATTTAACTGAAATGATGGAGGGCTACGAATGGTTTTGGCAAAACCGTGAACGTAGTGAACTTGATATAATCGATGGAACGAGATAGCTTTTAAAAGGAGTGGCTCAAGCTCCGCATTTAAAAGTTAGTTTTGAAAAGAACCGAGTGGTTTTCCGAAAGTGTTCCAACGATTTTAACTTGGTTTATTTTCTTGCATTAGTTCTTTTAATGCGTGATATTCTTGCATTAGTTCTTTTAATGCGTCCCATCATTTAATCCTACCATTGCAGAAAACAACCAAAATATGACGTACGCTTATGCCATTCGCATTCGCCACGGGGCCCATCATTACCCGTTAGGTTACTTAACTAACAACAGAGCGGGGGCTGGGCTAGCGCGGCTGTAAAACATAAGCAACGCCTAAATAATATCATATATAGATATACTGCAATGATAGCCATTTCAGATCACAGATGAACACATTGGATATACTAGGAACCCGCAATTCGTACGAGCCTGTAACGAAAAGCAGATTACACGGTCGCGGTGAATAGCCAAAACCCCACCGAAGACCCCTACGGGTGCGGCAAACTACCCGCCAAGTACCCGAAGCGAAGCAACCTCCCTCAACTCCGTGAGTAGGCCACTCGGCACTTCGGCATACCCGGTAGTTTGTGCACCCCCTCCATGGGTCTATCCTAAGAGCAAAAACAGTAAAAAGAAATTATACAATGACGGCTACAACCCCGACCCGGTTGTGCGGCCATACAAATAATTAATACATCAATTTACAAATTTACATGAATTGAAAGAAAAGAAAACTCTCGTCTCACAACCCCCGGCTATTCACCCGCGACAATCCAATGAATTCATATACACATTCCAATAACATTACAGATCACAGATTTGTATAACCCCCACTAATCGACATATAGCGATTAGCAGACGTTCAATACAAATATCACATTACAGAAAAAACCCGTTAGCTAAAGTCTTTTAGAAATTCGATCAAAAATACGGATTTTCAGGACCCCAAAAATAAAATTTTCGTTCTGGAAAATCTGGGCAGAAAATATATATTCCAAAAATCCCAAAATACCCCTATGAGCAAACTGCAAAGAAGAAACCCCATGACCGAGTCAACTCGGCCGCGGTTCCGCGTCGGGAGCAAGCTCCCGCCGTGGAACCGCGGCGCTTTGATCGAGTTAGGGGATCAAATTTTTGCAGTTTCTTCAGAAAACCCTGAGTCGATTGTTGGTGTATCTCAAAAAAAATTTCCAGCACTTTTAAAATCGACAGAAAGTTTAAAAAACGGGGTTCGTTTTGCGACTTTTCCTTTGATCGATCTTCTAGCTACTTTGCTAACATGTTAGATAGAGTTTAACTAGGCTCTGATACCACTGTAAGTCCATGCTACCTCTCCCGGTACTTTCGGGCAAGCGGAATTTGATAAAAAACGATTTTCTTAGAGGTGGTAACATGGACTTAAAACCCGGATCTTTGTTAAACATCTAACTAACAACCTAACTACGAGTTGCTAACTACTCGGTTAGGGGGTTATACTTTTCCTTTTTCTCGAACTCCTTCGTCTTCAAGCTTCGTTGGTCATCCGAATCGGCTTCTCCCCGTCGTCTCCTTGCGCCGAAAATAGATCCACCTGAAAGCTTCAACCTTTGGCTCCTTCTTCGAACTTTGAAGAAACTAGTTCACTCGGTTTGCTAAACCTTATGAACTAGAGTGAGTAGAGAAGAGTTTATATGGGATTTTATCTATGGTTCTTGGTTCTCAACCCATGAGACAAGTGAACCATAGAGTCAAGAGAGGGAGAGCAAGAGGAGGAGATGAGAGCTCAAGAACAAGAGAGAGAATGAGCATGAAAGAATGAGAGAAGACTTTTCTCATTTTGCTCTCATAATCCAAAACAATCATAACACCTCATATCAATCAAGTATTATGTGATGGTTTAAGCAACCATAGCCATATCATTCCATGCACTCATTTTGCATAAAAGAGCAAGCAAGCAAAAGTCTTTGCCATGAAATGATAGCTATAGTTATCATGATGGTCAACTAGTCAAGCCTAGTCAACCGGTCAACAAAGTCAACAAGTCAACAAAAGTCAACAAGTCAATAAAGTCAATCCCTCAACAACCATGTCACCATAATACTTAATTAATATAATTGTTAATCACATATCATATTCTCATTAGGGTTGAGCAAAAAGTCAATAGTCAACTGTCAACGGTCAACAACCCTAATGAGAATCCTCTGCCTCTGTCTCTCCGTCAACTGTGCATACACACCCGCATCCGCGTTCCGAGGAACACGAATGCATACTGGATAAAACCAATCCCAAAAGGTACACTAGGATCTGGCTTAAACCAAAGCCCACTAGTGTGAACTGTCCGGACACTGTACGTGCACAAGTGCACGGATGTGATCGAACCCTGTCGCAAAACCATGCGACCTGTCGCAAAACCATGTGACCTCTACTCTTTTGCCTAAAGGCGAATAGCTTTCTGTGTGGGACTCTAAAGACTCGACACTACGCTGGCAGTGGGTTCAACCACAGACCGCAAGCGGCACTAGCTGTGTGTAACGGTCCCCAGGTAGATGCCGACAAGAAGACTGACGAGGCGAAACCCATCTGAACTCCTACTGAGCCTGAATGTGACATTCTCCGTACAGTCCGGTCTGTTCGTTTGATACATCGCATGGCGGGCCTAGGGGGCGGTAAACGTCAGTCCCCTAATAGCGGTACAAGTCGTGTCGGAATGAAGCCCAAAATACCCTGAGATAACACTGGAAGCCTACCAGTATATCTCGTTTGCCCTGGCCAGGGATTACTCGTGTAATGGCTCTCCTAGACACAACGCGATGTCAACCCCCAATACCGGGAGAGACGAATCCTGTCTAACCGTCACTGCCTCCAAGTGCTTCGGGACTGCACCCAACTACCACCTGTTTGCACGACTCCTTTGAGCCGTGGTAGGGTAGTAATCAAAGTACAGTGGGAACACACTCGAGGCAAAGTGACAGTGTCAAGTCAGCGGACTAAGCTGTACTTATGTCACCTGGGAACTGATAACTGACGATAGGCATAATACCAACTAGTCAGTTCCCGACGAGTCCTGTCCAGTGTATTCGTAACCCAACGAGCACCCGCATACTATCTCAAGTACGACGTACTGACGGCTGTGGGACAGACCGTCTCCCATACTGGGATGAGAAGCGCATGCGCTAGTCTACTCCGGAGTATCGATGCCCTGTCTCGATAGTCCTGCGACCAGGGACCTGTATAAGGATGTGCTTATTACATTTCAAGTTCTCCTCTACTATTCCAAGTTTCAATGTGCGTGTTTGTGCAATTTGTAGGGTATACATTTTCAGAATCTAGACTTAAGTTAGGAATTATTTTTTAAACTTATACTCTAATAAGAAAATCAATACTTTTCCTTTGTTTCAAATTAGCCCAAGCACTGAACTCAAAATTTGCCTATTTCTAAATAAACTACAAAAACATATACTTTCTACCGTTAAGCTTTAAGAAAGGTTATTTTTAGGGTTTTTAATTTACTAAGTCTAAGATCTAGTTGTTCCTAGCCAGTTGGCCTATTTGTCAAACTCAAATCAAATATAGCCAAAATTGAATACAATAATTTTTATAATTTTTCAAAATTTTTCAATTTTTATGGGTTTTCAAATAAATATGCAATTGCAAAAAAATACATATGAATGCGAAAGAAGAAGACGTACCGAGCATACCCCCAAACTTAAACTTGACAGTGTCCTCACTGTCATGCTACACCAAGAGGGTCAAAATGTCGGCACTCCCCTGTTTATTTATTTATAAATTTTTTTATTTTATTGTTTTGAAATTTTTTTATTTATTTTTTATAGAAAAAGAAAACAAAAAATATATATACATATATACAAAGGTTCCCCCCAAACTTAAGCTTGGCCTTACACAAGCCAAAGGTTAGCACCAACCATTCAAAAATCTTATCGTGGTAATGGTCGAGTTGGTGAAAGAATGGAGTAGAAAGAAAAGAAATGAGAAACACACGAGACCGTGTGGGAAGAAGGGTGGAATATGGTCTCGATGGAGGAGAAGAATGGCGGAAAAGAGAAAGAAGGGTAGCACGATCTTGAGGGTGTAAATCGAGTGAATAAATTAGCGCAATATGTGATGACCGATATGTTAAAAGCGATTGCGCTAACCTATCAACCAGTCGAGAAATGGGTCAAATCCCTCAAGATTCGCAAGAAAGCATGGGTACGCCGAACTTGGTATAGGAGATGAGAGCGTAACGGTCACTTGCACGATCGGAACAATGGAAGGTAGGGAAGGGAGTGAATTAGAGATAGTGTTATTCTCACCGTAGTAAACTGTCTCAAATTTGAAAGATTCCATCAATGGTTCGAAACAACTGTAAGCAACCGAGTCTGATGGTTCGACTAACTCATCTGAAAATGTAAAGGACTCAAACTCGGGCGGTGAGTCACGAACATCGTCCGAAAAAGTGAAATACTCGTAAGTGTCATCGGCTGTGAGAACTGTGTCAGATTCAAAGGAAAAGTATTCAAGCTCACGGTCATCAAGCGTGATCTTGTGCGTGGTCGGAACGATGGAAAGGAGGGAGGGTGATTTAGTTAAAGGTTCAAGAGGATGAATTGGAAAATCCGACACATCAAACAAAAATGATTCAACCTCAATATTATGCCCACTACTCTCCTCAATACTATCCTTATAATTCTCCTCAATATTTATCTCATCCATGCCATTATCATCAAAATCAAGATGCATATGAAGTTCGGGAGAAACATCTAATGACTCGGGATGATGAATGGGACATAAAATTTCAATCAAATCTACCGGTTCATCATCCAAAATATTCCCGGCGTCTATATCCTCAATCAAGTGAAAATCAATTTTTTTAGACACCTCATCAAAAGCATGGATATTTATCAATTCAGGTTCTAGATTGGAGGTGTAAAAATCGAAAGGATTAAGTGCGGTTTCACTCGAAAGGGGTTCTTCACAATCTGGCAAATCAAGCACTACAAAGTCGTACAACTCATCATTTTGAACACATGTTTGAAAATTGGAGTTGTTGGATTCAATTGGGTATGGGTAGATTTGATTTGGAAATCCTCTCACATTCTCACTCTGTCCAACCGCCTCCTTATACATTGAAAAATTTGAAGCTAGTTGAAAGCTAGCTGCCGGTTCAGCAGGTTGCATAAGGGCGGCTATGGAAACTTCCACATTCCTAGTCATTTTGTTTGTTGCTGTGATATAAGCTTCCAACGACTGTTCCAAACTAGACTTGGATGGTAAGGGTGTGTCGGCAAAAGATTCGAAATTGTTTGGATACGTGAAACTCCCAAAAGGCTGTGTAGAAACAGGGTCTAGTGAAGGTGGGAAAGTCGGGTAGGACTGGTAGGAAGTGGATGGTTGGACAAGAGTAGGGTCAACATGTGGATAAAACGGTGAATGGACTTGTTGATCCCTAAAACTAGATGTGTGAAGAGGGGTGAAAGATCGGCTACGAGATTGAGAAATATGCTCAGCAATGGACATCGGTTTAGGAGTTACAGCAGAACTTGGAAAAGTGGTGTCAACGTACGAAGGTGGTGAAGGTTGACATGGTTGACACAAAGTGGGTTGCAAAGTCAAACTGTTTCTCCTAGACGCTTCTATTTGATCTTTCAAAGAAATTTTGGGTACGGAGGGATCTTCCTTAAATCGACCGAAACAATTGACGTACGAAGCAAAGTTAGGTTCGAGATACCAAAGTTCGGCAAGAGATTTATGATGTGGGGTACCCATGATAGAAGAATGAGAAAAGAAAGAAGATTGGAGTGCACGGATTTCTTAGCGACAAAAGTTGCAAGTCCTTTTATAAAAAAAAAATTTCCTCTTATTTGTTTATTTGTTTTATAAAAATTTTCGATAAAGGGCTTAGACACAAATACAATCAACCAGAAATGCACAATCAGGCCTAGATCTAGGGTCACCTAGCTCAGCTAGACAGCTCCTAACTGTTCCAAAGGGCTAGAAGTAGGACCTCAAACCGCCTCTTCACCGCCAATTGCGGCCAGGTAAGTGCCAGGTAAGTGGGAGGCTCCCCGCTACAAGTAGCGGTCCTAATTAAGTAACCACTTGCCTTGACACACTTGCCTAGACACCGCAAAGCCAGGTTAGGATAAACGGTTGATGCCTATAACTAGTCCTATGTCCTATTGAGCTCGAAGTTCTTAGGGCTGAGTCTAGTATTTTTTAATTAATAGATGGTTAATGCATATGCCTTATGTGATTTTTGGGGTCCTGAGAAGGGTGATAAAATCCCCACCCAATCTGAATTGGTCAAAAGCCCCTTAAAATCCAATTAAAGATATGCAAAACAGTAGATCACTTGTAATCAAAGATTTTTTGTTGTTATTGCAATTTGAGAAAAGATAGGCAAACCAGAAAAGATTTCTTGCAATCAATTTTTATTTTAAACGCGCGCAAAGAATCCTGCACAAGATTTGTTATTTGGAAGGGGGAAGATTTTTAAGCACAAAGAAATCCTGCAGGAGATTTTTCAGAAGATATATCGGAGATTTGTAGAGGAGGAGAGAGAAAACTCACAGAGATTTGCAGTGGCGAAACTGTTTTTTTTTCCAAGCCCTGAACCGACCAGGGCGCGGTGGTTCCGCGGCCAGAAGGTGGGTCGCGCGGTGGTTCCGCGGCCGGAATGGGGCCGCGCGGCGGTGTGTTTTTTTTTTTAGGACCAGATCACCGCGATTCTTCTTGTTTGACTCGGTCTTCCAAATTTCTTCTGTTCCTCGGTTGTTGTGATCTTCTGTTTGTTCGGATTTGATATTTGCTGTTTTGATCTCTGTAGATTTCCAGATCCGAATTTGTTCGTAGATCCTGCAAAATTCACACAAAAATACCCTTCCCAAAAATAACAGATGATATATTTTTATATTTTTTTGTGATTTTTCAGATTTTTATGATTTTTTTTAATTTTGATTAACCCGAAATTGCAAAAAGGAAATAACACGCCATCCCCGGCAACGACGCCATTTGATTGATCTCAAAAACTATCTATTAACCGCAATCAAGAACGGCGTCGCATGTAGCTAGCCGGTGAGTACGGGTCGGTCCACAGGGATGTTGTGAATTTCCTAATCGCTCTTACGAGTTAATTCCAAACGGTGTGAATGGATTAATTAAATCTAAAAACTAAATTAATCTTGGACAATTGAATTAAAGATCTAACTATCTAACTAGGGCAAGAAATTAAATTTAATCTAGGGCAGAGAATGAAAAATTACCTAGGGCAAGAATTGAAATCTAAACTAGGGCAATTAAATAAATCTACTTACTTTACAGATGGCTCTCTCCAAACATTTACACAGGGTTGTCAGATCTGAATAGATGATATGAAAAGAGGCATCGATGCTCTCCAAAAGATTTCTAAATTTTATTCATAAAAAGAGGCATGAGGGAGGTATAGCCTTTACAATGATTTAGAGTTCCTATTTATAGAGGATAGGAAACCCTAGGTTACAATTGATTCGCACGTCTACATTTACCAAAATATCCTTAGGAAGACCTAGTCAAATTAGACTCCAAGTTTTGGTAAAATTTTATGTCTCTGTCTCTTTAAAAGGAAGTATCAGGCCTTGAAATTTCCTTTGTGGGCTCTTCTGTCTTTGGGCTTCCTTATTATTTGGTTCTTTTATTAAAATAGCTTCTATGTTTCTTCCAGATCAGTGAATAATTGTGGTGGACTTTTAACCGTTCGCTTTGTAATCTTGGACCTTGCATTGCCTTGTAGGTTGTGAATTTTATCTTTGATGTAGGCTTGATCAAGAGTCTTCTGTTTGTTGGTCAAAGTCCACTTTTGCATCGTCTTTTCATCGTTTTCACTGTTTTAGATCCAAGAACCTATAATCTGTAATATGTAGCAGACATGCGTCAAAAGCACCTGTTTATTTATAAAACGAATAAGAATGGGGAATATAATAATACAATATTATGGTGTGAACAACCACCTCGTGCCATCTTTAATACCAGTCTACCCCTTTATAATCCCCGTAGTGTCTTATTTGATTAATTGTATTGAATGTACTGATTGTATTGTCTTGTCTTGTAATAAATGGAAGATATTGCCGAAGCCATGATATCAATAAATGGAATAGATATAAATGGAAAGTCATGTAGACAGAGTATATCCATGGTTCGGTTCGGTCAATATAGATTGATATAGATTGAATAGACGGATTCATGGATTCATGTTATTTTGTAGTTTATACTTGAATCGCATTCAAGTCAGATTGATTAGATTGAGACTCAGTCAGAGTCAGACACTTTGAAAAGAACTTGAAATCCTTAATTAGTTTTGATGTTATCGATAACTGCAGCGCATGGACAGCAGGATTTGTGTCTTTTTCCAAGACAATTACCGTATTGATAACACCGTTTGTTAGATTGTCTATCTTAAATAGGAAAGCACCCATATTCTCCGGCTCCCCGAGACTCAAGAGACTGGTCCCGCTTAAACCTATATTTACTAGGATCTTTATTGTAATTTAGTATAACTTAAGGGGGGTTTATGTAAAAATAGTTTGATATAATTTTCAAAATACACCTCAAGCTTTTAGTTATCGTCTTTAGGGTTTTCATAGATGTATATTTTATAAAAGTGAAATTTCTAGTGAATAGAACCTAATTTTCATAGTATATGGTATTTTATTGAAATATCGGTATTGTTTTGTATTTGGATGGTATTTTCATGTAATGGTGATTCCTTTAGAAAACTTAGAATATTTACATAATATAATTAAATAGATATTTTGATAATAGATATATATATTTAATGAAAATAAATTTTATTTATTTTCTTGTAGAAATCTCATTTTCTAAATAAAAATGCATTAAAATTCCATCGAGATCGAATGCTCCTTTCGGAGGTCTGCATCTCGCTCTATTAGGCCCAAGGATGTGCGATAACCCGCACTATCCCGAACGGGGTCCCCAAAAGTGGGTTGTAGAGGTGCAATTGCAAGGAATTGCTTAATACATCTTTTAAAAAAATAGTTTTACAAGTTGATGATATTTATTTGTAAAGTCGTGTTATCCCATGATTATATTCCCAAAACTTCATCGTGCTATGTCAAATATGTGTATTGTGATGAGGTAGATCGTTACCTCATGAGTTATCTAATAATAATACAAGTTTTATGTTGTTTTATGTCGGAAATGAAGTGTGTGGTATTTTTCCGTAAAAATACAATAAAAATTGCATAAAAGAATATTTGGAGGTGAAACTTATTTTAAAGTGTTTTTTAATGTTTGTTAAATAATATATGAGAGTATGGTATTTTGTTGATTAAGAAAAATAGAGTTTTAAAGAAAAATCGAATCGGAAGTCGGATTAACTCCGCTTCCGTCGGGTTTTAGAAATAGAACTTTTTATAACAGGAGTGTTCCCCTCCGAATGACGGCCAAGACATGGACGTCTTGCTTGAGATTTGGGGCAGATACTATTTGGTTTTATCCGTCAACCTCTCCGAAGATACCAAATTGATTTATGGCACCGTGTATCGGAGGTTTAGACGGATGCGGCCGATATAGCAGACTTCGTCAGATTCCCCCTCGCTTGAGAGGTTTTTGATTGTGGGGACGCTCTTCCCTGCAGGCGCAAACCCCTGCAGTTAATTACGCTACCGCATCGCGGTAACCACTTTCTCCTTCTCCAGAATTTCACTTCGTGTCGTGGGTGTTTGTTTTGTTTGTGGTTGCCCGTGGATTGTATATGGAGACTAAGTGATGTCGTCGCCCGTAGGACGTGGATTAGTCCAAATCCGTATTTTCTTAGATTTGGGTTTGGGGTTTTGGTTTAAGAATACGTTAGCCATTTTTTAGGCTAAGATCAACTTAAACGTTTGTTAAAGACACGTTAGTCTGATTTGAGACTAAGATCGACTTAACGGGATCGTTTAGATCCGACAAAAGAGCATTTAAGGGCTCTATTGTTCCAGTTTTGGGACATGGTGGTCCATTGCATGCATGGCCGTCGGAACCCGTCACCTCTCTAACGTCGTTGAAAGATTACAACGACAGGTATCAGAGGAGTTCAGAGATGTACCCTTGAACCAAAGTCGATTGGAGGGGATCTATAGTCCAATTTGTGACTAAAGTCTGTTTGAAGGTTTAAGAATACATTAGCCATATTTGAGGCTAAGATCGACTTAAACGGGATCGTTTAGATCCGACAAAAGAGCATTTGGGGGCTCTATTGTTCCAGTTTAAGGACGTAGTGGTCCATGTTCCAGTTTAGGGACATAGAGGTCCATGTTCCAGTTTAGGGACATAGAAGTCCATTGTATGTATGGCCGTTGGGACCCATCACCTCTCTGACGACGTTGAAGGATTACAACGACAGGTGTCAGAGGAGTTCAGAGATGTACCCTTGAACCAGGTATAAATTGATTTAGGAGAGCAGCCATGCTCAGTCAATTTAATTTGAGGACTTACGGCCAGAATTGGGCTAAGTCCAATTGATAATGTTCAACATTTTTATTTATATTTAGCCTAGTAGGCCTTTATTAGGCTCTGCCCCTGTTAATAATGCACTGCATTTTATTCTGGTCTGTTAGGCCTTTTAAGTTGGGCTCTATCCCCTTTTTATAATGCAGAGCATTTATTTGAGTCCATTGGGCCTCTTAATTGGGCTCTGCCCTTTAATAATACGCTGCATTAATTAGTCTGACAGAGCGCCACGTGGCTTGTCAGGCGCTTTGCGCCAATTGAGGAGCGCAAGGCGCATGTGGAGGTGACATGTGTCACGCTCTGGTGAGCGCAAACGCAATGCGCTGCGCCAGTGCGCTGCGCTGTTGCGCTGCTGACACGTGGCGCGCTCTGGTGAGTTGCGCCAATTCATGAGAGCGATGCTCTATTTTAAAAGCGCATAACGCAAGTTGTTATGGTGCTGACACGTGGCGTTCTCTGGTGGCTTGCGCCAACCCAGGAGCGCAACAGTACAGATTTACAAGTGCAAGGCACTGTTTTAATATCTTGATCCAATTTTGGATTCAAGAAAAGAATCTTTTAAGATTCCAGAACCAGTGGTTCATCAAAAGGCAATGCCTTTGTTATTATTATATATTTTTTATTGAAGATCCTTAATCTTGTTCTTAGATCAATGATCTTTTCAGAAGAAATTCTTCTTTTATTCAAAGGTTTTTACCTTTTTCTTTCTTTGAGCTCTTCTCAAAATTCTTTAGAGGAATTCTCTGTTTTTCTCTCTGTGTTCATGTCTTCATGTGTTGGGGTCTGAGGGCCTTTTTATAGTGCCAATGATTTGTTGAATTGGTTAGAGAGATCTTTCTCTGAGTGATTTGGGGATTTTTCCCTACCGTTGGATCTTTTGATCCAAGGGCTTCTGTTTTACAGAAAGCAATCTTCTTGTTTTTAACAAGATTGAGAAAGATCTTTCAAAATTTTAATTCTGTTTGGCGCAAACGCTCCTACGCTTAACACGTGTCGCGCAGTGCAGAGCGCAGCTCAACGGCGCTAGCGCAACCGCGCTGCCACGTGTCGCGCAACGCAGAGTGCAGCGCACCTGCGCTGCCACGTGTCACGCAGCGCAGCTGAAGCGTTGCTTCTTTAATTTTTATTTTAAATAGAGCCTTGCTCTGATTGGGTGCGCTGCCACGGGCGCAGTGCTCCCTGCGCTGGCGTGTCTGATTTTGACACGTGGCGCGTTGCGCGCAGCGCAAGAAATCTGAAGCGTTGCTTCTTTATTTTAATTTCAATTCACTTTAATTTTCAAAACAGAGCCTTGCTCTGATTGGGGGAAACAGCAGCGTTGCTTCGTTTCCCGTCTTGGAATTTAAACAGAGCTTTGCTCTGATTGGGGTAAACAAATGCCCCCCCACCGTTGCGCTTACGTGGCCTCCAAACGTGAGCGCAGCGGTGGCAGAATTCCAACCGTCGCGCCATCCCTTGGAAGTTGAAACGGCTCTTCAATGCCTATAAATAGGACCTTTGGTCCCTTAGATGGATTTTCATCTCTTCATAAGAATTTTGTTCAGAGCCCTGCTCTTTTGTTTAAGCACTTTTAAAAGTTCAAACTCTAGAGAATTTTTGGTAAAAATTAATTTGGATTAAATTAAATCAATTTTAAGAGCCCTGCTCTCAATAGATCCCTGATCTAAAGAAAACCCATTTAGGGTTTCACTTAGCAGAGTTTTGCTCTAAGAGGGTCTAAAGGGAACTAAAGGGAACCCTATTAGAGTTCCATTAATAGAGTTCTGCTCTCTGAAAGATTTTTTTCTTGTATATTCCTAATTCACCAATGGAGCTTAGCTCCTTCTAAATCATATAGAAGAACTCTTAAGAGTTTTTCACAGATCCTGGTGGTTCGAGATGACGTTCTATTTTTTAATGGATTATACTGTCTTGCTTAATCAGGTCGTCTGCTAATTTTGTTAGGTTTCTTTTACAGAAGTAATGGACGCCCACATGTACAACCTTGACGAGATCATTTCTTATGGGGATATCCACCGACTCGGCCGTTCTCAGAACCGAGAATTTACCAACGCCGAGTGTGCCGAAATCATGAGCCGCTTCGACGCATACAATGGCCAACTGCTTCCTCGGCGCTCTCCTCTCCTGAAGCTTATTGTGGGAGCAATTTGGGAAGCGCTTCCTCTATTCTGTACTGGTGTGCCACTTGGGGCATTGGATGCCGTCGAGGATAAGGTGCACTCGGTGTATATGATGAGCCTAATCTCAAAGAGGAGGCGAGATAACCTTATCGATCTTCTGCATCAAGCTTTTCAACAGTCTGCAATACTTGCTGCCTATCGGAGGGAGGAGGACATCAGTGGGGATCCCGACGCTCGTGCTCGCGAAAGGAAGCACACTAGGATGGTTCGCCAGGCTTGGAAAGTCTTGGACAAGGTTACTTTTGAGTTCCTCAATCCATGTCCTGGATTTGAGGTTTTGCCATTGTAATCATTTGGATAATATCTTTGTTTATTGCCTTTATTGATGTAAAAACTTTCCAAGTATGACTGACAAATCTTTTGCCTCCTTCCTTTTATTTTCTGCTTTGTTACTGGCACATTCTTCAAATAAGCATAGCCTGTAAACGATATAGAACATTATGTCTTGAACATCTTGGGGAGTAGTGATGGCTTAGGAAGCAGGTTCAGGTCTGCTACCTAAGGCTTTTCAACTTCATGAGCCGTGAGGGTCTCATAAAGACTTTTCTCCCTACGAGTCGAGAGGATCTCGTAGGTGTATTTTCTTCTTAGGAATCGTGAGGATTCCTAAGTGCGTTTTCTCTTAAAAGTCGTAAGGATCTTATAAAAGAATTTTCCCTCTTATGAGTCTAGAGGACCCGTAAGCGGTTGTTTCTCTCCTTGTCGAGATTTGACTTTGGAGAGTGAGACCCGTGGATAGTATGCAAGAGATCGTTTAGGGCCGACTTGCAGGATCCCAGTGCTTAGGAAATAAGTTTTTTTTTAATCCTTACTGCCTAAGACTTTATCTCACGAGTCGAGACGAATCGAGCAGTTCTCGCAAAGACATCAATTTCCTCACGAGTCGAGACGAATCGAGCATTTCTCGCAAGAATATCCTAACGTCACAGTTAACCTCTGCTCTTTACGACAAAGGTCCGTTACGGTCTGTGGTACTTAGGGTTTTGGCCGTCGCACCGTCGCATCAGCTAATATATTCCTCGATAGGCGATCGTGCTGTTCGAGGAGCCCTGCGACTGCCGTGTCTCTGATCCCTTCGGGGGCTGGACAAGACGTCTTCAAGCAATCCTCCTTGGCAGTTTGACCGTCGGAAGAGCAAGCGTTAGGAATTTTGCCATGCCGCTTTTTACTTAAGGTTAGGCTCATTTTGGAGCCCCGATGAGTCATAACCACACCGCGCTGGTGTGGGATGATCTTCGATAGTCTTTCAGGTTTTATGTGAGTTGCCGTCAAGACCCTGAAGCTAGGAATTTGGCCTTCGCTTCGTTTGCTGACATTGCGTCCTCTATATCGAGACGAATGTTGCGGTTGTCTCTAGGTTGCTGGTGAACCGTAGAGGTTTGGAACTAGGGATTTTGCCGTGGCTCCGTTTGTTTGATTGTCGTGTCTGAACCCTGCTGGAGGAAGAACGCTAGGGTGACATCTCGTCTGCTGTATCGAGACGAACGTCGAGGTGGTGACCACTCCGCACTGATGTGAGATGATCTCCGATGGTCTTTCCGGTTTTATATGAGTTGCCGTTAAGACCTTGAAGCTAGGAATTTGGCCTTCGCTTCATTTGCTGACATTGCGTCCTCTATATCGAGACGAATGTTGCGGTTGTCTCTAGGTTGTTGGTGAACCGTAGAGGTTTGGAACTAGGGACTTTGCCGTGGCTCCGTTGTTTGATTGTTGCGTCTGAATCCTGCTGGAGGGAAAACGCTGTGGTGACATCTCATCTGCTGTATCAAGACGAACGTCGAGGTGGTGACCATTCCACGCTGGTGCAAGATGATCTCCGATTGTCTTTCAGGCTTTATATGACTTGCCGTTAAGACCCTGAAGTTAGGAATTTGGCCTTCGCTTCGTTTGCTGACATTGCGTCCTCTATATCGAGATGAATGTCGCGGTTGTCTCTAGGTTGTTGGTGAACCGTAGAGATTTGGAACTAGGGACTTTTCCGTGGCTCCGTTGTTTGATTGTCGCATCTGAATCCTGCTGGAGGAAGAACGCAAGGGTGACATCCCGTCTGCTGTATCGAGACGAACGTCGAGGTGGTGAACACTCCGCACTGATGTGAGATGATCTCCGATGGTCTTTCCGGTTTTATATGAGTTGCCTTCAAGACCCTGAAGCTAGGAATTTGGCCTTCGCTTCGTTTTCTTTGGCGCTTCCGAATCCTGTTGGAGGAAGGGCGCTGTAGTGACATCTCGTCTGCTGTATCGAGATGAACGTCGAGGTGGTGACTGCTCCGCGCTGGTGTGGGATGATCTCCGATAGTCTTTCAGGTTTTATATGAGTTACCGTCAAGACCCTGAAGCTAGGAATTTGGCCTTTGCTTCGTTTGCTTTGGCGTGTCCGGATCCTGTTGGAGGAAGAACGTTGTGGTGACATCTCGTCTATTGTATCGAGACGAACATCGAGGTGATGACCACTCCATGTAGGATGATCTCCGATTGTCTTTCAGGTTTTATATGAGTTACCATCAAGACCCTGAAGCTAGGAATTTGGCCTTTGCTTCGTTTGGCGGCATTGCATC
Organism: Agapanthus africanus; assembly: GCA_030015575.1. Classification (NCBI taxonomy): domain Eukaryota; kingdom Viridiplantae; phylum Streptophyta; class Magnoliopsida; order Asparagales; family Amaryllidaceae; genus Agapanthus; species Agapanthus africanus. The sequence continues at coordinate 71,087,583 of CM057337.1, read as the reverse complement.
TGCTGTATCGAGATGAGTGTCGCAGTTGTCTCTAGGTTGTTGGTGAACCGTCGAGGTTTGGAACTAGGGATTTTGCCGAGGCTCCGTTGTTTAATTGTCGCGTCTGAACCCTGCTGGAGGAAGAACGCTGGGGTGACATCTCGTCTGCTGTATCGAGATGAACGTCGAGGTGGTGACCACTCCGCGCTAGTGTGGGATGATCTCCGATAGTCTTTCAGGTTTTATATGAGTTGCCTTCAAGACCCTGAAGCTAGGAATTTGGCCTTCGCTTCGTTTGCTTTGGCGCGTCCGAATCCTGTTGGAGGAAGGGCGCTGTAGTGACATCTCGTCTGCTGTATCGAGACGAACGTCGGGGTGGTGACCGCTCCGCGCTGGTGTGGGATGATCTCCGATAGTCTTTCAGGTTTTATATGAGTTACCGTCAAGACCCTGAAGCTAAGAATTTGGCCTTTGCTTCGTTTGCTTTGGCGTGTCCAGATCCTGTTGGAGGAAGAACACTGTGGTGACATTGCGTCTGCTGTAACGAGACGAATGCCGAGATGGTCTCTAGGTTGTCTGTGAACCGTCGAGATTTGGAACTAAAGACTATACCGTGGCTCCGTTTGATGGTGTAGCATCTATGTCCTGCTGGAATGAAGAGGCACACCGTTGTTGGTCTCCAGGCTGTAGATGTGGTCATTCAGATTTGGAACTAAGGACTTATGCCATGGCTCCATTTCATTGCGACTCTGAGGTCGATTATTGACGTCACGTCTGCATCTGGTTGGAGTGAGGAGAAACGCCGTTGGTGATCTCTAAGTTGTCGATATCGACGTCGAGATCCTGAAGCTAGAGATCTTCCTTTGCTTCGTTTGTTGACATTGTGTTTACAATATTGCGACAACTGTCGAGGTTGCCTTTAGGTCATCTATGAACCGTCGAGATTTGGCTTCGCTTTCTGGTGGAGCCTGTTGGGAAGGTATGGTTCCCTCTTTGTTTGTGCCCCTGGATTGTATACAGGGATCGATGTGATCTCACCTGTAGGGCATAAATTTCATTACATATATTTTTTTATTTTATTCCTTTCCGCGATACTCTATCATTTCAGCTTTTTATATCGCGAAAATCGCGATTACCCAATCATTTCGGCTATTTTTCGCGGTGCCTAATCATTTCGGCTTTTTATTTTATTTTTACTCGCTGCTTTTTATTGCGAGTTGCCCAATCATTTCGGTTGTTTTTGTATGCATACATTTTTACTTGCTGATTTCATTGCAAGTTGCCCCATCATTTCGACTATTTCGTATGCATGTGTGGCTCGTTGGCTTTTCGCTGCAAGATAGGAATTAGACATCGATTTTGGCATCAGCATCGCTACAACTGGGAAATTGTCAGGAGCGGATCATCATTTGCCTCTGTCGATGTCGAACAAAGGTGGCTTAGTAAACAGGGTTAGGATCCTGTCGACTAAGGCTTTTGACTTCATGAGCCGTAAGGGTCTCACAAAGGTATTTCTCCCTACAAGTCGTGAGGATCTCGTAGGTGTGTTTTCTCCTTAGGAGTCGTGGGGATTGCTAAGTGTATGTTCTCTTATAAGTCGTAAGGATCCTACAAGAGTGCTTTCTCCTTATAAGTCGAGAGGACTTACAAGGGTTGTTCACCATACGGACATATCCCTAGTCACGGGTGGGACTTTGCTGGAGAAATGTTTATTCGCGCCCGTGGATTGTATACAAGGGTCAGTACTGAGCCACTTGTTGGGCAATATCGAAGGTTGTGGGGGTTGCTTAAGAATAGGTTCAGGTCTCTGTAACTTAAGACTTTCAAATCTTATAAGCCGTGAGGGTCCAATAAGAGAGTTCTCCTTACGAGTCGTGAGGATCTCGCAAGTGTAATTTCTCCTTAGGGATCGTGAGGATCCCTAAGTGTGTTGCTCCCTTGTGAGTCGTAAGGATCTCACGCGGGTGGTTTCTCCTTACAAGGTCGAGAAGACCCTGTAAATGTCTTTTAACGAGGTTGCACCCTTTCGGGTTTTTACAAACACTCGCCGGTAGCCCTACTGTTTTTACTCACGGAGCCCTTTCGGGTTTTCATCCGTGCCCATTTTGCTTATGGACATACCGTTTTTTATTCTTTTTATTCTTTTTTCTAACGAGCTTGCGCCCTTTCGGGTTTTCACAAGACTCGCCCGTAGCCCTGCTGTTTTTACTCACGGATCCCTTTCGGGTTTTCATCCGTGCCCATTTTGCTTATAGGCATACCGTTTTTATTTTTTTCTATTTTTATTTTTATTATTATTTTTTTTATCTCGTCAGCCTGAGGGTGCTGCGGTAGTAGTTTAAAGACGTTTCGGTCGTCAGCTAGTTTTAGGACGTAGCGGTCCGTCGTTAGTTTAAGGACGTTTCGGTCCGTCATTAGTTTAAGGACGTTTCGGTCCGTCGACACCGTATTTGAGGCGAGTCTCTAGTTTACTGACTTTTCGGTCTATAGGACTTTCCCTATGAATAAGCATGATGCCCCCTGCGTATCCATCTTCCTCGGAGCGTGCGGATGTGGCGGGCTCACCTTCCAGTTTTCGGAGATGACGAACTTGCCCTGTTGGTATTGGTCTTCAACCCAGTTTTTAAAGACATAGCAATCCTCGATCAGGTGACTTACCGTTTGGTGGTAAGGGCAATAATTGAGATCGTTAACATTGCCTGGCCGCAAAGGACGTTTTGGACTCGGCAGAATGATAAGTCTGTCGCGCACTGCCAGCTCGAACAGTCTCCTTGTTTTATCTTGGGGAAACGAGTAAGGACGTTTCAACTTTTCATGGAGGGGTTGCTTCTTGTTGTTTCGGCAATCAACCGGTCTAGGGCTACTCGATTGCTGTTGAGTGTTGGCTACGAGGGCTATTTTTCCCTTCCCTTTATCCTTTTTGCTCGATCCTTTGTTTGCGGGGCCGAGATTTTTTTTGAATAGCGTGCGATTGCACGTCTGAACGTTCTCGCAACTCCTCAATTCTTTCATTTTTGAAATGGATTCCTTGAGGAGAGGGTTGAGGGCAGCTTCTTCGTCAGAGTCGCTTCCAAAGGTGATAATTTGCGATCCCTTGGAGTCGGCTATGTGACAGTCGGCGGCGGCTCTTTTGCGCTCATCTATCGCATTTTTCTGATGTCTACGAGCTTCACGCTTTGTCCTGTTGAAGTGTTGCTTTTGAGCGACATACCCTTGCCACCAATACTTAAAGGAGTCACAATCTTCGATAGGATGTCTGATCTTCTGATGATACAAGCAGTAGTTAGGATGTATCTCTACTCCGTCGAGAGTGTTTTCTTCAAAGGGTGGTAGCTTCATTCCCATTGATATGGCTTTAGCAAACCTTTTCCTCGTCTTGAATTTGTTTTTATCGGCGGTGGATGTCTTTTGATTTGACGGGAGTGCCTCGACTCTTTCGTCTAGTCGGTGGTGTTTGGCTCCTTCCAGTATGGCCATCTCACGCTCTCGATCAGCTTTGCTTTTAAAACGGGCTTCGTTCAGGAATGCATCAATCATTTTGTCTGATGGTCCTAGAAGTTCTGGCTCAGGATCTACCCTCGGTTTCTCGGCGCAAGGAGCCTCTTCATCATCTATCAATGAGTGAGAGATCACATGACAACTCGCTACGTAGTCTTCGGATTCATATGATGAGTCTTCTCTATCGTTTTCGTCCTCAACAAAAGAACAAGCTGCCCCCAGCTTGTCCGTCTTCTTTGAAGTGTGCGGCTGTGGTGGGTTTACTTTCTACTTTTCAGACAGCGCGAACTTGCCTTGTAGCTACTGATCCTCGATCCATCCCTTAAAGACGAAATAGTCCTCGATTGGGTGACTTACCGTGTGGTGGTAAGGGCAACAATCAGGATTATTGAGATCACCTGGCTGCAGCAAACGTTTTGGACTCGGCAGATTGATGAGTCCGTTACGCGTGGCCAGCTCGAACAGTTTCCTTGTTTTATTCTGAGGAAAAAAGTAAGGACGTCCCAGTCTCTCCTCGAGGGATGGGCATGGACGCACGCTGTTTTGGCGAGCAACCGGCTTTGATTTGCTCGGCTGTTGTTGAGTATTGGCGACGACGATCGCTTTTTCTTTCCCCTTCTCATTTCGAGAGTCCGGCTTTGGAGGAGACGGTCTATGGCCTATCTGGTCCATTTGGACTAATTTGTCGATCAAGGCCTGGAAAGTGGTCGGCCTGAAGAACATCATGAGTTGGGATATAGTCGCCTGCGGATCGAGAGTGCCCACGAACATGCCCACCGCTGGCGCTTCTTCAATACGTTGTTCGCATTTCAACCATAGGCTCCGCCATCGTGTTGCATATTGGACCCACGTTTCGCCTGGTCTTATCCTGACATTGATCAGTGTTGTTAGCGGGGTGCGTCCACTAGCACTCGCGAATCTTTGTGTAAACAGTAGCTCCATCTCCGCAAATGTTTTAACAGAGTCATTAGGTAGCTCCGAATACCATTCAAAGGCTATTTCTGCTAAGCTTCCGACGAATTGTCGAAGCAACAATTTGTCATCGCCTCCAGTATTGCCGCATAAGGCCCTGAATTGAGCGACATGCTGATGTGGATTCTCTGTCCCCTTGTACACATGGAATTTAGGGATCGTATATCCCGGCGGGTAACTGATTTGGTCATACCAAACCGGGTAAGGTCGTCCGGTTCTAGCAATTTGCCCAGCCGCCTCATTCGCCTGATGAACTCGTATTTGCTGAGCTATATAGTCATCCAGTGCGGCCTTGGAAATGGTTTCTTCCTTGGCTGCTGAAAGAGCCGGAGGAGGATTAGATACCTCCCCTCCGTCGTTTCCAACAATGATCGGAGGTTCTTCAGCTGGAGGATCCGGCTGTAACATCATCCCTATCATATCTTGGAAGAAGAGCGCCATTTGTTTTATGTTAGCCGCTTGCTCTGCGGCTTCTTTGTCCTTCTTTTCGAGGACTCTGCATAGGTAGTCAGCGTCAGTTTCTTATTCGTAACGCTGTTCTGACGATACCTCCGAGCTTTCTTTTGGCCCGGTAAGTGCGGCCATAGCAGTCATCATCTCTTGAAGCTTCTGTTGCTGTATTTGAGCTTTCGTCACGGATCGGGTGAGTGGTCGGTGACCCGTCGCAGCGCGGTTGTCCTCTTTACCAGACGCCATGTAGACGGTATGGACTACAATGCCCCCGGACTTAGAGCGTTTAGATTCAGTGTCTTTACGATTTGCCAAAGACGCAAGGATCTTTTCCGACCTCCTTCTTTTGTGGGCGGTCGAAGTTGAAGGGGCCGTTGTAGTGGGTACCCAAGTAGCTGTCGCTTTTTGTGGCTTGACAGAGTAGTCCTTCTCCTGCGAACCTTCATCTTTTTCTGTCGGCGGAGATAGTCTTGTTCCATCACGGAGTCTTGGACTTGACGCCAGACCTTGTAAATTTTAGCGGACAGCCGTTGAGGGGGCTGCTCCAGCTTCACCTTTGGGGCATTCTCCACGGGCGGAGGAGATCTTTTTAGTACAGCGGTAGGAGAGTTCATGTACAACTTGTTCAGTATTTCAAAGCGGTTTCCGGTTGGAACAGCAGCATCGATCCCCGCCGTTGGAGCTGGCGGAGTTATCCCAGAAGGGGAGTTACCCCCAGCCTTCCTCACTCGGCGCCAGTGGCGACATCGAGCATGTCGTGCGGATGGGATCACCTCCGTTGTTGGATAAGCTTCTTCATGCCCCCTTTGAGCAGGGGAAACAGCTTTGAGGACCTCGCCTGGAGCAGCAGCCGGAATGGCCAGCCTTGTAAAAACTGACTTCTTGGAAGGAGGAGCCTTTCCAATGATTTCGTCCGCTTGAGCCGGGATAGCTATCCGCTTTGGGATGGCAGCTTCGGGTATCGCGGGTTTGCAGACGTTCTGGCCCAGTCTGTTGAAAACTGAGGTATTGAAGCTGGGCAACCCGTTGAGAGGGGTCGCGGCAGTGGTAAGCCAATCAAAGACCGACTTCTTCGGGGCTTCTTGCAACGTCATTGTGGCATTGAAGCTCAACGGTGGGAGCATGGTCCCGAAGAATAATCCAGTGGTGGCCTGAGTTACCTGCTCCACTGGCATCTTGAAAAGGGAGGCCGCTTGGGGCCCATAAGTCACTCCTCCAGTAAGGACCGAGCGAGAGTTGCAGTTGCAGACAGTGCAGTTTGAAGCCATTGATCTTCTGTTTTCTGCACGAAGCAAGACACCAAATCTTAGTACCTCGAATCCACAGGCAACCACAGCAAACTGCGATTCGTTCGCGAACACGACACACGAAGTGTGGAGTGGAAACAGGAAAAGGTCTCACTGGGCGTGCCAGAATCTGTTCCCCTCCGAATGACGGCCAAGACATGGACGTATTGCCTGAGATTCGGGGTAGATGCTATTTGGTTTTATCCGTCCACCTCTCCGAAGATGCCAAATTGATTTATGCCACCGTGTATCGGAGGTTTAGACGGATGCGGACGATGTAGCAGACTTTGTTAGATTCCCCCTTTCTTGAGGGGTTTTTGATTGTGGGGACGCTCTTCCCTGCAGGCGCAAGCCCCTGCAGTTAATTACGCTACCGCATCGCGGTAACCACTTTCTCCTTCTCCAGAATTTCACTTCGTGTCATGGGTGTTTGTTTTGTTTGTGGTTGCCCGTGGATTGTATACGGAGACTAAGTGATGTCGTTGCCAGTAGGATGTGGATTAGTCCAAATCCGTATTTTCTTACATTTGGGTTTGGAGTTTTGGTTTAAGGATACGTTAGCCATTTTTTAGGCTAAGATCAATTTAAACGTTTATTAAGGACACGTTAGTCTGATTTGAGACTAAGATCGACTTAACGGGATCGTTTAGATCCGACAAAAGAGCATTTGAGGGCTCTATTGTTCCAGTTTAGGGACATGGTGGTCCATTTCATGCATGGCCGTTGGGACCCGTCACCTCTCTAACGTCGTTGAAGGATTACAACGACAGGTGTCAGAGGAGTTCAGAGATGTACCCTTGAACCAAAGTCGATTGGAGGGGATCTATAGTCCAATTTGGAAATAAAGTCTGTTTGAAGGTTTAAGAATACGTTAGCCATATTTGAGGGTAAGATCGACTTAAACGGGATCGTTTAGATCCGACAAAAGAGCATTTGGGGGCTCTATTGTTCCAGTTTAGGGACGTAGTGGTCCATGTTCCAGTTTAGGGACATAGAGGTCCATGTTCCAATTTAGGGACATAGAGGTCCATTTATGTATGGCCATCGGGATCCATCACCTCTCTGACGACGTTGAAGGATTACAACGACAGGTGTCAGAGGAGTTCAGAGATATACCCTTGAACCAGGTGTAAATTGATTTAGGAGAGCAGCCATGCTCAGTCAGTTTAATTTGAGAACTTACGGCCAGAATTTGGCTAAGTCCAATTGATAATGTTCAACATTTTTATTTATTCCTAGTAGGCCTTTATTAGGCTCTGCCCTTGTTAATAATGCACTGCATTTTATTCTGGCCTGTTAGGCCTTTTAAGTTGGGCTCTGTTCCCTTTTTATAATGCAGAGCATTTATTTGGGTCCATTGGGCCTCTTAATTGGGCTCTGCCCTTTAATAATACGCTGCATTAATTAGTCTGACAAAGCGCCACATGGCTTGTCAGGCGCTTTGCGCCAATTGAGGAGCGCAAGGCGCATATGGAGGTGACACGTGTCACGCTCCGGTGAGCGCAAACGCAATGCGTTGCACCAGTGCGCTGCGCTGTTGCGCTGCTGACACGTGGCGCGCTCTGGTGAGGTGCGCCAATTCATGAGAGCGACGCTCTATTTTAAAAGCGCATAGTGCAAGTTGTTATGGTGCTGACATGTGGCGCTCTCTGGTGGCTTGCGCCAACCCAGGAGCGCAACAGTGCAGATTTACAAGTGCAAGGCGTTGTTTTAATATCTTGATCCAATTTTGGATTCAAGAAAAGAATCTTTTAAGATTCCAGAACCAGTGGTTCATCAAAAGGCAATGCCTTTGTTATTATTATATATTTTTTATTGAAGATCCTTGATGTTGTTCTTAGATCAATAATCTTTTCAGAAAAAATTCTTATTTTATTCAAAGGTTTTTACCTTTTTCTTTCTTTGAGCTCTTCTCAAAATTCTTTAGAGGAATTCTCTGTTTTTTTTCTCTGTGTTCATGTCTTCATGTGTTGGGGTCTGAGGGCCTTTTTATAGTGCCGATGATTTGTTGAATTGGTTAGAGAGATCTTTCTCTAAGTGATTTGGGGATTTTTCACCACCGTTGGATCTTTTGATCCAAGCGCTTCTTTTTACAGAAGGCAATCTTCTTGTTTTTAACAAGATTGAGAAAGATCTTTCAGAATTTTAATTCTGTTTGGCGCAAACGCTCCTGCGCTTGACACGTGTCGCGCAGCGCAGAGCGCAGCGCAACTGCGCTAGCGCAACCGTGCTGCCACGTGTCGCGCAGCGCAGAGCGCAAGTCAGCTGAAGCGTTGCTTCTTTAATTTTTATTTTAAATAGAGCCTTGCTCTGATTGGGTGCGCTGCCATGGGCGCAGTGCTCTTTGCGCTGGCGTGTCTGATTTTGACACGTGGCGCGTTGCGCGCAGCGTAAGGAATCTGAAGCATTGCTTCTTTATTTTAATTTCAATTTTCACTTTATTTTCAAAACAGAGCCTTGCTCTGATTGGGGGAAACAGAAGCGTTGCTTTGTTTCTCGCCTTGGAATTTGAACAGAGCTTTGCTCTGATTGGGGTAAACAAGGAGAAGAGAGGGGGAGAGGGGACTTACTGGCTTTTGAACTATAGGAGAAAGAGATGAAGCTACGGAAGGCCTCGGGGCGTCATTTCGTCACCGGAAACTCCTTGGAACGTCACCAGAACTTCGCCCTTCGCTAACTCTACTTACACATTAAAGGGACTTGAGAATTTTTGAGAGTTTTGACCGATAATTTCTGAGTGAAGAGGGATGAATTATGGTGTGGTATTTATAGGGGAAATTAAGGTTTAGGGGGTAAAAGAATGCATTAAAAATTGCATTAAAAATGGGATTAAATGGTGTTTTATTGCTCTCAGGATGAATGCAGAGCAAATAAACAATGTGGGGTTAGTGGGGTAGCTGAAGAGGCGCTCGGGTGAAAAGATGGGGACCATTTCCAACGAGGGACCCGGCGGTGCCAGTTTTTGCTATGGTTTCGCCGGTCGGAAACCGGTGGGGGAGCTCCATATTTGCGCCACGTGTCCCCATCCTCTCATATACCCCGGTGCATGTGTTTGTTTATTCTGTATCTCTTCAGTTTACGTGTATTGCACGTGTAAACCCTTGGGCTTCTAAAAGATTAAAAGAAAATACAATAAAAATAATATGTGGCTGATGGGGTTTGAACTCAAGTGCTATGTCTCAGCAGTGCGAGGTCTTACCAATGAGCTATAAGCTCTTTCTTGCTGTTCAAAAGCAAATCAAACTTATAACTTGTGTTCAGGCTCAGGTGTTCCTTTCTGTATTTTTGAAAAAAATTCGTACAGAAAGTTTAGGGTTGTTACATTCTACCCTCCTTATAAAAATTTCGTCCTCGAAATTTGTTGAAGGAAAGTGTAACAGATTCAAAGCATTTTAGAGATAGAACTATTGATAGTGCATACAAAAATATTTGGAAGAACAAAAGAATGCAAAATTTTTAGTAAGATTGAAAAAAAGATGTGAGGGAATTACCAGGGTTACCTTGGTCTACAGCCTCGGCTTTTTCGGTTGCTAAAAGGAAAGCCTGACCCCGCGGTACATTCCTCTTAGCTGGGTGCACATTCCTCTGTCCTTGGGGCATGTTTCCCGGCCCTCGAGGCATGTTCCTCGGTGTCTGATGGAATTGGCGATTAGGTTGGGCAGGAGATCCACGTAGAGATGGAGCTGGGAGTGCAAGATGAGGTGCAGGAGCCTGAATAGTTGGCCGCTGTGGATAATTGGTGTGTGTGGGAGCTGAGTTGCATCTATAAGGACAGGTTCCAATTCCGGGATTGGATGTGCCACAAACTAAGCATGGGCCTTTTGCGCGCCTACAGTCCTTCCAGAAATGTCCATCTCTCTTGCAGTAGAAGAAAAAATCTGGACTCGGCTGGTTATTGGTTTCTTCCGATCTCCTGGGTTCAACAGTTGGCCTTAAAGAGGCTCCTCATGCCATCTGAGTAGCAGGGCGCTTCACTCCAGCAGATTAAAGTATGCCCTTCCTCTTCACTACTGCGTCGTATCTTCGGGCAGCCTTCAAAGCCAAATCATGGGTTGGGAAATCCCCTGTAGCTAAGGCGGCTTGGATTTCCTGGTCTATCCTTTGCTGAAATTGTCTAGCCCTGATCTCAGCAGTCGGTATGAGATGGGCCGCAAACCTGTTACGGTCATGTGTTAGCTGTGTAGTATGTGATATAAAATCGAACATTGAGACATATCTTACCTGCTGAGCATGGTAAACTCAGCATCATGCTCATCCACGGATTTGGCCCACATCGAACCCTGTAGTAGATGGATGAATTGTTGTTCCATGTCAAATCGGACGGTCTCAGGGAAGTACTTCATGTCGAACATGTCACGAAAAGTCCTTCATTCGATCGGTTGGTCAAGACGGCTTTCTTCCGCCTTCCACCATACTCGGGCATTGTCGGTAAGTTGCAGCTTCGCAACTCAAACCCATGCGATCTTTGGTACTTGTGCCGCTGCCAGATCATCTTCAATGCTCCGAGCCCACTCCTCAGCTTCCAGAGGGCTCTTTTTTCCTGAGAATTATTTTGGATGCAATGCCCGGAATTGCTTCACTCCGGGCGCTTCCGCTTCTGGACGGATCATTAATATAGCAGTCTGCTGCTGCTGTCCTTCCAGGAGGCTGCAGATCGCCTCAAGCAGTACCGTCTGCTCATTGATCAGAGCAGCGACGGTAGGCGTAAGCGGTAGAGGTGGTGGTGGGTTGTTGAATTGGTGCTCGTATTGTTTGGAGAATCTATAACCTTGAAAGAAAAATAGGGTTAGGATAGATTCAAAGTATATTAAACTGTAAGATTCAAGAAATATGAAATGTAAAGAATGTTTTTAGTTGCTGATTCTTGTATTATATTGCTTTGGACATCATGCAAAATTGACCGGCACGGTAGGGTTCCATGCAGCACTGATCTGCATAGGTCGACCCGCAGAGAAATCAGCGTTTTTGCAGGAATACCTCGATTCGTCTCAACCCTAGGGAAATCAGTGTCCTTGGCAACCTCCTCGATTCAGGGAAATCAGCGTCCTTGATGAGAGTATCTCGATTCGCGTCGACCCGCAGAGAAATCAGCGTCTTTGCAGGAATACCTCGATTCGTCTCAGGGAAATCAGTGTCCTTGGCAACCTCATCGATTCAGGGAAATCAGCGTCCTTGACGAGAGTATCTCGATTCGCGTCGACCCACCGAGAAATCAGTGTCTTTGCAGGAATATCTCGATTCGTTTCGACCTCCGGGGAAATCAGTGTCCTTAGAAAAACCTCGATTCAGGGAAATCAGCGTCCTTGATGTGAGTATCTCGATTCGCGTCGACCCGTAGAGAAATCAGCGTCTTTGCAAGAATACCTCGATTCGTCTCAACCCCAGGGAAATCAGTGTCGTTGGAAACCTCCTCGATTCAGGGAAATCAGCTTCCTTGACGAGAGCATCTCGATTCGCGTCGACCCGCAGAGAAATCAGCATCTTTGCAGGAATATCTCGATTCGTCTCAACCCCAGGGAAATCAATGTCCATGGCAACCTCCTCGATTCAGGGAAATCAGCGTTCTTGGCAAGAGCACCTCGATTCGCGTCGACCCGCAAAGAAACCAATGTCTTTGCAGGAATACCTTGATGTTCCCCGCTGAAAGACGCGTGAGGACACGGCGAATATCTCGCCTGAATTTTGGTGCAGATGCTAATTGGTGCTATCCGTCTACCTCTCTGAAGATGCCAAGTTGATTTATGGCACCGTGTATCGAAGGTTTAAACGGATGCGGCCGATGTAGCAGACTTCGTCAGATTCCCCCTCGTTGATGAGGGGGTTTTGATTGTGGGGACGCTCTTCCCTGCAGGCGCAAACCCCTGCAGTTAATTACGCTACCGCATCGCGGTAACAACTTTCTTCTTCTCCAGATGGTCACTTCGTGTCATGGGTGTTTGTTTTGTTTTTGGTTGCCCGTGAATTGTATACGGGGACTAATTTATATTGTCACCCGTAGGGCGTGGATTAGTCCAAATCCGTATTTTCTTAGATTTGGGTTTGGGTTTGGGTTTAAGGATACGTTAGTCTCATTTGAGACTAAGATCGACTAAAACGTTTGTTAAGGATACATTAGTCTACTTTTAGACTAAGATCTACTTAACGGGATCATTTAGATCCAACAAGAAAGCATTGGCCTCTGTTGTTTAGTTTAGGGACATTACGGTCGATTAGTTTAAGGACATTACGGTCCAATGTTAGTTTAAGGACATCTCGGTCCAGTGTTAGTTTAAGGACATCTCGGTCCAATGTTAGTTTAAGGACATCTCGGTCCAGGTTAAGGACATCGTAGTCCGTGAGTTTAACGACCTCACAGTCAAGGTTAAGGACATCGTAGTCCGTAGGTTTAAAGGGACTCCACAGTCCGAGGTTAAGGACATCGTAGTCTGTGGGTTTAAGGACCCCATAGTCCGTAGTTTAAAGAGGTCATAGTCTATAAAGTTTAAAGACATCATGGTCCATGAGTTTAAGGACCCCACAGTCCATGAAATATGTGGTTGTCAGGACCCGTCACCTCTCTGAAGACGTTGAAGGATTACAACGACAGATATCAGAGGAGTAAAGAGATGTACCCTTGAACCGGTGTGAATTGGTTGAAAGATCTATAGTCCAATTTAGAACTAAGATATGTTAAATATTTATGAGCAGATAGGCTCAATTCAATATAAGTTGAGGACTTATGGCCAATATTGAGCTAAGTCCAATAAATGTTTGACATTTTTATTCTGGCTATTGAGCCTTTATTTGGGCTTGGCCCTTTTAATAATGTTGAGCATTAGATCTTGACACCTTTTTTGTCTTGTATTGAATGCAGAGCATTCATCAGAACAATGTGTATCCTGACAGCTCGCCACATGGCGCGCCAGGCGCTTTGCACCAATTAAAGAGCGCATTACACTTCTGCCAAGTAGCGCGCATGAAAAGGACACATGTCGCGCTTGGCGCTAAGCGCCAGATGATGGGCGTATTGCGCCAGTTTATGAGCGCATTGCGCTTTCAATTTATGAGCGCGTTGCGCTAGTTTAGTGGCGCACAAGTGAGTGCCATGTGGCGCGCTTGGCGCTGAGCGCCAGCCCATGAGCGCAGTGTGCTGTTTCAGAAGCGCAAAGCGCAAGTTGTATACGTGGTTGACGCGTGGCACGTTTTGGCGCTGAGCGCCAGTCCAAGAAGCGCAGAAGCGCGGTTCAAGAGTGAAAGGCACTTTTCATGAGCGCAAAGCGCAATTGATCAGTTTTTATGATCTGTGAACAAATTTATGTTCTTTTTTAAAGGAGGCTTTGCCTCAAGTTTCAAGAACAACAGTTCTTATTTTTTAAAGGGCTTTGCCTTTATAGATCAATGATCTGTATGAAGAATATGTTCTTCTTTATTATGTGATGAGATCTTTTGATCTCTTTTATGAAAGACCTTGGTCTTTATAGATCTATGATCTTTTAAGAAAATAATTCTTCTGTTTTAATGAGATGATTTCATCTCTTTGTTCAAGAATCAATCTTTTTACCTTGAAGAAATGATCTTCTTTCAAGAGCTTGCTCTCTTTCTTTTGAGTTTTCTCAAAGTTTGTAGGGGGGTTTCTCTATATCAGACTTGAAGTCTTGGGGCCTTTATATAGGGCAAGTTGATTTGTTAAATCAGTTAAAGAGATATTTCTCTGATTGATTCGGGGATATTTCCCACCGTTGGATCTTTGATCCTAGGGCTTCTGTTTTACAGAAGGCAATCTTCTTGTTTTTAACAAGATTGGAAAATCTTTCCATAACAGAATTTTAATTCTGATTAATTAATGATTTATTATTATTTATTAGATCTTTTGATCTAAGGGTGGGGAATTTTATAATTCCAGTGCTGGTACACCCGTGCTTTGCACGTGGTGCGCTGCTCAGAGCGTGGAGCAGCTTGTGCTAGCGCACCCGTGTTTGACACGTGATGCGCGGCGCGCCTAGCACTAGCGCACACATGGTGCACTGCCTAGAGCGTAGCGTACCTAGCGCTAGCGCATCCGTGTTTGACACGTGGCGCGCAGCGCGCCTAGCGCTGGATCTGAAGCGTTGCTTCAATTTTTGAATTTTGAATTTCAAAACAGAGCTTTGCTCTGATTGGGGGTGTACTGCCTAGGGCACAGCGCACCTGGCGCTAGCGCATCCGTGTTTGACACGTGGCACGCAGCGCGCCTAGGCTGGATCTGAAGCGTTGCTTCAATTTTTGAATTTTGAATTTCAAAATAGAGCTTTGCTCTGATTGAGGGAACAAATGTTCCCCTACCGTTGCACTCACGTGGCGCACACGTGAGTGCAGCGGTGGCAGCATCTGCGCCTTTGGATCAACTCAGAAGTTGAAGAGGCGTTTCAATGCCTTTAAATAAGACCTTTGGTCTCTTAAATGATTTTCATCCTCTTCTTGTTTTCTGAGAATTTCATTCTCCCACAGAGCATAGCTCTCTTGTTTAAGAACTTTTTTAAGAGTTAAAACTCTGTCAGAACTTAGGTAAAGTTTAAAACTTTTAATAAATTAGGCTTTTACCCATTAATAGAGCCTTGCTCTTCATAGATCATTGATCTAAAGAAAACCCATTTAGGGTTTCTTTAACAGAGCTTTGCTCTCCTGAACCCATAGATCTAAAGAGATCTTTTCTTGGGGTTTCTTAGCCCATGAACAGAGCTTTGCTCTTTTGAATCATGTTGATTTGTTAATCTTTGATGAAGAACTCTTAAGGGTTTTATCCATGGATATCAAATTCATTAAAAGCTTTGCTTTTAGGGTTTCTGATAGGTTACTTCATCTTCCTCGCAGAGCATGGCTCTTAGCATTCTCGGGAATTTCTTTAAATTCTTCTCATGATTAACTTTGACAGGTGTCACTCCTGTCTGCAGAGCATTGCTCTCGAGGAGTTTAACTCCTAGACCCGAGGGGTCTCTTATTAAATGAGATTCCCTTTTTTTTAGGATTTCTCGCAGATTCAAATTTGTTAGGTGTCATAATTAGAATTTATTTTCTCCATGGGGATATCAAGAGTCGTTTAAATCCTTGTGCCTGTTTTTCCTCATTACTAATCTTTTAATGATGTTTCTTTTCAGGCACTATGGCTGTTCATTTATACAGTCTGAACGAGTTTATCTCTTATGAGGATATTCGCGTTCAGGGTCGTTACCAGAACCAAGAGTTTACAGATGCCCAATGTGCGGAGATTATGGATTGTCTCTATGCTCACATCGGTCGACTGCTTCCTCGCCGTTCTGCTCTCTTGAAAATCGTAGTGGGAGCGATTTGGGGAGCACTTCTTGGGTTTCACGAAACCATGCCGCTTAATGCGCTGGATGATGCCGAAGACAAGGTGCATTCAGTGTACCTGTCGGGGCTGATCTCGAAGAAGCGGCGAGATAACCTCATTGATATTCTGCATCAAACTTTCCAACAGACGACGATAATCGCTTCTTATCAAAGGGAGGAGGACATTGGCAAGGATCTCGACACTCGTGAGCGCGAGAGAATGCACAAGAGAATGGTCAGAAAGGCCAGAAAGATTCTAGACGGCCTTACTTTCGAATTCCTCAATCCATGCCCTGGATCTAAGGTCGTGCCTTTGTAAACATTCCAGTTATGTTTTTATTTGATGTTTCCCTCAGTGTAGGCATTTTCCGAAGTATGAATAGCAAGCTTTTTCGTTTCTAAGTGTTTATCTTATGCGTCAAACTTTTTCGCACATGCATGAATGGATATGTCTTGTTCGACTGAATGTGAATAAAATGTTCTCCTCACTGTCGCTTTCTTCTCTTTTCTTTATTGCCGGCTTGTTACCTTAATAAGCGTAGCCTGTAGATGATAGAGAGCATTCCGTCTTGAACTCTTTGAGAGGTAGTGATGGCTTAGGAAGCAGGTTCAGATCTGCTACCTAAGACTTTTCAACTTCATAAGCCGTGAGGGTCCCATAAAGATTTTTCTCCCTACGAGTCGAGAGGATCTCGTAGGTATATTTTCTCCTTAGGAATCGTGAGGATTCCTAAGCGCATTTTCTCTTGAGAGTCGTAAGGATCTCACAAGAGAATTTTCCCTTCTACAAATCGAGAAGACTCGTAAGCGGTTATTTCCCTCCTTGTCGAGATTCGACTTCGGAGAGTGTGGCCCGTGAATAGTATGCAAGAGTCCATTTTGGACCGACTTGCAGGGCCCCAGTGCTTAGGAAACCGGTTCTTATCCCCATTGCCTAAGGCTTTTCCCTACGAGTCGAGACGAATCGAGAAGTTCTCACAAAGACACTAATTTCCTTACGAGTCAAGACGAATCGAGCAGTTCTCGCAAGAATATCCTAATGTCACAGTTAACCTCTGCTCTTTATGACAGAGGTCCGTTAGGGTCTGTGATACTAGGGTTTTGTTCGTCGTACCGTCGCGTTGGCTGATGTATTCCTCGATAGGCGATCTTGTTGTTCGAGTAGCCTTGCGACTGTCGTGTCTCTGATCCCTTCGGGGGCTGGACAAGACGTCTTCAAGCAATCTTCTTAGGCAGTTTGACCGTCGGAAGAGCAAGCGCTAGGAGCTTTGCCATGCCGCTTTTTACTTGAGATTAGGCTCATTTTGGAGAGCCCCGATGAGTCATAACCACTCCGCGCTGGGGTAGGATGATCTCCGATAGTCTTTCAGGTTTTATATGAGTTGCCGTCAAGACCCTGAAGCTAGGAATTTGGCCTTCGCTTCGTTTGCTGGCATTGCGTCTGCTGTATCGAGATGAATGTCGCGGTTGTCTCTACGTTGCTGGTGAACCGTCGAGGTTTGGAACTAGGGATTTTGCCGTGGCTCCGTTGTTTGATTGTCGCGTTTGAATCTGCTGGAGGAAGAACGCTGTGGTGACATCTCGTCTGCTGTATCGAGACGAACATCGAGGTGGTGACCACTCCGCGTTGGTGTGGGATGATCTCCGATAGTCTTTCAGGTTTTATATGAGTTGCTGTCAAGACTCTGAAGGTAGGAATTTGGCCTTCGCTTCGTTTGCTGGCATTGCGTCTGCTGTATCGAGACGAATGTCGCGGTTGTCTCTAGGTTGCTGGTGAACCGTCGAGGTTTGGAACTAGGTATTTTGCCGTGGCTCCGTTGTTTGATTGTCGCGTTTGAATCCTGCTGGAGGAAGAACGCTGTGGTGACATCTCGTCTGCTGTATCGAGACGAACGTTGAGGTGGTGACCACTCTACGCTGGCGTGGGATGATCTCCGATAGTCTTTCAGGTTTTATATGAGTTGCCGTCAAGACCCTGAAGCTAGAAATTTGGCCTTCGCTTCGTTTTCTTTGGCGTGTCTGAATCCTGTTAGAGGAAGGACGCTGTAGTGACATCTCGTCTGCTGTATCGAGACGAACGTCGAGGTGGTCTCCAGATTGTTGGTGAACCATCGGGACCTGGAACTAGGGACTTTGCCTTAGCTCCGTTGTTGGATTGTCGCGCCTGAATCCTGCTAGAGGAAGAATGCTGTGGTAACATCCCGTCTGCTGTATCGAGACGGATGCTGCGATGGAGCTAGGATTTTGCCGTCACTCCGCTTTGTTTCGACCATTGGGTCTTTCATTGACGTTGCATCTGCATCCTGCTGGACTACGAAGGAACGCTGTTGTTGACATTGCGTCTGGTGTAACGAGACGAATGCTGAGGTGGAGCTGGGATTTTGCCGTCACTCCGCTTTGTTTCGACCATTAGGTCTTTCATTGACGTTGCATATGCATCCTGCTGGACTGCAAAGGAACGCTATTGTTGACATTGCGTCTGGTGTAATGAGACGAATGCTGAGGTGGAGCTGGGATTTTGCCGTCACTCCACTTTGTTTCGACCATTGGGTCTTTCATTGACATTGTATTTGCATCCTGCTGGACTGCGAAGGAACGCCGTTGTTGACATTGCGTCTGGTGTAACGAGACGAAAGCTGAGGTGGAGCTGGGATTTTGCCGTCACTCCGCTTTGTTTCGACCGTGAGGTCTTTCATTGACGTTACATCTGCATCCTGCTGGAGTAAGGAGAAACGCCGTTGTTGATCTCTAAGTTGTTGATTTTGACGTCGAGACCCTGAAGCTAGGGATCTTCCTCCGCTTCGTTTGTTGATATTGTGTTTGCAATATTGCGATGAATGTCGAGATTGTCTCTAGGTTGTCTATGAACCGTCGAGATTTGGCTTCGCTTTCTGATGGAGCCTGGTGGGACGATAGGGTTCCCTTCTTGTTTGTGCCCATGGATTGTATACAGGGATCAATGTGACCTCACCTGCAGGGCATAAGTTTTATTTATATATTTTTTATTTCTTTTCGCGATACTCTATCATTTCAGCTTTTATATCGCGAAGGTCGCGATTGCCCAATCATTTCGGCTATTTTTCGCGGCGCCCAATCATTTCGGCTATTTATTTTATTTTTACTCGCTGCTTTTTATTGCGAGCTGCCCAATCATTTCAGCTATTTTGTGTGCATACATTTTTACTTGCTGATTTTGTTGCAAGTTGCCCTGTTATTTCGGCTATTTCGTATGCATGCGTGGCTCGCTAGCTTCTCACTGCAAGCTTGGAATTAGATACCGATTTCGGCATCAGCACCGTTGCAACTGGAATATTGCCAGGAGCGAATCATCATTTGCCTCTGTCGATGTCGAGCAAAGTTGGCTTAGCGATCAGGGTTAGGATCCTGTCAACTAAGACTTTTGATTTCATGAGCCGTAAGGGTCTATAAAGGTATTTCTCCCTGCGAGTCGTAAGGATCTCGTAGGTGCGTTTTCTCCTTAGGAATCATGAGGATTCCTAAGTGCATGGTCTCTTATAAGTCGTAAGGATCTTACAAGAGTATTTTCTCCTTGTAAATCGAGAGGACTTACAAGAGTTGTTCACCGTGTAGACATATCCTTAGTCACGGATGGGACTTTGTTAGGGAAATATTTATTCGTGCCCGTGGATTGTATACAAGGGTCAGCGTTGAGCTACTTGTAGGGCAAAATCGGAGGTTGTGATGGCCGCTTAAGAACAGGTTCAGACCCCTATAGCTTAAGACTTTTGAATCTTATGAGCTGTGAGGGTCTCATAAGAGGGTTCTCCTTACGAGCCGTGAGGATCTCGCAAGTGTAATTTCTCCTTAGGAATCGTGAGAATCCCTAAGTGTATTGCTCGCTTGTAAGTCGTAAGGATCTCACGCAGGTGGTTTCTCCTCACAAGGTCGAGAGGACCTTGCAATTGTCTTTAACGAGATTGCGCCCTTTCCGGTTTTCACAAAACTCACCGGCAGCCCTGCTGTTTTTACTCACGGAGCCCTTTCGGGTTTTCATCCATGCCCTTTTTGCTTATGGACATACCATTTTTTTTACCACGTCAGCCTCAGGATACTTCGGGTTAGTAGTAGTTTAACGACGTTTCGGTCCATAGCCAGTTTTAGGACATAGCGGTCCATCGTTAGTTTAAGGACGTTTCGGTCCACAGCCAGTTTTAGGACATAGCGGTCCATTGTTAGTTTAAGGACGTTTCGGTCCGTTGTTGCCATTTTTGAGGCGAGTCTCTAGTGTATGGACTTTTCGGTCCAAAGGGCTTTCTCTATGAATGAGCACGATGCTCCCGGCATGTCCACCTTTTTAGGGGCGTGAGGTTGTGGCGGGTTCACCTTCCAGTTTTCGGATAATGCGAACTTGCCTTGTTGGTATTGGTCTTCAATCCAGTCTTTGAAGATGAAGCAATCTTCGATTGGATGGCTTACTGCTTGGTGGTAAGGACGGTAATTAGAATTGTTGACATCACCTGGCTGCAACGGACGTTTTGGATCCGGCAATTTTATGAGCCTGTTGCGCACTGCCAGCTCGAACAGTCTTCTCGTTTTATCCTGGGGAAACGAGTAAGAACATCCCAGTCTTTCCTCGAGGGATGGGCGTGGACGCACGTTGTTTTGGCGAACAACCGGCCTTAAGTTGCTCGGCTATTGTTGAGTAGTGGCAACGAAAGTTGCTTTTCCTTTCCCCTTTTCATTCTGAGGATCCGTCTTTGAAGGAGATGGTCTATGACCCATCTGGTCCATGACCCATCTGGTCCATTTGGGCCAACTTGTCAATCAAGGCCTGGAACGTGGTCGGCTTGAAGAACATCATGAATTGGGAAATAGTTGCTTGAGGGTTAAAAGTACCCACGAACATGCCTACCGCAGGCGCTTCTTTGATACGCTGCTCGCATTTCGACCACAAATTTCGCCATCGTATTGTATATTGGACCCATGTTTCTCCAGGCTTCACCCTGGCATTGATCAATGCCGTTATTGGGGTGCGTTCACTAGCACTCATGAATTACTGGGTGAATAATAGCTCCATTTCTGCGAAAGTCTTGATGGAGTCGTTTGGAAGTTCAGAATACCACTCGAATGCCGTCTCCGACAAGCTGCCGACGAATTAGCAAAGTAGCAATTTATCATCACCCCTGGTGTTGCCGCAAAGAGCCCTGAACTGAGCGACATGTTTATGGGGATTGCTTGTCCCCTTGTACACATGGAATTTGGGGATCGTATATCCCGGTGGGTAACTTATTTGGTCATACCAGCCCGGATAGAGTCGTCCAGTCTTGACAACCTGGCCAGCCGCTTCGTTCGCTCGGTGAGCTCGTATTTGTTGAGCTATATAATCATCGAGCATGGCTTTTGAGATGGTTTCCTCCTTGGCTGCTGACAGAGCCGGCAGAGGATTTGACGCTTTCCCTCTGTCGTCTTTGAGGATAATCGGAGGATCTTCAGCTGGAGGATCTGGCTGTAATATCATCCCGACCATGTCTTGGAATAATAACGCCATTCGTTTTATGTTGGCAGCTTGTTCCGCTGCCTCTTTGTCCTTCTTTTCGAGGATTCTGCGGAGGAAGTCAGCATCGGTTTCTTGTTCATGACGCTGCTCCGATGACGCCTCAGGGTTTTCTTTTAGCCCGGTGAGTGCGGCCATTTACGTTAGCATTTCCTGGAGCTTCTGTTGCTGCTCCTAAGCCTTTGTCATGGATCGGGTGAGCGGTCAGTGACCCGTAGAAGTGCAGCTTTTCTCTTTTCCGGAAGCCATATAGACAGTATGCACCATTATGCCCCCAGACTTAGGGCGTTTGGGCTCAACGTCTTTGTGGTCTGCCATAGTCACAGGGGCTTTCTCTGACCTCCTTCTCTTTTGAGCAGTTGAAGTCGAAGGGGCCGTCGCAGCGGGCACCCAGAAAGCTGTTGCCTTTTGTGGCTTGGCAAGATGGTTCTCTTCTTGTTAAACCTTCAATTTTTTCTGTCGGCGAGGGTAATCTTGATCAATGACTGAGTCTTGAACCTGTCGCCGGACCTTGTAAATTTTGGAGGACAGCCGCTGAGGGGACCGCTCCGGCTTCATTTCTGTAACATTCTCCACGGGTGGAGGAGACCTTTTCAGTACGGCGGTGGGTGAATGCCTGCGCACCCTATTAAGCAGCTCGAAACTGTTCCCAGTTGGATCAGCAGCATTGACTTCCACCGTTGGAGTTGGTGGAGTAAATCCAGACGGAGAGCTGCCCCTAGCCTTCCGTACTCGGCGCCAGTGACGACGGCGAGCATATCGCGCAGATGGTGTTGGTTCGGCTATGTGGATGGCTTTGTCATGCCCCCTGTTTTGAGGAGAGGCTATTATTGGCGCTAGCCGGTCGAAGACTGACATCCGTTGAGAGGGGATAGTCAGTCTTGCGAAGGCCGACTTTCGAACAGGGGAAGCAGCCTTCGTGACTTCACATGGAATAGGAGCTGAAATGGACAGTCTTGTGAAGACCGACCCTTTAGCAGGGGAAGCTGCCTTGACGACTTTAGGAGCAGGAATGGCTATCCACTTCGAGATGGCCGCTTCAGGTATCGCGGGCTTCTTCATGGGCCCGCTTGAGCTTTGGCCCAGTTTGCTGAAAACTGAGATATTGCACTTGGGCGACCCGTTGAGAGGGGCCGCGGTAGTTGTAAGCCGTTCAAAAACCGACTTCTTTGGAGCTTTTTGCGACGACATTGAGGCATTGAAGCTCATCGGTGGGAGCATAGTCCCGAAGAATAGCCCAGTGGTGGCCTGAGTCACCTGTTCCACTGGCATAGCGAAGATGGAGGCCGCTTGGGGCCCGTAAGTCACTCCTCCGGACGGGATGGAGCGAGAGTTGCAGTTGCAGTTAGTGCAGTTTGAAGCCATTGATCTTCTGTTTCCTGCACGGAGCAAGACACCAAATCTTAGTACCTCGAACCCAAGGGAAACCATATCAAACCGCGATTCGTTCGCGAACACGACACACGAAGTGTGGAGTGGAAAAAGGAAAAGGTCCCACCGGGCGTGCCAGAATCTGTTCCCCGCCGAAAAACGCGCGAAGAAGCGGCGAACGTCTCGCCTGAATTTCGGGGCAGATGCTAATTGGTGCTATCCGTCCACCTCTCCGAAAATGCCAAGTTGATTTATGGCACCGTGTATCGAAGGTTTAAACGGATGCGGCCGATGTAGCAGATTTCGTCAGATTCCCCCTCGTTGATGAGAGGTTTTTGATTGTGGGGACGCTCTTCCCTGCAGGCGCAAGCCCCTGCAGTTAATTACGCTACCGCATCGCGGTAACAACTTTCTCCTTCTCCAGATGGTCACTTCGTGTCGTGGGTGTTTCTTTTGTTTTTGGTTGCCCGTGGATTGTATACGGAGACTAATTTATGTTGTCGCCCGTAGGGCATGGATTAGTCCAAATCCGTATTTTCTTAGATTTGGGTTTTGGTTTGGGTTTAAGGATACGTTAGTCTCATTTGAGACTAAGATCGACTTAAACATTTGTTAAGGATGCGTTAGTCTACTTTTAGACTAAGATCTACTTAACGGGATCATTTAGATCCAACAAGAAAGCATTTGGCCTCTGTTGTTTAGTTTAGGGACATTGCGGTCGATTAGTTTAAGGACATCTCGGTCCAGTGTTAGTTTAAGGACATCTCGGTCCAGTGTTAGTTTAAGGACATCTCGGTCCAGGTTAAGGACATCGTAGTCCGTGAGTTTAACGACCTCACAGTCAAGGTTAAGGACATCGTAGTCCGTGGGTTTAAAGGGACTCCACAGTCCGAGGTTAAGGACATCGTAGTCCGTGGGTTTAAGGACCCCACAGTTCGTAGTTTAAAGACGTCATAGTCTATAAAGTTTAAGGACATCGTGGTTCATGAGTTTAAGGACCCCACAGTCCATGAAATGTGTGGTTGTCGGGACCCGTCACCTCTCTGAAGACGTTGAAGAATTACAACGACAGATATCAGAGGAGTAAAGAGATGTACCCTTGAACCGGTGTGAATTGGTTGAAAGATCTATAGTCCAATTTAGAACTAAGATCTGTTAAATATTTATGAGCAGATGGGCTCAATTCAATATAAGTTGAGGACTTATGGCCAATATTGGGCTAAGTCTAATAAATGTTTGACATTTTTATTCTGGCTATTGAGCCTTTATTTGGGCTTGGCCCTTTTAATAATACTGAGCATTAGATCTTGAAACCTTTTTTGTCTTGTATTGAATGCAGAGCATTCATCCGAACAATATGTGTTCTGACAGCTCGCCACGTGGCACGCCAAGCGCTTTTCGCCAATTAAAGAGCGCGTTGCGCTTCTGCCAAGTAGCGCACACGAAAAAGACACGTGTCACGCTTGGCGCTAAGCGCCAGATGATGGGCGCATTGCGCCAGTTTATGAGCGCATTGCACTTTCAATTTATAAGCGTGTTGCGCTAGTTTAGTAGCGCACAAGTGAGTGCCATATGGCTCGCTTGGCGCTGAGCGCCAGCCCATGAGCGCAATGCGCTATTTCAGAAGCGCAAAGCACAAGTTGTATACGTGGTTGACGCGTGGCACGTTTTGGCGCTGAGCACCGATCCAAGGAGCGCAGAAGCGCAGTTCAAGAGTGCAAGGCACTTTTCATGAGCGCAAAGCGCAATTGATCAGTTTTTATGATCTGTGAACAAATTTATATTCTTTTTTAAAGGAGGCTTTGCCTCAAGTTTCAAGAACAACAGTTTTTATTTTTGAAAGGGCTTTGCCTTTATAGATCAATGATCTGTGTGAAGAATATGTTCTTCTTTATTATGTAATGAATTCTTTTGATCTCTTTTATGAAAGACCTTGGTCTTTATAGATCTATGATCTTTTAAGAAGATAATTCTTCTATTTTAATGAGATGATTTCATCTCTTTGTTAAAGAATCATTCTTTTAACCTTGAAGAAATGATCTTATTTCAAGAGCTTACTCTCTTTCTTTTGAGTTTTCTCAAAATTTGTAGGGGGGTTTCTCTATATCAGACTTGAAGTCTTGGGGCCTTTATATAGGGCAAGTTGATTTGTTAAATCGGTTAAAGAGATCTTTCTCTGATTGATTTGGGGATATTTCCCACCGTTGGATCTTTGATCCTAGGGCTTCTGTTTTACAGAAGGCAATCTTCTTATTTTTAACAAGATTGGAAAATCTTTCCATAACAGAATTTTAATTCTTATTAATTAATAATTTATCATTATTTATTAGATCTTTTGATCTAAGGGTGGGGAATTTTATAATTCCAGCGCTGGCGCACCCGTGCTCTGCACGTGGTGCGCTGCTCAGAGCACAGTGCAGCCTGCGCTAGTGCACCCGTGTTTGACAGGTGGCGCGCAGCGCGTCTAGCGCTAGCGCACACATGGTGCACTGCCTAGGGCGCAGCGCACCTGGCGCTAGCGCATCCGTGTTTGACACGTGGCGCGCAGCGCGCCTAGCGCTGAATCTAAAGCGTTACTTCAATTTTTGGATTTTGAATTTCAAAATAGAGTTTTGCTCTGATTAGGGGTGCACTGCCTAGGGCGCAGCGCACCTGGCGCTAGCGCATCCGTGTTTGACACGTGGCGCGCAGCGCACCTAGCGCTGGATCTGAAGCGTTGTTTTAATTTTTGAATTTTGAATTTCAAAATAAAGCTTTGCTCTGATTGGGGGAAACACTCGATTCGTCTCAACTCCGGGGAAATCAGTGTCCTTGGCAAAATCTCGATTCAGGAAAATCAGCGTCCTTGGCGAGAGCACCTCGATTCGCGTCGACCCGCAAAGAAATTAGTGTCTTTGCAGGAATACCTCGATTCGTCTCAACTCCGAGGAAATCAGTATCCTTGGCAAAAACCTCGATTCAGGGAAATCAGCGTCCTTGACGAGAGCACCTCGATTCGCGTCGGCCCGCAGAGAAATCGGTGTCTTTACAGGAATACCTCGATTCGTTTCGACTCCAGGGAAATCAGTTTCCTTGGCAAAAACCTCGAATCAGGGAAATCAGCGTCCTTGACAAGAACATCTCGATTCGCGCCGACCTGCAGAGAAATCAGTGTCTCTGCAGGAATATACAATGTCAGCAAAGCGGAGCCGCAGCAAAGTTCCCAGTTCCATGACTCGGCAGTACACAGACAAACCAAAGTCAACCCTCGACCTTCCTATAGAAGCAATGCTTTGACTTGGGAGTAGGTCAACTCATCAATCACTTACGAGTCCTCTCGACTTGTAAGGAAGAAAATTCTCTTGTAAGATCCTTACGACTCTCAAGAGAAAACACACTTAGGAATCCTCACAATTCCTAAGAAGAAAATACACCTACGAGATCCTCTTGACTCGTAGGGAGAAAAGTCTTTGTGAAACCCTCACGGCTCATAAAGTTGAAAATTCTTGGGTGGCAGATCCTAACCCTGTCTTCCAAGCCATCACTGCCCTGCAAGAAGGTCAACATGGACTATCCACGGGCCATACTCTCCGAAGTCGAATATCGACGAGGAGGGAAACAACCACTTACGAGTCCTCTCGACTTATAAGCGGGAAAATTCTCTTGTGAGATCCTTACGACTCTCAAGAGAAAGCACACTTAGGAATCCTCACGATTCCTAAGGAGAAAATACACCTACGAGATCCTCTCGACTCATAGGGAGAAAAGTCTTTATGAGATCCTCACGGCTCATAAAGTTGAAAAGTCTTAGGCAACAAATCCTAACCCTGTTTTCTAAGTCATCGCTACCTTATAAAGAGTTCAAGATGAACTGTTATCTATCATTTATGGGCCACACTTGCCAAACCTACATGCCACTGAAATGGAGAAGTTACTCATGAGCATATAAACTACTTCACGCCAGAGTAAAACATAAAGAAATATAAGTGTGCGGCTCATGGAGCTGAGGGTTTGGAACTATATCCCTTAAGAGTCGAGATTTGAGTCAATGATAAATGACGACGCTTGTGTCCGCTCGTTATCTTTTCAGATCAAGATTCTAAAAATTATATACTAACCCAAAACTGGTCATACGCTATGAATTACTCTGCACTACTTCACCCACGTATATACTTACGTGGGCAAAGTAGTGGGGGTCATTTGTTCCCGCAAAAAAAAAATTCTGCGCAAAAGAGCCCAAGGTATCTAATGGCAGTGATACGTTTAAGAAAATGTGAAGCAGTATTTTCCGGGCTGTATTTTGACAAACTCCCGAATGTAAAACAGCTAAATTCTGTTGGTATCGAAAGAGCCTCGAAAAAACCTTCGATTTGATATATTATGGGCTTCATAATTCATCCGGGATCGAAAGTTATGAGCAAATATGCTATGCACGTGTAATCTAAGGAAGAAAATGCGAACCAGTATTTTCCGGGCTGCATTTTGAAAAACTCCCGAATGAGAAACAGCTAAATTTTGATGGTATCGAAAGTTTCTCAAAAAATCCTTCGATTTGATATATTATGGGCCTCATAATTCATCCGGGATCAAAAGTTATGAGGCATCACGTGCTCACGCGTGACCGGACATCACGTGCAGACACGTGACCATTTACAGGCAAAGCCTGTAGGCACTGAATAAAATAAATAATTGGAAATAATTAATCAGTGGGGTCACATGCCAACACGTGATGGGCCTTTAAACCCACTGAAAAGAATTAAAGGTATAATAAAATAACAAGGAAAAACCCCAATGGGGCATCACGTGCCAACACGTGACCAAGGGTCACGTGCTGACACGTGATAATTTCCGAGTTCTTTAAAACAACAGAATTAAATTCTGGTCAAATGCTTAATCAGGGGATTACGTGCCAACACGTGATGGGTTCCTAAAGATCTATGAACTAATAGAATTAAATTCTAATTAAGAGGGAATCAAAAACCCTAACTGGAAAAATATTTCTCTAAATATTTCCAAACAAAAAGATTGTGCTCTGTAAAGTGGAGCACCGTTGGACTAAAAATCCAATGGTGATTAAAAATCACCAATTTATAAAAAGATTCTATACAAGTAAAGATTTCCCTGAAATTTGAATAACGGATAAAAGATTTTTTGGATTAAAAACCCAATGGTGAATAAAATTCACTGAGCGATCTAAAAAATCATGTTGGTTACAAAATCAATTAAAATCTTTCAATGAAAGATTGACTAAACAAATTGATTCTTTTATTTCTCCTATAAATAGGAACCAAGAAGAGAAGAGGGAAGGATCTACTTTTTTTGGGAGATAACAACAACAGAGAGAAAAAAGAGAGGAGAATTTAATTCTCAAGAAAGAGAAAAAAGATCTCTTCAGAGAAAAAAAACCCTATGTGAGAAAGGAAAGAGATCTAAGTTCCATAAAATAAAGAGAATTTAATTCTCAATTTAAGAGTTTAACTCTTCTGAATAAGAACTTAGTTCTTCCTTTGGTTGAAGATCTGCAAAAGCAGATCTCCCCACAAGTTGAGAATTTAATTCTCATCGGGGAGATTCTGCCATGCAGATCTAAAACTTAGAGGGAGAATTGAGTTTAAGAAATTTAATTCCCCCAAATTCATAGGAATTTAATTCCTCCAAATGAAACTAGGGTTTAACCCTATATGAGAATTTAATTCTCCCAAATTCACAGGAATTTAATTCCTCTAAATGAAATTAGGGTTTAACCCTACATAAGAATTTAATTTTTCCACATGCATAGGAATTTAATTCCTCTAAAAAAAGAATTAGGGTTTAACCCTATAGAGAATTTAATTCTTAAAACAAGAGACTTAAAGCTCTCCATGCACATAAAGAACTTGGTCACGTGGTAACATGTGACCCCCATCCTCAATGAGCAGAAAAGAAAGAACAAAACCAGGTCACGTGTTCACACGTGACCCTTAAACAGACTCCCTAAAATGAGAAGAAAAAAAGTTTGGAGGCAATGCCTCACGTGCCCACACGTAACCCTCATAAATGAAGAGAACAAAGCTAAAAGCGGTACTGATTTTGGGCGCCCTCACGTGTCCCCACGTGACCCCTTAATAAAACTTTAATAATCAATACATGGATACCCATCACGTGCCAACACGTGATAGCCTGAAGACTAAAAGTGTTTAACACTTATTTGAATATTCTGATAATAAATTAAAAGAGGTCTGGCCCCATCTTCAGGCGCCTCACGCAACCCCTTTCTTTTCTGGTGTTTAACACTATTTTGAGTCTTTTGTCTCCAGTGTTTAACACTGTTTTAAGTACATCACGTGTCACACGTGACCGCCAGATGTCCTCTAGTTGTTTAACACTATTTTCAAATCAGCTTAGCCCAAATTGGCTAAGTTTTCCAGAGGCAAATCTCCCCTTCAAATGAGCCTTAAAATCCAGAACTATAATGTTTAAGTGCTCAGCCAAAGACAAAATGTTCTCAGAGCCCTCAAACTCTTGTTTAGCATTGCTAAATAATGAGGGGTTGAACCCAGACAAATGCTCAACAGTCCAACAAAGGGCCAACATTTCACACTTAATTGGACTTAGCCCAAATTGGCCATAAGTCCTCAATTCAGATTTAACTGAGCTCATGTGCTCATAATCTAATTAATTGATCTTAGTCCCAAATTGGACTACAGATTTCCCAATCAACTTTGGTTCAAAGGTACATTTCTTCACTCCTCTGATATTTGTCGTTGTAATCCTTCAATATCTTCTGAGAGGTGACGGGTCCCGATAACCAGTCATTCCACGGACTGTGGGGTCCTTAAGCCCATGGACTATGATGTCCTTAACCTCAGACTGTGGGGTTCTTTAAACCCATGAACTATGATGTCCTTAACCTCAGACTGTGGGATCTTTAAACCCATGGACTATGATGTCCTTAACCTCGGACTGTGGGGTCCCCTTAAGCCCATGGACTATGATGTCCTTAACCTTGGACCACTATGTCCTTAAACTGGCAATTGACCGTAAAGTCCCTAAACTTGAACAATAGAGCCCAAATGCTCTTTTTTTAGATCTAAATGATCCCGTTAAGTAGATCTTAGTCTAAAATTAGACTAACGTATCCTTAACAAATGGTTAAGTTGACCTTGGTTTAAAATTAGACTAACGTGTCCTTAACAAACTGTTAAGTTGACCTTGGTCTAAAATTAGACTAACGTGTCCTTAACAAACGTTTAAGTTGATCTTAATCTCAAATGAGACTAACGTATCCTTAAACCCAACCCCCAAACCCAAATCTAAGAAAATACGGATTTGGACTAATCCACGCCCTACGGGCAACAACATAAATTAGTCTCCGTATACAATCCACGGGCAACCAAAAACAAAAACAAACACCCACGAAACGAAGTGACCATCTGGAGAAGGAGAAAATGATTACCATGATGCGGTAGCGTAATTAACTGCAGGGGCTTGCGCCTGCAGGGAAGAGCGTCCCCACAATCAAAAAACCCTCAACGAGGAGGAATCTGACGAAATCTGCTAAATCGGCCGCATCTGTCTAAACCTTCGATACACGGTGTCATAAATCAACTTGGCATCTTCGGAGAGGTGGACGGATAACACCAAATAGCATCTGCCCCCAAATTCAGGCAAGACGGACCTGCGCGGTCGTGTCTCCGTGTTTCGGAGGAGAACAATTGTATTGTCTTGTTTTGTAATAAATGGAAGACATTGCCAACCATGATACCAGTAAATGGAATGGATGTAAATGGAGAGTCATGTAGACGGAGTGTATCCATGGTTCTGTTCGGTCAATATAGATTGATATAGATTGAATAGACGGATTCATGAATTCATGTTTTATTGTAGTTTATACTTGAATCACATTCAATTCAGATTGATTAGATTGAAACTCAGTCTAAGTCAGACACTTTGAAAAGAACTTGAAATCCTGAATTAGTTTTGATGTTATCAGTAACTGCTGCACATGGACGGCAGGATTTGTGTCTTTTTCCAAGACAATTACCGGGTTGATAACACTGTTTTTTAGATTGTCTACCTTAAATAGGTAAGCACCCATATTCTCCGGCTCCCCGAGGCTCAAGAGACTGGTCCCGCTTAAACCTATATTTACTAGAGTCCTTATTATAATTTAGTATAACTTGAGGGGGGGTTTTATGTAAAAATAGTTTGATATAATTTTCAAAATACACCTCAAGAATTTAGATATCGTCTTTAGGGTTTTCATAGATCTATATTTTATAAAAGTGAAATTTCTAGTGAGTAGAACCTAATTTTCATAGTATATGGTATTTTATTGAAATATCGGTATTGTTTTGTATTTGGATGGTATTTTCATGTATTGGTGATTCCTTCAGAAAACTTGGAATATTTACATAATATAATTAAAATAGATATTTTTATAATAGATATATATATTTAATGAAAATAAATTTTATTTATTTTCTTGTAGAAATCTCATTTTCTAAAGAAAAATGCATTAAAATTCCATCGAGTTCGAATGCTCCTTTCGGAGATATGCATCTCGCTCTACTAGGCCCGAGAATGTGCGATAACCCGCACCATACCGAACGAGTCCCCAAAAGTAGGTTGTAGAGGCGCAATTGCAAGGAATTGTTTAATACATCTTTTTAGAAAAATGGTTTTATAAGTTGATGGTATTTATTTGTAAAGTCGTGTTATCTCATGAATATATTCCCAAAAATTCATCGTGATATGTCAAAAATGTGTGTTGTGATAAGATAGGTCATTACCTCGTAAGTTATCTAAACGTAATACAAGTTTTATGTTGTTTTATATCGGAAATGAAGTATGTAGTATTTTACCGTAAAAATACAATAAAAATTGCATAAAAGAATATTTTGAGATGAAACTTGTTTTAAAGTGTTTGTTAATGTTTGTTAAATAATATATGATAGTATGGTATTTTGTTGATTAAGAAAAATAGAGTTTTAAAGAAAAACCGAATCGGAAGTCAGATTAACTCCGTTTCCGTCGGATTTTAGAAATAGAACTTTTTATAATAGGAGAAGAGAGGGGGAGAGGGGACTTACTGGCTTTTGAACTATAGGAGAGAGAGATGAAGCTACGGAAGATCTCGGGGAGTCGTTTCGTCGCTGGAAACTCTTTGGAACGTCGTCGGAATTTCGTCCTTCGCTAACTCTACTTGCACACTAAAATGAGTTGAGAATTTTTGAGAGTTTTGACAGAGAATTTCTGAGAGTTTTGACAGAGAATTTCTGAGTGAGGAGGGATGAAATATGGTGTGGTAATTATAGAGGAAATTAGGATTTAGGGGGTGAAAGAATGCATTAAAAATGGGATTAAATGGTGTTTTATTGCTCTCAGGATAAATGCAGAGCAAATAAACAATGTGGGGTTAGTAGGGTAGCTGAAGAGGTGCTCAGGTGAAAAGATGGGGACCATTTCCAACGGAGGACCCGGCGGTGCCGGTTTTTGCTACGTTTTTGCTACGTTTTTTATACGGTTTCGCCGGTCGGAAATCGGTGGGGGAGCTCCATATTTGCGCCACGTGTCCCCGTCGTCTCATATACCCCAGTGCACGTGTTTGTTTATTCTGTGTCTCTTCAGTTTACATATATTGCACGCGTAAACCCTTGGGCTTCTAAAAGATTAAAAGAAAATACAATAAAAATAATATGTGGCCGATGGGATTTGAACTCAGGTGCTATGTCTCAGCGGTGCAAAGTCTTACCAATGAGCTACAAGCACTTTATTGGTGTTCAAAAGTGATGATGCTCTATATTGGTGACCTTCCAGATCAGCACACGTGGCAGATGACGTGTCCCAGAACTCAGAAGAGAGGGCCCACAGGGGCCGATCAGGCCACCCCTATACCCGACCTACAAGCACAAAGCTGGCTCACCTCAGGGCCCCCTGCAAATTGGCCTCCTCGGCTTCTCAGCTCGCCTCTGAGCTACCGTAGGACCAAGATACCTCGGCCCTCTCACTCGTTCCCGAGCTCTCCCGCCGAGACCATCTTCCTCGGTCCCTCCGACCGACCAACTCCACCACTCACAGGCGTAACCACCGCTCCGCAAATATCGTCATGCGCAGATTCTCCGCCAGCAACATCTCACATTCCACGCCATCACGATCCCCATTAATAGGCGATCGGCTCTTTACGCGGGTGTGGCGTCGGGAGCGTAACCGTCGGTGAGATTCTCACGCCTTCTGCTGCATGCCACACCGCTATATAAACCCCCATCACAGAGTGGTCAAGTAAGTCATTCTTCACTCTTTTAAGCCGTTACTCTGCTCGGATCTCATGACTAACTTGAGCGTCGGAAGGTCCTTGGTGGTACCAAACCATCCCGGTACTTCTTTGCAGGTACTCGGCGACAACTCCCTCACCTCACCTCTTCCTCCAAAAGCCCATTGAGACCCACACGCAAAGGAAGATAATCAACTAAGTCCACCGCGAGATCAATGGAAGACAACATCTGACGGAGGCCCGAAAAGGAGCTCCATCAGTTGGCGCCGTCTGTGGGAACAAACTCCATAACAGACAAAGTTGGCCTTCCGATCTCCATCCCCATGGCAAGCGATCACCCTGAAGATCCAGATACCAGCCGCCGTCTCCCCCTCACCGGAGGCCCGGGTGAAACTCCTCCGGCAACCGTCATCAACGCCCTCGCCGGTCGAATAGACCAACACCCCCTCCCCTGACGGGGTCTCATAGAGGGGGCTCTCCACGGCGGCTCGAGGGCCACCTCGCCCAAGGATCTAAGCCCTCACTAAGAGGCAGCCCAACAGCTACCCTGCTCGGCTATCCCTGGCGGGTAGATTCCCTACCGCAACGCCAGGGATCAGAAAGTCCTCCAGGAGGCAGTCAAGCCCGAGGATCCCTCGCTCGGCTATCCCTGGCGGGTAGCTTCCCTACCGCAACGCCAGGGATCAGAAAGTCCTCCCAGAGACAGTCAAGCCTGAGGATCCTTCGCTCGGCTATCCCTGACGGGTAGCTTCCCTACCGCAACGTCAGGGATCAGAAAGTCCTCCTAGAGGCAGTCGAGCCCGAGGATCTCTCGCTCGGCTATCCCTGGCGGGTAGCTTCCCTGCCGCAACGCCAGGGATCAGAAAGTCCTCCCAGAGGCAGTCGAGCCCGAAGATCCCTCGCTCGGCTATCCTTGGCGGGTAGCCTCCCTACCACAACGCCAGGGATCAAAAAGTCCTCGCAGAGGCAGTTGAGCCCGAGGATCCCTCGCTCGGCTATCCCTGGCGGGTAGCTTCCTTACCGCAACGCCAGGGATCAGAAAGCCCTCCCAGAGGCAGTCGAGCCCGAGGATCCCTCGCTCGACTATCCTTCAAGACAAAAGCCCTCGCCAGGAGGCACCGGGCAGTAACCCTGCCCGGCCAAGGGTCCTTGGTAGGCTTCTTACAGCCCTATAGCTCTTCCCGCGCCAAGAACCAAAGTCCTCTCAGAGGCAGTCGGGTCCTTGCTCGGCTATCCCCGGCTAGTAGCTTCCTACCACAACCGACAGGGATCAAAGTCCTCTCCAAGAAGCACTGGGCAGTAACCCTGCTCGGTCCCCGTCCTGAAGGATCAAAAGTCCTCCCAGAGGCAGTCGAGCCCGAGGATCCCTCGCTCGGCTATCCCTGGCGGGTAGCATCCCTACCGCAACGCTAGGGATCAGAAAGTCCTCCCAGAGATAGCCGAGCCCGAGGATCCCTCGCTCGGCTATCCCCGGCGGGTAGCTTCCCTACCACAATGCCGGGGATCAAAAAGCCCTCGCCAAGAGGCACCGAGCAGCTACCCTGCTCGGCCATCCTTCGCAGGCCTCTCAGGGACCCTCCAGCGTCAAGGATCAAAGCCCTCGCCAAGAGGCACCGAGCAGCTACCCTGCTCGGCCATCCTTCGCAGGCCCCTCAGGGCCCCTCCAGCGTCAAGGACCAATGCCCTCGCCAAGAAGCACCGAGCAGCTACCCTGCTCGGCCATCCTTCGCAGGCCTCTCAGGGACCCTCCAGCGTCAAGGATCAAAGCCTTCGCCAAGAGGCACCGAGCAGCTACCATGCTCAGCCATCCTTCGCAGGCCTCTCAGGGACCCTCCAGCGTCAAGGATAAAAGCCCTCGCCAAGAGGCACCGAGCAGCTACCTTGCTCGGCCATCCTTCGCAGGCCTCTCACGGCCCCTCCAGCGTCAAGGACCAAAGCCCTCATCGTGAGGCCGCCGAGTTCCTTCCTGCTCGGCGCATCTCCAGCGGGCATCCTCCTGCCCATCAGATGCTGAGGATCTCAAGCCCTCATCGCGAGGCTACCGAGTTCCTTCTGCTCGGCGCATCCCCAGCGGGCATACTCCTGTCCATCAGACACTGAGGATCTTAAGCCCTCATCGCGAGGCCGCCGAGTTCCTTTTGCTCGGTGCATCCCCAGCAGGCATCCTCCTGCCCATCAGACGCTGAGGATCCCAAGCCCTCACCGCGAGGCCGCCGAGTACCTTCTGCTCGGCGCAACCCCAGCGGGCATCCTCCTGCCCATCAGACGCTAAGGATCTCAAGCCCTCACCGCGAGGCCACCGAGTTCCTTCTGCTCGGCACATCCCAGCTGGCATCCTCCTGCCCATCAGATGCTGATGGTCTGAAGCCCTCATTGCGAGGCCGCCGAGTTCCTTCCTGCTCGGCGCATCCCCAGCGGGCATCCTCCTGCCCATCAGATGCTGAGGATCTCAAGCCCTCACCGTGAGGCCGCCGAGTTCCTTTTGCTCGGCGCATCCCCAGCGGGCATCCTCCTGCCCATCAGACGCTGAGGATCTCAAGCCCTCACCGCGAGGCCACCGAGTTCCTTCTGCTCGGCGCATCTCCAGCGGGCATCCTCCTGCCCATCAGACGCCGATGGTCTGAAGCCCTCATCGCGAGGCCGCCGAGTTCCTTCCTGCTCAGTGCATCCCCAACGGGCATCCTCCTGCCCATCAGATGCTGAGGATCTCAAGCCCTCATCGCGAGGCCACCGAGTTCCTTCCTGCTCGGCGCATCCCCAGCGGGCGTCCTCCTGCCCATCAAATGCTGAGGGTCTGAAGCCCTCTTCGCGAGGCCACCGAGCCCCTTCCTACTCGGCGCATCCCGGCGGGTAGCTTCCTACCCAAAAAAGACAAGGATCAAAGTCCTTCCAGACTCGACTACCCCTGGCCGGTAGCTTCCCTACTCGCAACGCCAAGGGTCAAGACCCTCGCCAAGATCAACCGAGCAGATTCCCTACTCGGTCACCCCCAGTGGGCATCCTCTTGCCCAACAGACGCTGCGGGTTTGTAGCCTTCATAACGAGGCCACTGAGCCCATCACATGCAGCGGATCTGAATCCCTAACAAGAGACATCAGGTCCATCCAAGTCTGAGTAATCCCCCCCGACTTCGGGGCCATGGAGATGCCTCCTTCTCAGCAGCGCTTGGCACACTCGGCAAGTGGTCGAAATCAACTCAACGACCGATCGCTCCACATGTCACACCCACACTGGGATGCGCCCCATCAGTCCACAGGTCTGCACATGTCGCGTCGGCCAACTGATGCTTGACACGCAGACTGTCGCTTCAGTGATAAGATGCACAAACCGGCGCACTTTCCTTAAATATCAAGGAGGGGCCCGGCAGTCCACTCTTGGCCCGACCCGCCAGCTGGTCGGGACAAGAGTGGGGGGCTAATGATGATGCTCTATATTGGTGACCTTCCAGATCAGCACACGTGGCAGATGACGTGTCCCAGAACTCAGAAGAGAAGGCCCACAGGGGCCGATCAGGTCACCTCTGTACCCGACCTACAAGCACAAAGCTGGCTCACCTCAGGGCCCCCTGCAAATTGGCCTCCTCGGCTTCTCAGCTCGCCTCCGAGCTACCGTAGGACCAAGATACCTCGGCCCTCTCGCTCGTTCCCGAGCTCTCCCGCCGAGACCATCTTCCTCGGTCCTTCCGACCGACCAACTCCACCACCCACAGGCGTAACCACCGCTCCTCAAATCTCGTCATGCGCAGATTCTCCGCCAGCAACATCCCACGTTCCACGCCATCATAATCCCCATTAATGGGCGATCGGCTCTTTACGCGGGCGTGGCGTCGGGAGCGTAACCGCCGGCGAGATTCTCGCGCCTGCTGCTGCATGCCACATCGCTATATAAACCCCCATCGCAGAGGGGTCAAGTAAACCATTCTTCACTCTTTTAAGCCGTTACTCTGCTCGGATCTCATGACTAACTTGAGCGTCGGAGGGTCCTTGGTGGTACCAAACCACCCCGGGACTTCTTTGCAAGTACTCGGTGACAACTCCCTCACCTCACCTCTTCCTCCAAAAGCCCATTAAGACCTACACGCGAAGGAAGATAATCAACTAAGTCCACCGCGAGATCAATGGAAGACAACATCTGACGGAGGCCCGAAAAGGAGCTCCATCAAAAAGCAAATCAAACTTATTGCTTGTGCTCAGATTCAGGTGTTCTTTTCTGTATTTTTGAAAAAAATTCGTACAGAAAGTTTATGGTTGTTACACTTCTCCTTCTTTCTTTAGGACTTACTGTCACGACCCAAAATTTGGATATGACCGGCACTTAGATTGTATAATATCTAAAGATATCTATACAATCTGAGTGATCCAAAAACCAAGATCAAAAACCCCCTTTTTTTACGAAATTTTTAGGAAAAATTTAGTTTTTTTAAGTAAAAATCACAGTTTTTAAGTACTTAAGATCTTAACAGTAATTCCCTATTGAATTTATAATAAGATCAGTTATAAAGTGTTTAGTTTAGTTACATCCCTAGTTGGGAGCAATGATGCCAACAGCGGAAATCAATACACAATTATAATACGACATCAAAAGAAGAATCTCAGACATAAGTAAAAAAAATATCATTTAACACAACTAAACAATCTCATCTTTCAAAATAATATATATACAACCACCTATCATTCTAAGTCATTTATACAGGGTCTGATGGAGATATTCTAGATTCAATATACAGTACCAAAAGAGGAGGTTACTACATAGGTAACCCACCCAGCAAAAAGAGCGATAAAAGCTGATAAGTGGATCTGTAGTGCTGCTAACCGTCCACTCAACTCCTGCAAGGAACTGTGGCACAACGGGGGTGAGTTGCCAACTCAGTGAATAAAACCAACATATAACGGCTGATAATGTAAATATGACGAACTATAACTAATAGCAATAAGGATGAGTATAATGCATGATAACGTGTGGAAACATGAATTTATACTACTAGTCACATAAATCAAAACTGAAATCCCATCACTTATTTCCAATTAAAGTCCATCTTTTCCGTGTCCAACATCGACACAAATCTTCTGTTTCCCTCAGGCATCATTTCTCGAACGATCCTGCAGTTCGATAACACCGGTCGGTATCATCTAGGTATCCGTCATGTTTCATAACTATCTTCGGTATCGAGTATCTCGTTAGGCTCCCCGCCTCAAATGCGACTTTCCTGCCCCTCGGTCTCGACCGGATCCACCATGAATCCAACTGTATACCACCACCCCCAGTCTGGATTACGCATAAATCCGCAACCATATAGCCCCCCACCCCCCACTCGGTTCAGAGAAAAATCAAATCATAAAAACAATATCTCATGGTGGACATCTCACATCAATATGAAGAATTACTGATTTTACGCAATAGTATATGAAAACTTAAAACCACAAATCCTCAAAAATACAAATGCCTCTTATATCAACTTCTAACACTTGAATATGAAATATGATATTATTTATGCAAAGTACTAATTTTATTGATGTTTAAGGTATGATAGGAATCATATTTAACAGGATAAATACTAAGTGTGAAAGTGACATATTAATATCGACGAGGTGTAGTGTAACATGTAGATATGTGCATGTGCGGCATAACTCGTCGATAACTGTGCAGTGTTCTAATAATTATTAACATGGCGATGTATATATATCTATATGAATGCATATGATCAATTTAACATACAAAAGCCTATTTTTATTTAAACTTAACTACGAGCGTATCACGCCATCTATACAAGATCCCCTGGTAGATGTTTAGTCTACTCACCGGAATACGTCGTAATCTACTCAGAAATCGCCAATCATTTACTTTTCCTTGCGGCCTCCGAAGTTCTCGTACTCGAATCTAACATCGACATAAATTTGAATAAGAAAGGCTAGCTTCGATACGGCGAAATATGAAAATACAAGCGTTACGTATTAATTATACTACGTACGACTATTCTAAACCATCTAACACTTATACTAACTGAATTTAATCCGATCGCTATTCGTAACAGAAAACTAAAACGTGTCACGAAACATACGTATCGTGTTTTAGAATTTTAACTCTTTTTCAGACATTAACCCCTAGATTTCATATATTAATAAAATAACTTAAATAAACAATACCAAATATTCTAACACCTATACAGAGACCTACCCTAAAACCCACAACACCCAACTCCATCAAAAATCCGGCGAGATCGGAATTTCCTCACGCGTCGCCGGCCAACATCCGAGCAATAAGGTTCGTACTCCTAGGGTTTATTATAGGTCCAACATACAATATTAAGGCACTGTTTGGTTAAGTTATTTATTATCTAAGTTATAGCAGATCTTCACAGAGCTTATATTTCCCTAAAATACCAAATTTCCGATATCCGGTTTCTAAAATTTAAAGTTTAAAGAACTAAAATCCTACTGTGTTTAAAAATTATACTTACAGAAGATGGTTGAAAGGCTTTCTCCAAGATGCCCAAGTCCTTAGCTCCTTTCTTGATGGTGAAAATCCTTAGCACTAGTTCTTCTTCTCTTCTCTCTTTTTCTTATTTCTTTTGTGTATTATGTTTTCTTTCTTTCCTTTGAAATTTTCTGATTTATATTTGATTAAAATGATCTGAACACATGATATAGGTTAAAGGGAATGAGTGGGGTGTAGGAGGAGGTGTCACCAAAAGGGTTGTGGTAGTTTCATGCAAGGGTGAGATGGTGTGCATGAGGTGTGCATGCAAGAAGGAGGTGTTTGTGCATTATCACTCCTAAGATGTGGTGTCTTGAGGAAATTCTGAATCTTAATCCTTTTCTAACCCTTTTTCACTTATACTCTCAACATTTCCAAGTTTTCATAATTTCATAAACTTTACACAAACCCCCCCCCCCCCATTACATATGTTATTATATAACACCATTTTTATTAAAATGAAGCTAAATTTCTCGCTAAAACCCTTGAGATTTACTAATATTACAAACTAAAATTTCAATTTAATTAGTTTCACACACTACTTATGAAAAGGTCCTATTTTGTTTTAATAACATTTTAAATTAACATTTTATTATTTAATTAATTTTATTTATTTATTTTTAAAATTTTCAAAATGTTACACTTACCGAGCGATTGTTCACTGAAGACACTCCTATTTCTCTTCTTCTTTAGAATGTTGTCAGGAGGACCCAACTCTGAAGAGTTCGAGACCAGCCAGGAGCACTTGGAGCAGACCCCTGAGCAGTACCCTGAAGACCCCGAGCTATAGTTGCTTGTACATACTTTTCATTTCAGTTATGTCATTATTTAGGCATTGCTTTCCATACTTATATTCACATTTCCAGTTGTACCTGTAAAAGAATGTTTAATAAATAAAGTTGTTGTTCATTACATTCATGTCTCTTGTGTATATTTTACTTTATATTACTTAGATACGCTTAGCGTGTTTAGTTCAGAGTAAATACGTAGCAGGTCTCACCGCGTCCTCTCTCCGTACACTGGGAAACGGGACGTGATAGGTTTTATTAGAACCTTCAGTTATGTTGATTTTATTATAACATTTAGTATCAAAATTAAGCACCACCCTTCTTTGTTCTTCAATTCTAATGGAATTCATGTCATCAAGGAGCGTAACTAAATTTTGGTTCATCCAAAATTTGTTAGCAAAGGCTTCCCAAGATGGCGGAAGAATATCAATCAAGACAGTCACTTGAAATTGATCAGAAAGTATGGTTCAAGAATTAATCACTTTCGTGACGAACTCCTAAAAGGTATGAAGTTGTGTATTTATAGGCTCATTATCCTTAAGGGTGAAATTCCTAAAGGACTATATGCTAAATCGCTCTACCCAGTATTATCATTACCATATCTTTGTTCTAATGTGAACCAAAGTTCCTTAGTGATTTTATAAGTGAATGAATGCATAGTAAAGTGGTCCTTCCAAGACACTAAGTATTCGGAATTTACAATGGTAATCTATCTCCTCGGAAAATGAGTACTTAGATTTGATTTGTCCAAAAAAGGAGTGGGTACAATAGTGCTCACTCTCATTGGTTGGACTTTTTTCAGGGACAGAATCAGCTGACATAGAAGAGATAGGGCTTTCTTTAATTGCAGTTATTAATTCTAATATAGTCAACCAGTATTCGACTTAGATTTGTCTTAAAGTCACTTTGGCCATTGAACTTTTCGAGTTTTATGAAACTGGAATCATTTCTCTTTACCATATTATATCAACTGATTGATAATAAGAATGTGCTAGAATTAAAAAGGATAAATATGAATAATCGATATGGCTTAACAAATATACTAATCCGCGATATTGATATTCACTTTTAATTTGGAATTACCGGTAACGAGATAATGAAGTAGTGTATTCAATATCTGTAAGGTAATCTTTGAGAGGAACATGCCCGACAAAGCAGACCAATCAGTATAGTGCAGTCAATATCTGTAAGGTAATTTTTTAAGGGAACAGGCCCGACAGACTAGAGCAATCGGTATAGTGCAGTCACTAAATATCTAGTTACAGATTATTATATGCAATAACAAATAATTAAGTAAATTAGTGCTAAACAGATTACTAGTTGATTAACATATGATTACCGATTAGAATTAAACAAAATGAATTAAACAGATCGATATCTTTCTTAGATTGTTGGGAAAATATTGTTAAAAACAATTGTTTAAAACGTTTTATCTCAAAACATAAATAAACAAAAACTTGTAATATCTATAATTAGAATATTTGTAAATCAGAAATATGAAAGACAAAGTTTATGGGAAAAAGACATGCATTTAAGTGCACTGACCTCAGAAAGATATCGTCTCTCTTGGTAGGTTTACCGCGGCGATTCAATCCCAAGATACAACTCCTCCAGCCTTTCTGATATTCTGCTTGCACAAGTCACCGGAGAAGTATTAGTACCCTTTCTGCCTTGAAGTCGGATACTCATAATGCTATGAATGCGATGATGGAAGAAATAAAGAATTTTGTGTGTTTTGTTTTTCTATTGTTATTCTATTTGCTTTCAGGAGATGTCTTTATATAGTCTCCCAAATGGTTGGAACTGAACGGTCATTTTCAACGGTTGAAACCGTCGGTGAAAAACCGTTTGCAACGGTTGATGCCGTTGGTGAAAAACGTTCGCAACCGTTTGTGGACATCACCAGCGGTGAAAAACGTTTCAAAATATAATTAATAAATAAAATATTTGACAAAATATAGTTTGAACTTCTGTACTTTTGTGCATTTGCTCCTGCACTTTTTGGTTCAGTTTAGAGAGATGGTAGATCTATGCTCCTCGAGCTATTGCCACTCTGCTACTTGCCGCACCTCATCACTCAGCAGTCATTTTGTGTTTCTGCGCTGTTCTTCACAGTTAATTATAGCTCAGAATTTTTGTTTCATGCACTACAATGCCTTGTTACCTTCCGCTCACTGACAACCCGTGTTCGAACTTGATCTTAGCACCATGTGCTCTAGACGCTTGACCTGCTTTACCAGGACGCCTCCATGGCCCGGCCTCGGTCGATCAATCTGACTCCGACTGTCATATATCGTTCTCTCTTTTGATGATGCCACGGTTGATATTTGACTCGCCCATTTCACCACCATCTTGATCGCTCGAATCTGCATTGAACATAATTAGCTCTTGTCCGGGATGGAGATCCCCGATTGCAAATGCTGCCTAGCAGAGAATTTTGGGATTCAGTGGCTCGCCCGAAACACAGCCTCCTCAGCAGGGCACTACAATAGCAATGGGCTAAGATGGAGGAGATCTGTATAAGATATTAAAAATCTCATACCTTCCACCATCTCCTGCCTCTCATCCCTCCCTCTCTGGTTCTCACCACAAGAGAAACGGGTTGCATACCTTGATCTTGAGAACGCTCAAAATTAACAAATCAAGCCTTTGCCAAGATCAAATCTCCTTTGCACGGATCTTTATTTAATTAAGGGATAGTTGTAAAACGCGATACGTCACCTACTTCCTTTATAATTCACATTTCCATCTTCCATGATCAAGCAAAATACTTAAAAAGATTTACATGTAAAAATTTGATAAGAACAAATCAAATCTGCATTAATCTTACTCATCATCGTTATCGACCTCGACTGAAAGAGTTGCTATTGAATCCTCTAGCAGCACTTGTAACTGCCGGATTGAAGTGTAGACACCCAAACAAGGTATTCCGATGATAAGGTAACGGCGTCTTCTTCTTCTGCTCCTCCCATGCTGCTCTATTTTCCGTGTAATGCAACTCATGCGCAGATTTGAAACTTCCGCTCTTTGTTTCCCGATCCGCTTCAGCTCTCTTCTTACTAAACGATGTTGATAGAAGAGTATATTTGCCTAATATATCTTTTATTCCTCTTCCTGTGGCTCGGCCTTCTGATGCGCTCCTAAATAGAAGGAAATCCTTGAGCCTCCACTTCTTGCTTCCACTGCTTTTCACAAAGGGAAAGGGGGTAGAGGCAGAAGCAGAGTTTGAAGGAGAGGTGTTAGGGGTTTTGCGAAAACCCCCCTCCCCTCTCAAAGGGGAGAGAGATCTTGACTCTCTCCTGCTTCCAGAAGAAGCAACTAAAGGGGACAAGGAAGCGGTCTCTCCTCCTCGTGTCCGAGGAGCAGAAGGCGGCTTCAACGGCCTAATCTGACCCTTGTCGAAAAGCTCATCGGCTGTACTTATCAGCTCTTCGTGCCTCCCGCTCACTCGTCGGCCGAAGGCGAAGTCGGGCTCCTTTCCAAATTTAGCTGATATCATCGGCTTCTCCCAATCACCGGTATGGCTTGAGAGGTACGAATAAATGGACGATGCCCGAGTCGGGCTCGTAGGAGCACTGGTGTAGCAATAGAAGAACTCATCAGGGTGTGAAACCCCGAAGGGCTTCGGGCTCGAAGGAGCAGTTGCGCAACTGCTAAAGTGAAAGTCTGGGGATTTAGGTGCCATTTTGGGCGCCATCGCCTCCATCTTTCTTTCTTCCTTTCTTTCTTTTCCCTTCTGTTGAGGTCTTTCTCTAAAGCTTCTCTCTTTTGTTGTTTGGATCCATGAAAATATAGGTTTGTTGAGATTGTCTTATATTGAAGATGAGCTAATATTATTGACCTACTAGAAGGATTGGAATGAGAAGTCTGTGGCAGCTTGCCTGTTTACGATTCAATGATATCATACACGTAATATATATATCTCGTGTGTGTGTATGCAGATAATGGGGGAAAGGTGGATAAACCACATATATAGGAGAGAATCGGCATCCATTATTATAATCTTTATAATGTAAAACGTGGATAAACCAAATTTCATTTGATACCACCATTTTTTTACCGTTGATTTAATGGTCCCAAAATTAATGGTTTGCCGACAATATAACTTTTTACATTGTAAATTCAACGGTGCAAATGTGGCGGAATCACATAAAATTTTGTGAATCCGCATCTTACATGATAAAGATGGTGGAGCATATAGATTTTTGACAACACCTAACGAAAAAGATTTCGAGGGCCTCTTTTCTTCATAATTCTCTCTCTTTCCATATATATATATATTGGAGGAAAGATGCCATATGAGAGCATTTCTTTCTATGGCGTCGAAAAATTATATCCTCTATAGGTTTTTTTTAACAATCGGCGACCATCATCATTATCATGTAAGATGCGGATAAACCAAATTTCAGGTGATTTCATCATTTTTTCACCGTTAATTTAGTGGGTGCAAAATTAACGGTTTACCGACAATAGAACTTTTACATTGTTATTTTAACGGTGAAAAAGTGTTGGAATCACATAAAATTTAGTGTATCCGTATGTTATATGATAAAGATGAAGATGATAAATACCGATCGTCGAAAAAAATCATGAAAGGTATAGAATTTTTTCGCCACCTAACGAAAAAGCCCTTCTAGGGCTTTTCTCTTCATTATTCTCTGTGAGAGAGAAAACAGTAATGTATCTATGATGTTCACGTGGATATCGGGGCAGTGAGGTATGGAATTTTCTGCCATAAGTTGAGGCAAGACAAACGTTGCTGTGTTGGATTCACACATTTGCTTGGGTTTTCTGTGAACTATTGATGATAAAAATGGTGTCAGTTTCCATAGTTTCGCTATAAAAGTCAATTTGATTGGCAGGGATTGTTCAAATTTTGAATTGGTTTTTGGATGTGATAGGGTCAATTAATTGTAAATTATCTTGCTTATAGGATGGAGATTCCTCTTTCTATGTTTGGTGATGAATAGAAATGTCACATTCTAGAAGTCAATCAAGCAGTGGGTAAC
The DNA here is from genome assembly GCA_030015575.1 of Agapanthus africanus. Taxonomy (NCBI): domain Eukaryota; kingdom Viridiplantae; phylum Streptophyta; class Magnoliopsida; order Asparagales; family Amaryllidaceae; genus Agapanthus; species Agapanthus africanus. The sequence continues at coordinate 71,042,704 of CM057337.1, read as the reverse complement.
GTTCTCACATTTGGAAGAAAACCTTGTATTATTCAAAAACCTGTTCAAATATCTGCATAATAAACTTATTTATTGTGACTTCATTGTTGATTTTACTGCTAGTTATTATGCAACTCAATCTTGTTATAATAGTTGGGGGTGGGGTATATGTACCTGCGGTATACCGCATGCCCATCTCAGCGGTATGCCGAGAGAACCCTGTTCTCCGACCGTAATAACTATTGCACTTTTAGCAAAATTAATCAATGGTTATGGATTAAATCTCAATAACAATTTTATATTGGATGTGTTTGCCTGCAGAGCATTATAGTGTATGGCTGGAAGTCAAAAATGCATATGGAAAAATATATAACCACAACCCTAAAGTTTTGAAAATGCTAATTTCATTTACATGGTTCCTGTGGCATAATAATATCAACATTATTAGCCTGTATATGGTTGTAAGGGCTGCAGAAGTCCTTATTTCAACAGAGAATTGCTTACTTTTCTTCTTTCTATTAATACAGGCTTGTTGAGATGTGGATCTTTTTTCAAGGCATCATACTTCTCTATGGAAAAGGTTTGTAGTCACAAGCGAAGAATTACAGCCTTTTCTTTCTGCAGATCACTACGCTTATTCATTGAATCGGCGAGTGTTCCTTTCATTACTAAGTTGTGTGCCCATTCTGTAGGTTAAGTTACGGCGGCATGTGTTGTAAAATTTGAACTCCGGTTACTCAAATTGTTTCCATCGTAACTGCATCAAAATTTTATAGTTATGACCCGGTTTGAGGGATTTATTTTTTGCGATATAACATTGATATTGTTAGAGGAGCTAGGGTGGAGAAATGTTATGATTAATTGGCCGTTGGGTAACAGAAAAGAAATGAACTTCGGTATTGATGTTGATTCAAATTAAGTATTGATTTGTTTGGTGCCAAGATATGGAGATGCGTTCATTAATGGAGTCTTTATTTGACGCGCAAAACTTACAGTTTAAAATTTGTCCACCCGTGATTTCATACTTTGAGCGAGCATGCAGTCAAAAGCTACAGGGCTTCTAGGTTTAAAGTGATCCAAGTCTAGATTAATTAGCAGATAACATTTGAATTGCAGCTTTGATTGCTTCAAGTGTGATTATAATAATAGATAACCGTTGATGGATGATGAGAAAGGAGTATACATATTCTCATGAAGTTTTTGAGATGGCTTGGATGAGAGAAGTGATCGAAGCGACTTGGAACTATTCATTTAAAAGTTGTATTCAATGAAGCTACAGAGAGCAGCTGAGGTGAAGGTAATTGGACGTTGAGACATTATTTTTAACATTTGCACATAAGAAATTGATCGATATCTGATCCACATGGATTCTCTTTGGGATAGAACCTAAAAAGAGAAGGAAGTTTGGAATGCCCAAAACCCAACATGCAGTTTGTTAGGCTTACAGGCCAGTGCCAAAAAAAACATGCAGTTTGTTGCAGTGGATTCTTTCATCAATAGAATGATTCAGTTAGCCTCGAAAGACATAGCTGAGATACTTATAGGCATTTGCGGAGTCTTGTGGAGGGAGCGAAGAGTCATGGACCTTCAAAAGTTCCAATATTCTCTTAAGCCATCATATTTTGTAGATCCATATATGTAAATGGAAGCGGTGATACTGTATTACAAATTTTAGATAATTAGTCTATTATATATATACAAAGGTCATTAGCAATAAAAGGGTTTTCGGTTTATTGCTTGGATTGAAAACTCACGGGCATTTCAAAATATTTGGTCCATTTTTGGTCCATTAGATTGGCCCACAATCTGACGGCCCATTATTGTGGACTCAAGTTATCTTTTTACTGGGCTCCAAACGATTGTCAGATGTCTCTCTTATTTCTTGATTTCAAAGGTTACAATAAAAGCTCTTTTACAACTTGGAAGTCGGAGATTAGAGTCCAAGGAATCCCATTCAACTTTTTCTTCTGCTCTATTTTCACTTATTCAAGTATGTGTATTATAACTTTTGGTGGCTTTTTTTTTCTGACACGTAACTTTATCAAAAATTCAAGCTTTATCAAAAACTTAAGCTGATATGTATACATTAAGACAACATAATATTTTAAAATGACACTTGTATGGTTCAAATTAATTAACTTTTCTTTTACTGAGCAAAATTTAAACGCATTAACAAGGATTCTTTGTCATAATATACTTTATAAAAAATACTTAATGGTCAATATTTTGATTTTAAAATGAAGTTCTTGAATTTAAAATTGTCATCAAAAAATTTATGATGAATGGTTGATATCTTGAAACCACAGGATTTTTTTTTCTCTTCTCATGATTTGTTTTATTAAAGAAAGAGACATCAATTGATGACATGATTTATATCTTTGGAATTTGCATTCACAAGAGTCTACTTAATTAGAGTTATAGCAGGATGCTATGAATTTGCATTTATAAGAGTCTACTTAATTAGAGTTATACATGCTATTAATACTGTTAGAAACAAGCTTAATCAAATCTTTAACCGTTATATGCATGAATTAGGGTTTGTGCATCAATTTTGTCATTATTGAAAAGTGATTGTTTGCCCAACTCACAATTTGCATCTATTAATGATTAAAAAGTCGACATGGATTGTTTTTATAATCCTATCAATAGGATACTGTTCTGATGAAGCAATTGAGATGATAAGGATGTGTTGAAGTGATTGAAATGACTTGGAACTATTCGCTTAAAAGTTCTAATCAATGAAGCTACGAAGACCGGAGGTGAAAGTAAATGAAAGTTAGAACATTTATCAACAAGAGAAAAAGAAAGAAAAGTTATAGCCTTAATTTTAAATAGCACTGGGTATTAACCCATGCGTCACGCATGGGTCCCAAGTAAGCTAGGAGAAATTCAGAAGTGAATATCATAATGACATTAATGATCTTTAAATTACATTAAAAAAAATTCCAAAAAAGTGAAACTCTTATTATTTGGTAATAGGATTATAAGATATAGAAAAACACAAGCGAAAATACCATATTATAATGATATGGAGCAAATAAAAAAGAAATATTTGTGTAATCAGGAAAAATAAATGCAACATATCATAGCCTTTGAAGGCAATCTCAAATTATATCCAGTTAAATCTAAAACTTAAAATTACATACAAAATGCAAACTGATAAAATTTAACTCTAGAAAATTAAACTCAAGATTAAAAAAATTAAGTATTATTATTTTTAGTAACAGTTTAAAAATGCCGCCTAAAATGAAAAGCTTCACTTTCATTGTTTATTTATAATATGCCAAGTGTATGGTTTTATATTTTATTCATAACCACTACTAAAATAGAGGGTTGCCCCTACGGATATTGAAATCCGTAGGAGCAGATTTATGTTGGCCCTACGGATTAATCCGTAGGGCTAAAAGGTTGCTTCTACGGGCCTAGACGATCAAGAATAAAAATATAAATTCTTAATTTGGTGTTGGCCCCTACGGAGCCGCAAACCAAGGACCTACGGACAAATCCGTAGGGGCAACTAAATAGCGATTTAATAAAGGCACAGATCGATCGCCTACGCTCTCTTTCTTCCTCTCTCGATCGCGCGCGAAACAAAATCCCCAAATCGCCACCGCCGTTCTCGTCGCCACCGCCGTTCTCGTCGTCGCCACCGCCGTTCAAGTTAGTAAATCTTCAACTAAATTAAAGAAATTTTTGATTATTTAGGGCTAGGGTTCATGGCTGGGTCTGGGGTTGCGGTTGGAGTCAGGGTTCGGCAGGGGTTGCGGTCGGGGTCGGGGTTGGGGTTAGGGTTAGGGTTAGGGTTGGGGTTGGGGTTCGGCTGCGGCTGGGGGTGGGGCTGGGGTTAGGGTTTGGCTTAGGGTTGGGGTTGGGGTTTAGCTGGGGCGCGCTGGGGTTAGGGTTAGGTTGGGACGGGGCTGGGCTAGGGCTGGGCTGGGGCTGGGGCTAGGGTTAGGGTTAGGCTGGGGCTGGGGCTAGGGTTAGGCTGGGGGTGGGTATCGATGTATATACATGTATCATATCATGAATGATTCATTTTCATTAAATGTGGTAAAATTAAGTGTATAAAATCATGCCATATAAATAGATTGTGTTCGTGAATGGCGATCTAGTTAGGCGAACCAAAGTGTTGCATTGATGAAAGTTTACCGTAGAGGAAATTACGGCTAGCTCTATACATTTAACCTGAATGTATCCAGTAATTACTAGCATGTATAGAAAAGTTGGTTTAATTTATGAAAAAATGGGGAGACAACATGCATGTATGCATATAGATAACATCTGCCAATATGCCATATCCAGACCGCAATCTATTTTTGCCTATTGGCTAATATGAAAATATCGGCCCGCGTATATGACATAATCAAAGTTGTTAAATCTTGATACGGTTTGTGTTTCGTTTTTTTATTTATCATATCGTGTATCGTATCTGTTTCATATCGAAAGAAACAAAATTTTCTGTTACAATAACGAAATAATTATGTGTAGAACCAATTACAATTTTAAAAATGATCAAATTAACAACATAAAACAACGTACAAGTTAAAGCAAATTTCGGAATTACGGCACTCAAATACATACATATAAATCATACAAACCCATGCATTTGATAATCAAATAGGGTTTTTTTCTGCCCCCCTACTTCAATATTTTGATGCATGTTTCAGTCATGTGAATTCATATATTGCGTATAACGCTTTATGATATCAGTATCCTACATTTGTAGTTTTAATTGTTGATTGTTATAGATGAATGCCATTGCAATAATAGTTTTTGGTTGATGAATGCTATTGAAATGTAGGATGATCGGTTCTATCAATCTTGATCTCAATCGTTTAAAATCATGTTACACATACAACACGAATGCACAACAAACGCATAATTAGATAGCGATTCGAGATATTCAGGTTAAAACCAATATATGATACTCGATGATAATATGAAACCTTCATATTCCCATCGATACTCATATATGAAACTAAAAGCGCCACTTAGTCCTCGCTATCGGTTAACATACGTGCGATACTCGTCGTGACCTAGAACTATACGAAAGTTGTTAAATATCGGACAGTATAGCTCGATACTAACAACCGTCGTATAGTCTACGCGACGAGAAAATTCAATCGTATGGTAACCCATAAATTTGTCCCGTGTGGACAAGTTAAGAATGTATAAAGCAAACGCCTTCATTCACTTGTGTTTTCATCCGTTTCGAGATATTTCGTTGGTACCTTTCCGCTGGTTCTCCGTGTACAAAGATAGATTAGATGTTCATTTCAACGTTGTTTCACAGCTTTGAAATGATTATCTATTCTATTACAGTATACTCGGAGAACAGCGGGGAGGTGCTGCCGAAATTTACTCGAAACGGTTGAAAGCACAATTGATGGGCGTTCGCTCTATACATTCTTAATGGGATAGAAGCCTACCCCTGACAGCCGGAACACACACATACAACAAGAATACACAACAAACGCATAATTAGAGAGCGATTCGAGATGTTCGGGTTAAAACCAATATATGATAATATGAAACCTTCATATTCTCATCGATACTCATATATGAAACTAAAAGCGCCACTTAGTCCCCGTCTATCGGTTAACATACGTGCGATGCTCGTCGTGACCTAGAACTAAACGAAGGTTGTTAAATATCGGACAGTATAGCTCGATACTAACAACCGTCGTATAGTCTACGCGACGAGAAAATTCAATCGTATGGTAACCCATAGATTTGTCCCGTGTGGACAAGTTAAGAATGTATAAAGCAAACGCCTTCATTCACTTGTGTTTTCATCCGTTTCGAGATATTTCGTCGGTACCTTTCCACTGGTTCTCCGTGTACAAAGATAGATTAGATGTTCATTTCAACGTTGTTTTACAGCTTTGAAATGATTATCTATTCTATTACAGTGTACTCGGAGAACAGCGGAGAGGTGCTGCCGAAATTTACTCGAAACGGTTGAAAGTACAAGTGATGGGCATTCGCTCTATACATTCTTAATGGGATAGAAGCCTACCCCCGATAGCCGGAATACACACATATAACAAGAATACACAACAAACGCATAATTAGAGAGCGATTCGAGATGTTCGGGTTTAAACCAATATATGATAATATGAAACCTTCATATTCTCATCGATACTCATATATGAAACTAAAAGCGCCACTTAGTCCCCGTTTATCGGTTAACATACGTGCGATGCTCGTCATGACCGAGAGCTATATGAAGGTTGTTAAATATCGGACAGTATAGCTCGATACTAACAACCGTCGTATAGTCTACGCGACGAGAAAATTCAATCGTATAGTAACCCATAGATTTGTCCCGTGTGGACAACTTAAAAATGTATAAACAAACGCCTTCATTCACTTGTGTTTTCATCCGTTTCGAGATATTTCGTCGGTACCTTTCCGCTGGTTCTCCGTGTACAAAGATAGATTAGATGTTCATTTCAACGTTATTTCACAGCTTTGAAATGATTATCTATTCTATTACAGTGTACTCGGAGAACAGCGGGGAGGTGCTGCCGAAATTTACTCGAAACGGTTGAAAGCACAAGTGATGGGCGTTCGCTCTATACATTCTTAATGGGATAGAAGCATACCCCCGACAGCCGGAACACACACATACAACAAGAATACACAACAAACGCATAATTAGAGAGCGATTCGAGATGTTCGGGTTAAAACCAATATATGATAATATGAAACTTTCATATTCCCATCGATACTCATATATGAAACTAAAAGTGCCACTTAGTCCCCGTCTATCGGTTAACATACGTGCGATAATTTATTCTTTTCAACGACAAACACACACACAAAGCATATCACGGATTTTCTCCTTTGTCAGTAACTATCCCATTCTTATATTTCTCAATATAGTCAGCATAACCTACAATTTATATGTTATACGGTCTAACATGGCCCATGAGTACGTCAGAGTTAAGGACTGGATGTATGTGGATTGAAAACAACGTATGCAACCTAAGTTTGTCGCAGAAGTTGCTGCTTTCCTTGAATTTGCACGCGCACATAATAAGATCATAATAGAGAAGATTCTCTGTCCGTGCGATAGATGTGGCAATAAGTACTGGCAGAAGGTAGAATTGGCAGAGCTTCATATTGTAAAACATGGGTTTACTAGACTTTATACAACTTGGAAATATCACGGGAAAGGAGAAGAATGCAGTACTGCGGCAGAAGAAGAAAGAGAACATGATAATGCGGCAGGAGAAGAAGAAGAATTCGGTAATGCGGCAGGAGACGGAAATTTATTTTCATCAGAAGAAATGGAGGATATGGTAGAGGCTGTCCTAGGTGAATCTATTCGTACCGAAGATGACATTCCTTCCGGTCAAGGACCGCGTGCGGATAAATATGAAAATTTCATGAATGATGCTAGGAAACCAATTTATGAGAATGTGAAGTATTCCACCCTCTCATGGTTCGTCCAACTTTTCCAGATTAAGTGCCTAAATGGATGGAGCAACAAGTCATTCACAATACTTCTTTCGTTCTTGAAAGATTCTATGCCTCCGAGAAATAATATGCCCGAAAGCTGGTACGAAGTCCAGAAGATGATGTCTGATTTGGGTCTAAAGTGCGAGAAGATTCCAGCATGTCTTAAAAATTGCGTGTTGTACCGGAAAGAGAATTCAGATTTGAAAGAGTGTCCAACATGCGGAGAGGCCGGGTATAAGCCGAAAGATTCTGATAAGAAGCCTGATATACCTGTGAAGATAGCACGATACTTTCCCATAACACAGAGGCTACAGAGGCTATTCAGGTGCAAGAAAACAGCCGAGGCAATGATTTGGCATCACCGTGCTCCTCCAAGCGAAAATGAAAAAATGAGCCATCCAAGAGATTCACCGACATGGAAGGATTTCGATAGGAGGCACGCAATATTCAGTAGCGATCCTCGCAATGTCCGGCTCGGACTGGCTACTGATGGCTTCTGCCCATTCAACTATATGGCTGGAAGTCACAGCATATAGCCCGTTGTAATGATAATTTATAATCTGTCGCCTTGGTTGGCTATGGACCAATCATACTTTATGATGCCTCTTCTTATCGACGGACCAAACTCACCGGGGAATAATATCGACGTCTATCTCCGACCTCTGATCGAGGAGTTGAAATCTTTGTTCATTGATGGTGTAGAGACATATGATTCAAACACAAATACAACCTTCATACTGCGTGCGGCTTTAATGTGGACAATTAATGACTTTCCTGCGTATGGAATGCTATCAGGTTGGTCCGTACATAGTCACAAAGCATGTCCTCATTGCCATGAACACACAACATCAAAATTCTTGAATTTCAGCAGGAAGGTTTGTTATTGCGGCCATCGACGTTTTATGCCTCCAGACTACCCCTATAGGTTAGATACGGTTCACTTTGATGGTCATCAGGAGTTTCTTGGACCTCCATCACCATTTTCCGGAGAGGACGTGACTGCTAAATGGGATGGTTACAATAACGTGACCTTCGGGATAGATCCGACGAAACAGGTCAAACCACAATATTGGAACAAGTTAAGCATTTTCTTCGAGCTTCCGTACTGGTCTACAAATTCAGTGCGTCATTGTCTGGACGTCATGCATATAGAGAAGGGAGTATCAGAGCACATACTTAACTTGCTTCTTTGTAAAGACGGGAAATCGAAAGACAACATGAATGCTCAGATGGATCTACAAGAGTGGGGAATAAGAAGTGAATTGCACCCTAGACCGGTAGCGGGTAAACCGGGCAAGTTTGTACTTCCCAATGCCGCTTATCATATGTCACAACCGGAGAAGAAAAGATTCCTGTAGGTGTTGCATGATTTGAAAGTCCCCACAGGTTTCTCAGGATCATTCAGCAAGAAAATAAAAATTGTGAAGGGTAAGATCGATGGGCTGAAAAGTCATGATCACCATATTATCGTGGAGCACCTTCTTCTATTAGCCCTTAGGACTTCTCTCCCCGACTCGGTTGGTCTAGTAATCAACGACCTATATTGTTTTTTCAGGGAGTTGTGTGCTAAAACACTGGATATTGCGACGCTGGATAAACTAGAAAATTCTATTGCGTTGATACTTTGCAAGTTTGAGCGTATTTTCCCACCGTCATTCTTCGATATCATAATACACTTAACGGTTCATCTTGCAACTGAGGCGAAGTTAGCCGGACCGGTACAATATCGATGGATGTATCCCGTCGAGAGGTACGTGTAATTTTTCGTTTCGCGCAATTTATAAATTTATTGTTGTCCTGTATGCCCGTATTTATTTATTCAACATATTCTCATCAGGTACCTCTACACTCTTAAGAAGTATATACGCAATAAAAATCGACCAGAGGGTTCTATCATACAAGGTTATCTTCTTGATGAAGCAACCATATTTTGTTCCCGCTATCTGGACGAGAACATTGAGACAAGGCTTAACCGACCACGAAAAATTCAAGACGGGCCATATGGTAAAGCCGAGTATAAGAGGGTAGACACTATATTTATCAACAAGATATACCGGTTTATCTTGCTTAATTGCGCATGTCTTGAACAAATTAGAGAGTAAGTTCTTTTGGATTAATTGTTATATCTGTGTTTGTGTGTGTATGAAATGATATAATATTAATGTCACAATTATTTGTCGAAAACAGAATTCATTTTAACGAGGTACGTGAGGGGCATCTTGATTGGAACGAAGAACGTTTGGAAAAATACCATCAGGATAATTTTTGTGATTGGGTCACAGATCATGTAAGTTATTCGAATAACATTTTATTGCTATCAGTTTTAATCTAAACTTGTATCGTTATGTATTTGTCGTAAAATTTATTTTGTTAGATCCACGATCAGAACTTGTCTGCATCATTTGAGAGTGATTCAAGATGTTTAGCTCAATTTCCTAGTATGGAGGTTGCATATTACAAAGAATTTGGTGTCCTTGGATACAAATTCGAAGTTAAGGACATATAAACATCTAGAACTACTCAGAATAGTGGGATTGCGACGGTAGGATCGGACGGTGTGATTTACTATGGGTACTTAAACTGTATACTCGGCATCCACTATCCCGGACGATCAGAACCCTTTTATATATTCCAGTGTACTTGGTATGATCCGCGAACCGATACGGACAGGTGGAGAAGCAGTCTTGGGACTTGGAAAGATGAATATGGATTGACCAGTGTGAACACACTTCGATTTTACGGTCAGGACGATCCGTTTATCTTTCCGAACCAAGCGTTCCAAGTATACTACTCACAGTGTTTGAAGCATCCGGGGTGGAGTGTTGTATGCCGATGGAAACCCAGAGATGTCTACGATGTCCCAGAATACGAGGACAGCGATGAGGACGAAGAAGAGAGAAGGCTTAAAGTGCTCCGACCGTCTGTTGCGAAGGACGGGTTGTCTTCAACCGATCATGAAGTTACGTGGGTTAGAAATAACATCGACGATGAAATCCAAGTAGATATGTATAATGCGCCCACGAAACGAAAAAGGTTATCAGTAATGTTATATTATTACTTCACATTTTACGCTCTATACATATATAGTCAATACTTTTAATGATTGTCTAATGCGTCCACGAACCATTTATTTAGATTTGATGACGGTGTCGGGAGCAGCGAGGGGCGGCAGGAGCTCCAGCCGCGGCAGAGGCAGAGCAGTTCTGCCGTCCGGAGAGCTCCGTAGGGAGCTTCAGAGGGCCGGTCTTGCACCCAGATCGGAGACCCCTTCGGATGCCTCCTTCCGTGTTGATTTTGCCACATCTCCAGGTATACTGTACGCATATCCATTTTGAATGTAATATTACAGATATTCATGCCTATTTATGTCAAAATTACTTATATTGTCAATGTTTGATTGTCTAGTTGTTGGCGATGCGTCCACATCTGGGACAGAGGCCACCCCCGCTCCTCCAAGTATGTTTATATATCATATAGTGCATGTATATTGATTTAGAATGCTATATCATAAATACACACATTCCTTTTGCTCTTACTTAGCAATTTTTATTATTGTCTAGCTGTAGGTGGTGACACCACCGCACCTGCGGGTATATTTATATATCCTATAGTGCATGCATATTGATTTAGAACGTTATATTATTGATCTACACATTCTTTTTGCAATTACTTATATAATCTATTTTTAATTGTCTAATTATAGGTGGTGCGTCCACATCTTCCGCAGGGGCCACTCCTGCCGCTTCCATACCCTCCGCATCGTCTGCAGGTTAGTATGAATAAATTTAAAATATTTATTCATTTTACATATGCTCTATAGAATAAATATGAACTTCATGGAAATTTAGCGTCGATGTTTATTTTCTAGTTGGAGGGGATGCGTCCGCATCCGGGACCCCGGTTGTTCCTCAACGGAGGAACTATCGTCCCGCTCGTACTGCTGCCCGGGCACAGGCTCGTGCGATAGTCACCGGAGGTATATATCACACTTGAATTTTCGTTTAATCTTGATTTCTTAATACAACTTTGTCTTATTATTGATTGTCTTGATATTTCGTGCAGACGCAGGGCCTCCCCATCCCCAGAGGGGAACTCGAGGCCCGAATCAGTCCCATAGGCTGAGGCCTGACAGAGCTAGGGGGAGGCAGCATTCCCCCTTTTTTTTACCCTTGACTATCGCTATACCGGTCCTCATGCCGAGAGGTTCGGCCGGTATATGGGGGACGAGAGCCGGCTCGTGAAGAACTATCCACTTCACGTTGAGTGGGGCGAGCAGCACCAGCGCCCATTCGCCCTGTTCTTTGATCAGGCTCGGGTATGTATTAATATATATTTTCATTTGATCTATCCAATATATTTATTATTAACACTTGCAATCTAATAACAATGTTTTTTTTGTATTTTCAGTTGGATTACGATTTTCAGCCTGTAGCCGACCCTGATCACCCGGGGAGGGTGCTCGACCTTCATGCTCTGTACAATGGCCTGATGAAGTGTCACGGCCTGAAAGTACGGAACATGACCGGCACTTAAACTACGAACGTCTCGAGGCGTACGTAATCTAAGTAAGCCGAAAACCCAGAAATCCAAACCAAGAAAAGTAGTAGAGTGAAGGAAAACCAATTTAAAATCAAGTAGTTTTAATAGCATAAGCCGAGTTATGCGGTTTTAAAAACATCAAGTATTTCCTGAAAATTTCGGCAGAGTCTCCTTTGTAAATACTGGCTCCCAAACGGGATACAACATGAATAGCATACGAAATCAATAAAAAGGCATCCCCAAGCGGGAGCTAGCTCTTCGTCAATCGACGGTCACAACCACACAAGCAATATAATATACAACGCCAAGGGCGAGGATCAAAACTCAAAAGGAAACTCAAAACAGCAAGAAATCCGTAGAAATACAACGCGCGACTCTAAGGTCGAAAGAATAAACATCCCTGGTCTCTATCTGAGATAAATACAAGTTTGGTTGATGGAACTTCTAGATACGACTGAATAATAATATACAATGTATAATGATGGGTACGATACAAATAAACCCACCTACTAGCAAGTCACCCGAACGAAACTGTACCCGCAAAGCCGTAAAGAAACCTGTACGGCGAAACCTGCAAGAAACTGGGGCACAACGGGGGTGAGTTGCCAACTCGTGAATAGAAAAATATCTACGAATAGAAATCGCATGTATGACGCAATCCTAGGTCATACGATCAATATATAAAATTCTCAAATAAAACCAGCAGTCTATAACAAAGACTAAGGTAAATATCTAACCCGAGTATAATCTCATGTGCCCGTGTCAGTGCCTCAGGTAGCAATATATCATGAATAAGGTATGAATGCATGAAAACAGATTACATATAAATGAAGAAACTGTTTTCATAATTTAGTGAGATTTCCTTTGTATTTTTAAAATGAGGTATCATAAATGAAATCAGCATCAACAGTGTCTAGTATCGACACAAAACATAAATCTCAAAGTCTCGAAACCTCAGGCTCCGGCTATCCGGACTGGCCTGTATCATCAAATCTCAGTACCTCAATATCTCGAAATCTCAATATCTCAATCTCAATATCTAGGGCGCCGTCAGTCCAGACCGGCCCCTACCATCCATCTCAAGACCACGACGGTACCCTCCGGATATCCGACGCGTCGGGTAATATCACTGGTCGGTAGTGCTCCCCTGCCAGGCTCAACGTCAACAACACGGCCTTCTCGCCCCGGGGTACCGCACCGGGCCCACCATGTACCCGAAACGGTTCATCCAACTCCTCGAATCGGGTCTCGAAATCCATCAGCAAACTCATGGTGGACGACTCATACATCATGGGAAAACCGCATTTTTATTTAAAAAGAGAGAAAGCAGTTTATATATGTTTTGCGGTTTTCCTCCAAATCCAGAAAATATCATGGAAATCCGAATCATCAATAGCATGTAAAACCATGAATATAAGCATGAAAATGAATAACAGTATGCATGAACCGACAAATAATAACTACAATATCTAAGCTGGCATATAAGGTATGTACACTAATATTATGTCAAACTACTGGCTATCAAGCTAAGTTAAGAAATAATATTTTCTAAGGTGTACGTGACATGGCAATTACCGATGAATATGTGCGTGAGCCGGCAAGTAGGTGTATGTGGTACATACGCATCATCGGTAATGGTGCTGGTGTCCTAACAGCATAATGTCAACAATGCAATATGAAATAACAATGTAAATATGCTATGTGGAGCGAGCAACCAAAATGAGCGGGAGCTAAATATTAAACAATGGTGCCATTTGAAATAACACGAATCGCGGGGTTTTGAAAATAGGGGCTATGGTGGTTTTTAAGAAAGGATACGTCTTTTGAAATATCCGTAGATCCCTTGACCTATCTTTTAAAATATCCACGATCCGCTCGTTTTGAAATAGGTAGGAATCTAATCTAATCTAACAACTACACCAAACTATACGGCTGAACTAACAAGCTGAACTACAGATAAGGAAGCCGCCTATCATCTGAGTCGATACATATACATACCTGTATATATACAGTCGGTGATCCCGCCTCAATAATATCATATCCGATACCATATCTATAAGCAAGCATCCCAAGTCAAGAGTGCGGATCAATCATCAATATAGCTCGTACGTAAATCCGTCATACGGCATCCCAAATCTGGGTACGGGTCAATATCACATTCATCATACTATTCACCTGGTATCCTCTTTATCAAATATCATGATCGGGGTACTGATCTACGCCTAGTACAATACTGATACCGCCTAAGTATGCATGCACGTGTGTGAAACACTACGTCAAGGACCCGCTACAACGTCATGTCGTATCTCAAATACGAACCCTGCTATATCACCGATCTCACGGCCTCAAATCAAATCTCATCGACTCATCTTAAATCCCAAGTACTATCCTCATTATCCATGCATGTGTATATGAATGTACATATGCATAGTCCCATATCCACGCATATATACATATATACGCATCCCAATCGGCGCACAAGAAAGTAATGTATGCAAGCCTGTGTGTGCGTATGTGGGTATAACAACTACTCTAGGGTTTCGCAACTAACCCAAAGCTAATCCATGAACACCTAATCATAACATGAATAAACATTCTCGTATCATAAAACACCTATATAAACATATATATATAAGCTACACTACGGACTGCGGGGGTGCTATACGCCATCCACCCGACTTCTCCCCGTAGATATAAATCTACTCACCTGGTCCTCGCTAGCCGGTGCCGACGTCACCACGCACTTGTTGTCGTCTCGAAGTCCATATGGAGGTACCTATATGTCACAACGTATCGTTCCGCATAAAAATCCAATTTAAAACCAAAACGATACCTGAATCTCACGTAGGTCAAAGCCTACGGTTATTCTCACAAATCAACCCAAAAACCCTCGACGTCGGCGTACAAACGCCAAACCATCGAGAAAACCCCAAACGCACCAATCGTGGTTTCAAAACTCACTAATTATATAAGAAATAGGTTTTAATTCATCAAAACCATAAAAGTAAACAATTCATTTTATTTCCCAAAAACCTAGTTAGCACAATTTCCTATTTCGGTTCAAAACTTGATGTTTTACCCAAACTAAATATTTTAACGATTCTACTGGCCAAAATGCTCGCTTAAAAACATAATTAGGTCATACAAATCACCTCCATTTTTTTATTTCAACAATTTGTATTTAAACAAAATTTCTAGTTTGCAAGGATAACAATTCTATTAACATTTTTAAAACCAAATTCTCAATTCAACAACTAGCTAGGTTTTGCATAGCTCTAAAGTGTTAAACTACACACTATGTTGCTAATGAGATGATAAAACCCTAACCATATTCAAAATTCTCAATTTTGAATTAATTACCAAAACCTAGTTTACAAATATGTGTGATTTGGACAATTTACATATAACAAGTGCAATTTAATCAACCAAACTAGGTTTTTCATATATTAAGATGTTAAACTAAACATTGCATCCCTAATGATATAATAAAAACCTTAATTGAAAACACAAACCCTTACTATATTTTTCAAAACATTCAATTAAACCCAAATTATTAACTAATTATGCTAGATTTAAAGTATTCAAACAACAATTTAACAAAAGGTTAAGATTTATACCTCACAAGATTTGAGATCTAGCATGAAAATCTTGACCTCCAATTTGCTCTCTTTTCATCACAATCCAAGCATGTTAGGCTAAGGAAAAATGGGTAGGAGTTGGATTTTGATTTTGTGAGCTTTTTGTGTTGAATTTTGGGCATTTTGTGGAATTTTTGAGGTGAAATGAGAAGGAGAAGAGGGGGGAGGGGCTGTTGCAGCAGGGAGATGGGAGGGTCTCGGCTGAAAGGAGAGGGAGAGAGGTGAGTGAAAGGATGCGGGTGTGGGTGCAAGTCAAACAAAGCCCATCCTCCAAGTATCCAATCACCAAAATACATTTCTTTATTGTTTTCTTTACTTTTCTTTGTTTGCTTTGACTTTTTTTGTGGGGAAATGAGGGGGGACAACTTGGGGCTGCTGATTTGGGGAGAGGAGAGAGGGTGTGGGTGAGTGTGGGTGAGGAAAAAAGATAAATGTATTACCCCAAACATCCATTTACACTAAATTCACTAAAAAAGCCTTTTTTCTTCAATAATTTCTAAACCGTTCTGGCAAACGATTTCGTTTCAAAAACCACATGATAAAATTTTGTTTAATGTTTTATGATGCACAAAATTTGTTTCAACTCATTCCAATTTGTAATTTTCCCTAATTAAATATATTAGTGACGGCTTAAAATAATATTAAAATAATTAATTTCGGAAAAATTTTCAGAAAATTTGAAATTTCACCAGTGGGTCAATAAACACCAAATACTAGCAATTACATAACTAGAATATGTATATTTAATTTTATAATAAAAATATTTGTATTTTGACTATTTACAGAAAAACCCCTTATTTTACCGTTTTTTTCGAAATTTCACCGAAACGATTTTTCAAAACGTTACAATCTTCCCCCCTTAAAGAAATTCGGTCCCCGAATTTAAATTAAAACTCCCCTCAAATACTAAAATATTTCAGCCAAAACCATCAAATCGCCGGGGCTCCGAACTCATAAATATATAAACGCATCATAGCGCAATGCATGCGCATGAGTAATGAGTAAATAACTCGAAATCAAAACTTCGTCAAGAATCCCGCAATCATCGGAGTCAAGGTGAAGACACGAATGCCAAATCTCAAGCAAGACCGATATGCTATAAATCGGAACTATACATATAAATATCAGGAGGAAATGCATGCCAAATCCTTTAAGTTGCTGTGCAATGCACATAACACTGCATAGTGGCGGACGTCTATCATAAGAAAATAACTATATACATATATACCTTTGTTTGAAATGTACGTTCCGCCGTTTTGGAAAACAATTTAGAAGGGTTTTCCTGGTTTTAAACGTTTCGCGTCATATTAGACACGTAGGTAAATACTGAGACTATAGCTCGCTTTTTGGAATTCCCTTCAATAGCTATCAATGCATGCAAAATACATTCAGGTACCGTCCTCTGACTAGTCCTGCATAGTACGAAAACACATCGCAATTATCATAAAAAAACGTACTGCTCTATAAGAAATCAATCCCAAAATACGCGTATGAATACTACGTGCGTCTGGTGCGCACGACAATCAAAATCCATATACGTGCCATACAAGTGCACAGAAACAAGATCTAAGTGCATCGAGTGTGCACAAAGCATCTGTCATAGGCAACGTGTGTGCCTGACAGCAAAATCAGGTGCATCTGACATGCACGAAAAACTCTCGATTTAGTGCATCTGGTGTGCACCAAAATCGCATCTCGAGACATGCGCTCAACATGCGCGAAAACCCAAAACCAGGGGCATCCATCATGCACGAAATCATGAAATCCAATATCAAGCGCCGAACATGCGCAAAATCAAATCAGGTGCACAAGGTGCACAAAACAAATATCGAGTATCACAATCGAAATCGAAGCCCAGTGCATCTAAGTGCACAAAAGGCGTATCACTGCACTGCAAGCTTATATAAACTATACAGAGTGCAGGAACCAAATCGTGTGCGTGCATACGCACAAAATCAACTCAAATGTCTAAAACCGTAAAATCACAAACATGTGAAACCAAAGCATGAAAACGGTATCAAGTGCAACACTGTGCAAAGATCGTAAATCCTCAATCATCAAAATCAAATCATGCGAATAAATCACCCAAAATATCGAAATCAATAATGGCGGAATAGTACCGCTCAAGCGCGTCCTCTAAGAATCTCGGACCAACTGTCGCGGTCACTAGTGGGACGTCTCGTCGATGATCATGAACTCTGGCCTGCTGGTGTGCGTAACAATGACCACTCATGGGTCGAGGTCTTCACTGTGAATTACCAATCTCTCGGTCCATAGGCTCATCGGCCCTGTCAGGTGTGCTAACGGGGATGATTCCGTTCTGGCACTTCTCTGGTCATCTCTCGGTCAATCATCGCGACCACTCGTAAGACAGTATATCACTGGCGTCGGCCTCTGCCTCTCTGAATGTACGTAACACATCTGATCCTGGGTGCAAGTATCCTTACAGCAGTGACCTGGAAGGAATCCTGCTCACGGTCTCTTCCATGTCTCGTCTCTGCTCACTGTCCGGAAGTCATCGTCCTTTCCTATATCTGCATCTTGCTCTGGAACGACTGCATACTCATCGCGACTCCTTCTGGAAGGTAAATTCAAGTACAATGCCTCGGCATGTGTACCGCACATCTGATGTCGGCTGAGTGGAACGTCGTCTCATCAAGATCTCGTACGAACCTCTTACTCCACTTTTCTCTAACATCGACTGTTTCGGACTCGTCTCTTCGTGGCTATATGGACTGAGCTCCAACGGCTATTCTCGTATCTGGAGTCTCCCAAGAATGCATCTCACCACCTAGCATCCGATTGAAGTCGGACCATTCGATCGATTCGTCGAAACCTCATAATCCCCCAAGAGCTCAACATCTTGGTACAGTTTAATAGTATCGAATATATATACCACATCATCGGTGGTCCAGCCGTAGAAGGGCAAACCCAAGCCTCACTAATGGCGCCGTGGAACTGCCGCAAACCCGAAGGTTCAAAGGCTTTCACAAGGTCATTATGTCGAGTTAGGGTTTCATTCTTCTAGAGGGACCATAGAATTACCTGCATGTCTTTCCGAATACTTTAAACTTGGAATAATAGGTTTCTGACACTCGATCGCCTCTGTCGACTCTCAACGTCTCCACGTGAAGTCGTCTCTAGCTGGAATCAATCTATCTGATGACCTCGCATCGGGGTAGCGAACGAACCATACGTCCTAGTCATTCATCCTCGGTGACTAGCGACCTTCCATAATCTCTTAGTAAAACTCGTACTGCAATAGCTCCAACATCTGGGGCGATATCTCGTCGTTCGCAGCAATAACTGGCTCACTCGTCTGCACGCTGAACAGCGCCTCAATCATCATGAATAAGCAATGCGCCAACGGTCATCGAAATCTGGCTGGCCTCTATCATTGGCTCAATCCTCTGGTGCAAATCAGCACGTCCGAGTAATCTCATACAGCAATCCACCCAACGCTCGTGGTGCGAAAACACAATGAAAAGACATATCTCTGCAATCGTGTGTCGCCGAAATCATGCCCTGGTCAGTCCTCGTTCTTGACGAGCTCATGCTGACCGCAACTCTAGCCGTAGCTCTGCCTGCCCGTAATCGTGGCAGCAAAACCATAACTGGTACTGATGAGGCTAGATCGGAATGAATATAATACTGAGCAAAGAAATGTACATCCTAAGGCTTCTTGAGTGGAGTAGCGTATCGTAAGTATGCCGCGGAACATACCCACGGTACGTCACTCTACTTTAGTCACCTATTCCATCAACCAAGGGTCATCCTACGCTCCGAAGGTAAAACCTAACGCTCTGATACCAACTTTATCACGGCCCGAAAGTACGGAACATGACCGGCACTTAAACTACGAACGTCTCGAGGCGTACGTAATCTAAGTAAGCCGAAAACCCAGAAATCCAAACCAAGAAAAGTAGTAGAGTGAAGGAAAACCAATTTAAAATCAAGTAGTTTTAATAGCATAAGCCGAGTTATGCGGTTTTAAAAACATCAAGTATTTCCTGAAAATTTCGGCAGAGTCTCCTTTGTAAATACTGGCTCCCAAACGGGATACAACATGAATAGTATACGAAATCAATAAAAAGGCATCCCCAAGCGGGAGCTAGCTCTTCGTCAATCGACGGTCACAACCACACAAGCAATATAATATACAACGCCAAGGGCGAGGATCAAAACTCAAAAGGAAACTCAAAACAGCAAGAAATCCGTAGAAATACAACGCGCGACTCTAAGGTCGAAAGAATAAACATCATTGGTCTCTATCTGAGATAAATACAAGTTTGGTTGATGGAACTTCTAGATACAACTGAATAATAATATACAATGTATAATGATGGGTACGATACAAATAAACCCACCTACTAGCAAGTCACCCGAACGAAACTGTACCCGCAAAGCCGTAAAGAAACCTGTACGGCGAAACCTGCAAGAAACTGGGGCACAACGGGGATGAGTTGCCAACTCGTGAATTGAAAAACATCTACGAATAGAAATCGCATGTATGACGCAATCCTAGGTCATACGATCAATATATAAAATTCTCAAATAAAACCAGCAGTTTATAACAAAGACTAAGGTAAATATCCAACCCGAGTATAATCTCATGTGCCCGTGTCAGTGCCTCAGGTAGCAATATATCATGAATGAGGTATGAATGCATGAAAACAGATTACATGTAAATGAAGAAACTGTTTTCATAATTTAGTGAGATTTCCTTTGTATTTTTAAAATGAGGTATCATAAATGAAATCAGCATCAACAGTGTCTAGCATCGACATAAAACATAAATCTCAAAGTCTCGAAACCTCAGGCTCCGGCTATCCGGACTGGCCTGTATCATCAAATCTCAGTACCTCAATATCTCGAAATCTCAATGTCTCAATCTCAATATCTAGGGCGCCGTCAGTCCAGACCGGCCCCTACCATCCATCTCAAGACCACGACGGTACCCTCCGGATATCCGACGCGTCGGGTAATATCACTGGTCGGTAGAACATGCAGGCCAAGGTCAAGGTTCGATACAACAGGAATGAGCTGAAGGCCGACTGCTACTCCCTGTGGATGGCGACCCCCGAGGCAGAGAGAGCGGCCCTCCTATCTACTCCGGCGTTTGCGAGAGTCGACGTAGAGACATGGCCTCTATTGTGCGCTTATTTCGACTCCCAACGCAAACAGGTATGTATTTTAAATGTAATTCATTATTTATGATATAATTTATTTCTTTGTGTTCCTTAATTAGAAAACTAAATGTTAATGCGTTGTGCAGAAACAGGCCGCTCCGAATATAGAGAACAGGAAGTCGGCGAAGAGGGGTCGCCCCACTTACACAGGTGGCTTGAGAAACATTACTCGAGCCATGGAGTTATCGGTAAATTACAATAGACCGACCTTTGTGATATTCTGCAATATTAAGAGTTATTTTCTAATATTTCTAATATTAAGAGTTACTTTCTAATATTGTAGACATCTCGGACCGTGGCGTCAGGTGGTACACCGAGCGTGCTGTCCGCATATCTTGCCGTCCACGGCACCTCGACAGATCCCGCCACAGGCGAGCTTCGATATCCCGACGTCGCTACCCAGGAGTACTGCGTAAGTGTTAATATTTTTTCTACCCAAATTTGAAATTTTAGTTTTGGAAGGTTCAAGTTTAAATTTTATACTTATACTTTACTGCTTAATGTGGGTGTAGGAGTGGGTGGTTGAGCAGGCCCAGGCCTCGGGGATCGATTTTACCGGACAGAGCGATCTGAGGCTGCTGACCCCAGTTCTGGACACCGCATACGGAGGGCACCACGGAGGTTGGGAGAGAGGCCGGGGACTGGGCCCATATGAGGTTGGACTCCATCCCGGCGGTTACTTCCTCCGTCTCCAGTGACCGACGTGTCCATCAGGAACTGGAGAGCTTGAGGGCCACCGTTCAGGAGTTGAAGGAGATGCTGGTATGTATACTACTTTATAGTAAAATATCATGTCATATTATATAGATATCAACATATCCATAATTAGTACGTTGCTTGAGCTTATTTGGTCTTAGACTTAAGTTTGATTAATCATACATACAGATGTAATTAAAATAAACAACAAACTAGATATCCAAACGGGGTTTCGAAATAACTTAATAATGATACGAATTCGAATAATACACAGTTCTTACACGCTTATTACACACGTTAGGTCCAGACGTGACAGGGTATATCGGCCGAGCCTCGACATGCATCTCCTTCGGCTGCGGCTCCGCAAGCCACTACATCGGTTGCGGTTCCGCAGACAGCTCCTATAGCTCCACCGCCCGCTCAGACTCCCGCAGCCGCGGCTCCGCAAGCGACTACCTCGACGGCGGCTGCGCAGACCACATCGCCAGCTGCACAGGCCGCTCAGACTCCCGCTCGCGCCGAATTGCAGAGTTTATTGACCGAGGAGCAGGCGCACGTTATTCTATCGTTATTCAGAGGTGGAGCTGGACCGAACTAGGGTAGCTTTTTGGTTCTTATTTTTTGAAACATGTATTTATTTATATCATACACATTGTACTACATTTTGAAACGATATTGATATTGGTTTATATTTATATCATATTCAGTTTTTGGGTTTCTTTTGTATATTATATATATGCGTGAGATATGATTATGAATACTGTGATATATGTTGTATGATATTTAATTTTATATTTGATTGATGTATATATTATTGTGCACAGGGCGGAAAAAAATCAGGCAGCCCTTTTTTAAAAAAGAAATACAGATAATATGTACCTACGGATTAATCCGTAGGTACACATGTTGCCCCTACGGCTATATCCGTAGGGGCAAAATATCAGCGGTAACTGATATTTCCTCCCTGATCTCAGTACCAGGGGATTGGGAGTGCCTCTACGGACATATCCGTAGGGGCCATTGCTCCGTCCCTACGGCGTTATCCGTAGGGGCAACATATCAGGATTTCTGATATTTTGCCCCTACGGATAGGTACCTACGTAGATATCCGTAGGGGATATTACGTGGCTCTACGGTTAAGTCCGTAGGTACATTTAATATATTAAAAAAAACCGTAAAAAATATTACTTTTTTTACCCTACGGCCTACTCCGTAGGTGCAACAGGACCTACACAGGAATCCGTAGGGGCAAGATTTTGCCCGTAGGGGCAAGTTCAGGGTTTCAAATTGCATCTGCGGCCTTTGCACCTACGGGATGTTTTTTCGCCCCTACGGACATATCCGTAGGGACAGTGGGTTGCCTCTACCGATAAATCTGTAGGGGCAACCCTTATTTGCAGTAGTGAACCGTCGGGGGTATTATTATGAAAAACTAAAAAAAGAAAAGATATTCTAATGATATTAACTTTAAATTTTGGTTCAAAAAAGAGAAATGTATCAAAATACCAACATATGTTTCATTTAATTAAATTACCCACTAACCAAAGTAAAGACGCTCCTCAAAAGGCCAATTTCGATATTCAAGCTAATATTATATATATTTTTTGATATGCTCTTTAATGAAACAAAACCGTCCATTATCTTGCACTGGAGCACATACACAGCTCCAAGTCCAAGGATTAGAGTTCAAAGGATTAGAGCACATACACAGCATTAACGATTGACAGATATCTCTCTTATTTCTTGATTTCAAAGGTTACAATAAAAGCTCTTCTACAACTTGGAAGTTGGAGATTAGAGTTCAAGGAATCCCATTCAACTTATTCTTCTGCTCTATTTTCACTTATTCAAGTATATGTAATATAATTATAATTTTTGGTGGATTTTTTTTCTACATGTCACTTTATCAAAAACCTAAGCCGTTATGTTGTGGGATAACAATATACATTAAAACAACATAATATTTTAAAATGACACTTGTATGATTCAAATCAATTAACTTTTCTTTTACGGAGCAAAATTTAAATGCATTAACAAGGATTCTTTGTCATAATATACTTTATAAAAAATATTTTATGGTTAATATTTTGATTTTAAAATGAAGTTCTTGAATTTAAAATTGTCATCAAAAAAATTATGACTAATGATTGATATCTTGAAACCACAGGATTTTTTTTCTCTTCTCATGATTTGTTTTATTAAAAAAAGAGACATCAATTGATGACAGGATTTATACCTTTCGAATTTGCATTTATAAAAGTCTATTTATGATGAGGCTCGATATCGGTGACTCTCCAGATGCTGACACGTAGCAGATGACGTGTCCCAGTACCTACAAGAAGGGGTCAAGAACCTCAGTTGGGATCACACCTCGAGCCCCCGGCCCGAGGAGTTTCCCGACCTTCGGTGACCTTCCAGACCTCCCCCAGCTCGCCTCCGAGCTATCACGGAACCAAGATGCCTCGGCCTCCCGCTCGTGCCCGAGCCTCCCGCCGAGCTCATCTTCCTCGGTCTCATCCAGACCGACCCACAGCGCTGATCGCAAGCACCTACGCTACGGCTCCGCGAATCTCGCCATGCGCGAGATATCCGCCGCCAACGATCCCGCGTTCCACGCCATCACGATCCCCCATTAACGAGCATGTCTCGTCATTAATGCAGGATCCCGCCTATCACGCGAGCATGACGCTAGGGGAATGACGGCGGCGTGATTCTCGCGCCTGCCTGCCTATTGCTGCCGCTATATAAACCCCTCTCTCAGACGATCGAGCTACGCAATTTTTTTCACTAACCCGCTACTCTGCCCAACTTGCACCACTAACTTGATCATCGGAGGGTCCTCGGTGGCACAACCACCTCGAGACTTCCTTACAGGTAGCTCGGCTTCACCTCAAATCCAAGCCCATTGAGATCCACACGCTAAAAGAGACAACCTCCAGATCAAATCTCAGCCGTCTGTCAACACGTGAAGAGATCAACGGAAGATAACATATGAAGGAGATCCAGGGATCCATCAGTTGGCGCCGTTTGCGGGAAACTTAATTCCACTCAACCAAAAGTTCATCTTCCGATCGACTACATGGCAAGCGGTCACCGCGACGATCCAAGCACCAGCCGTCGGCCTCCCCACGGTGAAGACGAGGGAGAATCCCCTCCTCCACGAAACGTCATTCACGCCCTATCCGCTCGGATAGATCGGCTCACGTCAGTTGTGGATGCGCTCGTCCGTGTCCAAACGGCTGGGCAAGCTTCTTAGGTCACCGCTCCCTCTCCGCGGGGCTGGGACCCCTACAGAGAGAGAGAAGACTCTGCTCGCGTTGGCACAACCGATCACCGCCTTGCTGTCTCCGACGGCCGCAGATCCCTCGGGCCGACATATTCAATGACCCGGTAGGCACCGCACAGTTTAACTCCGAAGTCTTATGCCAGAGCGCCTTGCCCCGAGCCCCATCACGCCCTCGTCCCACCCGAGGAAGTGTCGGTCAGCTCGCCTGCACCCAGGCATGACCGGCACCCCCTCCCTTGACGGGGTCACACGCACGGGACTCGCCACGGCAGCTCGAAAACGACCTCGCCACGAGACCTGAGGAACGTCATCGAACGGAATCGGGCCGAGGCCACACAGAGGTCTCTGGTAGCCGGGCCAAAAATCAGAGTATGCCGACTCATCGGGATACCACGGCCGACTCAACGCCCTCGAAAAGAAGATCAAGGGCATGCATCGGGAAGGTCTTCATTCGAGCGACGGGGCTAAGTACGCCGCTGACTCTCCCACGAAGCCCTTCACAGAAGAGCTACTCGTCGTCCATGTCTCCTCCCGGAACAAGCCCCCGAAGGTCTCATTCTTTGATAGGAAGTCCGACCCGAAGGACCATTTGGACGCGTTCACAGCCAGGATGAGTTTCCAGGACTATTCCGACGCTGCCCAATGCCGCGCTTTCCCAGCCACTCTCATCCGCTCCGGCAGAGACTGATTCCAAGGACTCACGCCACACTCCATCTCAACCTTCGATGAGCTGGCCACCCAATTTCTCGGCCATTTCGTCGGGAACAGACGGCAGAAGCGGACCGTCAACCATCTCTTCACAATAAAGAGCGGTGACAAAAAAAACTTCAAAGGGTACATCACCCGCTTCTACAACGCTCTCCTCGAAGTCCCAGAACACCGGGACAAGACGATCATTATGACACTTAGGTCAGGTCTTAGGCATAAGGAGTGGTTATGCTCCTTTGCATTAGCGCAACCTAAGACCATGGCCGAGGTGAAGGCTTGGACCAAACGTGAGATCCAGCTTGAATCCGAGGTGAAAGCCAATTTGCCCCGGACGGAACAAACCGACCACAAGAAAAGGGCCCGGGAAGAGAAAAAGAGACTTGAGCGGCCAAAGCCCTACTCTCCGAAGTTTCAGGAGTACACTCCGCTCAACGTCTCCCAGACGGTACAGCTGGAGGAGGCTAAGGGCGAGAGGTTTTTAAACTCTCCACAGTCTCGAACCGGGCGGCTAAACACACCCGGGGCCCCTTCTGCGGTTTCCACAGGTCGCAGGGCCACTCAACCGAGAACTGCCAGCAACTCCGAGACTACATCGAGAAGTTAATCTGTTCGGGGCATATGGAAGCGTACTTGCGAGACAAGCGGCAAGCCGACCATGAAAAAGAGCACCACCCTACTCCCGGCGAGTTGACGATCGGCCAAATCATGGTCGTGTCAGCGGGGGGTATGACTGGGACCGACGAGGACCTCGACGATATATCTCCTCCCTCGGATATATCGGCTCGTCAAAAGTTCGGCAGGCCGCGAGCTAATTAGCTTCGTGGATGCTTTCTCCGGCTACAACCAGATCCGTACGAATCCGGCGGACGAGGGTCTCACCGCATTCACAACGGACCGGGGGGAATACTGCTATAAGGCAATGCCCCTCGGCCTCAAAAACACCGGAGCTACGTACCAATAAAAAGAATATCTACGAGCGTATACTTCTTTCGCTAAGGCAATGTAAACTTTTCTCAAATTCTTTCTGTTTATATAATAAGAAGAGAACAATAGGACATTGCAAAAAGAAGAGTTTTTCAAAAAGGTATTATAGGCTCCTCAGCCTTACAGAAAAAATAAAGAAAAAGTTACAACGGGATCAAGGAAGTACTCCCGGTGATACTCAGAGCGGATTCCCGCTAGCTAAGCCCTTGCCTCTGCGGTCCGCTCCCGCCGACGCTGCACGCTAACCCGGGACGCCAAGGAATCGCTCGACACTCCGGCCTCTGCACCCTGGCTCACGATGTACCTCATTTTGAAGCACTCCAGAATGAGGGCCAAGGATCGGTTGCCGCCTGTGACGGTCGCCCCGCCCAATGTTCACAAACACCGGGGAAGATCGGACAGAACCTCACGACTCAACAGAGCAGCTTCACTGCTCGGTCCATCCTTAGCAGGCCTCCCCAATGCCCTCCCGCGTTAAGAATCAAAGCCCTCACCAAGAGGCAACCGGGCTCAACCCTACTCGGTTATCCCTGGCTGGTAGTTCCCTACCCCACGACGGCAGGGATCTAAGCCCTCGCCAAGAGGCAACCGGGCTCGCCCCTGCTCGGTTATCCCTGGCTGGTAGTTCCCTACTTCACGACGCCAGAGATCTAAGCCCTCGCCAAAAGGCAACCGAGCTCGCCCCTGCTCGGTTATCCCTGACTGGTAATTCCCTACCCCACGACGGCAGGGATCTAAGCCCTCGCCAAGAGGCAACCGGGCTCGCTCCTGCTCGGTTAACCCTGGCTGGTAGTTCCCTACCCCACGACGCCAGGGATCTAAGCCCTCGCCAAGAGGCAACCGGGCTCGCCCCTGCTCGGTTATCCCTGGCTGGTAGTTCCCTACCCCACGACACCAGGGATCCAAGCCCTCACCAAAAGGCCACCGGGTAGTAACCCCGCTCGGTCCATCCTTAGCAGGCTTCCCAATGCCCTCCCACGCTAAGGATCGAAGCCCTCATCAAGAGGCAACCGAGCAGCTACACTGCTCGGTTATCCCTGGCTGGTAATTTCTTACCCCACGACGCCAAGGATCTAAGCCCTCACCAAAAGACAACCGAGCAGCTACACTGCTCGGTTATTCCTGGCTGGTAATTTCTTACCCCACGACGCCAAGGATCTAAGCCCTCACCAAGAGGCAACCGGGCGGCAACCCCGCTCGGTCCATCCTTAGCAGGCCTCCCAATGCCCTCCCGCGCTAAGGATCGAAGCCCTCATCAAGAAGCAACCGAGCAGCTACACTGTTCGGTTATCTCTGGCTGGTAGTTCCCTACCCACCAACGCCAGCGATCAAAGCCCTCATCAAGAGGCAACTGGGCAGTTTCCCTGCTCGGTTATCCCTGGCTGGTAATTGCTTACCCCACGACACCAAGGGTCAAAGCCCTCACCCAGAGGCCTCCGAGTAGCTACCCTACTCGGTCTACCCACGTCTAGCCGATCTCTACCTCGACTTCGGGGCCATGGAGATACTGACCTTACACCGGTCTTTGCACACTTAGCAAATGGTCGACTTCAACTCTCAACTCGACGTGCAATTGCTAGACGAAATACCGACCTAAAGATGAAAGCAGTACTGCGCAAATACAAAGCTTCACCACAAACAAGAGGAAAATGCGCACGCAAAGAAACTGCAAAAAGATTTTTTTTTCATAAAAAATTCAGAAGTCTTTACAAAGGTATTATGGGCTCCCCGGCCTTACAAAAACGCCCGGAGGCCTACAAAATTTTAGCGCAAAGAAAATGAAGAGGCGAGGAAGTTCAGGCCTTAGAGATGGGGCGAACCCCAATGAGCTGCGCGTCCACTACGACCACCGGGCCGGCATCTTCAGGGTCGGCACCCACTGCGTGAGCCTCGACACCGGGAGCCAGGGCGACCGACTTGCCCCCACACTCCCACCGGGGGCCTCTTCCCCTGCGACGTTTACAGGGACGTTCCCTCGTGCATCTTCCGCACGAGGGTACTCCACCCGGAGCTTGCCGTCGGGGAACTTCGGCATCTGGGTCTTAACAGCGTCGAGGGCATCGTGCCAAATGACGCCAGCGGCTTGAGCAAGATCGGCGTAGAACAGGTCCGACCACTTGTAGCTCTCCACCGCCTCTGACGCCAGAAGCTCAGCCTTCGACGCTCGAAACTCGGCATGCCTCATCCCCGACTTCGCCACCTCATTCTCCCTTCGGAGGGTGCTCGCCGTCTTCTTCAAGGTGACGACGAGCACCTGGGAGTCTTCCCATTTGGCCTCGGCGGCTCGGGCGGCCTCTCGGCACCGGGTGACCTCCCGACTCCCGGGCGCCACCCTGTCTTCAAGGGCCGCGATCCTCTCCATCGCCGCTCCCAGCTCCTGCCTTGAGCTCTCCTCGCGACCTGCAGCCTGCATCGCCGGGGCTATCTCCCCGTCCTCTATGTTGACGACGAGGGCGACGTACTAGAGGACCTGAAGAAAAAGAAGAGAATTAAAAAGAAAAGGGAGACATCCGATCACGTGAACAAAAAATACTGAATAAAGAACCAGGTGGAGTGCAAACACTAACCTGCACGGCCTCTTGAGCTATGGCCTCCCGGAGCCCTCGAGGGATTCTACTCCCGGCCGATCTCTCCATCTCAGAGAGTAGGTTGTCAGCAACGGAAAGCCCCGAGGGCACCTCAAAGCGAAGCTCCCCGTCGTCTACAAGGATTGGGGAAGCCGGAGAGCGGGGCTCCGTCTTGTGAAATCTTTTGAGGAGCGACGCGAGAGAACCAGTCTCGGCTTCTGCCTCGGGAGCCCGGGGCTCTTGCTCCCTAGCACGCTTTCGGACCGGCGCGCGGCTGGACTCTAAGGCCCGAGGAGCGCTTGGGCGCCTAGATGGAGCTGACGCCGGTGGGGCCGGAGCCGACGACGGGCAAGAAGGGCCGGCGCCTCCGGCCTTCTTCCCCTTCTTCACATCAACCACGGCCGTCCGGAACTTGTTTAGGTCCATGGGTTCTGTATAAGACAAAATACAGAAGATTCAACAATGCTAGAAAAGTAAAAGAATGCACAAGTCCAAACAGGTCGCCTGAAAACTCCTAACTTACCCTCGTAACATGCGGGGCTGAGCCCGACCAAACTGAGGGCCTGCTCAGATAGCAGCACATCAGCCCGAGGAAGGGGCTCCCACTCTGACACCGCCACCGCATCGGGACCTTTCGATCGACTCACCCGCGGACAGCTGGCCCTTTGCCACTGGGTGGACACAGGATAATCCTCACCCTCGGGCGGGGCGATAAAGAAAAACTTTTTCTTCCATTCGTGAAGGGAAGAAGGTACTACGACGACCCCCAACCCGGGGGCGTCCCCCCGTTGCCTTCTAAAGGAGAGGTATACCCGGCTTGGCTCGCCCCTACGAGCGCCTGGGTGGTTTTTGTAGCTAAGAGAAGATAATAGAAGGTTCAGGCTGAAAGGGATCTGACTCAATTTCAACCGGATCAGGAACCCGAGGAGGATCCTCCAAGAGTTCGGCACTAGCTGGCCCAGAGCCAAAACAATTCAACACCTCACTCACCTCAGGAGAGAAGGGCAGACGCATCCTGGCCCAAAAGGCCTCCAGATACAAGGCAATCTCCTTGCCCCGTACCTGGTTTGCCCTCTCCCCCACCTCGGCCAGACGAAGCGAATAGTCGAAAAGAATGAGGAAACGAGTCTTAATGTTAACAAGCTCCTCCGCACGTGTCACACCCCGCATCCCAGAGTACGCTAAGATAGGCACGTGACATAGATAGGAAAAATCCCTCCACAGTCACATTACGGCTGTAGAGATATCAAGAACAGGAAAGTAAACTAAACTATCTAGTACATGTCCATAAGCCAGAATAAATGAGTCAAGAAATAATGTAATATGCGGAAGCAAAAGATCCAATAAATAAAACACCTGGAAAGTAAAACTGGATACCGGCAGGATCCTCACCGCTCGGTCTAACAGCGGCAGTGCCCCTGATCAGTCTGCAACAAAGGTAGAGGATCTGGGCCATGCAAAACCCAGACATCAGCGCGTCATAACATCAAGCAATAATATATAAACAGGGTAGCAAGATATGCAAGTATGATCATAAATGGTAAAGCAGGTGTAACAGCAATATAAATCAGGGCAGTGAAAGGTAGTGTACAGTGAGTAATCTAAACTGGTCTATTGGGTTAACTACTCTCAAGTCTTTGAAATCAATTTGATGAATCATCGATGTAACTCAATAGTATCCCGTGCGTGCCCGGGATCACGGTCTATGACTCTCGGGCTGAATCCGAGACGTGCCGCAAGGCAGTAAAAGGGTAGTAGGTAATGACGAGTGATATCAGCAGCATCACCCCGGGGCTGGCCTAGCCCGTAAGACTGATCCAAAAAGGTAGAGAACTGTCGAGTTACAAGTCAGGTTTCATCATTGATTTCCCCATACCCCCAAGTTATAAGTGTTCAAGTCAGGTGTTAAGTAATCTGGAGCTAATAACAACACAGGATCAGGCAGGTACAGGTTTGTCTGGATAGACAACAGGAAACGTCCGTAAGGACAACAGGTCAGGTTTGTTGGCATTAGTCACAAGATCAGGTAACAGGTAAAGCCATGGTACATCAGGTCAAGTCAGGTAGTATATAGGTATCATGTCATGTCGAGAGGTGCACAGTACCATGTCGTGTCAAGTAATAGGTGTAACAAGTCATGTCAGGGGTGCACAGAATGTCATGTGGGTGCTCATAATCAACTAACGTAAGCATGGGTAAACCAAACAAGCATGGGGTACTAGTGAAACAATAAAAATGGAACACTGTAATGTGAAATGCAATCAGATACAGATTAAGGTATATAGATGCACAGTTATGGTTAGGGTTAAAAAGTTCCAATACTAATTAAACTACACCATAACAAATGTGGAATGTTAATATTATAATATTATATATCCAAGTGATCTATTGATGCAATAATATGTATACTAGACGAGATGGATGCAAACGGGTGTTTGAAACATTATAAACTATCTAAAAGGGTACTATGGGTCATGTAAATAATTATTATATGATTTAAACACGGATGTGGGTACTATGTATAGTAAGATAAAATGCAACATGGTAGGGTTCAAGTTGTAAATCTAGAATGATATAACCGGACGTCGAAATGTAAAATGGAAATTAATAGCCTTAGGTTTAATTTACAGGTTTAATCATGAAATTAAATATGTATAAAGTAATATAATAGCATGTAGCAAGTTTTACTTGCCTCGATGGATCATGATACGGATACGCACGGCACATCCAACGTCGGTAAAACGTCGCAACGCACGCACGGCACGCGGGACGGGTCCAGGAAAGTCAAGAGCACGACCACGCTGGTTGGGGTTGTTCACTGGATCTCTCGAGTTGTCGGCGGCGAGCACGGCTCCGGCGACGGTCACGAATCAAGAAACCAAGAAAGGAAAAGAAGAAAAGAGAAGAAATAGATGGAGGGATTGGGGTTGTTGTTGCTCTGGGTTTCTGGGGACAGAGGAGAGGAGGTGTAGGTGGTTGAGGTCAGGGTCGGTGATGTTGACGATGAGTTTCCGGCGAGGGTTACGGTGAGGCAAGTGGCTGCTAGGGTTCTTGGGTACAGGGTTCTGGTCAGGGTTCTTGGCGAAAGGGAGGTTTGCAGGGGAGGAGAAGAAGGGATGAGGGATGCAGACGAGATAGAGAAGACGAGGGGAGGCTACGGCGAAAGGTCGGCGGCGAGGAGGGTTAGTGCGAGGGTGTTGGGTTCTTGGGTCGCAGTGGGTTGGTCGGCCTCACGTCGGAGATGAAGGAAGTGGTGAGATGGAAGAGGAGGTGGTGACGAGGCCGATGAGATGATCGGCGGCGAGGGGTTGCTCGAGTGAAGGTGGCTGAGGGTGCTGCCGAGGGGTGCAGTGTTGGGTTCGAGGTTGGAGAAAAGGAAGAGGAAGAGGGAAGGAGGAAGAGGAGGTGAAGAAAGAGGTGAGGTCGATGAGGATGAGATGAGCGACGACGAGGAAGAGAAGGCGGCGGAGTTAGGGTTAGGATTTCTGTGAACGCGGGTTCTTTTTTAAAAGTACGAAGAAGAAGAAAGAACAGAGGGAGGTGACGATAGTGAAGGAAGGAGGTGACGGGATACAAGGAGGAATAGTGTTTGCGAGAGCTGTGAGAAAGAGAGGGGGAGAGAGAGAAAGAAAGAGAGAGAGAGAGAGAAACGTGCATGCTTCAAATAAAAGGATTAATATTATAAAAGTAAGAGAGAGGGAGAGATTTGCTGTTAATTATGAAAAAATATTTATTTAGTTAAGAAAATTTTGAATGAAATAAGGAATATAATATTATAATATTAGTCCGTTTTGATATTTTGGTAAATACAAATTTACTTCAAAACACGTCCGGATCGGGTCTAAAAATCCGGTTCTAAAATATGAAAAATATGTGCGACTCTCAAAATCCCCAATGAATGCTCTGGTAACGAAAAAGCATACCCCCAAGAACGGATGCACGTACGTACGCGTAGCCATCCAAACACGTCCGTTTCACTGAACGGGACGAGAACAAGATGCGCGGACGCTACCACAGGATTAGGGGTATCATGCAGGCTATGAAATGCAATTTTAAATTATTTTACAAGACCTAAAATATTATATGGTAAAAGATGCAATACCAGGTAACATGCCAGCATGTACTAATCATGAGACGCACGTGTCTATGCAACAAGTCAAGGTAATCTATATATAAGAATCAAACAGGTTCAAGCAAGCGGGTCGGGTCGAATGCAAAGTAAAAATGTAAAATACCATTCGCACCCAAACACGCTAAATCAAGAAAATACCATGGATAAGTAAATACGGAAACTGGAATTGGTATAAATGAACTCGGGTGTTACATTACACCCAACTACAAAAGAATTTCGTCCTCGAAATTCCAAGAACAAGAAAGGATAAACAAACAAGAAATTTCAAGAATAGATGTGAAAACTTCTGTCGGATCTCATCTTCTCGTACCCAAGTTGACTCTCCATGTGAGCAATTACCCCTAGAAACAAGTACAAGAGAGATAATTTTGTTCTTAAGAACCTTTTATTTTCGATCCACAATCGACATCGGTCGCTCCTCAAAAGTCAAATCTTCTCGTACAATCAGCTCCGAATGATGCAACACATGTGTTTCATCTCGAACATACTTACGGAGTTGAGGTATGTGAAACACATCATGAACATTCTCCAAAGATTGTGGTAACGCCAAACGATATGCCACTTCTTCAACACGCTCCAAAATCTCGAAAGGTCCGACGAATCGAGGACTAAGCTTGCCTCGACTCCCGAAACGAATAACTCTCCTAGTTGGTGATATCTTCAAAACTCCAATTCACCAACCACGAACTCCAGAGATCTTCTCGATATATTTGCCCAACTCTTCTGTCGGTCTTGTGCTGTTTTCATAGAATTCCGGATAGTGTTAGCCTTCTCAACTGTTTGCACGATCAAATCCGGTCCCAA
This sequence comes from Agapanthus africanus, assembly GCA_030015575.1. NCBI lineage: Eukaryota > Viridiplantae > Streptophyta > Magnoliopsida > Asparagales > Amaryllidaceae > Agapanthus > Agapanthus africanus. Next base: position 71,008,715 of record CM057337.1, on the reverse strand, counting down.
CAATTTTCGTTCTCCAACATCGTCCCAACAAATAGGTGAACGACACTTGCGACCATATAAAACTTCGAATGGAACCATCTGAATAGTCGCCTGGAAACCGTTATCGTTCGAGACTCCTCCAAGTGTAGATGATCCCATGAACCCTTGAAGTCTAACATGCAAGCTCTCAACATGTCTTCAAGAGTTTGGATCGTTCTCTCCAACTGGCCATCTGTCTAAGGATGATAAGCTGTACTAAACTTCAATCGAGTCCCCAAACTTTCCTGTAAGCTTCTCCAGAAGTGCGATAAGAATCGGTATCACGATTGGAAACGATGCTCATGGGTACTCCATGCAATCTCACAATCTCCTGCATATACCGTTCTGCCAAAGCTTCCATTGATTGACCAACTCGAAATGGTATGAAATGAGCTGCCTTGGTCAATCGATCAACAATCACCCAAACTGCATTGTTGCCTTTGGACTCCGCGGTAAGGCCATCACTAAATCTATGGTTATATGTTCCCACTTCCATTGAGGAATCGGAAGTGGTTGCAATAAACCAGCAACCCTTTAATGTTCAGCCTTAACTTGCTGCACACCAAGCACCTTGCTACAAAGCGAGCAATCTCCCGTTTCATGCCTTCCCACCAGAAATACTGTTGTAGATCACAGTACATCTTCATGCCTCCTGGATATACGGAAAATGCTGAACTGTGCGCCTCCTTCATAAGTTCTTCACGAATATCTCCTTTTGGTACACACAAATGGCTATCATATCGCAACGAACCGTCTTCATGGATCAGTAAGTCTGTTCGAAGTCCAGCTTCAACCTGTTCTCGAAACTTCTGCAATTTTGGGTTCTGCAATTGTGCTACTTTAATATTCTCGATCAACGATGATTGTACTTGCAGCTGTATCAACTGTCCCGAAGAATGCGGTAGCACAATCTCCAAATCAAATCTTCAAAAGTCTTCAATAAGTTTCTTCTGTGCAGTCAATATCTGAATTGCTGGCAACCGACTAAGCGCATCCGGCACAACATTAACTTCCACGGATGGTACTTAAGATCAAGATCGTAGTCAGCCAAAAGTTCCAACCATCTACGCTGCCTCATACTAAGCTCCGTCTGCGTGAACACATACTTCAAGCTTTTGTGATCGGTGAATATTTCGACCCTTTCGCCCAATAAGTAGTGTCTCCAAATATTCAAAGCGAAAATCATAGCTGCTAGCTCCAAGTCATGTGTTGGGTATTTCTTCTCATGGGTTTTCAACTGTCTCGATGCGTACGCTATAACCTTCCCATGCTGCATCAAAACACATCCCAATCCTTTCCCAGATGCGTCGCTATGAATCACCAATCCTCCGGAACTGTCTGGCACAGTTAAAACAAGAGCGGTTATCAATCTCTGCTTCAACGCCTCAAAAGCTGACGCACACTTATCCGTCCACACAAATGGTACCTCTCTGCGCGTAAACTTGGTCAAAGGCTCCGCCAGATGAGCAAAGTTCTCCACGAACCTTCAGTAATACCCGGCAAGTCCAAGAAAGCTCCCGATCTCTGCAAAGTTCTTCGGAATCGTTCAATCTCGAACTGCTGTAATCTTTCGGGATCAACGGCGATTCCATCTCCAGCCACAACGTGCCCCAAAACTTCACTCCTTCAAGCCAAAACTCGCACTTGCTCATCTTTGCATACAATCTTTCTTACCTCAATGTCTGCAGTGCGATCTTCAACTATTCTGCATGCTCTTCAATATTCTTTGAGTAAACCAGAATATCATCAATGAACACCACTATAAACTGGTCCAAGAATAGTGAACAGATTCGGTTCATCAAGTCCATGAACATCGCCGGTGCATTCGTTACTCCGAAGGGCATCACCAAGTACTCGTAATGTCCATACCGAGTTCTGAACGCCGTCTTGCAAATATCTTCTGATTTAACTCGGACCTGATGATATCCGGATCGCAAATCTAGCTTCGAGAATACCCTTGCGCCACTAAGCTGCTCAAACAATTCTCCAATGCGAGGGATCGGGTACTTGTTCTTAATAGTCATCCGGTTTAATTCTCGATAATCGATGCACATCCTCCTTGTGATATCCTCTTCTTTACTAGAAGAACTGGAGCTCCCCAAGGTGAGTTACTGCCGCGAATCCAACCTTTCTCAAGTAATTCAGTGACCTGCTTCTTTACTTCTTCCAACTCCACTGGTGCCATTGGATAATACGCCTTTGAGATTGGCGCTGCACCAGGAACAAGATTAATCGTAAACTCCACATCTCGTTTTGGCGATAAACCCGAGGTGTCTTCGAACACGTCCATGAATTCTCGAACTATAGCCGGCACTTCTTTCTTATCAACTTCCAGCGACGAAAGAACATTGTTTGTCGGCCTAGCCCTAAACTCGACTGGCCCGACAGAACTGCTTCCTCCAGCAAAATAAGCTCCGGATGTCCGGGAATCTGGAGAATCACTTTTCTTTCCTTACAATCAATATGAGCGTGGAAAGTGCCGCGAAAATCCATTCCCAAGACAACAACAAACAAAGGAATACACTCGGATTGAATAATCCTAATGCGGGGAAAAACAAGAACAAGTAAGATACCGAGATGACTTCATCCGAAGTCAAGATACTGAAGAGGATTAAGCACGGTAAACATGATTCAAGCTGGTGATAAAACAATAACTGGTAAGCAATGAAACCGAGAGAAACAAGCTAATATAATGATCATGAAACAAGGAAATGAATCAAAACTAAAATTCCAAGTTATTTAAATAGAGTATCGTATTGTAACCATGCTGCAGTTCATGGGTACAATTACATAACTCCACTCAAGTCGACCAAATCCTAGTATCAGAATCAAGGAACGGGGAGAAACAATGGTGAACCAAAAAGGTTTCAAGCCAAGATGCAAAGTTGTTTGTATAACGTCAAGACGAAAGATAAAAGAAAGATATGATTCAAGAATCACGATAATAAGGTGGCAGGACATGTTCCTAATCACGAGTTTTCTGATTCGTGTATTGGGTCCAATACCCAACTGTAACCCCCAGCTCTTTTTATACCAATATCTGTACTCCTATTTCACTTGTAAGATTTATTTAGAATTTTACTTATAATTATTTATTAATTTATTTATTTTAAAACTCCTTTTAAACCCAAATCCAAACTATAATTACTTTTCTCCAAGCCCACTTCATTTTCTGTGGCCTATTTCCCTTTTTCCCAATTTCTTTTCCTATTTATTTCTGGCCCACGTTCCCTCACAGCCCAAGCTATTTTCAGTTATAAATTAATGGATTTTAAAACTTTCCTAGTCCGTTTCTTTCCATTCAAATCAATTCCCTATAATTCACTTATTCTATTTGAGCCAGCAGCCCAGCAAAGCCCGGTCCCCCATATTAATTATTTTGTTTCGTTTATTTTTCTCAAGCCGGCCTTTTCCTTCTTATTCATTTTTATTTTACTTGGCCCAATCTCTTAACCCAACCCACTCATTTCCTCAGCCCATCCTTCTCTAATTTGTTTTCTGTTCTTTCACTCAATCCCCGGCCCCCACTCACTCAGCCCGGCCCCATTCTCCCCTTCATTATTATTTATTCGATTTCTCCTTTCTTCAGCCCACAGAACCAGCCCACCAAACTAATTCTCCAATTAATTTTTCCCTTATTCTGTCGGCCCGGCCCACTCCATTTATTCCCAAATTATTTCCCCAAAACTCCCTGCGGCCCGTGATCAAAACCCACTCCCTACAGTGACGTGTTCCTCCAACGGCTCCTTCCCTCTTTCCCGCCCACGCGATCCGTCTTCTCCGCCGCCTCCTTCGCCCACGTCGCCGCTCATCGCGCGCCACGCTCGCGAGCGTTACACCCACGACGCTCAATCCCCTCGTCTCCCCATCTCTTCCCCCTCCTACTCCCTCACCCAAACCCAAACCCAAACCCACGCCCGTGCCCCCTGCTCGCCTCGTCGCCGTCGCCAGGTTCGCCGGCACTCTCGTCGACCTCAACCTCGACGTCGCCTTCACCTCCTCACCCTCTTACATACCACCACCATCATCTTCCCATCCCCGACCCTGCACGAACCCCGCCTGCATACCCTCGCCTTACCGAAGCTTCAACCCCGCCGCCTCCGCGCACTCGTTACCACATCAACCCTCTCGATCTCGCCCTCTCAAGTCTCCCTCCCTCCTCAGTTGCAGCGCCGCCCTCGGTGCCCTTCTCCCATGTCGGCTCCCTCAAGTCCTCCTCGGCTCCTGCCCACTCGACTTTCTCAGCCCTTCCTCCCCTGTCGATGTCCCGTCCTCACCTCCCTCTTTCCCTCTCGACCCGCCTGGTCTCTCTCTGTGGATCTCGCTTTTTCTCAATTTCTCAATTTCTCACATGAGTACTTCTTGTGAACGATGAGGTATTTTTTTCTTTTCTATCTTTTTTTATGATGTTTTGTTGTTGCTGTTGATGGTGGCAACCTTTTATTTTGTTGGTGCTGTTGCTTTTATTTTGGTTTTAATTGGGTTTTTGGGATTGATTGTTGCTTGGTTTTTGAGAGGAGTCTCATGTTAGATCCCTCAATTCCTGGTGAACTTTTTATTTGAAACATATATTTTTGTTGCTGCTGTTTTTATTTTGAAGTCATTCTTGTTATCTTTAGTCATTTTCTCTCTCTAAATTCTCCCTCTCTTCCTCTGCAATCTCTCCATCGCCCCGACAGCATCAGCGATCCCTAGCCCCGGCATTGCCAAGGCCGCAACAGCCAACTCCACCAAAACTGCGAGCCGTCGTTGCCGAGACTCGGATTCGAGACAAGTCTAGTTGCCGTGCCACGCGTGTGTCGCGCGTTCGTGATGTTACAATCACCGTGCATCCCCGGGACTGTTCCAAGCAAGTTTTTACTTGCTTACATGCTATTTTACTTATGGTACAATTACTAAATGCTTAGTTTATAAAGTTAAAAATTTAAGTCGATTATGTGTTATGCCTGTTCGACGTGTGTTCCCAAAGAAAGTATTTCTCTAATTTGGCGGAACTAAACGGTATTGGTTGGCCCGTATAACTGTGAACTTAGTGTATGAATTTCGCTGCATAATGTGATCGTTAAAGATTAAAACGACTACCCCCAAGTTTAATTGCAAAACTGAAATTATATTGTACCTGAAAACCGTTAAATTCACCATAAATCATATACACACTAGAATGGTGCGTTCGAGGGCTCAAATCGAAGCCAACTCGACGAACTTTAACCCTATACTGGTCTCCAGACATTCCTGTACTTAAACCTTGATGAAATTGGATCGGAGTGCGACTCTGGACTGCAGTCCAGAGCGACTCCAGTTATTGGTTGCTGTTCCATAATGGGTACCACAGGAATTAGTTAACTCGTAGATTGCGGAACTCCGCTGTTTGTTATATAAAAAACTGTTAGCTAGACAACACAATTGATTCCATACTGTTTCGTTACCGTTTGATATTTAATCTGTAATTTAATAGATCGGGACACATAACAGTCCCAGCAGAATCAGAACCGACATAGTAGTGTTAAACATTGTATATCTCTTAACGTACCAAGGCGATCGAAGATCCGTCTGTTGTGTTGAAAACCGTACTGAAAACCCTAGAATTCATCCAACTGTAGCGTCGCTAAAATCTGATCCCCACTGGGATTAAAATGCGTTGCGAAACGGACTTCTGATTCTGAAATTGGATTTCCAGCCGCGAGCGCTTAAAATGAAATGGTTATAACTAATGATCCTGGAACCCGATTGGCTTGAAACCAAATTTGATGGATAGCTGACTGAACATACTAATTACTACCTGTTTATCGTTTCACTGAATTATATACGTACGTTTCATGATAAATTGTGCAAGTGATAGAATACTGTTTTATGACACATTAACCATGCTTCATATACTGTTCATGCATCATATCATACCCATATCACCGCAGTGATTACCTAGTGATGTCGTGCATTTACCCAGTGTTAGATTTTAGTGATGATTGTGGCAAGTACGTCAGTGTTCGTGTATCCGTGATTAAGTGAAAGTGATACGTACTTGTGCACAATCAGTGACCCTATTATTCTATTGCATTGTCGACGTCTGTGGGATGCGTGCACGTGTGACTAATAAGTGGAATGGGACATTTATGGAAGCGTTTGCACGGGTGTCACAGATAAGGCATCCGACACTGCCATTTTCTTAGGTATTAGTCGGGACGTGCTTGATGGGGGTCCTGCCTCCAGTTCTCGCGCAGACTTGACACGGACCGATTAGTATTTAGGGTGATGGTTAGCGTTTGATGTAGACCTCGGGGTGTGGGGTAGTTTAAGTGTGAGTTCAACAGAATCTCGGGAGTCCCATGCCGGCTTATATATTTAGGGAGTTATATGGAGATTTACAGGGTACGTGATATATACACCGTGATACATTCGTTACATGTTGGGCCCGTGGTCCCTTGCCCTTGGGTTCTACCCTTGGGTGGAGGACACTCGCGAGTGGTTGACTCTCACACTTGGACTGACGATAGGCTTATTGACCTGTACAGTGAGACTTAGAGACTGATAGGGATACTGGCATTTATATTCCTTTTGTACTGTGTTGGCATGCGTGACATATTGTTATACTGCTTTACTATTCCGCTGCATTGATTACTGCACATGCGTATTCATGATGTCATTTATTTACCGCTTCACATACCTATTATCACTGTTAGAACTGTCACTTGATTTTATACATATTATATTGCTGTTGTGTCGCTCTGACGACCTGAGTATGCATGCTCAGTGTGAGGAGAAGATTTAGTCTGGACCAGTGCACCACAGTCTTCTTGACTCGCCATTCCGAGTTGCATTCGTTTGTTCCACTTCAGGTCAGTTCTTTACTTTGTTCCTTTCAGTTACTGCATTTCTCATTACCTGCGCATTATTTACTGTTTACCATGATAAACTAGAAGCCGAAGTGTGACTACGGCAGGACATTTCCTTGACCGTAGGAGCATGGCTGACCTTGTCTACCCCTCGTATTCCGTATTTTGGGAAGCGGGGCGTGACACCAACTACAAAAGAATCAAACCCGATTAACCTATATCCTATGGCTCTGATACCAAAAGAACCATGTCACGCTCCGCTTCCCAGAGTACGCTAAGATAGGCACGTGACATAGCCAACCATGCTACCTCTGGATAGGAAAAATCCCTCCACAGTCACATTACGGCTGTAGAGATATCAAGAACAGGAAAGTAAACTAAACTATCTAGTACATGTCCATAAGCCAGAATAAATGAGTCAAGAAATAATGTAATATGCGGAAGCAAAAGATCCAATAAATAAAACACCTGGAAAGTAAAACTGGATACCGACAGGATCCTCACCGCTCGGTCTAACAGTGGCAGTGCTCCTGATCAGTCTGCAACAAAGGTAGAGGATCTGGGCTATGCAAAACCCAGACGTCAGCGTGTCATAATATCAAGCAATAATATATAAACAGGGTAGCAAGACATGCAAGTATGATCATAAATGGTAAAGCAGGTGTAACAGCAATATAAATCAGGGCAGTGAAAGGTAGTGTATAGTGAGTAATCTAAACTGGTCTATTGGGTTAACTACTCTCAAGTCTTTGAAATCAATTTGATGAATCATCGATGTAACTCAATAGCATCCCGTGCGTGCCCGGGATCACGGTCTATGACTCTCGGGCTGAATCCGAGACGTGCCGTAAGGCAGTAAAAGGGTAGTAGGTAATGACGAGTGATGTCAGCAGCATCACCCCGGGGCTGGCCTAGCCCGTAAGACTGATCAAAAAAGGCAGAGAACTGTCGAGTTACAAGTCAGGTTTCATCATTGATTTCCCCATACCCCCAAGTTATAAGTGTTCAAGTCAGGTGTTAAGTAATCTGGAACTAATGCCAACACAGGATCAGGCAGGTACAGGTTTGTCTGGATAGACAACAGGAAACGTCCGTAAGGACAACAGGTCAGGTTTGTTGGCATTAGTCACAAGATCAGGTAACAGGTAAAGCCATGGTACATCAGGTCAAGTCAGGTAGTATATAGGTATCATGTCATGTCGAGAGGTGCACGGTACCATGTTGTGTCAAGTAATAGGTGTAACAAGTCATGTCAGGGGTGCACAGAATGTCATGTGGGTGCTCATAATCAACTAACGTAAGTATGGGTAAACCAAACAAGCATGGGGTACTAGTGAAACAATAAAAATGGAACACTGTAATGTGAAATGCAATCAGATATAGATTAAGGTATATAGATGCACAGTTATGGTTAGGGTTAAAGTTAAAGTTCCAATACTAATTAAACTACACCATAACAAATGTGGAATGTTAATATTATAATATTATATATCCAAGTGATCTATTGATGCAATAATATGTATACTAGATGAGATGGATGCAAACGGGTGTTTGAAACATTATAAACTATCTAAAAGGGTACTATGGGTCATGTAAATAATTATTATATGATTTAAACACGGATGTGGGTACTATGTATAGTAAGATAAAATGCAACATGGTAGGGTTCAAGTTGTAAATCTAGAATGATATAACCGGACGTCGAAATATAAAATGGAAACTAATAGCCTTAGGTTTAATTTACAGGTTTAATCATGAAATTAAATATGTATAAAGTAATATAATAGCATGTAGCAAGTTTTACTTGCCTCGATAGATCATGATACGGATACGCACGGCACGTCCGACGTCGGTAAAACGTCGCAACGCACGCACGGCACGCGGGACGGGTCCAGGAAAGTCAAGAGCACGACCACGCTGGTTGGGGTTGTTCACTGGATCTATCGAGTTGTCGGCGGCGAGCACGGCTCCGGCGACGGTCACGAATCAAGAAACCAAGAAAGGAAAGAAAGAAAAGAGAAGAAATAGATGGAGGGATTGGGGGGATTGTTGCTCTGGGTTTCTGGGGACAGAGGAGAGGAGGTGTAGGTGGTTGAGGTCAGGGTCGGTGATGTTGACGACGAGTTTCCGGCGAGGGTTACGGTGAGGCAAGTGGCTGCTAGGGTTCTTGGGTACAGGGTTCTGGTCAGGGTTCTTGGCGAAAGGGAGGTTTGCAAGGGAGGAGAAGAAGGGATGAGGGATGCAGACGAAATAGAGAAGACGAGGGGAGGCGACGGCGAAAGGTCGGCGGCGAGGAGGGTTAGTGCGAGGGTGTTGGGTTCTTGGGTCGCAGTGGGTTGGTCGGCCTCACGTCGGAGATGAAGGAAGTGGTGAGATGGAAGAGGAGGTGGTGACGAGGCCGATGAGATGATCGGCGGCGAGGGGTTGCTCGAGTGAAGGTGGCTGAAGGTGCTGCCGAGGGGTGCAGTGTTGGGTTCGAGGTTGGAGAAAAGGAAGAGGAAGAGGGAAGGAGGACGAGGAGGTGAAGAAGGAGGTGAGGTCGATGAGAATGAGATGAGCGACGACGAGGAAGAGGAGGCGGCGGAGTTAGGGTTAGGATTTCTGTGAACGCTGGTTTTTTTTAAAAGTACGAAGAAGAAGAAAGAACAGAGGGAGGCGACGATAGTGAAGGAAGGAGGTGCCGGGATACAATGAGGAATAGTGTTTGCGAGAGCTGTGAGAAAGAGAGGGGGAGAGAGAGAGAAAAAGAGAGAGAGAGAGAGAAACGTGCATGCTTCAAATAAAAGGATTAATATTATAAAAGTAAGAGAGAGGGAGAGATCTGCTGTTAACTTAGTTATGAAAAAAATATTTGTTTAGTTAAGAAAATTTTGAATGAAATAAGGAATATAATATTATAATATTAGTCCGTTTTGATATTTTGGCAAATACAAATTTACTCCAAAACACACCCGAGTCGGGTCTAAAAATCCGATTCTAAAATATGAAAAATATGTGCGACTCTCAAAATCCACAATGAATGCTCTGGTAACGAAAAAGCATACCCCCAAGAACGGATGCACGTACGTGCGCGTAGCCATCCAAACACATCCGTTTCACTGAACGGGACGAGAACAAGATGCGCGGACGCTACCACAGGGTTAGGGGTATCATGCAGGTTATGAAATGCAATTTTAAATTATTTTACAAGACCTAAAATGTTATATGGTAAAAGATGCAATACCAGGTAACATGCCAGCATGTACTAATCATAAGACACACGTGTCCATGCAACAAGTCAAGGTAATCTATAAATAAGAATCAAACGGGTTCAAGCAAGCGGGTCGGGTCGAATGCAAAGTAAAAATGTAAAATACCATTCGCTCCCAAACACGCTAAATCAAGAAAATACCATGGATAAGTAAATACGGAAACTGGAATTGGTATAAATGAACTCAGGTGTTACAGCACGCCTCGGCGAGGATCGCATGCCAAGAACACCCGTGGCCTATGCTCTGGGGACCACCCTATCTTCCCGGGGGAACTCCAACTCAGAGGGGAAAGAGGAAGAAGAAGATGAGGAAGTTTCAGAAGACTCCCTATACTCTACCCGCACTACATCTACAGACTCCTCGGAAGTATACATCTAATCTGGTCAAAGGGTGCTGTCCTCGGGATATCAAAAGCAAGGAATCCGACCTCAGAAGAGGAGCGCCGAGCTAACAAGACCAGGGACGAGAAAACTATGAAGAGGTATGAACCCTGATAGGGATCCCACCTCCATTTATAGCTGCCGGCGTGCACATCCTATAGCTCCGAACGCCTCCCGCCAAAACAACGTTTCGCAACCGATGGCCGATAACGTTCCACCTGTCTCATTCACATTGGACGCGTCCCTTCTGGTGCGGGAACTCCCGCGGCACGTCTCGCCAGCCAACCAACGCCAGACACGTGGGTTGTCGCTTCGATGAACGTACACACGATCCGGCGCTTCACCTTTAATACGAGATCTCTCCCCTGATCCACTGACATCATCAAGAAAATACTATTCTTTGACCCGGAATGCGCGACGACGATATCTTCGAGCGAGAGCTCATCCCGGGTGATCGGTCAGACCACCCTCGACCCGACCCAGGAACAGGCCAAGACGAGAGTGGGGGGCTAATGATGAGGCTCGATATCAGTGACTCTCCAGATACTGACACGTAGCAGATGACGTGTCCCAGGACCTACAAAAAAGGGTCAGGAACCTCGGTTGGGATCACGCCTCGGGCCCCCGGCCCGAGGAGCTTCCCGACCTTTGGTGACCTTCCAGACCTCCCCCGGCTCTCCTCCGAACTATCACGGAACCAAGATGCCTCGGCCTCCCGCTCGTGCCCGAGCCTACCGCCGAGCTCATCTTCCTCGGTCTCACCCAGACTGACCCACAACGCCGATCACAGACTCCTACGCCACGACTCCGCGAATCTTGCCATGCGCGAGATATCCGCCGCCCACGATCCCGCGTTCCACGCCATCACGATCCCCCATTAACGAGCATGTCTCGTCATTAATGCGGGATCCTGCCTATCATGCGGGCGTGACGCCAGGGGCGTAACGGCAGGCGTGATTCTCACGCCTGCCTGCCCATTGCTGCCGCTATATAAACCCCTCTCTCAGACGATCGAGGTACGCAATTCTTTCCACTAAGCCGCTACTTTGCCCAACTTGCACCACTAACTTGATTGTCGGAGGGTCCTCGGTGGTACAACCGTCCCGGGACTTTCTTGCAGGTAGCTCGGCTTCACCTCAAATCCAAGCCCATTGAGATCCACACGCTAAAAGAGACAACCTCCAGATCAAATCTCAGCCGTCTGTCAACACGCGAAAAGATCAACGGAAGATAACATCTGAAGGAGATACAGGAATCCATCGACTTAATTAGAGTTATAATAGGATGCTATGAATTTGCATTTATAAGAGTCTACTTAATTAGAGTTATACTAGGATGCCATTAATACTGTTAGAAACAAGCTTAATCAAATCTTTAACCGTTATATGCATGAATTAGGGTTTGTGCATCAATTTTGTCATTATTGAAAAGTGATTGTTTGCCCAACTCACAATTTGCATCTATTAATGATTAAAAAGTCGACATGGATTGTTTTTATAATCCTATCAATAGATACTGTTCTGATGAAGCAATTGAGATGATAAGTATGTGTTGAAGTGATTGAAATGAGTTGGAACTATTCGCTTAAAAGTTCTAATCAATGAAGCTACGAAGACTGGAGGTGAAAGTAAATGAAAGTTAGAACATTTATCAACAAGAGAAAAAGAAAGAAAAGCTATAGCCTTAATTTTAAATAGCACTGCGTATGAACCCATGCGTCACGCATGGGTCCCAAGTAAGCTAGGAGAAATTCTAAAGTGAATATCATAATGACATTAATGATCTTTAAATTACATTAAAAAAATTTCCAAAAAAGTGAAACTCTTATTATTTGGTAATAGGATTATAAGAAAAAGAAAAACACAAACGAAAATACCATATTATAATGATATGGAACGAATAAAAAAGAAATATTTGTATAATCAAGAAAAATAAATGCAACATATCATAGCCTTTGAAGGCAATCTCAAATTATATCCAGTTAAATCTAAAACTTAAAATTACATATAAAATGCAAACTGATAAAATTTAAATCCAGAAAATTAAACTCAAGATAAAAAAAATTAAGTATTATTAATTTTAGTAACAGTTTAAAGATGCCGTCTAAAATGAAAAGCTTCACTTTCATTGTTTATTTATAATATGCCAAGTGTATGGTTTTATATTTTATTCATAACCGTCGGGGTATTATTATGAAAAACTAAAAAAAGAAAAGATATTCTAATGATATTAACTTTAAATTTTGGTTCAAAAAAGAGAAATGTATCAAAATACCAACAGATGTTTCATTTAATTAAATTACCCACTAACCAAAGTAAATACACTCCTCAAAAGGCCAATTTCGATATTCAAGCTAATATTATATATATTTTTTGATATGCTCTTTAATGAAACAAAACCGTCCATTATCTTGCACTGGAGCACATACACAGCTCCAAGTCCAAAAATAGAAAGGGAAATGGATGTTGTTTGACCACAATTTGAAACCAAATAGTGAAAAGTCTTATCTTCAAAATTCATAGTATACAACCATAAACCCGTTGCTTTTACATTTGATTTCGAACTGCCATCGCACATAACAAAACAAAAAACATAAAAAGTAGAAACAATTTGGTAATTTTCTTGAAAAAATAATCTTGAAAGAAATAATTTTTTTAAGTCAAAAAATGAGGGAAATAAATTTCCATTGAGAAGAATCCCTTTTACAGAAAACTTCCCTATAGACTTGGCAGAAAAAAACCCAAAAGATCTCTTTATAAATTCTATAGCAAACAACTCACTCCTTTACAAAAATCCATGGCAAACAATCTAAAACATCTAAGGAGAACAACAAAAACGTTTTTGAATATTTTTTAGAGTTCTCTTATAAATTAGAGAAAAATAAAAAAAAATCATCAACTTGCTGAATTTTAGCATGTGGACAATTGAGATTATTTGTATGAAGACATCATTATTCGCATCCTACGTCCTAAAATGTATTGTAAATTTAATATTATTATTGTACGAATAGTCTGAATCTAATATATTTTTTCTAATCGGCAAAATGCTTAAAGATAAATAAATGTATAGGAAATAACATATATATTTGGCATTCAATATACATATTAAATAATAAATAATAGATGAAACTTAAAAGTTATGTATATTAGCATAGGTGTGTATACATATAACAATCTAAAGGTGTTCAACAAGCATAAAATAAATAAATCACAAAACACAAAATGCTCATTCTCAACAATGAAAATTAAGGTTAGATCAAGTAATAATTAGTAAAATATAAGGGCAAAATTGGAAAGTACTGGCAAAAATTATGCTTTTGTCGTTTTGTACAAAAGATTCCCTTTTCAAACTTTATGTTATATATGGGGCCTACTTAAGTGCTGAGTATAAAGTACAAATTCAAAAAAAATAAATTATATTAATTTAAAAGCTTATTGACCTGTAAACTCTAATAGAGAATAACGGACGAAAGAGGTCAATTTTCTCCTATGGCGTCGAAAATACATATCATTCATCGTGTTTTCCAACGATCGGAATATTTCATCTTCATCGTTATAATCTAAAATGTGGGTACACCAAATTTCATATGATTCTACAACTTTTTCACCGTTGATTTAGCAATGTAAAAAGTTTTATTGTCGGTAAACCGTTAATTTTGAACCCACTAATTCAACGGTGAAAAAGTTTTAGAATCATATGAAATTTGGTGTACCCATATCTTAGATGATAACGATGAAGATGATACATTCCGACATCGGAAAACAAGATGGAGGGTTTGTTTTTCCGACGCCATAGGAGGAAATTCCCTCCATTGGCATCTTTCCTCCATTATTCTCATTGTAATATATCATATTTATAAACTACATATGTAAAATATTTTAATGATTAACTTGCAAATATTTTGGCATTTTTCTATAGCTTTTCAAAATCACACTTGCCATATCATATGAAATCATGAAATTTTTAACAAAATCACACTTGCCATGTCATATGAAATCGTGAAATTTTTAACAATATCAATTTATTTTCGGTTTTTCAATATTTTAGGACATGAGAATCTTGAAATGTACAAAAATCCCAAATATTTTTGTTTTTATCAAATTTCCGACATTTTGCACGCTATAATTTTCTTTTTTTCGGTTTTACAATATTTTACCTGCACAAGAAAATCATGAAATTTTCAAAACTAAAATATTTTTTGTTTTCAACAATTTTTCAATATTTTTCATGATATAGAACACAAAAATCGTAAAATTTTCAAAAATCTCAAATACTTTTGTTTTCTTCCTTTTTTTCAATAAGCATACGAAAAGTCATCAAATTTTAAAAATATCAAAACATTTTCCTGTTTTCTCTGTGCAATTAAGAAGATTGGTCTAGTGATGCATATAAGAAATTAATTTGTTCTGGGTTCTCTTTTGCACTGCTAAAAAGGGCATTAAGGCATGTGCCTAAAGAGAGGTTTTGGGTTTTTTCTTAGAAACTAATGGGCATTTCAATTAGTTTGGTCCATTTAGTTTGGTCCACAAAGTGGAGGCCCATTACTATGGGCTTCAATTTAGGCTTCTCACTGGTATCAAAACAATTATTAGATGTACTCATCAAATCTCTCTTATTTATTGATTTCAAATTTTAGGACCTTAAGTTGGACATTATAGTCCAAGGAGTACAATCCCATTTAACTTCTGTTTTTTCTTTGCTGGTTATATGTACTATATCTTTTGGAGTCTCATCTTCTGGAGAAATTAATTCATGTGCCGAGTGTAATACATCCGGCCGGGCAGGAAAAAAGAGGGAGAGAATTTCGGACAGCCTTGGGCAGCATGTGGGGCCTACATTTTTATTTCTTCTCTTTTGCCCGGATGTATACGGCCGACACAGGTAATAATTTTCCCTTTTTCTGAGGTCTGACACTTGCATGATTCAAATCAATAAACTTTTATATTGAAAAGAAAAATGCTTAACTTGTCGGTGTTGAAATCTACCACAATCTATCCAATAGACAAAAACCATGGACCTACTTGTTTGGCACCAGTATCTAGATATCGTGGGTCGCATCATTGCCTCTTAGTTGGATTATGGTAGCATTTCGAGCCCGGTAGTTAAAGTATTACTCTATTGAAAAAATCAAAATTTAATGCATATACTATGCTTCTTTGTTATAATATATAAAATATAAGTTTTTATGCATGGGAATGCACACAAATATATAATAAATATTTTATAGTTACATTATGATTTTAAAATGAAGTTCTTGAGTTTAGAAGGGTCAATTAAAAAATTATGATGACGTTGATATATTGAAATGAGAGGATTTTTTCTCTTTTCATGAATTATTTTTTACTAAGAAAAGAGACATCAATTGATGGCATAATTTTCACATTTGGAATTTGCATTTATTCTGAGAGTAAATAAATATAGGTTTACTTAATTAGAGTTGGACCGGGATGCTATGAATAGGTTTTGAAAACAAATTGTATCAACACTTTTCCCATTATAGGCAAATTAGGGTTTGTGCAATCAATTTTGTCATTATGGAAATGTAACTAGCATGCATGAGCACGGAAAGCTATCCTAAAAATATTATATCAAATAAATGATTTGATTCGTAACTAAATTTATTGCACACAAATATTC
The DNA here is from genome assembly GCA_030015575.1 of Agapanthus africanus. Classification (NCBI taxonomy): domain Eukaryota; kingdom Viridiplantae; phylum Streptophyta; class Magnoliopsida; order Asparagales; family Amaryllidaceae; genus Agapanthus; species Agapanthus africanus. The sequence continues at coordinate 70,992,599 of CM057337.1, read as the reverse complement.
AAGCTTTGCCTAAATTTTCTCGAAACAATTATAAAAATTTCTTCATTTCCTCACAAAACAATTCATAAAAATGTTTTTTAATGACCTAGAAATTAAAAAAAATTGCAATTTATCGTCCTTCTTCAATATGACCTCTAAATAACTAAATACAATTTATCATCCGCTAAATAAATCCGATATGTACAAATAGGCAATTTATTGCCCTTCTTTATCTCAACTCATTATGGACTCTTTTCTCGTTACTTTCCATATTATGTAATTCAACTCACTGTTTTTAATATATATTTCAAAAGTATATATAACTTTTAATATATATTTCATAGCCGTATCAGTAGTCGATTTATAGAATACGGATTTTCATTTCTTATAGTTACCATATCCATATTTACATCGTCCAAGATAAGCCTGAATGGACCGGTTTGGGTCGGGTCTAGCATGTCCGATACTTATACCCATTTATTTTTTTATGGATCCAGACCCGTCTATTTACCCGACGGGTCTGTATGAATTGGACCAAAACCCAAACCCATTATTAATTGGGTCAGATCCGTTTATCCGAACCCATTTATCAACTTTAATTTTTATCAGTCATCACTATAACTCAAAAGTTTACGAATAATTTTCAAAAGTTAGCACATAATAAAAAACCAACTCAAACTATTAATAATTCTATTTCTAGAATCACCAACTACTGTAACTTAACAACTAAAATCCACGTCATATAAACAAAATTGAATGTATAATCCATACATCTGCTAACAAAACTTTAAAACTCTAAGAACATAACCCATATTTATAATGAAAAATTAAAATCCAGCTAGTAAGATTTATCTTGTTATTTCTTAAACTAATCAACTAAGAAATGACAGTAAATGCACCCCATTCCAAACTTGAGGTTTTTGTGGAGTTTTTCAATTCGTGTAACCTACAAGAGAAATATTATAAATATAAAAATCTATACCAAAAGTAAAAATAAAAGAATATTTATGAATTATTAGATATAGGAGAAAGATACTTCAAAAATATATATAAGATATATGCGCGGGTTCTAAACGGGTACGAACCAACAAAACCTAAAAACGACCCATTTATTAAGTAGTTAAATGGGTATGGATCGGGCCCGGATCTAGATCTAAAAGAACTTATGCCATACCTGGGTTTTATCAGCGGGTCCGGGTTTAAACCAGACCCATTGACAGGCCTAATCCAAGACCACATGATACGAATATGGTAACATCTGCATCCAATCCATAACTGATTGATGAAAATGTATACAAAGTAAAAGTTGAAGTGTTGATTGCAATTTTTCCAAAAATATAAAGAGCCTCGTCTAATTTTCCATGTATGTATGTATAAAAGGTAATAGTGGATATGTTGATTGCAACTTTCAAAAGATATCGAGAGACTCAACTAATTTTCTATCCACATGTATCCAAAGAGAAAATGATTTCCATAGATGTTATGATGCAATCTAGATTGAATAGTAATAACTCAAATGAAAATAAATATAGATAACTCACCTGAAAATATGTTTTGTATATCTGAATCACAACAAAAGTTACTAAAATTAAAATTTGATGATGACACAAATAAACAAATGCGTTGCATGTATCCGAATTAAATTTCTTTTAATTTCATTTTCTACGGAAATAACTCTTTTATTTTTGTATCGATAAACTTAGAAGGGGCCAAATATAAACTAACTAAAAATATAGGGACAGAGAATAAATTCCTTGAAAAAAGACCAAAAGAGCGATTAAGCGCAAACTTCCTTAAAATAGAAGGATTGGAGCTAATTTTCCATGCAAAAAGACAAAAAAAGCTTGAAGTGGGAATCTTTTCCATATAGATTTTATATAAGATATATAGATAGATAGATTGTTTGCCCAACTCATAATATGCATCTATTAATGAAAAAATTACTTTGTTTCCAAATCCTATTAATATCATCTTAGTTAAACTCTATTATGTATCATACAGGATTGGACAATCATCACATTTTTCTCTACGCAAACGAACAACTCTTTAACCATTAAGTTTGTGTATGTTAACGATAAGGGGAAATGTAACAACCCTAAATTCCATGTGCCGTCGTTTTTGTTTTAATTAATAAAAGAGACCGAATTTCTGTTCTGGTTTCGAGTTATAAGTTATTTTAATAATTTATGTGCAAGAAACAACTTGTAACTTATTGGTTAGGCCTCTACACCGCCGTCCTTTAGCCCATGTGTTTAAATCCTTGCATCTTACTTGTTTTATTTTAAATTCTTTTTAACGGTTTTGGAATCCTGAAAGTTGCACGGGCGATACACAGAGTTACGAAACGTCTCAGAAGAAAAGACATATGAAAACGGACCCAACACGTCGACACGAGATCATGACCCGAACCCCGATCCCATTGGCCAACTTGGAGCCGCCCGAGGGAATTTTTGGTCGGCCCAATCTCATCCATACGGGCCCTGCCTGTGTCCATGTGTCTTTTTGACTCACTGCAGTTCATTTTCATACTGTAAAACTTCCCCACTCACACGGAGAGCTGTCGGCCCCTTCATCCACCCTATTAACACATTTTAAATATATTTTTAATTCTTTTTTTTTTTTAAATTCTCATATCCCATTTTCTTCTTCTATAAATACTATGCTATCATAGTTCTTTCTCATCTTCAAAATATTCTGAAAATCCCCCCCCCCCCCCACCCTCCCCGTCCCCCTCGCCCCCAACCCAAATCATGTGAAGACCCTTTCCAAACTTTTCGAAATCGTAGCTCTGCGAAATCGTCTCTCAAGCCCAAGTCTTTGTGAAGCTCCCTTCTTTCTCTACGTTACTCCACAAGTCGTCGAAGGATGTCGGTAGCTCGCCATCCTATTCGCTTAGCGGTCTCGGTTCTTCAAATCGAGATTTCTTCTCTTCATCTCTCGTCAGATTCATACGAGCAGAATCCGTAAGTCCCTATTCTATTCTATCCCTCTTCTCATCCTTTTTTTTCTCTCTTTTCGCCCATCATGGTCGATTCTTCATTTCCTTACCATGTTGCTATGTAATCTGACACCTTATTATTATATTAATAATTTTGTCACAACACTTGTGAAACTATGCACACTAATTCAAACTCAATATATAATCAGGATCAATTTGTATGTAATATGTTGCATCTCTACTTATCATTTTGCTGTGCGCTAAACTCCTGGAAAACATGTCATAATAATCACCATAAAATTCTAGTGATATCTTAATCATGTTACATTATAAATGAATACATCGTTTCAAATAAATACCATATACTATTACTTTGCAAACATTATCTTGGTGATAGGTTAATTTTTAAACTCTGGTTGTAGATCATACACGGGATAACGACCTATCTTTACACACACTTTTATTTCATATCACGTTTATATGTTTTTTCCCCTAAAAGTATCAATTTTCATGAAAATATCTTCAAGTCTTGAAACATAGAATTTTAACCCTAAAACCTTTTCCCTTGGCAATTACGCCCCTACAACCCTTTTTATGGGAGTCCTGTTAAAGATGGTGCGGATTATCGCATATTTTGGATCTAGCGGGTGAGATCGGACCTCTTCACGGAAAGCTTTTGGAAAGGAAAAGTGGGATTTTAGAAAAAATAAAACTATTTCTACAAAAATTAATATAAAAGAAAAGAGAACAAGTTATATAATTTTGGATATTACAAATATTTATAATCTCTAATTAGTTAAAAGAAAACAAAGTTTTAAATTAGGTTTTCTATTAAAATACTTTAAGTTTTCAAAAATAGATTTACACTAAAATACCCTAAATACCCTAAACTTCTACGAGATAAGTTTTGTATCTAAAATACCACAAATCCCAAAGTATATTTTTATAAAACAACCTAGCCATTTTAATGTTATATTCTTTACCAAAACACTCTCGAGGTTTTAAAAAATAAGGTATCTTACATAAAACCCCACCGAGCTTTTAAAGGACTATTTTACAAAACTAATTTAAAATGCAAATTGATATATTTTCACAAAATATCTAGATCTATAAAACAACTATTCTTTAAAGTATTTAGATAACAGTTGGGTTTAAGTGGCATGTTATCTCTTGAGTCTCGGGGAGCCAGAGACAATTAGCGTTATCACTTGCCTACTCCCCAAAATATAATTTGTAAATTCACGGAAACCAAATAGCATAAAAACTTGACTTAAATCTGAACTTGATTTGAACCTGAACCTGAAGCTGAAGCTGAACTTGATTTGACCCGAACCATGAATGCATAATGACTTGACATGAATACTTGAAATTGACATGAACAATTGACATGACTTGTACTAAACCTTCATGCTTGATCCAACTTGACTCGAACCATGAATACAATTGACATGAGTTGCACTTGACATGGCTGCATGATTCTTAACATGAACTCAATCTTGAAAACTTGATATTATACATCATCTTTTGTATTTATGGATTAGATCAAGACCGGTAACTTTAATCATAAACTAATATATACGGGATGTTGGGGTAGTTTGAGTATGAATCCAACAGAATCTCATGTGTCTCATAACTACAAAACACGTATTCACGAATTTTGAGCCCGTGTTTCCAAGCCTATTGGATCCTACTCTTGGGTTTAAAATACTTCAATAACAATTGAAGTCTCGTTACTCATAGACCCGTGTTTCCTTACTCTGGAGCTATACCATTGAGTTTGAGAATATTCTTGAAATTGATTGATATTCATTCTTAAACTTACGTTAGTTAGATTATCTTGTAGAGACCTTTTAGGATACATTATTATTCATTACATATTCAGCACTTATATTTGTTACATGCTCACTATACCTACACTACACGGCCATACTATATTTGTTTGTCATGCTCATGTTACATTGCTATGCTTATATACATATTGCTAAACTCATGATATCTTGCTATGCACATATAGTTGCCAGGTTAAATTGACATCCTTACATAACCACATTAGAATTCATATTCTGTTTACATATTGTCTTTTACCACATGCACATTTCTATCTTTCTTGGGGACTTACCGAGCGCAAATTCGCTTACGGTATTCCATCCATTTTTTTTCTTGGAATGTTAATCAGGTGATCTAGAAACTGAGAAAGTGGAATCGACTATCGAGGATTACAACCAGTTTGCTTCTGAAGCAAATTCCCATTTTCTTTCCCGCCTTCTTTTTTAGTGTGCCACTTGTTTAGGCATCTTCATTTTATGTTTCTTGTTTCAGATATCATGTACCAGTTTAACTTTGTAAAGTTGAAATGTAAATATATAAAGTTGGATTTTCATTTATCATGTCATTTCTTGTCTTTTTATAGTGCTTATTTACGTTTAGCGTATTTGTTTCGAGAAAGGACCGTCTCGGAGTAAATACATCGTGGACTTCGGCACGTGTCTGCTACCCTCTTTTGGAAAACGGGACGTGACAAAAAATAACACATCCTTTTTGCTTTTTTTTTTTTTTTCAACAGCTCGTATTCTTCAGGAAATGAGGGATAGGTCTCTAGGCCCATGACATGTTTCTCCACATAATTGGTTGAAAATCAACCTTGTCGTTACAAGTGGGGTTTTTAAACCCATGACATCCCGACCTCCCTCCAAGTGGAAGAATGTTATTATCACCTGAGCAAAAGCTTTTTGGTAAAAATGCTGCTTCCAAGGTTTGAACACCCCCTTTTTACTAGAAATTAAACCAGTAGAGATGTGCAATAAAATGCTGAAAAAATATTCTTTTTTTTTTTTGCCAAAAAGACAACATATCATTCATTCACACCATAAAAGCAATTGTATTTAGCAAATCGTAAAGGGATACAAAAGTTAAAGTGAAGGTGCAAATGCATCCAACCTTACGTATTCAAAACACTATCACCCTATGAATGCAACATATATTGTCCTTTCTCATATAATAAATCATTGTATATGACACAAAATGTATCTTTCAAATTGAGCAGCATGATGTTGAAACCATATTTTTTCATCCCTCCAATTAGCAAACCTAACCAATGGGGCAGGCTGTCATTAACTTTAGACCATAAAATGACTTCTCAACTTTGTACTACCATAGAGTTATTATATATACACACAATATTTCAAATCAAAGCTACAAGTGAACAGAAAAATGAGGGCTAAATTCCTTTCTTTGCTTTTCTCTTGCTGCATTGTCAGTGCAGCATGCAAATTGCTAAGAAGACGAGGCCAATCGACTCCGGGAATTGATTAAGTCGCAACCACTGGTTAAATCGATTCGCGAGCAGTCACGGAACCTTTTGAGCTCGAAAAATGTGAAGCTCGATGTTTTTGTTGGTGATCAGGATGGAATGATGGAAGCAGATAAGATCGATGTGTTGCCGGGGCAGCCGGAAGTGAATTTCAATCAATAGGCGGCGTATGTGAGGGTCAATGCATCGAATGGGCGAGCACTGTTTTATTACTTTACTGAGTCTCCTCAAGATGCAGATACAAAGCCTCTTGTTTTGTGGCTGAATGGAGGTAATATGATTTAATATACATCTAAATTATACCAAAATACCATGCACATTCAAATTTTATATTCATTTACTGATAAAATTGAAATGCAGGAACTGGATGCTCTTCTCTTGGAGGTGGAGCCATGGTTGAACTAGGACCCTTCAGAGTTAACAGTGATGGGAAAACTTTATACACAAATGAATATTCATGGAATAATGGTCAGAATTAAAATCTCCACTCTAATAACTTAAAAATATTATATTAAGCTACACACTTTTTCCAGTAACCAACATATTCCTTATATAATCGCAGTCGCGAATGTGATTTTATTAGAATCAGCAGCAGGAGTCGGATTTTCGTATTCAAACACTTCGTCTGACTACATATTGAGCAGTGACAAAAGAACCACAGATGATTCCTATGCTTTTCTCGTAAACTGGCTCGAAAGGTGCCCTCGGTGCAAAACCCGTGACTTTTACATCACTGGAGAGAGTTATGCTGGGCATTATATACCAGAGCTTGCCAGTGCCATTCTAACAAATAACAAGAACTCAAACAATACTGTGATCAACCTCAAGCGGTAAGAATAATTCTCAATGAGAATCACTATTTATATTCATTTTGATTATTTAATTGATGCACAACTATTTGTTACAGATTGGGAATGCCCATATCGATGGAAATATAAATATGAAGGGACAACATGATTACTATTGTACTCATGCATTGGATCTCTAATGAAGCCTTTAACGTAATTCAATCGAAATGCACATTTGATACCCCGAATTATAGCCCAGATTGCTCGAATGCTCTGCGGTCGGCTTCTTCAGAGATTGGACATATCGATCATTACGATATCTATGCTCCCTTTTGCCAGGGTCCTTCGAATTCAACTGCATCTGTGAGATTTAACGAAGAAATTGCTTCTGAAATATGATTTCTTTAACTATTTGTAATTTAACACAAATATATTATGATTTTATCAGGTGAATGAATATGATCCATGTTGGGGGAGTTATGCAAACACATATCTGAATCTTCCAGAGGTTCAGAAAGCTCTTCACACCAATGTTACAGGGTTGCCATATCCATGGAGTGCTTGCAGGTGATTGTTGCTTACATAATTTTCACTCTAACATATATTTTTACGGATGAAATTGGTTTGATTCTTTATTTATATATATTAACTGGAAAGATGCACCTAAAACTCTTTTGCCAATGATCCAAGATCTCATTGCAGGCGGCCTTCGTGTTTGGTTGTACAGGTTAAGCTCATAAAATCAAAATCTTTAATACAAACGTCGAATATACTTCTATATTATCTTTTCAGAAAAGGATGCTTATATAAGAACTCACTGCGACGGTCGGGACCAAGATTCGGTATGTCCTGTAACATCGACAAGAGACTGCATAAACAAGCTTGTGCTTCCTGTTGAATCATTGTGGCGTGCGTGGTACATCAACAACGAGGTAATAATAAACACCTAAAAGTAAACAATAATTCGATTAGGTCATAATTTCAATTAATATGTCTATTAATGAGTATAATGTTGCTGTAGGTTGGGGGATACGTTGTTGGCTACAAAGGATTGACATTTGCAACAGTGAGAGGAGCAGGACGCCTGATGCCGAGTTTTCAGCCTGAAAGAGCATTGACAACGATCACTTCTTTTCTTCAGGGCCAGCTCCCACCTTCTGAATAAATTCATCTTTTTCTTCCGTGATTTGCTGCTCTATTTGGTGTATAATCCTTAGCTCTTACTTATGTTAATGATGGATTATTACCATTTAACGAGTGGCGAAATTTTATGTATTTACTTATGTTTTGCAATAACATGGGGGTAATCATAGATAAAAGCTGACTCAAGCTCAGACTATGATTTAGATTTAATGCAAATGATGTGCATTTTGAACAGAATTCTCTGTATAGAAAATAAAGAGAACAGAGAATCAAAACAGAAGCAAGAGTCTAAGGACTTCATATATAAAATATTTCCAGTCCAGATTTTTCTTACTAGTGTGATTGCAATGGACAAATAAAGATAATGTTATGCATGCTATCAAAGGGAATCGATTCGTCCGACAAAAGGATGAATGCTACATTCTATACTTAATTTTGGATGGAATTTTTCATAGTATAATATTGACAAACAACATGCTTCTAACATATATAATGTGCCAGTACTTAACGATCATTATAAAAAAAATACAAGAAAGTATTTAGTTTTCTTGAAAAGGAGGATGGAGTCCATTATTTACTTCTTTTTTTTGGGTTCTTATTTCTTTCTTTTTCATGATCAGACTCATGTTGTACCGACGTACCAAAATTTTTTTGCAGCCAATGGTAGCTAATGGACGTTTCCACTGCTCTGATTTTCTAAATTAGGAGAGTCTAATTTGAATGCTACCCAGCATCTAAAATAATCCTTTCCTTTCGCGTGTTCCGTCAATATTCGACATTTTTCGCTTGTTTTCTTTCAAATCATATAGTGATGAATGAGAGGTCTAAAAAACAACTACATAATCAAATACTGGATCTATTTACAAAGGGTAATACAAGTTGAAGGAAATAATATCTTAGTCAGCCATGCATGTCCCTTTACATCTCAATGTCAGCTAATGCATCCAAAACCTCATAAACTCCAAACTTAGGAACAGAATAGTGAATAATATTTTGTATCTTTGCATTGTCAAAACCTGACCAAGCCAGCAATTTGTCAATAGTCAAAGCAAATGTGGAGCCCACCTTCAACTTTGTACTCTACCATAAAAATGTATCATGTAGTGTTATATACATGCACCATATCATTTCTATCTAAAAACTCCCAAGTTACTAGCAAAAGCAAAATGAAGACTAAATTCTTTTCTCTACTCTTATCTTGCTGCATTGTTGCGCGAATTCACCATGCAAATTGCTACAACAATGAGGCTAAACGTCTTCATGAACTGATTAACTCGCAAACGATGGTTAAATCGATTCACGGGCAATCATGGAACCGTTTGAGTTTGAATAATGCAAAATCAAATATTTACATCGGCGATCGGGCAGGAAAGATAGAAGCGGATAAGATTGATATGTTGCCGGGGCAACCACGTGTGAATTTCGATCAATATGCAGGATATGCGACGATGTAAATGGAAGAGCGTTGTTGACGAAATCTGGATCGTGCCAAGATGTTACCTTCCGTTGATCTGCTGATAGCGGCGATGGGTGGCTGAGATTAGATTTGGAGGCTGTTGCACCTGAAGCGTGTGGATCTCAATGAGTTTGAGGTTGTGGTTGTCGAGCTACCTGCAAAGAAGTCCCGGGATGGTTGTACCACCGAGGACCCTCCGACGGTCAAGTTAGACTAGAGATCCGAGCAGAGTAACGACTTAGTAGAGTAAAAATGGCTTACTTGAACCGTCTGAAGAAGGGGTTTATATAGCGGTGGCAGCAGGCGAAGCAGGCGCGAGAATCACGCCGGCTGTAACGCTCCCGACGTCACACCCGCGTGATGAGCGGGACCTCCCATTAATGGCGAGACACGCTCGTTAATGGGGGATCGTGGTGGCGTTGAACGTGGGATGTGGCCGGCGGAGATCTCGCGCATGGTGAGATTCGCGGGATGGCGGTTACACCTGCGAGCGGTGCTGTCGGTCGGTCGATGAGACCGAGGAAGATGACCTCGGCAGGAGAGCTCGCGGAGGAGCGGAAGATCCGAGGTATCTTGGTTCTGCTCAAGCCCGGAGGCGAGCTGAGAGGGACGAGGAGGCTCGGGCCTGTGATAGCTCGGAGACGAGCTGTGAGGCCGAGGAGGCCAATTATGCTGGGGGCTCGGAGGTGAGCCAGCGTTTTCTTGTAAGACGGGCACATGAGTGGTCTGGTCGGCCACTATAGGTCCTTTCTTATGAGCCCTGGGATACGTCATCTGCCACGTTTCCTGATCTGGGAGATCACCGACATTGAGCATCATCATTAGCCCTCCACTCTCGTCCCGACCAGCTGACGGGTCGGGTCGAGAGTGGTTTGCCGGATCACCCGAGGTGAGCTCCTTTCCGAAGATATCGTCGGACGTGTCTCTGGGCAATTGGTTTTCTTTTCTGGATGAGGCCAGCGAATCAGGGCGAGATCCTTTGCATTAAAGAGGGTGTGCCGGATCGTGTACGCTTTTTGCTGAAACAACAAACCACGTGTCGGGTGCCGGCTGGCTGATGGGACGTGCCGCAGGCTTCTGGCGTCCGATGGGACGCCGCCAATGCGCTTGCGATAGGTGGGGTGATCGTGGCCGTCGAGAGCACTGAATCGTTTTGGCAGGAGTCGACCGTCGCCGCTGGATGAGGACACCGGTAGTATAAATAAGGAGGAGGCCTGATTCAGGATCTCTCTCTTCACATTTTTCTTGTTCCGAGTCTTATTTGCTCGGCACTCTCGTTTTAGGTCGGATCTTGCGTTTTCTCTTCTCGAGGACTTCTTCCCATCAGGTTAGATGCCTTGCTTCTTCCTTCTGCTTCTTCTCCTTCTGAGTCGAGCCTCTTCCCCTTTTTGGCAGGACAGATGGTTCGATCCCAGACTCTTGGTGCCTTCGGTGCTCGGTCCGGCGGTGCGGCCTTTCCTCCGGCTAACTCAAGCCCTGCGCCGGATGTGCCTCCGACGGCGGGGCCACCTGTCCCGTCACGAGCTCCTGCCGATTGTTCCGGCGGCGGCCAAAGGCGTACACGGGTTCCCAAATCTCAGACGAGGGATGCAGGAGAGGGCGAAGACGGGGTTCCTCTTAAGCGGAAGAGGACGGTCTCTCGTGCGCCGCCGACGGAGGTCCCGAAGGGGACTCCCATGCAGGAGGGGGACGTCCAGTTCGTGGTCCCGTCGGGGCTTTCCATTGCCGCTAGCCTTCTTGCTGGTATGGAGGAGTCGGCCGGGGGCCAGATGCCGCGGGGGATCTTGAGGGCCCAAATGGCAGCTATCGCACAGGAGGCGGTTCAGGTATGTGCTCCCTCATGTGTTACCTTGAGCGACCTTTTCTTAGTTCGGGTGTCCTTAAGTTTCTCTGCCATTTTTCGCCAGGTCCTTCAGCACTGCGCCCTTGTTACTCGTATGGAAGCCGAAGGGGCTATTCGGGCTGCGAGGTCAGCAGAAGAGTCTTCTTCGGAGGTCGAGGGTCTGCGACTTGAGCTGCGTCTGGAGAGGGAGAGGTCGATTGTCCTCAGAGCCCGGTCAGAAGCAGTGGATCTCACCATTTCAAAGTGCCGGGAGTCCTATCGCCGCCTAAGTGAGTCCCACCAAGCCGTCGAGGCGAAGTTGATGGAACTGGCCGACCGCCTTGCCGCCATGAAAAGGGCGAGGGATGCCAGCAGGCGGGATGCCGAGGCGGCGCTTCAGGCGGCGGAGGTTGCCGAGATCCGGGTTAGGAAGGCGGTGACGGATTACAAGGAGCCGGACCAGTTTTACGTTGTCCTCGGCGAGGCCTCCGCTATTGCATGGAACAAAGCTCTTGATGCCGTCAAGGAGCAGCTTCCGAAGTTCGCCGACGGTGAGCTCCGTGCTCGGGTCCCACTCTCGGTGGTCACGCCTCCGGCCGGTAGCGATGAGGGGAGTGAGGTCTAGACGGGGCTTGCTGCCCGACCTTTTTGGTTTTTCCTCCTCTTTTGTAACCCTCCAGGCAATTTGATAAGGCTGGGGAGCCCACAATACCCTTGTAAAGACTTTTGGCTTTGTGAATAAACACTATTTGTTTTCGCAGTAGTGTTTGTGCTTGTACTTCCTTTTGTTGGTAGACAATTGTATTCGCACAGTACTGCTTTTATGTTCGGCATGTTCCTCGTCTAGCGATTACCCGTTGACTTGAATCTGATCATTTGCCGAGTGTGCGAGGACCGGCGGAAAGACGGTATCTTCATGGCCCCGAAATCAAAGTGGAGATCGCTAAGACGTTGATAGACCGGATGTCTTTTGTTGAGTTCATGTTCCTTAGTTGTTGGAGGGGCCGTGAGTGACCTACTAAGGATGGCGCCGAGCAGGGTAGCTGCTCGGTGACTCATGGCGAGGGCATTGATCCCTGGTTTGTTAGGATAGAGAGCTACCGGCCAGGGATAACCGAGCAAGGGCGGATCCGGTTGCCTCTTGCGAGGGCTTTGATCCTTAGCGCGGTAGGGGCCGTAAATGGCCTACTAAGGATGGCCGAGCAGGTTAGCTGCGGCTGAGCAGGGTAGCTGCTCGGTGCCTCTTGGCGAGAGCTTTGATCCTTAGTTTGTTGGGGTAGGGAGCTACCAGCCAGGGATAACCGAGCAAGGGCGGGCCCGGTTGTCTCTTACGATGGTTTTGATCCTTAAGGACGGGCCGGGCAGGGTTGCTGTCCGGTGCCTCTTGGCGATGGCTTTGATCATTGGTTTGGTAAGGAGCTACCAGCCAGGGATAACCAAACAAGGGCGGGTCCGGTTGCCTCTGTGAGGACTTTGATTCCTGGTTTGTTGGGGTAGAGAGCTACCATCCAGAGATAACCGAGCAAGGACGGGCCCGGTTGCCTCTTTTCGAGGGCTTTTTATCCTTAGCGCGGGAGGGGCCGTAAGTGGCCTACTAAGGATGGCCGAGCAGGGTTACTGCCCGGTGCCACTTGGCGAGGGCTTTTTGTCCTTAAGGATGGCCGAACAAGGTTGCTGTCCGGTGCCTCTTGGCAAAGGCTTTGATCCCTGGCGTTGTGGGGTAGGGGAGCCACCAGCCAGGATAGCCGAGCAGGGTAGTTGCTGGGCTGTCTCTTGGTGAGGGCTTAGATCCCTGACGTTGTGGGGTAGAGAAGCTGCCTCTTGCGAGGGCTTAGATCCCTGGCGTTGTGGGGTAGGGAAGCTACCAGCCAGGGATAGCCGAGCAGGGTAGCTGCTGGGCTGCCTCTTGGTGAGGGCTTCGATCCCTGGCGTTGTGGGGTAGGGAAGCTACCAGCCAGGGATAGCCGAGCAGGGTAGCTGCTAAGCTGCCTTTTGCGAGGGCTTCGATCCTTGGCGCTGTGGGGTAGGGAAGCTACCAGCCAGGGATAGCCGAGCAGTGAGGCTGCTGGGCTGCTTCTTGCGAGGGCTTAGATCCCTGGCGTTGTGGGGCAGGAGAGCTACCAGCCAAGGATAGCCGAGCAGGATGGCTGCTGGGCTGCCTCTTGGTGAGGGCTTAGATCCCTAGCGTTGTGGGGTAGGGAAGCTACCAGCCAGGGATAGCCGAACAGGGTAGCTGCTGGGCTGCCTCTTGCGAGGGCTTCGATCTTGGCGCTGTAGGGTAGGGAAGCTACCAGCCAGGGATAGCCGAGCAGTGAGGCTGCTGGGCTGCCTCTTGCGAGGGCTTAGATCCCTGGCGTTGTGGGGTAGGGAAGCTACCAGCCAGGGATAGCCGAGCAGGGTAGCTGCTGGGCTGCCTCTTGGTGAGGGCTTCGATCCCTGGTGTTGTGGGGTAGGGGAGCTACCAGTCAGGGATAGCCGAGCAGGGTAGCTGCTGGGCTGTCTCTTGCGAGGGCTTCGATCCTTAGCGTTGGAGGGACCGTGGAGGGCCTGCCAAGGCTGAACCAAGCAGTGAAGCTGCTCGGTCGCCTCATAGTGAGGGCTTGGATCCCTGGCGTCATGGGGTAGGCGAGCTACCGACCAGGGATAGCCGAGCAGGGTAGTTGCTGGGCTGCCTCTTTGTGAGGGCTTTGGGAAGATGGACAGCCGCGAGTGACACGTGCCACGAACGTATAGAGAACGTGAAGCGTTTTGGAATGCATGCCAGTTTCGTCACGTGGCTGCGTGGCATATGCTCTAGCGTTCCCTCTTATTGTTTAAACAGAAAGAACTTTTTAGAAAAATTTACATTGCCTTTGAGAAAGGAGAGGTACACACTCGTAGGTATCCACTTCATTGGTACAACTTAAGCTTCTCAGCGTTGTAAGGCCGTGGAAACTTGCGTCCGTCCGCGTTCTGTAAGCGGTAGGCTCCGCCGGGAAGTACTTTGGAGACGAGGAAAGGACCGTCCCATTTCGGGGAGAACTTATGCAGCCTGTCTTGATCGACGAACTCGTTTCGCCGTAGGACCAAGTCTCCAGTCTTGAAGGAACGACGCTTGACCCGCGCGTTGTAGTACCGGGCAATTTGCTGCTGATAGACGGCATCCCTGATTTGGGCCCGGTCCCGTTTCTTCAGCAAGATATCCAGGTTGGTCCGCAGTGCCATGGTGTTTGCTTCGTCGTCGAAGCGTTCGACCCGGTGACTGGGTAGCCCGATCTCCACAGGGACCATCGCCTCGGTTCCATACCAGAGGCTGAAAGGGGTTTCCCCGGTGGGGTCTTCTTTGACGTGCGCAGGGCCCATAAGATCCGGGGCAATTCCTCGACCCAACTGCCTTGGCGCCCCTCCAAGCGGGTCCGGAGACCCAGGAGAACATCCCGGTTGGCGACTTCGGCCAGCCCGTTGCATTGGGGGGTGCGACCGCGGCGAACTTCATGAAGATATGATATTCGTTGCAGAAATCTTTCACCTTCTCGTTCTCGAAGTTCGTCCCATGGTCGGTGATGATACACCTCGGGATGCCGAACCAGAGTATCAGGTTGTTCTGCAGGAACTTGATGGTTGTGGCAACGTCCGGTTTTCTGATGGGGACGGCTTCGATCCACTTTGTGAAGTAATCCACCGAGATGAGAACATATTTGTGCCCGCCCGTGCCGGTAGAGAACTGGCCGATCATGTCCAATCCCCACTGGACGAACGACCATGGGGAGGTCAGCACGGTCAGCTCGGTGGCCGGGAGGCGAGGTATGCTTCCATGGAGTTGGCAGCTTTTGCATCTCCTGACGAGCTTCTGGGCGTCCTCGTGAATAGTTGGCCAGTAGTACCCTGGAGCAATGCCTTCTGGATTAAGGTTCGGGCCCCTTGGTGTGCGCTGCCGACCCCTTCATAGATTTCACGGAGGACGTAGTCGGCTTCGTGGGGGTCGACGCACCGAAGCAGGGGCTGAGTGAAGGATTTCTTGTAAAGGTTCTCATTGCTCCAGACGAAGTGACGGGCTTTGGCCCGGAGACGGCGAGCTGCTCCCCGATATTCTGAGAGCGTACCGTTCCTTAAGAATTCCACGAGGGGCTTCCTCCAGTCCTGGACATCTTCTTGCGCTGTATACACATGAAGTATTGTCGCACCGTCTTCCACGCTGGGCCGTGGAAAGGTTTCGAAGAGGATAGACCGCTTGTTGTTGGCCGAGTAGGATGAGGCCAGCTTGCTCAGGGCATCGGTTTGGGCATTGAGCTGCCTGGGTAGCTGTTCTATCTGGACTTCGTCGAAATTCTTTCGAAATTTTCTTACCCCGGCCAGATATTTTACCATTAGGGGTTCCCGAGCCTCGAAGCGGCCGGTCACTTGGTCAACGATCAGGGCTGAGTCACTGCGGATTCGAATTGTCCTCAGCCCCAGCCCAGAGGCCATGCGAAGTCCGGCCAGCAGGGCCTCGTACTCTGCCGCATTTTTTGAAGCCTTGAATCCGAGTTTTAAGGAATATTCCATTTCTGCTTCGTTCGGAACCTTTCTCGGTTGAGGACCCGTCGACGTAGATGACCCACTCAGGGACCGAGTCGGGTCTCCCCATGATCGGGTGTTGATCCGCGAGGGTCGGCGCGAGCTCTGGTTCTTTGCTGGGGATGGTGCACTCGACAATAAAGTCGACCAGGACTTGTGCTTTGATGGCCTGCCTCGGGCGGTATTTTATATCAAACTGGGACAGCTCCCACCTCCGCTTTTCTAAACGGCTCGAGAATTCGGGTGAGGCGAGGATAGCCCCCAGCGGGTGCTCGGAGAGGACGAGGATAGTGTGTGCCTGGAAGTAGTGTCGTAGCTTTCTTGAGGCCACTATGAGGGCCATGCCGATCTTCTCTATGGCCGGATACCTCATTTCTGCGTCTTTGAAGACGTGGCTCACGTAGTATACCGGCTTCTGCACTCCGTCGACCTCCCGGACGAGCACTAAGCCTGCCGCTTGGTCGGATACCACAAGATACAGCGATAGCTCGCCTCCTTCAACAAATCGGATGAGCAGCGGCAGCGTCGCAATGTGCCTCTTTAACCGGTCGAAGGCGGTCTGACACTTCTCTGACCACTCAAGCCTCAGGATTTTTCTTAGAGCTTTGAAGAATGGGAGGCATTTTTGCTCAGACCTCGACATGAAATGGCTCAGAGCGGCCACCCGCCCGGTTAGTCGCATGATCTCGATGTTGGTCTTGGGCACGGTCATGTTGAGGATGGCGTCGATTTTTTCCGGGTTGGCCTCGATTCCAAGGTGGGTGACCATGAAACCGAGAAACTTTCTTCCGGTGACCCCAAATGCGCACTTGGCGGGGTTCAGCTTCATCTTGAACTTGCGAAGTACCTCAAAGGCCTCGCCCAGGTCCTTGGTGTGGTCGGTTGACGAGACTGATTTGACGAGCATGTCGTCGACGTAAACCTCCATGTTCCTGCCGATCTGTGGCTTGAACATGCGGTTGACCAACCGTTGGTATGTAGCCCCGGCGTTCTTGAGGCCGAAGGGCATCATCTTGTAGCAGTATACCCCCGGTCCATTGTGAATGCGGTAATATCTTCATCTGCCGAATTCATACGGATCTGATTGTAGCCGGAGAAGGCATCCATGAAGCTCAATAGCTCGTGTCCTGCCGAGCTGTCGACGGGCTGATCTATCCGAGGTAGGGGATAGTTGTCTTTGGGGCAGGACTTGTTGAGGTCGGTGAAGTCGACGCACATGCGCCACTTCCCGCTTGATTTCTTGACCAGGACTACGTTTGCCAGCCACTCCGAATAGGGCACGTTCCGAATGAAGTTGGCGGCGGGGATCCGATCCACCTCGTCCTCGATAGCCTTCTGTTTGACCGGGGCGAAGCTTCGCTTTTTCTGTCTGACGGGTCGGGCCGTAGGATCAACCCCGAGCTTGTGAGATATAATTTTAGGGTTGATCTCAGGCATGTCAGCAGGTGCCCAGGCAAACACGTCGGAGTTGTTTCTGAGGAAATGGACCAAGTCATCTCGCTGAGTTCCTGTCAGAAGCGACCCGATTTGAACGAGTTTTTCATCGTCCCCTTCTACGAGGGGGCTCTGTTAGAGGCTTCACCGGGGTCCCTCGGACCTCTGTTTGCTCGTCTCAGAGTGTCTAGAGAACCCCTGATGTCACCCTCACCTTCGACATCGTCGACCAGTCTCTCCGATGAAGATGTTGCGGTGAAGCAAACCTTTGCAATTCGCTGGTCTCCATAGACCCGACCTATCCCGTCCTGGTCGAGAGGGAACTTCATCGCCAAGTGATAGGTCGATATCTAGGCCCGGAGGGAGTTCAGCGTGGGGCGGCCGAGGAGGATGTTGTAGGCTGATGGGATTCTGGCTACGATGAGTTCCACCGGCAGTGTTCGCGTACGGTTGGCCTCCCCGATGTTGAACTGTAGGGTGATTACCCCTTCCGCTGGGATGGAGTGGTTGGGGAATCCTGAGAGGACGTGGGAGGTCGGCCTCAGGTCTGCCGAGGTAAGCCCCATGCGCAGGAAGCAGTCGTGGAAGAGAATGTCGACCGAGCTTCCCGAGTCGACCAGGATCCTATGCACCTCGTATTGATGGACTCGAGCGTAATCACCAGAGGGTCGTTGTGGGGCAAGGATATGCCGTGAAAGTCCCCATCGTCAAAAGTGATCGGCTCGGTCTCCCTTGACCTCTTCGTCGGTCGGCTGTTGGCCTTTGCGGCTGGCGCGGGGTGCTGAGTCTCATATGTACCCGACGTACCCCCGACCGTCATAACCACGATTTTCGACGAGCCTTGGTTCCCTTTGTTGAGGTTCCTTACGTCCCGGTGGGTTTTTGAGCTGCCGTGAAGAGTCTCGCGTGCGCGACCCCGTCGAGAGAGGGGGTGCCGGTCATGCCTGTAAACAGGCGAGCTGACCGCCACCGCCTTGGGAGGGACAGGGGTGCGATGAGACTCGGGACGAAACTCTCTAGCGTAAGACCTTGGAGCCAAACTTAGCGGTGCCCACCGGGTTTCCGAGTGTGTCGGCTTGAGAAAACCGCGGTTACCACAAGTGATGAGGCGGCGGTCGGCACTGCCGACGCGGACGGAGTCTTCTCTTCCCCTGTAGGGGTCCTGGCCCTGAGGCGGGGGAGCGGCGACTTGGTGATCTTGCCCCACCGTTTGGACGCGGATCAGCGCCTCCACAACAGACTCGAGTCGGTCTATCCGGCCGGCGAGGGCGTTGATGGCATTTGGCGGAGGAGGTTCGTCCGCGCCTCCGTTGAGGGGGAGGCGGCGGCTGGTGCTTGGATCGTCGTGATGATCGCTCGCCATTGGACTGAGATCAGAAATTGAACTTTTGTTTTTGTGGAATCAAGGAGTTCCCACAGACGGCGCCAGCTGACACGACCTGGATCGTGCCAAGATGTTACCTTCCGTTGATCTGCTGATGGCGGCGATGGATAGCTGAGATTGGATCTGAAGGCTGTCGCTCCTGAAGCGTGTGGATCTCAATGGGTTTGAGGTTATGGTTGCCGAGCTACCTGCAAGGAAGTCCTGGAATGGTTGAACAATCGAGGACCCTCCGACAGTCAAGTTAGACTAGAGATCCGAGTATAGTAACGGCTTAGTGGAGTAAAAATGGCTTACTTGAACCGTCTAAAGAAGGGGTTTATATAGCGGTGGCAGCAGGCAAGGCAGGCGCGAGAATCACACCGGCTGTTACGCTCCCGACGTCACACCCGCGTGATGAACGGGACCTCCCATTAACGGCGAGACATGCTCATTAATGGGGGATCGTGGTGGTGTGGAATGTGGGATGTGGCCGGCGGAGATCTCGCGCATGGCGAGATTCGCGGGATGGCGGTTACGCCTGCGAGCGGTGCTGTTGGTCAGTCGACGAGACCGAGGAAGATGACATCGGCGGGAGAGCTCGCGGAGGAGCGGGAGAGCCGAGGTATCTTTGTTCTGCTCGAGCCCAGAGGCGAGCTGAGAGGGCCGAGGAGGCTTGGGCCTGTGATAGCTCGGAGACGAGCTGTGAGGCCGAGGCGGCCAATTGTGCTGGGGGCTCGGAGGTGAGCCAGCGTTTGCTTGTAGGACGAGCTCAGGAGTGGTTTGGTCGGCCACTGTAGGTCCTTTCTTGTGAGCCCTGGGACACGTCATCTGCCACGTGTCCTGATCTGGGAGATCACCGATATCGAGCATCATCAGTTGTTTTATTACTTTGTTGAGAGTCCTCAGGATGCTGATACAAAAACTCTTGTTCTGTGGCTCAATGGAGGTAATACGGTTTCGTATAAGGCTAAATTATACTAATATATCTTGACCATTAAGCGCTTTTCAGATAAATACCAGACTTTATAAATTACTCTTAAAAACCGTAAATGTCGGAATTTTCACCAACAATCATTTTACTTTTTCTACTAATTTCTTATTAAAAATGAGTGAATTATACCAAGGTTGGGAACAAATCTAGGTATGAAATTTGCAGTATAATTAAAATAGCTGTAACGTTGTCATGAATTATTAGAATGAAAACTAGTAGATTTATAGTACTTTAGTGCAATTTATGAAATTCTAGGTATTTATCGAAAAAATAAAGTTCATGGTTTTTAAGTGAAATTAAGGCTACTGAGCCTTGATATAATTCTGAATTTTGAAATTCTAGTTTAGCTTACATTCAATTACTGATGAAAAATGCAGGGCCTGGATGCTCTTCTCTTGGATATGGAGCCATGGTGGAATTGGGTCCATTCAGAGTTAACAGTGATGGAAAAACCCTGTACACAAATGAATACTCATGGAATAATGGTCAGAAATAATACTTAAAATATTATTTAAAATCTACATTCCTTTTCCGGTATTTAACACATTCTTTTCGCAATGGCAGTGGTGAATGTGATCTTCTTAGAATCGCCGGCAGGGGTCGGCTTCTCATATTCAAACACTTCGTCTGACTACAAATTGAGCAGCAACAAAAGAACCACAGATGATTCCTACGCTTTTCTCGTAAACTGGCTCGAAAGGTTCCCTCGGTACAAAACCCACAACTTTTACATCACTGGAGAGAGTTATGCTGGGCATCATATACCAGAGCTTGCCGCTCCAATTCTAACAAATAACAAGAACTCAAACAATACTGTCATCAACCTCAAGGGTGTCGCTGTAAGTAAACATTTTTCAGTCAGAATTATATTTATATGATCATTAGTTAATGGGTAAATAATTGTACAGATCGGAAATGGATATATCGATGGAGATATAAATCTGAAGGTGACGTATGATTACTACTGGACTCATGCTTTAATCTCAAATGAAGCTTACAGCACAGTACAATCGAAATGCACATTTTCTACTAGAAATTATAGCTCAGATTGTTTGGAAGCTCTTCAACCAGCTTTCACAGAGATTGGGAATATCGATGCTTCCGATATTTACGCTCCACTTTGTCAAGGGCTCTCTAATTCAACTGCATCGGTGAGATTAGGGGGAAAAATTGTCTCTAAAAATTATCTTTTACTAACTGTAATGATAAAAATATTATTACGATTTTATTAGGTGAAGGAATATGATCCTTGTTGGGGGAATTATGCAAACACATATTTGAATCTTCCAGAGGTTCAGAAAGCTCTTCATGCAAATGTTACAGGGTTGCCATATCCATGGAATCAATGCAGGTGATTGTTGCTTATATAATTTTCTTTCTAATGGATTCTTTACTGATAATTTTTGTACAAAAATTCTTGGTGATTAAATTCTTCGTTCCAATATAGTTCCTTTGTAGGAGGCCATAAATGGAAAGATGCTCCTGCAACTCTATTACCAACGATCCAAGATCTCATAGCGAGCGGTCTTCGTATTTGGTTATACAGGTTAAGCTCATAATTTGAAGTTTTCTAATAGGAACATCTATATTTGTATTGTCTTTCTTCCCAAAAAGAAACGGTCATGTAAAAATTGACTATTGCAGTGGCGACCAAGATTCGGTGTGTCCTGTAACAGTGACTCAAGACTACATAAATTTGCTGAAGCTTCCTATTGAATCATTGTGGCGTCCATGGTATATCAACAACGAGGTAAAACTAATCGAAAAACAATATATAATTCCATCAGTTAGTAACTAATATATTTCTTGATTATTATAATGTCATAGGTTGGTGGATATGTTGTTGGCTACAAAGGATTGACATTTGCAACAGTGAGAGGAGCAGGTCACCTGGTGCCAACTACTCAGCCTGAAAGAGCATTAACAATGATCACTTCTTTTCTTCAAGGCCAGCTCCCACCTTCTGAATAAATTCAGCTCTCTTCTGCAATTTGCTGTTTTTTGGTTTCTAAAACTTTGCTCTTCCTAGTGCATTTACTATATATATCATTGTAAATGACGGGCAATGATCATTAATAAGAGACGAGTTTTTACCTATTTACTTTAGTTTCGCTTTCTTTGCCAAAATGGATGGTTTGGTTCTGCAGTTGCAAATGCACTTAATTTATACATTCACCTACAAGAAGAAAGGAACAGAGCAATGATCAGACCAAAGATCAATAACTTGATACTGCACTAATTATTCAGACTTTGAACCTTAGCCTTAAGTCATCAAGCTTCATTGCTCAATATTTCTAGACTACTGACAACAGTGTGCAGACAGCAGAAATAAACCAGTGAAAGGAAAGAGAAACTATGGTTTAGATTTCAGAAAATGATGAGCATTTTGAACAGAATTCTGTTTACTGTGTACCCCGAAAAAAGGGAAAAAGAACAGAGTCGAGAGTCTAAGGACTACAAATTTTTTTAAAATTCAGTCCCGATTTTTCCAGGGGTGGGTTGTTGGGGTGGGATCCTAAGTCGAACGTTGTTTTCAGGGAGCTGGCCTAGAAGCTTAACACTGCACTTGTAGCATTGTATTGTACAAGTGTGATTATAATAGATAAATAAAAATAATATCATTTGTGATATCAATGCAAATTGATTCGTCAGAATAAAGGATGAACAAGGATGCCTGCTACACTCAAAACTTAATTTTGGATAGAATTTTTTGTACTATAATATTGGCAAACAGCATGCTTCTAAGATATAATATGGCAGTACTTTATGATAGGTTAAAAAACAATCGGAGCCCATTATTATCTCTTTCTTTTTCATGATCAGACACATGTTTCGGCATACGGGACATTTTTCCACAGTAAATTACTTTAAGGGTAGCCAATGGACTTTTCAGCTGCTCTGATTTCTCGTTTAGAAGGCTCTAAGTCAAATACTATCCAGCAACTAAAATAATCTTTTCTAGTTGCATGTTCCGTCCAGTATTCGACTTTTTTCACTTGTTTTCTTTCAAATCATATAGTAGTGTATGAAATATAGGTCTAACTAACAACTACATCATCAACTGGATCTATTTACAATGGTTATACAAGTTGAAGGAAATAATTTCATAACCTATCAAAGTTAACCATGCTGTCCTTTTATATCTCAAGGTCAGCTAATGCATCAAAAACCTCTATATTATGTATTCAGAATAACAATCATGTGTATAATATATTAGCATAAATTCCAAAACTACAGAATATTGAATAATATTTTGTATCTTTGCATTATCAAACCTTACCAGCTAGGCAGTTTATCAATAGTTAATGCAGATGTGGAGCCCAGCTTCAACTTTGTACTATACCATAGAAATGTATCATGTCGTGTTATATACATGCACCATATCATTTCTAAGTAATAAATCCCAAGATACAAGCAAAAGCAAAATGAGGGCTAAATTTCTTTCCTTACTGCTCTCTTGTTCCATCATCGTGCTAGTGCATGATGCGAATTGGTACGATAACGAAGGTAGTCGTCTCCAAGAACTGATTTACTCGCAAACAATGGTTAAATCTATTCGCGAGCAATCATGGAACAGGTTGAGTTCGAAGAATGCGAAATCAAATATTTATATCGGCGATCAGGCTGGAAAGATGGAAGCGGATAAGATCGATATGTTGCCGGGGCAACCACATGTGAATTTCAATCAATATGCGGGATATGTGACTGTCGATGCAGTAAATGAAAGAGCATTGTTTATTACTTTGTTGAGAGTCCTAAGGATGCCGATACAAAGCCTCTTGTTTTGTGGCTCAATGGAGGTAATATGGCTTCATATAAGGGTTTCTAGATAAATACCTACCCTTGCAAATTACATATTGTTGAGATGCGTGGATTAAAATAGTCACACATTGGAAAAAATATGAGAAGTGTATAGATATAAGACATATGATGGGAAAAATCTTAACAAGGCTTGAGTCTTATTGTTGGAACCCATTTATATCAAAAGCCCGTGTACATTCATAAATAAAATATAAAATAGCCCCTTCATTCATGTATAATTAAATTTAATCTGGTATTAGAGCTAGGTTGATAACATTCGTGGATTTAGCATTGTGCATCTTTTAAGCCTTCATGCTTTCTTGTATGTGATCCGAGCATTCGCGCCAGACTTTACGCCTTCGTGCTTTGTACAATCCACGTGATAACCATGTTGCACATGAGGGGTGGTGTTGAGATGTGTGGATTAAAATAGTCCCACATTAGGAAAAAATCTCAACAAGGCTTGAGTTTTTTTGTTGAAACCCACTTATATCAAAAGCACGTGTATACTCATAAATAAAACATATAATCGCTCTCATTCGTGTATAATTAAATTTAATATGTTAAAAATAAAAGAGAGGAGAAAGAGAGATACTTTATTATGTGTCCAATGGTCTCTTTATATAGGGATTACAATTTTACTTGATGCCTAAGTATCATGATACGGTGTACCCTAATAACAAAATACTTTAAACTATTCCAACACTCTCTCTCAAACTGGAGCATAAATATCAGTGATGCATACCTTGGACAATAGATGAACGAAAGTCTTGGAAGAGATCTCGTCAAAATATCTGCAATCTGTACATGAGTAGAAACATGATGGAGATTGACTTTCTTTTCAACAATTTTCTCCCGGATAAAATGGCAATCCACTTCAATATGTTTCGTGCGTTCGTGAAACACTGGATTCTCTGAAATATGAATTGCAGTTTTATTGTCACATAACAAAGAAGTCGGTGTTGTAGAACTAACATCGAGATCTAGAGGCAATATGGAGAGCCACGTCAATTCTGAGACAGTATGGGCCATAGCCTTATATTCAATCTCGGCTGATGAGTGTGCAACATGTTGTTTCTTACTGCGCCAAGTAACTAGATTCCCCACAAAGAGAACACAAAATCCACTCATGGAACGACGGTCATCCATAGATTCGACAAAATCGACATCAGCATAGACTACATGAGACATATTAGTGTAAGTGGATGGAGGTTAGGGTCGTGACGAACACGGCCACGGCAGAATTTAAAAAACAATAATTTTTCTAAACATAACCCTAATCCTACACACAAGACCATCAAATACTAATGCAATAGAGAGACTAGAAAAATAAGAGAGCAATGAGATGGGTGCTATAACTTTTGTAATATCTTCATATGCTTTAATGGAGAACTTGAACTCTATCTAGACCTTTGTGAGCTTCCAGATGCGTTCACAAGCCGACCGCCTCGCCATAGATGATCCGCGGTGAAGATGGCATGCCCAAAACTCCATCTCTTTCATCTTGAGGAGAAACTCCATTAATGCACTTGGTAGGAGCTAATGAAGATGAGGTGGTAAATGGGTACTCTACTTTTTCAATTCCCCCACTCATTCACAAGTTGCCATTGAAGAAGTGAGCAAGCTTAGAACTTAAAGGAAGAAGATGATTAAGATGATAGCTACAAAAAGGGAATTCTCCTCTTTTAAATTTCAATGTCATGAATATATATGACATATTACTCTCCCTCTCTCTCATGTGTGTTTTCACAAAATTAAGAGAAAGGGACGGCCCCACATTTTATGTTAACATAATAAATAAACCATATACTTTAATATATATATATATATATATATATAGGTACATTTATATATCAACAACAACAACTGAGCCTTTTAACCCAAGCATATCGGGTAGGCTACATGAACCAACATGAGAATTACGCCGGGTCCAGCACATGAATCCTCTGCCTCCACTCACTCCTATCGAACAATATACTTTCATTGAGGCCTTTGGCAACCATATCGTTTCGTATCATCTCCATCCATGTTTTCTTTGGTCTTCCTTTTGCCCTTTTACCATTGCCCATATCGAGAGTATCTATTCGTCGAACCGATACTTCCATAGGTCTGCGTCGCACATGACCAAACCATTTTAGCCGGTTTTCCCGCATCTCCTCCACAGGTGCTATACCAACTTTTGCACAAATATCCTCATTTCGTACCTTATCTTTTCTAGTGTTACCGCACATCCAACGAAGCATGCACATCTCCGCTACGTGCATCTTCTGTGTATGATGCTTCTTAGGATCCCAGCATTCTGTACCATATAATAAGACAGACCGAATAGCGCTCCGATAAAACTTCCTTTTCAATTTTAACGGAAAGTTACGATCACACAAAATCCATGTTGCACTCCTCCATTTCAACCAACCAGCTTGGATCCTTTGATTAACATCACTATCGATCTTCGTATCCTTTTGGATGATGGAATCTAGATACTAAAATGATCGCTCGGTGATATCTCTTGCCCTTCCAATGTTATACCAATATGGTTGACTTCTCTGTTTACTAAATTTACAATGCATATATGTTGTCTTAGACTTGCTCAATCTGAACTCCCGAGATTCTAATGTTTGCCTCCATAATTCCAATTTGGTATTAACCCCCGCTTTCGTCTCATTTACTAGAACAATATTATCAGCGAATAGCATACACCAAGGTACCTCATCTTGGATAGTTCTAATAAGCCCATCCATCACGATGGTAAACAGGAATGGACTTAATGCAGATCCTTGATCTAAACCAATTGTAATCGGAAAATCACTCGTTAGGCCGCCGCAAGTTCTTACATTTGTTACTACTCTATCGTGTATATCCTTGATTATGTCAATATACTTGACGGGGACCCCCTTCTTCATCATTGTCTCCCATAATATCTCTTTAGGTATCTTGTCGTACGCTTTCTCTAAATCAATAAATATCATATGCAAATCTCTTCTCCTCTCTCGAAAACGCTCGACAAGTTGACGAAGCAAATGAATAGCCTATGTCGTCGATCGTCCAGGCATGAACCCAAACTGGTTCTCTGTTATCTTAATATCCTTCCTTAGCCTGTGTTCAATCACTCTCTCCCAAAGTTTCATGGTGTGACACATAAGTTTTATTCCACGGTAGTTTGAGCAACTTTGAATGTCACCTTTGTTCTTGTAGATAGGTACAAAAATACTTTTCCTCCATTCATTTGGCATCTTTTTTGTCTGCCAAATCTTATTAAACAGATCTGTCAGCCATTTAACGTCTATTTCTCCTAAGCATCTCCAAATCTCGATAGGAATTCCATCAGGACCAACCGCTTTTCTTAAACTCATTCTATTCAAAACTTCTTTAACCTCAGGGAGTTTTATTTTACGCATAAAATCACGGTTTATATCTTAAGATTGAATGACAAGTCCATCCAAATTCTTAATAAAGCTCTCATTGAACAATTTGTCAAAATAATCTCTCCACCTTTTCTTGATATCCTCATCTTGAACTAAAACCTTCTGATTTTCATTTTTGACACACTCCACCGCAAATAAATCTCCGGTCTTCCTTTCCCGCATCCGAGCAATCCGGTATATATCATTTTCAGCCTCTTTAGTGTCTAATTTCTCGTACACCTCCTTGTAGATCTTAGATTTAGCTTCCCGAACAGCTTTCTTAATTTTCTTTTTAGCCATTTTATACTTCTCAAATCTCTCCACTTCTTTACTTTTCTTCAAATTTTTATAAGAATCCCTTTTAATTTTTAACAGCCTTTACTTCTTCATTCCACCATGATGTGTTCTTAGATAGTGGAGCACCACCTCTCGACTCACCAAGTAGATCTCTAGCCACCCTCTTGATACAACTAGTCATTTTGTTCCATGTTCTGACTGAATCATCTTCCGACTGCCAATCCGCTTCTTGGACTACACGATCTATAAAAACCTTTTGATTACCTTCTTTCAATCGTCACCATTTAATTCTAGGCTCTATCTTACGTCTAATCTTCCTAGGTCCTCTTCTAAATCGAAAATTTAGAACTAAAAGCCTATATTAAGTTGTTACACTCTCACCTGGCACTACCTTCCAGTCGATGCAACTACCTTTATCTATTCTTCTCGTCAGAAAAAGTCTATTTGACTAGCACTTGATCCGCTCCTAAAAGTGATAAGATAAGACTCTCTTTTCCTAAACCAAGTGTTTGCTAAGATCAAGTCATAAGATATGGCAAAATCTAGAATCGAGCCACCTACTTTATTCCTTTGTCCAAAACCAAAACCTCCATGGATAGTATCAACCCACTACGACTAGTACCTACATGTCCATTGAGATCACCACCAATAAATAACTTCTCTCCACTAGGTATACTTTGCACTATCTCGTCTAAATCCTCTCAGAATAAACGCTTACTAGCGTCATCAAGACCTATCTGTGGTGCATAAGCACTAATAATATTAAGGATCTCTCCACCTAGAATAAGCCTAACCAGTAAAATTCTACCATCTTTTTTTCTAATCTCAACTACATTCTGAAGCAACCGTCTATCTATGATAATGCTTATCCCATTACGATTTTTATCTCTACCCGTATACCAAAGCTTATAACCCCAAGGCTCTATGACTTTACTCTTTTCACCTACCCACTTAGTTTCTTGCAAACATATAATACCAACTCCCCTCCTAATCATCACCTCCACTAATTCTATTAGTCTACCCATAAGGGAACCTATATTCCAGGAAGCTAGACGGATCCTATGAAACCCTTGCTTATTTGTCACTACACCTGGGGTCCGATGTAGCGCGCCGTTTCTGGACGACAACCTAGAAATCCTTGCATACTTAATACTACACCCGGGATCCGATATAGCGCGTCGCTGAGTAGGGGACGCCCCAACGATATTCTTATTATGGTTCATGTCATAGAATGTGACAAAGAGTTGGATTTAATATGTATCAAATATATATTAAATAAGTATAAGTATATGTATCCTATACACATACATATTGTGTTTCACATACACGATAACCATCAATATCGTATCAGTATCCCATACTGTTGAGAGTATGTGTATCAAATACACAATACTAGAAACCGCATCAAACATACGGTTATCGCGTTAACACTTGACTTGATATCCCGGCTTTTAAACCGGCTAGTATTTCCGGACGTTTGATTAAATCAAGCATCTAATCGAACTTCCGCACGTATCCCATACGCACGCCACATCACTTTTTGCACGGGCAGGCACTTTCGTTGCGGGACTCTAAAGACTATACGCTGGCAGTAGGTTATGTAGGATCCTATCCGATTGAATCCGAAACATTTTCAGATTCAACCCTCTCACGGGTTAACCCACAAGCTCGTCAGTGACACTAGTTGTACATAACGGCTACTCAGGTATGATCAAGATAAAGACGGGTCGACGAGCGAACTCATTCGAACCCGACCAAATCTATAAACGACGAATATCATACAGTCCGGTCTCTTCGTCAAAAAGTATCGCATACTGAGTCTGGGGGGTGAAGCTATCAGACCCCCAATAACCCGATAAGTCATGCGATATAGGACTCATAACCAACCAGAGATACAACTAATAATACTTATCAGTTTATCTCCACTGCGGTGGCTACCGACTTCTGGTTATAGTCGTGTCCTGCATGGTAAGATATCGACTCCCTATATCAAGAGCGACGAATCCTCTTGAACTCTCATTGCTTCTATATACTTCGGGACTATACCCAACTAAAAGCTGTTTGCACGACTCAGTAGAGTCGTAGTAGGATGGTAATCAAAATATAGTGGGAACACACATGAGACACTGTGGCGATCTCAGGTCAAGGGACTACCCTGTACTACCGTCACCAGAGATTTGCTATCCGACAATTGGTATAATATCATCTAAGAGTTCTCGGTGAGTCCGTCCAGTGTAACTCATCCATTCAGCACTTGTATACAATCATCGGTGTCAAACACCAATGGCTATGGAATAAGTCATCATCCCGTACAGGGTCATGAAATATATATACCAGTCTAAACTGAAATACTGATGTCCGGTCTCGATACTCCTACGACTAGTGACATTTAAGAATGTGCTTATAAGCTTTCAGGCCACACTAGTATGATCCTATGGGCTTTATCTCATGTATTAGCCATACTTGATAACGAGTAAAATATATATACATGACTGATAAAGACAAACCAGATAACATACTATCATCTCGAGTAAAATTGTTTTCTATATAGATACTCATGAATTCAGTAATTGTATTCCTACAATTAGAATAATTGCCTTGATGGCACCTATATCCAACAATCTTCTACTTGCACTCAAAACCAATTATTGCGATATCGCATACACACATCTCATGTGCTACTGCATACCCAAATTCTGTATTAGCAGTTTCATAAACTGCGTTCGAGAAATAGTCTCAGTGAGTGAATCCGCTACAATGTTTCTAATTATATCTTTCTGAATCTCAACTTCACGAAGATCAACTATCTTCCGGAATGAGCAATACTTTCTTTAGAACTTTATTTGGATAGCTGATGTGAGCATGTTCATGAATGAACGTATTTATCCAAACAAATACTTATGATGTATTCTTTGTTGAGTCAAAATCAGCATCTAGTATCTTGACCATCTCGGTATCCTGCTTGGAACTCTTCCAATATACTGCTCCTCAAAAGAGGGTAAACTAATAACTCGTGATAGACTATCTGTCATCCGCGTCATCTTAGAAGCCAGAATCGATAAACGTCTCGTAATGGAGGCTGCCATTACCAAACACCAAGAATATCTCATATATTCTTCATAGCTTCCTATGTTTCTTCGGGATTGGACTAACATCCACAATAACTATATTTTAGCCAATCGTAATATAGGAACATCACTTTCTATCAAGAGTATGTCATCCGCATCAATATGAGAAACCTGACATTACTCCCTACAACCTTCTTACAAATAACGGGTTCATCTTTAATTTTGATGAAGTCAAACTGTAACACCCTAGTTCATTTATACCAGTTCTATTTTGGGTTTCTTTATTTATGGCTATTTCTTGATTTATTGTTGTTTGGGTATGAATAATGTAATTGGTGTCTGTATTTGCATCCGATCCGACCCGCATGCTGGAAACCCGTCTTGATTACTGATTTGGATCAATCCCGGCTAGTTATGAGAATCCGTGCACTTTCATATTATTTATACTGCATAACCGCATTATATCTGGCATCTGCATTTTTCAATATAACATATAAAGTCAAATAAAATATTTTAAAAATATCTAGCATGGCCTGCATCATACCCCTAACTTTGTGGTGGCATCCGTACATCTTATTCTCGTTCCGTTTAGTGAAACGGACTCGTTTGGCTAGACTCGTGCACACTACGTGTATCCGTTCTTGGGGGTATGCATTTTCGTTATCCGGATATTCTATTTTGGTTTTGGTTGACACGTATATTATCCGTATTTTAAAACTAGATTTTTAGACCTGACCCGGGCGTGTTTTGGACTATTTTTTGTATTAGCCAAAATCTCAAATATATTTAATATTATATTCATATAATATTACGGTTAAATTTCCTAACCAAATATATATTTTTTAAAGATTTTAAAATCCTAACAATTGATTTCACAGCTCCCACTCTCTCTCGTGACTCTCTCTCTTTCTCTCTCTCGTGACTCTCTCTCTCTTCTATTTATATTTCTCTTTTACCCTTACTCACGCTCCTATCACCTCTCCTTTCGCTGCGCTCACCTCCCTCTTTCTCCTTCGTTCTTTCCTTCTTTATTTTTCGCCGCCGCCTCCACGAGAACCGTAGCTCTCGCCCGCGCATCGCCGTCACCGCCTCCACGCTCGACTCCGCTCACCTCACCTCACCTCATCTCCACCTTTCTCCACTTCTCCTTCTCACCCTCTCCTTTCCCGTCGACCAAGAACCCAACACCCTCGCACTGCACCCCGTCACCGCCGACCCTTCATCGTCGCCTCCATTCTCATCACCACATTCGCCTGCTCCCCTCTCCTTCTCCTTAACCCCATCCTTACCTTCCCTGCAGTCCCGACCTCCTCTCTTCCCTGCACACCCGCAACCCTAACCCTCCTCGCCGGCGATCCCTCGTCGTCGCGTCCATATCTCGCCGTCTCACCACCCTCTTCACCGCCTCCATCTCCTTTCCACTTCTTTTCTCTTCTCCAACCTCGAGCCTGCACACCCACAACCTCAAGAACCCATCACCCGAACCCCCTAGCTTTGCCTGAACCCTCATCACCGAAGCTCCGACCTTCCCGTCGCCTTCTCGATATCACAACAACCTCCTCGCCTTTTCCCAAACCCAGAACACCAAACCCCAGTCTCCTTCTCTTCTTTCTTCTCCTTCTTCTTTCCTTCTCTTTTCTTTTCTTGATTTGTTTTTCCGGCCATCGCCGAAGCCGTGCTCACCGCCGCCGATTAGGGAGACCCAGTGGACATCCTTCTCCAGCGTGGTCCGTTCCTGCATTGCTTGGTTCAGTCCCGTGTGCGTCGTGCGTGCATTGCGACGTTTACCCGACGTCGGACGTTGCGTTTACACCCTGTCGTGAGGTCCGCTCAGGCAAGTTCACCTTGCTACATGCTATGATACATATTTTGCATCCATATGAATAAAAATATCACATGTTGATTGCATTGTACATCCATATTAATGTTTTACTGTTTTCGGATAACCGTATGCATCCATATCATTTATTATATATATAGTTGCATCTACAGATCATATTATTTCATGTTACTGTTGTATTAGTACCCCATGCTTGATAATGTGCATCCTACATAATCATGGAGCTGTAGATGTAACCCCTGATAGATATTTGTGCATCCGTGTTTTATTGTGTATCCATACCATTAATTCTATATATCTAGTTGCATGCCATGTCATATTAATTCATATTACTGTTACATTAGTATCTCATGCTTGATAATGTGCATCCTACGTAGTCATAGAGTTGTAGATGTAATCCCTGATAGATATTTATGCATCCATGCTTTTACCGTACATCCGTACTGTTACCGTGATTCAATACTTGATACATTTTACTGATGAGCACCCATTTGATACACTGTGCACCCCTGACATGACCTGATGCACCACTGCTTGACTTGAAACCTGATCTTGTTCCTAATGCTGACATTCCTGACTTGTTGTCCCGATGGACATATCATGTTGCTTGCATAGACAAACCTGTACTTGTTTGATCCTGTGTTGGCATTAGCTCCAGATTTATCAATACCTGACTTGAACACATAACTTGGGGGTAAGAGGAAATCAATGATGAAACCTGACTTGTAACTCGACAGGTCGATACTTATACTGATCAGTTTTACGGTCTAGGCCAGCCCCGGGATGCTGCTGCTGACATCATTCGTCTGTACATGTTACCTGTTTACTGCCTAGCGGCACGTCTCGAATTCAGCCCGAAAGTCTTGACCGTGGTCCCGAGCATGCACGGGATACTATTGAGTTATATCGACAATTCATTAAATTGATTTCAAATATTTGAGAGTAATTAACCCAGTAGCATAGATTACTCACTGCATGCATATACACTTCACTATTCCATATTCATGTTACTGTTACACACTCATTACTGTTCATGCTCATACCCGCATATCTTGTTACCTCCTGATTATATTTTATTGTTTGATATTATGATGCACAGACGTCTGGGTTTTGCATGGCCCAGATCCTTTATCTCTTTCGCAAGCCGACCAGGAGTACTTCAATCGACAGGCCGAACAGTGAGGAGCAATTTGGTATTTAGTTTAGTTTAGTTTAGTTTTCTTTCAGCATTTTCATTTCCTGATGTGAGCCCGTATTTGGGACGTACTTTCCAGATTGTTATTGTTATTTGGATTTATCGCTTCCGCGGATTTATATTTCTTGACTCGTTTATTCTGGCATATGGACATATATTAGATAGTTTATTTTCATTTTATTGTTCTTGATATCTTATAGATAGCCGTAATGTGACTGTGGAGGGATGTTTCCTAGCCATATGTAGTATGGTTGGCTCTGTCACGTGCCGATCTTAGCGCACTCTGGGAAGCGGGGCGTGACAGGGTTTGTTTGGTATCAGAGCCATATGATTTAGGTTAATCGGGTTTGATTCTTTTGTAGTTGGGTATTAGACCCAATACACGAATCAGAAAACCCGTAATTAGGAACATGTCCTGCCACATTGTTATCGTAATTCTTGAATCATATCTTTCTCTTGACCCTGTCTTGACGATATGCAAACAACTTTGCATCTCGTCTTGAAACCTTCTGGTTCCCTATTGTTTCTTTTTATTCTGATACTAGGATTTGGACGACTTGAACGGAGTTATGTGATTGTAACTATGAACTGTAGCATGGTTACAATACGGTACTCTATTTAAATAATTTGGAGTCCTAGTCTTGATTCACTTCCTTGTTTTATGGTCATTATATTACCTTACTTCTCTCAGCTTCATTGCTTACCAGTTTATGTTTTATCGCAAGTTTTGAATCTTGTTTATCATACTGATCCTCTTCGGTGTCTTGGTTGCAGGTCATGGCAGACAGGAACCTACGGTCGTACCAGAGGCGTGTTGATGACGCCGCATTACTTGAAGTAATTCGTGGGATGCTGGAGAACCAGAAGCGGCAAACCGAGCTGAACCAGCGGCAAGCCGAAACTTTTCAGGAAGGTTTGCGGACCGTACAGCAGTCCGTAAACAATATTGCGGCCAAACCAGTACAGCGTGTGGGTACCGTGGCGGATTTCAGGAGACTTGGTCCGTCCACTTTCACTGGTTTGGAGGAGCCGTTGCCAGCGGAGCAGTGGCTAGTCGATACGGAGAATCTGCTTGTTGCAACACAGATTCCGGAGGACCAGAGAGTGGATGTTGTACGCATCCAATTGGTGGATTATGCCCGTGAATGGTGGCTTGTGGAAGAGATCCGTTTGCCTAAGCCGATCAGTTGGGCAACTTTCTCGCAGAGTTTCTTGGAGAAGTTCTTTCCGCAGACTGCACGAGAAGAAATGGAAGAAAGATTTATCGGTCTAAAGCAGAATGGCGGATCCGTGGATGCGCATGCGGCTGAGTGGACACGGCTCAGCCGATTCGCGGGACCTTTGGTTGCCAAAGAAGCTGATAAGGCACGAAGGTTCATGCGCAGTTTGGACGTGGAAATCCAGAGGCATATTATATCTCTGGGATTGACCACTTTCTCGCAAGTTCTTAAAGCAGCCAGAGAGCAGCAGAGCTTATCAATAAAGACAAAGGGTACGCAGCAGCAGGCAGTTGTGGTACGGAAACCTGCGTTTACGCCGAACCGAGCGTCTATACGCAGAGGTATTCCAGTGAACCGACGTGGCATCGTACCGATGAAGAAGCCTATCGTGCCCGAGCAGAAAGGAAGGTTGTTTTGTGACTTCTGCCGTCTACCTGGACATTTGCAGAAGGAGTGTCGAAGGAGGCTTAGACTCTGTTTGGTTTGTGGATCAGCGGATCATACTATCAATACTTGTCCGTCGAACCTTCGTTTGAAGGATGATGTTCAGAAGCCACCGCAGAGGCAGATTCAGGGGCAGAAGCAGATAACTCAGGGACCTAATCAAGCTCGAGCCTTTACTCTGACGGCCGAAGAGGCCAAGGCTTCAGATGGAGTTGTTTCAGATATCCTACTTGTTCATGATTTTCCCGCATTAGCATTATTCGATTCTGGTGCATCCCATTGTTTTATGTCGTCCAAGTTTATTGCTGTAGATTCGATTTCTTGCACGATCCTGTCTAGTTGTTGGGATATACACACTGGGAACAGAAAATCATATCTAGTAGTGAGTGCAAGGATTGTTCTGTTGTTATTTGCGGACGAGAGTTATTTGTAGATTTCTTGGTGATCGATACCGGGAGTTATGATGTTGTCTTGGGAATTGACTTTCTCGGCACTTTCCACGCTCACATTGATTGTAGGGCAAAGAAAGTAATTTTCCAGATTCCCGGACATCCGGAGTTTGTATTTGCTGGAGGTAGCAGTTCTGTCGGGCCAGTCGAGTTTAGGGCTAGGCCGACAAAGAATGTTCTTTCGTCGATAGAAGTTGATAAGGAGAAAGCGCCAGCTGTAGTTCGAGAGTTCATGGACGTGTTCAAGGACATCTCGGGTTTACCACCAAAACGAGATGTGGAGTTCGCGATCGATCTTGTTCCTGGTGCAGCGCCAATCTCAAGGGCGTACTTTCCAATGGCACCAGTGGAGTTGGAAGAAGTCAAGAAACAGGTTACTGAATTGCTAGAGAATGGTTGGATTCGCAGTAGTAATTCACCTTGGGGAGCTCCAGTTCTTCTAGTTAAGAAGAAAGATGGCATAAGGAGGATGCGCATCGATTATCGAGAATTAAACCGGGTGACTATTAAGAACAAGTATCCGATCCTTCGCATTGGCGAATTGTTCGAGCAACTCAGTGGCGCGAGGATATTCTCGAAGCTGGATTTGCGATCCGGATATCATCAGGTCCGAGTTAAGTCAGAAGATAATTGCAAGGCTGCGTTCCGAACTCGATATGGACATTACGAGTATTTAGTGATACCGTTCGGAGTCACGAATGCACCGGTGATATTTATGGACTTGATAAACCGAATCTTTTCACCGTTCTTGGACCAGTTTATTGTAGTGTTCATCGATGATATTCTGGTCTACTCGAGGAGCCTAGAAGAGCATGCAGAACACTTGAAGATCGCACTGCAGACATTGAGGTAAGAAAGATTATATGCAAAGATGAGCACGTGTGAGTTTTGGCTTGAAGAAGTGAAGTTTGTGGGGCATGTCGTATCCGGAGATGGAATCACCGTTGATACCGAGAAGATTGCAGCAGTTCAAGATTGACCGATTCCAAAGAACGTAACAGAGATCAGAAGTTTTCTGGGACTTGCCGGATATTACAGAAGGTTCGTGGAGAATTTTGCTCGATTGGCTGAGCCTTTGACCAAGCTTACGCGTAAGGAAGTACCGTTCATATGGACGGATAGTTGTGCGTCAGCTTTTGAGGCGTTGAAGCAAATGCTGATAACCGCTCCTATTTTGACCGTACCAGACGGTTCCGGAGGATTGGTGATTCACAGCGACGCATCTGGGAAAGGTTTGGGATGCATTTTGATTCAGCATGGGAAAGTTATAGCCTACACATCGAGACAGTTGAAGACCCATGAGAAGAATTACCCAACTCATGATTTGGAGCTTGCAACAGTGATTTTCGCTTTGAAGATTTGGAGACACTGCTTATTAGGCGAAAGGGTCGAAGTATTCACCGATCACAAAATCCTAAAGTATGTGTTCACGCAGAAAGAGCTTAACATGAGGCAGCGTAGATGGTTAGAGCTGATGGCTGACTATGATCTTGATCTCAAGTACTATCCGGGAAAGGTTAATGTAGTGCCGGATGCGCTTAGTCGGTTGCTAGCAATTCGGATGTTGACTGCATAGAAGGAGCTTATCGAAAATTTTCGGAGATTCGAGTTGGAGATCGTGCCACCGTATTCTTCGGGACAGTTGATGCAGCTGCAAGTACAGTCGTCGTTGATCAATAATATTAAAGCAGCGCATTCGCACGATCCAAGATTGCAGAAGTTTCGAGAACAGGTTGAAGCGGGACTTCGAACTGACTTGTTGATTCATGAAGATGGTTCGTTGCGATATGGTAGCCGTTTGTGTG
Source organism: Agapanthus africanus (assembly GCA_030015575.1). NCBI lineage: Eukaryota > Viridiplantae > Streptophyta > Magnoliopsida > Asparagales > Amaryllidaceae > Agapanthus > Agapanthus africanus. The sequence continues at coordinate 70,955,319 of CM057337.1, read as the reverse complement.
TGCCGAAAGGAGACATTCGTGAAGAAGTTACGAAGGAGGCACACCGTTCCGCATATTCCGTACATTCAGGAGGCATGAAGATGTACCGTGATCTACGACAGCATTTCTGATGGGAAGACATGAAAAGAGAGATCACCCGCTTTGTAGCGAAGTGCTTGGTGTGTCAGCAAGTTAAGGCTGAACATCAAAGGGTAGCTGGTTTATTGCAATCACTTCCTATTCCTCAGTGGAAGTGGGAACATATAACCATGGATTTCGTGACAGCTTTACCGCGGAGTCCAAAGGGCAACAATGCAGTTTGGGTGATCGTTGATCGTTTGACCAAGGCAGCTCATTTCGTTCCGTTTCGAGTGGGTCAGTCGACGGAAGCGTCAGTAGAACGGTACATGCAGGAGATTGTGAGATTTCATGGAGTACCTGTGAGCATCGTTTCCGATCGTGATACCCGATTCTTATCGCACTTCTGGAGGAGTTTACACGAAAGTTTGGGGACGCGATTGAAGTTCAGCACCGCTTATCATCCTCAGACAAATGGCCAATCGGAAAGAACGGTCCAAACTCTTGAAGACATTTTGAGAACTTGCATGTTGGATTTCAAGGGTTCATGGGAGGATCGTCTACACTTGGTGGAGTTTTCGTACAATAACAGCTTTCAGACGACTATTCAGATGGCTCCATTCGAAGCATTGTATGGTCGCAAGTGCCGCTCACCCGTTTGTTGGGATGATGTTGGAGAACGAAGATTGTTGGGACCAGATTTGATCGTACAAACAGTAGAGAAGGTTAATACTATCCGGAATCATATGAAGGCAGCACAGGATCGACAGAAGAGTTAGGCCGATATATCGAAAAGACCTCTAGAGTTCGCTGTTAGTGACCTTGTATTCTTGAGGATATCACCGACTAGAGAAGTGATTCGTTTTGAGAGTCGAGACAAGCTTAGTCCTCGATTCATGGGGCCTTTCGAGATTATTGACCGTGTTGGAGAAGTGGCTTATCGATTGGCGCTACCATCATCTTTGGTGAGTGTTCATGACGTGTTTCATGTATCTTAACTCCGTAAGTATGTTCGAGATGAGACGCACGTGCTAGATCATTCGGAGCTGACTGTAAGAGAGGATTTGACCTACGAAGAACGACCAATGTCGATTGTTGATCGAAGAGAAAAGGTCCTCAAGAACAAGATTATCCCTCTCGTACTTGTTTCATGGGGGAATTGCTCGCACGGAGAATCGACTTGGGAACGAGAAGACGAGATTCGACAGAAGTTTCCACACCTCTTCTCGTAATTTCATGTTTGTTGTTTTCCTTGTTCCGGAATTTCGAGGACGAAATTCTTTTTGTAATTGGGTATAATGTAACACCCTAATTCATTTATACCAGTTCTATTTTGGGTATTTCTTTATTTATGGCTATTTCTTGATTTATTGTTGTTTGGGTGTGAATAGTGTAATTGGTGTCTGTATTTGCATCCGATCCGACTCGCATGCTGAAAACCCGTCTTGATTACTGTTTTGGATCAATCCCGGCTAGTTATGAGAATCCGTGCACTTTCATATTGTTTATACTACATAACTGCATTGTATCTGGCATCTGTATTTTTCAATATAACATATAAAGTCAAATAAAATATGTTAAAAATATCTAGCATGGCCTGCATCATACCCCTGACCTTGTGGTGGCGTCCGTACATCTTGTTCTCGTTTCGTTTAGTGAAACGGATTCGTTTGGATAGACTCGTGCACACTGCGTGTATCCGTTCTTGGGGGTATGCATTTTCGTTACCCGGATATTCTATTTTGGTTTTGGTTGACACGTATATTATCTGTATTTTAAAACTAGATTTTTAGATCCAACCCGGACGTGTTTTGGACTATTTTTTGTATTAGCCAAAATCTCAAATATATTTAATATTATATTCATATAATATTACGGTTAAATTTCCTAACCAAATATATATTTTTTTAAAGATTTTAAAATCCTAACAATTGATTTCACAGCTCTCTCTCTCGTGACTCTCTCTTTCTCTCTCTCTTCAATTTATATTTCTCTTTTACCCTCACTCACGCTCCCGTCACCTCTCCTTTCACTATGCTCACCTCCCTCTTTCTCGTTCTTCGTTCTTTCCTTCTTTCTTTTTCGCCGCCGCCTCCACGAGAACCCTAGCTCTCGTCCGTGCTTCGCCGTCGCCGCCTCCACGCTCGACTCCGCTCACCTCACCTCATCTCCTCGCCTCCTCTCCACCTTCCTCCACCTCTCCTTCTCACCCTCCTTTCCCGACGACCTAAGAACCCAACACCCTCACACTGCACCTCGTCTCCGCCGACCCTTCGTCGTCGCCTCTATTCTCATCACTACCTTTGCCTACTCCCCTCTCCTTCTCCTCGACCTCATTCTTACCTTCCCTGCAGTCCCGACCTCCTCTCCTCCCTGCACACCCGCAACCCTAACCCTCCTCGCCGGCGATCCCTCGTCGTCGCGACCATATCTCGCCGTCTCACCACCCTCTTCACCGCCTCCATCTCCTCTCCACTTCTTTTCTCCTCTCCAACCCCGAGCCTGCACACCCATAACCTCAAGAACCCATCACCCGAACCCCCTAGCTTCGCCTGAACCCTCGTCACCGGAGCTCCGACCTTCTCGTCGCCTCCTCGTTATCACAACAACCTCCTCGTCTTCTCCCAAACCCAGAACACCAAACCCCAGTCTCCTTCTTCTCTTCTTTCTTCTCCTTCTTCTTTCTTTCTCTTTTCTTTTCTTGATCTGTTTTTCCGGCCATCGCCGGAGCCGTGCTCGCCGCGCCGATCAGGAAGACCCAGTGGACATCCTTCTCCAGCGTGGTCCATTCCTATATTGCTTGGTTTAGTCCCGTGTGCGCCGTGCGTGCATTGCGACGTTTACCCAACGTCGAACGTTGCGTTTACACCCCGTCGTGAGGTCCGCTCAGGCAAGTTCACCTTGCTACATGCTATGATACATATTTTGCATCCATATGAATAAAAATATCACTTGTTGATTGCATTGTACATCCATATTAATGTTTTGCTGTTTTCGGATAACCGTATGCATCCATATCATTTATTATATATGTAGCTGCATCTACAGATCATATTATTTCATGTTACTGTTGTATTAGTACCCCATGCTTGATAATGTGCATCCTACATGGTCATGGAGCAGTAGATGTAACCCCTGATAGATATTTGTGCATCCTGTTTTATTGTGTATCCATACCATTAATTCTATATATCTAGTTGCATGTCATGTCATATTAATTCATATTACTGTTATATTAGTACCCCATGCTTGATAATGTGCATTCTACGCAGTCATGGAGTTGTAGATGTAACCCCTGATAGATATTTGTGCATCCATGCTTTTACCGTACATCTGTACTGTTACCGTGATTCGATATTTGATACATTTTACTGATGGGCACCCATTTGATACACTGTGCACCCCTGACATGACCTGATGCACCACTTCTTGACTTGAAACCCGATCATGTTCCTAATGCCGACATTCCTGACTTGTTGTCCCGATGGACATATCCTGTTGTCTGCATAGACAAACCTGTACCTGCTTGATCCTGTATTGGCATTAACTCCAGATTTATCAATACCTGACTTGAACACATAATAGGGGTAAGGGAAAATCAATGATGAAACCTGACTTGTAACTCGACGGTTCGATACTTATACTGATCAGTTTTACGGTCTAGGCCAGCCCCGGGATGCTGCTGCTGACATCATTCGTCTGTACATATTACCTGTTTACTGCCTAGCGGCATGTCTCGGATTCAGCCCGAGAGTCTTGACCGTGGTCCCGGGCATGCACGGGATACTATTGAATTATATCGACGATTCATTAAATTGATTTCAAAGATTTGAGAGTAATTAACCCAGTAGCATAGATTACTCACCGCATACACATTCACTTCACTATTCCATATTCATGTTACTGTTACACACTCATTACTGTTTATGCTCATGCCTGCATATCTTGTTACCTCCTGATTATATTTTATTGTTTGATATTATGACGCACCGACATCTGAGTTTTGCATGGCCCAGATCCTTTATCTCTTTCGCAGGCCGACCAGGAGTACTTCAGTCGATCGGCCGAACAGTGAGAAGCAATTTGATATTTAGTTTAGTTTAGTTTAGTTTTCTTTCAGCATTTTCATTTCCTGATGTGAGCCCGTATTTGGGACGTACTTTCCAGATTGTTATTGTTATTTGGATTTATCGCTTCCGCAGATTTATATTTCTTGACTCGTTTATTCTGGCATATGGACATGTACTAGATAGTTTATTTTCATTTTATTGTTCTTTGATATCTTATAGACAGCCGTAATGTGACTGTGAAGGGATGTTTCCTAACCACAGGTAGTATGGTTAGCTCTGTCACGTGCCGATCTTAGCGCACTCTGGGAAGCGGGGCGTGACACAAACACTTTGATCGCAATATCAAAACAGATGATCCATCTCCGCTATGCCTGATTTAGTTTACAAATAGACTTAAGAAAGTTGCACACTTTCGGCTGCTCTTATTGACTAAGATAACCCTTTAGCAGAGTCATATACACATACACTTCTAAATTCAATTTAGAAAGACGTTATTGTCATCCATATGCCTATATCGTGGTCATGAAAGACAATAGCGGCAAGTTTTATCTGTATGGACTTCAACACATACACTGAAATAACAGTATCATCACAATCCATATCGGGTATTTGATGAATACCGTTTATTATAAGTCTAGCCTTATTAGGTTAATACCTTCCCATTTGCGCTGATCTCGAAAGATCTGCTTGCTCCTTATGCGTTTTATCCCTTATATGAGCACACAACATAGTCCATAGTTTGTTAGAGTGCATGGAGTCCAATTTGGATAATTTGGTATCTAACCATCAGTCGGAGGTCACCACTTTCTATAGTATGTTGATAACTAGTAGGGTCACTATCATATGATGTAAGCTTCATTGTCACCGTCTGCGAGAAAACCGAAATATCTCTCGGATGGCTGAGGTCACCTACTGAATCTGCGGAGTAGCTATCAATTGAATCTCTTAATTCTACTAAATTTGCAGTAACCATTTGTGGTTTTGGAATCACTTTCAGTTCTACCATGCTTTCACTAATTTCTTTTGCAATAAATTCCTTTACCAAGAAGATGGCGAGTCAAGAACAAAACACTTTTGATCTTGAAAATGGTAGAAACTATCCCCGCGAAAGCTTGGGATAACCCACAAACTGCTATTACCAAAATGTTCCTTGAGTTTATCTGGATTATATTTTTAAGCACAAACCGGATAACTTAATATCTTAACAACCTTAAGATGAAAACAATTCTATATCACATATAGAATCAGAGGCACTTATTTAGGTGGAACAAATATCAATTAATATGCATCTATTTCAAGTGCATCTCTTAATTGAAATAAATGATTCAGCATTACTCTGAAGTGCACCCGCGGATGAACAATCTGAGAGAATCACATTCTCAATATGGAATACTTGGTACCAACCCTTTGTCCGTATGGACATTGGACAGCATACATCAATATATATAAGTCTCATGAGTTCACTAACTCAATTTCCGTGTGTTGTTAATTGTAAAAAAGTCTTTTGGTTAAAAGAAACCAAAAGTTTGCCGTTAGGCAAAACCTGATAATTTTCCTCAATAGCAACAATTGTTCCGAAAACCGACATTGAAGATCAAATCATCTATTCTCAATTCTTCACTCCTTTTCGGCATCTATAATGCCCTACAGATGTGGGATTCTAATCTGATATCTATATACCCAGAAGATAGAGTTGATTGGGAATCAGTTTTCCAAAACACAGACGCATAGAAAATACGAAACATCAAAATGTTTCAAGGGTTGGCCAGGTATTCATTTATTGCCTCTTTCTTTGTCGCAATTTTCTTTCTCTCTCATTTTACCCCTTTTGATGTCTCTCCATCTTACTTTTTTGTATACCGAACTTATGCTAGATGGTTTTCTTTTTACCACTTCTTTAGCATCAACTTCGGGATTAGAAGAAGACTATCCAATAAGTATAACCGGTACACTCTCGTTACATATAAGGAGCTCTCGAACTTGAGATAAGGTGGAGGGGAGAGACAAATGAACAACTCACTTCTTCCAGAACTAGTGGCTATTCTCGGACTGAAACAATTTTTTCAAGTTCGTATCCAACTATACGAGATATTCGTTCCATGCAATATGGATCTTTGTATCTGATGCAAAGGGTCTGGGAAAACAAAGTGGAAGTAGTCGGGAAAAAGACATGCAAGATTATCGTGAATTAGGACAATCCAGACATTCCAAAACTATAAGTTTTGTAAAAAGGTCGGTTAACTTGGTTTTCAGGTTTTAGTTTAAGGTAAGTCCATGCTGGACTCATGCTTTAATATCAGATTGATGGGCAACTAATTGTACAGATTGGAAATGGATATATCGACAGAAATATAAATCTGAAGGCGATGTTTGATTACTACTGGACTCATGCTTTAATATCAGATGAAGCTTACAACACAATACAGTCCAAATGCACATTTTCTAATAGGAATTATAGCTCGGATTGCTTGAAAGCTCTTCTATCGGCTTACACGGAGATTGGAAAAATCGATGCTTACGATATTTATGCTTCCCTTTGTCAAGGGCCCTCTAATTCAACTGCATCAGTGAGCTTAGGCGGAAAATTTACTCTGAAATTATTTCTTTCATTATTTGCAATGATAAACCCAAAAAATATTATGATTTTATCAGGTGAAGGAATATGATCCATGTTGGGGGAGTTGAGCAAACACATATCTGAATCTTCTAGAGGTTCAGAAAGCTCTTCATGCAAATGTTACAGGCCTGCCATATCCATGGAGTGGATGCAGGCGGTTGTTGCTTATATAATTTTCTCTCATGTATCTTTACCTTTTCTTTTCCCTTTTTTTTTTATGTAAAATTATATTTGTTGATTCAATTCTTCGTTTCGATGTAGTTCCTTCGTAACAGGCCGTAACCGGAAAGATGCACCTGCAACTCTATTACCGACAATCCAAGATCTCATCGCAAGTGGTCTCCGTGTTTGGTTATACAGGTTAAGCTCGTAATTTGAAGTTTTCTAATACGAGAAAAAAAATAAAAAAAACGGTCATGTAAAAATTGGTTATTGCAGTGGTGACCAAGATTCGGTGTGTCCAGTAACATCGACTCGAGACTACATGAACATGCTAAAGCTTCCTCTTGAATCATCGTGGTGTCCATGGTATATCAACAATGAGGTAAAACTAATCAAAGAACAATATATAATTCCATTAGTTAATACTTTTCAACTAATATATTTCTTGATGAGTATAATGTTGTTGTAGGTCGGTGGATATGTTGTTGGATACAGAGGATTGACATTTGCAACAGTGAGAGGAGCAGGGCACCTGGTGCCGAGTTTTCAGCCTGAAAGAGCATTAACAATGATCAGTTCTTTTCTTCAAGGCCAGCTCCCACCCTCTGCATAATTTTAGCTTTATTAACACTGTTTCAGTAGTGAACATTTAGAAGCAAAAAACGATGAAAGAATAGTAAAATCAATGTATTACCTATGTATTTATAATCTTACCAATGTATTACCAAATTTTAAAAGTAGGCAAGAGAATTAAATAAAATATAATCAGAATATCCAGAATTATCATTTAATATTTTTTGAACTTAAGTACTGGTGCTTTACTAGAAGCTTGACAACATTACCAAGTTGGCAGCAAGAAAATAAAACAATCTTCGAATAAAAGATGTTAGAAAGGCAGCTGTATTCTGGAAAACACACATAAGTTGATAAAGGGGAACTGTGTTACCAAAGCAAATTACAGAAAAGATTTGATAAATTCATTTGCACAGTCATTTTTGTACATGCATTCTTATATACAAACAACGATGAAGAAAAACTATATGGTAAGTTGGTTGAACAATTTTCTCATGCTTGGAAGAAGTGGAACTATTTTGAGTTACATACATTTCGAGTTACATAAAAAAGTGAAATATGATGGGGAACTTCTTACGTGTGAATGTCAGAGATAATTTACATCAATGCATAGTTATGTCAGAAACCTGCAATTTGCTCCTTGATTTCTTCTCAACGGACAAGGGCCTGGGAGAAGATAACGATATCAAAACGCAGACTAAAATCGGGTTATCTGTCATTTGCTTCAGTAACATAGATGTTTTTTATGTTCCTTAAAAATTATCTGCTAGGAGAAATACTAAACCTTTTGGAGTTGGTCTTCTACTCTCAGAGCCTCAAGAATGCTATCAACCCACCTGCCAACATGATGCAATATTTATCAGAAAAGTTGTAAGGTCTATATCAAGTGATTTAGGTTCAAAATCCCTCTTGGATATCTAGATTAGAAATGTGAAACTTAATTAGCGGTAGGCTCATTTTGTTGCAATAAAAACTTGTTATACTTCAGAGATTAATGGAGTTGCAGGCACAAGAACGTGCAACGGCGTGTTTTTTTTTCTAAAAATAGAGTCAAGAGTCTAAGGACTTTAAATTTTAAAAATATTTTCAGTAACGATTTTTTAGGGGAAAATTATAAATCCTGGTCTAGAATGGTAAATAATGGCGCATTTGTAGAATTGCTTTTTACAAAGTGTGATTTATTACAGATAAACAAAGATAATGTCATATGTGCTATCAATGGGAATTGATTCGTCAGAATAAAGAAGGATGAATAAAGATGCCGGCTACATTCTGTACTTAATTTTGGATGGAATTTTTCCTAGTATAATATTGACAAACAACATGCTGTAAACATATAATGTGCCAGTACTTAGCAATCATTATAAAAAAACATAAGAAAACATTTATTCTTGAAGAGACCGTTATTCTATCTCTTTCTTTTTCATGATTAGAATATAGTGATGTATGAAATAGGTCTAACTAACAGCTACATCATCAAATACTGGATCTATCAAAGGTTATACAAGTTGAAGGAAATAATATCTTAGTCAGCCATGCTTGTCCTTTTACATCTCAAGGTCAGCTAATGCCTCAAAAATCACAAAAAAAACTCCAAACTTAGGAACAGAAAATTGAATAATATTTTGTACCTCTGCATTTTCAAACCTGTTCAGGCAGGCAATTTGTCAATAGTCAAAGCAGATGTGGAGCCCACCTTCAACTTTATACTATACCATAGAAATGTATCATGTAGTGTAGTATACATGCATGCACCATGTCGTTTCTAATTAATAGCTCCCAAGTTACAAGCAAGAGCAAAATGAGGGCTAAATTCCTTTTTGTACTCTTCTCTTGCTGCATCGTCGCCCGAATGCACCTTGCAAATTACTACAACAACGAGGCTAGTCATCTCCAAGAACCGATTAACTCGCAAACGATGGTTAAATCGATTCCCGAACGCTCATGGAACCGTTTGAGTTTGAAGAATGTGAAATCAGATATTTATCTTGGAGATCAAGCTGGAAATATGGAAGCGGATAAGATTGATATGTTGCCGGGGCAACCACATGTGAATTTCGATCAATATGCAAAATATGTGACGGTCGATGCAATAAACGGAAGAGCGTTGTTTTATTACTTTGTTGAGAGTCCTCAGGATGCCAATACAAAAGGCTCAATGGAGGTAATACGGTTTCATATAAGGCAAAATTATACTAATATACCATGACCATTAAGTGTTTTCCAAATAAATATCAGCCTTTCTATAATATTTTTAAATACCATAGATAATGGAATTTTCAGTAACAATCATTTTACTTTTACTACCAATTTCTTATTAAAAATGAGTGAATTATACCAAGGTTGGGAACAAATCTATGTATGAAATTTGCAGTATAAATAAAACAACTATAACCATTGTTGTGAATTATTAAAATGAAAACTACTAGGTTTATAGTAGTGTAGTGCAATTTATGAAATTCAAGGTATTTATAAAAAAAATCAATAAATAAAAGTTTATGGGTTTTTAGCTAAATTAAGGTCATTGAGACTTGATATAATTCTGAATTTTGAATTTCAAGTTTAGCTTACTTTTGAAAACTGGAGGACCTGGATGCTCTTCTCTTCGACTTGGAGCCATGGTGGAATTGGGTCCATTCATAGTTAATTGTGATGGAATAATGGTCAGAAGTAACACTTTAAATATTATTTAAAATCTACACACCCTTTCCAGTAATTAACATATTCCTTTCGCAACCGCAGTAGCGAATGTGATCTTCTTAGAATCACCAGCAGGGGTCGGCTTCTCGTATTCAAACACTTCGTCTGACTGCAAAATGAGCGGCAACAAAAGAACCACAGATAATTCCTGCGCTTTTCTCGTAAACTGGCTCGAAAGGTTCCCTCGGTACAAAGCCCACGATTTTTACATCACTGGAGAGTTATGCTGGGCATTATATACCAGAGCTTGCCGGTACAATTCTGACATATAACAAGAACTCAAACAATACGGTCATCAACCTCAAGGGCCTCAAGGGTGTCGCTGTAAGTATATTTTTCAATTAGAATTATATTTATATGATCTAGGTAACAGAGAATGTGAAAACATTAGCAAGTGCAGATTTTTTGGTGATTATGAAAAAATTTAAAGATCAAGCTTGGAGCTTTTGTTACTCAAAAAAGAGACCGTGATGAGAAAAGACTAGATCTGCCGATCTAGGTCCCAGAAATAACTGAAAATAGTAGCAAATGAAGATTTTATGTTTACCTTCTGCTGTAGATCTCAAGATCGAGAGCTTCAATCTATCAAAAATATTTGAAAATGGAGGAGTTTCTGCGATAAGAAGCTGGAGCGAGATGGAGAGAAAGAAGAAAATGAGAGAGGAGATTTTTTCTGCTTATGGGGTTTTCTGAATCTGTGGAAACCCCAGGAAAGTTCTTTTTGTGTATATAGCCTTACTCAGGCCGAGATGAATTGGGCCAAGCACATGTAAATCTCTTTCTTTCATAAAATTCGTCCAGTTAATTCAAAAAAAAATTTATTTATATGATCATTAATTAATGAATAAATAATTGTACAGATCGGAAATGGAAATGGATATATTGATGGAAATATAAATCTGATGGCAATATAAATCTGAAGGCTACGATTGATTACTATTGGACCCATGCTTTAATCTCAAATGAAGCTTACAACACAATACAATCGAAATGCACATTTTCCAATGGAAATTATAGCCCAGACGGCATAAAATGTCTTCATTCAGCTGCTATTGAGATTGGAAATATAAATACTTACAGTATTTATGCTTGACTTTGTCAAGGGCCCTCTAATTCAACTGCATCGGTGAGATTAGGAGGAATAAATTGTCTTTGAAAATTATTTCTTTCATTATTTGTATAATAATGAGAAAAATATACATATTATGATTCTATCAGGTGAAGGAATATGATCCTTGTTGGGGGAGTTATGCAAAAACATATCTGAATCTTCCAGAGGTTCAGAAAGCTCTTCATGCTAATGTTCAACGGGTTGCCATATCCATGGAGTGCTTGCAGGTGATTGTTGCTTATATGGTTTTCTCTCTAGTATTTATCATTGCTGATTATTATTTTTTGGTAAAATAATATCTGTTTGATTAAATTCGTTGTTTCGATGTAGTTCCTTCATAGGCCGCAACTGGAAAGATGCTCCTGCAACTCTATTACCGACGATCCAAGAGCTCATTGCAAGTGGTCTTCATGTTTGGTTATACAGGTTAAGCTCATAATTTGAAGTTTCCTAATACAAGCATCGATGTGTATATATTTTTCCCCAGGAAAAAAAGGTCATGTAAAAATTGGTTATTGCAGTGGCGACCAAGATTCGGATTGTTCAGTAATCAGTAACATCGACTTGAGACTGCAGAACTATGCTAAAGCTTCCTATTGAATCAGCGTGGAGTCCATGGTATACCAACGAGGTACAACTAATCGAAAAGCAATATATAATTCCATTGGTTAGTACTTTTCAACTAATATATTTCTTGATTATTGTTTCATGTCATAGAATGTGACAAAGTTTTACGTTGACTGTCACAAGCCTACCGCAACCCTCACCCTTTCTCATCCGGACTTGGGACCAGCAACGGTGGGTTTACAAGGAGGTTTACAAGAAGTTAGACACTAAGGAGTATGAAAATGATATATACTGGATTGCTCGGATGCGGGAAAGAAAGACCAGAAACTTATGTACGGTGAAGTGTGTCAAAGATGAAGATCAGAAGGTTTTAGTTCGAGATAAGAGCAAAGGTCGAGAGATTATTTTGACAAATTGTTCAATGAGAGCTTTACTAAGAATTTGGATGGACTTGTCATTCAATCTCAAGATATAAACCGTGATTTCATGTGTAAAATAAGATTATCTGAGATTAAAGAAGTTTTGAAGAGAATGAGATCAAGAAAATCGGTTGGTCCAGACGGGATTCCTATCAAAGATTTGGAGATGCTTAGGAAAAATAGGCGTTAAATGGCTGATAAATTTGTTTAATAAGATTTGACAGACCAACAAGATGCCAAATGAATAGAGAAAAAATACCCTTGTACCTATCTACAAGAATAAGGGTGACATTCAAAGTTGCTCAAACTGCCGTGAAATAAAACTTATGTGTCACACCATGAAGATTTGGGAGAAAGTGATTGAACACAGGCTAAGGATGGATGTTAAGATAACAAAAAACCAGTTTGGGTTCATGCCTGAAAGATCGACGACAGAGGTTATTCATTTGCTTCAACTTGTCAAGCGTTTTCGAGAGAGGAGAAGAAATTTGCATATGATATTTATTGATTTAGAGAAAGCGTAAGACAAGGTATCTAGAGAGGTATTATGGGAGCCAATGATCAAGGGGGTCCCCGTCAAGGACATTGATATAATCAATGACATGTACGATGGAGTAGTGGCAAATGTCAGAACTTGCGGCGGGCTAACGAGTGATTTTCCGATTACAATTGGTTTACATAAAAAATCTGCATTAAGTCCATTCCTATTTACTATCATGATGGATGAGCTTACTAGAACCATTCAAGACGAGGTACCTTGATGTATGCTATTCGCTGACAATATTGTTCTAGTAAATGAGACGAAAGCATGGGTTAATACCAAATTGGAGTATAGAGGCAAACGTTGAAATCTCGGGGTTCAGATTGAGCAGGTCCAAGACGGCATATATGCATTGCAAATTTAGCAAACAGAGAAGTCAAAACCATATTGGTATAACATTGGAAGGGCAAGAAATATCACCGAGCGATCAGTTTAGATATCTAAGTTCTATCGTCCAAAAGGATGGGAGATCGATAGCGATATTAATCAAAGGATCCAAACTGGTTGGTTGAAATGGAAGAGTGCAACTGGGATTTTGTGTGATCGTAACTTTTCGTTAAAATTGAAAGGGAAATTTTATCGAAGCGCTATTCGGCCTGTCTTATTATATGGTTCAGAATGTTGGGCTCCTAAGAAGCATCATACACAGAAGATGCACGTAGCGGAAATGCACATACTTCGTTGGATGTGTGGTAACACTAGAAAAAATAAGATGTGAAATGAGAATATTCATGCAAAAGTTGGTGTAGCACCTGTGGAGGAGAAGATGCGGGAAAACCGGCTAAGATGATTTGGTAACGTGCGATGCAGACCTATGGAAGCACCGATTCGACGTATAAATACTCTCGATATAGGCAATGTCAAAAAGACGAAAGGGAGACTGAAGAAAATATGGATGGAGGTGATACGAAAAGATATGGTTGCCAAAGGCCTCAATGAAAGTATATTGCTCGATAGGAGTGAGTGGAGGCGGAGGATTCATGGGCTGAACTCGGCGTGATTCTTATGTTGGTTCATGTAGCCAACCCCATATGCTTGGGATAAAAGGCACGGTTGTTGTTGTAGTATATTTCTTGATTATTATAATGTCTTAGGTTGGTGGATATGTTGTTCGTTACAAAGGATTGATATTTGCAACAGTGAGAGGAGCAGGGTACCTGGTGCTGAGTTTTCAGCCTGAAAGAGCATTAACAATGATCACTTCTTTTCTTCAAGGGCAGCTCTCAGCTTCTGAATAAATTCAGATTTCTTCTGCAATTTGCCATTTTTGGGCTGTGATCATTAATAGAGATGAGAATTACTAGATATCATTGTAAACGATGGCTGTGACCATTAATAGAGATGAGATTTTACCTCTTTACTTTAGTTTTGCTTTCTTTGCCAAAATGGATGGTTTGGTTCAGCAGTCGCAAATGCAGTTAATCCACCTACAAGAAGAAAGGTACAGAACAAGGATCAGAACAAAGATCAATAATTTGATACCACACTTACTATGCAGGCTGTAGAATCTTATCCTTGTGTAATCAAAAGCTTTTTTGCTGAAATTATAGACTAGTGCCAACAGTATGCAGACAGCAGAACAGAAAACAGAGGAGGAATAAAAACAGATACCTCTGTGAAAAGAAAGAGAAAAATAGTAATGATAAACTGAGTTTCCATAGAACATTTACAGAAGAGAAGAAAATTTCCATGTATATTTTTTAATTACATGCATCCATCTTTACAACCAACGGCGAAGAGAAACCATACAGTAACTTACTCCAGAAGTACTACCATTTCACTCGAGTCGCATAAAAAACTAAAAAAACATGTTAATGATAATTTACATCAATGCCTTGTTATGTCAGACACGTGTGATTCTCTTTTACTTCTCTCAGTAAGCAAGGGCCTGGGAATAGGAACTGAGATCAAAACACAGCGAAATTTAAAAAAAAATTGAAATGAAAAAGGGAGCAAAAGATGGTGCAATTAGCGATTTGTATTTTTACAGGAGAAAAATCAATAATTATCTGCTGGTGCAAATTGGAGACGTTTGGAGTTGGCCATGAACTCCCAGAGCTTCAAGAATGCTATCTACCCACCTGCCCACAGGACAAAAGAATTGTCAGAGAAACTATGAAATTACATATAAAGATTTAGGTTCAAAACCCATGGATTTTAAGATTGGGAATGCGAGTATGAGAGTTAGTTCGTCCAGCAAGATACAAGTTCGTTATATTTCAGTTAGGGCATATATACTGTAAAGCACAGACTAGTCCAACATAACTCAAGCTGTACCAGAAACACTAAATCTAATTAGCTTGCCAACTATTCAACATGAATCATTCGATGTTCCAACTTGTAAGGTGCTGTTGAAGCCACAAAAAAGCAATTCTCATCTATAGAACCCGGGACTAAGCTAATTTTAATCATTCCTATGTTCCTATCTTGTGAGTTCTGACAATGTCTTAAGTAGCATACTATCATACTCTTATTCACCAAGAGGCATAAGTATCAACCTCAAACAAAACACCAAATTATAAAAAGGAACAACAAAGAGACACTTGAACAGAATTTTCATGTTGCTTACAAATTTAAATCGAAGTTTAATAATAAAAAATAATTTCTCAAAAAAAAGGGTTAAATAATCAAAAATAGCAAACTGGAATGAGTTTGTACTACACTTTTCAACCACATTCCCTCAATCTGTAAAAGGTATGTATGTTTACCTCTTAACTACATGAAAACAAAAGAAATTATAACATCTATCAGCGCTTTTTATATGTACATCATGACCGTGTCTACATTGACAATATCACTTGCAATAACAATTTTAACACTATAAATTTTCAAAAATAGGAATAGAATATACACTAAAAAGTATGAAGAATTACTAAAGTACCCTTCAAGGCCAGGGATTGTTGGATAGTAAACGCTCTTCAGCCCTAGTTTCTTTGCCGCCAAAGCAGTTGTTTCGCCAATACAAGCAACAGATTTGTCCCGGCTCTCCGGAACAAGATTAACCCAGGCACTGTTTGAAGTTTTTTTAAAATAAAAATCCTTATTAAATCGTCCATTGATCATCATTGAAAGATATAAAGAAACATCAGAACAGCTAAACCAAAGGAAACTCCTACCAGGGGTCAAGCACAAGTTTTATAGAAGATAAATGAGAAAGTCAAATATGGGAATAGTAATCAAATTACCGGATTGCTGAGGGGGAAGCAACTGCAATGACTGGAACACAAAGTGCTTGTTGTAGAACCATCTCATCAACATCTTGAACGGCCATCTGAGAACAAGTATCGCAAGATAACGTTCACAAAATAGACAATGAACATAAATAACTAGTAGATATTGTAGGTCATTTAATACGGAAATCAAATAAACATATAATTATAAGATTCTCCATCATTGTCCGTATAGGGAACGGTAACTACAAGCATACACATTACATAATTATGAATGAAAGATTAGCACTACAGATTTTATATCTGTCAAAGTTATTTGTCAAAGTTATTTTTAAAGTAGAGTAAAGTTTAAAGTTAGAAAAGTGTTGGAGTGATGGGCTTTTACATATGGGCTTTTAATGATAAGTGGGACTAAAGCTAATAATTGATTATATTCATAACACTCCCCGCAGGCTGGAGCGTAGATGTCAATCATGCCAAGCTTGGACAGAAGACGAGTGAAAACCGATCGAGGAAGAGGTTTGGTAAGGATATCTGTTAGTTGAGCCGAAGAGGAAACATGTTAGAGTACAACCATCTTATCTGTCACCTTGTGATGAATGAAGTAGCAATCTATTTCGATATGCTCGGTCCGTTCATAAAAAACTGGATTCTCAGTAATGTGAATTGCGGCCTTATTATCACATAAAAGTGTGATCGGAAGATAAGAGGGAACCCCAAGAGCTGTCAGGAGAGAGGTAAGCTATACCAACTCAGCAACTGTATGCGCCATAGATCTATACTCAGGCTCAGCAGAAGAACGAGCCACTACATTCTGCTTCTTGCTCCTCCATGTAACCAGGTTTCTTCCTAAGAATACACAGTATCCACTAGTGGAACGACGATCATCAATAGATCCAGCAAAGTCAGCATCTGTGAAGGCTGTGAGTGACAAAGTAGATGATAGTTTGCAGAGAAAACCCTGTCTTGGAGAACCTTTTATGTATCTGAGAATATACTCAACTGCTTTAGGGTGAGAGGTCAAAGGATTCTGCATATACTGACTCACTTTGCTAACGACAAAGGCAATATCAGGATAAGCGACAGTGAGATAAACAAGCTTCCTAACCAGACATTGATATTGTCCTGGATCAAGCAGTGGAGGATCTGAGGGAGAGATCAATCGAGATAGCTTGACCGTGGAATCCATAAAAGTGTTTGCTGGTCTACATCTCAGAAATCATGTTTCGGATAGAAAATCGAGTGCATACTTGCGTCGAGAGAGCTGAAATCTACCAGAATTTCGTGACACTTCAATTCTAAGAAAGTATGTAAGTGACCCAAGATCCTTGGTATGGAAATGTGAAACCAAATATTCTTTCACCTTGTAGATGCCGGCAGAATCATCTCGAGTAATAATATCATCAATATACACCAGCACAATTACCATGTCCCGAGGACGGCTGTGTAAAGAGAGATGTGTCGACGCGACTGCGTTTGAAGCCAATCTGTCGTAGAATAGTACTAAACTTTTCAAGCCAGACACGCAGTGAATGCTTCAATCTATATAAAGATTTATGTAAGACAAACTATAGACTCCTCCGGTCACACTCAAAACTTGGAGGCTGCTGCATGTAAATAATTTCCGAAAGATCGCCATTAAGAAAAGCATTCATATCAATCTGATGAAGTGGCCATGCCTTAGAAACAACCAAGAATATACATGTTAAAGTCTAAAGTTTATTTAAAGTTGAGAGAGTGATGGGATTTTTATAGGTACACATGGGCCTTTGATATAAGTGGGCTCCAATAATAAGACTCGAATTTTGTTGAGATTTGGCTTATCTTATATTTTATACTCATATGTTTTTTTGTTGTTTCCAACGTGGGACTATTTTTAAAGTCCCATCATTTGGTTTTTTACTTTCAACACTCTCCCTCACGTGCCCCATCATTTTTTTCTTTGGTGTGGTTGTCACGTGGAAAGTATAACACTTGGTAGTATTGTCGGGTCGAGTTTGGATCGAGCCATTGGCTTTGATACCTTGTTAAACTTATTTTTAAAGTAAAATAGAGTTTAAAGTTAGAGAAGAGTTGGAGTGATGGGCTTTTACACATGGCTTTTAATGATAAGTGGGACTAAAGCTAATAACTAATTATATTCATAACAATATCTATATAGTGAAGATTAACAAAATACACATGGTAGCAAATAATAATTTTGGGTCAAAAGAGAGAAGAAAAAAGAAAAACAGGGGGAAAAAGAAACACACAGCAAGTCAGTGAGATTTTAATCAAAGCTAATAGAAGGGATAGTAATACAGAAATCTAGAAAGTACACATAACCACATTCTGTAAATGATATATAAGAAGGTTGAAATTTTACAGTGTTGTATGTGTTCAGCCTTGTGACCTCAAATCCCCGACCTGACAAACCCTCCTCTGCACAGTAAAAGGTATACCTGCATCAAATTCTTTATGCTAAATATATACTAATGGCTATAAGACTTCAAGTTAAATACAAGTTTAGGTTGTATCTAGCATATTATTTGTTGAATGAAACAATATAGGTATAGTAATCATCCATTGTAAAGGAAGATGACGGCTTTAGATCTGATCCTTCTATTTTTATTTAAATACTGGGTTATTTTTTCGGCAGAGAGGTAATGATGATGAACTAACATGTGCACTATATACATAAATTCAAGGGCCTTTTATCAACAAGTTCAAACTTCAAACCTAGAAATTGGCTTCCATCCTAATAATGCAGATATTCTGTGGATTTGGTATTTTCAACAAGAATATGTTTAACTGCAAAGAAGGTAGGTTATGATGAATAATCAAGCATACTTTTCACTCGTGTTTCTTCTAATGTCATTTTTCTAATGTCGTGTATTGCATAAAAGATGAATTAATTTACAAATTTGCATAAAAGATGTTCTACCTCCGGTATGGAATTAGCTCTAGGTTGCTTAATACACGTAAATAGATGACACTCTTAACATATTAGTATGTGAGAATGATGCCTTAGAGAAAGTATATATCTGCAAATAAGTCTTAAACATTACAAGGGTATTATTCAATTTCTAAATAAATCTTGTGTGGTCAAATTTCAAAATTAAGTAGATTTGAATTTTTTAATTTTTTTTAAATGTATGGATTTATAGAACCACAGAAGACCTCATGGCAACAAGCTCCTGTAATTAATTCTGACGAGCTCACTAGGTTGGTCATTTTTCACTTTAACAAAGTGTACCATCCTTGCTGTTTTTTTTCTCATTAATAAGGGAGGCAAGGAAATTGTAAACTGGAAAACATTGCAATCTTTAAATTCAGCAAGCTATGCTGTTATTCCCAGCATTCGCTATAACTACAGAAAAAAGATTTATATATAACACAGTATGATGTTCCAGCAAATTGCTTTGTAAACTAAAAGGCGTAATTTAAAAGAAAAATAACATGTAATTGGAAATAAACACTAGTTCTGTATGAAGATAAATATTATGGAAAATAACCAGGCAAAAGAGAAGTAACCGGGATCGACAACCACAAGCAAATACCAAGAGAAACAGAAAAAAGTCTGATGCTTTAGCAATAATTTAACTCCAACATGAAACAAGTTGTTGAATATATATTAAGTTAATTTGAAAGATAAAAGAAAATAACAAAGCTATGAAGTGAAAAGAAAATACTACAATATCGATCTACATCATTTACCAATGTCATTGCCGGCCTTCACAGATGCAGGATATAAAACTCTGCAGCTTTTATCACCATGCTTTGGGAGCTCTGCAGCTAATACTTTGCCTGTCGCTGTATAGAGAAAAAATGATCATCGTCAATACTATAATCAAATTTTATTCATAACAAATTCTACCAATGCTAAATAAATAAAATATCTCTAATTGTCAATCCAAGTTACTATCTTTAATTACCCATATAAATGCCAATCCGCTATATATTTAAATGTCAATTCATATAACAAACAAGATTGAAGGATTAAAGTGATACCAGCAATGATAACTAACTGACCTTTAGATGGAGAAAATGCAACCTCAAAAGATTGGCCTGTCAACTGTAAAGTTTCCTGGAAAACATTTGCTGTGCCTGCTCCAACAACTCCTATTCTAACTTTAGGAGTTCCAGAAGCCCTGAGAGGATAGTATTATCTATTAATGGCAGGCTCATCTATGTGCTTTATCAATAAATCATGGCTGCAAGTAATATCTTTTGATTTATTCATCCGAACCATTTCAATATGGCCTACAAGCATATGTACAGCCATCTAAATATAGTATAAATAACATTACCATTTTTAATTGTACCTTTCAATGATGACAACTTGGTGACAAGACTATCACCTTCCTATATAACAGCTGCAGGTAATACGTGGGCATAAACACTTCATCAGCCGTAACTTAAAATTGCAAAACCACACCTCATTGCTCATAGTTCATTAAGAAAAACTCCTCAAGGATAGCATAAAGAGTATTCACTTAAGTATGGAAAAACTTTCTGAGCAATCAAAACTACAATCGAACTTCTAAGCCCAGCAAGGCATACACCAGTCTAGATACATTTACTTATGCCTCAATATCTATCATGTGAAGATAATTGCAGGAGAAGAACTAACTATTAACAATAAATATTTTAACCACACTAACTTGAAAATTTGAGCAGTATGTTTTGGCAAAGCATCAAACTTGCATTTGTCAATCAGAGTAGCATTCACCAAGATATTTATATAATAGGCATGATAATGGACTTGTAGCTAATGGGTGCTGAATGATCATTTGCAAGATAGAAAGATATACAAACTAGCAGATTCTTACTTCCATGCTTCTAGGAACACAGCACCGGCTTCAGGAGAAGTTATGACAATCCAATCAAAAACTGTTTCTGGTGATAACAAAATGAGACCAATCATAAAGCTTCCAAATTGATAGTTAACTACTATTTAGGGAGCTCAAATTGAAGGAAAATAAGAACAAACTATACTTTGAGAAAAGGCTTGAAAGGAATCTCTGAACATTATGGTGCTTCTTGACATAAAAAACCGAGAGGGGCCTTTGAGTAGTGCAGTGTTTAAAAAGTGGAAAAGAAAAGCGGAGCGGTCGAGGAGCC
The DNA here is from genome assembly GCA_030015575.1 of Agapanthus africanus. Taxonomy (NCBI): domain Eukaryota; kingdom Viridiplantae; phylum Streptophyta; class Magnoliopsida; order Asparagales; family Amaryllidaceae; genus Agapanthus; species Agapanthus africanus. The sequence continues at coordinate 70,934,229 of CM057337.1, read as the reverse complement.
AAAATGCTTAAGCGCTTAAACGGCCGCTTAGGCCGCTCAGAAATCAGAACAGTGGTGTTTCATCAATATTACTTTTATTGTCAATAAATAATGATTCGCGTTACATTCTAACTATTTTTATGTTGCTTTTGTACTAGCAAATGCCTAAATTTAATCCAAAATTTAACAAATTTGCTTAGAAAATATATTATTTGCTAAAATATGCTCAAATAATTCAATGCAAAATTAAAATTTTCTTAGAATTCGTTAGCTTATATAGTGCATATAAGATTTTCGATACCCAACATCAAGCATCATAACTCAAATCAGTAAAAATACTTATCAAATTATTAAAAAAAAGTATCTAAAAGATTGTAGCTCGAAACCAGATGGAGTCAAAATCGAATTGGAATTTCATGATCGAAATTTAAAAACCACTCAAAATCGAAATAGAAAACTCAAGAATTGATCGAAATTGATTTAGATCTCGACTTCTTGAGTTGATAAACCTAAAATTTTGGAGTTTTGAAACCCAAATCTTGAAATGTCTCAAATGGGATTTATCGAGTCGAGCACGAAGGATAGAAATGTGGAAAAAGAGAAAGAAAAGGTAAAATGTTGTTTTAATTGGTATTCGAGTATTCTTACTCCAATAACAATACTTATATACCCTTTATAACACTTATGAAATGTATACATCAATAAAATAGGTTATGCAATATCACCCGCTTAAGCGGGGTAAAGCGGAGCGGCAAAACCAGCTCGGCTGCTTAAGCGGCCGCTTTTTAAAACACTGGAGTAGTGAAGGTAATACAAATAACAACTGGTGATGAGTCAATGGAGTAGAATTGTAGAAAGCATTCAAGTTGTCAGTAATAGGTAATTCACTACATGTGTCAGCATCATCATCATGTTATCATCAAAATAAGGGTTATAGCAAAATGGCGATATTTTTATCCAGAATACCACTGCATTGATTACTATATCATGCAGAAAGAACTCAAATAACAGCCGGAGAATAGTTATAGGCATTTGGAAAGATCATGAAGGAAGATGTCAGCTGATAAACAGACAATTGGAGTGGAGCTGAATTGAATAGAACCTTAAAAGGAGAGAAGGAGGTGGATTTTTTTTCTTTCTTTCTTTCTTTCTTTTTCATTTTTTTCTTTTTTCTTTTTTCTTTTTTTTGGGGGTGGGGGTGGGGGATCAAAGAGGACTTTTTGGGCCATCAATAATAATGTCTTGAAGACCAAAATTTATCATCATTCTCTACACTTAGAATAATTGAAACTTATAAGAACTTGAAGTCTTTAACATCCAATGAACATATAGATCACTATATGAAGGAAGATTTCAAAATCTTGTTGAACAGATTAGCTTTTCAGATGAAAGTAAACTAATGTGAGTAACATAGTTGAAATTTATATTCAGCCACAATGTGTTCATTGAAATGATTCATCACTTCATCAGTGATAAATTTATCATGAAGTGTGTCCATATTCGACATGCGCGAGTGTGACTTATTTTGTCCACCCAAACAAACAATTATATACATGATCAAGTTCAATAACTTACCATGCAGTAGGTTTGAAAGTCTATTAAAGTCAGGCCCTTCTGTGTGCTTAAGAAGAGGGACTTCTAAGCAGTGGATGCTATGTTTCACCTGTAACACCATAAGTTTACAAATAAAGATAAGCAAAAGCATAAGTTGTGCTTATATTTATAACTTAACCAAACATTATAATTGCCAAAAATGAACATATGTAAACAGTGAACCATCACCTTAAATGTTTCAATAAGAAAAGGAGCGAGCGATAAAAATGGCACTTTTTGGCTAAAACTTGAATGGAAAACAACGAAACAAATATAACAGGATAAAACAAGGACAAAATTTACCCCTTCAATTCAACAATGTTACTCCTTGTTTGCACTTTTCATTTTCCTCAAATTATCTGACCCTTAAGAATATCAAGATGCATTACCATCATAAATGCACTTTAAATATGGAGCTCAGGATCTAACCCTAAAAATGCTATTAACAAAGACTATCACATGACATTTTAGATATTACACTAAAAAAGGAGAGATTATAACCCATCTAATATAATATGGACAATTTTTGGAAATTAGCAATTTTTTCAAAATATTTAACAAAATAGCGTTCCCCAAAAATATTTAGGAGAATGGTGTTGGGCTAGTGATTAGCCCGGTTTAGTTGTTAACTAAAACCGTACTATTAAATTGCGGTTTTAAGCTAAAATCTTCACAAAAATCTTGTAAGTTAAAGAACCGCACTTTGAAACTGCAGGTTTAAGTTCCCCTCCACAGCAAACAAAGATCCCCTCCAACCAACAAAGATTACGAGTTTTATAAGTCTTTTATCTTAAAACCGCACTTTGTTTTAGTTAAGAGTATCTAAAGCGGGCAAATCTTCATCCCAACACCATTCTACTAAATATTTTTTGGGAACACCATTTTGATAAATATTTCGAAAAAAATGATAATTCCCAAAAATTGTCCAGTATAATATGCATCCTGAACTAAATTACAAATGCAAAAGCAAAAATATATCATAATGGCATAAAAATAATCACTATATCATTCTATATTGAGCAAGATGGAAACTTTGGGAACAAAACAGCACAGAAATCGACATGGGCATTCGCAAGTAATCAACCAACACAGCATTGAATGAATTCGGAAGCAAAACACTGAAGGAAAAAAATGAGCCCCAATTGACCCAACAAAGAGAACCCGTCACAATTCGACAAAATTAGATGCAAATTCCAGTGCAAAATCAATGAGAGAGGAGAGGAGAAGAGAGTACCAAGGCATGGATGAGCTTCGCATTCTTGCCTTGCTCCCTGGTGACCACGACTTGGGGAGCGATGGAGCGAGGAGAAGAGGAGGCTCGAAGCTGAGAGACGAAGAAGAGTCTTTTTTTTTCGAGAATAATTTGAAGGAGGAGGAGGAGAGAAAGGGGAAGATAGGAGAGAGAGGAGAGCCATGGAAATGGGTTGGGATCGAAGAGGGGAGAGGCTGCAAAGGATTCTTCCCCAAAGCAACACCTGCCCTCCTTTGTTTTTTTCTTTTTCCAGTGGATTGAGTTTTTAACTTTTTCTTCTTCTTTATTTTTTTTATTTTTATTTTTTATTTTTATAGGAATTTCATAGATCTTTATAAGTTTATATATATTACAACAAGATAAAATATATTTTCCAGAAAAGAAGTTTATCTATGCTATTAATTCTAACCCTGAAGAGTAAAGCATGTCTAGCACCATCACAATTACAATTAATTGAAACTAAAATACTTCGAACCCTTCTCATCAGTTTTTCAATATCTATAGCATAGAGGAAAATGGGATCACGAAATGTACAAGAAAATCATTCCAATATTTTATTTGTTATACCCCATGAGCAAAAAAATTTGGGAATTTTGCACATTTCATAATCCTCGTGATCCGTAGGTTTTCAATGTTGTGCTTGTTATAACACATAAGGATCACGAAATATGCAGCGGTCATAAATATTTTGGTTGTTATAGCGCATGAATATGACGAAATTTTTAATCTCAAATTTTCTTTTTTTTTTCGATATTCCAGTATTTAGGTTGCATGCTTGCATGGCGCATAATAAAATATTTTTTGTTTTTTCAGTTTTTCAATATATTTATGATATAGCACACAAAATTTTCAAAATTCTCAATATTATGCATGTTATTTCACTCAAAAATCATGAAATTCTCGAAAATCGAAAAAGATTTTTAATATTTTGCATGCTACACATGACAGTCTTGGAAGTTACAAAAATCCTAAAATTATTTATTTTTGTAGAGTGTTTTTCGTCATCCTATTGAGATAGAAATACGCGCGCTTGTCAGGCGTCTACAAATTCCCCCTGCCTAGAGTAGGCTAAGGTTTATTTATCGTGGGGATCCAAATCTCTGACAGCCGCGGACTAAACTGCCGTTAATTACCCCTCGCATTTTGAGTGAGCGAACCTCCAATTGACGAGTAAAACCAGTCATGCGAACTCATTGTGCAGCGTACGTGTGTTGTGTCTTGAAAGTGTTTTGGACGTATCGGAGGCCTCGCAGATTTTACAGCAGACTCGCTACCCGGATATCGGACTTGGGGTCAAGGAGGCTACAGCCTCTTGCGGGATGTGGGGCAGCGCTCCGTTAGAAAAAAAATTCTAACAGGAAAGTGTTTCGAGAGTGAAACGTGTAGGAAAAAGAGGAGTGAGGAGCGTCCTAAGGACACGGGAGATGGCACGTGGCCACTGGTGCCAGCGGGTCACGTGTGAGACACTTGGGCGCTGGGCGACAGCAGGTCACGCGTGCGGCCGCTAGGCGCCAGCAAAAAAAATGCTTAACCCCTGAACTGGAAGTTGAATTTCTGAGGGACTTTGGAGTTAAACTCCTAGAAAAAGAAGGATTTTTATCTGGAGTTAAACTCCTAACTGATCTGGATTTGGAGTTAACTCCTTCAAAGATTTGAATCTTAGACTTGGAGTTGAGCTCCTTAAAGATTGGTTTGGAGTTAAACTCCCAAAATGTTTAGATCTTGGATGGTGAAAAGAGATCATTTTTTCTTCCTCTTTAAGCCTTAGGCTTTACTAAAGTAGGTTTTTTGAGATGGGTTCCTTTTTCCTCCTCTCTTTTTGTTGGGTTTTAGAGAAAAAGGGTAGTGAGATTAAAAATCTCCCTTTTAGAGATTTGATGGGAGATCTGAACTCCCTTTTGAAGGTTTTATGGTGAAAAACTATTTACTTTTGAGAAAAAAAGAGTTAAATTCTTAATTTAATTTAAAAAGGAGAAGAAGGTTTAAAACCTTGAGAAAAGAGAAGAATGTTTAAAACCTTGAGGAAAGAGAAGGAGGCACAGAACCCTAGAAATTATGAGAGAATGAATATTGTTGGAGATTTTCTCATCATGTTTGCCTTTTATAGGCTATACACACTTTACATATAGTCCATATTGGGCTTTTCCAAATGGCACTTGTGCCTCTTCATGCCTTATGTGCTAATTTTTTTTTTTTGCACAAAAACCATGGGGTTTACAAAATTTTGGGTTTTTTGCCCCTCTTCCATACATTTATTTACAAAATTACATAAACTAATTTATTGCTTCATTCTTTTTGACATGGGGCCGGTCCCTTCTATGCTCGATCTTGATTTGGGCTTGGGCCCACTTGGCTTGGTTTGGGCCCGTTTGCTTGGACTTGGCCCCACTTAACTTGGAGTTGACTTTGACTTGGTCAACCGGGGTGTAATTTTTTACCCCAACAAAGTACCCCGCGTGTATGGGTTGTGTGCATGAAATTGATGGATCTTATTCTATATGGAGATTGATCTGGTTAGGTTCCTTTTTGACGATATGGAAGGCATGCTGCCATTTTAGCAACGTGGACGGTCGGTGCTACCATTTTGCAACTTAGACGGTCGGTGTTTGTTTTAACTTGCTCCGCTTCTTGCGGTGTCAGGGTTAAAGTTGACTTGCTCCGCTTTTTGCGGTGTCGGGGTTGGAGTTGACTTGCTCCGCTTTCTGTGATGTCGGGGTTGGATTTGATTTGCTCCGCTTTCTACGGTGTCGGGATTGGATTTGACTTGTTCTCGAGGTGGAGCTTGATTCCGCCGAAGAGGTCATTGGTTGACTTGTTGATTTGATTTGTTTTGGGAGTTTCCCATCCGTCCAGCGGGATTTTTGAGCTTGGAAGCACTGCCGGTTGAGACAATGATTTGATTTGTGTGATTTATGTCTTGTTCGGCGTGATTTTTAAATTTGAGTGGGACTTGGGATGTGGATTTTATTTGGCATCAGTATCGCTGCACTGGAATAGCACCAAGAGCGACTCATCATTTGCTCCGAGAGGACTTGGGTTTTGGGTCGGCATCAGCACCGCTGACACTGAAGCGTAGTACCAGGAGCGACTCATAATTTTCTTTGGGAAAACTTGGGATTTGGATTTTGGGTCGGCATCAGCACCGCTAACACTGAAGCATAGTACTTGAAGCGACTCATCATTTGTCGTTGCCCGTTGGGGAGCAATGGCTTAGGAGACAAGTTAGATCCCTATTACTTAAGACTTTTCAATTTTATGAGCCGTAAGGGTCTCATAAAAGCATTTTCTCCTTACGAGTCGAGAAGATCTCGCTGGTGTATATTCTCCTTAGGAATCGTGCGCATTTCTAAGTGTGTTGCTTCTTTGTGAGTCGTAAGGATCTCACGCGGGGACATTCTTCTTACAAAGTCGAGAGGACTTTGCGAGTGTATTTTCGTCTCCTATTTACGAGTTTGCGCCCTTTCAGGTTTTCACAAACTCGCCGACAGTCCTGCTGTTTTTACTTTGCTAGTGGGCATATCGTTCTTTTTATGGAGCTTCATCGCTGGTAAGACTTCAGATGTAGTCTCGCTGGTGGGACTTGGGAGAGATAGGGGTCGTTTATGCACGTGGATTGTATACAGTTTTACGAGATGTATGATCCAGACCGTAGGGCTGATGTGCTCAATTCGTCTGTGAGTTAGAGTATTCACACGTAATATTTCTTGAGATATCGGCCATTGATGGAAGGCATAGGCTTTTCTCCCTCGGCGCTTATTAGTTGGTAGGATCCACCATCGAACACTTTCTCGATAACATATGGCCCTTCCCAATTTGGCTCAAATTCATATCGACTGGGGATGATCGGTCTTTTGAGGATCAACACCAATTTGCCTTTCTTAAAAGCACGGAGACAGATCTTGTCATAGGCTCGTGACATTTGAGCTCGGTACAGCTCCAAATTTTGCTGTACTTCGAGTCTCTTTTCTTCGAGGGCATCGAGCTCTTCGAGTCGAAGGAGAACATTTTCCTCCTCTATCAAATCGTGTTGTACGGCTATCCCGAGGCTTGGAACTTCGACTTCGAGGGGGAGGATCGCCTCCACTTCGAAGAGTAGTGAGTATGAAGTGGACTGGGTTGGAGTGGGGTACGTGGTACTGTTGGGGTCAAAAATTACACCCCGGTTGACTAAGTCAAAATCAAAGTCAACCCCAAGTAAGCGGGCCTAAGCCCAGGTCAAGTGGGCTTATGCTCAAGTCGAGCCCCGCGGCCGGCCTCCCTCATGCCAAAATGAAAATTATGCGATAAATAATTTTGATGTAATTTTTATGAATAAATGTAAAGAAAATGAGCATAAAGCCAAATTTTTGTAAAGCTCATGGCTCATATGCAAAAAGAAAAAAAGCACATGAGACATGGGATGGGCAAAATACCATTTTGTAAAGCCAAGGGGCTATGTGTAAACTTGTAAGCCTATATAAGGCAACATGATAATGAAATGAAAGAAGAATAATTCATTTTCCTAAAAAATATTAGGGTTCTGTGCCTCCTTCTCTTTCCTTAAGGTTCTAAACCTTCTTCTTCTTCTTTTTTGATTTAAATCAAGAGTTTAACTCTTTTTTTCTAAAAAGAAATAGTTTTTCACCATAAAACTCTTGAAGGGGAGCTCAGATCTCCCATCAAATCTCTAAAAGGGGAGATTTTTAAGTCTTACATCTTTTTTTTCCAAGATCTAGCCAACAGAGAGGAGAAAGAAGGAGACTCATCTCCAAAAACCCCACTTTGGGAAGATCGAAGGCTCAAGAGAAGATTCAGGGCTCAAGAAAGAAGAAAATGGGTCCCTTTTGATCATCTCCGAAGATTTTTGAGGAGTTTAACTCCAAGACCCAAATCCCGAAAGGAGTTTAACTCCTAATCTAGATCTTTTAGGAGTTTAAGTCCAAAACCGAATCTTTCGGAGTTTAACTCCAAATCCACGCCCAATTCATGTTCAGGAGTTCAACTCCAAATCCGTAAACTCTGCGAGGCCCCTGATATACCCAAAACCCCTCAAGACACACACATACGCACACTGCACATTGAATTCGCATGACGGGTTTGACCTATCAATTGGAGGTTCTTTCGCTCCAAAAGCGAGGGGTAATTAAAGACAGCTTAGTCCGCAGTCGTCGGAGATTCGGATCCCCACAATCAATAAACCACGGCCCACCATAGGCAGAGGAAATTTATATACTCCTGACAAGCGCGCGCATTCCTATCTCAATGGGGTAACGAAAAACACCCTACAGATTCTGGCACGTCCGGTGGGACCATTTCTCTCCTCCCATATTTCGGGTTAAACGTTCATGCAAACTCAATCAACATATACATCGATCGTCTGTACTGAAATCATACTTCTATTTGCAAGCTAACAACTTTTGATTGCAATCTCGGACGCAACCAAATGTCTCTAAGGACAAGCTCAGTTCTCAATACAGCTCCCTATAGGGTGTTTTTCGTCACCTCATTGAGATGGGAATGTGCGCTCTCTCGTCAGGCGCATTACAGATTCCCCCTGCCTAGGATAGGCTGGGGTTTATTGATTGTGGGGATCCAAATCTTTGGCAGCCGCGGACTAAGCTGTCGTTAATTACCCATCGGCTTTTGGAGCGAAAGAACCTCCGATTAACGGGTTAAACAGGTCAGGCGAACTCAACGTGCAGTGTGCGTATGTTTTGAAAGGGTTTTGGATATATTGGGAGGCCCGCAGAATTTTTACGGGGGTCCCGCTACCCGGATAGCGGGCTGGGGGTCAAGGGGGCTAGCAGCCCCCTTGTGTGGTGCGGGGCAGCGCCCCGTTAGAAATTTTTTTCTAACGGGAACAGTGTTGTGGAGTATGTGTGTGTGTGTATACACACACACATACACACACACACACACATATATAAAAAGGAAAGGGTATCCAAAGGATCCGTAGGAGAAGGCGCCGGCGCCCCACGTGCCTGGCATGCTGGCGCTGTGCGCCAGAGCGCCAACGCCCCACGTGCCTGGCATGCGGGCGCTAAGCGTCAGCAGCAGAAAGGATTTGGTCTCTACACTTGGAGCTGTACTCCAGAAAGGAAATATTTATTATTTTGTATATATATATATATGTATATATATTTTTGAGGAGTTGAACTCCTAAGATATTTTGGAGCTGATGGAAGAGGCTTCTCCCTTGAGCCCTGGATCTTCCCCAAAATAGGGTTCTTGGAAGCGGGTCTCCTTCTTCCTCCTCTGTTGGCCGGATCTTGAAGAACAAGAAGTATGATATTTTAAAAATCTCTCCTTTTTGAGATCTAATAGAAGATCTGAGTTCCCCTTTGTGGGTTTTGTGGTGAAAAACTATTTAGTTTTGGAAAAGGAAGAGTCAAACTCTTGATTTAATTAAAAAAAAAGAAGAAGGTTTAGAACCTCGAGGAAGGAGAAGGAGGCACAAAAACCCTAACCTTTTTGAGAGGAATGAAAAGTATATTAGATATTTTCATCATGTTGTCTCTTATAGGCTTACACATTTACACATAGCCCCTTGGGCTTTGGCATTTTGCCCATCCCATGTCTCATGTGCTATTTCTTTTTGCACATAAGCCATGGGCTTTATAAAAATTTGGCTTTATGCCCATTTTTCTTACATTCATGCATAAAAAATTACATCAAAAATATTTGTTACATGATTTTTATTTTGGCATGGGGAGGCCGGCCGCGGGGCTCGACTTGGGCATGGGCCCACTTGTATGGGCTTGGACCCGCTTACTTGGGGTTGACCTTAACTTTGACCCGGTCAACTGGGGTGCAAATTTTGACCCCAACAAAGTGCCCCCCCAGCAATAAATGCGCACCGCGCATATGAGTTGTGTGCATGAAATTGATGGATCTTGAAGCTGGACTTCGAGGTGGAACATCATTCTGGGGGCGGAGCATCCCTCGGGGAGCATGATTCCCGGGGATCAGAGCATCATTCCGATTTGCGGAGCATAATTCCAGGGTCAGAGTATCATTCCGAAGAGTCGGAGCATAATTCCGATTTGCGGAGCATGATTCCAGGGTCGGAGTATCATTCCGAAGAGTCGGAGCATAATTCCGGGGATCGGAGCATAATTCCGAAGAGCGGAGCATGATTCCAGGGATCGGAGTATGATTCCGAAGAGCGGAGCATGATTCCAGGGATGGGAGCATGATTCCGAAGAGTCGGAGCATAATTCCGATGATCGGAGCCTAATTCCAAAGAGCGGAGCATAATTCCAAGGGGGCGGAGCATAATTACAACGAGCGGAGCATGATTCTAGGGGTCGGAGCATAATTCCGAAGAGCGGAGTATGATTCCAGGGATCGAAGCATAATTCCGAAGAGCGGAGTATGATTCCAGGGATCGGAGCATAATTCCGAAGAGTCGGAACATAATTCCGAGGATCGGAGCATCATTCCGAAGAGTCGGAGCATAATTCCGAGGATCGGAGTATCATTCCGAAGAGCCGGAGCATAATTCCGACGGACGGCAGACATTCTGACCGAAGCATAATTTCAATGCAGAGGTTGATTCCCAGGCGAAGCATAATTCTGACAGGGAAGGCAGATACACCGAGACGAAGCTTGATTTCGACGCGGGGGACACTCTGAGACGAAGCATGATTCCGACGCAGAGCTTGTTGGTTGATTTCGAGCCGAAGCATAATTCCGACAGGGAAGGTCGCTTGTTGACTTGATTCCAGAACGGAGCATAATTCCGACGAGAAGGTCGCTGGTTGACTTGATTCCAGGACGGAGTATAATTCTGATGAGGAGGTCGCTGGTTGACTTGATTCCAGGACGGAGCATAATTCCGACGAGGAAGGTCGCTGGTTGACTTGATTCCAGGACGAAGCATAATTCCGACGAGGAGGTCGCTGGTTGACTTGATTCCAGGACGGAGCATAATTCCGACGAGTAGGTCGCTGGTTGACTTGATTCTAGGATGGAGCATAATTCCGACGAGGAAGGTCGCTGGTTGACTTGATTCCAGGGCAGAGCATAATTCCGATGAGGAGGTCGCTGGTTGACTTGATTCCAGGACGGAGCATAATTCCGACGAGAAGGTCACTGGTTGACTTGTCCCTGGCACGGAGTGTCTGTGGTCGACATTTCCCCGACACGGAGTGTCACTGGTTTTGATGTAGAGAATGATTCCCAAGCGAAGCATAATTCCGACAGGGCAGGTGGATACTCCGAGGCGAAGCATGATTTCGACACAGGGTACATTCTGAGACGAAGCATGATTCCGCCGCAGAGGTTGTTGATTTGATTTGATTTGGGTTGACATCAGCATCGCTACACTGGAATATGGTACCAGAAGCGAATCATCATTTGCCATGAGAGGATTTGGGGATTTTGGTTTTGGTCGGCATCTGCATTGCTGCACTGGAATAATGTCAGGAGCAACTCATCATTTGCCCTTGGGATTTGGAATTTGGTTGGCGTCTGCATTGCTGCACTGGAATATGGTACCAGGAGCGACTCATCATTCGCCGTTGGGGATATTCAGAGATTTGAAATTTTGGTTGGCGTCTGCATCGCTGCACTGGAATATGGTACTAGGAGCGACTCGTCATTCATCGTTTTTTTGTCACCGCGATTGCTCTATCATTTCAGCTTTTCTTATCGCGAAGGTCGCGATTGCCCTATCATTTCGGTTTTTTATTCGTGGTTGCCCCATCATTTCGGCTTTATTTTTCATTTTTATTTTATCGCTGATTTTTATTGCGAGTTGCCCCATCATTTCGGCTTTTCTATTTTTTTTTTAATTTTTTAATTTTTAATTTTATTATTATTTGTTTTATATACACATTTTCACATCCCAGTTTAACGACTTAGAGGTCGATTATTCCCAGTTTAATGACATGGCGGTCAGCTGTTCCCAGTTTAAAGACTTAGAGGTCTTTTGTTTCCAGTTTAATGACTTAGAGGCCATATGTTTCCAGTTTAACGACGTTGTGGTCATCTGACGGGGATCTTAGAGACGATACTCGATTGAGCAGTTGTCAGGTGCACCGCTGGAGCTTGCTCAAGATGCCTTATTAGTTTAGCGGTGTTGATGGCCTTGCCCCCAACTGGGGCCAAGGAAAGTCGTTCAAATACCGACTTGCATTCGAAGATTGCAGTCGAAAGGCGTTAACCTGCACAAAGAAGTATGATTTCAGTATAGACAATCAATGTATATGTTGATTGAGTTCGCCTGGATATTTAACCCGAAATATGGGAGGAGAGATTGGTCCCACCGGGCGTGCCAGAATCTGTAGGGTGTTTTTCGTCACCCTATTGAGATGGAAATGCGCGCACGCTTGTCAGGCGCATTATAGATTCTCCCTGCCTAGGGTAGGCCAGGGTTTATTGATTGTGGGGATCCGAATCTCCGGCAGCTGCGGACTAAGCTGCCGTTAATTACCCCTCGGCTTTTGGAGCGAGAGAACCTCCGATTGACGGGTTAAACAGGTCGGGCGAACTCAACATGCAGTGCGCGTATGTTTTGAAAGGGTTTTGGATATATTGGGGGGGCCCGCATAGTTTTTACGGGGGTCCCGCTACCCGGATAGCGGGCTGGGGGTCAAGGGGGCTAGCAGCCCCCTTGCGCGGGTGTGAGGCAGGGCTCCGTTAGAAATTTTTTTCTATTGGGAACAGTGTTGTGGAGTGTGTGTGTGTGTGTGTGTATAAGGGAAAGGGCATCCAAAGGATGCGTGGGAGAAGGCGCCGACGCCCCCACGTGCCTGGCACGCGGGCGCTGTGCGCTAGAGCGCCAGCGCCTCACGTGCCTGGCACGCGGGCGCTAGGCGTCAGCAGTAGAAGGGACTTAGTCCCTGCACTGGGAGCTGTGCTCCAGAAAGGAAATATTTATTATTTTGTATATATATGTATTTATATTTTTGAGGAGTTGAATTCCTAAGATATTTTGGAGCTGATGGAAGGGGTTTCTCCCTTGAGCCCTGGATCTTCCCCAAAATAAGGTTCTTGGGAGCGGGTCTCTTTCTTCCTCCTCTGTTGGCCGGATCTTGAAGAACAAGAAGTATGAGATTTTAAAAATCTCTCCTTTTTGAGATCTAATGGAAGATCTGAGTTCCCCTTTGTGGGTTTTGTGGTGAAAAACTATTTAGTTTTGGAAAAGGAAAAGTCAAACTCTTGATTTAATTCAAAAAAAGAAGAAGAAGGTTTAGAACCTTGAGGAAGGAGAAGGAGGCAAAAAAAATAACCCTTTTCAGAGGAATGAAAAGTATATTAGATATTTTCATCATGTTGCCTCTTATAGGCTTACACATTTACACATAGCCCCTTGGGCTTTACAAAATGGCATTTTTCCCATCCCATGTCTTATGTGCTATTTCTTTTTGCACATAAGCTATGGGCTTTACAAAAATTTGGCTTTATGCCCATTTTGCTTACATTCATGCACAAAAAATTACATCAAAATTATTTGTTACATGATTTTTATTTTGGCATGGGGAGACCGGCCACGGGGCTCGACTTGGGTATGGGCCCACTTGCTTGGGCTTGGGCCCGCTTACTTAGGGTTGACCTTGAGTTTGACCCAGTCAACTGGGGTGCAAATTTTGACCCCAACACTCCCATCTCCTACACGGTGAAGATGGACGTCCGGACGGTCCTCCCGGCCAGTCTCGAGCGATAGTGGGAGGAGCCGCTGCTACTATTTGGCTCTATTCTGTTCGTGCCAGCTAACGTCATCCCTGCTCCTTAAGCCCCGGTGACAGATGAACCGGCCTCAAAAGGGAAAAGGCCAAATGGCATGGTCGCGAAGGCACCTCAGCCCAAGCACAAATCCGTTTCCGAACGACTCTCCGTTGCTCCAGCTGGGCGCAAAGCCATCAACACCAACAAGGTAATAAGACATCTCGGGCAAGCTCCAACGGTGCCCCTAACAATTGCTCGATCGGGTATCTTCTCTAAACTCCCCGTCAATCGACTCATGATGGCTTCCTGGATAACGGATGCCCGCCAAGCCCTTAAAATTGAGAAGCTAAGAGAGAAAATATTCAGATACAGAGCCAACAAAAGGGCTAGGGCTCCTGCTAGGATGAGCTTCATGAAGTTCCAAGAATAGGGTTACCCTGCAACAACAGCTGAATCAGCTGTAAAGCTCGTTAACTCTTTTGAACCACTGAAATTGGTCCAGAAGAATACCATGACCGCAAGAGTCAAGAAAAATACGATCCGGACAGCGCCACCCAAGGACCCTGTCAAGCCAACCGTCTTCAGTCGCCTATCTTTTCCAGAAGAGGAAGGGCCACGACGACGGTCCGAAAAATCATCCGCCAAAGATAAAGAGATGGCTGGATATGTGGTCCACACTGTCTACATGGTGGGCACGCACAACAAGAATAAGGACGGAGCCGTCACATCTCAAATCCAATCTGGTGTGAACCTGGCCGTCACTTCCCAAGACCAACCTCCTTTGGAAGGTGATAAAAACCCTTCCAGTGAGGCTGATAAGCAGAGAGATCCCTCGGTTCATAAGGAGTCGGGTTCGAAAAGCGAAGAGGAGCCAATCTTCCGTCCCAAGACCGCAGAGCAGCAACTTCTCCAAGAGCCCAGATGCAGCTTAGAAACAAAAACAAGGAGATGGCCAGGCTCTACTCAAAAATTGACGACTTGACAAACGTCGTCTTATAGCTCACGGCCCAAGTTGCCTCTCAGCCGTCCAATCAAGCGCAAGGCTCTGCTCATGAACCGGGAAATGGTGTCCCGAGGCAGCCGACGCTTATTCCCTCAAACCCAAAAGTGGGCGAGCCGTATGAAAGTTGGCCGCATCCTATCTCGGGAAATGTCTTGACCACCGATGACAGCAACCTGCTAACGCAAGATCAAATCATGGATTTGGTCGCTAACAAAGTCAAAACATTGGTAGCCGAAACCGGAGCGCAAAAAGATGTCAGCAGTAGCGGGAGACCATATCCTGCTCGGTATGATGTGGTAGAGTTTCCTAGTGGCTATGTTACCCCAAATTCGGAAGATTTGATGGGACGGGAAATGCGAATCAGCACATCGCTCACTTTAAAGCCTCATGCATGAATACTGGGAGCAATGATGCGCTTTTCCTCCGCCGGTTCATTAATAACTTAACCGATTTTGCTTTCAACTGGTACGCGAGCATACCGGATGACTCCATTACTACTTTTGTCCAAATAGAATCTCTGTTTCGACAAGGTTCATGAGTGTCGACGAAAAGATCACCATTGCCGATCTCGTAAGGACCAAGTCAAAGAATAACGAAAGCAACACGGATTTTATAACCCGATGGCGCAATCTCTCCGTCAAATGTGAGCCACCGTTGGAACAAGACCAATTCTTCAATCTCCTCATCGGAAATCTCGGTACCTGGATGAATCCTTTTCTATGCACCGCAGGTCTCAAGACGTTCCAAGAGCCGACCAAGAAAGTTCAAATGTTAGAGCCCTTAAAGCAGGAATCTTTCTCGGATTCCCAAAATAACAATAGATCCTGGAGAAACCGAAAGGACAATAATTGCAAAGGCGGAAATTCCGACGATACCGAATCTTTTAACACTTCGGCTAACCGAAATAAGCGAGGGATGAGCGGGCCTAATACCAACCAGCCTTGGATGCCAGTGTTAGGAGAGGGAGGAGAATCGCTTCTGAAAGAGAAACTGGATAAGATTTATTCCTTCAGAAGGGACAAAGTCCACAAGATATTCAAGGACGTCGTAAGAAACGGTCTACAATTGCCAGAATCAAAGAGACCGCAAGAAGCGAACATGACCAATGACCCCAAATATTGCCCCTATCACAGAGTGATATGTCATGCCATTGAGGACTGCTTCGTCTTCAAAGATTGGGTCGAAAAGCAATACAAGGCAGGAGAGATAGAACTGTCTAAAGGCGTGTTAGCGAACAATCAAGCTGCGGCCGCCAATTTCATACAAACGGAGACTGAAGCTCTTCGGGAATCTGCTGCTTTCAATCGTCTGCCCTTCTTGGAAAGGAGCGAGCCAAGGAAATAAGCCAAAAGCCCAACGAGCAACATTACCAATGAAAAGGCAGTAGACGGGTACACAATCTATACGATCTACATGGTGGAGCTCAGAAGAACAAGTCCTCCTACGCCCCATTCCTATGACGATGACGTGGTTGTTGCTACCCAACATCGACTTGGTCTAAATGATGAAGTGCCCGCTCAGGCCATTAAGCCAAAGGAGCCCGTGGTTTCTGCGGAATCGAGTTCAGGCAGTAAGGATGACCCAGTTATCATATCCGGAACTATAGAGCAAGTATTATTCCAATGGCTTCAAAAATAGCTTCAAGACAGAGACGAGAAGTTGGCCAAGATCCATTCCAAAGTCGATGAGCTGGCAAACATCGTGGCAGATCTCACGAACTAAGTCATCCGATTGCGATTGCAGCAAAATCAAAATTTGGTTCATAAGCCAGGGATCGATATCCTGAAACAGCCAATTGATACCCCCTCCATCCCAAGAGCGGAACACCTTTGCGAAAAATGGCCGAAATCAGCCTCCAGTCCCTCTGATACGTACACTGAACGTGGTAAGCGGACAGTAGGCGAACCAAAGACCGATCGACCTCGAGGACCAGGATCGGGAAAAGCACCGACTCTAATGGAGAGAAGGAAGAAAGTCTACGCCTTCAGAAGGGATGAAGTCTGCAAAATATTCAAGGACGCCTTGAACAACAGTCTGCAACTGCCTATTCCAAAGAGGCCACATGAAATGAACATGACCGGCAATCTCATATATTGCCCATATCATAGAATGGTGAGCCATACCATCAAAGACTGCAATATTTTCAAAGATTGGGTAGAGAACCAATACGAGGTTGGAAATACCTCACAGTCCTCGGATGTACCGGCAAGCTACAAAGTTACGATCATCAGCACAGCTCCGCCAAGATCAAAGTTCGAGGAGATGGGATAAGCAAACACATTTGACCACTACGTCGTTAAACTGGGAACAATCGACCACCACGTCGTTAAACAGGGAGTGTAAAAAAATTGTTGTGTAAATAAAAAAATAGCCGAAATGATGGGGCAACTCGCAATAAAAATTAGCGAGTAAAATAAAAATGAAAATAAATAACCGAAATGATGGGGCAACTCGCAATAAAAATCAGGAAGTAAAATAAAAATGAAAATATATAGCTGAAATGATGGGGCAACCGCGAATAAATAGCCAAAAAGATAGGGTAATCGTGACCTTCGCGATAAGAAAAGCTAAAATGATAGAGCAATCGCGGTAAAAAAATGTGTGTATATAAATAAATATTTCAAACCCCTCCAAAGGTGAACGATGAGTCGCTCCTAAAACCATACTTCAGTGTTAGCGATGCAGACGCCAACCGAAATCCAAATCCCTAAATTCCCAAACGGCGAATGATGAGTCGCTTCTGGTACCATATTCCAGTGCAGCGATGTAGACGTCAACCAAAATACAAATTCCACTACACCAGCCCTACGGCCAGTCCCTAAATTGACTATCGTATACAATATACGGGCATAAACAAGCTAAATCGTATCATGCCCCACCACAATCACCAGTCCCATGGCCGGTCTCCGCCCTTGGAATTATGCTTCATTTGGGAAGACCCACTCATGTGTCCTCACGATATATGAGGAGAACAAAACTTATGAGATCCTCTCGACTCATAAGAAAACACCGTCGTGGGATCCTTATGACTCATGAAGGAAAAACAAACTTGGGAGTCCTCACGACTCCTAAGGAGAAAATACACTTACGAGATCCTTTCGATTCGTAGGGAGAAAATGCTTTTATGGGACCCTTACGGCTCATAAAATTGAAAGCCTTAGGTGATAGGGACCTAAACCTATCTCCTAAGCCATCGCTTCCCAACAGGAAAAGACAAATGATGAATTGCTCCTGACACTTATGCTCCAGTGTTAGCAATGCTGATGCCGACCCAAACCCCAAAATTCTAAACTTTCGATCCAACAGACCCCTAAGTCGTTAAACTAGGAATAGATGACTCCTAAGTCGTTAAACTGGAAACGAGGGAAATCCCCTCATGGCGAATGATGATTCGCTCCTATTACCATATTCCAGTGTAGCGATACTGATGCCAAACCAAAACCAAAATCCTCAAATACCCTCATGATGATTCGCTCCCGGTACCATATTCCAGTGTAGCGATACCGATGTCAACACAGATCCCATATTCTCTACGGCAAATGATGATTCGCTCTTGGTACCATATTCCAGTATAGCGATACTGACGCCGAACAAAAATCCAAATTCCAAGTCCTAAGCTCAAAAGCCCAGCTGGACGGATAAGAAACTCCCAAATCAAATCAAATCAACAATCTCTGCGTCAGAATCATGTTTCATCTTAGAATGTACCCCGTGTCGAAATCATGCTTGCCTCGGAATATCCGCCTTTCCTGTCGGAATTATGATCCGTCTTGGAATTAAGTCAACCAACGACCTCCCTTCGGAATCAAGCTCCGTCTCGGAATCAAGTCGACCAACGACCTCCTTGTCGGAATTATGATCTGCCTCGGAATCAAGTCGACCAACAACCTGCTTATGATCCGTTTCGGAATCAAGTCAACCAACAATTTTTGTGTTGGAATCATGTTTCGTCTCAGAATGTACCCCATGTCAAAATCATGCTTCGCCTCGGAGTATCTGCCTCCCTGTCGGAATTATTCTCCGTCTCGAAATCAAGTCAACCAACGACCTCCCCGTCGGAATCAAGCTCTACCTCGGAATCAAGTCGACCAACGACCTCCCTGTTGGAATTATGCTTCATCTCATAATCAAGTCAACCAACAATCTCTGCGTCGGAATCATGTTTCGTCTCAGAATATATCCCATATCGAATTCATGCTTCGCCTCGGAATACCCGCCTTCCCTGTTGGAATTATACTCCGTCTCGGAATCAAGTCAACCAACGACCTCCCCGATAGAATCAAGTTCCGCCCGGAATCAAGTCGATCAATGACCTCCCTATCGGAATTATACTCTGTCTCAGAATCAAGTCAACCAACAATCTCTACGTCGGAATCATGTTTCGTCTCAGAATGTACCCCGTGTCGAAATCATGCTTCGCTTTGGAGTATCTACCTTCCCTATCGGAATTATGCTCCGTCTCGGAATCAAGTCAACCAACAACCTCCCCGTCGGAATCAAGCTCCGCTTCGAAATCAAGTCAACTAACGACCTCCCTGTCGGAATTATGCTCCGTCTCGGAATCAAGTCAACCAACAATATTTACGTCGGAATCATATTTTGTCTCAGAATATACGCCATGTTGAAATCACGCTTTGCCTTGGAATATCCTCTTTCCCTGTCGGAATTATGCTCCGTCTCGGAATCAAGTCGACCAACGACCTCCCCGTCGGAATCAAACTCCGCCTCGGAATCAAGTAGGCCAATGACCTTCCTGTTGGAATTATACTCTGTCTCGGAATCAAGTCAACCAACAATCTCCGCGTTGGAATCATGTTTCGTCTAAGTATGTACCCCGTGTCGAAATCAGGCTTCGCTTCAGAGTATCTGCCTTCCCTGTTGGAATTATGCTCCGTCTCGGAATTAAGTCAACTAACGACCTCCCCGTCAGAATCAAGCTCCACTTCGGAATCAAGTCGACAAATGACCTCCCTGTCGGAATTATGCTTCGTCTCAGAATCAAGTCAACCAACAATCTATGCGTCGGAATCATGTTTCGTATCAAAATGTACCCCGTGTCGAAATCATGTTTTGCCTCAGAGTATCTGCCTTCCCTGTTGGAATTATGCTCTGTCTCGGAATCAAGTCAACCAATGACTTCCCCGTCGGAATCAAGCTTCGCCTCGGAATCAAGTCAACCAACGACCTCCCTGTCAAAATTATACTCCATCTCGGAATCAAGTCAACTAACAATCTATGCGTTGGAATCATGTTTCGTCTCAGAATGTAGCCCGTGTCGAAATCATGCTTCGCCTTGGAGTATCTGCCTTCTCTGTTGGAATTATGCTCCGTCTCAGAATCAAGTCAACCAATGACCTTCCCGTCGGAATCAAGCTCCGTCTCGGAATCAAGTCGACCAACGACCTCCCTGTCGGAATTATGCTTCGTCTCGGAATCAAGTAAACCAATAAGCTCTGCGTCGGAATCATGTTTTGTCTCAGAATGTATCCCGTGTCGAAATCATGCTTCGCCTCGGAGTATCTGCCTTCCCTTTCGAAATTATGCTTCGCCTAGGAATCAACCTCTACGTTGGAATGATATTTTATCTCAGAATGTACCTCGTGTCAAAATCATGCTTCGCCTCAGAGTATCTGCCTTCCCTGTCGGAATTATGTTTTTCTTGGGAATCAAACTTTGCATCGGAACTATATTTCGTTCAGAATATCAACCTCTGCGTTGGAATCATGTTTCGTCTCAGAATGTGCCCCGTGTCGAAATCATGCTTCGCTTCGGAATATCTTCCTTTCCTGTCAGGATTATGCTCTGCACCTCGGAATGATGCTCCGATCCCCGGAATTATGCTTCGCTCTTCGGAATGATTCTCTGACCCCCGGGATCATGCTCCCGGAAGGATGCTCCGCCCTCGGAATGATGGTCCACCTCAAAGTCAAATTCTTGCGGAACAAGATCCATCAATTTCATGCATACAACTCATATACACGGTGTGTATTTATTGATGGGGAGCACTTTTTTGGGGTCAAAAATTACACTCCGGTTGACCAAGTCAAAGTCAAAGTCAACCCCAAGTAAGCAGGTCCAAGCCCAGGTCAAGTGGGCCCATACCCAAGTCGAGCCTCGGGCCCGGTCTCCCCCATGCCAAAATGAAAATTATGTAATAAATAATTTTGATATAATTTTTATGAATAAATGTAAGGAAAATAGGCATAAAGCCAATTTTTTTAAAGCCCATGGCTCATATGCAAAAAAAAAAACACATGAGGCATGGGATGGGCAAAATGCCATTTTGTAAAGCCCAAGGGGCTATGTGTAAACTTGTAAGCCTATTGTAGGGTGTTTTTCGTCACCCCATTGAGATGGGAATACGCGCGCACTTGTCAGGCGCATTACAGATTCCCCCTGCCTAGGGTAGGCTGGGGTTTATTGATTGTGGGGACCCGAATCTTCGGCAGCCACGGACTAAGCTGTCGTTAATTACCCCTCACCTTTGGAGCGCGAGAACCTCCGATTGACGGGTCAGACGGGTCATGCGAACTCAATGTGTAATGTTGTGTTTTGGAGGGGTTTTGGATATATCGAGGGCCCCACAGAGTTTTTATGGGGGTTCCGCTACCCGGATAGCGGGCTGGGGTCAAGAAGGTTAGTAGCCCCCTTGCAGAGTGTGGGGCAGCGTCCCGTTAGAAATTTTTTCTAACGGGAGAGGTATTTTTAGTGTTGAGTACGTGTAAAATGAGGGGAAAATGGCGTCCAAAGGACGCGTGGGCGCCAGCACCTCACGTGCCTAGCACGCTGGCGTTGGGCACCGGCGCGGGGCGCCGGCACCTCACGTGCCCGACACGTGGGCGCTTGGACACGGGCGCTGGCGCTTGGACACGGGCGCTGGCGCTTTGGGTACTAGTGCCTCATGTGTCCGGCACGTGAGCGCTTGGGCGCCGGCGCTAGTGCTTTGGGCGCCAGCGTCTCACGTGTCCGGCACGTGGGCGCCGGCGAAAAGAAGGGGTTTTTACCCCTGGAAATAGGAGTTAAACTCCAAAAGAGGGTTTTGAGTGAAGTTAAACTCCAAAAGATTTAGATTTGAGTTAAACTCTTAAAGGATCCGAATTAGGAGTTAAACTCCTTTGAGGATTTTGGGTCTTGGAGTTGAACTCCCTAAAAATCTTCAGATGTTCTCCTCTCTTAAGTCTTGGATCTTCTCTGGAGCCTTGGATCTTTTCCCAAGTGGGATTTTCGGAGATGGGTCTCTTTCTTCCTCCTCTTTGTTAGCCGGATCTTGGAGGAAGGGGGGGTGAGATTCAAAATCTTCCCTTTTTGAGATCTGATGGAAGATCCGAGTTCCCCTTCATGGGTTTGATGGTGAAAAACTATTTATTTTTAGAAAATGAAGAGTTAAACTCTTGATTTAATTCAAAAAGGGGAAGAAGGTTTTAGACCTTGAGGAAGGAGAAGGAGCACATTCCCCAATTTTTTTTAGAGAGAAAATGTGTATATTTTATTCATCATCATGTTGCCTTATATAGGCTTACACATTTACATATAGCCCCTTGGGCTTTACAAAATGGTATTTTGCCCATCTCATGTCTCATGTGTCATTTCTTTTTGCACATAAGCCATGAGCTTTGCAAAAATTTGGCTTTATGCCCATTTTGCTTACATTCATGCATAAAAAATTATATCAAAATTATTTATTACATGATTTTTATTTTGGCATGGAGGGGGGCCGGCCGCTTCATATTCGGACTCGACTTGGGTATGGGCCCACTTGATCTGGGCTCGGGCCCACTTGGCTTGGGGTTGACCTTGACTTTGACTTGGTCAACCAGGGTGCATTTTTCGACCCCAACACCTATATAAGGCAACTTGATAATGAAATGAAAGAAGAATAATTCATCCCCCTAAAAAATATTAGGGTTCTATACCTCCTTCTCCTTCCTCAAGGTTCTGAACCTTATTCTTTTTTTTGAATTAAATCATGAGTTTAACTCTTCTTTTTCCAAAAAGAAATAGTTTTTCACCATAAAACCCTTGAAGGGAAGTTCGAATCTTCCATCAAATCTCTAAAAGGGGAGATTTTTAAGTCTCACCCTTTTTTTCTCCAAGATTCAGCCAACAGAGAGGACGAAGAAGGAGACCTATCTCCACAAATCCAACTTTGGGAAGATCCAAGGCTCAAGAGAAGATTCATGGCTCAAGGGAGAAGAAAGGGGTCCCCTTTGATCATCTCCGAAGATTTTGAGGAGTTTAATTCCAAGATCTAAATCCTCAAAAGAGTTTAACTCCTAACCCAGATCTTTTAAGAGTTTAACTCTAAATCCAATTCTTTTGGAGTTTAACTTCAAATCCATGCCCAATTCACGTTCAGGAGTTCAACTCCAAATCCAAGGGCTTAGCTCCTTCCTCCGCTGGTGTTTCCAGCGGTCACGTGCCGTGCACGTGACCTGGTGGCCCCCGCGTGCGTGACCCGGTGGAGCCCGTGCGCCCATGTGGCAGGCGCGTGAGGTACTGGCGCCCGGCGTCCACGCGCCTCGCACGTGACCCGCGAGCGTCCGGCACCCACGCGCCATCTCACGTGTCCTTAGGACACTACTCACCCTCTTTTTTTCCTCACGTTCCACACTCAAAACACATCTCCCGTTAGAAAAAATTTCTAATGGGGCGCTGCCTTGCACCCCGCAAGGGGGCTGCTAGCCTCCTTAACCCCCAGCTCGCTATCCGAGTAGCGGGACCCCCATAAACTCTGCGAGACTCCTGATAAACCCAAAGCTTTTCAAGACACACACATACACACACTGCACATTAAGTTTGCATGACCAGTTTGACCCGTCAATTGGAGTTCCTTCGCTCCAAAAGCGAGGGGTAATTAACGGCAGTTTAGTCCGCGGCTGCCGAAGATTCGGATCCCAATAATCAATAAACCCCGGCCTACTCTAGGCAGAGGGAATCTGTATACTCCTGAAAAGCGCGTGTATTCCCATCTCAATGGGATGACGAAAAACACCCTACAGGTACGATATGCCCACAGCGTCTTGTGAAGTTTGAGATTCTAGTCTCTCTTGTTGGATGAAACATTTTTCCTCAGGAGCTTGCACAAAGTTTTATCAAAGGTTTCAGCTAGCCCATTGGACCTTGGATTATAGATATATGAATATCTCCAGTTTATCTTGTGCTGTGTAGCGAACTTTGAGAGTTTGAAGCTCCTGAAAGAAGGCCCGTTGTCGGATATGATTCTTCTTGGTGTACCGAAACGGTATAGAATATTATACCAGAAGAATATTAGAATATTTTTTGTCTTGGCTTCTTTTAGCGGGACAGTTTCAGCCCATCTGGAGAAGTATTTAGTTGCGGCCAATATGAACCGGTGGCCTTTGGATGACGGAGGATCAATTGGGCCAACTATGTCGGTGCTCCAAACTTCGAAAGGCCATGATGCCACCGTAGGATGCAGCGGATTGGGATGCTTGTGAATGAAGTCACCGTGAATTTGGCAGAGATGACACTTTTTTGCATGCTCTTCACAGTCCCTTATCATGATGGGCCAGTAATACCTAAGCCGTTTGATTTGAAACCGCATTTTGGGCCAGATTGGTAAGCTCCACAGATGCCTGAATGAACTTCTTTCATGACCTTTTAGGCTTCAGCCGAGGACACACACCTGAGCCAGATCTGGTTGTATGATCTACGGTATAGCGTATTATTTACAAACACATATCGGAGAGCTCTTTTCTTTAGCTGAACCTTCACAGATTTTTCTTTGGGAAGCTTGTCGTATCGGAGGTACTCTATGAAGGGCTCTCTCCAATCGGGCTCGTCTTGAATGGTCAAAATTTCTTCGGCAGTATTGTTCTCTTATTCTATGCTTTCTTCCTCTCGTAAAGTGACTGGAGGCAGAATTTGCTGGATTCTGACTGTGATCAGAATTTCATCCATGTTGGGATCAGCCAGCTCTTTGGCAAGGCGAGTGAGCACGTCGGCTTTTCCGTTCAACGCCTTAGGAACTCTTATTAGTTCAATGTGAGTGAATTGTTTAATGAGTTCCACCACCCGGCTCCTGTATCAAGCTAACTCGAGCTTATATATCCTGTAGTCGCCGTTTACTTAGTTGACGACAAGCTGGGAATCACCGTAGACCCATAGCCGAAGGATTCCATTTCTTTGGCGAGCTCCAGACTAGCTATCAGAGCTTCATACTTAGCCTCGTTGTTTGTGCGAGGCTCGATGAGAGTGAAAGAACGTCGTAAGGTTCCCATCAATGGCATGATGAACACCAATCCTATCCCTGCTTTTACTTCTGGGACGCTTGCTTTGCTAGAGGTCGTTATTGATGTGGCTCCATCGAAGCAGAGCTCCCAGCATGGCTCGTTATCTTCGAGATGCAGCACATGTTCGTCGGGTAACTCGCAATTGAGCGGTGACCCTTCAGGTATGGGATGAGTAGCGAGGAAGTCGGCGAGGGCTTGTCCTTTTACTGCTTTTTGAGAAGTATAGACTATGTCAAACTCAAGCAGCATGACAACCCATCTTGCTATTCTGCCGGCTGGGCTTGCTTTGGTCATTAAGTATTTGAGCGGGCCGATCTTGGAGATCTGCATAACCCGATGAGCGAGCAGATAGTGCCTTAGCTTCTTCATGGCGAATATCAGGGTCAGGCATTGCTTTTCGATTGGGGAATAGTTATGTTCCGCCCCGACTAACGTTCGAATGAGGTAGTAGAGGGCATTTTCTTTTCCCTCCTCGTTATTCTGGACAAGGAGCGTGCCGGGTGATTCATCTAGCACGATAGTATAGAGAATTAGTGGTTTATTTGGAATGGGATATCAAACACCGAAGGACACAATAGGTACTGTTTGATGTTTTCGAATGCATCTTGACATTTGGCATCCTAGACAAAAGGAACTCCTTTCTTCATGAGTTTTGAGAAGGGCTTGCATCTTCCTGATAAATTCGAGATAAAACTTCGTATGTAAGCGAGCTTGACTTGAAAAGATCTTAGCGACGTCATATTCTTTAGAGGAGGCATCTCCATGATGGCTTTTATCTTTGATGGGTCAATTTTGATCCCCCGATATCAGACTATGAAGCCTAAGAATTTTCCTGATGACACGCCAAAAGTGCACTTTAGAGGATTCATCTTCAGATCGTGTTCCCTCCTGGTGAAAACGGTCTTGAGATCTTGGATGTGATCGGCCTTGGATTTAGTCTTGATGACCAAATCATCAACATAATATTCGATGACTTTATGGATTAAGTCGTCAAAGATCTTGGTCATTGCCCTTTGATATGTGGCGCCTGCATTCTTCAATCTAAAAGGCATCACCTTGTAACAATATATGTCGATCGGGGTTCGAAATGTTGTGTGTTTCTCATCTTTGGGCGACATCTTGATCTGATTATATCCAGACGAGCCATCCATGAAGGTGAACAAATCATAATTTGAGATATCGTCGGCCATCATTTCCATAACCAGAAGCGGGAAATCGTCTTTAGGGCATGCCTTGTTGAGATCCCTGAAATCGACGCAAACTCGGATCTGCCCATTCTTCTTTTTCACTGGGAAAATGCATGCGATCCAGTCCATGTATTTCTCTTCTTTGATGAAGCCAGCATCGATAAGTTTCTTAGTTTCCTCAATGAACTTTTTTCTAGCTCCCTTCTCAATTTTCAAGGAGCTTGTTTGACTGGCTTGGCATCAGGAGATATAGCCAGTTTATGCACGGCCACTTTAGGAGAGAGGCCAGGCATTTCTTTGTACGTCTACATAAAGTAGTCGAAGAACACACACAGCAGGGCGATTATCTGCTCTTTCATTCACTCTAACAAGAGTGAGCTGATATATGTCGGCTTTGGATTATCGGGTGTTCCTAAATTAATTTCGGTTAGTTCGTCGAAGGTTGCTTGTCCGTCATCTTCGAGCTCTCGAGGGGCTTCTTCTGGATTGGCTAACTCGTCGTTGTCATTTGACCTTTCGCTGGCTTCACCAACATGGATCATGTACCATGCTTTGAATTCAGGTCGAATGAAATCTATACCCCTTCATTCTGGGACCCGTCCATCGATGAGTGCTTGGACCTGAGGCGGATGCCATAGCCCCTCATAAAACTTCACTTCAGAGTTCGTTTGATATAACCGACACCTGTACGTTTTAAAGTATTACTGCATTTCAGGCGCATAATATCTGGGATTGAAGATGGCTCTTATGCCTTTCTCATAGGGAAGGTACATGATAGAAAAATCGTCCGGGTGCATGACAGGATTTGACCCATAAAACAGGATGCCCTTCTATCCATTTTTCTTTCCAGGAAAGTAGAAGGTTTTCAGCTGGTCCACTATAGAGACCGACAATGCATTGAGCTCTTTGCACATCTGCTTCGGCACCCTTGTGACGGTTAGGGACCCTTCTATAACTTTGAAGGTCTCTCTTAGCTTTGCTTTTTGCATGAAAGCCCAATTTGCATAGCTGTTGCAAGACGGGTCCTCTTTCTCTGACTCTTCAGTGTCGCTGCCGAAATAAGGGCAAATTTTGCTGCCAGACTGGCCTTCAATGTCAGACTCGTTGTTTACCGCCGAAAACAGAGACGAACTGCGATGGATCATCTTGCCTGAGTTTGGGGGCAGATGCTATTTGGATTTATCCATCCACCACTCCGAAAATACCAAGTTGATTTTTGGCACCATAAATCGGAGGTTTGGATAGATGCATCCGTTGTAGCAGACTTCATCAGATTCCCCCTCATTTTATGAGGGGTTTTTGATTGTGGGGACGCTCTTCCCTGCAGGCGTAAGCCCTTGTAGTTAACTACGTTACCGCATTGCGATAACTACTTTCTCCTGCTCCGGCAGTTCACTTTGTGTCGTGTGTATGTTTTGTTTATTTTGGTTGCCGTGGATTGTATACAAAGACTAGTTTATGTCGTCGTCCGTAGGGCGCAGATCAATCCAAATCCGTATATTTTAAGATTTGGGTTTGGATCAAGGATTTGCCTGACGGGGTTTTGAACTTAGGCTATATATTCCTACAGTTCAGAAATATATTTGTTTGATTTATGGACCATTAATCCAGTTTGAGATTAAGATCAACTTAAATCTATAAGTGATCATTTGGGCTCAGTTTGTCTTTGCTAAGGATACGTTAGTCTTGTTTGAGACTAAGATCAACTTAACAACATTTTAGGATCATTTTTATTTGATATCCAGCAAAAGAGCATTTGGGCTCAGATGCAAGAAAACTTCAGAGACTTAGCCAATTTGGGCTTAGTCTACTTAATCTTTTTTATATTCAAAAGTGCTAAGCACTTATTTGGGCTATGTTTGTTCAGCGCTTTCTTTTTATGTAAAAGTGCTAAGCACTTATTTGAGCTCTGATGCTCACATATATATCATGTGAAGCATTCAGTTATGGGCGCTGCCCAATAAATGTTGAACACTTTAATCATTTTAACTAAATGTGAAGTGCTAAGCACTTCTATGGTGTCCACGTGAGGTGCATGTGCGGCGCTGAGCACTGCCCAATTAATGCTAAGCACTCAGCCTATGGCTATATATGAAGTGCTAAGCACTTTTTATATGGCGCCTACGTGATGAGCACGTGCGGCGCTGCCCAATCAGTGCTAAGTACATAGCTGTCTTCGGCTGTATATAGAGTGCTGAGCACTTTATTCAGTGCCCATATGTATTTTACGTGAGGCGCCGGTCTTCTGTTTTGGGCGCCCGCGTGTTTTTCACTTGAGGCGTTAGACGTTGTTAAAAGGGGCGCCCACGTGGGAAGCACGTGAGGCGCTAGTTTTTTTTTTGTTTTTGGAGATTCAATCTCTGTCGATGTTTTCAGAGAGTTTAAACCTCTGTCAAAGGTATTTTGACCATTAACGCCCACCAAAATCACTATTTTTGAGAATTTCGGGTTGAGTTTTTAGAGAACCAAGTTCTTGATTTGAAGGAACTGAGTTCCTGGAGTATTATGGACTCCATTTTCTTTTCTTTTTTTAAATTTGTTCTTCGCTGAATGTTTGATTCTCAAGAATAAGATCTTCCCGATGAGAATTAAATTCTCAACTTACGGGAGACTTGTCTTGTGGATCTTAGATCCAGAGAAAGAACTAAGTTCTTTTAAAAGGGTTAAACCCTTAGATGTGATAGAGATATTTTGGTCTCTTTTCTTTACCAAGGGTTTTGGGAAGGAAGGTTTTCTTCTTTGAGAATTGAATTCTCTGTCCTTTTCTTTTAGATCTCACTGTATTTTGGCAGAAGCTTATAGGGGGTATTTTCTATCTCCCTGTGTGTATATTTCTCTGTGAGACTTGAAGTCTCGGGTCATTTATATAGTGAAGGCAGATTGTTAATTGGTTTTGAGAAAATCTCTTATTGAGAAATTCCAATTGATTTAATTGGTCTCAAAATTGATTTGGGGAATTTTACCCACCGTTGGATCTTTGATCCAAGGACTTCTGTTTTTACAGAATATGTTGTTCTTGTTTTTTAACAAGATTAGGGAAATATTTTCTCATATACAGAATTTATTCTGTCAAGTGGTAATTTTTAATCACCATTGGATTTTTAATCCAAGAGTTCTCTATTTTACAGAGACCAGGAAAGGTTGAGGGAATATATTCCCAAAATAGAATTTTATTCTATTATTGGATCATTGATCTAACTGAGAGTATCTTTCTTATTTAGAAAGATTTGGGAGATATTTTCCCATAATAGAATTTAATTTTATATTTTTATGATTTATCATCTCCGTTGGATCTTTGATCCAATAGCAGAGAGTAGAATTTAATTCTATCTGGACGCCGGTGTTCACGTGTTATGCACGTGGGCACCACTTAAGAATTTATTTCTTATGATAGGTACTTCTATGCTTTGCACATTAGCGCTCACGTGATGAGCACATGCAGCGCTATATAAGAATTTAATTTTTACTCAGAAAGCGTTTCTGTGCTTTGCACATTGGCGTCCATATGATGAGCACATGTGGCGCCGTATAAGAATTTAATTCTTATTCAGACAGCGTTTCTATGCTTTGCACATTGGCATTGGCGCCCTCGTGAGAAGCACGTGAGGCGCTACCCCATTAAATTTCAACAGAGCTTTGCTATTTTAATATGTTTAAATATTAGGGGAACAAATGCCCCCTACTGTTGTTCTCATGCGGCTTACATGTGGGTGCAACGGTGTCACCTTTTTCTACCGTTGGATCTTCTAGGGAGTTGAACTGTCCCTTCACATCTTATAAATAGGGCTTTTGGCCTTTGAGATGACTGTCGTTTCGTCATCTTCCTTCTTTTTCCTTAAGAATTTAATTCTCTTCTTAGAGTTAGATCTCTGCCTCCCAGAATTCTTTTGAACAAAGTATATCCTGTCAGATTTCTTGGTAAGAACTATGAACAGAGCTTATATCTTAGAAAACTTTTCTCTTGTTTCGGGTTTTAAACCCATTAATAGTGCTTGGCTCTTAACTCTTTTTAAGCATGTATATTTTTTTAGTTTTGGATCTTAAGTATATTATTAATTTCGACAGGGCTTAACTTTCTTTTTTTTTTAAAATCGGTCTCTTGGAGATCTAGAAAAAACTTTCTTTTTACAGATCATGGATCTTGATATTCTCATCCAAGACTTGAGAATCTTTAATTCTCTAGGGTTTTATCCTACTGTCAATCTTGACACTTGTTCTGGAATTTAATTCCATCAATTAACCCATGAATTCTTTTGGCGTAGACACTGTTTTGGGATTTGATCCCACTGTTCAGAGAAATTTAATTCCATTTCTTTTACAGAGCTTGGCTCTGATTTGGATCTTAAGAACTTTGGAAATTTTATTCCCTTTTTCATTCTTGTATGCTTTATTATTATTATTATTATTATTATTATTATCTTTAAGTTTTTAATCCCCCCTTTTATTATTATTATTTTTTTAGGTACCATTGCTAGTCATCTGTACGATCTTGAAGAGATTATCTCTTACGAGGAGATTCGCATCCAAGGCTGCTGCCAAGGCCAGGAGTTTACTGACGCCCAATGCGATGAGGTGATGCATCGCTTTAATGATTACAACGGTCAATTGCTCCCCCGCTATTCTGCCCTTTTAAAGATCGTTGTTGGGTTAATCTGGGAAGCTATACCCGGACGTCTTGAGGTTATGCCGCTCAAGCACTTGATGATGTTGAGGATAAGGTACATTCAGTGTACTTGATGGGGTTGATCTCAAAGAAATAGAGGGATAATCTTGTCACTATCTTGCACCGTGTCTTTTAGCAGAAAGCAATAGTATCAGCATATCAAAGGTTGGAGGATATCAGCGGTGATCCTGACGTTTGCATCCGAGAGAAGATGCACAAAAAGATGGTCGATGAAGTTGAAGGCGCATTGCTCAAACTTGCTTTTGAGTTTGAGAATCCGTACCCGGAGTTTAGTGTTCTTCCATTGTAAACATTTTGATGATGTTTCTTTCTTTCTTCTTTTTTTTATCACCCTTATCACCAATGTATAAATTTCTTTGAAGTATGAATGACAAAGCTCCCCTTTTCTTTATGCCAATGCTCATATGTATCTCACATGAGGTATTGTTATATATATAAAAAACTAGTGCCGGTGCCCACATGTCATGCACGTGAGGCGCTGTTGCAGGATTTAATCCTGAAAAGAACTAGCGCCAGCGCTCACATGTCATGCACGTAAGACGCTACTCTAATCCCGGAAAGAATCAGCGTTGGTGCTCATGTGTCATGCACGTGGGGCGCCGCTGAGGGAATCGTTTCACTTTCTTGCTCTGATTTCCATGAGTCAACTCTTTCTTTTCCCATGCCCTTTTTGTCAAGCCTTGGAAAGGGTTCCACCTTGTACAACATTTTCTGTGTCTAAATTTAAATGCTTCTTTTTATATTCTCAAGTGATGATCTTCTTCTTCATAAGAAGAGAGCCAAATTTTTAACGGACCAAGAGTTATGTCTTGCAATTGTCCACATACTCATCGGCAACCACGGAATGTACCTATCGAGGGAATTGTTCCTCGTTTTGCTGCGCGATTAGTGGATCCCGTTCTCACAGATGACCAGTGTGACACGGTGATGTACGAGCTTCTGGCTCGTAGGGGCTCTTCTCTTCCTATCGGCTCCATTTGGTTCCGGATGATCTTCCTGTCCGTACTTGCTGACACCCCCTCATCCAGCGGAGATGACTCCGGCGATACTCGACGCAGCGAAGGACAAGATCGAGTGCTTTTATGAGGCATATTTTATTACCCAGCCTCTGAAGTACCGTTCTGTTCAGTTGCTAAGTCAGATGCGGGTTCAGTGGGTCGTCATGTTCGCCTTCGCTAATGGGCACGGCGCTGACCGATGCGGAGCGACCCATCGTGAAGATCGCCGCTTCGACATGGTGTAACGACCATATTTTTTAATACCTAATAAAATATATTTTATTTATATTTTTACTATCAAATAATTATTTACGTGTTTCTTTTATAGAAGAATAATTTTTAAAGTAATATTAATAATTTTCAAAGCATTAAATACGATTAAAGGAAATTTCTAAAATCTATATATTGTTTTTATAGGCTTAAAATATTTTAGTAAGATTTTATAACGCCTTAAAATAATCTACATATTTTTATTATCAATAAAAGTAATTAATTCGTACTTAAAAATATTTTAAAGGATAAACTAGATATTATATAACTTTAATAACTAGCTAAAACCATAGGAATGGTTATATTATTTAGTTTTAGCCCAAAATTATTTTTATACTAAAGATAACAATAAAATATATTTTCTGAATTTTTTTCCATAATTTTCCCGTATTTTTAACTATTTTAAACAATTTTTTTAACCCAAATTCGATTTATAAAATAATAAACAGTTATTAATTTTTTTATAAAAAAAATTAATTATTTAAAACCCTTTTTACCTGGACCGTTGGATGCAAGATCCAACGGCCCAGAACCCACCGCCAGCGCCCACGTGGTGGGGACTACGCGAAACCGTGTGATCCCCCCACGCGTGACACGTGGCGGCGGCGGGACTCTTGGTGGCGCGATCTCAGCCGTTGGATCTTGATCCAACGGCCGAGGTGAAGAGGCGGCGGGCGCAATCATTGACTAATGATTCGCAATCATTAGCAGCGCAGATTTTGAGAGAGTTTTAACTGAATTCTTGGATTTTTATGGTTGGTGAAAAATGCTATAAATAGGCACTTCAAACACTGATTTCTCATACCTCAGAACTCCAAAAATTCTGAAAAAAATACCAGCACCTTCGTATCGACGATGCCGACGCTACGGCTCCACCCAATCACCGAGAAAAAATCGGGGCGCGGAGCTATTGAGGATTTTGTACACGCCTACGTTTTCAACCCTTCGGCATCCGACTCAAACAAAATGTAGGATCCGCCTCTCTCCCCTTTTCCTGTCACCTTCTTCTTTCTCAATAACCTAGTTTCAACTTATAATCATCAACTCCTATTTAAAATGTTATAATATTCGTGCATGCCTATTCCTTGTACCCTCTATAATGATAATGTTAACCCATATTTTAAAACGGTGTTTAAATTTCATCTGTACACAAAAGTATATTGCACACCCATAATACCTGGAATCTGATATACTTAATGTCATAACCCATGAATTATCATTTCACCTCTGACATACCACACTTACCCACACTATAAAAATGATCTCGAAATAGGTTACGTCCACAAAATACCCTCGTTTAATCAAAATATTATATTTATTTAAAATATCCATAAGAGATAAGATATGTGAAATAAATATTTTAGATACGACATACGTATATTTTATTACACTTTTTCATCAACTACTATAATATTGTTAAACCCCCTTCAACCTTTTTAAAGAAGAAAATACTAAATTTAAATGACGATATCTTTTCAAAAGGAATATTTAGTGTCTTATTAAAAGGTAATTTTAAAATAACACCAATCTAGGGCAAAGGAAAGGTTGTAGGCATCGGTCGTTTATCTAAACCAGACTTTGTGGTGCCTAGGCTAGACAAGTGGGAAATGTAACTTTAAAAGGCCCGTCTCACGGTGATTCGTGAGCGGATCCCTCCTTTCCTTGCTCGTACTTACCTAGCCACAATTGGCGGTGAAGAGGCGATTTTAGGACCCCACAACTTGTCCTTTTGGAACATTAGGAGCAGTCTAGATTTTCAAATAAAAACCTCTTGCAAAAGATTTTCAAATAAACACCACAACCTTTTATCAAAAGGATATTTTCTGTAAAACATTATGCTTTTCCAAAATAATAAATATCCCAAATATCATGGTTTTTCTTAGAAGTAATAAAAGATAATTAAACACTATTATTTCTTTTTAACTAAGCTTTCCTTAAGATGACACGAAGTACTTTACGAACTCTAGAAAATAAAACGAGTGGTTGTGAAAGGCCATATTAAACGAGATCAATACTTTTAAAAATAAATTTTCAGTTTATGACAACATGACATATACAAAATATGATACGGTTAGGGTTAGAATGCTCGGACCTAGATATGGAATACTAAATATGAAGATCCCGATATTCCGGGTGAACAGTCCAAAGTGTGGACGACTATACAAATATGAAGATCCCGATATTCCGGGTGAACAATCCAAAATATGGACGACTATACAAATATGAAGATCCCGATATTCCGGGTGAACAGTCCAAAATGTGGACGACTATACAAATATGAAGATCCCGATATTCCGGGTGAACAGTCCAAAATGTGGACGACTATACAATGTGGAAATTCCATGCCTAGAGATATACGCACTAACTCAAATTCGTCAAAACCTTTATACTGAACCACGGGGATGGGTAGTTTGATTAGGCAAGAAGATTCGGAACTCGGATTCCCCTACTACTCGATCATGATCCCGGGAAGTGAAACGGTATATTTCACTTCCCCAGTTGTTGTTCCGTGGCCACAACGGAATAATCGCGAGTATCCGGACCCTTGTTTAGCAAACTAAAACGTTTACAATACCTATTGATACTCAACACTAAACCCACATCATGTGATATACCTACCTGTTACCTTATCTACCTTTCTTCATGAGACACGAGTTATTCAGTATCTTGGATGTGGATATGTCACGACCCGAAAGAGCACGTGACTAGCCCTTGAACCATATGAAGCCTATAAGACCCCATCTGATCCAAGTAAGCCAAAATCCCAGAAATCTAAAACCATTTTAAGGAGTAAATAAAGAAAACTGGTTTTAAGAAGTAAAGAAAACTTGTTTTGAAAATCAAAGTTTTTAAATAACTAAGCCGAATATGCATTTCTTTTTAAATGTGTAATCTTTCCTGAAAATTTCGACAGAGTTTCCTTTGTAAAAACTGGCCCCAAACGGGGTACAACAAGAATAATATATATGAAATGATAAAAGGCATCCCCAAGCGGGAGCTAGCTTTTCGTCAATCGATGGTCACAACTACGCAAGCAATAATAATATACAACGCCGAAAGACGAGGATCAAACTCAGAAAGAACTTAAAATAGCATAGAAAACCGTAATACTACAACGCGCGACTCTAAGGTCGAAATAATACACAAGTTTTTCTAAGTCTGAAAAATATACAAGTTTTGGTTGATGGAATTTATAGATACAATGAATAATAAATGTACAATGGTGGTTCTGATACAAAAGAACCCACCTATCCAAGCAAATCACCCATATAGAAGCAGTGTGTCAGAAAAGCCGCTATGGAATCTGTACGGCAAAATCTGCAAGAACTGTGGCATAACGGGGGTGAGTTGCCAACTCGTGAATAGAAAATATCTACGAGCAGAGATCGAATGTATGACCCATCCTAGGTCAATACGATCAGATATATAAACCTCAAAATGAATAAATCTGAAGCATGCTAAACTGGCAATATAATCTCTATACATGAGTGTAGTGCCAAGTGCTCGTGCCCGTGCCTCAGGTAATGGCATATCATGAATATGAGGTAAGATAAATGTAATCAAATCTGCATGTACGTGGATCCCGTCCACTCGTCACCCAATGACAATAGCATCATGCATGCAAATATCATAAAGCATATGCATGGAAAAATATGAGGATATAAACCATCTGTGTCCCTCGCAACACGTCAAAGTCATGGGACCGGAGTGCCCAGCATCGACACTCGAAAACATCATGAAAGCTGTGCCCAGTATCGGCACGTAAATCCTCATATATCAGGCTCCGTCTGCGGAATCGGCCCTCGGCCTCAGCAGTACGCCCATATCCATCTATCGACTCTGGTCGGTATCCTCTGGATAACCGCCAGGTCCAACCAATCACCGGTAGGTACTCGCCTACCTCCAGGCTCAATCGGCAAGGTCCATCGATCATCTTGCCGAGGGGAACCATACCGGGCCCACCATGTACCCGCAATTGGTCTCGTCCACTCCTCGAATTGGGTTTCACATGTCGCTCTCAGCACCGAGAAAACACATGGTGGACGCACTGAAATATCATATCAAGGGTAACCGGATTTTTAAAACAATTACATATTCTCTTTTGAAATACCCACGGTTTCCAAATCCAGAAATATCATGGAAACAACATATCTCAATGCGTATAATCAGAAAGCATGATGTATGCGACATGTAAAAGAAATGTAAGCATATCATTATGTCATGCAAGAATCATATACTGAATGCAACAGTACTACAGTGTAGTGACATGGCAATTATCGATGATGAAGTGTGTGAGCTGGCAAACAAGTGTACGTGGAACATACGCATCATCGATAATGGTGCTGGTGTCCTAGCAGCATGACTGTAATATATCAACAACACAAGCGATGCAATGTAAATAGTATGAATATGTGGAATCAAATAATCAACGCAACAGTAAAGAATCTACCTCAATAAATATATCATGCAGCCTTGACATTTGAAATAAGACGAATTGGGGTTTTTAATAAAATAAGGGCTACGGTGTTTTAAGAAAAGATGCTTCGTTTGAAAATACCCGTAGAATCCCTTTTGCCTATCTTTAAAATATCCACGATTCGTTAGTTTTGAAATAGGTATGACTCGGGTCTAGTCTAATGTCTACTAAGTAATCTAAACAGGAGGGGTATGAAACCACCTACATCTGAGTCGATATGTATATATAAATATAATAGTCAGTAATCCCGCCTCCATAGTATCCCAAACGATATATAACATTCTCGAGTCATGAGCGCGGATCTATCATCAATATAGGCTCGTACGGTAAATCATCGTACGACATCCCAATAGCTGGGTACGGGTCAATATCACATTATCTCATCACATATCAGGTATCACTACCATCATATCACATAATCTAGAGTACAGATCTAAGTTTAGTACAATCGATACCATCTATATAAATGCGTGTGTAAACACACGTCCCAAAGCCCGCCAAAGCATTCCGTCGTATCTCCTATACGAATCTTGTCATATCACCGATCTCACGGCCTTAAATTGAATCTCATCGACTCAACTCACATCCCAAGTACTATCCTCATAATCCAGTATATGTACACATAGTCCCATACCCATATGAACATATACAAATATATATATATATATATATATATTCCCATATACACATGCGAAAGAAAGTATGTATGCAAGTGTGTGCGTGCGTGTATGGGTGCAACCCCTACTCTAGGGTTTCGCACTACACTAAATCAATCTATCCTATCATCAATAATCTCAAGAAACATATAGTAAATATATGTGTGTATATGTATTCGTATACATCACCACGGACTGCGGGGGTGCTATACGCCATCCACCCGAGTTCCCCGTAGATATAATCTACTCACTTTGCTTTATGTGTGCCAATGTCTCCATCCTTATCTTCAACGCCTCGATGTCATGTAGGGTACCTACAAGGATATCGCAAACGCTAAAGCACATGAAAATCACATCGGAAACCAAAACGGCACACGCTACGCCTATAGGTAAAAACCTATAACCTCGCATGCAAACACGATCAATAGCCACTTGTCGTTGACGTCCAAACGCCACTCGACAGAAACGAATCACCAAACACCAAAATCCATGCTAAAACAAGTCATAAATCATGTGCCAACCCATGAAAACTAACCCAGATTTTATTCTAAAAGGAATCAGACAAAATTGTACATGCCAGGGGTCAAGTTTACTGAAGATAGGGCCCTACACCAAAAACGAGCCAAAACCCTCCTGCTCTGGCCGCAAATTGCAGCCAGAAGGGTTAAATCTGTGGCCTGGGGAAAGAGATAGGGGCTAGGATTTTGTGTGGTGATTCCTGGGTGCCTGCACATCTCACTGTCAACTCAAATTTATTTTAGGGTTCCCGGGGTGATAGCAGATTCCAAAACACACTCGCAGAAATACAGTTTTTCCCCGATATCGGTTCCATAAATCCGTATTCTGGGTTAAAGCTTCAGGTTAAGATCCAATATAACATCACACCAGAATTCTAAGGTCACAACAAGTCTCAATTTCACATTACAACTCAATTTTACCCTAATCCTCTCTAGGGTAGTCCAAAGTGCACAAAACTTCGTCGAAACAACATCAAAATTTAAAAGAGGCTTAATCACAAGAAATGATACAACAATTGTGAAGAAATTATCTCAATAGAGACTCATGAATCCTCAACAACGCCAAAACACAAACTTTCTTGGTCCAAAAGGTTGCTTGAGGGCTCGTGCACACTTTTTGTGAAGAGGGAGTGAGGTGTCGGAGTTGTTTTGAGTGTGATGGAGATGATTTTCTGAGGAGGGAGAGCAAGGGGGCAGCAGCAACAGCAACTGAAGAAGAGGGAGTGAGAGGGGAGAAAAATGAAGGAGATAATGAAGGGAGACTAAGTCAAGAGACCCCTCCCTTCACTCTTTCTCTCTCACCCATCTACTACCCCATTATTCTAATTCAAATTCTTTTCATTTCTTTTCAAAAACCCTTCTCACTCAAGTAGTAGACACAAAGTAAAAGCCATGGTAAGAATAATGTAACACAAGTCCAAAATGATATGTGCATATTTTGCACAAAAATGCCAAAAATCCGATTAGCGATTTTTAATCGCGATTAGCACTAAATTAGTGTCAAACTAATCACAAAAACTTAAAATGGCATAATCCCATAAAATACCCTATTTTGGAATTTTCCATAATTTTTCCAAAATTTTCCCCATTTATTTGTATTTAATTATACCGAAATATTAAAATATTCATTAAAATAATATTAAATTATAAAAATTCCCAAAAATAATATTTTATTATTTTGAAATGTTACAGGATATTTTACTAGTTTAGACTTATTGTTTATTATGGAACTGAAGGGTAGTAATACCTGTGCACTTGAGTGATATTCACGCTAGACAAAGCTCCATCGTAGTCATGGGACATTTTTCGGGGATGTTCACGCTACCACATTGATTGCCATTCCAGACACGAGCACCAGCTCATACTGCTTCCAGCTAGTCATGGGAACCTCAAGGACACGGGTATGTTCACCCGTCAATTCCATCCATACACACCTTGTTTAACCTGATCTAACTCTTAGACTGAATATCCGTTTGACTTGACTTGAACCTTTACCAAACATATACTTCACACAACTTACTCATATTCACATATCTAATTTGTATATAACCTCATACTTTTATACACATGTACATCATATTCATTATATACACATGTTCGTTTCTATACCTTTACTTTCTTACGAGGCAATCCTACCCGAGTATAACTCGCTGACGGACCTTCCTTTTCTTCCTCCATCTTTGGAATGTCTGTCAGATAAGAATGAGTATTATAGCAAAGATCAAGGTGTGAAGCCAGCTTATGAAGATTATGCAGACTGGACGATGTAAGATTAGCTAGATTTAATTTTTATTGTTGCCCACATGTTTAGGGCTTTTGTTTCTCCTCGATATAATTAAACTACTTAGTTTATTTTACTCTTTCTTTTGGGATGTAATAAAGTTTGGTTAATGAAAATAAATGCCTTTCGCTTTTATTATTTTTGTTTTGGTACACATCCTGCATGTTAAATATTCATACGCTTAACGTAACTGTTTTGAATAGACCACCTTCAATACAGTTAGGTTGCGGACCATGCCACGTCATCCTTCTCCTTCTTTTGGGAAGCGGGGCGTGACACATGGTAGAGAAGGCAGAGAGGGAGGTAGAGAATTTTGTTTATTGTTTTACTAATCCCTATATCTCTGATCCCATATTTGGTGATCTTTTTTCTATGGAATAAATAAATTAAAAAATTTGTTGACCGCTGAACGTTTCACCCCCAGCACATATCCATGTGGGCATCTTGCCTCTGCATATATACTTTGTATTTTAACCTTAGAAGTTTCTGATGCATGCATCTGGACATAGGTGAGTACTGGACTGATGTGAACAAATGCTTCGCCCTACCATCTTGCTCATGGTGGTATACCCATGAGTGAAGTATAGTATATGGCTGGTTTTGGGATGACATGTCATTTAGAATTTTGAAAGCGGACGGACACAAGCGTCGTCATCCATGATTAACTCAGGTCTCGATCTTTAAGAAATGTAATTCCGAGCCCCGAGGCCTATGAGTTGCACCTTTCTGTTTCTTGATGTCTTAATTTAGCGCCAATTTGTTTATTCACTCGTCTTGGAGTCTCTAATTTATTCACTCGTTTCGGAGTCTCTAGTTTATTCACTCGTTTCGGAGTCTCTAGTTTATGTACTCATTTCGGAGTTTGTAGTTTATTCACTCATTTCGGAGTATCTTTAGTTTACCTCCCTTAGTTTACATGCAAACTTGTCCTAATATTGTATGCAGCTAACCCATGTTCTTTTTAAAACAGAGGTCCGTTAGGTTTGTGGTACTAGGGTTTTAGTCCGTGGTACCGTCGCGTTGGCTGATGTATTTCTCGATATGCAATCTTTAAGTTGCTGTTCGAGTAGCCCCGCGACTGTCATGTCTCTAATCCCTTCAGGGGCTGGAAAAGACGTCTTCAAGTAATTTCCTTTGGTCATATTACCGTCGGAAGAGCAAGCGTTTCCATGATGCATTTTACTTGAAGTTAGGCTCAATTTGGAGCCCCGATGAGTCATAACCGCACCTTTCTGGGGTGGGATGATCTCCAATGGTCTTTTAGGCTTTATATGAGTTGCCGTCAAGACCCGAAGCTGGGAATATGTCGTCACTTCGTTTTTTGCTTTGACGATGTCACGCCGATTCTTTGCTGAAGTAGGGTAGACATCTGTAGGACTTCCATGCTGTATGTATCGCAGTTGAAGTCCGGAGCTAAGAATATGCCATTGCTCCATTTTCATTTGATTGTTGCATCCGAATCCTGCTGAAATGAGGGGGAACACCGGGATAGCCTCTAGGTTGTATATGTACCGTCAAGACTTGGAGATAGGATTTTGCCATTACTCCCCCCTTTTTTTGACCCTTGGGTCTTTCTTGTTCGATGGTGACATTGCATCTGCATCCTGCTGGAATGAGAAGGAACGCCGGGATAGTCTCTAGGTTGTATTTGTAACATCAAGACTTGGAGCTAGGATTTTGCCATGGCTCTATTTTTGCTTTTGACCCTTGGGTCTTTTGTTGACGTTATGTCTGCATCCTGCTGGAATGAGAAGGAATGCCGAGTTGGAGCTAGGATTTTGCCATTAATCCGTTTTGATTTGACTCCTTGGAGCTTTGTTGACGTCGCGTCTGCACCCTGTTGGAATGAGAAGAACGTCGAGCTGATCTCTAGGCTGTAGATGTTGCCGTCGAGATCTGGCTCTCCCTTTGACGGAGCCTGGTGGGAAAATATGGTTCTCTTTTCATTTGTGCCCATGGATTGTATACAGGGGTCGGCGTGGACTCACCTGCAGGGCAGAGGAAATTTTATTATATATATATTTTTTTATTTTTCCGCGATACTCTATCATTTCAGCTTTTCATATCACGAAAATCTCGATTGCATAATCATTTCGGCTATTTTTCGCGGTGCACAATCATTTTGACTATGTATTTTTTTATTTTTACTCCATGTTATTTATTACAAGTTGCCCAATCATTTCGGCTTTCTCATACGCATTTTTGCGACTCGCTGAGTTTTATTACGAGTTAGGAATCTGAGATCTGATACCAATCTTGGCATCAGTATTACTGCAACTGGAATATTACCAGGAGTGAATCATCATTTGCCGTGAGAGAACTTGAAGTTTGACACCAGTTTAGGCATCAGCATCGCTACAACTGGAATGTTATCAGGAGCGAATCATCATTTGCCTTAAGAGGACTTGAAGTTTGACACATGTTTAGGCATGAGCTTCGCTACAACTGGAATGTTGCCAGGAGCGAATCATCATTTGCCTTTGTCGATTTGAACGAAGATGGCTTAGTAGACAGGGTTAGGATCTTGTCGACTAAGGCTTTTGACTTTATGAGCCGTAAGGGTCTCATAAAGGTGTTTCTCCCTAAGAGTCGTGAGGACCCCGTATATGTATTTTCTCTATAGGAATCGTAGGGATTCCTAAGTGTGTTTTCTCTTATAAATCGTAAGGATCTTACAAGAGTATTTTCTCCTTGCAAATCGAGAGGACTCACAAGTGTTGTTCACCATATGGGGATATTTCTCACCATAGGTGGAACTCGGTGGGGTATATATTTATTTATACTCATGGATTGTATACAAGGGTCAATATGTGACCGTCTGTAGGACATATTAGGGGAATATGATGATTTAAGAACAGGTTTAGATCCCTGTAGCTTAAAGTTTTTGAATTCTATGAGTCGTGAGGGTTTCATGAGGGAAATTTTCCTTACGAGCCGTGAAGATCTCGTAAGAGTATTATATTATTATTTTTTTACGAGATTGCGCATTTCCGGGTTTTCACAAGCTTGCCGGTAGTCCTGCTGTTTTTACTTATAGCGTCCTTTCGAGTTTTCATCCATACCCATTTCGCTTGCGGACATAACGTTTTTTTAACGAGATTACGCCCTTCCGGGTTGAAAGTGTTTCTTAGCAGCACCACTAGGTTAAAACAAGCATCAAGTATGCAATTTTCAAATTTAGGGGGTGCTAAGCCACACTAACCTAAAATCTTAACTAGAGTATTAGGGTTTATACCATGATATAATAAGTTTTACCCTAAGTGAAAGAGATTACAACCTTTGTAGACCAAGTCCTTCACTTCTAAAGCTCCGAGTAGTAGTCCCTATGACTTCTCTTGGCTCCAGTTGAAGAAAAGATCGAGCTTTCTTCTTGATCTTCCAAGCCGAAGATGATCCACCCGAAATTTCTCTAGGTCAAACTACCTCTTCACTAATCAACAATTAGTGAAGGAAACAACCTAATCTAAAGTGCTAATCTAAAGTAGCTTGATGAAGTAGGTGTTTTGGCTCACTTGGAATTTTCTAAAGCCCTAAGCTTCACAACTCATGTGAGGGATAGGGCTTGGAGGAGGAAGAAGAAGAAAATGGAGAGAGAGCTTATCAAAAGAGCTAGGATGGTGAGCAAGTGAAGAATGGCTCAATAAAACCTCTCACTTATTGGAGCATCCATTATTTCACAATAGAAATAATGAACCATACTTCAATAGTGATCACAAACCATTAAACAAATGTTTTGAGCCATGCTTCACCCATGTCCAAAAAATCTCCTCATTTTCTACCTCATATATCTATTTCCAAAATAGATAATCCATATACATACATACATATATATATCACACACACATATAAATATATATTAATAGAAGAAAATAATTAGTGAGCATTAATATTAGTTAATATATAAATATATCAAATATAAATATATATCAAATTATTAAATCAACACTTGATTTAATAATCCGGTTATATCATATATAACCAACTAATATCATTTATCTGTATATTATATTATCAAATTAACACTTGATTCAATAATCCCGTTATATCACATATAATCTAACCGATATCAAATGTCGCCAGATTAGAATACGGTATCACATACTCGTATTTAATCAGGCTCCCGCACATATCAGTATATGTGCCCAGCTTCGTTTCTCTTGAGCTACGAAACCTCTGTGTGGGACTCTAAAGACTCGTCAATACACCAGTAGTAGGTAATTGTAACATTTCAGAAAAATAAAATATTATTTTTGGGAATTTTTATAATTAAATAATAAATATATTGAATATTTTAATAAGGCGGTATAATTAAATACCGATAAATTTGGGAAAAATTTGGAAAATTATAGAAATTACTAAAAAGAGGGTGTTTTATGTGATTCATGCAAATTATGCAAATTTATGATTTATTTGACACTAATTTAGTGCTAATCGCGATTAAAAATTGCTAATCGGGCTTTAAGCGTGTTTTGTGCACATGGCATGCACATGTCATTTTTACACTTGTTACATTTTTATCATGGCTTTTCTTCATGATTTATATCATGGTTGTTGTTTTATATTGAGAGAAGAAAAGAAAAATAGAAAAGAAAAGAAAACATTACAGAATTGAGGGATGGGCATGAGAGAGAATGAGGTGAGGGGTTCCCTTGACTTGGTCTCATTCCCTCTCTCATTTTTCCTTCACCATTCTCCCTCCCTCTCAACCCCATGGCAGCACTTTCTCCCTCCCCCTCTTCAAGCCACACAACACCATCAAAAACAACCCAAAACCCCATCTCCATTTCATTAAAAATGTGCACAAGCTCATGGGAAACACTTTGGACCAAGCAAGTTTTGATTTTGGACACTTGGGGCAACTCAAGAAACTTCTTGAGTTGCCAAATAAGGTAATTCCTATACCATTTGCATTGTATTCCTTCCTCTTTAGCTTCCATGTTTAATTAGAGGTGTTTTAGTGATGTTTAGTGAGGGTAGGAAATTTCTAGTTAGGGTTTATGGAATTCTTGAGTTGTGATGTGTGATTGAGATTAGTAGTGACCTTAAAAC
The DNA here is from genome assembly GCA_030015575.1 of Agapanthus africanus. NCBI lineage: Eukaryota > Viridiplantae > Streptophyta > Magnoliopsida > Asparagales > Amaryllidaceae > Agapanthus > Agapanthus africanus. The sequence goes on along the minus strand of CM057337.1, from coordinate 70,889,880 downwards.
CCCTTTAATGATATCATATTGGACCAAACCAGAGACAAAACCCCGGAATACGAACTTTAAAATTCTGCAGATATGGAAAAATTGTGGTTTTGTGTTGGTTAAATGAAATCTGCTAACACCGGGTGACCTGAAAATTAATTAGCAAACACAGAGAGATCAACAGGCACCTAGGAAGTATCACCCAAGACACCAGCCCCTGAACCCTCTTCTTGGCCGCAAATAAAGTCTTTCTGGCCGCAAATTGTGGCCAGACCTGGAGCTATGTGATTCGTGTTTGGTTCATGTCCCCATTTGCTTTAAACTAGACCCTTGGCATATGCAAAATTGGCTAATTTCACCCAGGGTAAAATCTGGGACCATTTTCAAGAGTTGCTGTTTTGATTCGGGGTTTCATTTCTCATATTTTGAATTCTGGATTTTTGTATCTGTGTTTTACCTCGATCATTTGACGTTTGTACGACAATATCGAGGGTTGTTGGTGGTTTTGAAGGCGTGGTCTATAGGTTCTAACCTATAGGCCTTTAGCGTGTCGTTTTGGTTTTTCGATGTGATTTTAATACGCATTTGCGATTTTGTTATATGTGTAGGTACCCCACGAGGACTTCAAGACAACAAGCAAGCGCGTGGCGACGTCGGCAACGGCAAGCGTAGAGCAATGTGAGTAGATATATATCTACGGTGGAAGTCGGATGGATGGCGTATAGCACCCCTGCAGTTCGTAGTGTAGTTGATGATATGTAATATATTTACATATGTGTTATGAATTTGGATGATAGTGTCGTGGTTGATTTCTTAGTCGCGAACCATAGAATAAGTTTGCACACACGCACACACACCCTTGCATGCATTATTATTATTACTTGTGCGTATATGGGGATACGTATACACACACACAGGTTTAGGACTAGGCATATATATATACGTATACCTATACATGGATAATAAGGATAATGGATGATAGTTGGAGATGAGTCGATGAGATTGGGCATGATGCTATGAGATCGGTGATATGTTTTGATTCGTATTAGGAGATACGACATGAGATTATAGCGGGCCTTTTGGCGTGTGTTTTCATATATATATATATATATATATATATATATATATATATATATATGGTATCAGTATGTACTAGACTTAGATTAGTACCCCCAGTTCATGAGATATGATGATAATGGATACCAAATGAATAATGAGATGAATGTGATATTTGACCCGTACCCAGATTTGGGATGCCGTACGACGGATTTACGTACGAGCTATATATTGATGATAGATCCGCCCTCTTGACTTGAGGATGCCATAATATATATTGTATCGTATGTGATACTATTAAGGCGGGATCACCGACTATTATATTTATATGTATCGACTCAGATTTAGGTGGTTTCCTTATCTTTTCGATTAGCCAGTTAGTTTAGTCTTGTAGTTTACTTGTAGATGTTAGACTAGACTCGAGTCATACCTATTTCAAAAACTAATGAATTGTGAGTATTTTAAAGACATGCTAAGGGATACTATGGATATTTTCAAAGGATGTACTTTTTCATAAAAACACTGTAGCCCTATTTTCTAAACACCACGATTCGTGCAACTTTCAAATACCAAAGACTGTATGACTCGTATATAGGAATGTATATTTCTTTATTGCTGCATTATTATCCATTTACCATTTTTTTGCTGCTCGCATTGCATTGCATGCTTTTATGTTATTGATTCATATTTCATTTTGCATATGACATATAGCATACCTGTATACCTACATGCTTACACATATGCCTTTACATAGTTACATGTTCACCTTTATATGATGTTGTATGAATTTGGAGAATTTAGGAACCACATGATATATTTTATAACTTGTTGCAGTTAAATAGAGATTTTTCCTTATATTCATGGGTTTCGCATTGAGATATGGTTACTTTCTGGATTGTTTTACTTCTGCGTATATATATCAGTGGTATGGGACGCTGATATATATATGTATACCCATCATATATATATATCAGTGGTATGGGACGCTGATATATATATATACATATACATCTACAACATATATCATCTTAATGATATATGCAAATATACTTATTCATTATATATGTGTGGGCCTATATGGTCGATTAGAGGGGCCTATGTGCTCGATGTGAGGGGCCTATATGGTCGATGTGTAGGCCTATATGGTCGATGAGAGGGGCCTATGTGCTCGGGGCCTATGTGCTCAATGTGAGGGGCCTATATGGTCGATGTGTGGGCCTATATGGTCGATGAGAGGGGCCTATGTGCTCGGGGCCTATGTGCTCGATGTGAGGGGCCTATATGGTCGATGTGTGAGCCTATATGGTCGATGAGAGGGGCATATGTGCTCGATGTGAGGGGCCTATATGGTCGATGTGTGGGCCTGTATGGTCGATGAGAGGGGCTTATGTGCTCGGGGCCTATGTACTCGATATTGGATATTGGATACATGAGATTTACTGGGTATTAGGATATTGAGATATATATTTTGTGTCGATACTTGACACTGATTTTCTGATGATTTTATTGATGATACTTGAATTTTTATTCAAAAATCTCATTATATTAAGAAAACAATTTTTTCATTCATGATGTCTTTTGTTTTCATTTTACCGCATTCATACCTCTTATTTACGATATTTTGCTACCTGAGGCACTGACACGAGCATAGGATTACATGTATGTTTAGATGTTTATCCTTGCCTTTTATTATACTTCAGACTTTATCATATTGAGGATATATATACTACTGATCGTTTGACCTAGGATTTAGTCATACATACGATTTCTACTCTGTGATGTTTTCTACTCACGAGTTGGCAACTCACCCCCATTGTGCCACAGTTCTTGCAGGTTTTGCCGTACAGGTTTCATTGCGGTTTCTGGCACACTGCTTCCTTTCTGAGTGATTGCTTTGGTAGGTGGGTTCACTTGCATCGTGACCACCATTGTATTTATTTATTTTCAGTTGTATCTAGTAAAATTCCATCAACCAGACTTGTATTTATTTCAGACTTAGAAAACCATTTGTATATTATTTCGACCTTAGAGTCGCGCGTTGTAGTATTATGGTTTTCTTGAGGACTTTGAGTTTCCTTTTGAGTTTTGATCCCCGCCCTTCGGCGTTGTATATTATATTGCTTGCGTGGTTATGACTGTCGATTGACGAAGAGCTAGCTCCCGCTTGGGGATGCCTTTTATCATTGATGTATATATTATTCATGTTGTACCCCGTTCGGGGCCAGTTTTTACAAAGGAAACTCTGTCGAAATTTTCAGAAAAGACTTGGGATTTTAAAAACGCATAATTTGGCTTATGCTATTAAAACCACTTGTTTTAAAACATGTTTTCTTCACTTCCTTCTTTAAAATGGTTATAGATTTCTGGGCTTTTGGCTTACTTGAATTAGATGGGGGCCTATAGACTTCATATGATTCAAGGGCCAGTCATGTGCTATTTCGGGGCGTAACAGTAATGATCACATCAGTTACCCACAAGCCATCAGCGGTACTAGCTGGACGTAACGGCTACCCAAGTATTGAGCGATTAGAAGATCAACAAGTAAGCTTTTCCAAACCCCCATGAAGTCTATAAGTAACACTTACCGTATAGTCCGGTCTCTTCGTCGGATATGTCGCATATCGAGTCTTGGGTTGGAATCATCAGACCCCAGCAACTTGATAAGTCATGCCGATGTATGGCTCATAACGGTTCAAGAAACCACTGATAACACTTACCGGTAAATCTCATTAGCCCTGGCCAGGGACTTACTGTTATAGCCAATCGAGCATAGTGCAACATCAACTCCCTATACCGGGAGAGACGAAACCCCTCCTATCGCTCACTGCCTCCATGTAACTCGGGACTGTACCCAAAATCCACCTGTTTACACAACTCCTTTGAGCCGTCGTAGGGAGGAAATCAAAGCACAGTGGGAACCACACAAGACTCTATGACGATCTTAGGTCTACACACTAATCTGTACCAGTGTCACCAGAGAACTGCTATCTGACGATAGGTATGGTACCATCTAGGAGTTCTCGGCGAGTCCTGTTCGGTGTACCCATTCTCTAACGAGCACCTGTATACAATCTTTGATGTCAAACACCAATGGTTGTGGGATCAACCATCGCCCCATACAGGGTCAAGAAACGTACACACTAGTTTACTCTGGAATATCGATGCCCTGTCTCGATATCCCCTCGACTAGGAACTATTAAAGGATGTGCTTGTGGACTATTCAGGCCCCACTAGTATGATCTACATCATAGTCCTGGTAGTCAAGTCTACATCATAAGGGCTTTATCAACATGTATCAGAGAGTCAGTATAATAATACAAGTGTACATGTTAAGATAAAGAGCAACCAGATAGCATACTATCATGTCGAGCAAGAAAGTTCTCTATATATATGTCCAAGCATCTACTATATCATACAATAATGGCCTATAGGGCATACATATTCCTAACACGGGTTTTCACAAGCTCGCCTGTAGTCCTACTGTTTTTACTCACGGCATCCTTTCGTGTTTTCATCCGTGCCCATTTCGCTTGTGGACATGCCTTTTTTTCCGAACGGTGAAACTCTCGAAAGTAGCTTCGTCGCAGGTGACCCATCTGTTTGCCGGTGGAACTTGGGATGGCTTCATCGCTAGAGTAGCTGTGTAGCCAATGAGACTTGAGTTGCAACCTTTGCTGCTAGGACTTCGGTTGCAATATAGATCTCAAAGGAGCATATCGCCGTATTTTGGTCGATGCACTAGTTTAGGGACGTTCCGGTCCATTATCGCCATATTTGAGGCGAATTTCTAGTTTAAGGACTTTTCGGTCCATTATCTCCATGTTTGAGGCGGATTGTTAGTTTAAGGACTTCTCGGTCAAGTGTCGCCGTTTTTGGGGCTGGACAAATAGTTTAAGGACTTCTCGGTCCGATATCGCCATGCTTGAGGTGGATAATTAGTTTAAGGACTTCTTGGTCCGTTGTAGCTGTTTTCGGGACGGCGAAGCTTTTTTTGTATAATACTCTCAGAGTTCTGACTCAGGAAGATAGCGAGCAGACACGAACGTCGTAATCTATCATTGACCTAAGTCGTGACTTGTTAAGCGTAGTATTTTTTGAGGAATCGGCCGTTTATTGGACGGAAGGGTATTTCGCCATGCATATCCATGAGCAGGTAGGCTCCACTTTGGTAGACTTTTTCTATGATGTACGGGCTTTCATAGTTCGGCTCGAATTTCCCCCGTTCTGCACGATTGGGGATCATGAGTCTTTTGAAGTTTAGCACGAGTTCGCCTTGGCGGAATGTTCTCGGCCTGGTCAGTTTTTCGTATGACCGCGTCATCCTCGCCTTGTAAGCTTCCAGATTTTGCTGTGTTATAAGGTGAGTTTCGTTGAGGACATCAAGCTCCTCAAGCCGAAGATGAGCATTTTCTTCATCTGTCAGCTAGTATCGGACCGCTACTTACAGAGAAGGGAGTTCTATTTCTAGGGGAACCACTGCTTCCGTGCCGAATACCAATGCGTATGGTGTTGTATTCATAACCATTTTGAATGTTGTTCGGTACGCCCAGAGAGCTTCGTGTAGCCTTTCGTGCCAGTCTCCTTTGTTTCTGGACACTGTTTTCTTTATAATCTTTGTCAAGGTTTTGTTGAAGGCTTCAGCTAGACCGTTGGCATGAGGATTATAGACTGAAGAGTATCTCCAATCTATTTTATGCTGCTGTGCGAAGCGGCTTATTTTATGGCTTCTATAAGCTGGTCCATTTTCCGAGATAATTCGTCGCGGAGTGCCGAACCGATAGATGATATGTGTCTTAAAAAAATGGAGGATGTTCTCTGTCTTCACCTCCCTTAGTTGTACTGCTTCTGTCCACTTATAGAAGTAGTCGGTCGTTACCAGTATGAACCGATGTCCTTTGGATGATGCCGGTTCAATGGGGCCAATTATATCGGTTCCCCACATTTCGAACGGCCAGCTAGCTACTGTTGGGTGTAGCAGATTTGGATGTTGGTGGATGAAGATCCCGTGAATTTGGCACGAGTGACATTGCTTCGCATATTCGAGATAGTCCTGAATCATTGTGGGCCAATAGTAACCCATTCTTTTTATCTTCAGCTTCATCTTTGGCCCAGCTTGATGAGAACCTCAGAGTCCGTCGTGAGTTTATTGGATGACTTTCTTCGCTTCTTCTGGTCCCAGGCATCTTAGCCACAGACATTCGAACGATCTCTTATATAGAGTATCATTGACGAAGGCCAAGGACAGAGCTCGTTTCATAAGCCGATGTCTAGACGACGCATTTTCGGGCGTTCATTGGGATTTGAAGTAGTCTATGAAGACTTCCCTCCAATCCTTGACCTTTTCTTCATCCTCTATTTGAAGGGCTACTTGTTCGGCCATTTCTTGTCTTTCAGATGGCTTTATTAAATCTTCCGAAGACATATCTGTTGGTACAAGAACCCTGAGGCTTTACACAATGATCCTTACGTCATCGAGGTCTTGATCGGCCAATTACTTAGCCAATTTGGTCAATGCATCTGCCTTACTATTTTCTACGCACGGTATACTCTCCAGGATGTAGAAGAGGATTTGTGTCAGCAGTTGCTGCACTTTTTTTCCATACTTTATCAGCTCCGGCTTGCACGTCTGATAGTCACCATTTACTTGGCTAACGATCAGCTGGGAGTCTCCATATATGAGAAGGTCTTTGATTCCCATGTCGACAGCGATCTCGAGACCTACTATCAAAACTTTATATTTAGTTTTGTTATTAGTCCTCGGCTCTGTTAAGGAAAGGGCGTAACGCAATATCCCTCCTTGCGGAGTCATGAAGATAAGGCCCATCCCGGCTTTGATTATGAGGGTGTTTTGCTTTCTCCTTTTCATGGAAGATGCTCTATCGAAGTAGAGTTCCTATTGAGAATCATTTTCTTCCTTCTCTCCTTCGATTGTGTCAAACACATGTTCATCCGAAAACTTACAATTTAAAGGGGAGTCGGCTGGTATCGGATGATCCGCGAGAATGTCGGCAATGGTCTGGCCTTTCACTGCTTTGAGGGGTCGATACGTTATCGAGAACTCTATCAGGAGGAATGCCCATTTGGCAAGCCTTCCTGTTAGTATGGCCTTTGACATCAGATATTTGAGAGGATCCACCTTTGATATGAGATGGACCTCATGTGCCAAGGCGTAATGTCTGAGCTTTGTTATCGCGAAGATCAGTGCCAGGTAATGCTTTTCGATGGGGGGTATTTGTTTTCTGCCCCCAAGAGAACTCGACTCAAATAGTATAGAGCTCTCTCCTTTCCCTGGTCGTTCTTTTATGCCCATAACGTGCCTAGAGAACCTTCAAGGCTGTTGTATATAGGATAAGGGGTTTTCCCTTAACCGTAACTGTCAGTACCGGTGGATTTTGTGGGTATTTCTTAATTTCGTCTAGTGCATTTTAGCACTTTTGATCCCAGACGAACAGGGTCCCCTTCTTCATCAAATGATTGTAGGGCCGACATTTTCCTTAGAGGTTGGCTATGAACCGTCGGATATAAGCGAGCTTTCCTTGAAGAGACCGCAGTTGTTTGAGGGTTCTCAGTGTGGGCATTTCCATAATCACCTTGATCTTTGAGGGATCGATTTCAATACCCCGGTGTCGTATGATGAATCCTAGGAATTTGCCTGAGGAGACTCTAAATGCACATTTTAGAGGATTCATCTTCTGATTATACTTCCGAAAACTTTGGAACATTATTTTTAGATGTTCCCAATGTTCCTCATGAGATCCGCTTTTAACTACAAGGTCATTGATGTAGCATTCGACGATCTCATGGATGAGGTCATAGAAGATTTTTGTCATGGCCCTTTGGTAGGTAGCGCCGGCGTTCTTCAGACTGAAGGGCATCACCTTATAGCAGAATATGCCCAACGGAGTCCGGAAGGCGGTATGCTTTTGATCTTCTGAATGCATTTTTATTTGATTGTATCCTGAAGATCCATCCATGAAGGAGAAGACCTCATGGGTAGACGTATTATCGATCATCAGCTCGGTAACGGGTACTGGGAAATCATTCTTCAGGCAAGCTTTGTTAAGGTCCCGAAAGTCCACGCAGATGTGCACCGTCCCATTTTTCTTCATCACCAGAACGATGTTAGCGATCCAGTCGGGATATTGAACTTCTTGGATGAAGTCGGAGTCGATTAGTTTCTTAATTTCAGTGTTGATACTCATATCAAGTTTGAGTCACTTCCTTCTCGGTGCCTGTTTGACTGGCTTTATGTCTGGAGATATGGCCAATTTATATACTGCCACCTTTGGATCTAGACCCGGCATCTCGGAATAGTTCCATACGAAGCAGTCTTTATATTGCATGAGCACGTCTTTCAACGTGGATATCTGTTTTTCACATAGTAACTCACTGACGAACGTTGGCCTCGGATCATTTTCCGTCCCTAAGTCAATTTTTCTTAGGTTGTCCGCCGTGGCGTGTATCCCATCTTCCAGCTCTTTTGGTGCTAGTGGAAACTCGAAGATTACCTCGTCCTTGTCTTCATTTGCGAATCACATGCAGAGATCATCCATAGTCTCGTGCCCTCTCTCTTTTGAGAGTGTTATCATATGGCAGGTACGAGTTCGCTTCCATTCTTAATGTTGAGCTAGTCCTATCCTCATGCTATAGGCCTCTTTGGCTCATGCTTTTGCGGCGGGGTTATCTTCCAGCTGTCGGATAAAGTGAACATTCCTTATTGATACTGGTCTTCTACCCAATCTTTGAAGGTGAAGCAGTCTTCGAGAGGATGACCTATTGCTCGGTGGTAAGAGCAATAATCTAGATGATGGACCTCGTTTATTTGTTCGGGATGCCGAGACTCCAGAAGCGTCATCATTTGGTGCTTCATGACAAGGTTGAATATTTTCTTCGTCTTGTCTTAGGGGAAATAGTATTCCCGACCCATCTTCTTTATAAACAACGGGTTCCAACTGAGTTTTTCTTGATCGCGCGGCTTTTTGGATCCGCTTTGTTGTTTTTGAACGTTGTTTGCGTTCTTTGCCCTGTTTTGTCTCTATTTCAGGATTTTCCCTTTTTGCGAGGACATATAGCGGGCCGGGGATGAAGAGCATTATAGTCTTCCTTCTCCGTAGATTACTGATTGAGGGACGTAGAAAGTTTTTAGTTCTTGTACGCTGTATGTATTGAGCGTATTAAGTTCCTTATAATGCCGAGGCGGAGCCATTGTGATTTGCAGACTCTGATCGGCTCCGGCGAGGGTTTGCACTGATGGGCGGATGGAGAACACTGCGTTGGTCTCGTCCTCAGAGTCGCTGCCAAAGACCAAAATAAGAGTAGATGGTCCGGGCCTGTTGTTTTCTTTTTGGGGTTGTGTAACGACTCTGTTTATATTGTATAGAATTTGTTTAAAGTTAATGTACTAAATGGAGTATTTGCAATCCTGTGTATGCTATAAGTATTTGAATTGTTTTAGAACAGTAAGAAAGCACTTATAGCTCATTAGTAAAGCCTTGCACTGGTGTAACATAGCCCCTGTGTACGAATCCCCTCAGCCACATATTATTTTTGCTGATTTTTCTTTTAAACTTTTTGGAAGCCCAAAAGTTTACATGTGCAATACACGTAAAAATGAAAAGTCACTAAAATCAAACATGTGGAAAATGCTATTTGAACATACCATGACATGTGGCATCAATCCCACACCCCGACCCTACACTATGGCCGGCGAGATGAAGCACTGGGCCAGCGCCGCCGGGCCCCTTGTCCCAAATGCTATCAAATTTTGCCCTAACACCTTTTGGCCTCCCCCACTACTCCTCTTCTGTTTGATTTTCCTGCACATTAACAGAAAATTAAAATGAGCTTTAAAAACAAATTTTAATGCATTTTAATTATCATTTTAATACCCTAAACCCTAATTCTATCCTATAAATACCACCCCATACCTTATCACTCTCTATTCTGAAATCCATTATCAAAACTCTTAAAGTTTTCCAAGTCAAAAAAGTTATATAAGTGGAGTTAGCCCAAGGTCAAGTTCCAGCGACGATTCGGGACAAATCCGGCGACACCACGACTCCATGAAGTCCACAACTTGTTCCTATACCTCTTCTCTCTTCTCCAAACCCGTAAGTTCTCTCTCCTCTCCTTTCTTCTATTCTAAAAAATCTCTTATTAAAACTCATCGGAAGGGAAGTTATTCTGATTTCCGATTCTAATTTTATTAAAAACCCAACTTTTCTTAACAACAAATTAACCATCTCTTTATATCTTATTTAGCAACCATAAAACAACATTTAGAACAAGTTTTAATTCAAAATACAATATTATACAACTTTTATTTCACTTTTTCGTTTAAATACCACAAAGTTTACCTACGACATTAATTCATCATATTGCTCATATTACTTTTAGAAAACTCACGAGGTAATGACCTATCTCATCACAACACTCATTATGACATAGCACGATGGCTTAAAAACGATATTTTTGTGGCTACGGCCAATTTACAGTTAAATATTACTATCAAAACCGCATTTCTTTTAGTTGTTTTAATCAAATTCCATACAATTATGTTCTTATAACCCATTTTGGGGAATCCGATTTGGTTGGTGCGGGTTATTGCACATTCATCGGACTAGTAGTGCGAGATGCGGACCTCGTCACGGAGCATACGATCTCGATGGAATTTATATTACAATTTTTAAGAAATCGTGATTTCTATTTAATAAATAAATTTATTTTCTAATAATTATACATAATATTATCAAGCTATCTATTTTAAATATACATAAAAATATCCATGTTTTCTAAACAAAGGAATCCTAAATTTCATGAATTTACCATCACGAATCAATACAAGTCAATTTACATGAAAATACCATATACTATTCAATTTAGGTTTATATCCACTAGAATATCTCATCTTATAAAAATTACATTTATGAAAACCCTAAAGACGATAAATAAATACTTGAGGTTTATTTTGAAAATATATCAAAACTATTTTTCATAAAACTCTCTCAAGTTATATTAATTTACAATAAGGACCATAGTAGATATAGGTTTAAGCGGGACCAATTCTCTTGAGCCTCAGGGATCCGGAGAATGTGAGTGCTTGCCTATTTAAGGTAGACAACTAAAAATGGGGTTATCAATACGGTAATTGTCTTAGAAAAACACAAATCCTGCCGTCCATGTGCAACAGTTATCGATAACTCCAAAACTAATTCTGAATTCTGTTAAGTGTCTGACTCAGACAGAGTCTCAGTTTAATCCGAATACAATCAATACTTGATATAATTCCATTACAACATGAATCCATCTATATCAACATGACTTGATTTAACCGAACCATGGATATACATTGATTTGTTTACATGACTATCCGTTTATATCCTTATCTGTTTACATGAACAATTGATATCATGGTTTCGGCAAGTCTTATATCTACAAATCACTACATAACAATACAATAAACATTATGAGGTTTAGAAGGGGTAGATTGGTACGGAATGTGTTAAAAGTGGCACGATGATGGTCACTTTAATACACCTAACCTGAATATCCGCTGCTGTTGTTCTGTGGTTTAACGGTTCCTTGTGCTCCGTATACCTTAGTCCACAGAATAGTTGGACCCCTCTCGTATACACTGGCATATTCTGTACCAAGCTACAAATAACAGGGATAACATAACAAGCATGCATTATATCAGTTATACTCTCTATCTGTCTATTCTATTTCTATCTCTCTTTGGGACTTACCGAGCGATTGTTCGCTGACGACATTCCTTTTCTATTCTTTCTTTGGAATGTTGTCAGGAGGACCCGACTCTCTGAAGATTGAGCACAGCTCAGAAGACTCGGAGCAGTTCATCAAGGACCCCGAGCTTTAGTTCACTTGTATATACTTTACTTTCAGTTCATGCCATTGTTTAGGCATTGCTTTCCATATTGTATTTACTTTTCAGTTGCATTGTAAAGAATGTTTAATAAATAAAAAATTTCTGTTCTTTTACATCTCATGTCTTTCTTGTGCACATTTACATTATATTGTTTATTTACGCTTAGCGTGTTTACTTTTGAGTAAATACATCGCGTGACCCGTCACGTCTCCTTACCGTACTCTGGGAAGCGGGGCGTGACAGGTTGCCCCGAGTAGACTGTTTCTTCATCTTCCTCAGAATCGCTCCCAATGACCGAGATAGTGGCGACGGACTTCTGTTTATCCTCCGGCTTATGACACCTCTTCGTATCTTCGAAATCTGGTAGGAAGTACTTTGCGTCTTCATATTTTCGGACCTTGTTTACGAAGAACGGATTTAGCTCCCTTGTGACGGTGTACTCCAGGCTGTCTTTGAAATACTTCATACATTGATGTTGTGTAGAATGGATGATGTTGTACTCGTGTAACCAAGGCTTGCCGAGCAGAGCGTTATAAAAAGTCTTGGTGTCAATGATATGAAATTTGATGCCAGTGACGAGCAACCCGAAGCGTAACGTCAGTATTATGGACCCAAGCGTCCGTGACGACTATAAGTCGAAGCCGAAGATGGTAATTTTCTCTCGGGTCAGGTGCTGAACGTTCATGCAAATTTCCTTCAGCACCCTCAAGTTGAGAAAGTTGACGGAGGATCCGTTGTCGATAAGAATTTTCCTTATCTTGATGTCATGATAGTACCCGATGACGTATAACGGGTGATTATGTTCGTACGTACCGAGGAGGAGATCTTCATCGCTGAATGTAATGCCAGCTGTGTGAACCTCTGCCAGCTCATCTTTCATCTTTTCTTCTGCGAGGAAAGCTTAGAACTGATCGGGTTCTTTTAATGCCTTGATCAGAGAATCTCGTGCCTCTTTAGACAGGAGGAGAGCATCCAATATGCTCAGTTGTGAGGGTATTTTCCTCAAATTTGCTAGGACATTATAATCCGCCATGTTTTTCCTTGGCGGGTCTCTCACCGCGAGTTCTTTGACAACTCCACCATCGAGGGCAATTTCCTCAGAGATTTTCTCTTTCCCTTTGTCTTTTTTGCTCGAACCTTTGTTTGTAGGTTCAAGGTTCTTCCCAGGCAGCGTGCGGTTACGCAGCTGAATATTCTCACAGTTCTTCTCCTCCTCTTCTTTTTCAGAGGTGGAGTCTTTGAAGAGAGAGCTGAGGAGTATTTTGTCCTCAGAATTGCTCCCGAAAGTAAGAACTTGCGGTTTTTCCCCTTTCGAACTGGTATCAACCATATGATAGTTGCCAGTCATTTTTTTACGCGCATCTGTCGCACTTTTTTGTCGTCGACAAGTTTCGCGCTCCATCCTCTTAAAGTGTTTTTGATGGTCAACGTATCCTTGCCACCACTTCTTGAAGGTACTGCATTCCTCGGTGGGGTGGGTAGCCCTCCGATGATAGAGGCAGTAGTTTGGATGTGAATCCTCTCCGTTGAGGCATATGACCCCGGGAGTGTTTCCTATGAGAGGTGTCAGCTTCATTCTCATTGACAGGGCTTTGGCGAACCGCTTCTCTGCCTTGATGCTGCTCTTATTTGTGAAACTGTTTCTTAGCACTACCACTAGGTTTTTACCGGCATCAAGCATGCAATTTAAAAAATTCTTGGGTGCTAAGCTACACTAACCTAGAATCTAACTAGAGTATTAGGGTTTAACATATGATATAGCAAGATCTAATCTAAGTGAAAGAGTTTACAACCTTTGTAGACCAAGTCCTTCACTTCTAAAGCTCCAAGTAGTAGTCCTTACGACTCCTCTTGGCTCCACTTAAAGAATGGATCGAGCTTGCTTTGCGATCTTCATGTCGAAGATGATCCACCTTGAAGTATCTCTAGGTCAAGCTACCTCTTCACTAATCATATATAGTGAAGAAAACAACCTAATCTAAAGTGCTAATCTAGAGTAGATTGATGAAGTAGGTGTTTAGCTCACTAAGAATTCTCACAAGCCCTAGGGTTCGAAACTCATGTGAGGGTTCGGACTTGGAGGAAAAAGAAGAAGAAAAATGGAGAGAGCAAGAGAGTGAGCTTGCATGAGAGCAAGAGAGTGAGCTTGCATGCGAGCAAGTGAAGAATGGCTCATATATTATCATCTCACTTATTGAAGCATGAATAAAAACCAATAGAAATATACAACCATACTTGAATAGTGTAGCCAAATGAATAAACTAATGTTTAAGCCATGCCTCACCCATTCCACAAATATCTCCCCATTTTCCACCTCATTTTTTCTATTTTCTCAAAATAGAAAAATCCATGTTCATGTATATTTCTATATCACACACATATATAAATATATATTAATAGAAGCAAATAATTAGTGAGCATTAATATTAGTTAATATATAAATATATCAAATATAAATATATATCAAATTATTAAATCAACACTTTATATCATATATAACCGACTAATATATTTTATCTGTATATCATATTATCAAATCAACACTTGATTCAATAATCCGGTTATATCACATATAACCTAACCGATATCAAATGTCGCCAGATTAGAATACGGTATCACATACTCGTATTTGATCAGGCTCCCGCACATATCAGCATATGTGTCCTACTTCGTTTCGCTTGAGCTAGGAAACCTCTGTGTGGGACTCTAAAGACTTGTCAATACGTAAGCAGTAGGTAATGATCACATCAGTTATCCACAAGTCGTCAGCGGTACTAGCTGGATATAACGGCTACCCAGGTATTGAGTGATTAGAAGATCAACAAGCAAACTTGTCCAAACTCCCATGAAGCCTATAAGTAACACTTACCGTACAGTCCGGTCTCTTCTTCTAATATGTCACATATCGAATCTAGGGGTGGAATCGTCAGACCCCAGTAAATTGATAAGCCATGCCGATGTGTGGCTCATAACGGTTCGAGAAACTACTGATAACACTTACCAGTAAATCTCATCAGCCCTGGCCAGGGACTTACTGTTATAGTCAATCAAGCATAGCGCAACATCAACTCCCAATACCGGGAGAGACGAAACCCTTCCTATCGCTCACTACCTCAATGTGACTCGGGACTGTACCCAAAATCCACCTATTTGCACGACTCCTTTGAGCCGTGGCAGGGAGGAAATCAAAGCACAGTGGGAACCACACAAGACACTATGACGATCTCAGGTCTACAGACTAACCTGTACCAGTGTCACCAGAGAACTTCTATCTGACGATAGGTATAGTACCATCTAGGAGTTCTCGGCGAGTCCTGTTCGGTGTACCCATTCTCTAATTAGAACCCGTGCACAATCTTTAATGTCAAACACCAATGGTTATGGGATCAACCATCGTCCCCAATAGGGTCAAGAAACGTACACACTAGTCTACTCTGTCCCTCGACTAGGAACAGTTAAAGGATGTGCTTGTGGACTATACAAGTCCCAGTAGTATGATCCACATCATAGTCCTGGTAGTCAAGCAAACATCCTAAGGGGTTTATCAACATGTATCAGAGAGACGGTATAATAATACAAGTGTACATGTTAAGATAAAGAGCAACCAGATAGCATACTATCATATTGAGCAAGAAAGTCCTCTATATATATGTCCAAGCATCCACTATATCATACAATAATGGCCACTATGGCATACATATTCCTAACAATCTTCCACTTGCACTAAGGCCAGTTGTTGTAGTATCTCATACCCAACATCCCAAAAAATCTCTCAAAATGCGTCTGGGGAAGGGTCTTTGTGAGTGAATCCGCTGTTTTGTCCTTTGTGTCAACTCTCCTGTTCTCGATCCCCGACGATCTACTATCTCCTGAATCAGGTGATACCATCTAAGAATATGTCTGGATCGCTGATAGTACCAGGGTTCCTTAGCCAAAACCACAGCTCCATTGTTATCACAATACAAAGGTATTGGATGCTCAATGGATGGAACCACACCAAGTTCAGCAATGAACTTCTTCATCCAGACAGCCTCTTTGGCAGTATCGTTGGCAGCGATATATTCAGCCTCTATCGTTGAGTCTGCTACGGTATCTTGCTTGGAACTCTTCCAACATACCGCCGCTCCATTGGGGGTGAAGACAAAACCCGAGACCAACTTATTGTCATCCTTATCACTATGGAAGCTCGAATCGGTAAAGGACTCCACCTGGAGTTCACCGCTACTATACCCTAAGAACATTTCTTTAGACCTTCTCAAGTACTTAAGAATGTTCTTCATAGCTTTCCAGTGCTTTTCCCCAGGTTCTGATTGGTACCTGCTCATTACACCTAGTGCGTAAGCTACATCCTGTCTAGTACATAACATCGCATACATGATAGACCCAATTGCAGAAGTATAGGGTATCACTGTCATGCGAGCCCTATCCAAATCAGTCTTGGGAGACATCTCTTTGGAGAGAGTGATTCCTGAACAAGCGGGTAAATTACCAAGCTTATCATCTTCCATACTAAACTTCTTTAGTATGGTGTCTATGTACCTGGATTGGGACAATCCCAACATCTGTTTAGATCTATCTTTATAGATCTTAATCCCCAAGATGTAGGAGGCATCACCTAGATCTTTCATGGAGAACTTTTGTGACAAGAAGAGCTTGACCGAGTGTAGCATAGGAACATCATTTCCTACCAAGAGTATATTATCCATATACAATACGAGGAAGACAATCTTACTCTCTATAATCTTTTTGTATATATAAGGTTCATTTACGTTTTTGATGAAGTCAAGCTCTTTGACCGCCACATCAAAACAGATGTTCCAGCTCCATGATGCCTACTTTAATCCGTAGATTAATTTAAGCAGCTTGCACACCTTTCCGCTTCTTCCACTGTCTACGAAACCCTTTGGCTGTATCATGTACATACTCTCTTCTAAATCACCATTTAGAAAAGCGGTCTTGACGTCCATCTTCCAGATTTCGTAGTCATGGTATGCAATAATGGCAAGTAGGATTCTGATGGACTTAAGCATAGCAACAGGAGAAAAGGTTTCATCATAATCGACACCAGGTCATTGATGAAAACATTTAGCAATAAGTCTAGCTTTGAAGGTCTCAACCTTTCCATCTACACCAATTTTCTTCTTAAAGATTCACTTGCTCCCGATGGGTTTTACTCCTTCAGGAGCAACTTCCAAATTCCATACTTTGTTGGTGTACATGGATTCTATCTCACATCGCATAGCATCCAGCCATTTCACAGAGTCCCCACTTGTGATGGCCTGCTCAAAACTAGTTGAGTCATCATCTTCCATGATGCAATCTTCACTCCCACCGTCTATGAGAAAACCGTAGTATCTCTCAGGTGAATGAGGAACCCTAATAGATCTGCGGAGTGACTAAGGTTTGTCGGGAACTATTGAATCCTCCGGTTCTACCAATTGTCAGTTATAGTTTGTATAGCTGGAACTTCTTCTAGTTCTACCTCATTACCACTGATTTCTTTCACAAGAAATTCCTTTTCTAAAAAGGCGGTATGTTGAGAAACAAACACTTTTTTTCCTCAGTATGGTAGAAAATATATCCATATGAATTCTTTGGATATCCCACAAACTTGCACAAAACAGACCTTGCCTCGAGCTTGTCCGGATTTTGCTTTTTAACATAGGCCGGACAACCCCATATCTTAACTCGTTTAAGAGATGGTCTCTTCCCATTCTATATCTCATATTGAGTGGTAGGCACGAATTTGGTCGGAACCCTATTCAATAGATATGCAGCTGTCTCAAGGGCATAACTCCAAAAGGAAATAGGTAACTCAGCAACACTCATCATAGAGCGCACCATATCTAATAGGGTGCGATTTCTCCGCTCCGATACTCCATTGTACTGTGGTGTATTCGGAGGAGTAAGCTGAGAGAGAATCCCATTCTCTGTTAAGTAGTCTCGGAATTCCGTGCTCAAGTATTCTCCTTCCCGATCAGATCGTAGGAATTTAATACTTTTGCCCGTTTGGTTCTCAACTTCGTACTTATATTCCTTAAATTTCTCAAAAGCTTCAGATTTGTGTTTCAACAAGAACACATGCCCGAATCTTGAGAGATCATCGGTGAATATAATAAAGTACGAGAAACCATTCCTGGCATGTGTAGATATAGGACCGCATACATCACTATGTATCAGTCCCAAGTGTTCAGTAGCTCTTTCACCGTGTCCTGTAAACGGAGTTTGGTCATTTTGCCTTTGAGACATGACTGCCAAGTTTCATAAGATATAAATTCAAAGGGATTTAAATGTCTATCTTTATGCAACTTGGCTAGTCTTGTCACATTGATATGACCAAGTCTACAATGCCACATGAAGGATTCGTTCATTTCTGAACTTTTCCTCTTGTGTGTGTTCTGTATGTTTAGAACTGTAGTTTGATTTAGAACGTATATATCGTTACACAACGTACCAAACCTAATCAACACTTGATTTAGAAAAATGTTCATAACATTTTCCTCCAATACAAAGTTATATCCTTCTTTATGTAATAAAGAAACTGATATAATATTGCACATCATTTTTGGTACGTAATAACAATCGTTCAGAATCAATGTATTACCATTTAGTAATACTAAGTGATATTCGCCAACTGCTTCGGCTGCAATAATTGTTCAATTCCCTATTTTGAGAGACATATCACCCTTTCCCAGTTCTCTATATCTCCTTAACCTATGTAATAAATTACAAACGTGGGATCCTGATCCGGTATCCAATACCCAGGACGTAGAGCAAACTGAGAAACAGTTCTTGGTAACGAACACACCCGAACAAAATGCATCATCATGCTCTTTCTTCGTTCGGGTTGCGTGGGAATCCTGATATTCCCATATTCCTTGCTCAGACATATGACAGTCATAAGATAGAGTGGAACCAACGTTCCCCAGCTTAGTATAATAAGCGGGTTCAGTCAATGCATCTATATTATTATCTTGATTAAGGCGTGTCATGGTCGCTGTCTGGAGAGAGAGAAGGAAATACTTTAGCGTGCGCTCTTTGTAAGATTAAATTGGTTATTATCTTATCTAATCAGGATGGCTCCCACTGTTTTTATCAAATCTTCCTTCAAACCCTAAAAGGTAAAATTAGCCGGGATTAATTACACCCTACAAGTTCGCCAATCGGTCAGCCAGGCAGGTATTGGTACTCCGAAGGAGTCTCCCCACGCTTTCGCATGGAACTAGTTAAATAACCTTGTTTCCGCAGGGGCATAACCCCGTCAACACCTTTCTTAGGCACCTACTGGATCAGCTAATTGTAAGTGGAAAACTCTCCCAGGAGTAACACTTACTTGCAGTGGGTATCGGGATCCAACTATCTCATAGAAGGTATGCAATCTCATTGCAAATTTCAACACTTGAAATAGCTAATATCCATTTTACCCCTAGCGACTATGACCTTGGCTATGGTCAACAAATCATAAACGCTAGCCAAGTTCGACACGTCATTTCGTGATTGAATTAAACCCACCCATACGACCCTTGGTTATGGTCAACAAAGCCGTACGACTACCCTAATCCAATCACATCACATGCGGCAGATAAGCACTAATCAACTACCGTACACTACGTCTTGGCTATGGTCAACAAACGTAGCACGAATACTAAATAGCACTTATCTGAAATGACGGAGGGTTACGACTGGTTTTGAAGAAAACCTTTATCGTAATGAACTTGATATCGTTGTAGAATCTAGTGATTTGAAAAGGAGCGGTTTTAAGCTCCGCTTTCAAAATCGAGTAGTTTTCAAAACAAACCGAGTGGGTTTTAGCATTTGATAATTTTGCTAAAGAGTCCACTCTCGGTGAAGGGATCTAGGTTCTTTCCTTATCGAATGAGGTGCTGGATATTCATAATGGAATACCGCTATGCAAAGCAAGAACTAGAGCTACCTTTTTAAAAATTTGATTCTACAACATCTTTAGGTTTCTTTTCATTTCATTAATCTCATTAATGACGTCCTATTATTTATGTTTCCTAAACATCACAGAAGAAACGAAAATAGAACGTACGTTTATGCCATCTGCATTCGCCACGGGGCCCCGTCATACACCGTTAGGTTACTTAACTAACGACAGAGCGGGGGCTGGACTAGCACGGGTGCCAACCATAAGCAACGTTTATTATATATATCATATATATATATATATATATATAGCATTCGTCTCACGCAGTTATATGATCACATCATAGAACTCAAGCAGCAGAAATCAACATATGAAATATTAGATATTCTAGGAGGTCCGTGTTTTAAATTAAGCCAGTAATGAAAAACACGGATTCCACGGTCGTGATGAATAGCCAAGTCCACATCCCTAGACCGCTATGAGAGCGAAAAGCAACCCTCCCAATTCTAGAGTTAGGAGACCTAGTCTCGACTCCTCGAGATGGTCTCCCACTGGACTCTAGAACCCGGTTACTTGTGTTCCCCACCTTGGATCTATCCTAATGCGGAAAAGTAAATAATATACATCAATGGTGGCATCATCCTCAACCTGGAAGTGTCCCAATAAAAGAATATTACATACATCTTTTACATGAATGAAAATTGAAAAACTCTCATCTCACGCAGAAACCCCCGGCTATTCAATCACGACGATCCAATATAACATATCACAGCAACGCATAACATCACATGTCATCAATGTAAGTAAATATGCGTATCCCGAATGTCGTTGACGTATAGCAATGAGATCGGAGATACACCACATATTACACTTACGGTCGCAGAAAAGAAATAAAAAATTACAATAATTAGAATCCGCATATTCCTTAGACATCATAAACCCGGAATATCACATATTCCGAATTTCATGCCTAACCTATAAACCTTGCATTTTAGTCTCGAGTTGAAAACACTTTCCAATAATTAGTCGGGTAATTCAACAGTATTCCCGATAAAATGATCGAATGCTCGTTGGGAACTATAGTAGATGGCCGCACCTCCGATACCGTCAACGAAGTGCACTTAGGCGGAACATCGCGGCCGCGAGCACCCGAGTGGATGCTTTTGGCCTCGGGTTTCTCCTATAGTCACTTGGTCGGGGCTATGGGACGTAGCTATCTAGTAGTGATATCCGGCGAGTGTTCGCGTACAATACGAGATTGCGACGGAGTTTTGATCCGAATCAAAACTCCGTGGCAATTGATCAAATGAGACAAAACGGCTAAATTTACTAAACACTAACTAGTTTTCACAAAACTAATTATTGTGGATTCCAAATATTGTATCACATATCATAATAATCTGGACGATGTTAAACATTTTGATCGATTTATCAAACACCCACAAATCACAGAGACCTCAACAACTTGAGTCTCATTAAAAATCTCCAGAAAGTGCCAAATATCACAATGGAGCAGCATAAGAAACATGATCCCTCAAATCTACAAACATGCGGCAGAATCGCGGCCAAACTAAGGGTTAGGCCGCGGTTTCGCGGCGCCTTAAAGGAATTGGGGCATCGTACTTCTTGGGGCTCCATCAAATAACCTGCACGATTTTCTGACTATTTTTAATCTGAAAAATTCCAACTTTTGAAAATGGGCAGAAACTTAGCAAAATGCGGGTTTCGAAACTCGACCGAACACTTTAACGTCGTATAGACTTCCCCTAATACTCTAGCTTGGCTCTGATACCATGAAAGTGTTTCTTAACACCACCACTAGGTTTTTATCGGCATCAAGCATGCAATTTAAAAAATTCTTGGGTTCTGAGCTATACTAACCTAGAATCTAACTAGAGTATTAGGGTTTAACATATGATATAGCAAGATCTAATCTAAGTGAAAGAGTTTACAACCTTTATAGGCCAAGTCCTTTACTTCTAAAGCTCCGAATATTAGTCCCTACGACTCTTCTTGGCTCCACTTGAAGAATGGATCGAGCTTGCTTTGCGATCTTCGTGTTGAAGATGATCCATCTTGAAGTATCTCTAGGTCAAGCTACCTCTTCACTAATCATGTATTAGTGAAGGAAACAACCTAATCTAGAGTAGGTTGATGAAGTAGGTGTATAGCTCACTATGAATTCTCACAAGCCCTAGGGTTCACAACTCATGTGAGGGTTATGACTTGGAGAAAAAAGAAGAAGAAAAATAGAGAGAGCAAGAGAGTGAGCTTTTATGCAAGCAAGTGAAGAATGGTTCATATATTATCATCTCACTTATTGAAGCATGAATAAAAACCAATAGAAATATACAACCATGCTTCAATAGTGTAGCCAAGTGAATAAACTAATGTTTAAGCCATGCCTCACCCATTCCACAAATATCTCCCCATTTTCCACCTTATTTTTTCTATTTTCTCAAAATAGAAAAATCCATGTTCATATATATATATATCACACATATATATAAATATATACTAATAGAAGAAAAAAATTAGCGAGCATTAATATTAGTTAATATATAAATATATCAAATATAAATATATATCAAATTATTAAATCAACACTTGATTTAATAATCTGGTTATATCATATATAACCGAATAATATCTTTTATCTGTATATCATATTATCAAATTAACATTTGATTCAATAATCTGGTTATATCACATATAACCTAACCGATATCAAATGTCGCCAGATTAGAATACGGCGTCACATACTCGTATTTAATCAGGCTCCCGCACATATCAACATATGTGCCCTACTTCGTTTCGCTTGAGCTACGAAACCTCTGTGTGGGACTCTAAAGACTCGTCAATACGCCATCAGTATGTAATAATCACATCAGTTACCCACAAGCCGTCAGCGGTACTAGCTGGATGTAACGGCTATCCAGGTATTGAGCGATTAGAAGATCAACAAGCAAACTTGTCCAAACTCCCATGAAGCCTATAATTAATACTTACCGTACAGTCTGGTCTCTTCGTCTGATATGTCGCATATCGAGTCTAGGGGTGGAATCGTCAGACCCCAGTAACTTGATAAGTCATACCGATGTGTGGCTCATAACGGTTCGAGAAACTACTAATAACACTTACCAGTAAATCTCGTCAGCCCTGGCCAGGGACTTACTGTTATAGCCAATCAAGCATAGCGCAACATCAACTCCCTATACCGGGAGAGATGAAACCCTTCGTATCTTTCACCGCGTCCATGTGACTCGGGACTGTACCCAAAATCTACCAGTTTGCACGACTCCTTTAAGCCGTGGTAGGGAGGAAATCAAAGCACAGTAGGAAACACACAAGACACTATGACGATCTCGGGTCTACAGACTAACCTGTACCAGTGTCACCAGAGAACTGCTATCTGACGATAGGTATAGTGCTATCTAAGAGTTCTCGGCGAGTCCTGTTCGGTGTACCCATTCTTTAATGAGTACCTGTGCACACTCTTTGATGTCAAACACTAATTGTTATGGGATCAACCATCGTCCACTACAGGGTCAAGAAACATACACACTAGTCTACTCTGGAATATCGATGCCATGTCTCGTTACTCCCTCGATTAGGAACAGTTAAAGGATGTGCTTGTGGACTACACAAGTCTCAGTAGTATGATCCACATATAGTCCTGGTAGTCAAGCAAACATCCTAAGAGATTTATCAACATGTATCAGAGAGACAACATAATATTACAAGTGTATATGTTAATATAAAGAGCAACCAGATAGCATATTATCAAGTTGAGCATAAAAGTCCTCTCTATATATGTCCAAGCATCCACTATATCATATAATTATTGCCTCTATGGCATACATACTCCTAAAAATTTGTCGCATGTATGCTTTGGTTTGGTTGGAGTACTTTACGACTCATCCTTGCCGCAGATTCTTCATCCTGATGCTGACACTTAGCCTTTTCGTATATGGCTGTTTCGCATTTTCGGTCAGCTTTGCTTTTTTGAAAGGCTTCGTTTAACAGCCCATCGATCGGGTCTTCTGGCAGTTCCGTGGATTTTAGCGCCGATTCTGCACCCAGTTCTTCCACGTTGTTTTCTGATGCCGAGAGAGTTTCTTCGTCATTTGACGACGAATGGGAGACCATGTGACAACTTGCTACATAGTCTTCAGTTTCTTCTGATGAGTCATTTTCTTCATCGTTATCACTATCTTCGTTCTCAAGAATATGCTTGAGGAACTCTTCGAGCGTGACCGGTGTCCGCGCCTTCTGGTTGTACTCCTCCAGCGCGTCGATGTACTTTTGTAGGTCCGTGCGTTTGTTGTCATACTCGGCAGGCAGCACAGGCTTCTTAGTCTTCTTCTTTTTCTTCGAAAACTTTGAAGTCTTGACTTGGGGGTTTTGCCCTTTGTCAACAATTTTCGGTACGAGATGCGGTTTCAGCATCCCTTCGATGATTTCGGGTTCAAGTAGGCTTTTCCACCTGACTGCCGGACATGCCTATAGATCCATCAGCATTCTTTTGATTTTAGTTGAAAGAACGAGTTCCCATGGAGTTTCTTCTACGAGCGAGCATGATGCCCCCGGCGCATCCACCTTTTTGGGAGTGTGCTTCTGTGGTGGGTTTACCCTCCAGATATAAGACAAAACGAATTTCCCTTGTTGATACTGGTCCTCGACCCGGTTCTTGAAGACGTAGCAATGTTTAATTGGGTGGCTTACCATTCTGTGATAGGAGCAATAGTTAGGGTTATTGACGTCGCCGGGTTGCGGTGGACGCCATGGGTCGGCAATGTGATGAGTTAGTTGCGCACTTCCAATTCAAATAGTCTCCTCGTCTTGTCGCGGGGAAACGAGTAAGCGCGTCCTAATTTTTCCTCCAAGGATGGGCGCGGACGTGCGTTGTTTTGGTGAGCAGCTGGTTTTGGGCCACTCGGTTGTTATTGCGTGTTAGCAACGAAGGCCACTTTCCCTTTACCCTTGTTATTTCGAGGGTCCTTATTTGAGGAGGAAGGCCCATGGACCATCTGGTCCATTTAGGCCAGTTTATCGATTAAAGCCTGGAAGGTGGTCGGCTTGAAGAATGTCATGAACTGGGATACAGTCGTCTGAGGATATAGGGTCCCGATGAACATGCCCACGGCGGGAGATTCTTCGATGCGCTGTTCGCACTTTGACCATAGGTTCCGCCTCCGTATCGCGTATTGGACCCAGATTTCTCCTGGACTTACCCTGGCATTGATTAATGCCGTAATCGGTGTGCACTTGCTTGCACCGGCGAACCGCTGTGTGAAGAGTAGTTCCATCTCTGTGAATGTTTTCACAGAGTCATTTGGGAGCTCTGAGTACCATTCAAAGGCCGTTTCTGACAGGCTGCCAATGAACTGGCGAAGCAACAGTTTGTCGTCGCCTCCAGTGTTGCCGCATAGAGCTCTGAACTGTGCGACGTGCTGATGGGGGTTGCCTGTCCCTTTGTATACTGAAACTTGGGGATCGTATATCCCGATGGGTACTTAATTTGATCATACCGGCCTAGATATGGTCGCCCAGTTCTGACGATTTGGCCCGCCGCTTCATTTGCTTGATGAGCTCTTATTTGTTGAGCTATATAATCATTAAGAGCAGCCTTGGAAATTGTCTCCTCCATGGCCGTTGATAATTTCGGAAGAGGGTTTGATGTTTCCCCTCTGTCATCCTCGATGATTATCGGTGGATCCTCGGCTGGGGGTTCTGGCTAGATCATCATTCCAACCATGTCCTGGAACAAGAGCGCTATTTGCTTTATGTTAGCGGCTTGTTCAGCGGCCTCTTTATCTTTTCTTTCAAGCAGCCTTCGTAGGAACTCGGTATCGGTCTCCTACTCTTGGTGCTGTTCGGTTGTTGTGTCCGGGCTTTCTTTCTGCCAGGCAAGTGCTGCCATTTTGGTCAGCATTTCTTAGAGCTTTTGTTGTTGCTCCCGAGCTTTTGTCAGCGACCGAGTTTGCGGTCGATGACCTACGGAAGCACGGCTTTCTTCTTTCCCGGAAGCTATGTAGACCGTATGCACGATCTTGCCCCCAGATTTGGGGCGTTTGGGCCCATCACCTTTGAAATTTGCCGCAGGCGGTGTGATTTTCTCTGGCCTCATCCTTTTGTGGGAGGTCGAAGTTGAAGGAGTTGTTATGACAGGTACCTGTATATAAGAAGTCCCTCACTGTATTACGGAGGGATGGTCTTTTTCTTGCCGAGTCTTCAATTTCTTTGGTCGAGGAGAGTAATCTTTTTTTATCACAGAGTCCTGGACTTTTCGCCAGACCCTGTGAATTTTCGAGGAGAGCCGCTGATGGGGCTGCTCCATCTTTTCCTGCACCGTGGCTTCTGCAGGTGGGGAAGATTTCTTTAGTACCGCCGTTGGATAGTTCTTGCGTACTCTCCTGAGCAGATCAAAGTGGTTCCCGGTTGGAACAGCAGCGTCAACGACCACCATTAGAGCTGGTGGGGTTAGTCCAGAGGGGGAGTTGCCTCCAGCTTTTCTCACTCGGCGCCAGTGATGACGTTGAGCGTGTCTTGCAGACGGGGCCACATCAGATTTAGCAGCGGCTTCTTCATGCCCCTGGCTTTACTGAGGGGCTGCTGTTGGCGTCAACCTGTTGAAGACTGACGTCCTTGGCAGGGTTTGAGGAGGACCGACCGATCTTTCAAAGACCGATCTTCTGATTAGAGAAGCGCTTTTGACTGCTTCGCCCGTAGGAGGAGTTGGGAGGGCTATCCATTTTGGGGCAGCCCCTTCAGGTATTACGAGCCTCTTTGCGGGCCTGTTCGAGCTTTTGCTCAACTTGTTGAAGACTGAGACACTAGATTTATATGACCCGGTGAGAGGGGCCGTTTTGGTTGCAAGTCGATCGAAGACCGACCTCTTGAGAGCTTCCTCTTGCGATGCTGAGGCACCGAAACTCACTGGTGGGAGTAAGGTCCCAAAGAACAATCCAGTAGTGGCTTGTGTAACTTGCCCCACCAGTATTGAAAAGATAGAGACCGCGTTGGGCCCGTAGGTCACTCCTCCAGCTGGGGTGGAGCGAGTGTTGATGTTGCATGTTGTGCAGTTGGAAGCCATCGATTTTTTCTACACAGGACAAGACACCAAATTTTAGTACCTCGAATCCAAGGGCGACCATAGCGAACCGCGATTTTGTTCACGAAACATGGCACACGAAGTGTGGAGTGGAAAGAGAAAAAGGTCCCACCGGGCGTGCCATAATCTGTTTACCGCCGAAAATAGAGACGAACTGGGATGGATCGTCTTGCCTGAGTTTAGAGGCAAATGCTATTTGGATTTATCCATCCACCTCTCCGAAGATACCAAGTTGATTTATGGCACCATATATCGGAGGTTTGGATAGATGCGGCCGTTGTAGCAGACTTCATCAGATTCCCTCTCATTTTATGAGGGTTTCTTTTATTGTGAGGACGCTCTTCCTTGCAGGCGCAAGTCCCTGCAGTTAATTACGTTACTACACTGCGATAACCACTTTCTCCTGCTCCGGCAGTTCACTTCGTGTCGTGTCGTGTGTGTGTTTTGTTTGTTTTGGTTGCCCGTAGATTGTATACGGAGACTAGTTTATGTCGTCTCCCATAGGGCGCAGATCAGTCCAAATCCATATATTTTAAGATTTGGGCTTGGGTCAAGGATTTTCTTGACAGGGTTTTGAACTTAGGTTGTATATTCCTAAAGTTCAGAAATATTTTTGTTTGATTTAAGGATCGTTAATCCAGTTTGAGATTAAGATCAACTTAAATCTATAAGTGAGCATTTAGGCTCAGTTTTTCTTCGCTAAGGATACATTAGTCTTATTTGAGACTAAGATCAACTTAACAACATTTTAGGATCATTTTTATTTGAGATCCGGCAAAAGAGCATTTGGGCTCAGCTGCAAGAAAACTTCAGAGACTTAACCAATTTAGGTTTAGTCTACTTAGTCTTTTTTTATTCAAAAGTGCTAAGCACTTATTTAGGCTCTGTTTGTTCAGCCCTTTCTTTTTATGTAAAAGTGCTAAGCATTTATTTGAGCTCTGATGTTCATATATATGTCATGTGAAGCATTTAGTCATGGGCGCTGCCCAATAAATGTTGAACACTTTAATCATTTTCACTAAATGTGAAGTTCTAAGCACTTCTATGGTGTCCACATGAGGTGCACGTGCGGCGCTGGGCGCTGCCTAATTAATGCTAACCACTGAGCCGTTTTGGCTATATATGAAGTGCTAAGCACTTTTTATATGGCGCCCATGTGAGGAGCACATGCGGAGCTGGGTGCTGTCTAATTAGCGCTAAGCACTTAGCTGTCTTCGGCTGTATATGGAGTGCTGAGCACTTTATTCAGTGCTCACGTGTGTTTCACGTAAGGCGCTGGCCTTCTGTTTTGGGCGTCCGCATGTTTTTTACATGAGGCACTAGGCGCTGTTAAAAGGGGCGCCTATGTGGGAAGCACGTGAGGCGCTAGTTTTTTTGTTTTTGGAGATTCAATCTCTGTCGATATTTTCAGAGAGGTTAAATCTCTGTCAATGGTATTTTGACCATCAACGCTCACCAAAATTATTATTTTTGAGGATTTCGGGTTGACTTTTTAGAGAACCAAGTTCTTGATTTGAAAGAACCGAGTTCCTGGAGTATTATGGACTCCATTTTCTTTTTTTATTAAATTTGTTCTTCCCTGAATATTTGATTCTCAAGAATAAGATCTTTCCGATGAGAATTAAATTCTTAACTTATTGGAGACTTTTCTTATGGATCTTAGATCCAGAGAAAGAACTAAGTTCTTTTAAAAGGGTTAAACCCTTAGATGTAATAGAGATATTTTGGTCACTTTTTTTATCTAGGGTTTTGGAAAGGAAGGTTTTCTTCTTTGAGAATTGAATTCTCTGTTCTTTTCTTTTAGAGCTCACTGTATTTTGGCAGAAACTTATAGGGGGTATTTTCTATCTCCCTATGTGTATATCTCTCTGTGAGACTTGAAGTCTCGGGTATGTTGGGGTCAAAATTTGCACTCCGGTTGACCAAGTCAAAGTCAAGGTCAACCCCAAACCAGGTGGGCCCAAGCCTAAACAAGTGGGCCAATGCCCGGGTCGAGTCCGAACACGAAGCGTCCGGCCTTCCGCCATACCAAAATAAAAATTATGTAACGAATAATTTTGATGTAATTTTTTGTGCATGAATGTATGCAAAATGGGCATAAAGCCAATTTTTTGTAAGCCCATGGCTTATGCGCAAAAAGAAATGGCACATGAACCATGGGATGGGCAAAATGCCATTTTGCAAAGCCTAAGGGGCTATATGTAAATATGTAAGCCTATATAAGGCATCATGATGATGAATAAAGTAAGACTTTTTCATTCCCCCAAAAACTAGGGTTCATGGTGCCTCCTGCTCCTTCCTCAAGGTTCCAAAACCTTCTTCCCCTTTTGAATTAAATCAAGAGTTTTACTCTTCCTTTTTCAAAACTAAATAGTTTTTCACCGCAAAACCCACAAAGGAGAACTTGGATCTACCATTAGATCTCAAAAAGAAAAGATTTTTAAAATCTCACATCTCTTGATCTTCAAGATCCGTCCAACAAAGGAAGAAGAAGGAGACCCATCTTCAGAAACCCCACTTTGGGGAAGAACTAGGGCTCAAGAGGAGAAGCCCTTCATCAGCTTCAAAACATTTTAGGAGTTTAACTCCTCATATATATATATATACACACACACACACACAGAATAATAAGTGCTCCTTTCTGGAAGTACAACTCCCATTGCAGGGACCAAGTCCCTTTTGCTGCTCGGAGCGCTAGCGCCCAAAGCGCTAGCGCCCGAGCGCCCACGTGCTGACACGTGGTGCGCTAGCGCTCCTGCGCTCGTAGCGCTAGCGCCCAAAGCGCTAGCGCCCGAGCGCCCACGTGCTGACACGTGGTGCGCTAGCGCTCCTGCGTTCAGAGCGCTAGCGTCCGAGCGCCCACGTGCTGACACGTGGTGCGCTAGCGCTCGAAGCGCTAGTGCTCGAAGCGCTAGCGCTCTTATGCTCAAAGCGCTAGCACCCAAAGCGTAGCGCCCGAGCGCCCACGTGCTGACACGTGGTGCGCTAGCGCTCTTGCGCTCAGAGCGCTAACGCCCAAACAGCTAGCGCCCGAGCGCCCACGTGCTGACACGTGGCTCTCTTGCGCTCAGAGCGCTAGCGCTCTTGCGCTCAAAGCACTGGCGCTGGCCCCACGCATCCTTTGGATGCCTTTTCTCCCTTTTTAAATATATATATATACATATACACACACACACACACACACACACATATGTATACATATACACACACACACATACTCTACAACACTATCCCCCTTAAAAAAATTTGAGTCGGGGCGCTGCCCCGCACCCCGCAAGGGGGCTGCTAGCCTCCTTGACCCCCAGCCCGCTATCCGGGTAGCGGGACCCCCGTAAAAACTCTGCGGGCCCCCCGATATATCTAAGCCCCCTCCAAAACAAAACACACGTACACTGCACATTGAGTTCGCATGACCAGTTTAACCCGTCGATCAGAGGTTTTCTCGCTCCAAAGGCGAGGGGTAATTAATGGCAGCTTAGTCCGCGGCTGCCGGAGATTCGGATCCCCACAATCATTAAACCCCCGCCTACCCTAGGCAGAGGGAATCTGTAGTACGCCTGACAAGCGCGCGCGTATTCCCATCTCAATGGGGTGATGAAAAACACCCTATAAGGTACTTTATATAGTGAAGGCAGATTGTTAATTGGTTTTGAGAAAATCTCTTATTGAGAGATTCCAATTAATTTAATTGGTCTCAAAATTGATTTGGGGAATTTTACCCACCGTTGGATTTTTTATCCAAGGACTTCTGTTTTGACAGAATATGTTGTTCTTGTTTTTTTA
Source organism: Agapanthus africanus (assembly GCA_030015575.1). NCBI lineage: Eukaryota > Viridiplantae > Streptophyta > Magnoliopsida > Asparagales > Amaryllidaceae > Agapanthus > Agapanthus africanus. Next base: position 70,859,175 of record CM057337.1, on the reverse strand, counting down.
ACAAGATTGGAGAAATATTTTCCTATATACAGAATTTATTCTGTCAAGTGGTGATTTTTAATCACCATTGGATTTTTAATCCAATGGCTCTCTGTTTTACAGAGAGCAATCTTTTTGTTTGGAAAGATGGAAAGAATATATTCCCAAAATAGAATTTTATTCTATTATTGGATCATTGATCCAACCGAGAGTATCTTTCTTATTTAGAAAGATTTGGGAGACATTTTTTCATAATAGAATTTAATTCTATATTTTGATGATTTATCATCTCCGTTGGATCTTTGATCCAACGGCAGAGAGTAGAATTTAATTTTATCTAGGCGTCGGTGCTCACGTGTTGTGCACGTGGGCGCCACTTAAGAATTTAATTCTTATGATGGGTACTTCTGTGTTTTGCACATTGGCTCTCGCGTGATGAGCACGTGCGGCGCTATATAAGAATTTAATTCTTACTCAGAAAGCATTTCTGTGCTTTGCACATTGGCGTCCATGTGATGAGCACGTGCGGCGCCGTATAAGAATTTAATTCTTATTCAGACAGCGTTTCTGTGCTTTGCACATTGGCGTTGGCGCCCTCGTGAGAAGTATGTGAGGCGCTGCCCCATTAAATTTCAACAGAGCTTTGCTCTTTTAATATGTTTAAATATTGGGGGAACACTCATCTGTATCACAACCGAAATGAGGTCGATTTTTACGGAAGGACGGACTTCCAGCGTCGGACTCATCAGTGTTACTGCTTAAACGTGGACGCACTTTGGGGTTTTCACTTTTGAAGGTGACAGCCGGCTCAGATTTGCTTTTGATTTTCGGGGCTTTTATGTCTTTGGCCAGTTGTGGCTCAGCATTTTGTGGGTTCACAAAGTACCGAGAATTTTCATATCGAACTTCATGAACGTCGAACGGCTGGATGTCTTCGTCATTGCATCTTTCTTCACCATTTTTAGTAAACTTCATGCATTGATGGAGAGTTAACGGAACGATGCCATAATCGTGGAGCCACGGCCATCCCAGGAGAATCTTATAAGACGTGCCGGTGTCGATCACGTATATTTTAGATTCACTTTCCAGATCCCTAAATTTAATTGCCAGAGCTTTGGACCCAGAACTTGCTGGCAGTTTTGATTGAAGTCTTGGATGACTATCCTTTCTCTTGACAGGTGTCGGATGTCCAATGACAAACTCTTCAGAGTTCGCAAGTTCATGATGTTCACTAAGGACCCCAGATCAATAAATATGCGATTAATCCGGTCTCCGTCGCTGTAACCTATCACGTAAAGCGGTCGGTTATGCTTAGCTATTCCCAGTAACAAGTCTTCATCCTTAAATGTGATTTTAGCTGTATGCAGAGTGTGCTGGGCCACTTTCATATTAATTTCCACGAAACGAGCCTGATGCCGCTCGGGGTTTTGCAGGGCCTGAATACGAACATCTCTGAGCTCCTTGGATAGGACTAAAGTATCATAGATGCTTAAGAGAGAAGGAAGCTTTCGGAGGTGAGCCAAGACATTGTAGTCTACCGGAGAAGAACTCGAATCTTCATGAGTCAGCTCTATGTCGTTTTCTTCATTAGAGACATGTTTTTCCTTCTCTTTCTGGGTGTTGCCTTGCTTCGGCGGTAGAACCTTGCCGCATCTGAGCTGGATTTGGTTGGATTTTGTGGCGAGCTCTGTTCAGTTGATAAAACTGCACATTTAATATAACATTTTCCTACTATTTCTATATAATAAAAGGTGTTTATTATAATATATGATACATATGAGGGTTTATCTGTAAAAATACTATTTTCATGTGTTTATATATTATAATTAACATTTGGTAGGAAAAAGTAAGCATATAATATCCATGTAACATTTGGCCCATTTAAATATGCTTACCTTATTAAATATCTTTTCTTAATGGTTAAGTTAATATCTCAATAAAACAAACTTTACTAATATTATTTGTTGAGTTGTTGTGCAGAATTTGCAGGGCTGAAATCAAGGAAATCAAAGTTGGTAAAACAAACCTGCCTAATTAAGAAATTAAACTAAAGAAATCAAGGCTGGCAGTAACGAAGAGATGATTTTCAGTTTCCAAAGATGTTAAAAGATCACTACGTGTCAGATAAACAAAGCCCTAGAGAAACAAAGCAACGATCTCCCTATAAGGCCGTGGATCCACGGCCAAACCCACATTGGCCGTGGATCTGCCACGGTTAAGACGATTTGAGAGTTGAGATTTTGCTGTTGTGGATCTTAACTACTGGTTTTCAAATTAGGAGACTAGGGTTCTGGCTTTGGGACTATAAATAAGGACCGAGAGCCTCTTGGAAAAATCATCAAGCTGAAGAGATCACGAAGTCCAAGACGGCTCACGCATCCAGGATGATCATCAACGGTTCATCTACCTCCTTAGAAGAGATCGAGAAGCAAACTAGAATTTTGTAATCATTTTCTAAGGGAACAAAGTGTAAATGAATTTTGTTGATTAATAAAGGTAGTTGTTTTTCTTATTCTATTTCTTTGTAGTTTTAATATGATTTCCCTCTCCATCTCTTCTTCTCCCAACATGCGCGAGTAATTCTTCGTTTGTTAGGGTTCATGGGATTAGGGTAGGTTAATGGATGATGAAGATCCTTAAACTCTTTTTAAGTTCTATAAAGTTTCAAAAGAATAGTTAGCATTCTAATTGGGCGCGGTATCAATTCATTGATAATCGCGACCACGATTAGAGATTAGATTAACAATTGTTTTGGTAAATGCTAGATATGAACGGAGTTCCATGTCGAGATAGGGGTTAAGAGTGGGAACCCTTTTCCCTCCAGAAACCCTAATCTACATGCATCACTGTCGATCTAGTTTTAAATCTATTAAAGGATAAAAAGAGTAATTTTTAATTAATCATCCATGACTACTAAATCTTAATGAACCCTACAAGCCCCCTTCTACTATAAAACCTACATCCGTAGTTAATCTAGATCTATATTTTGCATCCGTGTTTAACATAGATCTAGATCCTACAACCATTCTTCACCATTCTTTATTCTTCCTCCTTTTTTTCTCAACACGCCTAAAGTAAGAATAAAATATTCAACGTTTCCCAGAGGACGACCCGTACTCATCTCGGTCTAGCTACACGCGACACCGTTATTGATTGCGGTTAACTACATTAGTACACATAAATACACATCAATCAAATGGCGCCGTTGCCGGGGATACGTGCGTAATTTTTTATTCTTACTATTTGTGTTGAATTCTTATTCGATCATTATCATAAACAAAACAAAACTGCAAATTGTATATTTAACGATTATTATGTGAATTTTGCGAGGGGATCTGGAGTCCCAGACTTGAGGAAACAGGGAGTCAGAGACATTCATCAAGATCCAAAGGAGTACAGGAGGCCACATAGCAAAAATCATCAAAAGATTCCATCAAAGCACGGCGGAAGTGCGGTAGAAAGGCTATTTTAGCGGCGGATCCGCGGCTTAAATGAGGAATTAGGGTTCCAAACTTCTCTGGTGAAATTTTCAACTCATTCTCTCTCCTCTGAAATCCAATAAAATATCTTTTCTGCAGGATTCTTTGCAAAATATCGCCGCTCAAATTTTTTTTTGCAAAGTTTTGTTATTGGTTTGTTATTTCATATTTTAATACGGATTTTAAGGGGCTAGACGAAAATTCAGATTAGGTGAGGATTTCATCACCCTTCCTAAGCCCCACAAATCACAAAACGAGCATCCGCATCAACCCTACATTAATTTAAAAAATATCTAGACAAGACTCTAAGGACTGTCGCGCTCAATAAGGACATAGGATGGTCATGGGTAATCTATCACTTATCCGCATTACTTTTGTGGTGTCTAGGCAAGTGTGTCGAAGGCAAGTGGTTACTTAATTAGGCCCGCTATTTTCGGTGATTCGTATAGCGGATACTTCCCACTTACCTGGTACTTACCTGGCTACAAGAGTAGTAAAGAGGTGGTAGATGATTGATCCTATGGCTTGTCTTTTGGAAGTCTAGGAGCGGTCTAGAGACTTGACCTAGGTAACCTTAGTTTCAGGGTTGTTTGTGCATTTTTGAGTGATTTGTCTAAGTCCGACACACTTTTTGAAAAACAAACCAATTTTTAAATAACACACACCCTGCCACTTGTGCTAAACCGCTTAGTGCATACTTGGCTGGACACGGGATTCTAGTGCCCATCTTGTCCGCATTCCTGCTATCGACTCCGAAGTCGGTTCTTCTTCATCTTCTTTTCCCCCACCACCCACCACCTCGACCGAGATGGACGGTATTGCATCAAATTATAATACCACGCTGCCACCGCCCGTAGGTGAGCAGAATCCACCACGCATCTCTCTCCAAGAAAGATGCTATCCTATCCGTGGTCCACTTTCCACTTGCTTATCTATTCTACCAGCTAACGAGGATAATTTTGAAATTAAACCCCACTACATTAATCTGTTGCTCAAATTTCACGGGCTTGAATCTGAAGACGCGTACGTTTTCATCACTAAATTCGAAAACGTATGCGCAATGATGGGTACTTCACAACTGACTGTGGATACTATGCGCTTGCGTCTTCTCCCATTCACTCTGTGCGACTTGGAAGAAAAATGGCTTTATAATACTGCCGCACACTCTATCACTAATTGGGATGAATTCGTAATAGTATTTCTTAAGAAGTTTTACCCAAACCATAAGACCGCCCGTGTTAGGAGCGAGATCAACCAGTTCACCCAGCTTCCCAATGAACCATTTTGGAAGTGCTTTGAACGTTTTATGGATCTGCCTGTCCAATGTCCTCATCATGGAATCAATAGATGGGATTTGTGCCGAATTATATATGAAGGCATTAATCCAGCGACAAAGCAGATGCTTGAAACAATGTGTCAATGCAATTTCATGTCCAAAGACGATGGTGAAACTTGGAAATATCTGGAAGACCTCGCTGAAAACACTTTGCAGTGGGAAAGCGTAAGATCGCCTTTATCTAGGGGAGGTATTCATCAGCTCGATGTTTCCATCGCAGTAAAAGCCGAAATGGCAGCGATGCAGAAGAAACTCGACGCTATTGAGAACAAATTCTCATCAGTCTCTCTAAATCAGGTAACGCTTCCCAAGACCGTGTGTGGTTGCTGTTCAGATCCTTCACACTTGACGGAAGAATGTCCTATGAATGCACCGTTTCAAGGTCACGAGCAAACTAATGCTGCTTTTCAGCAGCGACCTAGAAACGATCCTTATTCTTCCACGTATAATCAAGGATGGAGGAATCATCCTAACTTTGCTTGGAACCAAAACCAACCCCAAAATCAAAACCAGTTCTAAAGCAATTATCAAAGACCTCCTCCACAGCAACCACAACCATAAAGTCAGCACCCCTTTCAGTCACAAAATTTTCAAAATTCGGCCAACACTTCTGCACCGCAATTGGCCGGTACTGATAACTCTGCACTCGCACAAACTTTGGATTTGTTTATGAAACATTCCATTCAAATGTCGGCTGATATGAAGTCTTCTATTGATACCATAAAGAACGACTCCGCCTCCCACGGTGAGAGTATTAAATCAATAGAAAACCAAATTGCACAATTGAACGCCGCAATGAGTGCGAGAGAGAAAGGGAAACTCCCATCTCAACCCCTACCGAATCTTGGCCACTCAAAAAATCATAATGTGAATGCCGTTACTACGTTGAGATCGGGAAAAGTGCTGAATAATCGAGTGGGTGAGCAATTTGATGATGTTAGTGACACCAATGATACTTCAGCTTCTACTTCTTCCCCTAATTCGTCTAGTCTCCTACCTTCATCCGAGCCTATTCTCTGTTTTCCCCAAGGCTCGAACACTTCGCCCAATCTATCTAAGACGATTCCCACTCCAATTTTGGGATCGAACCCGTCCCCACAATCTTCTCCACAAATGTTGGACCCAAAAATTATTAATCAAGCTCCATTTCCAAACAGATTAAGGGCCAACAGACCTAACCCACAAATGGAGAAGATTGTGGAAATATTTAAGCAAGTTAACGTAAATATTCCTCTCCTAGATGCTATTCAACAAGTCCCATCTTATGCAAGAATCCTTAAGGACTTGTGCACTAGGAAGAGAAAAACTCAAGTGCCTAAAAAAGTTTTCATGACGAGTAACGTTAGCACAGCTTTTACCCAGCAAATACCCAAGAAACGAAAGGACCCCGGAAGTCCTACAATTTCTATTTCTATTGGGGGTAAAAATATCAATCGTGCTCTACTCGATTTAGGTGCTAGTGTTAACTTGCTTCCGTATTCTGTGTATGAGCAATTAGGGATCGGAGAGTTAAAACCAGCGCATTGCACTCTTCAGATGGCCGATCGATCTATCACCCAACCTAGGGGTGAGCTAGAGGATATGTTATCAAAGTCAGAGAATTTATATTTCCTGTGGACTTTATCGTTATAGATACACAACCTGTAGCGAACCCACGAAACCAAATTCTGGTGATTTTAGGTCGACCTTTTCTTGCGACTTCCAACGCTGTAATCAATTGCCGAAACGGCACTATGACCCTATCCTTTGGGAAGAAGTCAATTGAGCTTAACATTTACAAGTTGGGAAGTGAACCCTCCGAACCCTATGCTCATATGTGTTCTGTCGAAATAATAGATTCCGACAGTAGCGAAATTGAAGAGCTTTACGATACTGATCTCGACTCTGCTATTACATTGTTGTCCGGGTCAACATCTAACGCTGAATATGGACCTTTTATGGAGTCCGAGTATCATCCCGTTCTTTCCGATGAGATTATTATTCTGGATATCGATGAAAGTTTTGAAAAAAATTTCGCTGACGAACTCGCATTCTTAGAAAATATGGGTGTTGTGATGAATCAATCTCAACACAAGGAAGTTGAACCATCACCATTTCTTCCTATCAACAACAAGAATGCGAGTAATCGACCTTCATTGTTTCGTCTCTACAAACTGAGACATAAACCCGTTCTTTACCACCTCCTATCTCTCCACTTCTTCAAATCTCTGATTTTCCACCAACCAGTATGTTTCATCGATTAAATTTTTGAATGGTTGGTGTTGACTTTTGGTCTTTGTAAGGCTTTACTTTGACCAATAATTTTAACCCCCTTCATAATTTTAAATGCTTAATACGATTTTACTCAAGTTTTGGGGGGGATATTTTGGCTTTTGAAAGAAAATTTCTACAAAATTACGAGCAAAAAAATTGTTTGGGGGAGGATTTCACTTTCATTATTTCTTGTCCCCTTTTCCCTCCCAAGTCTACAGGTTTTTGAGCTTAACGGATGACATCAGTGAGGACACTGCTGTAAACATGTTTGGGGGAGGTTTGTGCTTATTTACGCGATACTTTGCATTATACTATATATAAGCACAAAATTTTTTTGATAATGAAAGTTTGAAAGTGAAAAATTATATATGAAAGATAGGAATAGTTTAAGAAAAATAAGAAAGTTAGATATTTTCTTATACAAAACTAGTAATAAGTAGTTATGAGCTGTTATCCTAAGGGTTAGTAAGATGAAAGAAGTCACTAATCTGAGGATAAAAATAAGTCTGAAAAATAATTCCTATTCTGGAAGCCAAACATTTGAATGTTGATACCCTACTATACGCACTTACACACGTCTTGAAACTCGGGATAGTAGAAGATACCTTGAAATGCTCTTGTCTAAAAGCCAAAGTATGAAAGAAGTAAAAAAATGAATAAAAGATAAAATGGTGGAGAAAAATGAACACTGGTTTTATTATCACCGAGGCAGCAATAAAAAAAATATAGCGAGGGTGCTTCATCACCTAGTGCCTTAGACCAACTGGTCTGGGAGTCACTGCTAAGCCTTAGGTGGTGCAAAACGAGGAAAATACTAATACACCTTGTTCCCCTCCGAAGGACGGCGACGGCGCAGGGACGTCTCGTCTGAGATTCAGGGCAGATGCTAATTGGTGCTATCCTTCTACCTCTCCGAAGATACCAAGTTGATTTATGGCACCATGGATCGAAGGTTTAAACGGATGCGTCCGATGTAGCAGACTTCGTCAGATTCCCCTTCGCTTGAGGGGTTTTTGATTGTGGGGACGCTCTTCCCTACAGGCGCAATCCCCTGCAGTTAATTACGCTACCGCATTGCGGTAACCACTTTCTCCTTCTCCAGATGGTCACTTCGTGTCGTGTGTGTTTATTTTGTGTTTAGTTGCCCGTGGATTGTATACGGAGACTGAGTTATGTCGTCGCCTGTAGGGCGTGGACTAGTCCAAATCCGTATTATCTTAGATTTGGGTTTGGGGGTTTGGGTTTAAGGATACGTTAGTCTCATTTGAGACTAAGATCGACTTAAACGTTTGTTAAGGATACGTCGGTCTAGTTTTTAGACTAAGATCAACTTAACGGGATCGTTTAGATCCAACAAGAGAGAAATTAAGGGAGCCATGTTGTTTAGTTTAGTGACATTGCGGTCAATAGGTAGTTTAAGGACATTGCGGTCCAGTGTTAGTTTTAAGACGTTGCGGTCAAGGTTAAGGACATCATAGTCCGTGGATTTAGGGACTCCACAGTCCATCGTTAGTTTTAAGACATCACGGTCAAGGTTAAGGACGTCATAGTCCGTTGTTAGTTTTAAGACATCCCGGTCAAGGTTAAGGACATCATAGTCCATGAGTTTAAGGACCCCACAGTCCATTGTTAGTTTTAAGACATCCCGATCAAGGTTAAGGACCTCATAGTCCATGAGTTTAAGGACCCCACAGTCCGTATCAATGTATGGTCATCGGGACCCGCCACCTCTTTGAAGACGTTGAGGAATTACAACGCCAAGTATCAAAGGAGTGAAGAGATGTACCCTTGAACCAAGGTAGATTAAATAGTCTTTGGCCCAATTTGGGACCAAGACCAGTTAATTATGTTATGAGCCCATTAGCCCAGTTAAGTTTGAATTGAGGACTTATGGCCAGCTTGGGCTAAGTCCAATCATGTTTGGAATATTGACTTTTTGTTGGTCCATTGAAGGAGAGGCTTTGCCTCTAGAACTTAGCCAATTGGGTTAAGGCTAGTGTTAAACACTAAAGACCAATCAGTGTTGAACACTGAGAATGAGGTTGACAAGTTAGTGTTTAACACTAGGAGATAGTTAGCGTTAAACACTAAAGCAGATCAGTAAACACTGAAAATAGAGATTTCAAATTAATGTTTAACACTAAGGCAAGTCGGTGTTAAACACTGAAAACAGAGTCTTCCAAATCGGTGTTCAACACTAAGAAAGTCAGTGTTAAACACTATAAATAGAGTTTTTCCAAATTAGTGTTTAAACACTAAGAAAATCCATGTGAAACACTGGAAATAGAGTTTTCCACATTAGAGTTTAGACACTGAGAAAAACAGTGTTGAACACTGGATATAAAGGTTTCAACTTTAGTGTTAAACACTAAGGCAAGAGGGGTCACGTGGTAGCACGTGAGAGCGCCCTCACTTCATTTTATTCTGCCAAAAATATTGAATACTTTGAAGCATCACGTGCTGTCACGTGATGGACATTTAAGTGTTTGTCTGTTAGTGCTTCTGCCAAGGGGTCACGTGGGGCACGTGAGGCGTTGCCTCAAAGCCCTTCTCTGTGGAACTTTTCAGGGGTCACGTGGTAGCACGTGACCCTGTTTCACTCCATGTTTTAAAGGTCTAGCAATAAATTTAGGGGAATTAAATTCCTACTTTCTTTTGAAGAATTATATTCTTAGATAGGGTTAAACCCTAATTTCTTTTCTGTAGGAATTAAATTCCCCATATATGTAGAATTAAATTCTGGCATAGGGTGAAACCCTATCTTTTTTTTTTTTAGGGAATTAGATTCCTGTGATTTTGAGAGAATTAAGTTCTCAATTGGGGTTAAACCCTGGTTCTGTCCATTTTGAAGGAATTGAATTCCTATAACATAGGGTTAAACCCTAATTTTATCTCAAAGGAATTAAATTCCTATAATTCTGTGAGAATTAAATTCTCAATACTCAATTCCTCCTCTATGTTTAGGATCTGCATGGCAGGATCTCAACCCAATGAGAATTAAATTCTCAATTCGTGGGGAGATGTGCACTTTGCAGATCCTCCACTAGAGAAAGAACTAAGTTCTTCTTTTTATATAAGAGTTAAACTCTTTTGAGAATTAAATTCTCTTTTTAAACTTCTCCTTTCTTACCTAAGGTTTTCTTTTGCAGAGGATCAAATTCTTCCAAAGTCTCAAGGCTCTATTTCTCTCTCTCTCTCTCTCTATCTCTCCCCTTTTTCTATTCTTCTTGGCTCCTATTTATAGGAGAAGGAGAAGAATCAATCTGTTTTAGCGAATCTTTCATTGAGAGATTTGATTTGCATTCATTTAGAGATTTGATTTGCATTCATCATTCATCTGGACCCTTGGATTATTAGGTGAATTTTATTCACCATTGGATTTTAAATCCAAAGATATTCCTTTGTTATTTCGGTTAGATTTTAAAGGGAAATCTTTCCAAGTTCAAGACTTTTCCATAATTAAGTGATATTTAATCACCTTTAGATTTTTAATCCAACGGTTCCAAATAATCACTCTCCTTTGGAAAGATTTGAGTGCTCTATTCTCAGAATTTAATTCTGTAAAATAAAGAGGCTTTGAAAGCCGGTCACGTGTGGCCACGTGACCCCTGGTCACGTGTAGGCACGTGACCCCTGGTCACGTGTAGGCACGTGACCCCTGGAACGGGCCTTTCTTCTCCTTTAGCGCTCTGTTCTCTGGCCACTGCTCAGCCGTCACGTGCCAACATGTGACCCCTGGTCACGTATGAGCACGTGACCTTTTCTGGAGCCTTTTCTTTGATTTAAACAGGGAGCGAATCTGCCTTTTGCCGCTGCTTTTAAATGTCACGTGTCAACACGCGACCGCTAGTCACGTGCTAGCACGTGACGCCTCCTCCATAAGTTTTCCTGATTTTAAATCAGGAAACAAATGCCCCCACAGCGTTGTTCTCACGTGTCTGTACGTGGGTGCAACGCTGTCACTTTTTGGTGACCGTTGGATTCCTCTAGGGATTTGGGGAGATGAAGCGTCTCCATCACATCATATAAATATAGGGGTCATTTCAGAAACGCCTCCACTTTTGCTTATCTTCCTCCTTGCAAACTTTTTCTGAGAATTTAATTCTCTTTTTCCAGAGCTTAGTTCTCTGCCTTGAAACATTTTCAGAGTTTAACTCTGTTCAAAAAGACTCTTTTCTTCAGGTAATGCTCTTGAATGAACGATGAACTTTCACATTCCTCTGGATTTTAATTCCAAGACAAGGGTTTTTACCCTTTTTAACAGGAACCCATTCTTTCTTTAAGCTTTTCAATCAAAATATGAAACCATTTAATCTTTAACAGTAGATCTTTTAGGGCTCGTATGATATTTAGGGAGATGATGATGGCGGTTCAAATCCATGGAATTTAATTCCATCCCAAAAATGTTTCTGGGAATTTAATTCCCTTTTCTCAGTAAGGAATTTAATTCCTGTGAAGAACTCAGTTTCTTCATATGGAGGCTTCTTAGGGTCTCTTTGCCCAAGGTTGTCCATCTGTAATTAATGAAGCAGAAGCTTGCAATGATGTCTTCTGTGGGAATTTAATTCCCTTGATCCTGTTTGATTTGTTGTAGAGTCCAAGGTAGATTTGTCTTCTAGGGGATGTGCAGGGCCACTTGAAACCCACTTCTTATTTAATGAGGATATCCCCTTTGTCTTATTACAACTGTTTGGTCTCATTATTAACGAGCCGTCATCCTGATTCTGTGGGGTCCATGTGTTTTGTAGCCAATGGTCCCATAAAAAGAGTCTGCTATCGCTTTCTTCAACTGTCTTCATGTTCATGCATGCATATATATTCCTGCTTTGCTTTTGACAGTTTTCTTTTATTCGATTTCAGGTGCAATGGCTTCTGTTCCGTGCTTTCCCTTCACTTGCTCGGAGGCCGCTTTTCCTCAATCACCATCTGACGAGGAAGCGATGGCGATGATCCGGGCTCATGACCTGAACTGCACCAACTTGCTTCTATGGGGAACTTGGTACAACCATATTATCCGGGGTCGCCGGAGTTTCCTCTGTGAAGTGCCGACAGAGCCCACTTTCCCATTTTCGCCGATGGATCCTCCGAGGGCGGTTTTCGCTCTGGAGATGCCAAATTGGACTCCGACGGGACGGCTTGAGCCTTCGACGACCGGTATCCCGAACCATCCAATCCCCGCTATAGATATCCTGGGACGACGCATTTGCCAGGATGAGGCCTACCCATGGGGACAAATTTATAAGATAGGGCTCACTCCTCGGCACCCTACGGGCTACTTCCTCTGGGCTCGCTATATCCTTGCTACCCATCGTGCGCGGCTGCAGAAGGTTGGGCTTTACCAAGCGATATATGCGTCACTCTTCCATTATCAATCCCCGCATGTCTGGTGGGTTAAGGCGTTCTTGAATCAATGGAATCTCCCCACCAACACTTTTCTTCTGGGGGACAGAGAAGTCTCGATCTCTTTGGGAGAGTTCTATGAGATCTCGGGACTACCAATTCGAGGGACGCTTTATGAGGAGTTGCTGCCCTCTGATGAATACGTCTTTGAACCCGAGCCTGCTCCGGTTGACGGCTTGTCTGCTGAGAACGCCGTCCGCCACAAGCGTCCCAGCTTAATCAAGGTGCTGGGTATCTTTGATCGTTTGTTCACCGAATCTGAAGAGCAGGGTGTTACTTTCAAAAGCTTCATTGCTTGTTTCCTTCGCGAGGACATCTTGTCGAAGACAGCTCCGAAGTTCGCCAACATCAAAGACCCCTTTGGGTTTGGTCCGAAGAAACTGCCGACCACTGAATCGGATCTACCACAGTACTACATCCCTATCATGTCGCCGATGTCTTTTGAATTTATTACCGCTCCCGGCATGGATGAGGAGACGTTCTTCGTGGGGTTTGTTAGTGTCTGGCTCAGTTGGTTTGTCATTCCTATGCATCGTCGCTTTATGAGGGCTTCGGTTATCTACCCGGCTTATTGTATCGCTGAGGGGACGCGGTTGGCCGTCGGTATCCCGGCGTTGGCACATCTTTATCACGGGTTGGGCACCGCAGCTAATACTTCTACTCTTGGCGTGGATGTAGTAAACTTTTCGCTTCATTACTTCACGTCTTGGATCGAAATGCATGTGTTGGGGGCTTTCGCTATGCATCAGAGGCCCGCATTCTACGACGCCTACACTTTCCCTCGGCTTATGCGATTGGTGGATGCTTCTGCCGCTGACCCAACTCAATTCGGGGCTATTCGGGCGTTGATTTCTCCTTACGCTACTGCCGGCGGATTAATATTTAATGATCGGGTCTTATCTTCTTCCGCGGGTTTGGCCCAGCCGCTTTGGGACCGGTCGAAAGATGACGCGCCCACTTTGAAGCCCCGAGAGGCCGCGCGCTTATATGCAATTAGACCGGGTTACCTGGTGTTCCGTCAGGATAGTGCGGCTCTCTTCATGCGATACAATCCGCATCGCTTTGCCCGGCAGTTTGACTATGATCAGGGCGTCCCGTTTGAAGCTTTCATAGTCGCGCCGGTTCCTTCGCTCGAGGCCGTCCAAGATGCCGCCCACCACTTTGTGAGGCTGAACACCGGTTCTTAGTTCATGATCCCCGATGGTGATTACATTCCCCGATGCGTGGGGTCGTTCACGGGCTGGTATCTCCATCGGGTGAACCCAGTTATTATTGAGGAGAGAAGGATGCTTCTTGGCCACGGTGCCCCTATTCAGGTTCTGGCTACGGGAGCCATGCTGCAACCACGTGCCCCGGTCCGCTTTCCCCTGAGGGATATCGGCACTGCGCTTATTCCTGGAGAGTCGGGAGTAGATCTTACTCCAATAGTTGGTATGCCCCTAGGTATTCGATCGCGGGGTAGACGGGATCCGGTAACGGTACCACCACCCGAGGCAGCACCACCCTCCGTGGCATCGACGATGGTAGTGTCATCTCCAGTTGTGGCCCGGGGTGAGGGTGTTGAGGGCGACGTAGGCCAACGCCGCACTAAGGCTTTGAAAGGAAAGAAACGGTCGTCCTCGGCGACTGGTTTTGGGTCCAAGCGTCGAAGGAAGGTGGTTACTAATTTGCTCGACTCTTTAACGGAGTCTGAGCCCATCCTTGAAAACGAGCCGTTGGCCTTACCGGAATCAAATGCTGAACTACTTTTCCCTAGTTCAGCCGCTGAGGAAGCCGCACAGTTGGCTGAGGCTATAAGGCGTTCCAAAGACGCATCTCAGAACGCCAGGGTTCCGAAGAAGCCCTATCCTGCTGTAATCTTTTACGAAGACCCCTCATGGATTCGGCGGCGGTTTGTAGGCCCTTTGGAGGAATGGGGGGAAAAGGCCTTGAAGCAGGCTGCTTCAGAGGACGCGGCGGACGCGCTTTCTTTATGGATCGGCGGCTACGAGTCCACCCTCGAACCCCGGCGAGCACGCCTCCTTGAGAAGGAGCAGCGGCTTGAAGAAGCCATATTGAAGGCTTCGTTACGCATTGGTATGCCTTTATACTTCTTCGTAGCATTTCAGATTGTTTACGCCTGCACGTATGTATCCTTATTCTTGTGTGAATTGTGCAGAATCTTCGACGATGGGGGAGGTCCCTACAGGCTTATTGAAGCTAAAGCCTGTCGACATTCCCGATGAAGCATTGCTCGATGTGGAGGGGATAATAAGGCTGCTCCTCTTACAATAGAGCCTCCAGTGGCAGTTATTGATCACGGAGCGCTTGCTCCTTTGGGGGAGGCACCTTTGGTGGTCACCACCCCAACGACTCTCCCCGAAGGTGGCCCAGAGGCTGAGATGGAGTTATTCGGGACTACCCTCCTTTTGTTGGAGCCCGAGGTCACGGCAGAGGTCGTCGAAGCCGCTATCCCCCCGATTCAGAACGGGAGGAGTGTTGAAGGTAACCTTCTGCATTTTAAATTAGTAATCTTTCCGTGGTCTGAACTCTTTTGTCTTCCCCAGAATTGCGCGGGCTGGCGGCCTCTATTGCTGATTTGTCGCCTCGGCAATCGTTTCAGCGTTTATTGGAGATGGCAGCTCCACAGGCGATCTCCCCTCAGCGCATTGTCCTTTCCTCTGGGCAAGGTTAGCGTTGTTCGCTACTATTATAGCATTGTTTTCATTTTGCGAAATGACATTGATGTCTTTTACAGTTTTGGAAGCTGACGACGAGGTCGAGGTCGTTGAAGGGCCAGGGGAATCTTCAGCTCCTACTTGCATGACCGTAGGTAAGTGACATTTCATTACGGTCCCATTTGTTCTTTTTTGCTTAAGAGTTTTATTGACGTCTTTCAAATCTGAACAGCCCTGCCAGCCTCCATAGCGTTGGAATCGCGCATCGTTATGCCGCCCGGCCTCTATGCTCTGCGGGCTTCAGAACGCTTGGCCCAATTAAGCCTTGTTTCCTTATCATCTTTGATTGAGGAGCTCCGTACTGGCAGCGCGACCACAACTGAAGCATTTGCTGCCGAGGCTAACGGTTATCTTCCTTTTCTTGCCACCTATCATAGCGATGAGGTGGTGCGAGTCTGGGTGGAGTTCTGTCGGCCGGTGGAGGCTTGCTTGCACGCACTTGAATGTTCCCGTCTTTCCTCGGAGGCCATGGCTGCAAAGGCGGACTTGCGGGGGCTGATAGTGCGGTGCGCGGCAAACATGACATCGTGCGAGAAGAGGCTCGGCCGTAAACTCTCGGAGAGGGAGCTGGCTTCTAAAGCACTGAGCGAGCTTCAAGCTAATCTTACTGCTAAGGCCAACAAAGCATACGAGCTCTGGCGGGTGCTTCAAGAGTCTATCACGGAGGTGGTGGCTCTTGATAAAGCTGCCACGTTCACTCGCGAAAGGGTCGAGGCTCACAAAGCCACTGAGAAAGAGCTTAAAAGCCGGCTTGCTTCGTATCAGGCCCAGCAGGCACAGGCGGAGGCTCGTCTTCTGGCGATCCTGAATAATGAAGCCGTGACCCAGCAAAAGCAGGATGAGCTAGCGAAATTACTAAATCGCCCGCCGGCTTAAAAAAAACTTGTATCTTTTCTTTCCTTTTTGTACATACTCCTGAATGAGAGTATTTTCTTTTTGTTCTTTCATGAATTGTACTCTGTACTCATTTTGGTTTATGAATAAAGACATATTTTCTTCTCAATGGTGTGTCCCCTTTTTTATTGAATGTGTTCTGCGGACAGTCTATCTTGATCTCTTTGCAGAGTAGTGATGGCTTAGGATTCAGGGTTAAGATCTGCCTCCTAAAACTTTTGAGCTTTATGAGCCGTGAGGGTCTCATAAAGAGTTTTTCTCCTTACAGGTCGAGAGGATCCCGTAGGTGTAAATTCTCCTTAAGAATCGTGAGGATTCTTAAGCGGGTTCTCCTTTGGGAGTCGTAAGGATCTTTCAAGAGAGTTTTCTTCCTTGCAGGTCGTGAGGACCCGCAAGTGTTGGGTGCGGTCACCCTTATTCGTATTTCACGGGGTCAAGGGTCGCTTTGGGATGTTTTCCAGGGTATCGTAGTTTAAAGACATCGCGGTCAAGGTTAAGGACCTCATAGTCCGTGGATTTAGGGACTCCACAGTCCGATATTAGTTTTAAGACATCACGGTCAAGGTTAAGGACCTCATAGTCCGTGGATTTAAGGACTCCACAGTCCGATGTTAGTTTTAAGACATCACGGTCTAGGTTAAGGACCTCATAGTCCGTGGATTTAAGGACTCCACAGTCCGATGTTAGTTTTAAGACATCCCGGTCAAGGTTAAGGACCTCGTAGTCCGTGGATTTAAGGACTCCACAGTCCGATGTTAGTTTTAAGATATCCCGGTTAAGGTTAAGGACCTCATAGTCCGTGGACTTAAGGACTCCACAGTCCGATGTTAGTTTTAAGACATTGCGGTCAAGGTTAAGGACCTCATAGTCCGTGGATTTAAGGACTCCACAGTCCGATGTTAGTTTTAAGACATCACGGTCAAGGTTAAGGACCTCATAGTCCGTGGATTTAAGGACTCCACAGTCCGATGTTAGTTTTAAGACATCCCGGTCAAGGTTAAGGACCTCGTAGTCCGTGGATTTAAGGACTCCACAGTCCGATGTTAGTTTTAAGATATCCCGGTTAAGGTTAAGGACCTCATAGTCCGTGGACTTAAGGACTCCACAGTCCGATGTTAGTTTTAAGACATTGCGGTCAAGGTTAAGGACCTCATAGTCCGTGGATTTAAGGACTCCACAGTCCGATGTTAGTTTTAAGACATCACGGTCAAGGTTAAGGACCTCATAGTCCGTGGATTTAAGGACTCCACAGTCCAATGTGTGGTTGCAGGGACCCGTCACCTCTTTGAAGACGTTGAGGAATTACAACGCCAGGTATGAAAGGAGTGAAGAGATGTACCCTTAAACCAAGGTAGAATCAGTACAGGATCAGGATGGTTGATCGTTAGTTTTAAGACATTACGGTCGAGGTTAAGGACATCATAGTCTGTGGATTTAAAGGACTCCACAGTCCGATATTTGCTCTGGATGCTTCACACGGGTACACTGCCGTGCTTGGCGAGGACCAGGCTCCGCTCTGGGCGTTTTCCGCGGGGTCAAAGAGTGACGTTATCCGCATTCCACATAACCAGGAATTTACACTAGATGCTTCACACGGGTTCACTGCCGTGTTCGGCGAGGACTAGGCTCCGCTCTGGATGCTTCGCACGGGTTCATTGCCGTGCTCTGCGAGGACCAGGATCCGCTCTGGACGTTTTCCACGGGATCAAAGAGTGGCATTATCCGCGTTCCACGTGACCAGGAATTTTGCACTAGATGCTTCACACGGGTTCACTGCCGTGTTCGGCGAGGACTAGGCTCCGCTCTGGATGCTTCATATGGGTTCACCGCCGTGCTCTGCGAGGACCAGGATCCGCTCTGGACGTTTTCCACGGGGTCAAAGAGTGACATTATCCGCGTTCCACGTAACCAGGAATTTACACTAAATGCTTCACACGGGTTCATTACCGTGTTCGGTGAGGACTAGGCTCCGCTCTGGATGCTTCACACGGGTTCACTGCCGTGCTCTGCGAGGACCAGGATCCGCTCTGGACGTTTTCCACGGGGTCAAAGAGTGACATTATCCGCGTTCCACGTAACCAGGAATTTGCACTAGATGCTTCACACGGGTTCACTGCCGTGTTCGGCGAGGACTAGGCTCCACTCTGGATGCTTCACACGGGTTCACTGCCGTGCTCTGCGAGGACCAGGATCCGCTCTGGACGTTTTCCACGGGGTCAAAGAGTGACATTATCCGCGTTCCACGTAACCAGAAATTTGCACTAGATGCTTCACACGGGTTCACTGCCGTGTTCGGCAAGGACTAGGCTCCACTCTGGATGCTTCGCACGGGTTCACTGCAGTGCTCTGCGAGGACCATGATCCGCTCTGGACGTTTTCTACTGGGTCAAAGAGTGACATTATCCGCGTTCCACGTAACCAGGAATTTGCACTAGATTGTATCCGCATTTCACGGAATGGAGGTTTGACTCTTGGTGATATGTATATCACCGAGCCATGGAACTGGGGGTTGCCGCTGTTCCGCTTTGTTTGATGTTGTGTCTGTTGTCACGAGACAAGTGTTGAGATGATCTCTAGGTCACTTGCGGCCCGTCGAGATTTGGCTTCTTTCTTTGATGAAACCTGGGGGGAAGTATGATCACTTCTTTGTTTACGCCCTTGGATTGTATACAGGGAGTGATATAACATCACCTGTAGGGCATAAATTTCATTTTATTTTATTTATTTTTCCGCGATGCTCTATCATTTCAGCTTTTATATCGCGAAGGTCGCGATTGCCCCATCATTTCGGCTATTTTCGCGGTGCCCAATCATTTCGGCTATTTATTTCATTTTTACTCGCTGCTTTTTTATTGCGAGTTGCCCCATCATTTCGGCTATTTTTCATGCATACATTTTTACTTGCTGCTTTTTATTGCAAGTTGCCCCATCATTTCGGCTATTTCGTATGCATGTGTAGCTTGCTGGCTTTTCGCCATAAACCTGAAATTAGACACCGATTTCAGCATCAGCACCACTACAACTGGGATATTGCCAGGAGCGAATCATCATTTGCCTCTGTCGATGTCAAACAAAGGTGTCTTAGCGAACAGGGTTAAGGTCCTGTCGACTAAGGCTTTTGACTTCATGAGCCGTAAGGGTCTCACAAAGATATTTCTTCCTACAAGTCGTGAGGATCTTGCAGGTGTATTTTCTCCTTAGGAATCGTGAGGATTCCTAAGTGTATGCCCCTCTGTAAGTCGTAAGGATCCTATAAGAGGGTTTTCTCCTCCTAAGTCGTGAGAACTTACAAGGGTTGTTCACCATATGGGTATATCCCTAGTCATGGGTGGGACCTTGCCGGGGAAATGTTTATTCGCGCCCGTGGATTGTATACAAGGGTCAGTATTGAACCACTTGTAGGGCAATATCGAAGGCTGTGGGGGGTTTGCTTAAGAACAGGTTTAGGTTTCTGTAACTTAAGACTTTCAAATCTTATGAGCCGTGACGGTCCCATAAGAGAGTTCTCCTTACGAGTCGTGAGGATCTCGCAAGTGTATTTTCTCTTTAGGAATCGTGGGGATTCCTAAGTGTGTTGCTTTCTTGTGAGTCGTAAGGATCTCACGCGGGCGGTTTCTCCTTACAAGATCGTGAGGACCCTACAAGTGTCCTTTAACGAGGTTGCGCCGTTTCGGGTTTTCACAAACACTCGTCGGTAGCCCTGCCGTTTTTACTCACGGAGCCCTTTTGGGTTTTCATCCGTGCCCATTTTGCTTATGGACATACCTTTTTTTTTTTATTCTTTTTCTCTTTTTTTTTACAAGGTCGCGCCCTTTCGGGTTTTCACGAACACTCGCCGGTAGCCCTGCTGTTTTTACTCATGGAGCCCTTTCGGGTTTTCATCCGTTCCTATTTTGCTTATGGACATACTGTTTTTTATTTATTATTTTTCTCTTTTTCTTAGAAGGTCGCGCCCTTTCGGGTTTTCACGAACACTCGTCGGTAGCCCTGCTGTTTTTACTCACGGAGCCCTTTCGGGTTTTCATCCGTGCCCATTTTGCTTATGGACATACCGTTTTTTATTTATTATTATTATTTTATTTATTTATTTATTTTTGGCTTTGAGATACTGCAATCCACCGTAGTTTATCAACATCTCGGTCAACCGCTAGTTTTAGGACATAGTGGTCCATTGTTAGTTTAAGGATGTTTCGGTCCGTTGTTAGTTTAAGGACATTTCGGTTCGTCGTTAGTTTAAGGACGTTTTGGTCCGTTGTAAAGTAAGCCGGTTACTACTTAGAGTTCGAGCTTAGGAAGATAGCGAGCGGACATAGTCGTCGTCATCTATCATTGACCTAGGCCTTGACCCGTTAAGCATAGTATTTCTTCAGGAAGCGACCATTTACTGGCCTGAAAGGTCTTTCACCGTGCATATCCATGAGTAGATACGCTCCACCCTGGTAGACCTTGTCTATTATATAAGGGCCTTCATAGTTTGGCTCGAATTTTCCCCGCTTGGCGCGATTGGGGATCATAGGTCTTTTGACAATTAGCACGAGTTCGCCTTGGCGGAACGTCCTCGGCCTGGTCAATCTTTCGTATGAGCGCGTCATCTTTGCTTTGTAAGCCTCCAGGTTTTGTTGCTCTATGAGCCAGGTTTCATCAAGGGCATCAAGCTCCTCAAGCCGAAGGTGAGCATTTCCTTCGCTCGTCAGTCTGTAGTGGACCGCCACTCGTAGAGAGGGTAACTCTATCTCGAGGGGGAGTACTGCTTCTGTACCAAATACCAACGTGTATGGCGTTGTGTTCGTGGCCATCTTGAACGTAGTTCGATACGCCCAAAGAGCCTCTTGCAGTCTCTCGTGCCAGTCTTTCTTATTTCGGGACACCGTCTTCTTCACGATCTTTGTTAAGGTCTTATTGAAAGCCGCGGCCAGACCGTTAGCTCGGGGATTATAAACTGAGGAATATCTCCAATCTATACTGTGTTGTTGCGCGAAGCGGCTGATCTTGTGGCTTCTGTAGGCTGGCCCGTTATCGGAGATAATCCGCCGCGGAGTTCCAAACCGATAAATGACGTGCGTCCTGAAAAAGTGGAGGATATTCTCCATCTTCACTTCCTTCAACGGTACCGCTTTTGCCTATTTGGAGAAGTAATCAGTCGTCGCCAGGATGAAACGATGTCCTCTAGATGACGCTGGTTCGATGGGGCCGACTATGTCAGTTCCCCACATCTCGAACGGCCAGCTAGCCACCGTTGGATGTAATGGATTTGGATATTGGTGGATGAAGTCCCCATGGATTTGGCATGAGTGGCATTGCTTCGCATATTCGAGACAGTCCTGGATCATTGTGGGTCAATAGTAACCCATCCGTTTAATCTTTAACTTCATCTTCGGGCCCGCTTGATGAGAACCGCAAAGCCCGTCGTGAACTTCCTGAACGACTCTTCTCGCTTCGTCGGGTCCCAGGCATCTCAACCATAGAGAGTCAAACGATCTCTTGTACAGAGTATCGTTGACGAAGGCGAAAGACAGAGCTCGTTTCATGAGCTGATGTCTTGAGGACACGTCTTCGGGCGTTCGACAGTATTTGAAGTAGTCTACAAAGACTTCTCTCCAATCCTCAGCCTTTTCCCGGTCTTTTATTTGCAAGGTCGTCTGTTCAGTCGCTCCCTTTTCATCGGATGATTCCGGAGGTATTTCTGCTGGAGCAAGCACCCGACGGCTTTGTACCACGATTCTTACGTCATCGAGGTTCTCATCAGCCAGTTCCTTAGCGAGCTTGGCCAACGCGTCTGCTTTGCTGTTTTCCGCGCGCGGTATGCTTTCCAAAGTATAGGAGGGAATCTGGGTCAACAGTTGTTGCACCTTTTCCCCGTACTTCACCAACTCCGGTTTGCACGTTTGGTAGTCACCGTTTACTTGACTAACGACCAGCTGAGAATCTCTGTATATGAGGAGGTTTTCAATTTCCATGTCGATGGCGATCTCGAGACCTGCTATCAAAGCTTCGTATTCAGCTTTGTTATTCGTCCTCGGCTCTGTTAAGGAGAAAGCGAAGCGCATTATTCCTCCTTGTGGGGTTACGAAGATGAGGCCTACCCCCGATTTGATCATTGGCGTACTTTGTTTGCGCTTCTTCATGGAAGACGCTCCATCAAAATAGAGTTCCCATCGGGTATCGTTCCCATTGATAGCGTCAAACGCATGTTCGTCTGGCAGATCGCAATTCATGGGAGAACCGGCGGGTATTGGTTGCTCAGCAAGGAAGTCAGCGATGGCTTGGCCTTTCACTTTCTTGAGAGGCTGATAGGTTATCGAGAACTCCATCAAGAGCAGGGCCTATTTAGCGAGTCTCCCTGTCAATATGGCCTTTGACATTAAATATTTAAGAAGGTCCACCCTCGAAATAAGACGGACTTCATGTGCCAATGCATAGTGCCTGAGCTTTGTTATCGCAAAGATCAACTCCAGGCAGTGTTTTTCAATGGGAGAGTAGTTGCTTTCTGCCCCCAGAAGAACTCGACTTAAATAGTAGAGCGCTCTCTCCTTCCCTGGTCGTTTTCTTGTGCCCATAATGCGCCTAAGGAATCCTCAAGGGCTGTTGTATAAAGAATAAGGGGCTTTCCCTTAACTGGAGCAGCTAACACCGGCGGGTTCTGCAGGTATTGCTTGATCTCATCTAGCACGCTCTGGAATTTTTGATCCCAGACGAATGGAGTTCCTTTCTTCATCAGGTGGCTGTAAGGACTGCACTTGCCTGACAGGTTGGCGATAAACCGCTGGATGTACGCGAGCTTCCCTTGGAGAGACCGCAGCTGTTTGAGAGTTCTCGGCGGAGGCATCTCCATGATCGCCTTGATTTTTGATGGATCTATCTCGATGCCTCGGTGTCGGATGATGAATCCCAGGAATTTACCTGAGGAAACTCCGAATACGCATTTGAGGGGATTCATCTTCAAATTATATTGCCGAAGGCGTTGAAATACGGTCTTCAGATGCTCTAAATGCTCTTCGTATGACATGCTCTTCACTACTAGATCGTCGATGTAGCACTCGACGATTTCATGTATAAGGTCATCGAAGATCTTCGTCATGGCCCTCTGATAGGTGGCGCCGGCGTTCTTTAGACCGAAGGGCATCACCTTGTAGCAGAATATACCCAAAGAAATCCGGAAAGCGGTGTGCTTCTGGTCTTCGGGATGCATCTTTATCTGATTGTACCCTGATGAACCGTCCATGAAAGAGAAAACTTCATGAGTGGACGTATTATCTATCATCAGCTCAGTGACCGGCACTGGGAAATCATCTTTCGGGCAGGCTTTATTGAGATCTCGGAAGTCCACACATATGCGTACTGTCCCATTTTTCTTCATTACCGGGACGATATTGGCGATCCAGTCAGGATATTGAACTTCTTGGATGAAGCCAGAGTCGATTAACTTCTTGACTTCGGCGTTGATGCTCATCTCAAGCTCGAGCCGCATTCTTCTCGGCGCCTGTTTGACTGGCTTAACGTCCGGGGATATCGCCAGTTTATGCACAGCAACTTCTGGATCTAGTCCTGGCATTTCAGAATAATTCCATGCGAAGCAATCTCTATGCTGCATAAGCACGTCTTTTAACTCGGCCACCCTTTCTTCACATAGCAACTCGCTGACGAACGTCGGTCGCGGGTCATCTGCCAACCCCAACTCAATCTTCCTGAGGTTATCTGCAGTAGTATGTATGCCATCTTCTAGTTCTTTCGGCGCTGGCAGAAATTCCGAGATGACTTCGTCGTTATTGTTTTCGAAGCACCAGGGAAGGTCATCCATATTCTCGGGCTCTTCTTTTGATATCGTTATTACGCGACAGGTACGAGCTCGCTTCCAAAACCGACGTGGGTCTGGTTCCGCTCTTGTGGCTTCGGGTTCGTGCTTTCGTGGCGGCGTTACCCTCCAGCTGTCGGATAGAGCAAATCTGCCTCGCTGGTATTGGTCTTCGACCCAGTTCTTAAAGGTGAAGCAGTCTTCGATAGGATGTCCTATGGCTCGGTGATAAGAGCAATAGTCCAGATGAGAGACCTTATTAGCTTGCGCGGGGTGTTTAGACTCCGGAAGTGTAATCATTCGATGTTTTAAAGCGAGGTCAAGTATCTTCCGTGTTATGTTCTGAGGAAAAGAGTATGCCTGACTCATCTTCTTCATGAGGGACAAATTCGGCCCGCTCGATTTCCGATCGCGTGACTTCTCGGTCCCGCTTTGTCTCTGTCGAACGCCTTTTCTGCTCTTCGACTTGTTTCTACCTCTGCATCGGGCCTTTTGTACCACAGGTTGACAGGGAGGAGTATTTTCGCCTTTTGCAGTCTGTTGAAGAAGACGTTGTGTCCTGGCTTTCTCGTAGATGGCCATTTCGCGGTTATGGTCGTCTCGAGCTTTTTGACCTGCTTTCCTGATAAGCTCGCTCATTCGTTCTTCAAATGACGGACTCGGCACTTTGATTGCGGGATCCAGTTTTGACGAGGGGTTAGCATCTCCCGACAGGGCATCCTCTTTCTCATCGAAGTTATATATGGCATAGCTACCGTGGACTCGTTCCCGTTTTCCGGATCTCACATATCAAAGCCCGAGCGTTTCCATTCTCCCGTTGGGCAATTTGCGCCGAGTTCCAGGGACATCCCAAATCCTGTTGTAGAATCGAGCTTGTCGAATAGTCTATTTTAAGGGTACCCTTTGGCGCTTCAATAGCCTTTTTAGTCCGTTTGTGTAATATCTGGGCAAACGGATGGGCTGGAGCCTGTCAAGTGTAGAATCCGCGCCATGCCAGATTTCTTTCTCCACTCTTGTTTCCGTGGATCGATAAAATAGGATCACCTTTTCGCCGGGGAGGGACGTAAATTGTCCGCAGCTCTTGCACGCTGTGAACTTCAAGTGCGTCAAGGTCCTTGTAGTGTTCCCGCGGTACCATGGTGATTTGCAAACTCTGATTATTGCCAGGGGATGCTTGTATTGACGACCGACTGGAGAACACAGCATTAACTTCATCTTCCGAGTCACTTCCGAAGATCAATATGGGGGCGGACGGTCCCGGGTTGTTGCGTCGAGAAGGCCCAGCGTAAACTATCTCTTCATCTTCTTCGGTATCGCTCCCGAAAACAGGGATAGTGGCGGCGGCTCTGTTCTCCAGTTTGCGACACCTTTCCGTATCCTCGAAATCTGGCAAAAAGTACTTTGCATCTTCGTACTTGCAGACTTCGTTCACGGAGAATGGGTTCAGCTCACCTGTTACGGTATACTCGAGACCATCCTTGAAATACTTCATACACTGATGCTGTGTAGAAGGGATAATGTTGTACTCGTGTAACCAAGGACGACCGAGCAAGGCGTTGTAGCAGGTCTTGGCGTCAATGACGTGGAACTTGACGTCCGTGACGAGTAGTCCGAAGCGCAATGTTAATATCACCGATCCGAGAGTCCGTGATGACTGGGAATCAAAACCGGAGATGCTAATTTTGTCACGAGCGAGGTGCTGAACGCTCATGCAGATTTCCTTCAACACCCGAACATTAAGGAGATTGACGGAGGATCCATTATCGACCAGAATTTTGCCTATCTTGATATCGTGACAATATCCGGAGACGTATAGGGGACGGTTGTGGTTGCACGTCCCGAGGAGAAGGTCTTCGTCACCGAAAGTGATGTCGGCTGTATTCACTTCTTCCAGTTCATCCTTCATCCTTTCTTCGGCGAGGAAGGCTTGGAATTGCTCGGGCTCTTGTAACGCCTTGATTAATGAATCTCTCGCTTTCTTTGATAATAGGAGGGCGTCGAGAATGCTGATCTGTGAAGGTAGTTTCCTTAGGTGTGCTAGGATGTTGTACTCTACCTTACCCTTCCTGGGAGGGTCCTTGGCCGTCAGCTCTTTCATGACTTGGTCATCTAAGGTGATATCCTCAGTGACCTTCTCCTTTCCTTTATCTTTTTTATTCGCGGGTCTGAGATTCTTTTCCGGGAGCGTGCGATTGCGCAGCTGAATGTTTTCACAGGCTTCTGGTTCTTCCTCTTTTCCCGAGGTGGACTCTTTAAAGAGGGGGCTCAGAGCCATTTCCTCATCAGAGTCGCTCCCAAAGGTGAGAACTTGTGATCCTCCGGCGTTGACCATGTAACAGTCGCCGGTAGTTCTTTTGTGCCCGTCGGTAGTTCGTCCCTGCTCCCAACTAGTTCTGTGTTTCATGCGCTTAAAATGTTGCCGGTGAGAAGCATATCCCTGCCACCATACCCTAAAAGCGTCGCACTCTTCCGTAGGGTGTGAAATCTTCCGATGATATGAGCAATAATTAGGGTGCCTCTCCGCCCCATCGAACGTGTTCTCTTGCGAGGGTGGTAGCTTCATTCCCATTGACATGGCTTTGGCAAACCTTTTCCTTGTTTTGAATACGTTTTTATCCGCATCGTATGTCTTTTGATCTGGCGGGAGTGCCTCGACTCTTTCGTTTAGTCGTCTGCGTTTGGCTCCTTCTGATGCGGCCGTCTCACGCTCCCGATCGGCTTTGCTTTTCAGACGAATCTCGTCTAAAAAGACGTCGATCATTTCATCTGTTGGCCATACAAGTTCCGGCTCAGGCTGTGCCCCCAGTTTCTCGGTGCCAGGAGTTTTGTCATTGTCCGTAAACGAGTGGGAGATCACATGACAACTCTCCACATAACCCTCGGATTCATCCGACGAACTCTCCCCCTCATCTTCCTTCTGAAAGACGTGGTTGAGGAACTCTTGCAATGTGACGGGAGTCCGCGCCTTTTGATTGAACTCCTCCAGCGCGTCAATCTGTTTCTGCAAATCCGTGCGCTTGTTTCCAGGCTTCACGGGATTCTTGGATTTCTTCTTCTTTTTCTTCAAAGATTTTGACGGTTGGGTGTGAGTACTTGGGCTATCACTATCGCTCTTTATAATTGGACGCGGCTTCAGCATCCCTTCAATGATTTGAGGTTCAAGCGGGTTCTTCCATTCGACTGCTGGGCACGCATGAAGATTCTCAGCATCCTTTTAGTTTTAGCTGATAGCACGATTTCCCATGGAGCTTCTTCAATAAAGGAACAAGTTGCCCCTGGTGCGTCTGTCTTCTTAGGAGTATGCGGCTGTGGCGGGTTCACCTTCCACTTTTCGGACAGCGCAAACTTTCCTTGGAGGTATTGATCCTCAATCCACCCTTTGAAGACGAAGCAATCCTCAATCGGATGGCTTACCGTTTGATGGTAAGGGCAATAATTGGGGTTATTCACCTCAGTGGGTTGTGGCGGTCGCCTTGGGTTTGGCAAGTTGATAAGCCTGTTGCGTACTGCGAGCTCGAATAACCGTTTTGTCTTATCCCGTGGGAACGAGTAGGGGTGCTTCATCTTCTCATTATAATACCGGCGCCTTTCTTCCAGTTGATCCGCCAGCTTTGGGGCACTGGGTTGCTGCTGAGCATTCGCGACGAAGGTTGCCTTCCCTTTACCCTTGTCACTCCGAGGCTCCGGCTTCAGGGGACACGGTCTGTGACCTATCTGGTCCATCTGGGCCAACTTGTCGATTAAAGCCTGGAACGTGGTTGGCTTAAAGAACATCATGAACTGGGAGATAGTTGCATGAGGGTCTAGGGTTCCCACGAACATGCCCACCGTGGGCGCTTCTTCAATGCGTTGTTCGCATTTCAACCATAAATTTCGCCAGCGTATAGCGTACTGGACCCACGTTTCGCCTGGTTTCACCCTGGCATTAATTAATGCCGTTATCGGGGTACGTTCGCTGGCGCTTGCAAATCGCTGAGTGAATAGCAATTCCATTTCAGCGAACGTCTTGATGGAATCGTTCGGGAGTTCTGAATACCATTCGAACGCTATTTCTGATAAGCTGCCCACGAACTGGCGGAGCAACAGTTTATCATCACCGCCGGTGTTACACAAAGGGCCCTGAACTGGGCAACATGTTGGTGGGGATTGCCTGTCCCCTTGTACACATGGAATTTCGGTATTGTATAACCCGGCGGATATTTGATTTGGTCATACCAGCTTGGATACGGCCGCCCTGTTTTTACAACTTGACCAGCTACCTCAGTTGCCTGATGAACCCGGATCTGCTGGGCTATATAGTCGTCCAAGTCAGCCTTGGAGATTGTCTCCTCCTTGGCCGTTGAAAGAGCCGGTGGTGGATTCGACGTTTCTCCTCTATCATCTTTGAGGACGGTCGGGGGATCTTCAGTGGGAGGATCTTGTTGAATCATCATCCCAACCATGTCTTGAAATAAGTGGGCTATTTGCTTTATATTGGCCGCTTGTTCCGCAGCCTCTTTATCTTTCTTTTCCAATATCCTCCGAAGGAACTCAGCGTCGGTTTCCTGTTCTTGTCGCTGATCCGAGGACGTTTCGGGGCTTTCTTTCGGCCTAGTAAGCGCGGCCATTGCGATCATCATTTCCTGGAGCTTCTGCTGTTGCTCCTGAGCTTTGGTCACCGACCGTGTGAGCGGTCTATGCCCCGTAGACGCACGGCTATCTTCCTTCCCCGATGCCATGTATACAGTATGGACCATCATGCCCCCGGACTTAGGGCGTCTGGGCTCAGCGCCTTTAGCTCTCGTCGCAGGCCCGGGGATCTTCTCCGGCCTCCTCTTTTTATGAGCAGTGGAAGTTGAGGGGACCGTTGAGGTGGGCACCCAGACAGCCTTTCGTGGCTTAGCGTGATGATTGACTTCCTGTTGGATTTTCAACTTCTTGTGCTGGCGGGAGAAATTTGGATCGATCACCGAGTCTCGCGTCTGTCGCCAGACTTTATAGATTTTGGAAGACAGCCGTTGAGGAGATTGGGGCTGTTCTGGCCTTATTTCCGCGGCCCTTTTCAGTGGAGGGGGAGACCTCTTTAGCGCTGCGGTAGGAGAATTCCTACGCACCTTATTCAGCATCTCAAAACTGTTCTTAGTTGGAACAGCAGCATTAATTTCTGTCGTCAGGGCTGGAGGAGTTAGCCCAGAAGGGGAGTTGCCTCCGGTCTTCCTCACTCGGCGCCAGTAACGACGTCGAGCGTGTCGTGCTGATGGAATCGGCTCGGTGATGGCGATAGCCTCGTCTTGCCCCCTGTATAGGTGGGGAGTCGCTGCTGGTGTCAGCCTGTTAAAAACCGATGTCCTTTGGATAGAAGGAGCAGGAGCTGGGACAGTCAATCTTGTAAAGACCGACTTTTTGGCAGGAGAAGCCGCCTCGACGACCTCAGGAGCAGGATTGGTTGTTTTCGTAGTAGCAGCCTTCTCTGGGATTGCAGGCCCCACTGCTGGTCCACAGGAGCTCTGGCCCAGTCTGGAGAAGACCGAAGCACTGGTGTTGGGCGACCCGTTGAGAGGGGCCGCGGTAGGTATAAGCCGATCGAAGACCGACTTCTTGGGAGCTTCCGGTGTCAACACGGGAGTGGTGAAGCTCATTGGCGGGAGCATGGTCCCGAAAAATAACCCTGTGGTGGCTTGAGTGACCTGTTCCACGGGCATTATGAACAGCGAAGCAGCTTGGGGCTCGTAGGCTATGCCTCCTGGCGAGGCGGAGCACCGGTTGCAGTTGCAGTTGCAGCATTTCGCACAAGTGGAAGCCATTGATTTCTTTGCTTTCTGCAATAAGCAAAACGCCAAATCTTAGTACCTTGAAACCCAAGGGAAACCATTAGCGAACCGTATTTGGTTCGCAAACACGACACACGAAGTGTGGAGTGGAAAGAGGAAAAGGTCCCACCGGGCGTGCCAGAATCTGTTCCCCTCCGAAGGACGGCGACGGCGCAGGGACGTCTCGCCTGAGATTCGGGGCAGATGCTAATTGGTGCTATCCGTCTACCTCTCCGAAGATGCCAAGTTGATTTATGGCACCATGGATCGAAGGTTTAAATGGATACGTCCGATGTAGTAGACTTCGTCAGATTCCCCCTCGCTTGAGGGGTTTTTGATCGTGGGGACGCTCTTCCCTGCAGGCGCAAGCCCCTGCAGTTAATTACGCTACCGCATTGCGGTAACCACTTTCTCCTTCTCCAGATGGTCACTTCATGTCGTGTGTGTTTATTTTGTGTTTAGTTGCCCGTGGATTGTATACGGAGACTGAGTTATGTCGTCGCCCGTAGGGCGTGGACTAGTCCAAATCCGTATTATCTTAGATTTGGGTTTGGGGGTTTGGGTTTAAGGATACGTTAGTCTCATTTGAGACTAAGATCGACTTAAACGTTTGTTAAGGATACGTCGGTCTAGTTTTTAGACTAAGATCAACTTAACGGGATCGTTTAGATCCAACAAGAGAGAAATTAAGGGAGCCATGTTGTTTAGTTTAGTGACATTGCGGTCAATAGGTAGTTTAAGTACATTGCGGTCCAGTGTTAGTTTTAAGACGTTGCGGTCAAGGTTAAGGACATCATAGTCCGTGGATTTAGGGACTCCACAGTCCATCGTTAGTTTTAAGACATCACGGTCAAGGTTAAGGACGTCATAGTCCGTTGTTAGTTTTAAGACATCCCGGTCAAGGTTAAGGACATCATAGTCCATGAGTTTAAGGACCCCACAGTCCATTGTTAGTTTTAAGACATCCCGGTCAAGGTTAAGGACCTCATAGTCCATGAGTTTAAGAACCCCACAGTCCGTATCAATGTATGGTCATCGGGACCCGCCACCTCTTTGAAGACGTTGAGGAATTACAACGCCAAGTATCAAAGGAGTGAAGAGATGTACCCTTGAACCAAGGTAGATTAAATAGTCTTTGGCCCAATTTGGGACCAAGACCAGTTAATTATGTTATGAGCCCATTAGCCCAGTTAAGTTTGAATTGAGGACTTATGGCCAGCTTGGGCTAAGTCCAATCATGTTTGGAATATTGACTTTCTGTTGGTCCATTGAAGGAGAGGCTTTGCCTCTAGAACTTAGCCAATTGGGTTAAGGCTAGTGTTAAACACTAAAGACCAATCAGTGTTGAACACTGAGAATGAGGTTGACAAGTTAGTGTTTAACACTAGGAGATAGTTAGCGTTAAACACTAAAGCAGATCAGTAAACACTGAAAATAGAGATTTCAAATTAGTGTTTAACACTAAGGCAAGTCGGTGTTAAACACTGAAAACAGAGTCTTCCAAATCGGTGTTCAACACTAAGAAAGTCAGTGTTAAACACTATAAATAGAGTTTTTTCAAATTAGTGTTTAAACACTAAGAAAATCCGTATGAAACACTGGAAATAGAGTTTTCTACATTAGAGTTTAGACACTGAGAAAAACAGTGTTGAACACTGGATATAGAGGTTTCAACTTTAGTGTTAAACACTAAGGCAAGAGGGGTCACGTGGTAGTACGTG
The DNA here is from genome assembly GCA_030015575.1 of Agapanthus africanus. NCBI lineage: Eukaryota > Viridiplantae > Streptophyta > Magnoliopsida > Asparagales > Amaryllidaceae > Agapanthus > Agapanthus africanus. The sequence goes on along the minus strand of CM057337.1, from coordinate 70,827,815 downwards.
AGAGCGCGCTCACTTCATTTTATTCTGCCAAAAATATTGAATACTTTGAAGCATCACGTGCTGTCACGTGATGGACATTTAAGTGTTTGTCTGTTAGTGCTTCTGCCAAGGGGTCACGTGGGGCACGTGAAGCGTTGCCTCAAAGCCCTTCTCTGTGGAACTTTTCAGGGGTCACGTGGTAGCACGTGACCCTGTTTCACTCCATGTTTTAAAGGTCTAGCAATAACTTCAGGGGAATTAAATTCCTACTTTCTTTTGAAGAATTATATTCTTAGATAGGGTTAAACCCTAATTTCTTTTCTGTAGGAATTAAATTCCCCATATATGTAGAATTAAATTCTGGTATAGGGTGAAACCCTATCTTCTCTTTTTTTTAAGGGAATTAGATTCCTGTGATTTTGAGAGAATTAAGTTCTCAATTGGGGTTAAACCCTGGTTCTGTCCATTTTGAAAGAATTGAATTCCTATAACATAGGGTTAAACCCTAATTTTATCTCAAAGGAATTAAATTTCTATAATTCTGTGAGAATTAAATTCTCAATACTCAATTCCTCCTCTATATTTTGGATCTGCATGGCAGGATCCCAACCCAATGAGAATTAAATTCTCAATTCGTGGGGAGATGTGCACTTTGCAGATCCTCCACTAGAGAAAGAACTAAGTTCTTCTTTTTATATAAGAGTTAAACTCTTTTGAGAATTAAATTCTCTTTTTAAACTTCTCCTTTCTTACCTAAGGTTTTCTTTTGCAGAGGATCAAATTCTTCCAAAGTCTCAAGGCTCTATTTCTCTATCTCTCTATCTCTCTGTCTCTCCCTTTTTTCTATTCTTCTTGGCTCCTATTTATAGGAGAAGGAGAAGAATCAATCTGTTTTAGCGAATCTTTCATTGAGAGATTTGATTTGTATTCATTTAGAGATTTGATTTGCATTCATCATTCATCTGGACCTTTGGATTATTAGGTGAATTTTATTCACCATTGGATTTTAAATCTAAAGATATTCCTTTGTTATTTCGGTTAGATTTTAAGGGGAAATCTTTCCAAGTTCAAGACTTTTCCATAAATAGGTGATATTTAATCACCTTTAGATTTTTAATCCAACGGTTCCAAATAATCACTCTCCTTTGGAAAGATTTGAGTGCTCTATTCTCATAATTTAATTCTGTAAAATAAAGAGGCTTTGAAAGCCGGTCACGTGTGGCCATGTGACCCCTGGTCATGTATAGGCACGTGACCCCTGGAACGGGCCTTTCTTCTCCTTTAGCGCTCTGTTCTCTGGCCGCTGCTCAGCCGTCACGTGCCAACACGTGACCCCTGGTCACGTGTGAGCACGTGACCTTTTCTGGAGCCTTTTCTTTGATTTAAACAGGGAGCGAATCTGCCTTTTGCCGCTGCTTTTAAATGTCACGTGTCAACACGCGACTGCTAGTCACGTGCTAGCACGTGACGCCTCCTCCATAAGTTTTCTTGATTTTAAATCAAGAAACACACCTAATCAGCAAGAACATGAGTAATCGGTCAATTAGTACCTCAAGAATTATTAACGGTCGAAAGAAAAATGTGCGAGCAAATCCATCCAAATATTCATCAAATTAAAAAGTACTGAGGTAGATGGACAAGAGTATGATAGCTTGAATTGAATTCTCCGAGTGTAGGGATGTTCTATACACACACGTAGGGGTATATGATCGATGTTTGGATGAAAGGTAAGAATAAAGAATAAAGATGATGTTTTATTGAGGGATGATGTGATTTCTAATATCTTTTCATGACTATTAAGATAGGGCTCATGACAACTGAAAATCTAGTGTAGTTGGAAACTTCAAGTTTTCAAAGTCTTTCTTTTATAGTTGTTATCTTTGTATGTAACTTTCACCATCTTTCTTTTATTATAGGATTTTGTGGGTGTAATCCGCTGAAAACCCTCAGGAGACAACACTCCTCCTACTAGGGACACCTAGGGGTTTAACGGCTTGTTGCACGTGCTCAGTGCAATCGTGTTGCCTACGAAAGTGTGCTTAGTTTTCTCCTTTCTTTTTCTCCTTCTCTTAAATAAACTAGTTTGCTCGGGACGATCAAAGATAAGTTTGGGGGTATTTGTTCAGTTGATAAAACTGCACATTTAATATGACATTTTCCCTACTATTTCTATATAATAAAATTTGTTTATTATAATATATGATACATATGAGGGTTTATCTGTAAAAATACTATTTTCATGTGTTTATATATTATAATTAACATTTGGTAGGAAAAAGTAAGCATATAATATCCATATAATATTTGGCCCATTTAAATATGCTTACCTTATTAAATACATTTTCTTAATGGTTAAGTTAATATTTCAATAAAACAAACTCTACTAATATTATTTGTTGAGTTGTTGTGCAGAATTTGCAGGGCTGAAATCAAGAAAATCAAAGTTGGTAAAACAAACCTGCCTAATTAAGAAATTAAACTAAAGAAATCAAGGCTGGCAGTAACGAAGAGAAGATTTTCAGTTTCCAAAGATGTTAAAAGATCACCACGTGTCAGATAAACAAAGCCCCAGAGAAACAAAGCAACGATCTCCCTATAAGGCCGCGGATCCACGGCCAAACCCACCTATTGGCTGCGGATCCATGGCCAAACCCATCTATTGGCCGTGGATCCGCCGCGGTTAAGACGATTTGAGAGTTGAGATTTTGCTGTTGTGGATCTTAACTACTGGTTTCCAAATTAGGAGACTAGGTGTAATACCCAGCCCCTGTTATACCAAAATCTGTATTTTATTACTCTAGATTCTTATTTATTCTTATTTATAATTTTATCTATTTTTATATAATTATTTATTTATTTTAAAGTCCCATTTATTCTATTTGAAAATTTAAAACCCAAAACTAAATCTTTTTCTCACTCAGCCACATCCCCAGCCCAACAACACAAAAATCAAATTTAAATAAATTCACTTTTCTTTTACTTCTTTTTCCTTCAGCCAACTCTAAATTCTTTAAAACCCTTCTTCCCTAAGCCCACTACTTTTCCTTTTCTCTAAAATTCTACACACCCAGCCCAACTCGACCTTTCCCTAGCCCAGCCCGCTCTCGGCCCGTTTCTTTTCCATATAATTCCCCTAATTTCCACACTAGCCCGGCCCATTTCCCTTCGACCCAGCCTGCGCTCCCCGACCCGACCCGCCTTATACAGGGTCGTCTTCCCAACGGCTCTCTTTCCCGCTTCCTCCGCTCACGCCCCGCCACCACTGCCGACATCAATCTCTGGCCTCCTCCTTCTTCCTCAACCCCTCCTCGACTCCAACTCACCTCCTCTCTCTCTCACGAGAAAACCTCCGGCCACCTCCCTCCATCACCACCGCCACGAACTGCTTCAACCACCGTCACTACCCTCCATCCTCCACCCTCGCTCACCGCAGCCGACCACCCTCGCACCCATCGCCGTCGGCACCTCCACAGAGCCCCTGCATCTGAGCTCAGCCACCCCTGCGCCGACGACCGGTGAACTCCTCGTCTCGTCGTCGACATCCATCGCATCTCGTCGACCTCATCATCAACATCATCGTCGTTGTCGTCATCCTCCTCACCATCCATTTCCCTCTACACTCTCTCACTCTTTCTCTCTGCTTACACTATATCTCTCTCTCTCTGCCTTCCTCTCTCTCTGTCTCTCTCTCTCTCTCTCTCTCTGTCTTCGCCCTCATCTCTCTCTCTCTCTCTCTCCTCATCACTCTCTCTCTCTCTCACCCTGTTCTCTCTCTCTCACTGTGATCTCTCTCCCTCTCAGCTCTTTCCCCCTCTCAATTTTCTCTCTCTCTCTCACAATTCTCTCTGTGATTTCTCTTTCTCATTTCTCTCTCTCTCTAACACTCTCTCTATTTCTCTAAATTCCCCCCGTTCTCAGAAAATTTCTCTCTCTTCCTCTCGCAAATCAACACCAGAAGCAACTCGGGCGGTGATGAAAACGGTCGCACGGAGAGTGACTGGAGTGGATACGATTGTCTGATTCCAAAAGGCTGAACTGTGTTGCGCCGTGCCACGCGTGTGTCGCGCGTTCGTGACGCCACTGCTGCCGTGCAACCCCGAGACGATTCCAGGCAAGTATTTTACTTGCTTACATGCTATTTACTTTAGTTACAGTCGTTAATTATGTAGATAATAAAATTTCGAGTCTAAACCAATTATGTGCCATACCTGTTCGACGCGTGTTCCCAAAGAAAATACTTTTCTAAATTGACGGAACTGGATTAATTACTTTGGCTCTTGCTGTGATGAATACTTTGTGCAAGTTTCGCTGGAGATTATGACCATTAAAGATTAAAACAACTACCCTCAAGTTTAACCGTAAAACTGGAATTTTCTTGTACCTGAAAACTAATAAAATCGCCATAATTTATATATATACTAGAATGGTGTGTTAGAGGGATCAAATCGAATCCAACTCGACAAAATTTAACCCTGTGCTAGTTTCCAGATATTCCTAAACTTAAACTGAGACGATAATTGGATCGGAGTGCGACTCTGGACTGCAGTCCAGAGCGACTCCAGTTGTTGCTTGCTGTTCCGTAATGGGTATCACAAGATCTCCTTAACTCGTAGATTGCGGAAATCTGCTGCTTATTATAGGTAAATATGTTATCTAGATAAAACAATTGGTTTCATTCTGTTTCGTTACCGTTTGATATTTAATCTGTAATTTAATAAATCGGGACGCATAACAGTCCCAGCAGAATCAGAACTGACATATTAGTGTTAAACAGTGTATAACTCCTGACGTGCAGATGCGATTGAAGATCTGTCTATTGCGTTGAAAACTTTACTGAAAACCCTAGATTTGACCCAACTGTAGCGTCGCTAAAATCTGATCCCAACTGGGATTAAAATGCGTTGCGAAATGGATTTCTGATTCTGAAACCGGATTTCCAGCCGCGAGCGCTTAAAATGAAATGGTTATAATTAATGATCCTGGAACCTGATTGGCATGAAACTAAATTAGATGGATAGATAACTAAACATACTAATTATTACCTGTTTATCGTTTCGCTGAACTATATACGTACGTTTCATGATAAATCGTGCAAGTGATAGAACACCATTTTTTATGACACCTTAATCATGCTTCATATACTGTTCATGCATCATACCATACCCATATCATCGCAGTGATTACCTAGTGATATCGTGCATTTACCCAGTGTTAGATTTTAGTGGTGATTGTGGCAAGTACGTCAGTGTTCGTGTATCCGTGAATGAGTGAAAGTGATACGTACTTGTACACAATCAGTGACCCTATTATTCTATTGCATTGTCGACGTCTGGGGATGCGTGTACGTGTGACTATAATTGGTATGGGACACTTATGGAAGCGCTTGCACGGGTGTCACAGATAAGGCATCCGACACTGCCATTTATCTTAGGTATTAGTCGGGACGTGCTTGATGGAGGTCCTGCCTTCAGTTCTCGCGCAGACTTGTCACGGATCGATTAGTATTTAGGGTTATGGTTAGCGTTTGATGTAGACCACGGGGTGTGGGGTAGTTTAAGTGTGAGTTCAACAGAATCTCGGGAGTCCCATGCCAGCTTATATATTTAGGGAGTTATATGGAGATTTACAGGGTATGTGATATTTCACCGTGATATACATGTTACATGTTGGGCCCATGGTCCCTTGCCCTTGGGTTCTACCCTTGGGTGGAGGACACTCACGAGTGGTTGACTCTCACACTTGGACTGACGATAGGTTTAGTGACCTGTACAGTGAGACTTAGAGACTGATAGGGATGATGGCATTGATATACATACATACTGTGTTGACATATGTGGCATATCATTCTATTGCTTTTACTGTTCCGCTGCATTGATTACTGCATGTTCATATCCATACTGCCATTGATTACTGTAGATTTTGCTGTTGTGGATCTTAACTACTGGTTTTCAAATTAGGAGACTAGGGTTCTGGCTTTGGGACTATAAATAAGGACCGAGAGCCTCTTGGAAAAATCATCAAACTGAAAAGATCACGAAGTCCAAGACGGCTCACGCATCCAGGATGATCATCAACGGTTCATCTACCTCCTTAGAAGAGATCGAGAAGCAAACTAGAATTTTATAATTATTTTCTAAGGGAACAAAGTGTAAATGAATTTTGTTGATTAATAAAGGTAGTTGTTTTTCTTATTCTATTTCTTTGTAGTTTTAATATGATTTCCCTCTCCATCTCTTCTTCTCCTAACATGCGCGAGTAATTCTTCGCTTGTTAGGGTTCATGGGATTAGGGTAGGTTAATGGATGATGAAGATCCTTAAACTCTTTTTAAGTCCTATAAAGTTTATAAACTCTATCAAAAGAATAGTTAACATCCTAATTGGGCGCGCTATCAATTCATTGATAATCGCGACCACGATTAGAGATTAGATTAACAATTGTTTTGGTAAAGGCTAGATATGAACGAAGTTCCATGTCGAGATAGGGGTTAAGAGTGGGAACCCTTTTCCCTCCAGAAACCCTAATCCACATGCATCACTGTCGATCTAGTTTTAAATCTATTAAAGGATAAAAAGAGTAATCTTTAATTAATCATCCATAACTACTAAATCTTAATGAACCCTACAAGCCCCCTTCTACTATAAAACCTATATTCGTAATTAATCTAGATCTATATTTTGCATCCGTGTTTAACATAGATCTAGATCCTACAACCATTCTTCACCATTCTTTATTCTTCCTCCTTTTTTTCTCAATACGCCTAAAGTAAGAATAAAATATTCAACGTTTCCCAGAGGACGACCCGTACTCATCTCGATCTAGCTACACGCGACACCATTATTGATTGCGGTTAACTACACTACAAACACATAAATCTAGATCAATCAAGCTCCTTGTCCGTTTCGGGAAAATAGAGTTTTTCCTTAGAGTCACTACCAAAGTGGACGACGTAGCAGGTCACAATAGGGATCTCGTCATTGGAGTCTTCTTCTCGCTTCACCAGAATCTTAGCCACTTCTACAGGGAAGAACTCCTTCAATTGAATTACAGTCTTTTCTTTTTGCTCGTAGATTTTGAGGAAATCGGTATGCCTTTGAATGGTTTATTTCCGGGCCGGCTCCTTTTCGTTTCGATCCATACCTTTCCTTTTCTTCTTCTTTAGCCTTTTGGATTTTGAGCTCGATTGTGCCGAATTGGTTGTTGGAACAGTTGGCTCCTTCTGCCCTTCCCACACTATTCTGGGCTCTTTCTGAAGTAGCCTTAGTATCTTCTTCATCTTATTAGATATGTGCATACTTCACGGAGGCTATGACGAGTTAGATTCATTTCTCGGGGCAGCGGATTCAGCCGTTTGCTCCCAGAAGGTTTCAGCTTCTGTCTGTATAAAGTTGGTGATTGCAGCTTAATTGTTCACCAACACACTCATGGACAGCTCGATCTCTCCGATCTTGTATTGCATCTCGACCTAGTCTTTGAAAATGTCACGCCCTGCTTCCCAGTGTACGGAAACGGTGACGTGGCGGGCCGCAACGTATTTACTAAGAAATAAATACGTTAAACGTAATTAAGCAATATATAAAAATGCACAAGAATGACAAGTGATATAAAATAAACAACAACTTTTATTAACATTCATCTTTACAATACAGCTGCTTTGAAAAGGAAAGATACAATGATAAAAGACATGCCTAAACAGTGGCATACAAACTGAAATAAGTACAGGATGAGCTAGAAGTCTGGCTGGGCAGTGAACTGGTCCAAGTTCTCCTGGCTCGGCTCGATCTCCTGAGAGTTAGAACCTCCCGACGAACATTCCCAAGAGAGAAAATAGACAGGAATGTCGTCAGCGAACTAACGCTCGGTAAGTCCCAAAAGAAAAAATGGAATAGAAAAAGTAATGAGAATTGAAACTGGTAAGTTGTAGAGGTATAAACTTGTTATTCTAACGTAGTTGTTTGTAGTTTGGTACATAAGGTATTTGTGTATACGAGAGGAGTCCATCTTACCCCGTGTACTATGGTAACATATAGTACAGGGTCCCGTCAAAACCCACGGGACAACGGCACGAGAGTTCATGTTAGTGATATATGCCTTAGAGTCCATTATTGTAAAATACTAGATTGTATATTACATTTTGGAAGCTTGGGATATTCACAGATATAATAACAGTCTTGCTCAAAATGGTAGTATGCTACTTGGTTTGATTCTACCTCAATATGTGTATATGTTTCTTTTAGTATATCGCTAATACATATTGGTAGAGTCCTTAGGATCTTTGCTTGACTACCAGTGTTATGATGGCAATCACACTAGTGGGGGCTGGGTAGTCTATAACCACATCCTTATAAAGGTCCCTAGTCGTAGAATTATCGAGACGGGGTATCGATACTCCAGAGTAGACTAGTGTATATGCTTCTCATCCCAGCAGGGGAGATGGTCTGTCCTACAGCTATTGGTATGTCATACCGGAGATAGTATACAGGTGTTCATTGGGTTATAAGTTACACTGGACGGACTCGTTGGGAACAGCTGGTTGGTATTATACATATCGTCAGGTAGCAGTTCCCAGGTAGCATGAGTACAGGTTAGTCCGTTGACTTGACATCATTATCCATCTTGAGTGTGTTCCCACTGTACTTAGATTACTACCGTACCACGGTTCAAAGGAGTCGTGCAAACAGGTAGTAGTTGGGTGCAGTCCCGAAGCATTTAGAGGCTGATTGATCTATTTAAAGAGAAGTGTTGTTTGTAAAGTAACCGCAATCAGGACAGTGTCGCTAGTAGCTAGCCGCGATGAGTACGGGTCGTCCGCAGGGAAACATGAACCTTTTTCTTTCTTTAGACGAGTTGATGGAAGATGGGTTGATTGGTTGTAGATCTATTTTGATACGGATGTAGATTTTATAAAGAAGAGGCTTGTAGGGTTCATATGACTTAGTAGTAATGGATGACTAATTAAAAATGACTATTTTTATCTTTTAATAATTTAAAACTAGATCAATAGTGATGAATGTGGATTAGGGTTCTTTTGGAAGAAACTAGGGTTTCCCCACTCCTAACCCTTATCCTTGCATTGATCTCTATTCATGTCTAGCCCCTAACAAAACAAGTGTTAATCTAATCTCAAATCATGGTCGAGACTATCAATAAATTGGTTGCGTGCCCGATAAGGATGTTAACATTGATTTTGCTAAAGTTTATAAACTTTAAAATGTATAAAAGAACTTAAAATATTTTAACATCTATTGATCTACTCTAGCCTACGAACCCTAGCAAGCTAGGAATTACTCACGCATGGTTAGAGAAGAAAGGATGAAGAATGAGATCATAATGTAAGATACAGAAATTAAGTGCAGAAAGTAAGTGCAAAATTAATTGCGAAAAGACTAATAAAAACTCTACCTTTATTAATCAACTATATCATGTACAAATCCTTTTAAAGTAGAGTACAAGAACCCTAGTTTTTGCTCTCGATCTCTATCTTATTGAAAGTAGATGAACAGCTGATGATCAACTCGGATGCGTGGATCGTCTTGGACCTCTTCGGTTGATGATTTTAGATGTGAAGCTCTCGGTCTTATTTATAGTCACAGAAATTAGAAACCCTAGGTACCATCTGTGATTATATGCTGATATGATCCAACTCCCAAAATCTCAGATCCTACGGCCTAAGATCCACCGCAGATCCCCTGCGAATAGTGTGATTTGGCCTCCCAACCACGGCTCTTTAGTGAGATCAAGTTCTGGGATTTTTTGTGCTGTCTTGTGTTGACATTTGGAGATCTCTTCGATATCTGGATTTTGATAATACTGCTCTAAATCTCTGCCGTTGCTAAATCTTACGATTTGCCTCCATATTTCGGCAGATTTGATTCTGACATCTTGAATCTCCTGATCGGTTTCCAGACCTGAAATAATATTTGCACAATATCTTAAATCAAAGTGTTAGTAATATTTGATATTTTTGAGATATTATCCTAACCATTTTATATGATATTATATGTTAAGAATAAATATTTGATATGATATGCATATTTTAATTACAATATTTGATTTAAATATTATATGCATGTATTTTCCCTCATTATGTTAATTATAATGTAGAAACATATGATAATAAACTTTTTACACAAACCCTCATATGTTCTATAATTAAAATAAACGCCTTTTAGAATATAACGATAGTGGGGAAAACAATCATTCAAATGTGCAATATTTCACACTAATCAAATACCCCCAAACTTAACTTTGATCGTCCCGAGCAAACTAGTTATTAAAGAGAAGAAAAAGAAAAACACAGCACACTTTCGTAGGCAACATGATTGCACTAAGCACGTGCAACAAGCCGTTAAACCTCTAGGTGTCCCTAGAAAGAGGAGTGTTGTCTCCTGAGGGTTTTTAGCGGATTACACCCATAAAATCTCATAATAAAAGAAAGATGATGAAAGTTACATATAAAAATAAGGAACATATAAAAGAAAGAACTTGAAAACAAGAGTTTCAAACTATACTAGATTTTTAGTAGTCATGAGCCCTATCTTAATAGTCATGAAAAGATGTCAGAAATCACATCATCTCTCAATAAAATATCGCCTTTAGTTTTCCTCCTTACTTTTCTTCCAAATATTGATCATATACCCCTATGTGTGTGAAAAACATCTCTATACTTAAAGAATTCAATTCAAGCTATCATACTCTTGTCCATCTTCCTTAGTACATTTTAGTCGGTGAATATTTCAGATGGAATTGCTCACACATTCTTCATACATTCGTTAATACTTCTTGAGGTATTAACCAACCGATTACCAAATGTGCTCACTCTTTTAGGCGTAATTAGCAATATGCTCATCTTGCAACACCTAAGGCGTAGCGGTGGCTCCCAAACCAGTTGGTCTAAGGCACTGGGTGATAAAGCACCCTCGCTATATTTTTTTTATACTGCCTTAAGTAATTACAAATCCAGTGTTCATTTTTCTTCACCATTTTTTTCATTTATATTTTTGTTTGTATATTTATTTTCCTTCATACTAAGGCTTTTAGACAAGAGTATTTCAAGGTATTCTCTACTATACCAAGTTTCAAGATGTGTGCAAGTGCATATAGTAGAGTATCAACGTTCAGATGTTTGAACTCAAGAATAGGGACTATTTTTCAGACTTATTGCTATCCTTAGATTAGTGATTCCCTTCATCTTACTAACCCTTGGGACAACAGCTCATGACTACCTATTACTGGCTTCGTTATAAAACATCTAATTTTTTTGCTTTTCTTAAATTTTTCCTTCCTATCATATTCATTTTTCACTTTCTAACTTTCATTATCAAATTTTTTTTGTGCTTTTATTTAGTATAATGCAAAAATTTATGCGTGAATAAGCACAAACCTCCCCCAAACCTATTTGCAGCAGTGTCCTCACTGATGTCATCTGTTAGCTTAAAACCTGTAGACTTGGGAGGAAAAGTTAGTAACGGGGACAAGAATTAATGACAGTGAAAACCTCCCCCAAACTTATTTTTGGCTCACAATTTTGTAAAAAATTTGTTTTTCTTTCAAGAGCCAAAATATTTCTCTCCCCCCTAAACTTGAGTATTAAGCATTTAAAATTATGAGGGGGTAAAGTTATTGGTCTATGCAATATTTTACAGAGACCAAAATTCAACACCAACCATTCGAATATTTTATCAATGTAACACCATGGTTGGTGGAAGATCATAGATGTGAAGAAGTGGGGAGATAAGAAGCGTAATCGCTCGGGTTTACGTCTCGGTTGGTATAGATGAAACAGTGAAGGTGAACGAGAACGAGAATGTGAATGATTAGGACTCGGTGGAATAATCACATTCTCGTATGGGATAAGAAGAAGGGGTGGTGGTTCAAATTCTTCGGGTGGAGGTTGATTCATCTCAACATCCATGTCTTTTAGGAATGCGAGTTTTTCGGCGAAAATGTTTTAAAAACTTTCATCAATGGTCCGAGCAATAATTTCATCGATATCTATATTGATGGAATATGTAGATTCATTAGGACATTTGAAAGTTTCAAGGTCAGTCTTTTATGCACCAAGTTTCAAAACACTCGATTCGTCAGAAATTATAGAGGTAGGAGATTTGAAATGATCGTCTCCCTCCTTCTCAAAAGTGTCTAAATCGAGTGATCTTTCAAGAATCATAGAACTCGAAATATCGGAGTGTGATTCATCAAAACTCGGTGGAGTTGAAAGAAGATTAGAAGAACCAAAGAAAGTGGGTGATGAAATGGGTAAACAAATTTAGGTGTCGACATTGTTGAACCAGATGTGAGAGATGAAGGCTGAATATTGTTCTGCTTATCGGATAGGTCGGTGGTAAGAATAGGATCTGTTAATTGTACAGGAAGATATTCGTATTCAATAGAAGGGACATGATGGGTAGAAGAATCCAACTCATCCAACATAACGGGTTCATCTTCAACGATATTCTTATCACCGCTCTCACTAGCACTTTCGGTCAGATAAAACGAATAGGTATTCAAGAATTCATCAATTATACTATCTTCACTCGATAAATCACTCGGTTCACTTGATGAAGTTGGAAGGTTTGAAATATCAAGTGTAGTCGAATAAGGATCGATTTAATTTGAAATGGTGTCAAACTCTTTTTCACACTCACTATTAGAAAAGTCAAACATGTTATTCTCGGGCACCTCATCATTTAGACTATGAAGCAGTTGAACATAGAATATATTCGGCGGGATGCAAGATGGAAGGTGTTGAGGTCAAAAGAAATGGTTTTGGTTTGACTTTGATGGATCTCTTATTCTTTTTCACTGCTCAATTCCAACTTTACTTCAAGACTAGACATGGGTTGTGAGAAAGTTCCAATGAAGGATTCTCTTTGAACCATGGAACTTCCTAATTCATTTTCAGGAGCACTGTTTAGATAAGGTGAAGAAGTTGAGTATGGTTGAAAAGTGCCTAATTGTTGGCTGCGGGCAAGTTCAATGTATTCAGCAATTGACATGCGTTTATGATTTTTCGCATTACCTTGAAGAGAAATGTTAAGAAGAGATGCCCTTACTTGTTTGCTACGGGCGAGTTCAATGTGTTCCGCAATCGACAAGTGTTTCTGATTTGTCCCATTAGCCTCAAGATGAGAGCGTGTGAATGTTTGGTACTGTGGATAAGAATTAGAAGGGTGAACCCAAGTTTCATAATCAGGATTAGGATCAACATTAGGATATGAAAAATATTGAGATTGGTTGCTTAGTTGGCGACTGGCAATTGCAATTTGTTCAGCAATGGTAAAAGATGTTATATTCGTCTTAAAACGAGTATCGATATTTTCATATGTAAATGATGGTGTTTGTTGTCTTAACGGTTTTGGATTAGTGAAAGGATTGAAACTTTGACTTTCAGCCTTCGCAATATGCTCAGCGATGGATATGCGTTTCGAAGTTCCCTCACTCGCTTTAAACGGATTATCAACATAAGAAGATGTGGAATTTTGATGTGGTTGATAGGATCTTGAGTGAGGTATCCAATTGTTCTTTTCCGCTTGCTCTATCCTATTTCTTAAAGACATGGTAGAGTCGGATTTTTGTACCGAAGCAGTTATGAAAACAAGATATATTTGGTTCTGGATAGCAAAGCTCGGAAAAAATTCGTCTGTTTGGGTTACCCATTAGAAGAAGGTGAAAGGAAAAGAGGGCGATGGTAAAGATTTAAGTACTTTTAGGATTTTGGAAGTCGTTTTACTTTGAAAGATGGACTTGAGGATTGACTCAACAAATCACAAAATGCACAATCAACCCCTAGAATTAAGGTCTCCTAGGTCAAGTTACTAGACCGCTCCTAGACTTCCAAAGGAAAAGTCGTAGGACCAATTATCTACCACCTCTTTATCACTCTTATGTCCAGGTAAGTGCCAAGTAAGTGAGAGGGATCCGCTATACGAATCACCGAAATAGCAGGTCTAATTAAGTAACCACTTTTCTTAGTCACACTTTCCTAGACACCGCAATAGAAATGCGGATAAGCGATAGATTAACCACGACCCTCCTCTGTCCTAATTGAGCGCGACAGTCCTTAAGGGCTTGGTCTAGATATTTTTTATTAATGTAGTGTGATAGTATGCAGGTTTGTGATTTGTGGGGCTTAGGAAGGGTGATGAAATCCCCACCTAATCTGAATTTGTGTTTATTGCCCCTTAAAGTCCATTTTAAAATATGCAAAAACAACCCGAAATCAAAACACGCAAAAAGATTTTTGAGCGGAGATATTTGCAAAGAATCCTGCAGGAAAAATCAAAATATTGGATTTCAGAGGAGAGAGAAACATATTAGAAATTTACCTGAAAATTTTGGGGGCGCAACTCCTTATTTCCGTCGCCGTTCCGCGGCCAATTGCCCACTTATGCCACGGTTCCGCCGCATTATGGAGGGGTCTCTTGATAATTTTTTCTTCAGTGTTCCCCTCTGTTCCTCTGGGCTATTTTGAAAGTCACCGAATCTCTGATTCTTTGCTCCAGTTACTCTAGATTCTCCTGCAAAACTCGCACAATAATCGTTAAATACACAAGATGTGGTTTTGATTATTTTATGATATGGATTAATAAGATTCAACTCAAATAGCAAGAAAAAAATTACAGCCGTTTCCCCGGCAACGGCGCCATTTGATTGATCTATTTAAAGAGAAGTGTTGTTTGTAAAGTAACTGTTATCAGGACGGTATCGCTAGTAGCTAGCCGCGATGAGTACGGGTCGTCCGCAGGGAAACATGAACCTTTTTCTTACTTTAGACGAGTTGATGGAAGATGGGTTGATTGGTTGTAGATCTATTTTGATACGGATGTAGATTTTATAAAGAAGAGGCTTGTATGGTTCATATGACTTAGTAGTATTGGATGACTAATTAAAAATGACTCCTTTTATCTTTTAATAGTTTAAAACTAGATCGATAGTGATGAATGTGGATTATGGTTCTTTTGGAAGAAACTAGGGTTTCCCTACTTCTAACCCTTGTCCTTGCATTGACCTCTATTCATGTCTAGCCCCTAACAAAACAAGTGTTAATCTAATCTCAAATCGTGGTCGAGACTATCAATAAATTGGTAGCGCGCCCGATAAGGATGTTAAAATTTATTTTGCTAAAATTTATAAATTTTAAAATGTATAAAAGAAGTTAAAATATTTTATCATCCATTGATCCACTCTAGCCTACGAACCCTAGTAAGTAAGGAATTACCCACGCATGGTTGGAGAAGAAAGGATGAAGAATGAGATCATAATATAAGATGCAGAAATTAAGTGCAGAAATTAATTGCGAAAAGACTAATAAAAACTCTACCTTTATTAATCAATTATATCATGTACAAATCCTTTTAAAGTAGAGTACAAGAAGCTTAGTTTTTTCTCTCGATCTCTATCTTGTTAGAAGTAGATGAACAGCTGATGATCAACTCGGATGCGTGGATCGTCTTGGACTCTTGATCTCTTCAGTTGATGATTTTAGATGTGAAGCTCTCGGTCCTATTTATAATCACAGAAATTAGAAACCCTAGGTACCATCTGTGATTATATGCTGATATGATCCAACTCCCAAAATCTCAGATCTTACGGCCCAAGATGCGCCGCGGATCCACCGCGAATAGTGTGATTTGGCCGTCCAACCGTGGCTCTTTGGTGATATCAAGTTCTGGGATTTTTTGTGTTGTCTTGTGTTGACATTTGGAGATCTTTTCGATATCTGGATTTTGAGAATACTGCTCTGATCTCTGTCGTTGCTAAATCTTATGATTTTCCTCCATATTTCGACAAATTTGATTCTGACATCTCGGATCTCCTGATCGGTTTCCAGACCTGAGGTAATATTTACACAATATCTCAAATCAAAGTGTTAGTAATATTTAGTATTTTTGAGATATTATCCTAACCATTTTATACGATATTATATGTTAAGAATATTGATTAGAAATATTTGATATGATATGCATATTTTAATTACAATATTTCATTTAAATATTATATGCATGTATTTTCCCTCATTATGTTAATTATAATGTTGAAACATATGATAATAAATTTTTTACACATAAACCCTCATATGTTCTATAATTACAATAAACACCTTTTAGAATTTAACAATAGTGGGGAAAACAATCATTCAAATGTGCAATATTTCAGACAAATCAGAGGCAGTAGCGGTTAGATATGATTCGTCTCTCCCGGTATTGGGGGTTGATATCGCGCTGTGTTCAGAAAACCATTACACAAAGTCCCTGGTCAGGGCAAGTGAGTTTTACTGGTAGGTACTCTAGTAGTTCTCAGGGTGTATTGGGATCTACCCCGACATGACTTATTGAGCTATTAAGGGTCTGACGGTTACCATCCTCCTAGGCCCGATATGTGAGTAACTTAGACGAACATACTGGATTGTATGGAGATTGTCACAGAAAGGCTCAGTAGGAGTTCGGATGAGTTTGCTCATCGGCCTTCTTATCGACAGATACCTGGGTAGTCATTACGTATAGCTAGTATTGCTGACAGACTTGTGGTTAAACCCACTGCCAGCGTACTGTCGAGTCTTTAGAATCCCACACAGAGGGTTTCCCTGCTTCGGGCAAAACGATGTAGAGGCCGTATAGTTTTACGGTAGGGTTCCGATCATATATGTGTATTGCCTGCACGGATGTTGTTCGGACGGATACTACTAGTTGACTTTGGTTTAAGCCGGATTCTAGTATTATATTATTGGATTATTATTATCTCATTGTATTCGTATTTTTCGAAATACGAATCAGGGTATGTATATACGGTGAGGGCATTCTTGTAATTTCACAAGAGATGCTTCTAGAAGGTGTAGGGTTACTAGGCACACTCATGAGGTTCCACAAGGTATCAACCATGCCAAATTAAAAATTTATGTGCCGAGAAAACCCTAATGAAGATCGTTAACTAGAGATTAGGCGAAAAGAAAAGCTAGCAAACTACTTTGCTACTAAGTGAATGGAAATACAACCTTTGTAGATCCGGTCCTCCACTTCTTTAGCTCCGTGTTGACGTCCTTCCGCTGCGATCATCGGGATCCCGGACTCTAGCGATGGTTTCGTCGGAGAAATGAGCGGGTTAGGTCGTTGACTTCGAGGTCGAAGATGATCTACGTCGGGGAGACTCAAACTCAAGCTATTCCTTCACTTGGTCAAAAACTTTGTGAAGAGAACACCCTATACTACATAGAAAGTAGTAGAGGATGAAGAAATAGGAAGTGGGTTCACTTTAGAATTGGATTTCTCACTCTTTTTCTCATGGCACCATTGGAGCTAGCAAGCTTTTGTGAGCTTGATGAAGATGAAGAAGAAGAAAGAGAATCATATGAAATTATTATCCAAATGAAACTTATCCAATAAATAATGGCACCATGGTTGAGTTAAGCCCTCATGCTTAACTCATGTAGAGAATTAACCAAAGCATTAGGTTAAGGGTTGGGTTAACTAATATCTTATACAAATGACAAAAGAGTTGACTTTGTCAATATTTATCAAGCTTCATGAAGCTTGATAATTTTGACCAAAGTCACACTCTTTTGTTATATGCTTAGGAAAATAGTAAACCCTAATGTAACCTTGATTTGGTTCAAGTCTCATACACACAACTTGTTTGTATCATCAAGCATGATACAAACATGTACACTTGCATATATCACATATAAACAATGTGCACATTCAAGTGAGAAAATCAATCTTAAGTGAACCAATACTAGTTAATGTAAAGTAATATATCAAATATATAATTATACATTAAATCATTAAATCAACACTTGATTTAACTATCCGGTCATATTCTATATAACCGACTAATATCTATAGTAACAACTTATCGAATCAACACTTGATCCGATAACCCGGCTATATCGCATACAACCGATCAATGTCACAAATCGCGAGAATAGAATACAGTATCACATACTTGTATTATTCTCGGTCCCGCACATATCTCATATGCTCTCCTATTTCGTTTCGCTTGAGCCAGAAAACCCCTGTGTAGGACTCTAAAGACTCGTCAATACGCCGGCAGTAGGTGATGATCATATCAAACACCCACAAGCCGCAAGCGGTCTGCTAAACGTAACGGCCACCCGGGTATTGAGCGATTAGAAGATCAACGAGCAAGCCCGCTCACACTCCTGTGAATCCAACCAGTAACACTACCGTACAGTCCGGTCTGTTCGTCTGATATGTCGCATATCTCGCCTAGGGGTGGTAAACGTCAGACCCCAATAACTCGATAAGTCATGTCGATATGAGGCTCATAACGGGTCGAGAAACTACTGGTAACACTTACCAGTAAATCCCTAAAGCAGCCTTGGCCAAGGACTTCCTGTTATAGCCAATCGAGCACAGTGCAACATTAACTCCCTATACCGGGAGAGACGAAACCCCTCCTATCGCTCATTGCCTCCATGTGATTCGGGACTGTACCCAAAAGCCACCTTTTTGCACGCCCTCTTGGACGTGGTATGATGGAAATCAAAGCACAGTGGGAATCACACAAGACTCTATGACGATCTCGGGTCTACAGACTAACCTGTACCAGTGTCACCAGAGAACTGCCATCTGACGTAAGGTATAATACCATCTGGGAATTCTCGGCGAGTCCGTCCAGTGTACCCAGTCTTCACTGAGCACCCGTATATCATCTCTGATGTCAAACACCAATGGATATGGGATCATCCATCGCCCATCTGTATGGGTCGAGAAGGTATACGCTAGTCTACTCTGGTATATCGATGCCCCGTCTCGATACACCCACGACCAGGGACTTTGAAGGATGTACTTATGGACTACCATGTCCCCACTAGTATGATCCGCATCATAGTCCAAGTAGTCAAGTACACATCCTAAGGGCTTTACCAACATGTAACAGAGAGACAATCAGTGTACACGTTAAGGTAAAGAGTAACTAGATAGCATACTATCATATCGAGCAAGAAAGTCATCCCTATATATGTCCAAGCATCCACTACAATATACATCCTATGTATAGTAATGGTCTTTAGGGCATACATATAACTAACAATCTCCCACTTGCACTAGGGCCATCTGATAGCAGTGGTTGTAGTATCTCATACTCAACCATCCCATAATAGTCTCTCTCTGGGAATAGGCCTTTGTGAGTGGATCTGCCGTGTTGTCCTCTGAGTCTACTCTCCTAACCTCGATCCCCTGGAGATCAACCATCTCCACGATCAGGTGATACTACCTAAGAATATGTCTGGATCACTGATGGGATGGGCGTTCCCAGGCATAAGCCACAACTCCATTGTCACACAATGGGAGGAACGAAGTTCATCTCATGAACTTATATACACCCAGACTGCCTCTTTGGTAGCATCTTTGGTAGCGGTGTATCCATCCTTTATCGTCTAGTATGCCACGGTATCTAGCTTGGAACTTTTCTAACATACCGTCCCTTTACCGAGGGTAAAGACAATGCCTGTGACTGACTTTCAGTCGTCCTTATCACCCTGGAACCTTTCCAGTGATTCTCCCCAGGATCAATTGATACCATCTCACTACAACTAGTGAGTATCCTAACATCCAATTAGATCTATCTCATAAATCCAAAACCCAGGATTTAGGAGGTATCACTTTGATCCTTTATGGAGAATCCTTGTGATAAGCGGAGATTGACCGAGCGTAGCATGGGAAACTCCTTCCCTATCAAGAGTATGTCATCCACGTACTCTACGAGGATCACCACCATACTCCCTACTACCTTTTTGTATATACAAGGTTTATCTACCATTTTGATGAAGTCAAACTCTTTGACTAACACATCAAAACAGACGTTCCAACTCCGCGATGCCTGCTTTATCACATAAAACATCTTGCACACGTTTCCGCTGCTCCCACTGTTTACGAAGCCCTCTGGCTGTGTACTTATAGACGCTTTCTTCTAAAACATCATTTAGAAAAGCAGTCATGACACCCAACCGCCAGATATCGTAGTCATGGTATGTAGCCGTGGTAAGTAGGATCTGGATGGACTTAAGTATAGCTACTTAGAAAAGGTTTCATCACAATCCACACCTGGTCAATGATGCAAACCTGTAACAAGTCTAGCTTTGAAAGTCTCAACTTTTCCATGTACACCAAGTAATCTTCTCAAGATATACTTGCTCCTGATGGGGATTTAACCCTTCAGATAAAGCAACCAAAGTGCATACTTTGTTGGTGTATAAGGATTCCATCTCAGATCGATAAACATCCAGCCATTCTTACAGAGTCCCGCTCCTGATGGCCAGCTCGAAACTAGTTGGGTCATCATCTCATGATGCAGTCCTCGCTCCCACTGTCATAGAGAAACCAAAGTATCTCTTAGGTGGGTGAGGAACCCTACTAGATCGGCGAAGAGGCTGGGGTTCGTTGGTTGCTATTGAATCCTTTGGTTCTACCAAATCATCAGCTGCAGTTTGTATAGCTGGAACTCATTCCAGTTCTACCTCATGTCCATAAATTTCTTCATAAGAAATTCCCTTTCACAAAGGTGGCATGTTGAGTAACAAAACATCTTTTGTTCCTCGGTTAGGTAGAAGATATTCCCTTGCGTATGCTTGGGATATCCAACAAACTTCTACAGTACCGATTTTGCCTTGAGCTTGTCCGGATTTTGCCTTTAAACATAGGCCGGACAACCCCAAATCTTAACTGACTTAAGAGATGGGCTCTTCCCTTTCCATATCTCATATGAAATGGTAGGCATCTGATTTGATCGGAACCCTATTCAATAGGTATGCAACTTCATAAGTGCATAACTCCCTAAAAGGAAATAGGAAACTCAGTAGTACTCATCATAGAGCACACCATATCACATAGGGTGCTATTGCTCCGCCCCGATACACCGAGGTGCTGAGGTGTATACGGAGGAGTAATGCTGAGAGAGAATCTCATTCTTAGAATAGTCCAGGAATCCCGTGCTCAAGTATTCTCCTCCTTGATCACATCAAAGGACATAATACTTATACCCGTTGTTTTGGTTCTCTACTTCTAACTTATATTCTGTGAATATCTCAAAAATTTCGGACTTGTGTTTCAACAGGAACATATGTCTGAATCTTGAGAGATCATCACAGAAGGTAATGAAGTACAAAGAACCGGTCTTGGCATTTGTAGACAGGGGACCTTCATACATCAATATGTATCATCCCAAGAGTTCACTAACTCTTTCTCTGCTTCCAATAAACAGAGCTGTGGTCATCTTATCTTTATGACATGACTGGCAAGTTTCACAAGAAGTAAATTCAAACAGATTTAAATATGCATCTATATGTAACTTAGCAAGTCGGGTCGCATTGATATGACCTAGTCTACAATACCTCAAGAAGGATTCGTTCATTTCTGAACTCTTCCTATTGTGTGTGTTCTGTATACTAAGAACTGTAGTTTGATTTAGAACTTCAATGCTTTTAGATAACGTGCCTGAACCGATCAACTCTTGATATAGGAAATGTTCAAAACATTATCCAACAATACAAAATTGTATCCTTCTTTAATAAATAAAGAGACTGATATGATTTTGTATATCAGGTTCGGTATCTAATAACATTTGTTCAGAATCAATGTATTCTGGTAATACAGGGTGACAGTGACCAACAGACTTGGCTGCAACACTTGCACCGTTTTCTGCCTCATGAAACTTATCACCCGTTCTCAGTTCTTTAGCTTTCTATAGCCCATGTAATATATTACATATGTGGGATCCTGATCCGGTATCATATACCCAGGACGTAAAGGACATTTGAGAAACAGTTCTCTGTAATGAACACACCCGAAGATGATGCATCAACATGCACTCTCTTCGTTTTGGCGGCACGGGAATTCTGGTAATCCCCTAATTCCTGCTTTGTCTTATAACATTTATAAGTTGGAGCGGGACCAACGTTCCCCATCTCAGTAACAAGCGGGTTCGGTCAATACATCTGTATTATTATCTTGATTAAGGCGTGACATGGTCGCTACCAGGAGAGAGAGAAAAGAAAACACTCTGCGTGCGCTCTTGCAAGATCAGATTGGTTATTATTTTATCTAATCAGGATGGCTCCCACTGTTTTAATCAAATCTTCCTTCAAATCCTAAAAGGAAAGACTAGCCGGGATTAATTACACGCTACAAGTTCACCAATCTTTCAGCCAGGCCAGTGTCGGTACTTTGAGGGAGGTTCCCCGTGCTTTCGCACGGACCTAATTAAAGTAAACCTCATTTTCCCAGAGGTGTAACCCCGTTGACACCTTTCTAGACACCTACTTGATCGGCTAATTTGTAATGTGTAAAACTCTCCCAGGAGTAACAATTACTCGCAGTGGGTATCGGGATCCAACTATCTCATAGAAGGTATGCAATCTCATTGCAAATTTCAACACTTGAAATTCCCGATAATATTTTACCCATAGCGTCCTATGACCTTGACGGAGGCCAAACTACCCATAGTTCGCTAGTCAAGTTCAACCCGTCATTTCCTGATTGAATTAAACCCACCCGCACGACCCTTGACGGAGGCCAAACAACGTCGTACGAATACCCTAATCCAATCGCATCGTATGCTAGCAGATAAGCATTAGTTAGCTACCGTACACTACGCCTTGACGGAGGCCAAACTACTGCAGCACGAATACTAACTAGTACTTATCTGAAATGATGGAGGGCTACGACAGGTTTTTAAGAAAACCTTTTGCGTAATGAACTTGATATCGTTGTAGAATCAAATGATTTTGAAATGGAGTGTTTTTGAGGCTTTTCTAGTTTTGCTAAAGGGGTCACTCCCGGTGAAGGGATCGTCGGCCCTTTCCTCATCGAATAAGATGCAGGATATATCATATATACCGCTGTGCAAAGCAAAATCTATAGAAGCAATCAAAAGACAAACCGAGGGGTGTAGCATCTGCCAGTTATTGCTAAAGGGGTCACTCCCGGAGAAGGGATCTCGGCCCTTTCCTTATCGAATAAGGTGCAGGATGTTCTACAAGGAACACCGCGATGCAAAGCAAGAACTGTACCTACCTGTTTTTGAAAATTCGATTCCACAACATCTTTTAGGTTTCTTTTCTTTCATTAATCACATTAATGAAGTCCCATCATTTAAATCACCTAAACATCACAGATAAATACGACATACACTTATGCCATCCGCATTCGCCTCGATGTCCCCTCGTGCACCGTTAGGTTAGGTAACTGACGACAGAGCGGGGTAGGGCTAGCGCGAGTGCAAAACATAAGTAATGTCTATATAATATATCATATATACTATATACAGTATTTATCTCAACATATCAAATGATCACATCACAGATATCGCAGCAGAAGCAACATATGAAATATTGGATATACTAGGACGTCCGTGTTTTCAATACGAGCCTGTTTAAAACACGGATTCCACGGTCGCGATGAATAGCCAAACCCACACCCCTAGACCCCTATGAGAGCGGCAAGCAACCCTACCAATTCTAGGGTTAGGAGACCCGGACTCGACTCCTCGAGTTGGTCTCCCACTGGACCCTAGAACCCGGTTACTTGTGTCCTCCTCCTTGGGTCTATCCTAGTGCGGAAAAGTAAATAATATACAAATGGTGACATCTTCCGCAACCTGGAAGTGCCCCAATAAAAGAATATTACATACAAGTTTTTACATGAATGAAAATGAAAACTCTCATCTCACATAAAACTCCCGGCTATTCAAAACGCGACGATCCAATATAACATATCCAGCAACACATAACATCACATGTCATCAACGTAAGTAAATATGCGCATCCCAATTGTTGTTGACATATAGCAACGAAACCGGCGATATCACATATTACACTTACGGTCACAGAAAAGAAAGTGTAAAACTACAACAGTTGGAATCCGCAATCTCCTCAGACATCGCATGCCTGACCAAATGAATTCCTTAGACATCACATGCCTAACAATTATAAACCCCGCATTTTAGTCTCTATATCAAAAACACTTTTCAATATCAAGTCGGGCAATTCAACAAGATTCCCGAAAAACTGATCGAATGCTCGTCGCAAACTTTAGTAGGCGGCCGCGCCCCCGATACCGTCAACGAAGTGCACCAAGGCAGAACACCGCTGCCGCGAGCACCCGAACGGATGCTTTCGGCGACGGGGTTCTCCTACAGTCACTTGGTCGGGGCTATGGGGCATGGCTGACTATTAAGTTTACCGGCGAGTATCCGCGTACGCTACGTGATTACGACGGACTTTTGATCACATCAAAATTCCGTGGCAACTGATCAAGTGAGACTAAAGTGCTATGTTTATAACATCCAAATCAGTTATCTCATAACTACTTGTGGATTCCAAAAATTGTATCACATTCCAGATAAATAGAAAATGTTAAACTTTCCGATCGAACAATCAAACACCCAAGTTTTCCCAAAACAGCTCAACACATGAAATAAGTTTAAAAACATTCACTTCATGCCTCAGTACCAATGGTCCAGCCGTAGAAGGGTCAAGCCAACGCCTCACATGTGGCACGCCGTACTGCCCCAAACCCTAAGGTTCAAAGGACAGTTCAAGACGGTCACATAATCGAGTTAAGGTTTGTTGTCTTCTAGAGGGTCCATCGTGTTACTTGCACTACTTAGAACGTTCTCAAACTACGAAAAAATCCAACATCTGGAAATTTCCCGGCAGGGGAAAAAGTGGGTATTTATATCCGGTCGAACTTTTTAATATTCTAAAATTATCCGGAAAACTTTACGAAATTAAATATTCCGATCGAATCATCGAATACAAAATAAACCCCAAAAATACTCAACACTTGAGTCACTGTTAAAAATGACCAGAAAATATAAACAACAGAGGCAAGAATTACTGTGCAAAAACCCGTCTCTAATTCCATTACTCTGCCGCGGAACCGCCGCCAAAGGTGGGTTATTGCCGTGGTTCCGCGGCCATGTGGAGGACTTAGGGGCTCGTTTTTCAGGGTAATTCTTAGAAAACCCTGTTGAATTTTTTAGGTATTTTTAATATAGAAAAATCCCAGATTTGGAAAAATTTCCAGAGAGTGGGTTAACTTTGCGATTCCGGGTCCGATCGGGGTTTTAACTTCGTAAACAAATCGCCTAATGCTCTAGCTAGGCTCTGATACCACTGTAGGGTTACTAGGCACACTCATGAGGTTCCACAAGGCATCAACCATGCCAAATTAAAAATTTATGTGCCGAGAAAACCCTAATGAAGATCGTTAACTAGAGATTAGGCGAAAAGAAAAGCTAGCAAACTATTTTGCTACTAAGTGAATGGAAATACAACCTTTGTAGATCCGGTCCTCCACTTCTTTAGCTCCGTGTTGACGTCCCTCCGCTGCGATCATCGGGATCCCGGACTCTAGCGATGGTTTCGTCGGAGAAATGAGCGGGCTAGGTCGTTGACTTCGAGGCCGAAGATGATCTACGTCGGGGAGACTCAAACTCAAGCTATTCCTTCACTTGGTCAAAAACTTTGTGAAGAGAACACCCTATACTACATGGCAAGTGGTAGAGGATGAAGAAATAGGAAGTGGGTGCACTTTAGAATTGGATTTCTCACTCTTTTTCTCATGGCACCATTGGAGCTAGCAAGCTTTTGTGAGCTTGATGAAGATGAAGAAGAAGAAAGAGAATCATATGAAATTATTATCCAAATGAAACTTATCCAATAAATAATGCCACCATGGTTGAGTTAAGCCCTCATGCTTAACTCATGTAGAGAATTAACCAAAGCATTAGGTTAAGGGTTGGGTTAACTAATATCTTATACAAATGACAAAAGAGTTGACTTTGTCAATGTTTATCAAGCTTCATGAAGCTTGATAACTTTGACCAAAGTCACACTCTTTTGTTATATGCTTAGGAAAATAGTAAACCCTAATCTAACCTTGATTTGGTTCAAGTCTCATACACACAACTTGTTTGTATCATCAAGCATGATACAAACATGTACACTTGCATATATCACATATAAACAATATGCACATTCAAGTGAGAAAATCAATCTTAAGTGAACCAATACTAGTTAATGTAAAATAATATATCAAATATATAATTATACAATAAATCATTAAATCAACACTTGATTTAACGATCCGGTCATATTCTATATAACCGACTAATATCTATAGTAACAACTTATCGAATCAACACTTGATCCGATAACCCGGCTATATCGCATACAACCGATCAATGTCACAAATCACGAGAATAGAATACAGTATCACATACTTGTATTATTCTCGGTCCCACACATATCTCATATGCGCTCCTATTTCGTTTCGCTTGAGCCAGGAAACCCCTGTGTAGGACTTTAAAGACTCGTCAATACGCCGGCAGTAGGTGATGATCATATCAAACACCCACAAGCCGCAAGCGGTCTGCTAAACGTAACGGCCACCCGGGTATTGAGCGATCAGAAGATCAACGAGCAAGCCCGCTCACACTCCTGTGAATCTAACCAGTAACACTACCGTACAGTCCGGTCTGTTCGTCTGATATGTCGCATATCTCGCCTAGGGGTGGTAAAAGTCAGACCCCAATAACTCGATAAGTCGTGTCGATATGAGGCTCATAACGGGTCGAGAAACAACTGGTAACACTTACCAGTAAATCCCTAAAGCAGCCTTGGCCAAGGACTTCCTGTTATAGCCAATCCAGCACAGTGCAACATTAACTCCCTATACCGGGAGAGACGAAGCCCCTCCTATCGCTCATTGCCTCCAGGTGATTCGGGACTGTACCCAAAAGCCACCTTTTTGCACGCCCTCTTAGACGTGGTATGATGGAAATCAAAGCACAGTGGGAATCACACAAGACTCTATGACGATCTCGGGTCTACAGACTAACCTGTACCAGTGTCACCAGAGAACTGCCATCTGACGTAAGGTATAATACCATCTGGGAGTTCTCGGCGAGTCCGTCCAGTGTACCCAGTCTTCATTGAGCACCCGTATATCATCTCTGATGTCAAACACCAATGGATATGGGATCATCCATCGCCCATCTGTATGGGTCGAGAAGGTATACGCTAGTCTACTCTGGTATATCGATGCCCCGTCTCGATACTGTTAGTGTATATGCCCCAGAGGCCATTACTGTATCATACTAGTATGTATATTACTTGATGGAAGCTTGGGATATTCACAGTTGTATAGACAATCTTGCTCAATATAGTAGTATGCTACTTGGTTTGTCTCTGCTTTAATGTGTACATGTGTGTTTATTTATTATATCACCTATACGCATTAGTAGAGCCCTTAGGATCTTTGCTTGATTACCGGCGTTGTGATGGCGATCACACTCGTGGGGGCTGGGTAATTTATAAGCACATCCTTATACACGTCCCTAGTCGTGGGAGTATCGAGATAGGGCATCGATACTCCAGAGTAGACTAGCGTATGCGCTTCTCATCCCAGCACGGAAGACGGTCTGTCCACAGCCGTCAGTACGTCGTACTTGAGATAGTATGCGGGTGCTCGTTAGGTTACGAGTACACTGGACAGGACTCGTCGGGAACTGATGGTTGGTATTATACCTATCGTCAGTTATCAGTTCCCAGGTGACATGAGTACAGCTTAGTCCGCTGACTTGACACTGTCACTTCGCCTCGAGTGTGTTCCCACTGTTCTTTGATTACTACCCTACCACGGCTCTACTGAGTCGTGCAAACAGATAGTAGTTGGGAGCAGTCCCGAAGCACTTGGAGGCAGTGACGGTTAGACAGGATTCGTCTCTCCCGGTATTGGGGGTTGACATCGCGCTGTGTCTAGGAGAGCCATTACACAAGTAGTCCCTGGCCAGGGCAAGCGAGATATACTGGTAGGTTTCCAGTGTTATCTCAGGGTGTTCTGGGCTTCACTCCGACATGACTTGTACCGCTATTAGGGGACTGACGTTTACCGCCCCCTAGGCCCGCCATGCGATGTATCAGACGAACAGACCGGACTGTACGGAGATTGTCACATACAGACTCAGTAGGAGTTCGGATGGGTGTACCTCATCGGCCTTCTTATCGACATCTACCTGGGGACCGTTACGTACAGCTAGTGCCGCTTGCGGTCTGTGGTTAAACCCACTGCCAGCGTAGTGTCGAGTCTTTAGAGTCCCATACAGAGAGTTTCCCTGCACTGAGCGAAACGTGTAGAGGCCGTATGGTTTTACGGCAGGGCTGCGATCACTTACGTACACTTGTGTGCGTATGGTGTTCGGGCAGGCAGTACTAGTAGGCTTTGGTTTAAGCCAGATCCTAGTATTGCACGAATGGATTTGTTTTGTCTTCTGTGTATCCGCATTCTACGGAATACGGATGCAGGTGTGTATGCACAGTTTTTCGGAGTGATGAAGGAGGAGGTGCCTCATTAGGGTTTTGGCAGTTGGTTCGGCCAAAACCATTATGTGGCAGACTCATTAGGGTTTTGACAGTTCGTTTGGTCAAAACCATTATGAGCCGCGAACGTCATTTACTAATCCTATTAGTGATAATCTTATGATGGCTAATTGCATTGACCATTTGACCCCGTTGACCTCTCTTGACCTTGTTGACCGGTTGACCGGGTTGACCATTGACTTTCAAGAGGGTTCTACACTTTTCTTTTCTTTTCCTTTTTCTTTTGGATTATGATAATGGTCATTTCAAAGTAGCCATCAACTTTATCTTGATGGAATTAGTAATGATGTTTTTTTGCATTATTTGCAACCATGGTTCTTTTCTTTTGTATCATAATTTTATTCTCATTCTCTCTCTTGAAAATGAGAAGCTCTATGGTTGCAAGAAAACTTCCTTCTTCTTCCTCCTCTTGATTTCTTCTTTGATCTCATGTGTTGAGAGAAAAAGGATTCCACTTGACAAACACATCCATACATCTTCTCTACACATCCTAGGGCTTCTAGATTAGCAATCTCCTTGCCCTAGTTACCTCGGCTTGAGGTGGAGCTCGGTGTACATCTCTCGGGTGGATCGTCTTCGACTCAAGGAGGCCGCGGAGGTGACCGAAGTCCGGATCAACCATTGAGCAAGCAAAGAGAAGAACAACAAGAAGAGAAGGAGTTCAAGTTGAGGTATAACCCCTAACCGAGTAGATACATCTCTTGTTAGGTTGCTAGTATATTGTTTAGCAAAGATCCGGCTTTTACGGTCCATGTTACAAAGATTAGAAAAAATTTTGTTTTACCGTTTCCGCAACCCCGAAAGTACCGGGAGAGGTAACGTGGACCTAACAGTGGTATCAGAGCCTAACTAAATATAAACTAGCTTGGTAGTGAAGTGTATCGAAGTTCGAAACGGAAAAATCGATAAAACCAAGTTGCGAAAACCTGAGTTTCTGTTAAAATTTTTTCTGATCAAAACAAAGTTTGTCATGCACCTAAAATCATCTCAGGGTTTTCTAAAGATAACCACCAAAAACGAGCCAGAGATCTGACAAAGAGAGCGCGTTTCCGCGGCGACAGCAAGCTATGTCGCCGCGGATCCGCGGCCGTATTGTCTCCTCTCTGCCTCGATTTTTGTGCAGTGTATCTCTGTATTGGTTTTAGGATTTTTGAGATATATTATATGTGCCCAGATTTTCCAGAATAGAAATTTATTTTTGGGGGCCTGTAATTCCGTATTTTTTTCCGAACTTCACTACACTTTGACTATGTTGGTTATATCTGTGATGTTATTATGTATTGAACGTCGGCTAATCGCTATATGTCGATTAGTCGGGGTTATACATATCTGTGATCTGTGATTGTTGTTGATGGTTTGTGTATATGAACTCGTTGGATTGTCGCGGATGAATAGCCGGGGTGGATGTGAGATGAGAGTTTCTTTTTCTTTCATTCATGTAATAAATTTGTAAATTGATGTAATATTATTTGTTTAGCCGCACAACCGGGTCGGGGTTGTAGCCGTCATTGTATAATTCTTTTTACTGTTTTTGCTCCTAGGATAGACCCATGGAGGGGGTGCACAAACTACCGGGTATCTCGAAGTGCCGAGTGGCCTACTCATGGCATTGAGGGAGGTTGCTTCGCTTCGGGTACTTGGCGGGTAGTTTGCCGCACCCGTAGGGGTCTTGGGTGGGGTATTGGCTATTCATCGCGACCGTGTAATCCGCTTTTCGTTGCAGGCTCGAACGAATTGCGGGTTCCTAGTATATCCAAAGTGTTCATCTGTGATTTGGATTGGCTATCATTGCTATATTGCTATATATAATAACTATTTAGGCGTTGCTTATGTTTTACAGCCGCGCTAGCCCAGCCCCCGCTCTGTCGTTAGTTAAGTAACCTAACGGGTGATGACGGGGCCCCGTGGCGAATGCGAATGGCATAAGCGTACGTCATATTTTGGTTGTTTTCTGCAATGGTAGGATTTAAATGATGGGACGCATTAAAAGAACTAATGCAAGAAAATAAACCTAAAAGACGTTGTTGGAACATTTTTTCAAAAAGCTGTTATTGCAAGGACGTTCATTTTTTGTTTTGCATCGCGGTATTCGGTTGTGAATGCCCAGCACCTCAGTCGACGAGGCAAGGGCCGAGATCCCTTCATCGGGAGTGACCCCTTGGACAAAACTTTGCGTCAGCGTAATAACTTCACTATAGTCGATTATTCTTGCTTTGCATCGAGGTATTCATTTTGGAATATCCTGCACCTCATTCGATGAGGAAAGAGCCGAGATCCCTTCACAGGGAGTGACCTCTTTAGCAAAAGTTTTCGCCACTGTATTTTTCAAAAAGGTGCAATCAGGTTCCTTCAACGATATCAAGTTCATTACGTTAACGGGTTTTTCGCCAAAAACCCAGCCGTAGCCCTCCGTCGTTTCGGATTAATATTATTCAGTATTCGTGCTGCGTTTGTTAACCTAGTCAAGGCGTAGTGAACGGTAGCTAAATAATATTTTTTCTGTGGATTGCAAATGTGATTGGTTAGGACAGTCGTGCGGCCTTGTTGACCTAGTCAAGGGCACGTACGGATGGGTCTAATGCAATTAGGATTATGACGGGTAGAACTTGTCTAACAGTTTGTGGCTTGTTGACCTAGTCAAGGTCATGAACAGTTAGGGGCAAAAACCACATCGGGAGTTTCAAAAGAACTGAAACTTGCAGATTTAGCATACCTTCTGGAGTGTGGTGACTAGAGTGGATTCCATCTAGGTTATCACACAATGACAGTTGGATCCCGATCCCACTGATGAGTTGGTTTACTCTCGGGAGATTATTTCACTTAACGATCAATGCTATAAACCTAGTAGGTGTCTAGAAAGGTGTTAGCGGGGCTACGCCCCCAGGAAAAAGAGGTTCTTGAATTAAGGAACTTCGCGAAAGCGTTGGAAAACCTCCCTCGAAGTACCGACACTAGCCTAGCTGAAAGGTTAAGCAAGTATTGTGACGTGAATTAAAACCCGGCTAGTTCTTCTTTTAAAAAGGTTTTAAGAAGAATTTGAGGAAACAGTGGGAGACATCCTGGTTAGATAAATTAATAAACCAATCTAATCTTGCAAGAGCATACGCTGAGTGTTTCTTTTCTCTCTCTCCAGGCAGCAACTTTTTCACGCCCTAATCAAGATAATAAAATGTATCGCTTGACCGATCCGAATTCTTATTCGGGACTGGGGAAAGTTGGTTCAGCTCTAACTTGTGACAACAGTCATGAGAATGGGAAAGGGGATTGTATGGATTTCCAGAATACCCAGTTGAAGAAGAAGCATGGTTTTGCATCTACTTCAGGTGTTCTTGTAATTGAGAACTGTTTTACGGTCAGCCCTACCTCCTGGGTACTTGATACCGGATCAGGATCTCATATCTGTAATTTATTGCAGGGACTGAGAAAAAGTAGGAAAGTTGCACCGGGTGATATGTCGCTCAGAGTAGCGAACGGAGCACAAGTTAATGCGGCAGCCGTCGGTGAATATCACCTAGTATTGCCAAATGGCAAGACTATGATTTTGAACGATTGCTACTATGTACCCTCCATGGTTTGCAACATCATATCAGTTTCTTTACTCGATAAAGATGGATATAACTTTGTTCTTGAAAAGGATATCATGAACATTTACCTTCATAAGGTACTGGTTGCAGAGGGTACACTGTGTAATGGTATCTACGTTCTAAATCAGAATACAGTTCTCAATATACAAAACACACGCAAGAGGAAGAATTCAGATACGAATGAATCCTACTTGTGGCATTGTAGACTTGGTCATATCGGAGAGAAAAGACTGAGTAAGTTGCATAAAGATGGACTCTTGAATGCGTTCGAGTTTTCATCTTATGGAACTTGTCAGTCTTGTCTCAAAGGGAAGATGACCAAATCTCCGTTCACCAGACATGGAGAAAGAGCAACCGAGCTCTTGGGACTCGTACATAGTGATGTATGCGGTCCGATGTCTATACATGCAAGGGGTGGGTTCTTGTACTTCATCACATTCACTGACGATCTCTCTAGGTTCGGATATGTGTATCTGATGAAACACAAATCTGAAGCTTTTGAGAAATTCAAAGAATTCAGAAACGAAGTAGAGAACCAGACAGGCAAAAGTATCAAGATCCTCCGGTCTGACAGGGGAGGGGAGTACTTAAGCACGGAATTCCTAGATTACTTAAAAGAGAATGGTATTCTCTCTCAGCTTACTCCTCCTTATACACCACAGCACAACGGTGTTTCGGAGCGGAGGAATCGTACCTTATTGGATATGGTTCGCTCCATGATGAGTAATGCCGAGTTGCCTCTTTCATTTTGGGGACATGCGCTATTGACAGCAGCATACCTATTGAATGATGTTCCGTCTAAATCAGTGTCTAAGACTCCGTTCGAGATATGGAATGGAAAGAGGCCATATCTTAAAAGATCTAAGATATGGGGTTGTCCGGCTTATGTTAAAACGCATAAACCGGATAAACTAGAGGCACGGTCAGTTTTATGTAAGTTTGTGGGATATCCAAAGAATGGTTATGGATATCTATTCTACCACACCGAGGAACAGAAGGTGTTTGTTGCTCAGCATGCCGTTTTCTTAGAAACGGAGTTTCTTGCAAAAGAAATTAGTGGGAGCACGGTAGAATTGGAAGAAATTCAGCGACCACAAACTGAAACTGAAAATTTGACAGAACCTCAGGATTCAATAACCCCAGACGAACCTCAGCCACTCCGCAGATCTGGTAGGATTTCTCATCCGCCCGAGAGATACTACGGTTTTCTCATTGACGGGGATCGAGAGGATTGCATCTTGGAAGAAGATGACCCTACCAGTTTCAGGCAGGCCATTATCAGTAGGGACTCTGATAAGTGGCAGGAAGCAATGCAATCCGAAATGGAGTCCATGTACGCCAATAAAGTGTGGACCTTGGATATTGCTCCACCTGGGGTAAAACCCGTTGGATGCAAATGGATTTACAAAAGGAAACTTGGTGTAGATGGGCAGGTGGAAACCTATAAAGCTAGACTCGTTGCAAAAGGTTTTCGTCAAAGACCTGGTTTGGACTATGACGAAACTTTTTCTCCGGTGGCTATGCTCAAATCCATTCGGATCTTACTTGCCATTGCTGCCTTCCATGACTATGAAATATGGCAGATGGATATTAAAACGGCTTTCCTAAACGGTTGTTTGGAAGAGTGCGTTTACATGGATCAACCAGAAGGTTTCGTAGACAGTGGGAGCAGCGGAAGGGTGTGCAAGTTGCTTAAATCCATTTATGGATTAAAGCAGGCATCGCGGAGCTGGAACATCTGTTTTGATGAGGCAATCAAGGAATTTGATTTCATCAAGAACGAAGATGAACCCTGTGTATATAAGAAGATTGTAGGACGAACTGTCGTGTTCCTAGTCTTGTACGTGGACGACATTCTTTTGATAGGAAATGATGTTCCTATGCTACAATCGGTCAAGCTGTTTTTGTCACAAAGGTTCTCCATGAAGGACCTGGGTGATGCCTCGTACATTCTGGGGATCAAGATCTATAGAGATAGATCCAAGAGACTATTGGGACTTTCGCAGTCCAGGTACATAAAGACCGTACTAAAGAGATTTAGTATGGAGGGTTCCAAGCGCGGTAACATACCCGCATTGCACGGAATTACCCTCTCCAAGAAGATGTCTCCTAAGACTGACGAGGAGAGGGTTCGCATGAGCACTATACCCTACGCTTCGGCGGTAGGATCTATAATGTATGCGATGCTATGTACAAGACCAGATGTAGCTTACGCGTTGAGCACAGTAAGCCGGTATCAGTCAGACCCATGGGAGGACCACTGGACAGCAGTGAAGAACATTCTCAAGTACCTGAGAAGGACTAAGGAGATGTTCCTGGTTTACGGTAATGGAGACCTCAGGGTTGAGTCTTTTACCGATTCAAGCTTCCAGAGTGACAAAGATGACAGCAAGTCTGTCTCGAGTTTTGTGTTTACCCTCAACGGAGGGGCGGTATGTTGGAGGAGTTCCAAGCAGGATACCGTCGCAGACTCGACGATGGAGGCTGAATACATTGCTGCAAGCGATGCCGCAAAAGAGGCGGTCTGGATGAAGAAGTTCATTAGTGAACTTCAGGTGGTTCCGTCCATTGTTGACCCAATACCTTTGTATTGCGATAACAATGGGGCTATAGCTTTAGCGAAGGAACCAAGGTCCCATCAGAAATCCAGGCACATCTTAAGGCGGTATCACCTGATCAGGGAGATCATTGATCGACAGGAGATCGAGGTGCGGAGAGTGGACACAAAGGACAACACTGCGGACCCATTCACAAAGGCTTTACCCCAGACTCAGTTCGAGCGGCTGATCGAGATGATAGGTCTTCGATACGCCAGTACATGGCCATAGTGCAAGTGGGAGATTGTTAGTGTATATGCCCTAGAGGCCATTACTGTATCATACTAGTATGTATATTACTTGATGGAAGCTTGGGATATTCACAGTTGTACAGACAATCTTGCTCAATATAGTAGTATGCTACTTGGTTTGTCTCTGCTTTAATGTGTACATGTGTGTTTATTTATTATATCACCTATACGCATTAGTAGAGCCCTTAGGATCTTTGCTTGATTACCGGCGTTGTGATGGCGATCACACTCGTGGGGGCTGGGTAATCTATAAGCACATCCTTATACACGTCCCTAGTCGTGGGAGTATCGAGATAGGGCATCGATACTCCAGAGTAGACTAGCGTATGCGCTTCTCATCCCAGCACGGGAGACGGTCTGTCCACAGCCGTCAGTACGTCGTACTTGAGATAGTATGCGGGTGCTCGTTAGGTTACGAGTATACTGGACAGGACTCGTCGGGAACTGATGGTTGGTATTATACCTATCGTCAGTTATCAGTTCCCAGGTGACATGAGTACAGCTTAGTCCGCTGACTTGACACTGTCACTTCGCCTCGAGTGTGTTCCCACTGTTCTTTGATTACTACCCTACCACGGCTCTACTGAGTCGTGCAAACAGGTAGTAGTTGGGAGCAGTCCCGAAGCACTTGGAGGCAGTGACGGTTAGACAGGATTCGTCTCTCCCGGTATTGGGGGTTGACATCGCGCTGTGTCTAGGAGAGCCATTACACAAGTAGTCCCTGGCCAGGGCAAGCGAGATATACTGGTAGGTTTCCAGTGTTATCTCAGGGTGTTCTGGGCTTCACTCCGACACGACTTGTACCGCTATTAGGGGACTGACGTTTACCGCCCCCTAGGCCCGCCATGCGATGTATCAGACGAACAGACCGGACTGTACGGAGATTGTCACATACAGACTCAGTAGGAGTTCGGATGGGTGTACCTCATCGGCCTTCTTATCGACATCTACCTGGGGACCGTTACGTACAGCTAGTGCCGCTTGCGGTCTGTGGTTAAACCCACTGCCAGCGTAGTGTCGAGTCTTTAGAGTCCCACACAGAGAGTTTCCCTGCACTGAGCGAAACGTGTAGAGGCCGTATGGTTTTACGGCAGGGCTGCGATCACTTACGTACACTTGTGTGCGTATGGTGTTCGGGCAGGCAGTACTAGTAGGCTTTGGTTTAAGCCAGATCCTAGTATTGCACGGATGGATTTGTTTTGTCTTCTGTGTATCCGCATTCTACGGAATACGGATGCAGGTGTGTATGCACAGTTTTTCGGAGTGATGAAGGAGGAGGTGCCTCATTAGGGTTTTGGCAGTTGGTTCGGCCAAAACCATTATGTGGCAGACTCATTAGGGTTTTGACAGTTCGTTTGGTCAAAACCATTATGAGCCGCGAACGTCATTTACTAATCCTATTAGTGATAATCTTATGATGGCTAATTGCATTGACCATTTGACCCCGTTGACCTCTCTTGACCTTGTTGACCGGTTGACCGGGTTGACCATTGACTTTCAAGAGGGTTCTACACTTTTCTTTTCTTTTCCTTTTTCTTTTGGATTATGATAATGGTCATTTCAAAGTAGCCATCAACTTTATCTTGATGGAATTAGTAATGATGTTTTTTTGCATTATTTGCAACCATGGTTCTTTTCTTTTGTATCATAATTTTATTCTCATTCTCTCTCTTGAAAATGAGAAGCTCCATGGTTGCAAGAAAACTTCCTTCTTCTTCCTCCTCTTGATTTCTCCTTTGATCTCATGTGTTGAGAGAAAAAGGATTCCACTTGACAAACACATCCATACATCTTCTCTACACATCCTAGGGCTTCTAGATTAGCAATCTCCTTGCCCTAGTTACCTCGGCTTGAGGTGGAGCTTGGTGTACATCTCTCGGGTGGATCGTCTTCGACTCAAGGAGGCCGCGGAGGTGACCGAAGTCCGGATCAACCATTGAGCAAGCAAAGAGAAGAACAACAAGAAGAGAAGAACAACAAGAAGAAGAACAACAAGAAGAGAAGGAGTTCAAGTTGAGGTATAACCCCTAACCGAGTAGATACATCTCTTGTTAGGTTGCTAGTATATTGTTTAGCAAAGATCCGGCTTTTACGGTCCATGTTACAAAGATTAGAAAAATTTTTGTTTTACCGTTTCCGCAACCCCGAAAGTACCGGGAGAGGTAACGTGGACCTAACAGATACACCCACGACTAAGGACTTTGAAGGATGTACTTATGGACTACCATGTCCCCACTAGTATGATCCGCATCATAGTCCAGGTAGTCAAGTACACATCCTAAGGTCTTTACCAACATGTAACAGAGAGACAATCAGTGTACACGTTAAGGTAAAGAGTAACCAGATAGCATTCTATCATATCGAGCAAGAAAGTCATCCCTATATATGTCCAAGTATCCACTACAATATACATCCTATGTATAGTAATGGCCTCTAGGGCATACATATAACTAACAGAAGGGACACCTCATTATTTGGTTTATCTATTTTTGGAAATAGATTAATGAAGTGGAAATTGGAGATATTTGTGGCATGGGGTGAAGCATGGCTCATTACATTTGTTTATTGGTTTGTGTTTACTATTGAAGCATGGTTGCTATTTTCAATTGGAAAATAATTCATGCTTCATGTGAGATAATAAGTGAGCCATTCTCCACTTGCCAAGACCTTAGTTCATTTGCATTTTCACTTTCTCTCCCCATTTTTCTCCCCTTCTTCCTCAAGACCTAAAACCTTCACATGTGTTGTGAGCCATTAGGTCTCTTGAGATAAAATACTCCATTAGATACTCTATATCTTCTAAGCTACCTAACTTAGCGAACTAGGTACCTTAGTTACCTCGTTTTAGAGGTTGGAGCTTGAAGTATAGGCTCTCGGGTGGATCATCTTCGACACGAGGAGGACGACAATCAAGCGCGATCCGGATCTTCGAGAAACTCAAGGAGAGGAGGAGAAGAAGATCCGAAGGACTAGAGTCAAGGAGATATAAATGTATTAAATTTTAAGGACTAGTTTACAAAAAGGTGATATTCCTATGCTTGCTTGGTAGCTGTTGTTGTATGAAAACTTCACAAGATATAGGTGATCTTCCCACGATCCTTCGAAGTCTAACATACATGCTCTGAGCATATCCTCCAAGATCTGAATAGTTCGCTCAGACTGACCATCTGTTTGTGGATGATAAATTGTGCTGAAGTTCAGACTTATTCCCAAGCTTGATTGCAGACTCTGCCAAAATTGCAATCTGAACCTGGTGTCACAATCGGAAACAATGCAGACCGGTACTCCATGAAGTCTCAGAATTTCCTGTATGAGTTTATGGGTATCAGAGATAGTACATATTTAAAGAGTTTAAATCTTAAGTAGATTCTTATCTCCATATACTTCTTTGCTAATGCCTCAGTTGATTGGCCAACTCGGAATGGGATGAAGTGAGCCGACTTTGTGAGTTGATCCACAATGACCCATAACGCATCGTTTACCCTTTGTGCTGCAAGGAAGTGCAGTCACAAAATCCATCGTGATGTGTTGCCACTTCCATTCTGGGATTGGTAACGGTTGATGTAATCCAGCAGTCCTGTGATGTTCAGCTTTTACTTGCTGACACACCAAGCATTTAGCGACGCTTATGGCTACTTCACGCTTCATTCCATGCCACCAGTAATTCTGACATAGATCTTTATATATCTTTGTATCTCCAGGGTGTATTGAGTAGGGAGAGCTGTGAGCTTCTTTCATTAACTCTTCCCGAACAAGACCTTTTGGTACACATAATCTGCTGCCGTATCTCAAAGATCCGTCTTCATGGATGATGAAGTCTGTTCTGAGTCCATTCTCCACTTGTTCTCTGATATTTTACAACTTAGCATCACTTGCTTGAGCTGCTTTGATCTGATTGACAATTGTTGATTGAACTTGTAAATTCATCAAATTTGAAGCATTACCTTACATGACTACTTCAATCTCCATCTGATGCAAGTCTTGTTGAAGCTTCCACTGAGCGGTGAGATGCATTGCTAACGGTTGGTGACTAAGAGCATCTGGAACCACATTCACCTTCCCTGGGTGATATTGCAGGTTAATGTCAAAGTCCGCCATGAGTTCTAACCATCGCCTCTGCCGCATATTCAACTCCTTCTGAGTAAACACATATTTCAGGCTCTTATGATCTGTGTATATGTTCACTCGTTCGCCAAGTAAATAATGGCGCCAAATCATGAGAGCAAAGATAACGGCTGCCAATTCCAAATCATGCATCGGATAATTGCGCTCATGAGTCTTCAGCTGTCTTGAAGCATAAGCCACAACCTTACCGTGCTGATGTAGAACACATCCTAATCCCTTACCGGATGCATCGCAATGCACTTCGAAACCTCCAGACTGGTCCGGTATAACGAGAATAGGCGCTGATGTCAACCTTGACTTGAGTTCTACGAAAGTTTGTTCGCATGCTTCTGACCACACAAAATCTTCATCTTTACGTGTGAGCTTGGTCATAGGTGTTGCTATCTTTGAAAAGTCTTCAATGAACCTTCTGTAATATCCAGCTAAACCCAAGAAACTCCGAATGTCCTTCACTGACTTTGGTGTCGGCCATTCGCTTACTGCTGAAACTTTCGCTGGATCCACAGAGATTCCTTCGCCTGATACGATATGTCAAGGAAAACCAACTTGATTTAGCCAAAACTCGCATTTGTTGTACTTGGCATATAATTGATGTTGTCGTAGAGTTTCCAGGACAATTCGTAGGTGCTCGGCATGCTCTTTCCGACTCTTAGAATACACCAGGATGTCGTCGATGAAGATGACAACAAACCTGTCTAAGTACTCCCGAAAAACTTGATTCATCAGGTTCATGATTATTGCTGGTGCGTTGGTCACTCCAAATGCCATCGCTAGAAATTCGTAATGTCCATAGCGAGTTCTGAAAGCCGTTTTATGAATATCAGCTTCCTTGACCTTCACCTAATGATAACCTAAACGAAAATCTAATTTAGAGAAAACACAAGATCCACTTAGCTGATCGAATAAATCGTCGATGCGCGGGAGTGGATACTTGTTCTTTATCGTGACTTCGTTCAAGGCTCTGTAATCAATGCACATTCTGTATGAACCTTCCTTTTTCTTCACAAGCAGTACTGGTGATCCCCAACTTGAAGTGCTGGGACGAATCCATCCTTTTACCAATAATTCGTCCAACTGTGTTCGGACTTCCTTCAAACCTTCCGGACTTAATCGATAAGGTGCTTTGATCACCGGTTGTGCTCCTGGTACTAAATCAATGCTAAATTCAAGAGCTCGATCGGGAGGCAAACCTGATATATCGTCAGGAAACACATCGTCGAACTCTCGAACCACTTCTGGCCTTGATTCTTCCTTTGCTTGAGTTATTGCAATCACTGCTTCCCTTGGCTTTACTTTGTATGTACTTGGCTCCAGGGTACGGTCTCCACTTTTGAAATAGAAGACCGGATGATCTGGAATCTCAAATACTACCCTCTTTTGACGACAGTCGATGGTAGCATAAAAGGTTCCGAGAAAATCCATACCTAGAACCACATCGAAGTTCGATATGTCCAACACTTTGAAGTCAGCATAGAATTCTCTGCTGCAGATGACTACTGCACACAAGCTGTATCCCATTATTGCCTTTAGAACGCTATTTCCTGAACTGACATTCCAGCTGGATACAAGCGGTGTGACTGGAATCGCATGAGTTCGGACGAACCGTTGAGATACTCCAGTATCGAAGAGTGCTAGTGCAGGGAGTGAGGCTACTAAGATTATACCTAAGGTATATGGGATATGTTTTAGGTATAGGGAAAAGTATGTAGATAAGTAGCAAGACTGAAAGAAAAGTTTGAGAAGAAAAGGTTACCAGTGATAACTTGGCCAGTGGCCTCAGCTTCTTCCACGGTCATCGTGAAAGCCTGGCGCCGTGGTACATTCCTCCTGTCCTGAGGAGCCTTCCTCGGAACGTTCCTTTGAGCTTGATAGAACTGACGAGGAGGAGGTGCAGGTTTTGGTCCTCTCGGTGGTGGAGCAAGTAGTGCAAGTCTTAGAGCAGGTGCCTGAATGGCCGGTCTCTGCGGGTAAGTGATTGTTGGCCTGGGTGTAGTTATTGGATTTTGTCTTTGAGGACAAGACCCAATATCATGAGCAGCTGAGCCGCAGACTAAGTAAAGACGGTTGGCTCGCCGGCAGTCTTGCAACATATGCCCATTTCTCTTGCAGCTGTTACAAAAGGCTGGGCTAGGACGATTGTTCGGTACTCCAGGTCGCCTTGGCACAAAAGGTGGCCTTGACGAGGCTCCTTCTGCCACCTGGTTGACATGGCGCTTAACTCCTGCAGACTGAGGTCTGCCCCTTGCCTTTACCACTGCCTCATAACGGCGGGCAGCTTTCAGAACCGATTCATGAGTCGGAAAATCTCCTGTGGCCAGTGCATCCTGGATCTCCGAATCCAAACCTTGTTGAAATCAACGGGCTCTGATCTCATCCGTCGGTATCAGGTGTGCTGCAAATCTGTTTAAAGTATTTTGTTAGCTGTATAATATGTGATATATTGAACAATTCGAATTATTGAGACATATCTAACCGACTAAGCATGGTGAACTCAGTGTCATATTCATCTACCGACTTGGTCCATATCGAACCTTGTTGCAGATGGATGAACTGTTGTTCCATATCGAACCTGGCAGTCTCAAGGAAGTACTTAGCGTCGAACATGTCGCGGAAAGTCTTCCATTCGATGGGTTGTTCAAGACGGCTTTCTTTCGCCTTCCACCAGTTCCATGCATTGTCCGTGAGCTGTAATTTTGCAACACGAACCCAAGCTATTTCTGGCACTTATGCTGCGGCCAGATCATTTTCGATACTCTATGCCCATTCCTCAGCTTCCAGAGGGCTCTCCTTTGCTGAGAACTGTTTAGGTTGCAAAGCCCTGAATTGCTTCACCCCAGGTGCTTCTGCCTCGGGACGGTTCATTAAAAGAGCAGTCTGCTGCTGCTGTCCCTCTAGGAGGCTGCGGATTTCCTCAAGCAGAATCGTTTGCTCGTTGAGCAGAGCAGGGACGACAGGTGTGAGTGATAGTGGTGGAGGTGTGTTGTTGACATTTGGGCTGGTATTGTTTGGGGAATCCATAACCTTGAATGAAAAATTTAAGTTAGGACAGATTCAAAGTATATGATTCAAGGAATATGAAATTGTAAGATTCAAGGAATATAAATTGTAAAGAATGTTTTAGTTGCTAGTTCTTGTGTTATATTGCTTAGGTTGTTCACGCAGAACAGAACTGCATGATAGTATTCCATACAGCTCTGACCTGCATGGGCCACCAACAAAACCTGTCACGCCCCGCTTCCCGGTGTACGGGCAGAGGGCGCGACTGGCTGCTACGTATTTGCTGTGAAGTAAATACGCTAAGCGTATCTAAGTAATATAAAAGAAATGTACACAAGAGGCAATTGTAATGAAACATCAACTTTATTTATTAACATTATTTTGTACAATGCATAGAAAAGTAAATACATCTGAATGAAAGCAATGCCTAAACAGTGGCATAACAGAAATGAAAAGTACTGAAATAAAAGTGTGTACAATGAAGCTAAAGCTCTGGGTCGTAGGAAAGCTGGTCCAAGACCTCACTAGTAGGCTCGATCTCCTGAGTGTTCAGATCACCTGACAACATTCCAAAGAAGAAAGAGAAGGAATGTCGTCAGCGAACAAACGCTCGGTAAGTCCCAAAGATAAGGGAGAAATAGAATAGACAGAAAGAGAAGATAGCTTTTAAAGTTGTATTATGTAAGTATATGGTGTTAACGCTGTTGTTAACGCTGTTGTTTGTAGCTTGGTACAGAAGGATGCCAGTATATACGAGAGGAGTCTCTATATGCCAGAGACTGGAGGCACGTGTAGTACAAGGAACCGTTTATGCCACGGTACAACAGCAACGGAATATAGGTTAGGCGTATTAAATCTTACAGTCTCGTGCCACTTCTAACACCTTCTGTACCAATCTACCCCTTAAACCCCCACGATGTATTGTATTGTATTGTTTGTGTTGTATTGTAACTTGTATTGTCTCGTATATATGGATGACTTGCCGAAAACCATGATATCAGTTAATGGATGTAACTGGAGAATCATGTAAATGAAAGTATATCCATGGTTCGGTTCGGTCAATACAGATTGAATAGATTGAATATATGTATTCATGGATTCATGTTGGGTTGTAGATTGTAGATTGTACTTGAATCATATTCAAGTCAGATTATTATAATGAGACACAGTCTGAGTTAGAACAATTAGAAAAGAAATTGAAATCCTGAATTAGGTTTTGATGTTATCGGTAACCGCTGCACATGGGCGGCAGGATTTGTGTCTTTTTCAAAGACGATTACCGTATTGATAACACCGTTGTTAAGTTGTCTACCTTAAATAGGCAAGCACCCACTTCTCCGGCTCACTAAGGCTCAAGAGATTGGTCCCGCTTAAACCTATATTTACTAGGGTCCTTAGGGTAATTTACAGAACTTGAGGGGTTTTTATGTAAAAATACTTTTGTATAATTTTCAAAATACACCCCAAGTATTTAATTATCGTCTTTAGAGTTGTCATAGATGTAGATTTTATATTTGTGATATTTCTAGTGAAAATAACCTATTTTTCATAATACATGGTATTTAATTGCAACATTGAACTTGTATGGAATTCATGGTATTTTAATGTAAAGTGATTCTTGTGATTTTAGGAAAAAGTTGGAATATTCATATTATCAAAAAATAGATATTTTAATGATACATATATACATATTTATATAAAATAATTTTAATATATATTATATTTCTAAAAATCTCATTTTCTTAAGATATTTGTATTTTAAATCTTTCGAGACCGAATGCTCCTTGCAGAGGTCTGCATCTCGCACTACTAAGCCCAAGGATGTGCAATAATCCGCACCATCCCAGTCGGGTTCCCCAAAATGGGTTGTAGCGGCGCTTTGCAAAGATTTATAAAAATACGAATTCTTATAGAAAACGGTTTTAATAGTTAGTGGTATTTATATGTAAAGTTTCGTTTTCCCGTATTCTATGTTCCCAAAAGGTATTGTGCTATGTTGCATATGAGTGTGTGAGGAGGTAGGTCATTACCTCGTGATCTACTTAAAGGTATAGCAAGATTGTGATGTTTTAAATGTCGAAATTAAACGTCGAAATTAAACTACATTGTATTTTAGTGAAAAAGTATGATAACAATTGAAATAGAAATCTTTTTTATATGGAACTTGTTCAATATGACTTGTTAATATTTAATAGTCAACATGTAAGAGTTTAGTATG
Organism: Agapanthus africanus; assembly: GCA_030015575.1. Classification (NCBI taxonomy): domain Eukaryota; kingdom Viridiplantae; phylum Streptophyta; class Magnoliopsida; order Asparagales; family Amaryllidaceae; genus Agapanthus; species Agapanthus africanus. The sequence continues at coordinate 70,783,666 of CM057337.1, read as the reverse complement.
ATTGTATTTAAGAAAATGTTGAATTTTTTTAGGAAAAACCGAATCGGAAATCGGATTAACTCCGATTCCGTCGGGTTTTGGAATTACGTATTTTTAGAATAGCAAAGTGAAGAAGGAGAAGGGACTTACTGGCTTTTGGTTTAGAGGAGAGGAATAGGGAGTGGACGTAGATTTCGGTGCGTCGTTTCGTCGCCGGGAGCTCCTAGGGTCGTCGTCGGAAAATTGTCGGAGCTTCGCTCTTCGCTAACTCCAAAAGTACACTAAACTTCTATGGATTTCTTAAGAGTTTTGATCAGAATTTTGGAGTGAGGGGTGTGTGTGTAGGGGTTGTATTTATAGGGTAAGGCTAGGGTTTAGGGTAGGTGAAAGGGTGTAAAGAAAAAATGTATTAAATACGGGCCCATTTCATATGTTAGTATCGGAAATCCAAGATGTGGAGGAGTCGACCCGATTGAGATTAGAGTAAATAGAATTTTAGTAGGTTAATAAAGGACTCCTGATGTTCCGTTGGATTCACACTTAAAACTATCCTATACACCCCGAGTAATATATATTATAACTGTTAGATATCCTTAGTTGATTACTTAGTTGATTGTAACATGTCCTGATCGAACCATAGATTGCAAAAGTGAATAATGTAGTCGAGTAAGTCAAGTAAATTCCAGTCATGCTACTTTCAATCTTGGGTCGAGTCAAGTTAATTTGAGTATAACGAGTTCGAGTCAACGTTCAAGTTTGGGTTCGAGTTTGGATTAGAGTTCAAGTTTAGGTTCGGCTTTGGATTAGAGTTCGAGTTTAAGTTAAAGTTTAGGTTCGAGTTTGTATTTGAATTATATACATTTTATATTACTAGATTTAACTTTGAAGATCTTAAGTTCAGGAGCAATCGGACAATCACTGCATATAAACAACATGATTTGTGTCTTTTTTCAAGACGATTGCTATTGATAACTCCATTAATTTACAGTGTTGTCTAAGCTAAATAGGTAAGCACTCACTTTCTCCTGCTCTCTGGGACTGAAAAGAAATGGTACTACTTAAACCTATATTAATATAGGGTCCTTAAAGATTTATTCATGTTTGTTTATTATGTATTTACATTGTTTGTATTTCTCGAGAGGGTTTTATGTAAAATGTTTTAATATTGTTTAAAAAATAAAGCTCGAGGGTGATTTATAATATTAAGAGTTTTATAGAAATGTATCTTAGTTTAGGTGGTATTTTAGTGATGAAACCAAGCTTTTAAAAGTTTAAGGTATTTTTCTGAAAACTACTACTTTTGGAAATTTGATGATATTTTTTATTAAAATTTTAATCTTTCATTTAAAAATATATTTTTCACAATTTGTTTTCATTGAAAATACGGATTCATAATTTTATATAATTTTCCAAAATTTAATTTGTTTTAAAAAGTCGTATTTCTTTTAAAAATCGTATTTTTATTTCCTTTCGAGACCGAATTCTCCGTGAGAAGTTCTGTATCTCACTCTACTATCCCAAAAACGTACGATAATCCACACCATCAGTAAATGGGTTCCCCTAAAAGGGTTGTAGAGGCGCAATTGCAAAGGATTTAAAAATAGTGATAAAACATTTTATAAAAGTAATGGTATTTTAATGTAATTTGTTTCATTTTGGATAAACTTGTAATCTAGGATACCGTGCTATGAAGTCATAGTGTATGTGATGGGGTAGGTCATTACCCTATGTGTTTTCTAAAGGTATATATTTCTAGGTATCGATAAAAAGGTTACTTTTAAAGTCCATGGTATTTATATGAAAAAGTTCAATATGTGTTTATTTCGTATAAAATTTTAATTACATCAAAAGGTAAATCATGTGAATAATATTTTGAAGTGAGGTTAGAGGATTGGGATGACTTATTTGACCTATTAAAGATGCTAAAAGTTTTAAAAATAAATAATATCAAGGTTAACTCCACTTTTATCGATATGATTTTAGAAGGCGGCTTGAGTCGAAATGAAAGAGAGAAATAGGGACTTACGGTTTATGTAGCATTGAGAAGGGAGTAAGAAAGAGAGAGAGTCTTCGTGGCGTCGCAGTATCATCGGGAATGGCTTCGTCTTCGATGGAACGAACTTGGATCGCTAATTCCACTTGACTAGCCCTAACCATTCTTGAACTTAAAGAATTTAGAAAAATTTTGATAAATTTTCAGAATAGAGGAGGGCTAGGGGATGGGGTGGTATTTATAGGGTAAAAATGAAGGTGTGTGAATTAAAAAATTGAATTAAAAGAATTTAAAATAGAGTCAATAGGGGATTGAAGAGTCTCTGGTTAAATTCAGATAAAAAAAACAAGAAAATGGAGTAGAGGGGAGCTGAAGGGATCCACGAGCGAAGCACGGAGTGGTCTGAGATCATCCCAACCGTCGGTGGCGGCCATATAAAGGAAACAGGCAGTTGATCCTTGGCCATTTGTCTTGAAGTTCGTGCCATGCGTGTTATTTGGTCTTAACTCCTCATTTATCCAGTTTGGTTTCTCTGAAACTTTTCGATTCTCTGTATATTACACGTGCAACTCTTGGGTTTCCGAAAAGTTAAAAATAAAAAAATTATAAAAATAATTGGGACTGATGGGATTCGAACACGCAGGCTATGACACAGCAGTAGAGAGGTTTAACCAATGAGCTACAAGTTGTTTCTTGATTTTATTGCATAAAATTAAGTTATAACTCCTAGTCAGGCTGTAATACCCTTTCTATACATTTGAACCAGTTACATTTGTACAAGGTTTCAGAGTCGTTACATTCTACCCTCCTTATAAAAATTTCGTCCTTGAAATTTACACAAAGAACTAAATTTCAAATAGATGAGGGTATCGTGCACGCATATCGCATTCTCTCTCCCAGGTTGATTCTCCTGGCGAATCCTTTCTCCACATCACTCGGACCAAGTTCACCTCCTTGTTCCGTAATGTTTTCATCTTTCGATCTAAGATCTCAACTGGTTGATGTTCGCAAGTTAGATCGGTCTGTATAGCGAGCTCTAAGTGATCAAGTATGTGGCTGGGGTCGCTCACATATCGTCGTAGTTAGGATACATGGAACACATTGTGCACTCTTTTCAATGAGGATGGTAGTGCCAAGCGGTATGCCACTTCTCCAACTCGTTCGAGTATGTCGAACGGTCCGATATACCTTAGACTGAGTTTACCCCTCATGCCAAAACGTATCACTCCTCTGTTCAGAGAGATTTTCAGAAACATATGCTCTCCGGGTTGGAACTCCGGTGTCGGCGTTTTGCATCTGCCCAATGCTTCTGTCGATCCTAAGCTATGCACATCTTTTCCTTGATCGTGTGAACTATATCCACATTTGCCACAATCATCTCTGGCCCAAGGAGCTCATGATCTCCAACATCGTCCCAACTCAGCAGGGAATGACACTTACGTCCGTAGAGTGTTGCGAAAGGTGTCATCCCAATACTTGTCTGGTAGCTGTTGTTGTAGGAAAACTCCATAAGGTGTAGGCAATCTTCCCACGAACCTCCGAAGTCTAGCATACAGGCTCTCAGCATATTTTCCAGGATCTGAATTGTCCACTCGGACTGTTCGTCTGTTTGGAGATGATACGCTATGCTAAATCAGACCGTTTCCAGACTGTCTTGAAGACTCTGCCAAAACTGGGATCAGAATCTAATATCTCGGTCGGAGACGATGCAAACATGTACCCCATGTAATCTCACGATCTCCTGCATGAGTTTATGGGTTTCAAGACAGGTAGATACATTTTGAAGGTTTAAATATTATTTTAGATTTTTACTCACTTCCATGTACTTTCTTACCAACATCTCGGTTGATTGGCCAACTCTAAATAGGATGAAGTTAGCCGACTTTGTGAGTCGATCCATAATAACCCAAACTGCATCGTTACCTTTCATGCTGCGAGAGAGAACAATCACGAAGTCCATGGTGATGTGCTGCCATTTTCATTCTGAGCTTGGTAACGGCTGAAGTAGACCAGCGGTTCTATGATGTTCAACCTTTACTTGCTGACAGATTAAGCACTTTGCTACGCTCCTTGCTACTTCTCGCTTCATTCCATGCCACCAGTAGTGTTGCCATAAATCCTTGTACATCCTTATGCCGCCTGGGTGTATAGAGTAAGGAGAGCCGTGAGCTTCTTTCAACAATTCTTCTCGAATAAGGCCGACTGGCATGCATAAACGGCTCCCATACCGTAAGGATCCATTTTCGTGGATGATGAAGTTGGTTCGAAAACCACTTTCTACTTGTTCTTGGATCCTTTGTAGCCTGGCATCATTTGCTTGAGCTACCTTGATCTGATTGATAAGAGTGGACTGGACTTGTAAGTTCATCAAGGATGAGGCGTTACCTGGCACGGCTACTTCAATCATAAGTCCATGCAGTTCTTGCTGTAGCCTCCACTGGGCGGTGAGGTTCATTGCTATTGGCTGGCGACTAAGTGTATCTGGAACTACATTCACCTTTTCAGGATGATATTGTAGGTTGATGTCGAAGTCTGCCATGAGCTCTAGCCATCTTCTCTGCCGCATGTTGAGTTTCTTCTGAGTAAATACATAATTCAGACTCTTGTGGTTGGTGTATATATCTACTCGCTCTCCCAAAAGATAATGGCGCCAAATCTTGAGTGCGAAGACCATAGCTGCCAATTCCAGATCATGTGTTGGATAGTTGCGCTCATGAACTTTTAACTATCTTGATGCAAAAGCCACAACTTTTTCATGCTGATGTAGAACACATCATAATCCCTTACCGAACGCATAACAATGTACATCGAATTCGCCAGATTAATCTGGTATTACGAGAATAGGTGCATAGGTTAGCCTCGTCTTGAGTTCTACGAAAGCTTTCTCACATGCATTTGACTACACGAATACTTCGTCTTTACGTGTAAGCTTGATCAGGGGTGCTGCGATTTTTGAAAATCTTTCGATGAAGCGTCTGTAGTATCCTGCTAAGCCTAAGAAGCTTCTTATATCTTTCACCGTCTTTGGTGTCGACCACTCGTTGACAGCTGACACCTTAGCTGGATCCACAGAGATTCCTTTGCCTGGAACGATGTGTCCGAGAAATCCGACTTGGTCTAGCCAAAATTCACACTTGCTGTACTTGGCGTAGAGTTAATACTGTTGTAGTGTCTCCAGGACAATGCGTAAGTGCTCGGCGTGTTCTTTTCGATTCTTTGAATACACCAGGATGTCGTCGATGAAGATAATAACAAACCTGTCTAAGTACTCATGAAAAACTTGATTCATCATATTCATAAAAATGGCTGGTGCATTGGTCATAATATAGATGGCTAGGAATTGAAATGACTTGAAAGGAAAGGACAATAGATTTACCGGTGATAACTTGACCCGTAGTTTCAGCCTCTTCGACCGACATAGTGAAAGCTTAGCGCCGCGGCACGTTCCTCTGTGCTTAGTTAAACAATCGGTGTTGAGGTTGAGCGGTCTGGGTATGGAGAGGTGGAGCTAGTAGAGCTAACCGGATACGAAGAGCTTGGATTGCCGATCTAGTGGGAGATTTATTAGTCCCTCGGTTCTAGGGGCATGCTCCGATAGTGTGAGTTGAAGACCCACAAATTAAGCACAAGTTGTTCGATCTACGACAGTTCTTTACTAGATACCCTGTTCTTTTGCAGTAGCTGCAAAAGTTTTGCTTGTTGGTGGCGAACGATCCTCCTGGCCTCCGGGATGGTCTGTTGAAAGCTGGCCTGGAAGAAGCCCCTCCTATGATCTGGTGCAAAGGGCATTTCACACCGGCCGACTGCGACCTGCCCTTCTTCTTCACAACTGCCTCATAACGTCGGCCGACCTTCAAAGCAAGCTCGTGGGTTGGGAAATCCCCTGTAGTGAATGCAGCTTGGATTTCAGGGTCCAACCCCTGCTAGAATCGTCATGCCCGGATCTCAGCAGTGGGAATGAGGCGCGCAGTGAACCTGATATGACCTTGTGTTAGCAGTGTTTAAATGAGATAGGAAAATTTAATTTGAGATTATAGCTTACCTGCCGAGCATGGTAAACTCAGCATCATATTCATCTACAGACTTGACCCATATCGAGACTTGCTGTAGATGGATGAATTGCTGCTCCATGCCAAAGCGGGAAGTCTCCGAAAAGTACTTTTCATCGAAGAGGTCTCGGAATATTTTCCACTCTATTGGTTGTTCGAGACGGCACTCCTCTTCCTTTCACCATACCCTGGCATTATCCATCAGTTGCAACTTAGTAACTCTTACCCAAGCTATATCTGGCACTTGAGCCGCTGCCAGATCATCCTCAATCTCCTGAGCCTATTCCTCCGCTTCAAGTGGCTCTCTTTACCCGAGAAGTTCTTTGGGTGCAGTGCCCGAAACTGCTTAACTCCGGATGCCTCCGCCTCAGGGCTAGCAAGTCCTTGGTGCATGAGGGTTGTCAGCTTCTCTGTCCCTCTAATAGGCTCTTGATAGCCTCAAAAAGTACCGTTTGCTCATTGATAGGCACTTCAATGGTAGGTGGTGGTGGTAGTGTAGGCGATGGAGTGTTGTCGTTGACGTTGGTGCTGGTATTGTTCGGAGAGTCCATCACATTGATATAAAAGATATGTTAGAATAGATTCAAAGAATTTGAAATGCAAGAAATGTAAATATTTGTTGAATTCCTTAATTCTTGTGGTATTTTGTTTATGACTTCATGTAGAACTAACCTGCATGGGCTACTAATATAACCTTTCACGCCCCGCTTCCTATTAGACGGAAACGATGACGTCGTAAGCCCGTGACATATATATCAAGAGAAGGTCATTCCCTAAATAAATATATTAAGCGTATTGAAACAATAATACATAATGCAAGAATAAATGGAGACTGTAAAATTTTTCAACAAATATCTTTATTTACATTCAAACTTAAAAATATTTACAGATACAAGAGTTCAACTAAAAAGTAACTACAATAACAGAAATGCCTAAACATGTGGCATGCATAAACTGAAAGAACAAGATAACTAGTCTAAGCCTAAGCCGCGATCTGGTCGTACTCCTCCTCTGTTGTGTCCACCTTCTCCGTCCCCACAGAATCTGACGAGCATTCTAAGAAAATAAAGATGGATGGAATGCTCGTCAGTGAACTAACGCTCGGTAAGTCCCAAAGGTAGAGTAAACGTGAAAAGTGACAAATATAGAAAATCATGAAGTAATGTATATGTCGAGTAATAGTATATGTAAATGAACATGGATGTATATAATATAGGTCTCTATATGATCACTATATTAACGTTAAGTTCTAAATGTGAATGTCAATGCAACCGTAGAAGTATTCACGAGCTCAAGAGTGGGGCCCCAGGAGTAAGGAAACACGTGTCAATTTCATGTGTTAGCATCGGGGCTCTAAACTGTGGAGGAGTCGACCCGACTGAGATTCGAGTAAATAGAATTTGAGTAGGTTAATACGGGACATCCTGATGTTCCGTTGGATTCACACCTGAAACTATCCCATACATCCTGAGTTATATATATTATAACTGTTAGATATTCTTAGTTGATTGCTTGGTTGATTATAACATGTCATGATCGAACCATAGATTGCAAAAGTGAATAATGTAGTCGAGTAAGTCAAGTAAAATACGAGTCATGCTAGTTACAAGCTTGGATAGAGTCAAGTTAGTTCGAGTATAATGAGTTCGAGTCAACGTTCAAGTTTAGGTTCGAGTTTGGATTAGAGTTCGAGTTTAAGTTCAAGTTTAGGTTCGAGTTTGGATTAGAGTTCGAGATTAAGTTCAAGTTTAGATTCAAGTTTGTATTTGAATTATAGACATTTCATATTACTAGATTTAATTTTGAAGATCTTAAGTTCAGGAGCAATCGGACAACCGCTGCACATGGACGGCAGGATTTGTGTCTTTTTTCAAGACGATTGACATTGATAACTCCATTAATTTGCAGTGTTGTCTAATCTGAATAGACAAGCACTCACTTTCTTCAGTTTTTTGGGGCTCAAGAGAAATGATATCACTTAAACCTATATTAATCGAGGATTCTTAAAGATTTATTCTTATTTGTTTATTATATATTTACATTGTTTGTATTTCTCGCGGGGGGGGGGGGGGGGTTTATATAAAATATTTTAATATTGTTTAAAAATAAATCTCGAGGGTGATTTATAATATAAAGAGTTTTATAGAAATGTAACTTGGTTTAGGTGGTATTTTAGCGATGAAACCAAGCTTTTAAAAGTTTATGGTATTTTTCTGAAAACTATTACTTTTGAAAATTTGATGGTATTTTTTATTAAAATTTTATTCTTTCATTTAAAAATATATTTTTCACAATTTGTTTTCATTGAAAATAAGGATTCATAATTTTATATAATTTTCCAAAGTTTAATTTGTTTTAATAAGTAGTATTTCTTTTAAAAATCGTATTTTTATTTTCTTTCGAGACCGAATTCTCCGTGAGGAATTCTGTATCTCACTCTACTATTCTAAAAATGTGTAATAATCCGCACCATCCGTAAATGGGTTCACCTAAAAGAGTTATAGAGAAGTAATTGCAAATGATTTAAAAATCGTGATAAAGCATTTTATAAAAGTAATGGTATTTTAATGTAATTTGTTTCATTTTGGATAAACTTGTAATCTAGCATATCGTGCTATAAAACCATAGTGTATGTGATGAGATAGGTCATTACCCTGTGAGTTTTCTAGAGATATATACTTTTAGGTATCAATAAAAAGATTACTTTTAAAGTTCATGGTATTTATTTGAAAAGGTTCAATTTGTGTTTATTTCGTATGAAATTTTAATTACATCAAAAGGTAAATGATGTGAATAATATTTTGAAGTGATATTAGAGAATTAGGGTGACTTATTTGACCTATCAAAGACGCTAAAATTTTTAAAAATAAATAATATCAAGATTAACTCAACTTTTATCGATATGATTTTAGAAGGAGATTTGAATCGAAATGAAAAAGAGAAATAGGGACTTACGGTTTGTGTAACGTTGAGAAGGGAGTAAGAAAGAGAGAGAGTTTTCATGGCGTTGCGGTATCGTCGGAAATGGTTTCGGTGTTCGATGGAACAAACTTGGATAGCTAACTCCACCTGACTAGCCTTAACCTTTCTTGAACTTAGATAATTTAGAGAAATTTTGATAAATTTTCAGGATAGAGAAGAGCTAGGGGATATGGTGATATTTATAGGGTAAAATTGAAGGTATGTGAATTAAAGAATTGAATTAAAAGAATTTTAAATAGTGTTAATAGGGGATTGAAGAGTCTCTGGTTAAATTCAGATAAAACAAATAAGAAAATAGAGTAGAGGGGAGCTGAAGGGGTGCACGGGCGAAATATAGAGCAATTTGGGATCATCCCAACAGCCGGTGGTGGCCAAATGGAGGAAACGGGCAATCGATCCTTAGCCATCTGTCTCGAAGTTGATGCCATGTTTGTTATTTGGTCTTAACTCCTCATTTATCCTGTTTGATTTCTCTGAAACTTTTTAATTCTCCGTGTGTTACACGTACAACTCTTGGGTTTCTGAAAAGTTAAAAAGAAAAAAATTATAAAAATAATTAGGACTGATGGGATTCAAACACATAGGTTATGACACAGCAGTAGAGAGACTTAACTAGTGAGCTACAACTTATTTCTTACTTTTATTGAACAAAATTAACTTACAGCCCCTAGTTAAGCTGAAATATCCTTTCTATATATTTGAACAAGTTACATTTGTACAAGGATTTCAGAGTCGTTACAGCCGCTGTTGTGGCCCTTCTGTTTCGGGAATAGACAATCGATTGAAAACGGCTAGCCTGACCGGGTTCTTGAGTGGTGCTGGCGCTTCTTTTTTGGCATTGTCTCGCTGCTTTCGTGCGGCACAGAGTGCCTGATAGACTCTTAAAGAGACAGTGTTATGCTTTCTATGTTGAGGCTGGGACACGTCTCTTTGTAGTTTCGTTCGGATTGATGACTTCTTAATTCTGGTGGTCATGTCGTTTTTCTGAACCCACTTTAAAGGTTCAAAAGAGTTGCTGATTTTTACGTCCGACTCAGCTATCATCGTGGGATAACCATGCTCTTGGAATCTCACAAAATTCCACTTGGCCGGAGTCCTGGACCTCTTGTTGTCTCTATATCTGAGCCGCTTTTGTCTCAACTTTTCTCTTTTGAGCACTTGGCAGGCTTCGGCTCTTCGGGAAGACGTCGTAGGCCTGGAGATACGCCTGATTGTGCACTTGTCAAAGGAATCGCCTGAGCTTGTCTGCGATATTTGATGATGCCCTTCGTTCCTGCAATCTTGCCACCAGCTGGAGCACTGGAGAGTCGTTCGGACACCGTCTTCTGTTTGGGTTGTGGTGCCTTGGCGAACATAACGTTTTGCCTCCTTCCCCTTGAGGTCAGTTTAGCCACTTGATTTGCTGAGGTCTCTGCCAAATGAGCGCTTCCGGCAGGGTAGATGATGACAGAACCAAATTGATGGGACGGTTCCTCCCACTGCTGACTGAGACTTGCGGGGAGAATCACGTGACCGCGTAAGGGATCAAAGTAGCGTCAGAAACAAAGCTCATCTTAGGAGACATGGTTGCTGAGTTTGCAAATTGCAGTTTAAAAGCGGTTATCCTGCACAAAGAAGCATGATTTCAGTACATGCAATCGATATATATATATATATATATATATATATATATATATATATATATATATATGTTGATTGAGTTCGCATGAACGTTTAACCCAAAATATAGAAGGAGAGAAAATATCCCACCGGGCGTGCCGGAATCTGTAGAGTGTTTTTCGTCACCCTATTGAAATAAGAATACGCACGCTTGTCAGGCGTATACAGATTCCCCCTACCTAGGGTAGGCTGGGGTTTATTGAATGTGGGGATCCGAATCTCCAGCATTCACGGACCAAGCTGCCGTTAATTATTCCTCGCCTATGGAGTAAGGGAACCTCCGATTGACGGGTAAAATTGGTCATGCAAACTCAATATGTAGTGTGCGTATATTGTGTCTTGAAGATGTTTTGGACGTATTGGGGGCCTCACAGAGTTTACGGGGGACCCGCTACTCGGATAGCGGGCTGGGGGTCAAGGGGGTTAGCAGCCCCCTTGCGAAGTGTGGGCCAACACCCCGTTAGAAATTTTTTTATAACGGGAAACTGTTTCGAGTGTGAAACATGTGGGAAAAGAAGGGCGATGAGAGTCATAAGAACATGTGAGATGGCATGTGACCACTGGTTCCAGCAGATCACATGTGTGGTGCTTGGACGCTGAGCGCCAGCGGGTCACGTGCGTGGCTCGTGAACACCAGCGGGTCACGTGCCCGGCACGCTATTGCTGGGCGCCAGCAGAAAAAAAAGCTTAGCGTCTGGGTTGGGAGTTGAACTCTTGAGAAATTTTGGAGTTAAACTCCTAGAAAAAGAAGAATTTTTATTTGGAGTTAAACTCATAAAAGATCTAAATTTGGGGTTAAACTCTTTTGAGGATTTAGATCCTGAACTTGGAGTTGAGCTCCTCAAAAATTGATTTAGAGTTAAACTCTCAAAGGGTTTAGATCTTGGATGGTGAAAAGAGATTCCTTTTCTTCCTTTTCAAGCCTTAGACTTCTCTAAAATGGGTTCTTTTGAGATGGGTTCTTTCTTCCTCCTCTCTTTTTGTTGGATCTTGGAGAAAAGGGCTGTGAAATTAAAAATCTCCCTTTTAGAGATTTGATGAGAGATCTGAGCTCCCCTTTGAGGGTTTTATGGTGAAAAATTATTTCTTTTTGGGAAAAGAAAATCTAAACACTTGATTTAATTCAAAAAAAGAGAAGAAAATTTAAAACATTTAGGAAGGAGGAGGTACATAACTCTAGAAATTATGAGAGAATGAAAGTTGGTGATTTTCTCATCATGTTTGTCTTTTATAGGCTACACATTTTACATATAATCTCTTGGGCTTTTCCAAATAGTACTTGTGCCTCCCCATGCCTCATGTGCTTATTTCTCTTTGCACATAGATCATCGGGTTTACTAAATTTTGGGCTTTTTCCCCCTCTTCCATACATTTATTTAAAAAATTACATTAAACCAATTTATTGCTTCATTGTTATTGTCATAGGGTCGGTCCCTTCCATATCCGGTCTTGACTTGGGCTTGGGCCCACTTGGCTTGGGCTTGGGCCCGCTTGCTTGGGGTTGACTTTGATTTTGACTTGGTCAACCGAGATGTAATTTTTAATCCCAACAATTTTTTTCAAACTTACAATATTTTGCATGCTACAACAAAATTGCATAATATTCCAAAGTCTCAAACTTTTCTGGTATTTTCGGTTTTTTAATAATTCGCTTGCTATAGCATACAAAAATTTCAACTCTAAAAAAAATCAGTTTTTTCGGCATTTCAAGATTTTGCATGCTACACAGTAAAATCATAATTTTTTTTCAAAAATCTCAGATTTTCTGTGCTCTTTGGCTTTTAATATTTTGCATGTTATGGCACAAGAAAATCGCTAATTTTTAAAACTTCAAAAAAAATCTTTTTTCTTAAAATTTGCAATATTTTACATGCTATAAAAAACGAAAATCGCGGAATTTTCAAAATCTTAATTTATTTTTATTTGGTTTTTCAATATTTTGCTTTCTATAGCAAACAAAGATCGTGAACTTTTCAAAAATATCAAAATTTCTGTTTTCTTCTGTCTACTTATAACACACAAAAATTGCTAAATTTTAAAGAATCTCAAAATAAATCTTGAGCTGTACAATTTTGAATGCTATATAGTATACGAAAATCGTAAAATTTTTTAAATTCTTAAAATTTTCTTTTTTCTTCTTGCAATATGGAGCATGAAAATTGCAATATTTTAAAAAAATCCCAAAATTAATTGTTTTTTCGGTTTTTCAACATTTTGCTTGCTATAACAAATAAGAATCATAAAATTTTCAAAATCATAAAATTTTGCAGATGTAACACATGAAAATCGCATGAAAAGAAGAATCATAAAATTTTCAAAATCTAAAACATATTCGGTTTTTTCCACTTTTTCAATATTTTGCAGATATAGTACAAGAAAATCGCAAGAAATTAAGAATCTAGAAGAAAATAGATTTTTTCATTATTTTGCATAATAAATACTACACAAAAGTAATGAAACTTCAAAATTTTCATAATTTATTTTTTCTTCTGTTTTCCACTATTTTACTCGTTTATACTTTTGAAGAAACTTTTGGTATCAAGACAAAAATCTGTGTGAAATAAAAGGAAAAAAAGTCATGATTACTGCTAAAAACCTAACCGAACAAATAAATTTGGTCCAAGTGGCTGAAACTTCAGGTGATTGGGAACACTGGCAACCATTGAAAATCATAAGATTTTTAAAAAATTTAAATTTTTTATTTAATTTTCTAATATTATTTTGCACACTTTTGTAGCATACGAAAATTACAAAATTTTCAAAAATCTCAAAATTTACCGATTTCTTTGGTTTTTCAATATTTTGCTTGTTAAAACATTTGAAAATCACCATCTTCAAAAATCTCAAAAAAAAATGTTATCTTCAGTTTCTCAAGTATTTTTTGTTCGTTATAGAATATGAAAATCGCAAAATTTTCAAAAGTCTCAGTATTTTCTTTTATAGCACACGAAAATCACGAAATTTTCAAAAACCTAAAATTTCTTGAAAATAGCGGATTTTTTTTCCAATAACGACAATTTTTTTTGTTTTCATTGGTTTTTCTATAATATTTTTTGCAATACCAAACGAAAATCATGAAATTCTTAACTCTCAAAATTTTTCTTTTTTCCTTTAATTTTTCAATATTTTGCATGTGCACACAAAAACACAAATTATATAATATTTTGCCAGTAAAAGCTAAATAGTGAGAGAAAAAATAGAATAGATTTTAAATAAAGGGTCTATCAGAATTTTTTTCACCATATAAATCTCGCTATATCGGATAATAAAAGAATGATGATATTAAGTTAAGAACTAATAAAAATTTTGACCCAAATATGGTAAGGGAATTAAATAGTAGTTAAATAATATTTTTTTCCATTAATAACAAGCTAGAAAATGGACCATTCTAAGTAATATTCTCTCATATAGTTTTATATATATATATTATATAGATAAATAGACAGAGATATAGCTTTTTATATATAATATAAATAAATAGATAGTGATGATGCTCGATATAGATGACTCCGCAGATCATGACACATGGCAGATGACGTGTCACGGAGCTTACAAGAAAGGATCAAGAACGGTACGTTGGAAGCATACCCCGGGTCTGCGACCCGGGGGTGTTACCGACCGTCGGTGGCCTTCCAGACCACCCCCAGCTCGCCTCCGAGCTATCACAGAACCAAGATGCCTCGGCCTCCCGCTCGTTCCCGAGCCTCCCGCCGAGCTTATCTTCCTCGGTCTCACCGACCGACCTATAGCACCGATCATAGGCGCCTCTGCCACGGCTCCGTGAATCTCGCCAGGCGCGAGATACCCGCCACCCATGATCCCGCGTTCCAAGCCATCACGATCCCCTATTAACGAGCATGTATCGTCATTAATGGGGAATCCTGCCTATCACGCGGGCGTAACGCCGGGGGCGTAACGGCCGGCGTGAATCTCGCGCCCGTGCGCCCATTGCTGCCACTATATAAATCCCTCTCCTAGACGACTTAGGGAAGCGAATTTTACCCCAATAGGCCGTTACTCTGCCAAAATACCCCGTCTAACTTGATCGTCGGAGAGTCCTCGGTGGCACAACCATCCCAGGACTTCCTTGCAGGTGGCTCGGCCTCAACCACATAAAACCCATAGAGATCCACACGCTTCATGAGTCAACCCTCCAAATCCAATCTCATCCATCCATCAGCGCTCGCAGCAGATCAACGGAAGATAACATTTGAAGGAGATCCAGAGATCCATCAGTTGGCGCCGTCTGTGGGAAGAATAGTTCCACTCAACGAATGTTCATCTTCCGATCTCGACTTCATGGCGAGCGGTCACCGCGACGATCCAAAGACCAGCCGTCGTCCTCCCCACAGTGGGGATGAGGGAGAATTCCCTTCTCCCCCGAATGTCATTCACGCCCTATTCGCTCGGATAGATCGGCTCGCGTCCGTCGTGGATGCACTCGTCCGTGTCCAAACGGCCGGGCAAGCTTCCCAGGTTGCTTCTCCCCCACCTCGGGACCGGGACCCTTACAGAGGGAAAGAAGACTCTGCCCGCGTCGGCATAACCGGACACCACCTCGCTGTCTCCGGCGGCCGCAGATCCCCCGGGCCGACGTATTCAATGACCCGCTGGACGCCGCACAGCTCAACACCGAGGTCTTTCGCCAGAGCGCCTCGCCCCGAGCCCTATCATGCCCCTGTCCCTCTCGAGAAGGCGTCGGTCAGCTCGTCTGCGCCCAGGCATAACCAGCACCCCCTCCCTCGACGGGGCCGCGCGGACGGGACTCGCCACGGCAGCTCGAAGACGACCTCGCCAGGGGACCTAAGGAACCTCATCGAACGGAACTGGGGCCGTGGCTAGGCACAGGTCTCCGGCAGCAGAGGCCAAAAATCAGAATGTGCCGAATCATCAGGATACCACGGCCGACTCGACGCCCTCGAAAAGAAGATCGAAGGCATGTATCAGGAAAATCGTCCTTCCAGCGACGAGGCTAAATATGCCGCCGACTCGCTCGTGAAGCCCTTCACCAAAGAGCTACTCGCCGTCCATGTCTCCTCCCGGAACAAGCCCCCGAAAGTCTCACTCTTCGACGGGAAGTCCGACCCGAAGGACCATTTGGACGCGTTCACAGCCGGGATGAGTTTCCAGAACTGTTCCGACGTCGCTCAATATCGCGCTTTCCCCGCCACTCTCATCTGATCCGGACGAGACTGGTTTCGAGGGCTCGTGCCACGCTCGATCCCTACCTTCGATGAGCTGGCCACCCAATTCCTCGGCCACTTTGTCGGGAACAGACGGAAGAAGCGGACCGTCGATCATCTCTTCACCATAAAGAGCGGGGACAAAGAATCTTTCAAAGGATACGTCACCCGCTTCTACAATGCCCTCCTTGAGGTCCCAGAACACAGGGACGAAACGGTCATTACGGCCCTTAGGTCGGGTCTCAGGCACAAGGAGTGGCTACGCTCCTTTGCATTAGCGCAACCTAAGACTATGGCCGAGGTAAAGGCCTGGACTGAACGTGAGATCCAGCTTGAGTTCGAAGTGAACACCAACCTGCTCCGGACAGAACAAGCTAATCAGAAGAAAAGGGCCCCAGAGGAGAAAAAGAAGATTGAGCGGCCAAAGCCCTACTCCCAGAAGTTTCAGGAGTACACCCCGCTCAACGTCTCCCAGACGGTACTGTTGGAGGAGGCTAAGGGCGAGAGGTTCTTCAAACTCCCCCCAGTCTTGAATAGGACGACAAAGCGCACCCGGGGCCCCAACTGCGGTTTCCAAAGGTCGCATGGCCACTCCATTGAGAATTGCAAACAGCTCCAAGACTACATCGAGGAGCTAATCCGCTTGGGGCACCTGGCAACATACTTGCGAGACAAGCGGCAAGCCGACCGTGAGCAAGAGCAACATCCCCTCCTGGCGATCAAATTAAAAGGACACAATAGAGCATTGCAAAAAGAAGAATTTTATTCATTCAAAGGTATTGTTGGTTCCTCAGCCTTACATCAAAAATAAATAAATAAATAAATTACAGCAGCGGGGGAAAAGGGTGCAAGAAACATTCCTCGTGATACTTCGAGGAAATTTCCTCCAGCCGAGCCCTTGCCGTCTCGGACCTCTGCCTCTGATGCTGTTCGCGAACCCTCGTGGCCACGGACGGGCCAAGAAGCTCCACGGGTGGGCACCCATCGGCGAGATGCCTCAATTGGTAACACTCGAGGACAAGTGCCATCGAGCGATCCCGCCGACTCTTCGAGATCAGGCCGAGACGACATAACGACCTTAGCTTGCCAACCACCTCGTCCTTCAGTTGTTCGGACAAGGGGTTGTGCAGCCCCAGCGATGCCCTCCAGATCGAGTACATCAGCAGCTGGAGAAGGAGTGATCGCCGGGGGAGCAGGAGGCCGATATGATCCTCAACCCGCCGGATCACCGCCTTTACCGTCCCCTCGGAGCACAGCTGGTCGTACATATATACGTCCTCGAAATTTATGATCTCGGGGATGGAAAAAGGGAATTCATCCATTCTTGCATTTTAGGGATGGAGAAAGGAGTGATCAACACGCCCTCCGTTTTATAGCCCCACAGCGCCCCCAAGAGTCCAGCGGTCGCTCGTTTCTTTCACTACTGTACCGCCACACGGTGGATATCCTATCTTTCTCGGCGAACCGAAGTCGAAGCGACGCGGCTCTTCTAAACGCTTTGCCTCCCCCATGATTTCATGACACGTGTCGCCCGCGACGGTTACTCTTCCCGATGTTCATGCACCAGGAAAGGTCGGACAGAACCTCGCAAAACCGAGCAGCTACCCTGCTCGGTCCATCCTTAGCAGGCCTCTCCATGCCCTCCCGCGCTAAGGATCAAAGCCCTCATCAAGAGGCTACCGAGCAGCTACCCTGCTCGGTCTATCCTTAGCTGGTAATCTCTTACCCCACGACGCCAAGGATCAAAGCCTTCATCAAGAGGCCACCGAGCAGCTATCCTGCTCGGTCTATCCTTGGCTGGTAATCTCTTACCCCACGACGCCAAGGATCAAAGCCCTCACCAAGAGGCCACCGGGCAGCAACCCTGCTCGGTCCATCTATGGCTGGTAGTTCACTACCCAATGACGCCAAGGATCAAAGCCCTCACCAAGAGGCCACCGATCAGCTACTCTGCTCGGTCCATCCTTGGATGGTAATCTCTTACCCTACGACGCCAAGGATCAAAGTCCTCATCAAGAGGCCACCGAGCAGCTACCCTGCTCGGTCCAACCTTGGCCGGTAATCTCTTACCTCACGACGCCAAGGATCAAAGCCCTCATCAAGAGCCCACCGAGCAGCAACCCTGTTCGGTCCATCCTTAGCAGGCTAATCCATGCCTTCCCGTGCTAAGGATCAAAGCCCTCATCAAGAGGCCACCGAGCAACAACCCTTCTCGGTCCATCCTTGGCTGGTAATCTCTTACCCCACGACCCAAGGATCAAAGCTCTCATCAAGAGGCCACCGAGCAGCAACCCTGTTCGGTCCATCCTTAGCAGGCCAATCCATGCCCTCCCGTGCTAAGGATCAAAGCTCTCATCAAGAGGCCACCGAGCAGCAACCCTGTTCGGTCCATCCTTAGCAGGCCACTCCATGCCCTCCCGCGTTAAGGATCAAAGCCCTCATCAAGAGGCCACTGAGCAGCTACCCTTTTCGGTCCATCTTTGGCTGGTAATCTCTTACCCCACGACGCCAAAGATCAAAGCTCTCACCAAGAGGCCACCGAGCAGCAACCCTGCTCGTTCCATCCATAGCTGTTAGTTCACTACCCAACGACGCCAAGGATCAAAGTCCTCACCAAGAGGCAACCTGGCAGCTACCCTGCTCGGTCCATCCTTGACTGGTAATTTCTTACCCGACGACGCCAAGGATCAAAGCCCTCATCAAGAGGCCATCGAGCAGTTTCACTGCTCGACTTCCTACACGTCTTTACTAAGCGATCTCCACCTCGACTTCGGGGCCATGGAGATGCCGACCTTGCGCCGGCTTTTGCAGACTTGGCAAATGGTTGAATTCAACTCGACGCGCGATCGTCAAATGAAAAACCGATCTCCGGCCTAACGCATCATGAAAACGGTACCGCGCAAATAAAGATTTAACCGCAAATAAAGGGAAAATGTGCACACAAAGAACACTGCAAAAAGATTTTATTCACAAAGCCGGAAGTCTTTACAGAGGTATTATGGGCTCCCCAGCCTTACAAAACGCCCGGAAGCTTACAAAATTTCAGCGCAAAGAAAGAGAAAATAAGGAGGCGTGGAAGTTTAGGCCTCGGGGCCAGGGAGAACCTCGATGAGCTGCGCTTCTACTGCGACAACCGGGGTAGCATCTTAAGGTCGGCGCCCACCGCAGGAGCCTCGGCGCCGGTGGCCGGGGCGACCGACTTCTCCCCAACGCTCCCACCAGGGGCCTCTCCCCCTACAGCGCTTCCGGGGGCATCCCCCTGCGCCTCATCCTCGAGAGGGTACTCGCCCCGGAGATCGCCGTCAGGAAACTCCGGCATCAGGGCCTTGACGGCGTCGTGCCAAATGACGGCAGCGGCTCCAGCGAGGTCGGTGTAGCACTGGTCCGACTTCTTGTAGCTCTCCACCGCCTTCGACACTCGGAGCTAGGCATGTCTCGTTCCCTCCTTCGCCGCCTCGTTCTCCCTCCGGAGGGTGTTCGCCGTCTTCTTTAGGGTGGCGACAAGCAACATGGAATCTTACAACTGGGCCTCGGCGGCTCGAGCGGCCTCTCGGCACTTGACGATCTCTCAATCCCCAGTCGCCACCCGGTCTTCGAGGGCGGCGACCCTCTTCATCGCCTCTTACAGCTCCAGCCTTGAGCTCTCCTCCCGCGAGGAGAACTCGCCCGCGACCTGCATCGCCGGGGCAATTTCCTCGCCCTCCATGTTGACGACGAGGGCAACGTGCTTGAAGAAAACAAAGAGGGTTAAAAAGAAAAGGGGGAACCCAATCTCGCGAAAAAAATACTGAATGAAGACCTGAGTGTGGTGCGAACACTAACCTGTACGGCCTCTTGGGCTATGGCCGCCATTTGGGCCTGGAGGGTCCCCCGAAGGATTCTGCTTCCGGCCGACCTTTCCATCTCCGAGAGCAGGCTGTCGGCGACGGAAAGTCCCGAGGGCACCTCGAAGCGAAGCTCCCCTTCATCCACCATGCTCGGGGAAGCCGGGGTACGGGGTACCGTCCTATGGTACCTCTTGAGGAGAGACGCAGGGGAGCCCGTCTCGTCTCCCACCTCCCGAACCCGGGGCTCCTGCTCCCGAACACGCTTTCGGCTCGGCGCTTGGCTGGACTCCGGAGCCCGGGGGGCGCTCGAGTGCCTGGCTGGGGCGGCTACCGATGGAGCCGGAGCCGACGACGGGCAAGAAGGGCCGGCACCTCCGGCCTTCTTCCCCTTTTTCTGTTCGACCAGGGCTGCCCGAAATTTGCCTAAGTCCATGGGTTCTGCATAAGACAAAAGTACAAAGGAGTCAGCAATGCCAGAAAAAAGGAAAGAATACGCAAGTCTAAACAGGCCGCATGAAAACTCCTAACTTACCCATGAACTGGGCGGAGTTGAGCCCAGCCCAACTGAGGGCCCGCTCAGACAGCAACACATCAGCCCGGGGAAGGGGCTTCCATTCCGACACCGCCACCGCGTCAGGATCATTCGACCGCCTCACCCGCGGGCAGTTGGACCTGTGCCACTAGATGGACACAGGCCAATCCTCACTCTCGGGCGAACCAACAAACAAAAACTTCTTCTTCCATTCATGAATGAAAGAAGGTACTACAACAACCCCCGACCCGGCAGCATCTCTCCGGTGTTTCCTAAAAGAGATATACACCCAGCTTGGCTCCCCCCTGCGAGTGTCAGGGTAGTTTTTGTAGCAGAGAGAAGAAACGAGAAGATTCCGGCTGAAAGGGATCATACGTAATTTCATCCGGACCAGGAACCCAAGGAGAATCCTCTAAGAGTTCGGCACTAATTGGTCCAGGGCTAACTCAAAACAATTCAACGCCGCACTCACCTCAGGGGAGAAGGGCAGGCGTATCCCAGCCCAAAAGGCTTCCAGGTACAAGGCAATCTCCTTGCCCCGTACCTGGTCTGCCATCTTCTCCTCCTCGGCTAGACGAAGCGAGTAGCCAGGAGGAATGTGGAAACGAATCCGGATGGTGGCGAGCTCATCCACATGCCTCAGCATGGATGACACGCAAAGAGCATCTATGACCTGCGCTCTGGGGACCGCCCCCGTCGCATGACCCCGGGAAGCATGACTAACCCTAACTTCCCGGGGGGACTCCGACTCAGACGAGGAAGAGGAAGAAGAAGAAGAAGATGAAGCTACAGAGGACTCCCTAGACTCTTCCCGGACTATTTCTACAGACTCCTCGGTAGAAGACATCTAACCTGATCAAAGGGATGAGTCCTCGGAAGAGAGAACGCAAGGAATCCGACTTGAGGAGAAGAGCGTCGAGCTAACACGACTAGGGACGAGGAAATTATGGTGAGGTATGGGCCCTGATGGGGATCCCACCTCTATTTATAGCTGTCGGCGTACACATCCTACGGCTCCGATCGCCTCCTGCCAAAACAACACTTCGCAACCAACGGCCGACAACATTCCACCTGTTGCACTCACATTGGGTGCGTCCCATCGGGCGCGAGAACACCTGCGGCCCGTCTCGTCAGCCAACCAACGCCAGACACGTGGGTTGCTGCTTCGACGAACGTACGCACAAACCGGCGCTTCCCCTTTAATGCGAGATCTCTCCCCTGATTCGCTGACGTCATCAGGAAAATACGACTAACTGCCCGGGAACACGCACCGACGATATCTTCAAATAAGAGCTCACCCCGGGTGACCAGTCAGACCACTCTCGACCTGACCCAAGAATAGGTCGAGACGAGAGTGGGAGGCTAATGACGATGCTCGATATCGGTGACTCCGCAGATCATGACACGTGGAAGATGACGTGTCCTGGAGCTTACAAGAAAGGATCAAGAACGGTACGTTGGAAGCATACCCTGGGCCTGTGACCCGGGGGTATTACCGACCGTCGGTGGCCTTCCAGACCACCCCCATCTCGCCTCCGAGCTATCACAGAACCAAGATGCCTCGGCCTCCCGCTCGTTCCCGAGCCTCCCACCGATCTTATCTTCCTCGGTCTGACCGACCGACCCACGGCACCGATCACAGGCGCTTCCACCACGGCTCCGCGAATCTCGCCAGGCGTGAGATACCCGCCGCCCATGATCCCGCGTTCCACGCCATCACGATCCCCCATTAACGAGCATGTCTCGTCATTAATGGGGAATCCTGCTTTCACGCGGGCATAACGCCAGGGGCGTAACGACCGGCGTGAATCTCGTGCCCGTGCGCCCATTGCTGCCACTATATAAAACCCCTCTCCCAGACGACTCAGGGAAGCGAAATTTACCCTAATAGACCGTTACTCTGCCAAAATACCCCGTCTAACTTGATCGTCGGAGAGTCCTCGGTGGCACAACCACCCCGGGACTTCCTTGCAGGTAGCTCGGCCTCAACCACATAAAACCCATTAAGATCCACACGCTTCAGAAGTCAACCCTCCAAATCCAATCTCAGTCATCCATCAACGCTCGCAGCAGATCAATGGACGATAACATCTGAAGAAGATCCAGAGATCCATCACATAGACATATAGCCCAAAATATCTCTAGCTCAAAATCTAAGGAGGGTTCCTTATATTCTCAGGTTTAATCCAAATAAATTATTCATAAAATAAATGAGGAAAGTCCTCAATTTTGAGACTGTCCACGTCATGATTTTTTTTGCAGGTGATTATATATAAGCATCATGGACAAAAGATTTTGAAATAATTCTTAAATACTTTCGTTTAAGATAACAACACATCATACCCTTATTTTAATATACATGTTCATTTGCACGTGCACAAGCACAAATACTAATGTTCTTTAATGGGCTGCCTTAAAAGTTGATTTTAATCTTGAGATCACAAATGTCTTTTTGCTAAATTACCTCTTCATTCTTGTCCCGTAACCGGTAACAATTCCCAAATTCCAATCGGTTTCGATGCTAAACTCCAATAACTGAATATTGGGCTAATTTGACAACCAAAAATGAGTTTTCCACGCTCAATTTGAAAAGATTTCAATAGCACAAAACCTTATTTTTCTTAACTCACATAAAAAATGAGATATCAGAAATTTCTGTGTTCTCTCCATTCTTCTTGCACTTGAAAATAAGTTTAAAGGAAAGCTTGGTCTCATAAAATATGTTTTTAAACAACCTTAAATTTTACAAAACCCCAACTTTACAAAACCACTGTTTGCATATGAGCACCATGGTTTTCGTTTTAACTTAATAGAAAACCATGGTTTCAGCAACCTCTTGTCAAACTGGATCGTAAAGATCTACGATCCGCCACCACTTCCAAAAAGATAACAGTTTCTACCAAAAAGATTTTGAGAGTACATTCTTAGGTTGGTCGATTTATCTGAAACCAAAACAATTGCAACTCGACATACCTATAGATTTGCTCTCTCAAATATATGCAAATGCTTCAAATTTACCATGAGAACGTTCAGAACTGAAACAACCTCAAGCATTTCATCTTTTCAGAAGCTGATATGGTCATATGCAACAAAGTTTTTTTTGCTAGAAGCCATTATTGCCACAAAAAGAAACAATACAAGTATACCAAAAAAAAACCACTGTTGCAACCAAACAATCATCATTTCATCAGTCATCCACAACAAGGGGAAATAAAATAAAATAAAATAAATAAGAGTTGCAAGAAAATAAATATGCCGAAGCAGCAAGTCAAAATTTATTGAATAAATAAAACAATCTCAACAGACTTATGGTCAGTGGTGCTATGGAGTTCGTACGATGTTTTTTTATTCTACATTACCATAATCTTCATTAGACTAGCTAGCCTTTTATTCTACATTACCATAATCTTCATTAGACTAGCTAGCTAACTCGGCTCAACTGGCTACATTTTTATCAGTTGCTCCGATGCTAACACTAAGAGCCGATTCCATCGAGGGTGGATTATTGTTCAAACGTCTAGCTCACTTGTTGTTGGTTACCATACATGGGATAAGCCCCGTAAGCTGCTGTATACATGCTTGGATCTTGAGGGGGTACAGTGAAACCGTATCCATTGTAGACTTGCCCTCCTCCGTAGGGCATACCGTTCCACTGGCTGCCAAGGTCTCCTCTCTGTCAATGAGAAAACGTTAGTTCTTTTTCCCTTCTTTGAAAAAAAGGAAAGAAAAGAAAAGACAGAGTCCGCACTTATCTTTAAATAATCAGTTTTACTAAATTTTATAGGCAATTAAACTTTTGTCCTTTACGAAAGAATATGATCTATGATCTAGAGCTCTTACATTTACAACGCGGCCATATTTCAAAGGTCAGATTCAAGCCAATTGATCACCTGCCAGTTTAAATTAATCAAAATATGTGTGCTTCGCTAATTCCTAGTTTGGCAATAACAGATGCAGGCAAAACAATTTGATAATAAGAGGGTCTGATAATTTTTTTTTAATTTTTTTTGCCAAAGGGGTCTGGTAATGTTTCTTTCCCCTAATCATGACTTAATGCCTTATAGATGAACAGGATTCTCAAAAAATAGGAATTTATCAGCTTTCTCCTAATAGACATTTCTCACTGATTTCGGAGAATTTGAAGGACAATATCTGGTCATTTAAGATTATGGCAAGTCTCTGTCTTGTCCATAACTTTCTTTGCTAGAAAATTGGCAACAATGAAGACAAGGTTGGCCTTAGGAAGAAGGTTGAGCATTGGATAATATTCAATCCCGTTTGAAGAGGAAAAGGATTAAATTATGAAGTTCATGATGATCTTGAGATGCCCGTCTATCCGATCTAGGTAACAAATCAAAGGATAAGAATAAGTTCGACTGTCCTCCGAAGTGGAAAGAGTTTGAGAAAAAATCTATTCAAGGACTTCATTTTTTTTTGGGGTGCTTTGTGCATGTTTCCATGTTTCCCCTTCCGTATGCCTTGCGGTTTCTTCGCTTTTCACCTTTTCTTCAACTAATTTGAGTGTTGGTGTGTGCACCAAATTTACTAGTGTTTTTTTTTAAATAAATACAATATAGGTGTAGAGATTATATTGAACATCAAAATTGGATATGCACACCACTGATTAGGTTAAGTAACAATCAATAATCCCGCATTCCTGACACAAAGTGCTGTAGAACAATACTGTTTCAGTAATAAGTTTCTTGAATACAAAGTGGAATATTCATTTTCTAATCTACTCAGTTTGTGAAAATTTTGTGATCATAACCTCCATAAATCTCAATAAATCGACAAAACCGGACCATATTGTTCTTGGAGAAATAATGGGCGCTCATTGCTCATAGAGGGAAAAAACAAGGATACAAATTAATTAGGACAGAAATTAAAATGACCATGAAAGCGATTTTACAGAACAAAGCCAGTCGTAGCTGAAAAAAATGAATTATCTCATTTGTAGAACTTTTTCTGCCAACCTTGAAAAGTGCTATTCATTTATTTAAATTTTACCTGTTTGTTTGCAGGATTCCGGCCCCAGGAGAGGCGAACTGTCTGATTCCCAATGGTTGTACCATTTAAGCCCTGTAGTGCCTCTTCAGCATTATTCCTGAAAAATATAAACAGACACAAAATAATATCTAAAAATAGTGTTGAGAAAAACGGAATATTCGAATTCGGTGGCAAAACGAACAAATATTGCAATATTCGGTCAAACTGAATATTCAGGTGAATAAAGCGAATATCCGTCAGAATTGGCCCATTAGGCCCAAAGCAAAAAAAAACTGCAACTAAAAATCGACTGTGAGATCCGCAACTTAATTAAAAAACAAGTGAGACTCACGGTCATTATTTCACAAACACTCGTCATTTCTCTCTCATTCTTCTTTCTCAACCGAGACTCGAACCCTCAATCTTCCGATTTAGTTTAGACTTCTTACCATTAGGCCACGGGTATATTAGTTCTCTATATCTTAATTTATTTTTTGAATTTTTTATAATGTAATATTTATATAAAAATATTGATGGTATTCACTGGCCAACCGAACAAACTTCGAATCCGTTCTTTACAACATAGACTAAAATAACCCACCCACCCACACAAAAGAAAAGAGCACAACACCCATTTAGACAATTGGCATATAACATAAAGCCGTATCAAACATAAAATCAGGTGTACCTCTGAACAAATTGTACAAAACCGCATTGCTTCCCAACTGGGATTTTTACAGATGCAATCTCACCATACTGAGAAAAGGATTGCTTCAGCTCATCTTCACCAACATTTGGATCAAGTCCTCCAACAAATACCTATACGTCAGGAAGTGGGTCGTTGAGAGGGGGAAAAGGTAAACTACAAACGCAATTTTAACAGAGATCTCAGGGATGAAGATAAGGAATTACCGTTGTGTTGGTTGAATCTCCATCTGATTGAAAGCCTTGTGCAGATGAGCCATTAGTCCCAAAACCACCTAGAAGAAGCCATATTTATAGAGATGTATATTATCATCAATAGAACTGTAAGAAATTCTGGTTGAAGGGCTTCAACCAAACAATATATGTCAGTACTTCAAATGCTTAGAGAACTGATGATATGGCTTCAGTAATAAGAACTTGCTGCACATATACATACTAATAGATGATGCCATTAATCCCAAAACCACATAGAAGAAGCCATATTCATAGAGATTTATCAACAACAAAACTGTAACTCTCTAAGAAATTCTGGTTGAAGGGATTCCACCAAACTATAAAGGGCAGTGCTTCAAATGCTAATATATTTTTTTTAAACTGGGAAACCCCCGGTTAGGCTTTTATTATTATCAGAACTTGGGCCAAGCCCATATACAAGGTCCAACAGTGTAACATATATATACATCATAATCCTAACTAGGGTTTCTATTCTCTCGCTCCATTCTCTCACCAGCGGCTGCTTCTGACTTCTTCTCCCTTCTCTCTCAAAGTTTCACAGCTTGAAAAAATGATCTACCTTGGCGAGTCTCCAGTTAGTATAAAGATAACACCTTTCTTACAAATCTTTCAATTTTCTGGCATGTTGATGAGTCAAATTTATTACACATTTTTATGATTATTTTCCCTATCATTATTATTACTAAAAGATGTTATTTGTAATTTAAGAACATATATGACTTTATTTGTAAAAAGATTGTCATAGGTTTCTTAATTTATAATTAATATAATTGGGGGAATATATGCATATCATATTTAAATGAAATATCCATGTGATTCTTAATTATGAAAATATGCATATCATATAAAATATTCTTAACAATTATTATTAAGATACTATATCCATAATTTAATTGGTTGGAATATTATCTCAAATAAACCAAATGCTGCTAATGATTTGATTTGAGATATTGTGCAGGTATTAAAATAATAAATTAGTTCAGGGCTACAAATATAAGCAGGAGATCCACGTCAAATTGAGTTAGCAAACCAAATCTGCCGAATTTTAGGAGCAAATTGAAGAATCTCGCAACAGCAGAGAAAAATAAATTTTCAAAATATATTCATCAGAAAGATCTCCAAAATCGAGAAAAGAAAGCACAAAAAATCTAGAGACACAACTCCACCAAAAGTCGGCAGAACCACGGTTAAATGGGAGCAAAAGGCGGCGGAAGCACGGTCATCTAGTGGCCGTTGGATGTGAATTTTCAGGGACTTGATCATCTTTTCACTTGCTTCAAGATGACGTCTAGGGTTTTAAGTTCCAGAGCCTATATAAAGGACCGAGAGCAATTAGGGTTATCATCTATCATCTATCTACCGATCGATCTATCTAGATCTATCGAGCAAACTAGGGTTTTTTTGTTTTTTAGTTTTTCAGCAATCAAATTCTGTAATGCAAAAATTTCAATAAAGGGTAGTTCTTTCGTTTAATTTTGTCTTTATTTTCCGTATTTATTTTCTGCATTTACTTTCCGCACTTTTATTTTATGTTATTTCTTATAGGTTCATTATTCTTCTATCTTTTCTCGTTTATTTCGTTTTCCCCAATGAGCGAGTAAATTCTCGCCTGTTAGGGTTTGTAGGATAGGGTAGTATAATGGATGAAAAAATCCTTTAACTTCTTTTTACGTTTTAATTTTTATAAATTTTAACAAATGAAGTCTTAACCCCCTTATTCGGGCGTGCTATCAATTTATGATAGTTACGACCACGATTTGAGATTCGTTAATACTTGCTTTGTTGAGGGCTTGAGATAAATATGGATTAATGGAAAGACAAGGGTCAGTAGAGGGAAACATTAATCCCTCTAAGAATCCTAATCCACATTCATCGCTATTTCTCTAGTAGTAAATAATTAAGAAATAAAAAGAATTATTTTAAAAATTCATCCTTTAACTACTCAAGCCGAAAAACCCTACGAGCCCATCTCTTATAAAGTTTTCAAATCTCCTAGTATAAAATGATAAAAATCACATCTTTCTTTATTAACTTGTCTAAAATAAAAAAGATAGTTTACAATTTCCCTGTGGACGACCCGTACTCACTATCGGTTAGCTATTGTGGCACCGTTATTGATTGCGGTAATTAAGACACATAAAAATTCAATATTTCATATCAATCAAATGACGCCGCTGCCGGGGAAACGGTATTATTATTTTTTTTGTTATTCGGGTTAATTTCTTTAAAAAATCAGAAAAATAGAAATTGAAATAAAAACCACATCCTGAGATTTTTAACGATTCGTGTGCGAGTTTTGCAAGAAATCTGGAGCACATGAAGCGAACCAACAGAGATTCATAGACTGTCAAATAAGAGCAGAGGAGCATTGGAGTGTTGTGCGAAAATTTGGAGGGGAGATCTCACCAAAAGGCGGTGGAACCGTGGCCGTTTAGTGCAATTGGTGGCTGAACCGCGGCCGATTTAGGGATTCAGGCCCCCAAATTTTTTTGGTATTATTTTATCTCTTCCTCTTCTCTAAAACTCCAATAAACCGTTTTTAGCTGCAGGATTTTTTGCAAACAGAGCCGCTAAAAATCTTTTTACCTGTTTTAGATTTTGGATTGTTTTGCAAATTTAAAATGGATATTAAAGGGCAAGAAACCCAAATTCAGATTATGTGGGGATTTCACCACCCTTTCTAGGTTCCACAAATTACAAACAAGCATACGCATCACCCTACATTAATAAAAAAATATCTAGACCAAGCTTCCAAGAACAACCGCGCTCAATTAGGACAAGGAAGCGTCGTGGGTAATTTATTACTTATCCGCATTTTTTTGTGGTGTCTAAGGCAAGTGTGACCAAGGAAATTGATTTACTTAATTAGACCCGCTATTTTGGTGACTCGTATAGCGGATACCTCCCACTTACCTGACACTTATATGGCTGGAAGATTGATAAGGAGGTGATAGATAATTTATTCTACGCCTTGTCCTTTAGAAGTTTAGGAGCGGTCTAATGATTTGACTTAGGTGGCCCTAACTTCTAGGGACTGAGTGTGCATTTTGTGATTGGTTGAGTCAAGTCTTGCGTCCGTCACTCTTGTCAAGCAAAGCCTTCTTAAAATCATTCTTACCACTTTTTCACACGCTGCCACGTACACTAAACCCGCTTAGTGCATGCTCGGCTAGACACGGGATTCTAGCGCCGTTTAGTCCGCGTTTTCGCTGTCGACTCCGAGATCGATACTCTTCACCTTCTTTTTCTCCTCCACCTACCACATCTCCCGAGATGGACGGACCTCCACCGGGTTTTAACTACACCACGTTGCCACCATCTCTAGGTGCGCAAATTCAAAATCCATCACGTATCTCTCTCCAAGACCGATGCTGCCCCACACGCGGACCCCTTCCTACGTGTCTATCACTTCCACCGGCTAATGGGGATAACTTCGAAATTAAACCCCATTTCATCAACTTGTTGCCTAAATATCATGGGCTTGAATCTGAGGATGCCTACGTTTTTATAACTAAATTTCAAAACGTATGTGCAATGATGAGCACCACCAACTTTCAGGTTATGCGATTACGTATTCTCCTTTTTACTTTGTACGATCTCGTTGAGAAGTGGCTTTATAGCACCTCCTCACATTCTATCACCAATTGAGAGGAATTTGTTAAAACATTCCTTAAATTTTTTATCCTAATCATAAGACTGTCAGCATTGAGAGCGAGATGAACCAGTATACCCAACTTCCCAACGAACCCTTTTGGAAATGCTTTGAAAGGTTCAAAGATCACCTTGTCCAATACCATCATCAGAGATTCGAAAAATGGCAACTTTGCCAAATTATGTATGAGGGTGTTAATCCAGGAACAAAACAAATACTAGAAACCATTTGTCAATGTGATTTCATGTCAAAATCCGACGAGGCGGCGTAGCAATTTCTTGAAGATCTCGCCGAAACACACTACAGTGGGAAAGCATAAGACCAACATCATCTTCGTCTTTATCTAGTGCAAGTATCCATCCGCTCGACGCTTCCATCGCAATAAAAGCCGAAATGGTTGCGATACAAAAGAAACTCAAACCTATTGAGAGCAAATTCTCTTCAGCCTCGCTAAACCAAGTTACTCTCCCCAAAACCGTGTATGGTTGCTGTTATGACTCGTCACATTTAACTGAAGAATGTTCTTTGAATCCTCCGTCTCAAGGTCAAGAACAAACTAATGTTGCTTTTCAGCAACGACCCAGAAACGATCCTTATACATCCACATATAATCCGGGATGGAGGAATCATCCTAACTTTGCTTGGAACTCAAAACCAAAATCAAAATCAGCTCCAAAGTCAAAACAACTACCAAAGGCTTCCTCCACAGCAACAACCACCACAACAAATTCAGCCGTCCTTTCCACCGCAACCATTCCAAAAACCGGTCAACTTTGCCCCTTATAATAATTCTTTCCAACCACAAAACACAACCATTACAAAATAATATTCCTCCTGCCGGTACCGACAAAACCTCTGCACTCGAAAGAAACTTAGAAGTTTTTATTAAACAATCCGCACAAATGTCGGCTAGTTTAACTTCTTCTATCCAAACGTTAGCACAACACACTGCTTCCCATTATGAAAGCATCAAATCTATCGAAACACAAATTGCACAGTTAAACGCCACGATGAGTGAAAGAGAGAAAGGGAAACTTTTATCTCAACCTCTATCAAATCCCGGCCACCCACAAAACGCTAATGCTATTCTTAACCAACAAAATCATAATGTGAGTGTCGTAACTACGTTGAGATCGGAAAGAATGATGAACAACCATGTTGGAGAACAAGTTGATGACTTCGATGACACCTCGGCTACTACTTCTACTTCTTCTAATCAATCTTCTTCCGAGCTCATTCTCTATTCTCCACTGGGTTTGAACTCTCCGTCCACTTCCTTGAATGGATTACCCTCTCAGGCTACCTCAACTTCAGTTTTGGGATCCATTCTGTCTCCACAAACTTCTCCCCAAGTGTTAGACCCAACCCATGTTAATAAAGCTCATTTTTCAAACCGGTTAAGGCCCAACAAACCAAGTCCACGGATGGAGAAGGTTGTGGAAATGTTTAAGCAAGTTAACATTAATATTTCTCTCTTAGATGCTATCCAACAAGTTCCATCCTATGCAAAAATTCTTAAGAATTTGTACACTAAGAAAAGGAAAACTCAAGCACTTAAAAAGTTTTCTTAGCGAGCAATGCGAGTGATGCTCTTACCCAAAATTTACCCAAAAAACATAAGAACCCCGGTTGTCCTATAATTTCTATAACTATTGGGGATAAAAACATCAATTGCGCTTTACTCGATCTTGGTGCTAGTGTTAACTTGCTCCCTTATTCTATTTATGAGCAATTAGGCATAAGAGAGTTGAAACCCACACCATATACTCTTCATATGGCCAATCGATCTATCACCCATCCTGGGATGAGCTAGAGGACGTGTTGATTAAAGTCGGGGAATTTATATTCCCTGTGGACTTTATAGTTTTATATACACAGGTACGGAATCAAATCCCGGTGATTCTTGGTCGACCATTTCTCGCAATCTCAAATACGGTAATCAATTATCACAACGGTTCCATGAACCTTTCCTTTAGGAAGATGACAATTGAACTTAACATTTTCAGGATAGGAAGTCAATCCTCCGAACCTTCTGCTCATATGATAGATATATGTTCTGTCCACGAGATAGCTTCTTACAGCTATGAATTTGAGGAGTTTTTGTTCTACGACAATGATCTTGACGCCACTAGTGCGTTATTGTTTGATCCAGCCACCTCTTACACGAATAGGGAATACGAAGGGTTCACTTTCCTTGATGATCTCGATTCACGGGACCCTTCTGCCAACAAGGCAACCCCCGAGTTCGATTCCTCTAATTTTTCGAACAAGTTAGTTAAACTATCTTAGTCGGTCTCTTACGCTAGCTATGAATCTCTTATGAAGTCCGAGTATCGTTCCATTACCCTACCTTCTATGTCTCTTCGCCGACACTTGATCTCAAACCGCCGCCGTCTCATCTTAAGTATGCATATTTAGATGAGAATGAGTCTTTTCCCGTCGTCATCTCAGCTTCTCTAGCTTCAGAGCAAGAGAGAGCTCTTCTGTCTGTCTTGAGATCGAATCGACAAGCTTTCGGTTGGACAATGGCGGACATCAAAAGGATCAGCCCCTTGATTGTTGAACATCATATACATATGATGGATGAGACCAAACCAGCCCGTGACCCACAAAGACGGTTGAATCCCGTCATGAAAGAGATGAAGGAAATCATCAAATACTTAGATAATGGTATAATTTACCCAATTCCTGATAGCCAGTGGGTAAGTCCCATTCACGTTGTCCCTAAAAAGTATGGCATCACGGTCATAACTAATGAGGCAAATGAGTTGATTCCAACTCGCACCCAAACCGAGTGGCGGGTATGTATTGATTATAGAAAACTCAATGCCGCAACGAGGAAAGATCACTTCCCCCTACTCTTCATTGACCGGATATTGGAACGCTTAGCTGGGTATAAGTTCTACTGTTTCTTGGACGGTTACTCAGGCTACAACCAGATTCCCATCGCCGATAAAAATCAAGATAAAACAACATTTACTTGTCCTTTTGGCACTTTCGCTTATAGACGCATGCACTTTGGGTTATGCAATACTCCCGCTATATTTCAGCGGTGTATGATGGGGATATTCTCTGATATGGTCGAGAATTTTCTGGAAATATTCATGGACGATTTCTCCATATTTAGGGATTCCTTTGAGGAATGCTTACGTCATCTTGACGCTGTTCTTACCCGCTGTAAGGACAAGAATCTAATTTTGAATTGGGAAAAATGACATTTCATAGTTCAAGAAGGTATTGTCTTTAGGGCATATCATCTCACGAAATGGCATTGAGATAGACAAAGCTAAAATAGATGTCATTTCCAGCCTTCCTCCTTCCAAACGCGTCAAAAATATACGATCATTTCTTGATCATGCCGAAAGCCGTTGTACGGTAGCACATCCGTTTCTTGCTCAAGTATTCACTACCAGCAAAAAAACTTATTAGGCAATCAGGACTTTAGCAAGATTGCTAGACCCTTTACTCTTCTTTTAGCCAAGGATACAACTTTTCACTTCGACTCGGATTGCTTGGCTGCTTTTGAATCGCTTAAACATTCCCTCACTACTGCCCCGTTATATCATCTCCGACTGGAATCACCCCTTTGAGCTTATGTGTGATGCATCCGACTTTGCTATTGGTGCAGTCTTAGGACAACACATCAATAAGATGCCACATGCCATTTATTATGCGAGTAAAATCTTGAACAATGCCCAAATGAACTATACAACCACCAAGAGAGAACTCTTAGCAATTGTCTTTGCATTAGAAAAATTCAGGCCCTACCTAATTGCCTCTCCGATCGTAGTTTACACCGATCATTCCGCCTTAAGAATTCTTTTATCAAAGAAGAATGCTAAATCCAGGCTAATACGTTGGATACTCTTGTTGTAAGAATTTGACCGTGTCATAAGAGACAAAAATGGATGTGAAAACGTCGTAACCGATCATCTTTCACGACTTCCTTCTTCACCAACGTTGACCTTGCCAATAAACGACTCTTTTCCGGATGAACATCTCTTGACCTTATCCTGCGAACCTTGGTTCGCTGGTATTGTGAATTATTTAGCAATGAGATTTCTACCCAGCGAATGGTCAAATCTAGACAAATCACAGATTTTTATCTCAGGTAAAACACTTTTACTGGGACAAACCTTATTTGTTCAAGTATTGTCCCGATCAGATCATTCGCCGGTGTGTCCCTAATAATGAGTT
Organism: Agapanthus africanus; assembly: GCA_030015575.1. Lineage (NCBI taxonomy): Eukaryota > Viridiplantae > Streptophyta > Magnoliopsida > Asparagales > Amaryllidaceae > Agapanthus > Agapanthus africanus. Next base: position 70,749,688 of record CM057337.1, on the reverse strand, counting down.
CAGGAGTGTATTGTCTTTTTGCTATGATCAAGCATGTGGCCGTCACTTTGGCCCAAGAAAAACCGCGGAAAAAGTTTTGCAATGCGGCTTTTATTGGCCAACGTTATTCAAATATGCACATGATTATTATAAAACTTGTTCATGGTGTCAGCATATAGGTCGGATTTCACGGAGGAACGAGATGCCGCTCCAACCAATCTTGGTTGCTGAGATATTTGATATGTGAAGAATTGATTTCATAAGCCCGTTTTCTAGCTATTTTGGGAACTTATATATTCTCTTAGCGGATGATTATGTCTCTAAATGGGTTGAAGCAATACCGAGCTGTACTAACGACAACAAGGTTGTCGTTAAGTTTCTTAAAGAAAATATATTTTCTCGGTTCGGGCACCCTCACGCTATCATTAGCGACAATGGGACGCATTTATGCAATCGGTCTTTCGAGTTTTGATGCGGAAATATTCAATCAATCACAAGCTTTTTCGCCCTATCATCCCCAAACGAGCGGGTAAGCTGAGATCTCCAATCGACGGATCAAGCAAATTTTGGAGAAAACGGTTTCTAAGAACAGTAAAGATTGGTCCTCTAAACCGACTGATGCTCTTTGGGCATTTCGTACTGCATATAAGACCGATCTTGGCATGTCTCCTTATCGGCTTGTGTTTGGAAAGGCTTGCCACCTCCTTGTCGAGATCGAACATAGGACGGTATGGACAATTAAAGAGCTTAACTTCGATTTTGGCCAAGCAGGCAGCTATCAACAACAACAACAACAACTGAGCCTTTTATCCCAAGCATATGGGGTAGGCTACATGAACCAACATGAGAATCACGCCGGGTCCAGCACATGAATCCTCTGTCTCCACTCACTTCTATTGAACAATATACTTTCATTGAGTCCTTTGGCAACCATATCGTTTCGTATCACCTCCATCCATGTTTTCTTCGGTCTCCCTTTTGCCCTTTTGCCATTTCCCATATCGAGAGTATCTATTCGTCGAACCGGTGCTTCCATAGGTCTGCGTCGCACATGACCAAACCATCTTAGCCGGTTTTCCCGCATCTTCTCCTCCACGGGTGCTACACCAACTTTTGCACGAATATCCTCATTTCGCACCTTATCTTTTCTAGTGTTACCGCACATCCAACGAAGCATGCGCATCTCTGCTACGTGCATCTTCTGTGTATGATGCTTCTTAGGAGCCCAGCATTCTGTACCATATAATAAGGCAGGCCGAATAGCGCTCCGATAAAACTTCCCTTTCAATTTTAACGGAAAGTTACGATCACACAAAATCCCTGTTGCACTCCTCCATTTCAACCAACCAGCTTGGATCCTTTGATTAACATCACTATCGATCTCCCCATTCCTTTGGATGATGGAGCCTAGATATCTAAACTGGTCGCTCGGTGATATCTCTTGCCCTTCCAATGTTATACTAATATGGTTTTGACTTCTCTAGCTACTAAATTAGCAGTGCATATATGCTGTCTTGGACCTGCTCAATCTGAATCCCCGAGATTCCAATGTTTGCCTCCATAATTCCAATTTGGCATTAACCCCTGCTTTCGTCTCATTTACTAGAACAATATCATCAGCGAATAGCATACACCAAGGGACCTCATCTTGGATAGTTCTAGTAAGCTCATCCATCACGATGGTAAACAGGAATGGACTTAATGCAGATCCTTGATGTAAACCAATAGTAATCGGAAAATCACTTGTTAAGCCGCCGCAAGTTCTGACATTTGCCACTACTCCGTCGTACATATCCTTGATTATGTCAATATACTTGACGGGGACCCCCTTCTTCATCATTGTCCCCCATAATACCTCTCTAGGTACCTTGTCGTATGCTTTTTCTAAATCAATAAATATCATATGCAAATCTCTTCTCCTCTCTCGAAAGCGCTCGACAAGTTGACGAAGCAAATGAATCGTCTCTGTCGTCGATCGTCCAGGCATGAACCCAAAGCAGGCAGCTATCGAAAGCTGCAATTAAATGAGTTAAGCGAGCTTCGTGATGAAGCCTACGATAACGCGGTTATAGTAAAGAACCGGACAAAGGTGTTTCACGACAAACACCTTTTGCGAAAAACATTCACACTAGGACAACAAGTCCTTTACGATACTCGTCTCCATTTTCATCTGAATAAGCTGAGATCTCGTAGGATGACCTTTTGTGGTGCAGTATGTATACCCGCAAGGTGCAGTGGATGTAGAAAATGCTAAAGACGGTTCCATTTTCAAAGTAAATGGGTATAAATTAAATTCGTACTTTTCCATTGACCCATCGGAGGTACTTTTCCGTTGACCCATCGAAAGAGACTTGAGAAATGCAAGAAAATTAGATATTTTAAAACGAAGCTAGTAATACGTGGTCATAACTGTTATTCCAAGGGTTGGTAAGATGAAAACATTACTAGTCTACGGATAGAAATAAGTCTGAAAAATAGTCCATATTCTTGAGTCCAAAATTCTGAACGTTCATACCCTACTATATGCAATTGCACACATCTTAAAACTTTGGATAGATAAGATGCCTTGAAATACTCTTTCCTAAAAACCCTAGTATGAAAAAAAAATCAAAACATAAATGGTGCATAAAATAAAATTTAAAAGAAAAATGAACACTGGTTTTGTAATTACTTAAGGCGGCATATAAAAAATATAGCGAGAGTGCCTTATCACCTAGTGCCTTAGACCAACTGGTTTGAAAGTCACTGCTAAGCCTTAGGTGTCGCAAGATTAGAATATTGCTAAGTACACCTTAATAAGTGAGCACATTCGGTAATCGATTGGTTAGTGTCTCGAGAAGTGTTTACGGTCGCATGAAGAATGTGTGAGCAAATTCATCTAAAACATCACCGACTAAAAAGTACTAAGGAATATGAACAAAAGGCATGATAGCTTAAATTGAATTCTCCAAGTGTAGGGATGACTTTCACACACGTAGGGGTATATGATCGATGTTTGGAGTAGAGATAGGGAGGAAGACTAAAAACGATGTTTTATTGAGGGAGTAGGTGATTTCCATCTTATCAAGACCATTAAGGTAGGACTCATGACAACTAAAAAGCTAGTGTGGTTCGAAACTCTTATTTTCAAGTTTTTCTTTTATATGTTCCTTATCTTTACATGTAATTTTCGTCTTCTTTCCTTTATTTTCTAAATTTTAGGATTTTGTGGGTGTAATCCGCTGAAAACTCTCAGGAGACAACACTCCTCTTACCACGGACACCTAGAGATTTAACGGCTTGCTACACGAGCTAAGTGCAATCGTGTTGCATACAAAAGTGTGCTAGGTTTTTCTTTTTAAAATAAAATAGTTTGCTCGGGACGATCAAAAGATAAGTTTGGAGGTATTTGATCAGTCAAATTTATTACACATTTTTACGGTCATTTTCCCTATCATTATTAATTACTAAAATGCGTTATTTGTAATTTAAGAACATATATAGGTTTATTTGTAAAAAGATTTTGTTATATATTTCTTAATTTATAATTAATATAATTGAGAGAATATATGCATATCATATTTAAATGAAATGTCCATGTGATTTTTAATTATGAAAATATGCATATCATGTCAAATATTCTTAACCATTATTATTAAGATATCATATCCATAATTTAATTGGTTGGAATATTATCTCAAATAAACCAAATGCTACTAATGATTTGATTTGAGATATTGTGCAGGTATTAAAATAATAAATCAGTTCAGGTCTACAAATATAAGTAAGAGATCCACATCAAATCGAGTTAGCAAACCAAAGCTGCCGAATTTTAGAAGCAAATTGAAGAATCTCGCAACTGCAGAGAGAAATATATATTTAAAATATATTCATCAGAAAGATCTCCAAAAATCAAGAAAAGAAAGTACGAAAAATCCAGAGACAACTCCACCAAAGGACGGCGGAACCGCGGTTAAATGGAGCAAAGGGCGACAGAACCGCGGTCATCCAGTGGCCGTTGGGTGTGAATTTTCAGGGGTTTGATCGTCTTTTCACTTACTTCAAAATGACGTCTAGAGTTTCAAGTTTCAGAATCTATATAAAGGACCGAGAGCAATTAGGGTTATTATCTATCATCTATCTACCGATCGATCTGTCTAGATCTACCGAGGAAACTAAGGTTTTTAGTCTTTTAGTTTTTCAGCAATCAAATTCTGTAATGCAAAAATTTCAATAAAAGGTAGTTCTTTCGTTTAATTTTGTCCCATTTACTTCCGCATTCATTTTTTGCATTTACTTTCAGCACTTTTATTTTATGTTATTTCTTATCGGTTCATTATTCTTCTATCTTTCCTTGTTTATCCTAATAAACGAGTAAATTCTCGCTTGTTAGGGTTTGTAGGATAGGATAGTATAATGGATGAAAAAATCTCTCAACTTTCTTTTACGTTTTAATTTTTATAAACTTCAATAAAAGAAGTCTTAACCCTCTTACTCAAGCGTGCTATCAATTCATGATAGTTACGACCATAATTTGAGATCCGTTTGTTGGGGTCAAAATTTGCACCCCGGTTGACCAAGTCAAAGTCAAGGTCGACCCCAAGCCAGGTGGGCCCAAGCCCAGGTCAAGCGGGCCCATGCCCAAGCCGAGCCCGCGGCCAAGTCTCCCTATGCCAACAACAAAATCATGTAATAAATAATTTTTATGTAATTTTTTATGCATGAATGTAAACAAAATGGGCATAAAGCCAAATTTTTGTAAGCCCATGGCTTATGTGCAAAAAGAAATGGCACATGAGCTATGGGATAGACAAAATGCTATTTTGAAAAACCCAAGGGGCCATATGTAAATATGTAAGCCTATATAAGGCAACATGATGATGAATAAAATATACAATTTTCATTCCCCCAAAAATAGGGTTCTTTGTGCCTCATGCTCCTTCTCCAAGGTTTTAAACCTTTTCATTTCTTTTGAATTAAATTAAGAGTTTTACTTTCTTTTCCAAAACTAAATAGTTTTTCACCACAAAACCCACAAAGGGGAACTCAGATCTGCCATCAGATCTTAGAAAGGAGAGATTTTTAGATCTCACATCTCTTGATCTTCAAGATCCGGCAAACAAAGGAAGAAGGAGACTCATCTCCAGAAACCCCACTTTGGGGAAGAACTAGGGCTCAAGGGGAGAAGCCCTTCATCGGCTTCAAAACATCTTAGAAGTTAAACTCATCATATATATATATATACACACACACACACACACACAGAATAATAAGTGCTCCTTTCTGGGAGTACAACTCCCATTGCAGGCACCAAGTCCCTTTGCTGCTCGAGCGTTCACGTGCTGACACGTGGCGCGTTAGTGCTCAGTGCGCTAGCGTTCTTGCGCTCAGAGCGCTAGCGCCCGAACGCCCACGTGCTGACACGTGGCGCGCTAACGCGCGCTCAGAGCGTTAGCGCCCGAGCGCCCACGTGCTGACACGTGGTGCGCTTGCGCTCAAAGCACTGGCCCCACGCATCCTTTGGATGCCTTTTCCCCCCTTTTTTATATATATGCATATATATACACATATGTATACATATGTACACACATACATACTCCACGACACTGTCCCTGTTAGAAAAAAATTTCTAACGGGACGCTGCCCCGCACCCCGCAAGAGGGCTGCTAGCCCCCTTGACCCCCAGCCCGCAATCCGGGTAGCGGGACCCCCGTAAAAACTCTGCGGGGCCTCCGATATATCCAAAACCCTTTCAAAACACAACACTGCACATTGAGTTCGCATGACTAGTTTAACCCGTCAATTAGAGGTTCCCTCGCTTCAAAGGCGAGGGGTAATTAACGGCAGCTTAGTCCGCGGCTGCCGAAGATTCGGATCCCCACAATCATTAAACCCCGGCCTACCCTAGGCAGGGGAAATCTGTAATGCGCCTGACAAGCGGGCGTGTATTCCCATCTCAATGGGATGACGAAAAACACCCTACAGATTCTGACACGCCCGGTGGGACCAATCTCTCCTCCCATAATTTGGGTTAAACGTTCATGCAAACTCAATCAATATACATGTCTATATTTATACTAAAATAATGCTTTTTCATGCAAGTTTTCAAGCAATCGCTTTTCAACAATGTCTCCAATGATCAGCTCAGCTCTCGACACGGCTCCTATCTCCTACACGATGAAGATGGACGCCAGGACAGTCCTCCCGGCCAGTCTCGGGCGACAATAAGAAGAGCCGTCGCTACCATTCGGCTCTATTCTGTTCATGTCAGCTAACGCCATCCCAGCTCCTCAAGCCCCGGTAACAGACAAACCGATCTCGAAAGGCAAGAGGCCAAATGTGGTGGTCTCGAAGACGCCCCAACCCAAACGCAAGTCGGCGTTTGAACGACTCTCCTTGGCCCCAGCTGGGGGCAAGGCCATCAACACCAACAAAGCAGCAGGGCGTCTCGAGCAAGCTCCGGCGATGCCCCTGACAACCGCTCAATTGGGTGTCTTCTCAAGCCTCCCCATCACTCAGCCTATGGCGGCTTCCCGAAGGGCAGAAGCCTGCCAAGCGCTCAAGGCAGAGAAGCTGAGGCAGAAGCGGCTCAGATACAGAGCCAACAAAAGGGCTAGGGCTCTGGCCATGTTAAAATTTATGAATTTCCAAAGCCCGGACCACTCCGCGAAATCAGCCGCCAAAGATAAAGAGATGGCTGGGTATGTGGTCCGCACTGTCTGTATGGTCGGACATGAAGAAACGAACCCTCCTATGCTTCATGGCCAGGGTGATGATACGGTGGACGCTACCCAACGTCAACTTGATCAAAATGATGAAGAGTCCGCTCAGGCCGATAAGCCAGAGGAGCTCGTGGTTCCTGCGGAATTGAACTCAGGCAATAAGGATGACCCGGTTGTCATAACCGGAACTATAGAAGAAGCATTATTCCGATGGCTTCAGAGGCAGCTTCAGGACAGGGATGAGAAGTTAGCCAAGGTACATGTCACGCCCCATCCCCAATACAGAGAGTATTGTCCGCTTTAGACGAAACCGCACGGTTTTTCCCTTCAGAGCGAACCGGACCCGACCAGGGGCTACTTCCCAGGAGGTCACCCATCCCAAACTTCCCTGGCCCAAGCATGCTTAACTACGGAGTTCTCAAGCTCATGTAGTTCCGGTTCACTTAAAAGGCGCCTCTGTATCGACGAATTGGCAAACGTCGCGGCAGATCTCGCGACACATGTCGCCCGATTGCAATTACAGCAGAATCAAATTTTGGTTCATGAGCCAGGGATTGATACCCGGGGGCAGCCAACTGATCCCCCCTTCAACCTAAGAGCGGAGCGCCTTCGCGAAAAGCGACCGCGATCAGCCTCCAGTCCCTCCGATACATACACCGAAGGGGAATCGCCTCTGAAAGAGAAGCTGGAAAAAGTCTATTCCTTCAAAAGGGACAAAGTCCACAAGATATTCAGGGACGCCTTAAGAAACGGTCTACAACTGCCAGAATCAAAGAGACCGCAAGAAGCGAATATGACCGACGACCCAAAATATTGCTCCTATCACAGAGTGATAGGTCATGCCATTGAGGACTGCTTCGTCTTCAAAGATTGGGTCGAAAGGCAATACAAGGCAGGAGAGATAGAACTGTCTAAAAGCGTGCTAGCAAACAGTCAAGCTACGACCGCCGATTTCACACAGATGGAGACCGAAGCCTTTCGGGAACCCAATCCTCTCAGACATGTGCCATTATCTGAAAAGGGAGAACCAAAGACTGATCGGTCTCAACGACCAGCATCAGTAAGGGCATCTACTCTAATGGAGAGAAATAAGGTGTACTTCAGGAGGGATGAGGTCCGCAATATATTCGAGGAAGCCTTGAACAACGGTCTGCAACTGCCTATTCCGAAGAGGCCACATGAAATGAATATGACTAGCAATCCCGTATACTGCCCATACCATAGGGTGGTGAGTCATGCCATCGAAGACTGCTGTGTTTTCAAAGATTGGGCAGAGGACCAATACGAGCTTGGAAAGACCCTACAGTCCTCGGATGTATCGGCAAGCCGCAGAGCTATGATCATCAACACAGCTCCGCCAAGATCAAAGTTCAAGGAGCTGGGATAAGCAAACAGCTGACCACCAAGTCGTTAAACTGGGAACACCAGTCGACCACCACGTCATTAAACTGAGAATAATCGACCTCTAAGTCGTTAAACTGGGAATGTAGATATATGTAACAACCGAGCCCAATGCTACTAGTTCTGTTACCTTAAGATTGGAGTGTGGCCTTATTTCATTTATCTTGCTTGATTATTACTTATTGTAATTTTATCCCGTCAGTTCATTTCTGCATATAACGATTTACGGCATCTAAAATAAAATTAAAATATTCATCACGGCCTGCTTGACATCCCTAACCCTGTTGTAGCGTCCGTGCATCGTGTTCTCGTCCCGTTCAGTGAAACGGGCGAGTTTGGACGGCTACGCGCGCGTACGTGTGTCCGTCTTGGGGGTATGTTATTTGATCATAAAATACTTCATTTTAAATTTTGGATCCCGCCTAAAATCTTCTTATTTCAATTTCGAATTTTTGGACACAACCCGGACGCAATTTGGAAATATTTTACTTTGCGCCAAAATCCCAATTTTCTATTATATTTTTTTAACCGTCGAATATTTTTATTAACCTCAAAATATTACTGTTTCACAATAATCTTTCACAAAACATTTTATCTTCAGCCAATCAAATTCCTTTTAAATCCCGTGGGCCCCACTTCTCTCTCTCTCCGTCGCTCTCTATCTCTCTCCTCTCTCTCCCCCGTCTCTCTATCTCTATCACTCTCCTCTCTCTCTCCCCCGTCTCTCTATCTCTTTCTCTCTCTCTTCCCCATATCTCTCTCTCTCCCCCACATATATATTTTTCCTTCATCAGAAACCCAACCCCACGTAAACCCCCGTCTCCCTCGCCGACGCAGCCCCAACGCCGACGCCACCATCACCGGCCTCCTCGCCCTCGTCGCAGCCACATCCACCTCCTTCCTCCTTTCCCCTCTTTCCCGAGCGCCTGCACCCTACCCTGCACCGGCAACCGCGGCCGCCTGCACCTCGAAGAATCGCCGCCGGCGATCTCGATCCGCCCCCGGCCTCGCACGCACCCCTCGGTGAGTTTCACATCCTCTCACCTTCTCCTTTCTTCTCCTTCCTTCTCTGTTCTGGTTTTCTTGATCTGCAGTTTTTGGTCGCTGTCGTCGTAGGCCACAGATCCTCGTGAGCATTCCCTTCTCCTTCCTCCTTCCCTTCTTCTTTATTTTCTTTTCTTTTCTGGTTGCAATCTTGATCGTTCACTATTTTGTTTCTCGCCGGAATCCAGCCGTGCCGGCGACGTGTCCCGACGATCCAGCGAGGTACCCTGACCTGTGTGGTGCCACTGTTCGTCGTTTGGGTTCATTCCGTGAACCGTGCGCCCGTCGCGAGTTTTCCCCGCCGACGTTTAACGTTCTGTTTTCCCGATTCGCGACCCGTCGAGACAAGTACCCCTTACTACATGCTAAACAATATTTACATATACTTGTTGACACCCTAAAACCTGCAATTTAACTTTAGTATTATAATTTCCCATTTTATGTGTTCAATTTCATGTTATATCATTTTATCTTCCACACTTGGAACCTACCGTTGCAATTACTGTATTATACCTAATAAGCACATTTGCATGTTTTAATTGTACTGCTAATTAATTGAATCTGCTTATGGTTTAATTCATTGTTTAGATTATGTTATTGATAACCGTGCTGGATTTTGTAACTGATTATGAGCACGCCCATGATATCATTTACACCTTGACATGACTTGCTACATATATATTGATTTACCAGACATGGTACCGTATGCTGCTTAACTTGACCTGATGTACCATGACCTGACCCGTTACCTGATCTTGTGCCTAATGCCAACAAACCTGACATGTAGTCCTCATGGACCGTTTCTGTTGTCTATCCAGGCAAACCTGTTTACCTGATCCTGTGTTGGCATTAGTTTCTTAATTACGGGATACCTGACTTGACATACACTTATAACTTGGGGGTATGGGGAAATCAAAGGTGAAACCTGACTTGTAACTCAACAGTTCGCTACCTGTTCTGATCAGTTTTAGGCTAGGCCAGCCTTGGAATGATGATGCTGACATCATTCATCTGTACACATTCCTGTTTGGTACCTAGCGGCTTGTCTCGGTTTCAGTCCGAGAATCTTGGGGCCGTGGTCCCGGGCATGTACGGGATACTATTGAGTTACATCGATGATTCATCAATTTGGTTTCAAAGACTTTAGAACAGAAAACCTGATAGAACAGTTTAGTTTACCCACTGCACACTACCCTGCACTGCTCTGACTTATATTATTGTTATCCTTGCTTTATTCATATTTATATTCGCATTGCCTGTTGCCCTGTTTATATGTTATTACTTGATGACTTGACGCGCTGACGTCTGGGTTTTGCATGGCCCAGATTCTGTACCGCTATCGCAGTCCGAGCAGGAGTACTTCAGCCGACAGGCTGAGCTGTGAGTGTCAGTAGTAGTTAGCTTTTCTTTCCTGCATTTTATTCCTGATGTGAGCCCGCATTATGGGACATACATTCCAGTTATTTTGTATTGGATCTTTCGCTTCCGCATTTTATTATTTTTGACTCATGTTATCTTGGATTATGGACATGTTTAGATAGTTTTATTTTGTTCTTGATATCTCTACAACCGTAATGTGACTGTGGATGGATACTTCATACCCACAGGTAGCACGGTTGGCTACGTCACGTGCCCATTTTAGCGTACTCTGGGAAGCGGGGCGTGACATGGTTCTTTTGGTATCAGAGCATAGGTTAGTCGGGTTGATTCTTTTGTAGTTGGGTATTGTACCCAATACACAAATCAGAATACCCGTGTTTAGGAAACATGTCCTGCCACCTTGCCGTTTTACCATTCTTGAATCACATTCTTCCTGATTATATTTTTAACGATGTGCAAACTTCCTTTGCATATCGACTCGAAACCTGATTCCTTGTTATCTCTAGGACTTAGGCGACTTGGGTGGAGTTATGTAATTGTGGCTGTGATACCGCGGCATAGTTACAATACGGCACTCTATTTAAGTAACTTGGAGTTCTAACCTTGATCTATATTTTGAATCTATCATCATGCTAATGTTGGATGTTTTGATTTCAGGAATATGGCCGGTAAGAATTTGAAGACGTACCAAAGACGTGTTGACGAAGCCGCCATGCTTGGAGTGATAAGAGGAATGCTGGAATATCAAAAGAAACAGACTGAGCTGATCCAGCAGCAAGCGGAATCGTTTCAGGAAGGTTTGCAGATTGTTCAGCAGTCTTTGAACAATGTTGGAGCTAAACCAGTTGACCGAGTAGGGACCGTAGCAGATTTCAGGCGTTTGGGTCCGTCTACATTTACTTGTCTGGAGGAGCCGTTGCCAGCAGAGCAGTGGCTAGTTGACACAGAGAATTTGCTTATTGCGGCACAGATTCCGGATGAGAAAAGAGTGGATGTGGTACGCATTCAGTTAGTGGACTAGCCCGGGAATGGTGGCTTGTGGAGGAGAACCGTTTGCCCAAGCCGATCAAGTGGACGGACTTTTCAAAGAGTTTCCTGGAGAAGTTCTTCCAGCGGACTGCACGGGAGGAAATGGAAGAGAAATTCATCGGGCTAAAGCAGAATGGAGCAACCGTAGATGTGCATGCAGCAGAATGGACAAGACTCGGCAGATTCGCTGGACCTTTAGTTGCCAACGATGCAGACAGGGCACGGAGGTTCATGCGCAGCTTGGACGTGGACATCCAGAGGCAGATTGTCTCCCTGGATTTGACCACTTTCTCACAAGTACTGGTGGTAGCCCGAGAGCAGCAGAGTTTATCTGGGATGAAGGGGAGTTTGCAGCAGACAGCAGTTGCGGTAAGGAAGCCAGCATTTGTACCAAACCGAACTCATGGTCGCAGAGGTATTCCAGTGGACCGTCGAGGTGTAGCACTCATGAAGAAGCCTGTGGTCATCGATCGAAGAAAGAGCATGACTTGTAACTACTGCAATTTACCTGGCCACATGCAAAGAGATTGTCGAAGGAGGCTGGGACTCTGTTTGGTTTGTGGAGCGGCTGATCACGCCGTTAGTGCTTGTCCGTCGAAGCTTCGCACTAGGGATGATATTCAGAAGCCTCAGCAGAGGCCGTTCCAGGAACAGAAACAGCTGACTCAAGGACCTAATCAAGCTCGAGCTTTTACTTTGACAGCTGAAGAAGCTAAGGCGTCAGGAGAAGTTGTTTCAGGTACTCTACTCGTTCATGGCTTTCCCGCATTAGCGTTATTTGATTCTGGTGCATCCCATTATTTTATGTCATCCAAGTTTATAACTACACACTCGTTTGACTGCACAACCCTGTCTAGTTTCTGAGACATACACACTGGGAATGGGAAAATCATAGCTAGTAGAGAATGTAAAGATTGTACAGTTGTGTGCAGACGGGAGTTTTTTGCAGATTTCTAGGTGATTGATACGGGCAGCTACGAAATCGTCTTGGGAATGGATTTTCTTGGCACTTTCCACGATCATATTGATTGTAGGGCAAGGAAAGTAATTTTCCAGATTCCCGGACATCCCGAGTTTAGCTTCACTGGAGGAAGCAGTTCTGTCGGGCCAGTCGAGTTTAGGGCTAGGCCGACAAACAATATTCTTGCAGCAATGGAAGTTGATAATAGTGAAGAGCCGGCTGTTGTTCGCGATTTTATGGACGTGTTTGAAGATATATCGGAATTACCGCCGAAGCGAGACGTGGAGTTCGCAATTGATCTTATTCCTGGCGCAGCGCCAGTATCCAAAGCGTATTATCCAATGGCACGAGTAGAGTTGGAAAAAGTCAAGAAACAGGTTGCTGAACTGCTTGAGAAGGGTTGGATTCGAAGCAGTAACTCGCCTTGGGGAGCTCCAGTTCTTCTAGTAAAGAAGAAGGATGGCACAAGAAGGATGTGCATCGACTATCGAGAATTAAACCGGGTGACTATTAAGAACAAGTACCCGATCCCTCGCATTGGCGAACTTTTTGAGCAGCTTAGTGGCGTGAGGGTATTCTTGAAGCTGGATTTGCGATCCGGATATCATCAGGTCCGAGTGAAAGCAGAAGATATTTGCAAGACGGCGTTCCGAACTCGGTATGGACATTACGAATACTTAGTGATGCCCTTCGGAGTAACGAATGCGCCGGCAGTATTCATGGACTTGATGAACCGAATCTTTTCACCGTTCTTGGACCAGTTTATTGTGGTGTTCATTGACGATACTCTGGTTTACTCGAAGAGTTTTGAAGAACATGCAGAACATTTGAAGATCGCACTGCAGACGTTGAGACAGGAGAAGCTATATGCGAAGATGAGTAAGTGCGAGTTTTGGCTGGAGGAAGTAAAGTTTTTGGGGCATGTTGTGTCTGGTGATGGAATTGCCGTCGATCCAGAAAAGATTGCAGCAGTTCGAGATTGGCATATTCCAAAGAATGTTGTGGAGATAAGAAGTTTTCTTGGACTCGCCGGGTATTACAGAAGATTCATGGAGAACTTTGCTCATCTGGCGGAGCCGTTAACCAAGCTTATGCGCAAGGAGGTACCTTTTGTATGGACGAACAAATGTGCGTTAGCTTTCGAGACGTTGAAGCGGAAATTGATAACCGCCCCTATTCTGACCGTGCCCGACAATTCCGGAGGATTGGTTATTCACAGCGACGCATCTGGGAAAGGATTGGGATGTGTTTTGATGCAGCATGGGAAGGTTGTAGCATACGCATCGAGACAGTTGAAGATCTATGAGAAGAATTACCCAACGCATGACTTGGAGCTTGCGGCTGTGATTTTCGCGTTGAAGATTTGGAGACACTACCTTTTAGGCGAAAGGATCAAAGTTTTTACTGATCATAAGAGCTTGAAGTATGTGTTCACGCAGAAGGAGCTTAATATGAGGCAACGTAGATGGTTGGAGCTGATGGCTGACTACGATCTTGATATTAAGTACCATCCGAGGAAGGTTAATGTCGTGCCGGATGCACTTAGTCGGTTACCAGCAATTCGGGTGTTAACTACGCAGAAAGAGATCGTTGAAGATTTTCGAAGATTTGACTTGGAGGTTGTGCTGCCGCATTCTTCGGGACAGTTGATGCAGCTGCAAGTACATTCATCGTTGATCAAGAATATTAAAGCAGCACAATCGCAGGATCCTAGACTGCAGAAGTTTCGAGAACAGGTTGAAGCCGGACTACGAATAGATTTATTGATCCACGAAGATGGTTCGTTGAGGTATGGTAGCCGTTTGTGTGTGCCGAAGGGAGATATTCGTGAAGAGCTTATGAAAGAAGCACACAGTTCAGCTTATTCTGTACATCCAGGAGGCACAAAGATATACCGAGATATTCGACAGCATTTCTGGTGGGAAGGCATGAAACGGGAGATTGCTCGCTTTGTGGCAAATGCTTGGTGTGTCAGCAAGTTAAGGCTGAACACCAAAGGGTTGCTGGTTTATTGCAACCACTTCTGATTTCTCAGTGGAAGTGGAAACATATAACCATGGATTTCGTGACGGCTCTACCGCGGAGTCCAAAAGGCAACAATGCTGTATGGGTGATTGTTGATCGATTGACCAAGGCAGCTCACTTTATTCCTTTTCGGGTTGGTCAATCAACGGAGACTTTGACAGAGCGGTACATGCAAGAGATTGTAAGATTGCATGGAGTACCGGTGAGCATCGTGTCCGATCGGGACACTCGGTTCTTATCACACTTTTGGCGGAGTTTACAGGAAAGTTTGGGGACTCGATTGAAGTTTAGCACAGCTTATCATCCTCAAACTGATGGTCAGTCCGAAAGAACGATCCAAACTCTTGAGGATATGTTGAGAGCATGCATGTTGGACTTCAAGGGTTCTTGGGAGGATCATCTGCATTTGGCGGAGTTTTCTTACAACAACAGTTTTCAGGCAACTATCCATATGGCTCCATTTGAAGCTTTGTATGGTCATAAATACCGTTCACCTGTTTGTTGGGACGATGTCGGTGAACGAAGATTATTGGGACCAGATTTGGTTGTGCAGACAGTTGAGAAGGTTAACACTATCAGAAATCATATGAAGGCAGCACAAGACCGACAGAAGAGTTGGACAGACACGTCAAGAAGACCTCTAGAGTTCGCCGTGGGTGATTTGGTATTCTTGAAGATATCACCGACTAGAGGGGTGATTCGTTTTGGAAGTCGAGAAAAGCTTAGTTCTCGATTCGTTAGACCCTTTGAGATCTTAGAGCGTGTTGGTGAGGTAGCGTATCGTTTGGCGTTACCGCAGTCCTTGGCGAATGTGCACGATGTGTTTTACGTATCTCAACTCAGTAAGTATGTTCGTGATAAAATGCACGTATTGGATCATTCGGAGCTAACAGTACAAGAAGACTTGATTTTTAAGGAGCGACCGATTGAAATCGTGGATCGAAGGGAAAAGGTTCTTAAGAACA
Source organism: Agapanthus africanus (assembly GCA_030015575.1). Lineage (NCBI taxonomy): Eukaryota > Viridiplantae > Streptophyta > Magnoliopsida > Asparagales > Amaryllidaceae > Agapanthus > Agapanthus africanus. The sequence goes on along the minus strand of CM057337.1, from coordinate 70,734,203 downwards.
AGGTGATCACTCTTGTGCTTGTTGCTTGGGGAAATCGCTCGTATGGAGAGTCCACTTGGGAACGAGAAGATGAAATCCGGCAGAAGTTTCCTCATCTTTTCTTGTAGTTATTTTTGTCGTCTATCTTTGTATTCTTGGAATTTCGAGGACGAAATTCTTTTATAGTTGGGTATAATGTAACAACCGAGCCCAATGCTACTAGTTCTGTTACTTTATGATTGGAGTGTGGCCTTATTTCATTTATCTTGCTTGATTATTACTTATTGTAATTTTACCCCGTCAGTTCATTTCTGCATGTAACGATTTACGGCATCTAAAATAAAATTAAAATATTCATCATGGCCTGCTTGACATCCCTAACCCTGTTGTAGCGTCCGTGCATCGTGTTTTCGTCCCGTTCAGTGAAACAGGCGAGTTTGGACGGCTACGCGCGCGTACGTGTGTTCGTCTTGGGGGTATGCTATTTGATCATAAAATACTTCATTTTAAATTTTGGATCCCGCCTAAAATCTTCTTATTTCAATTTCGAATTTTTGGACACGAGCCGGACGCAATTTGGAAATATTTTACTTTGCGCGAAAATCCCAATTTTCTATTATATTTTTTTAACTGTCGAATATTTTTATTAACCTCAAAATATTACTGTTTCACAATAATCTTTCACAAAACATTTTATCTTCAGCCAATCAAATTCCTTTTAAATCCCGTGGGCCCTACTTCTCTCTCTCCCCGTCGCTCTCTATCTCCCCCCGTCTCTCTATCTCTATCTCTCTCCTCTCTCTCTCCCCCGTCTCTCTATCTCTCTCTCCCGTATCTCTCTCTCCCCCATATCTCTCTCCCTCCCCCACATATATATTTTTCCTTCATCAGAAACCCAACCCCACGTAAACCCTACCGCTGTCTCCCTCGCCGCCGCAGCCCCAACGCCGACGCCACCATCACCGGCCTCCTCGCCCTCGTCGCAGCCACATCCACCTCCTTCCTCCTTTCCCCTCTTTCCCGAGCGCCTGCACCCTACCCTGCACCGGCAACCTCGGCCGCCTGCACCTCGGGGGATCGCCGCCGGCGATCTCGATCCGCCCCCGGCCTCACACGCACCCCCTCGGTGAGTTGCACATCCCCTCACCTTCTCCTTTCTTCTTCTTCCTTCTTCTCTGTTCTGGTTTTCTTGATCTGCAGTTTTTGGTCGCTGTCGTCGTAGACCACCGCCGGAGCTCCGTCGACGAGGTCGACCGTCACCACCCGTCCCACAGATCCTCGTGAGCATTCCCTTCTCCCTCCTCCTTCCTTTCTTCTTTATTTTCTTTTCTTTTCTGGTTGCAATCTTGATCGTTCACTGTTTTGTTTCTCGCCGGAATCCGGCCGTGCCGGCGACGTGTCCGGACGATCCAGCGAGGTACCCTGATCTGTGTGGTTCCACTGTTCGTCGTTTGGGTTCATTCCGTGAACCATGCACCCGTCACGAGTTTTCCCCGCCGACGTTTAACGTTCCGTTTTCCCGATTCGCGACCCGTCGAGGCAAGTACCCCTTGCTACATGCTAAACAATATTTACATATACTTGTTGACACCCTAAAACCTGCAATTTAACTTTAGTATTATAATTTCCCATTTTATGTGTTCAATTTCATGTTATATCATTTTATCTTCCACACTTGGAACCTACCGTTGCAATTACTGAATTACATCTAATAAGCACATTTGCATGTTTTAATTGTACTGCTAATTAATTGAATCTGCTTATGGTTTAATTCATTGTTTAGATTATGTTATTGATAACCGTGCTGGATTTTGTAACTGATTATGAGCACGCCCATGATATCATTTACACCTTGACATGACTTTCTACATATATATTGATTTACCCGACATGGTACCGTATGCTGCTTAACTTGACCTGATGTACCATGACCTGACCCGTTACCTGATCTTGTGCCTAATACCAACAAACCTGACATGTAGTCCTCATGGACCGTTCCTGTTGTCTATCCAGACAAACCTGTTTACCTGATCCTGTGTTGACATTAGTTTCTTGATTACGGGATACCTGACTTGACATACACTTATAACTTGGGGGTATGGGAAAATCAAAGGTGAAACCTGACCTGTAACTCAACAGTTCGCTACCTGTTCTGATCAGTTTTAGGCTAGGCCGGCCTTGGAATGATGATGCTGACATCATTCATCTGTACATATTCCTGTTTGGTGCCTAGCGGCATGTCTCGGTTTCAGCCCGAGAATCTTGGGACCGTGGTCCCGGGTATGTACGGGATACTATTGAGTTACATCGATAATTCATCAATTTGGTTTCAAAGACTTTAGAACAGAAAACCTAATAGAACAGTTTAGTTTACCCACTGCACACTACCCTGCACTGCTCTGACTTATATTATTGTTACCCTTGTTTTATTCATGTTTATATTCGCATTGCCTGTTACCCTGTTTATATGTTATTACTTGATGACTTGACGCGCTGACGTCTGGGTTTTGCATGACCCAGATTCTGTACCGCTGTCGCAGTCCGAGCAGGAGTACTTCAGCCGACAGACTGAGCTGTGAGTGTCAGTAGTAGTTAGCTTTTCTTTCCTGCATTTTATTCCTGATGTGAGCCCGCATTATGGGACATACATTCCAGTTATTTTGTATTGGATCTTTCGCTTCCGCATTTTATTATTTTTGACTCATGTTATCTTGGATTATAGACATGTTTAGATAGTTTTATTTTGTTCTTGATATCTCTACAACCGTAATGTGACTGGATGGATACTTCCTACTCACAGGTAGCATGGTTGGCTATGTCACGTGCCCATTTTTGCGTACTCTGGGAAACGGGGCGTGACAATATATATATGTGTGTGTGTGTGTGTGAATAAACAAAAAAATGTGTAAATAAAAGAAAAATAAAGAAAAGCCGAAATGATTGGGACAACTCGCAATAAAAATCAGCGAGTAAAAATAAAGATGAAAATAAAGCAGAAATGATGGGGAAACCGCGAATAAAAAGCCGAAATGATAGGGCAATCGCGACCTTCACGATAAGAAAAGCTGAAATGATAGAGCAATCGCGGTAAATAAAATAAATATAATAAACAAAAAATACAAAAAAAAGGCAAATGATGAGTCGCTCCTGGTACCATATTCCAATGCAGCGATGCATACGCCAACCAGACTCCAACCAAATTCCACACCCCATACCCAAGTGGCGAATGATGAGTCGCTCCTGATACCATATTCCGGTGCAGCGATGCAGACGCCAAAAAAGTCCCGAAATTTTTTCGGCCCTACGGTCTGGATCATACATCCTGCAAAACCGTATACAATCCACGGGCGTAAAACAATCCCAATCTCCCCCCAGTCCTACCGGCGAGACCACATTCAAAGTCCCACCGGCGGGGAAGATTCAAAAAAAAAAGAAAAGAGAAGCAAAAAAAAGAAGGTATGTCCACAAGCAAAATGGGCACGGATGAAAACCCGAAAAGGCTCCGTGAGTAAAAACAGCAGGACTGCCGTCGAGTTTGTGAAGACCCGAAAGGGCGCAAACTCGTAAAAAGAGATGAAATGCACTCACAAAGTTCTCTCGACTTTGTGATGAGAAAATTCCCGCGTGAGATCCTTACGACTCACAAAGGAGCAATACACTTGGGAGTCCCCACGACTCCTAAGGAGAAAATACACCTACGAGATCCTTTCGACTCGTAGGGAGAAAATGCTTTTATGGGACCCTTACGGCCCATAAAATTGACAAGCTTTAGGTGATAGGAATCTAAACCTGTCTCCTAAGCCACCGATTTCCAACTCCTACCGGGGCAAATAATGAGTTGCTCCTGGCATTATTCCAGTGCAACAATGCAGATGCCAAACAAAAACCAATTCCCAAATCCTCTCGGGGCAAATGTTGAGTTGCTCCTGGCATTACTCCAGTGCAGCAATGCAGATGCCGACCCAAAAGGCCAATTCCCAAATCCTACCGGGGCAAATGATGAGTTGCTCCTGGCATTATTCCAGTGCAGTAATGCAGATGCCAAACAAAAACCAATTCCCAAATCCTCTCATGACAGATGATGATTCGCTCGCGGTACCATATTCCAGTGTAGCGATGCTGATGTCAACCCAAATCACAATCAACAAGTCAACTTCAACTCCGACACCGCAGAAAGCGAAGCAAGTCAGAATCCAATCTCGACACCACAAGAAGCAGAGCAAGTTAAATCAAGCATCGACCGTCCATGTCGCAAAACGGGCAGTGCAGGCTTCCAACAAATCGGGAACCAAATCGCTCCGGATCAGAGCGTCGACCGTCCATGTCGCAAAACGGGCAGTGCAGGCTTCCCACAAATCGGAAACCAAATCGCTCCTGATCAGAGCGTCGACCGTTTATGTCGCAAAACGGGCAGTGCAGGCTTCCCACAAATCGGGAACCAAATCGCTCCGGATCAGAGCGTCGACCGTCCCAAAACGGGCAGTGCAGGCTTCCTACAAATCGGGAACCAAATCGCTCCGGATCAGAGCGTCGACCGTCCATGTCGCAAAACGGGCAGTGCAGGCTTCCCACAAATCGGGAACCCAAATCGCTCCGGATCAGAGCGTCGACCGTCCATGTCGCAAAAACGGCAGTGCAGGCTTCCTGCAAATCGGGAACCCAAATCGCTCCGGATCAGAGCGTCGACCGTCTATGTCGCAAAAAGGGCAGTGCATCCCAAAAAATGCGAACCAAAGCAAGTCGTCTCCGCGCGAAAGAAGATCCATCAATTTCATGCACACGACTCACATATGTGGTGTGCATTTATTGATGGGGGGCATTTTGTTGGGGTCAAAATTTGCACCCCGGTTGACCAAGTCAAAGTCAAGGTCGACCCCAAGCCAGGTGGGCCCAAGCCCAGGTCAAGCGGGCCCATGCCCAAGCCGAGCCCGCGGCCAAGTCTCCCTATGCCAACAACAAAATCATGTAATAAATAATTTTTATGTAATTTTTTATGCATGAATGTAAACAAAATGAGCATAAAGCCAAATTTTTGTAAGCCCATGGCTTATATGCAAAAAGAAATGGCACATGAGCCATGGGATAGAAATGCCATTTTGAAAAGCCCAAGGGGCCATATGTAAATATGTAAGCCTATATAAGGCAACATGATGATGAATAAAATATACAATTTTCATTCCCCCAAAAAATAGGGTTCTTTGTGCCTCCTGCTCCTTCTCCAAGGTTCTAAACCTTCTCATTTCTTTTGAATTAAATTAAGAGCTTTACTCTTTCTTTTCCAAAACTAAATAGTTTTTCACCACAAAACCCACAAAGGGGAACTCAGATCTGTCATCAGATCTCAGAAAGGAGAGATTTTTAGATCTCACATCTCTTGATCTTCAAGATCCGGCCAACAAAGGAAGAAGGAGACTCATCTCCAGAAACCCGACTTTGGGAAAGAACTAGGGCTCAAGGGGAGAAGCCCTTCATCAGCTTCAAAACATCTTAGGAGTTTTAACTCCTCATATATATATATATATATATATATATATATATATACAGAATAATAAGTGCTCCTTTCCGGGAGTACAACTCCCATTGCAAGGACCAAGACCCTTTTGCTGCTCGAACGCCCACGTGCTGACACGTGGTGTGCTAGCGTTCAAAGCGCTCTAACGCCCACGTGCTGACACGTGGCGCGCTAGCGCCCACGTGTTGACACGTGGCGCGCTAACGCTCAGAGCGTTAGTGCTCAGAGCGTTAGTGCTCAAAGCGTTAGCGCCCGAGCGCCCACGTGCTGACACATGGCGCGCTAATGCTCAGTGCGCTAGCGTTCTTGCGCTCAGAGCGCTAGCGCCCATGTGCTGACACGTGGCGCGTGTGCTAACGCCTACGTGCTGACACGTGGCGCGCTAGCGCTCAGTGCGCTAGCGCCCAAAGCGCTAGCGCCCGAGCGCCCACGTGGTGCGCTAGCGTTCAAAGCGCTGGCGCTCTTGTGCTCAAAGCGCTGGCGCTCTTGTGCTCAAAGCGCTGGCGCTCTTGCGCTCAAAGCGCTGGCGCTGACCCCACGCATCCTTTGGATGCTTTTTCCCCCCTTTTATATATATATGCATATATATATACATATGTATACATATGTACACACACATACTCCACGACACTGTCCCTGTTAGAAAAAAATTTCTAACGGGGCGCTGCCCCGCACCCCACAAGGGGGCTGCTAGCCACCTTGACCCCCAACCCGCTATCCGGGTAGCGGGACCCCCGTAAAAACTCTGCGGGACCCCCGATATATCCAAAACCCCTTCAAAACACAACACTGCACGTTGAGTTCGCATAACCAGTTAAACCCGTCAATCGGAGGTTCTCTCGCTTCAAAGGCGAGGGGTAATTAACGGCAGCTTAGTCCGCGGCTGCTGGAGATTCGGATCCCCACAATCATTAAACCCCGGCCTACCCTAGACAGGGGGAATCTGTAATGCGCCTGACAAGCGCGCGTGTATTCCCATCTCAATGGGATGACGAAAAACACCCTACACCGTTAATATTTACTTTGTTTAGAGCTTGAGATAAATATGGATCAATGGAAGGAAAATGGTCAGTAGAGGGAAACCCTAATCCCTCCAAGAACTCTAATCCACATTCATCGCTATTTCTCTAGTAATAAATAATTAAAAGATAAAAAGAATTATTTTTAAAATTCATCCTTTAACTACTCAATCCGAAAAACCTTACAAGCCCTTCTTGTATAAAGTTTTCAAATCTTCTTAGTATAAAACGATAAAAATCTCACCTTTCTTTATTAACCCATCTAAAATAAGAAAGATAGTTCACCATTTCCCTGTAGACGACCCGTACTCACTGTCGACTATCTATTGCGACACCGTTGTTGATTGTAGTAACTAAGACACATAAAGATTCAAATTTTCACATCAATCACATGTAAACCTCTGATCTGCTATCTCTTGACCAAGATCACTTAAAACTCAAAAATTGATCATTCTCCTTCTGAAAATCATAGCCCCTTGCAACAAACTTATCTCCATCAAGCTCCAGGTAAGAAAATTATATCTCGAGGTAAGCACGACTTCAGAAGATCTAAAAGATCCCGTCTTTGTAGTATTTTCATATATATGAGCACAATATATCTACAGATTTTTGGATTTTATTCACTGAAATCCAAGATCCCCTCGGTTAAACTTCAAATCTGAGCTTAATCTTACAAGCTCCATATTTACCTTCAGTCTCTACCCAGGTGATCTCCAGGAAAAAAATTTGTTACTGAAAGTTTTAACTTTTCCAAATCTAGTTTTGTTTCATGCAAGAATTCTTCCGTGGACTCCACAATCTTCACAATAATTCCTTGTTAAGCCAAAAATAATCACTCAACTGTTTCAAGTTCCATCAAAGGTATCATCTTGCAGCTTCAAAGAATAAACTTTTGCAGTCTTCATACATATCTTATCTGTATTATACCCTTGCATTGGCTTTTATAATTCTGAAATTCGGCATGGTAGCTAGATTCTTCAAAGGAATTGATAGCTGAATAGTGTAATAAGAACTTGAGCATTGTGATGCTAAACCCTCCTTGGCTGCAAAATCTGCCAACCTATTATTTTCTCTATATGTATGTTTTATATCTGTCTTCAATTTTTCCAACATGCAAGTAATAGCTCTCACAATATATTTAATTTTCCAAGGAACTCTGCTGCTGCCTTTGATAAAATCCACCAGAATCTTTGAATCAGTTTCCACTTTTATGTCATAAATTTGCTTATAATAGCATTGCAATAAACCATCTAGAACAGCTTTGGATTCTGCATCAATTATATCACATCGACCATAGAAAATTTTTGTTATAAAAATAATTTTGCCCATAGAATCCCTGAGCACAGCTCCACCGGATGCATTTTGTCTCAATTGACTATGCCCTGTCAGTATTTAGCTTGTACTTTCCTGAGAGAGGAAGCAGCCATTTGGTTGTGATCTCTTTTTCTCTGTGATTGGATATCAGAATATCTTGCATAGAGCATCTAATATAACAGCTCTATTAGCATATCAAGCATGATTTTTGTATATAACTGTCAAATCTCTCAAATCAGAAAGGAATTTATACCATACTGCTTCAACTGAAGCAGAACACTCATGATTTTTTGTTGCACATCTTTACCTCCAAATATTCCATAGTAATAAATAAGGAACCCATTTTGATATGTTTTTGAGAATTTTGCTATCATACCAGAAATGAAAACATTCAATAGCTGTGTTCTAAACACACTTATCAGCTCTAAGCTGAAATGCTTCTGCAATCTTTAGACCATAAAGCTTTAGCAAATTCACTATCAAAGAATAAATGATGCAAACTCTCTTGTGAAGAAGAAACATAACAAATACATTTGCTTGACATTGAGAAACCTAACCTCTGTATTGCAGAACCAACAGGTAGACTATCATTGAGAAGCCTCCAGGTAAACATAAGTATCTTATTTGGAATATGTGCATTAGAAATAAATTTTGATATCACAGAAACTGCATTAGTATTTCTGGACATAATCCAGGCTGATTTAAGAGTGAAATTTCCTTGAGCCTGAGACTTCCATAGTGGTGTATCTGATGCAGAATCAATATCATAGTTCCTGGATTTAATATCATCAATCAAACTTCCATAGTGGTGTATCTGATGCAGAATCAATATCATAGTTCCTGGATTTAATATCATCAATCAAACTTTGAGGAATAATATTCTGAATTTCTGAAAAGTTCCATCCACCATTTATAAGTATCTCTTTTATTTGCAATGGGTGAACTGAGCTTGTTGCATAGATTTTTAGAGGAACCTCGGCATGCCAAATGTTGGACCAGAAATCAATATCTCCACGGCCTATTTGCCACTTTGAACGTCTTTGAATGGTTGGCAGCATTTTATTAATTTTCCTCTATATAGAAGATGAAGCTTGTGGAGCAACAAGAGAATCATTCTTTGTATATTTCTTTTTCATAAACTCAGCCCATAAAGAATTCCCTTTTTCAACTTTCCATGCTTTTTTCACCGTGTATGCCTAAGATACTTCTTCTAAACTTCTAACATTTAAACCACCTTCTAATGTGGGCCTGCAGATCTTCTTCCAAGAGATCCAATGATGGTGCTTTTTTCAAATACTAAGATAACAGATGATATGGCTAAGTAGTAAGAACTTGCTGCATACTAAAAGATGAGGCCACTCGTCCCAAAACCACCTAGAAGAAACCGTATTTATAGAGATGTATATATTTATATCAACAAAACTCCTGGTTGAAGGGATTTGACCAGACTCTATATGTCAGTAGTTCAAATGCTACGAGAACAGATGATACGGCTAAGTAATAAGAACTTGCTGCACGGAGGGCAAATCTACATATTAATGGATGAGGCCAGATGGCCATACCTGCTTAACCAGAGATCTTGACCAATTCCTTAGGCTTGAAATTTTCGCCTCCAAGAAACCAATTTGGTATGCCCATAGATCATTGCAGGTCTATGTAATTAAAGGGACATTTGCAAATACCCTGCCATTATTTTGGACTTGAGAGGAAACTAGTTTGCTTAGATAACTATGCCTCAGGCCCATATAAAAAGCAAACTTATTGTACAAGAGCTGTACTTTAGGTCTGTATGGTTCAATTGTTTCAGCCATAAGTTCCTATTGTTGTTTGAGCCCATGATTTGTTTAACCAGCTTGGTTTAGGCATATAAGCTTTTATGATAAGTCCCACTAATGAAATGTCACAGATTAAGGCTAACAACCTAGTTTGATTAAATCAATTTGGATCAATTGAAACTACGTAGTCTAAACTCAAGACTTGCTAAACAATTCAGACTCTCATCTCTTGTGATTAGTCATTGTAAAAACCAAATGACTAGCTTATGCAACTGAAAAATTATCTTTCCACTTAAACTCGCAACAATTCTTGACATTTAGAAAAGTATGGCAATATTCCAACCTTATAGCCAACACCTAGCCCGACATCAAATGTTAGACGTAAGTCTGTAAGTTATAATCTCCTTGCTTCATAGACCAAATGTTTCAGCATGCGACCCTCAAACTTGCCCAAAAAACTGTTACTTCAAACTAACCATAAAAACATTCACTTCCTCCCGTAAGGGCGAAACAAAAAGGTATGAAAAACATAAGTATTTTAAAAATATCATTGAGGAAAAATTTACAGACTGTAATCTGGTTTTTCCAAAAGTTTACTAGATAATTTAAATGCAAATTTGAGATTGAGAGGATTATTTCTGACAGACAGATGTTTACCTATTACCTCCATGGCAGAAACTGAGAAGTGAAGGACATATGGTGCCATACAATCTTATGGTGCGAATTTAGAATAGATTTGATCTGGAATAATCCCTTTGGTCATCCATTATCAACTAGTAGCTTGTTTTGCTCTAGTGATTCTAAAAAGAAAAAGTTCTTCTCACATTGTTTCACAGCCTGCAAGGGAGTACTTAACTCCTGTGCTTAAATTCCATTAAGAGTGCTTCATTAAATTGTTCATTCTGCGAAACTCTAATGTAACCCTCTCCAACAGAGCAATACAAGTTCCATGAAAGTTGTCTATATGTACAAAGATTCCATGAATCCTTGGTCGCCTTTGTAGCCTTGAAGTGTAACCATCATCTGATACTCCCACTGCCAATTATGTTAGAGGATTATAATCTGGAGGATGAACTAAAAAGTGATCTGATACCATCAGGTAATATTAGTTAAAATAGGAAAGGCGTTTAACTAATTTTTCACGGGATGCACAAGGGTTTGACAGATGGATTCATTGGGATTCATGTTGTGCGATTTTTCCTATGGAGCATCCATTACCAGGAAGATAAAATCAGAAATATCGACAAATTTTTGTGTTTGGTGGTCTAAGGGAAATTGTTTAAAACCCCATTCTACAGTTTAATATATATTGAATTTATGTGATATGATTGCACCGCTCCTAAGGACATGATCTAATAGATCGTTGTATCGAGTAGTTGGATCTTAGTCCCTTACCGTAAAAATGGTTGCATGTGCAGGAGCACCAACTATAAGAACTTTTTTTACGAGTTCCGTGTAGCCTGTGAGTACAAATACAGCCTATTAAACAAGCTTTGAGTTCATTTGCATTGCAAGATATCATTCTCACCATTCATATATCAAAGCATAAAAGAAAAAAAGAATCGAGAAGAACAAGCATAGAAGAAAAGAGGATTTAATAAGAAACACTCGAAATGAGAAAGGGAATTTGAAGAAGAGGGAGAAAGAGATAACAAGGGCTAGACATTAGAAATCTAACTCAATTCATTGTCCTCTTTATTCATATAACTAGGCCTTTAAATAGGCTTTACAAGATGAAATAATAAGGATAAATATATCACAAATATAACTAAATAATTGAAAATTGAACAAAACACAGAAAATAATATCTGATCATCTTGCAAACCGCTACATAAATAACATCATCTTGTCCCCATAAAGTTTCAACTTAATTTAAAAATTCATTGGCAGACAAAAACTAAAATCTAATATAAATTAACTAATCTCAAGTCTACATCGTTCAGGTAAAGTACAGGAGTGAAGATCCTATGCACATCATCCTTAATGTTGCTATTCAATAAGATTCAAAGATCTCAGTGTCTTTGCCGCATTTGCCATGCAACAAAAGCCGTAGGTAAGTAAAGCACAAGCGCAGTGTTGAATGCAGTTTGAGCTGCTAGCAATGTTGTGGAAAGCTGGAAGAATAGTAACATGAGAGGGCATGACCTAGACTTTAGTGGGAGTTTTGTGTCAAAATGAGCCAAGAATTTTTCAAATCATAAATTAAATAAAGGGAAAATTGATTTCAGGCCCAGTTAGGAGAAATGACTTATTTTTTAAACCCATGTATTTTCAAAACTGTGAAAAAACCCAATACTTACAATATAAGGATGTTTCAAGCCCAAAATAGATTGTGTGTATTATCTTTTTGGAAAAATAACCGGTTTATCCCCATGCTTTTTAATCAAATACACATATGGTTACTCTCTCAAAAAAAATATTCATATATTTTCCTCTCACGACTACTGTGGTTCACTCCTTCCTCGGTGCTTCTCTCCCAATTCCCTATCTCTTCTTTCCAATCTCCTCTTCCAAAATCTGCATCTCCGTGTTCAAATCCCTCATCTCCAATCCAACTTCTTTGATTCTCCCATCTCCGTTTCCAACTTCTTTGATTCTCCCATCTCCGTTTCCAACTTCTGCATCTCTCTTTTCAAATCCCTAATCTCCAATCCAATTATCCCGATTCCCTTGTCTCCGCTCCCAACCCTCCAATCTCCTCTCACGTTTCCGGCATCTCCACTCTCATGACGGTTGAAACTAGGGCAATCAATAATAAAGAGAACAATAAATAAGTTGGAAAGTAGAGCAAACAAATGAACAATAATAAAGAGGGTAAACAACAAAAAAGAAGTTGGGTTAAAAAAAGAGTATAGAAAAGAAATTAGGGTTATCAATGATAAGGATAGAATAATAAAGAAGCCATGAAAAACTATAGATACATAACAAAAAATGTCTTATAATAATATCTTGGAAAATCCAAAAAAATCCCATGTTCTAATATCTTAAAAAATATAAAAGAGTATTATAGACAATGCATATATAAATACGTATACTGATCAGAATTTGAATTTAAAATAATGTCAAAATACATTGTTTTTTCAAAATTTTGAAACTTCATGGGTTTAAAAATAAAGCATTGCTCGAAACCAGGCCTGGAAACAATTTTCCCTTAAATATATTGAAACATTTTGCAACAAACCATTAATAGATGTCATAATATAAGGTCTAACAAGATAATATTATAGATTAGAAACAGAAATTAGTTTTGACTGTCAAATGTCAATCATTTAATATGATGATTGGCTATTTGAAATAAAATAAGAGCTTTATCGAATTTTGACATATGCTAAAAAAGGATTCCAACTGGAATTTTAAGCGAGGCATCAAGCACAGGCAGCGCAAATCGGAAGTCAAGCATCTAAAGCAGCACTATAGCTTTATGCAATAGTCAATCATTTCATGGTCACTTTCGATTTAGCAGGGTTTTATGGGGATTTTTGCAACAATTGCTGCAAGATTTTCAAAACTCAAAACTTGAATATAAATAATTATGGTTGGATTTGAGGAAGATTTTCCTAATTGATGAGTCACTCAGGTTATAATAAATGCTTTTGTTGTGGCCAAATTAGCAAAATATCACTTGCTGCATTTTCAACTAAATTTCAACACTATAGGAGCAAAAATAATTAGGGAAATAGGCTTCCAGTTACTGCAAATTAATATTGTAGCAAACAACAACAATGATAACCTTTATTCTCCCTCTTAAGCTTTAACAACCTTCTGTTTGAATCATCACCAAAGTCGACTATTCAAATATTTGACCAAAGTAGGGGGTTGTCATTACAGTTTCAACCTGTGGCAGGCCAATTGTACCCAGAGCAGTATCTAATGAAGTTAGGCTTTTTTCGGCCATTATAGTGCATTTCATGGAGGGTATATGCCACTAAAGAGTTAATGTGCAAGATGGTTTTCTTCCGTCAGTTGCACAAATTTTAAGATGTATGCAAAGAACCTTCAACTCTAATGCAAATGCAAGATATTTAATAAGATTGACTTTAATATAATACACAGTCGTCACAACCATCAAAATAGAAGTGTTTGCTGAGATGAGCATAGAAGTATGCGGTGAACAGGACACAGAGAAATACATAAATACACACCAGAATATAGAACATATCAGGTGAAGTATCCAGGAAAAATTACTAGAATGCAAGAACAAGGAGAGATTAAAATGGTGCAAACACTGTAAGTTTGTTCAGGAATAGAGGCCAAAATACATGTTAGCTACAGATAATGTGGTATCAAGAGTTACAGGGACTTATTTTACCCAAAATGTACGTGAAATATTCAAAAAACTACTTAGTAAAGTATGCACCGATAAAATATATAGGGTGTGTAAAATTAAGAAAAATTCCAATCTCACTTACCTGACTTTCTTGGAGTCGCAGCACCAATGCGCATGGGCCTACTAGAGCAAAGCACACCATTCATTTCAGTCATGGCTTGTGCCTTCTCGTTATCATTACCAAACCGGACAAATCCATAACCTTTTGAGTGTCCTGTAGTTGAATCAATAACAACTTTTGCACCTTTCACAGATGAATATTTGCTAGCAAAAGTTTCTTGTAACATGGAATCAGTAACATCAGCAGCTAGATCTCCTACGAATATAGAATGATCAGAAGCAGCATCTGTTCGTCTATCGCCCATGCTAAATGAAGCCCAATTTAATCGGAATGGTTGCTCTGTGTTCGGCATTATGTGACCACTGAAAGTGTGCAATACCTTTTCTGCTGCTGTATGAGAAAAGAATTCGACAAAACCATAGCCCTCAGACTGACCAGTCTGTTTATTGCGAATAACTTTTATATTCAACACCTGGATATAATAGAGATTCCGAAAGGTTAGCATCCAATGACAAGGCATTAACTTTAGATGATCTACAACCACAAGAAATGAATATAAACTACTATGTTAAAACTTTAAATAGATTGATTTGATTGTACCAATAATTTGGTGAAGAAACAAGAAATTTTAGTTGGATAGGCAGGCTCCCCCAAATCTTTTTAAAAACATGGTAACCTACAGCAAATAACGATTTAAACAGAATTTCTATTAAGGCACATGAATAGAGAGATTTGACCATTCCAATAATTTGTTGAAGAAAACGGGGAAAAAAATACATTAGAGGAAGAAGCATAGTAACAATGTACTAACTCGATATGCATGCTGTCCAACATCATTGCAAATTATAGAAACCTATGGCATATAACAATTATAATAGAACTTCTATCAAAGTCCATGAAGACATGCATGCATGGGATCCCTTGGCCCTTCAAAACATCCTGGATACATTGCTCCGTTCACAACTTTCACATGCTTTCTATATATGTACACATTAACACGCATTACAATGAAGCCGCTAATGGATTTCCATTTATTCTCCATGAGAACACGTAAGGAGCGGAACACTATCTAAATTTTTTATGGTAATTGCTCAAGTGGAAAAAACACCTTAATAAATATTCCCATATTAATATAATATTTATTGAGCTTCAATATGTAAATCCCCCATTTTGGTAAATTTTCAACATTTAATTTTTTATATAACTTGTAAAGTGAGGAAATTATGTAGTGTGGAAGTTAGGCTTCCGTATCTTCATCGCGATTAATACATTCGGTAAAGAAGCAACTAAAACCAAACCTTTCCCCCCAAAATGTAGTAAGTTAATGGCTAAACAAGATTCATATACACACATTACAGTAAATGGTAAGAACAAAAAGCTACAACATGTGGATGTTATACAACAAAGAAACAATAACAATATATACTTCATTTCACATTCACTATAAATTTAAATAAATGGTACTGATTAATACTACTACCAAACTATATAATTTTTAATTCAGATGATTCCTGCTTATATGAAAAACAGCTCATATATAATTAACACATTTCCACATCAATGTCTTGTCGATAATTGCTTCGGTTTTGAAATAAATAAAAATAATTGAGTAGATGATTCCAAGCATTTTCAAAATAGGCACAAGACCATAATAATTCAAGCAACAACTAAAAAATACTTAATTCTTAATTTGCTTGCATTACCACCAAATCCATAGCCTACACAAACTCCAGGGATATTGATTTAATCCAAGCACAAATATTCTAATGAATCTTATGGTTTCCTAAATCAATCAATTCATTAATGAAAACCCAGCTGACCAAATCTAAATATATAAATTTAGATTATTCCCATCAAAATATATAATGATGAAGTGAATACATAAAAAGATCGTATTTTTAGTCATCCAAAGTATAATTAATGATTTTTAATATACCAACTTATGCATCCTCTCTTAAGTTAGGATGAAAATACATTCACTAAACAAATTACTAACTCAAAACTGAAATTCAATGCGAGATCCAATCGAATCAGCAATCCAACAATAACAAAAACTCAAGATCTAATCAACAGAGCTGGAAACCCTAACCTCTCCCGTATGCGCGAAGCAGCTATGCAAGTAATTCTCATCCATCCAATAATGAAGATCCCCGACCCAAATCGTTTTGTTCTCCTCCGACGCCTGCCCCGCCCCGCCCGCCGCCGCGGGCGGCTGAGCCGGAACCGCAGCCGGCGGCTGATGGTACGGGATATAATGCGCCTGCGCGAACTGCGGGGGTGGCACCGCCGTCATCATCTGCTGCTGCATGACCATAGCCGCCGCCGGGTACTGCACGGCCATCCACGGGTGCGGCAGGGGCTGCTGTTGGATTTGGGCCTGGTCGCCGCCGGTAACTTGCTGCATCATTTTCTCGCAACAAACAAAAAGTTGGGATTTTTAAGTGAAAATTTGAGGAGAAAATGTGAGAGGGGAGAGAGAGAGGGGGGGGGGAGAGGTTTGAGACAGAGGAAGATTTAATAGAGAGAGGCGGCTATAGAGGGAGGTTGGATATGGGCCGTTGGATCGGGTCGGGGTGGGGGAAGGGAAGCCGTTGATTTGGGCTACGGTTGACTGAAACCGCGTGGATGTCGGTTTTGCTGTTAGCGCCGATTGGAGTTGGAAGGGGGTTGTGTTTAGATTGGGTTTTTGAGTTTAATCCTTTTCTAGGGTTAGGGTTAGGGTTAGGGTTAGGGTCTGCATGTCTTAGTACAATAATGCAAAAAAAAAAAAAAAAAATTAAAGCGTTTTAGCAAAAAAAAAAATTGTTTCGTTTTTGGTGTCCTGTTTTTGGATTGTGTCATGGCTTTGGTTGCCTGATTTGGTGTTTGTTTCCTTTTCATGGGATTGTTAGGATCTTGCATGTGTTGTTTCCTTGTTGGATAGGCAGGCCAAAGATGGAAATTTAGAATGAGAATAAAGAAGGAATATCTATAAGAGCTTGGTGTAGCTCCACAACCCCGCAGCACACCTAGAAGTTGTGGGCCCCACACTTAAGTGTGTGGGGGCCCACTACCCAGCTGCTGATGCACTGCGCAGCGGGCAATACTCCGCTGCCCAGCTCCTCTTTCTCCCATCTATAAATGATTTTATGGAAAGGGAAACAAATCCAGGGCTATTAAACAGGCCAAGCATTATGTTGTTTTCATTCTTGGGTAACAGAACTTGTCAATCTCAGATTGTTTATTTCTTGAGTGAGATCTCATTGAGCTTATACTTTAGCCCTGTGCTCTTCCCAACTTATTTGAGATCTAAAAACTAGGACTAAAAACACAATAGTATATGGAACTTTGTTTGAAGTCGGTTCTCGGCCTTGACACTTCAAGGCCTGTGCGATTTTTTATTCCAATCTAACTATCTTTCTACTCGTTTGCCCGCTGTATGACTATCATGCCTTGTCATATCCGTAAAAATACCCCCTGCCCTCCCCGATCCTTATCTGCCCGATGAAGTGATTGGAGGAGACCGTGTTCTCTCTATTCAATCACGACCTTTAGCAAAAAAAATCATATAATTGTTATTATATTTTAACACGTTGACTAAATAAACTAGTCCAAAGCTCGGGGAGCTTAAATTTAAAATTATTAATTATTTAAATTATTCTACAATATTTGACTCAATATTTATTATGATATATGTCTCAAGTTAAGTTAACATAAACGGCTTATTAATTATGATTTTAAGTTAAAATTTATTATTTTATAATTACTGCTAAATATCAAATAAGATACAAACCATTCGAGCTCCCATTAGCCTTAAAATAAGCCGAGCTTAAGCTTGTCATATTCGTGTTCATTCATTTATATTACCTAGCTTACAGTCATGTTCAAGCTCGGGCTCGTTTTAGTTGTCGAACGAGTTTGAAAGAACCGATTCTCAGCCGATCTCCGAGCTTTATTAACAACCCAAATATTGTTAGGAATATGTATGCCCTAGAGGCCATTATTGTACATGTGATGTATATAATAGTGAATGCTTAAACATATATATAGAGAACTTTCTTACTCGACATGATAGTATGCTATAAGATTATCTTTATCTTAACATGTAAACTGGTATTTATACTGTCTGTTTCTTACATGTTGATAAAGCCCTTAGAATATGTACTTGACTACCAGGATTATGATGAGATCATACTAGTGTGGCCAGGGTAGTCCAAAAGTACATCCTTTAATCAGTTCCTAATCGTGGGAATATCGAGAATAGGGTATCGATATTCCAAAGTAGACTAGTGTGTACGTTTCTTGTTCCTTAGAGGGCGATGGTTGATCCCACAACCATTGGTGTGTGACATATGGATGTAGGATCATGCCGACATGCAAAGCGCTCGCATGCCGACACGTGGCGCGCTAGCGCCTAAGCGCAAAGCGCCTAAGCGCACAGCGCTCAAGGCGCTGACCCCACGCGTCCTTTGGGAGCTTTTTCCCTTTTTTATTTTTATTTTATATATATACATGTATATATATGTACAGATACACACACACTCCACAACACTGTCCCCCCAAAAAATTTTGGGCCGGGGCGCTGCCCCGCACCCTGCACGGGGGCTGCTAGCCCCCCTGACCCCCAGCCCGCTATCCGGGTAGCGGGACCCCCGTAAAAACTCTGCGTGGCTCCCGATATATCCAAACCCCCCTCCAAAACAACACACACATACACTGCACATTGAGTTCGCATGACCAGTTTAACCCGTTAATCGGAGGTTCCCTCACCCCAAAGGCGAGGGGTAATTAACGGCAGCTTAGTCCGCGGCTGCCGGAGATTCAGATCCCCACAATCATTAAACCCTGGCCTATCCTAGGCAGGAGGAATCTGTAATGCGCCTGACAAGCGCGCACGTATTCCCATCTCAATGGGATGACGAAAAACACCCTACAGATTCTGGCACGCCCGGTGGGACCTATCTCTCCTCCCATACTTCGGGTTAAATGTTCATGCGAACCCAATCAATATACATATCGATTGCCTGTACTGAAATCATGCTTCTTTGTGCAGGCTAAAAAATTTCAAATTGCAATCTCCGGTCGCAGCAAAAATGTCTCCAAGAACAATCTCAGCTCTCGACATAACTCCCATCTCCTATACGATGAAGATGGATTCCAGGACGGCACTTCCGGGCAGTCTCGGGCGACAATGGGAGGAGGAGCCGCCGTCCCAGCTCCTCAAGCTCCGGTAACAGACAAACCGCTCTCAAAAGGGAAAAGGCCGAATGTCATGATCGCGAGGGCGCCCCAACACAAACGCAAGTCGGTGTTTGAACGACTTTCCTTGGCCCCAGCTGGGGGCAAGGCCATCAACACCAACAAAGCAACAAGGCATCCCGGGCAAGCTCCAGCGGCGCCTCTGACAACTGCTCGATTGGGTGTCTTCTCAAGCCTCCCCATCACTCAGCCTATGGCAGCTTCCCGAAGAGCAGAAGCCTGCCAAGCGCTCAAGGCAGAGAAGCTGAGGCAGAAGCGGCTCAGATACAGAGCCAACAAATGGGCTAGGGCTCTGGCCATGTTAAAATTTATGAATTTCCAAAGCCCGGACCGCTCCGCGAAATCAGCCGCCAAAGATAAAGAGATGGCTGGATATGTGGTTCGCACTGTCTATATGGTCGGATATGAAGAAACGAATCCTCCTCTTCTTCACAGCCATGGTGATGATATGATTGACGCTGCCCAATGTCAACTCGGTCTAAACGATGAAGAGCTCGCTCAGGCCGATAAGCCAACAGAGCCCGGGGTTCCTGCGGAATTGAGCTCAGGCAATAAGGATGGCCCCGTTGTTATAACCGGAACTACGGGACAAGCATTATTCCAATGGCTTCAAAGGCAACTTCAGGACAGGGATGAGAAGATGGCCAAGGTCCACTCTAAAGTTGACGAGCTGGCAAATGTTGTGGCGGATCTCACGACCCAAGTTGCCCGATTGCAATTACAGCAAAATCAAATTTTGGTTCGTGAGCTGGGGATTGATATCCGGAAACAGCCGATCGATGCTCTCTTCAACCTAAGAACGGAGCGCCTTTGCGAAAAACGGCCGCAATCAGCCTCCGGTCCCTCCGATACATACGCCGGAGGGGAATCGCCTCTGAAAGAGAAACTGGAAAAAGTCCGTTCCTTCAAATGGGAATAAATCCATAAGATATTCAGGGACGCCCTAAGAAACGGTCTACAGCTGCCAGAATCAAAGAGACCGCAAGAAGCGAATATGATCGATGACCCAGAATATTGCCCCTATCACAGGGTGATAGGTCATGCCATTGAGGACTGCTTCGTCATCAAAGATTGGGTCGAAAGGCAATACAAGACGGGAGAGATAGAATTGTCTAAAGACGTGTTGGCGAACAGTCAAGCTACGACCGCCGATTCCATACAAATGGAGACTGAAGCCTTTCGGGAACCCAATCCTCCTAGACTGTGCCACTATCTGAAAAGGGCGAACCAAAGACTGATCGGCCTCAAGAACCAGCATCAGTAAGGGCACCTACTCTAATGGAGAGAAAGAAGAAGATGTACTCCTTTAGGAGGGATGAGGTCCGCAATATATTCGAGGAAGCCTTGAACAACGGTCTGCAATTGCCTATTCCGAAAAGGCCACATGAAATGAATACGACCGGCAATCCCGTATACTGCCCATACCATAGAGTGGTGAGTCATACCATTGAAGACTGCTGTGTTTTCAAAGATTGGGCAGAGGACCAATACAAGTTTGGAAAAGCCTCACAATCCTCGGATGTATCGGCAAGCCACAGAGCTAAGTCATCAACACAGCTCCGCCAAGATCAAAGTTCAAGAGGCTGGGATAAGCAAAGAGGACCACCACGTCGTTAAACTGGGAACGCCAGCTGACCACCACGTCGTTAAACTGGGAATGATCGACCACCACATCATTAAACTGGGAATGATCGACCTCTAAGTCATTAAACTGGGAATGTAAATATATATATATATATATGTGTGTGTGTGTGTGTGTGTGTGTGTGTGTGAATAAAAAAAGTGTAAATAAAAGAAAAATAAAGAAAAGCCGAAATGAGGGGGCAACCGTGAATAAAAGCCGAAATGATAGGGCAATCGCGACCTTCGCGATAAGAAAAGCTGAAATGATAGAGCAATCGTGGTAAAACAAAAAAAAATCAAAAAAAAAAAAAACAACGGCGAATGATGAGTCACTCCTGATACTATATTTCAGTGCAGCGATGCAGACGCCAACCAAAATCCAGCTTCCCAAAATTCTTTCAGCTCTACGGTTAATCCCCAAATTGACTACCGTATACAATCCACGGGCTCAAATAATTCTCATCATACTCATGCCCCACTGCAATCACCAGTCCAGCGGTTGGTCCCCGCCCTTGGAATTATGGTCCATTGGAAAGACCCACTCACGTGTCCTCACGATGCATGAGGAGAAAAAACCTTCGTGGGATCCTTACAACTCACAAAGGAGAAACACACTTGGGAGTCCTCACTACTCCTAAGAAGAAAATACATCTATGGGATCCTTACGACCCGTAGGGAGAAAATGCTTTTATGGGACCCTCACGGCCCATAAAATTGAAAAGCCTTAGGTGATAGGGATCCAAACCTGTCTCCTAAGCCATCGCTCCCCAATCCCCAAGTGGCGAATGATGAGTCGCTCCTGGTACCATATTCCAGTGCAGCGATGCAGACGCCAACCAAATTCCAAATTCCAATCCCTAAATGGCGAATGATGAGTCGCTCTTGGTACCATATTCCAGTGCAGCGATGCAGACGCCAACCAAATTCTAAATCCCATACCCCAACGGCGAATGACGAGTCGCTCCTGGTACCATATTCTAGTGCAGCGATGCAGACGCCGACAAAGTCCCAAAATTTTTTCCGGCCCTACGGTCTGGATCATACATCCTGCAAAACCGTATACAATCCACGGGCGTAAAACAATCTCAATCCCTCCCAAGTCCTGCCGGTGAGACCACATTCTAAGTCCCGCCGGTGAGACCACATTCTAAGTCCCACCGGCGGTGAAGATTAAAAAAAAAGGTATGTCCACAAGCAAAATGGGCACGGTTGAAAACCCGAAAGGGCTCCGTGAGTAAAAACAGCAGGACTACCGGTGAGTTTGTGAAAACCCGAAAGGGTGCAAACTCGTAAAAAGAGATGAAATGCGCTCACAAAGTCCTCTCGACTTTGTAAGGAGAAAAATCCCACGTGAGATCCTTACGACTCATAAAGGAGCAACACACTTAGGAGTCCCCACGACTCCTAAGGAGAAAATACACTTACGGGATCCTTACGACCCGTAGGGAGAAAATGCTTTGTGAGACCCTTATGGCTCACAAAATTGAAAAGTCTTAGGTGATAGGGACCTAAAACCTGTCTCCTAAGCCATCGTTTTCTGATAAGTAAGCGCAAATGATGATTCGCTCCTGGTACCATATTCCAGTGTAGCGATACTGACGCCAAGCAAAAAACCAATTCCCAAATCCTCCCGGGGCAAATGATGAGTTGCTCCTGGCATTATTCCAGTGCAGCAATGCAGATGCCAAACCAAAACCGAAATCCTCAAATCCACTCATGGCAAATGATGATTCGCTCCTGGTACCATATTCCAATGTAGCGATGCTGATGTCAACCCAAATCAAATCAAACCAACAATCTCTGCGGTGGAATCATGCTCCGTTCCAGAATTTACCCCGTGTCGAAATCATGCTTCGCCTCGGGATATCTACCTTCCCTGCCGGAATTATGCTTCGCCTCGGAATCAAATCAACCAACCAGCTCTGCGTCGGAATCATACTTCGTCTCAGAGTGTCCCCCGCGTCGAAATCAAGCTTCGCCTCGATGTATCTGCTCTCCCTGTTGGAATTATGCTTCGGCTCGGAATCAACCAACGACCTCCTCGTCAGAATTATGCTCCGCCTCGGAATCAAGTCAACCAGCAAGCTCTGCGTCGGAATCATGTTTCGTCTCAGAATGTGCACCCCGTGCCGAAATCATGCTTCGCCTCGGTGTACCTGCCTCCCCGTCGGAATTAAGGCCCGCCTCGGAATCAAGTTGACTAACAAGCTCTGCGTCGAAATCATGCTTCGTCTCAGAATGTGCACCCCGTGTCGAAATGATGCTTCGCCTCGGTGTACCTGCCTTCCTTGTCGAAATTATGCTTCGTCTTGGAATCCAATCAGCCAACAAGCTCTGCGCCGGAATCATGCTCCGTCTCAATACGTACTCCGTGTCAGAATCATACTTCGCCTCGGAGTACCTTCCTTCCCTGTCGGAATTATACTTCACCTGGGAATCAACCTCTGCATCAAAATTATGCTTCAGTCAGAATGTCTGCCGCTCATCGGAATTATGCTCCAACCCTTCGGAATGATGCTCCGATCCTTGGAATTATGCTCCGCGCTTCGGAATGATGCTCCGAATCCTGGAATCATGCTCCGCTCTTCGGAATGATGCTCCGATCTCTGGAATCATGCTCCGCCCTTCGGAATAATGCTCCGATATCTGGAATCATGCTCCGCTCATCGGAATGATGCTCCGATCTCTGGAATCATGCTCCGCCCTTCGGAATGATGCTCTGATCCCTGGAATCATGCTCCGCCCTTCGGAATGATGCTCCGATCTCTGGAATCATGCTCCGCCCTTCGGAATGATGCTCCGATCTCTGGAATCATGCTCCGCCCTTCGGAATGATGCTCCGACCTCTGGAATCATGCTCCGCCCTTTGGAAATGCTCCGCCCTTCGGAATGATGCTCCAATCTCTGGAATCATGCTCCGCTCTTCGGAATGATGCTCCGATCCCTGGAATCATGCTCCACCCTTCGGAATGATGCTCCGATCTTTGGAATCATGCTCCGCCCTTCGGAATGATGCTCCGATCTCTGGAATGATGCTCCGCTCTTCGGAATGATGCTCCGATCCCTGGAATCATGCTCCGCTCATCGGAATGATGCTCCGATCCCTGGAATTATGGTCCGCGCTTCGGAATGATGCTCCGATCCTTGGAATCATGCTCTGCTCTTCGGAATGATGCTCCGATCCTTGGAATCATGCTCCGCTCTTCGGAATGATGCTCCGAACCCTGGAATCATGCTCCGCTCATCGGAATGATGCTCCGATCTCCTGGAATCATGCTCCGCTCATCGGAATGATGCTCCGATCCCTGGAATCATGCTCCACTCTTCGGAATGATGCTCTGAATCCTAAAATCATGCTCCGCTCATCGGAATGATGCTCCGATCCCCTGGAATCATGCTCCGCTCATCGGAATGATGCTCCGATCCCTGGAATCATGCTCCGCTCTTCGGAATGATGCTCCGAATCCTGGAATCATGCTCCGAACCCTGGAATCATGCTCCGCTCATCAGAATGATGCTCCGATCCCCTGGAATCATGTCCCGCTCTTCCGAATGATGCTCCGATCTCTGGAATCATGCTCCGCTCATCGGAATGATGCTCCGATCCCCTGAAATTATGCTCCGCTCATCGGAATAATGCATCGGAATGATGATCCGATCCCTTGGAATCATGCTCCGTCCTTCGGAATGATGCTCCGATATCTGGAATCATGCTCCGCTCATCGGAATGATGCTCCGATCCCTGGAATCATGCTCCGCTCTTTGGAATGATGCTCCGATTCTTGGAATCATGCCTCTACTCTTCGGAATTATGCTTCGACTCTTCGGAATGATGCTCCGACCTTGGAATGATGCTCCGCAAATCGGAATGATGCTCCGATCCTCGGGAATCATGCTCCCCGAGGGATACTCCGACCTTGGAATTATGCTCCGCGAATCAGAATGATGCACCGATTCCCGGGAATCATGCTTCCCGGGATGATACTCCGCCCCCGGAATGATGTTCCACCTCGAAGTCCAGCTTCAAGATCCATCAATTTCATGCACACAACTCAAATATGCAGTGTGCATTTATTGATGGGGAGCAATTTTTTGGGGTAAAAATTTGCACCCCGGTTGATCGAGTCAAAGTCAAGGTCAACCCCCAAGTTAGGTGGGCCCAAGCCCAGGTCAAGCGGGCCCATGCCCAAGTCGAGCCCGCGGCCAGCCTCCCCATGCCAACAACAAAATCATGTAGTAAATAATTTTTATGTAATTTTTTATACATGAATGTATGCAAAATGAGCATAAAGCCAATATTTTGTAAGCCCATGGCTTATGTGCAAAAATGAAATGGCACATGAACCATGGGATAGGCAAAATGTCATTTTGTGAAGCCCAAGGGGCTATATATAAATATGTAAGCCTATAAAAGGCAACATGATGATGAATAAAAATATACTTTTCATTCTCTCAAAAACCTAGGGTTTGTACCTCTTTCTCCTTTCTGAAGGTTTCAAACCTTCTTCTTTCTTTTGAATTAAATCAAGAGTTTTACTCTTTCTTTTCCAAAACTAAATAGTTTTTCACCATAAAACCCACAAAGGGAAACTTGGATCTGTCATTAGATCTAAAAAGAAGAGATTTTTAAAATCTCATATCTCTTGATCTTCAAGATCTAGCAACTAGAGGAGAAAGCAGAAGAACCCTTTTCATCAACCCCAAAACATCTTAGGAGTTTAACTCCACTCTGATCTCTCTTTCGAGAATTTCTGGGGCTAAAAGCCTCTTTTTCTCGCCGGCGCCCAAGCGCTCAAGCGCCCACGTGCCGACACGTGGCGTGCTAGCACTCGAGCGCAAAGTGCCCACTTGCCGACACGTGGCGCGCTGGCGCTCCAGACGCCCACGTGCCGACACATGGCGCGCTTGCGCTTCAGCGCCCTGCGCTCAAGCGCAAAGCGCCCACGTGCCGACACGTGGCGCGCTTGCGCTCAAGCGCCCAGCGCAAGCGCAAAGCGCCCACGTGCCGACACGTGGCGCGCTTGCGCTCCAGCGCCCTGCGCTCAAGCGCAAAGCGCCCACGTGCCGACACATGGCGCGCTTGCGCTCAAGCGCCCATCGCAAGCGCAAAGCGCCCATATGCCGACACGTGGCGCGCTTGCGCTCCAGCGCTCAAGCGCAAAGCGCCCACGTGCCGACACGTGGCGCGCTAGCGCCTAAGCGCACAGCGCTCAAGGCGCTGACCCCACGCGTCCTTTGGGCGCTTTTTCCCTTTTTTTCATTTTTATTATATATATATACATGTATATATATGTACAGATATACACACACTCCACAACACTGTCCCCCTCAAAAAATTTTGGGCCGGGGCACTGCCCCGCACCCCGCAAGGGGGCTGCTAGCCCCCTTGACCCCCAGCCCGCTATCCGGGTTGCGGGACCCCCATAAAAACTCTGCGTGGCTACCGATATATCCAACCCCCCCAAAACAACACACACGTACACTGCACATTGAGTTCGCATGACCAGTTTAACCCGTTAATCGGAGGTTCCCTCGCCCCAAAGGCGAAGGGTAATTAACGGCAGCTTAGTCCGCGGCTGCCGGAGATTCGGATCCCCACAATCATTAAACCCCCGCCTATCCTAGGCAAGGGGAATCTGTAATGCGCCTGACAAGCGCGCGCGTATTCCCATCATAATGGGGTGATGAAAAACAGCCTACAGTGATATACAGATAAATGATATTAGTCGGTCATATGTGATATAACCAGATTATTAAATCAAGTTAATAATGTGATATACATTTTATGTGATATAATTATATCTTAACTAATATCGTTAGCTCACTAATTATTCTTCATAATATATATATATATATATATATATATATATATATATATATATATATATATATATAATAATGAAGCATGGCTTGATTTTCTATTTTGAGAAAAATAGAAATGAGGTGTAAATTGATAGCATGGTTGCAAGCATGTGAGTTATATTTGTTTATTCATCTTGAATCACTATTCAAGCATTGTTGCAATTTTATATTGCAAAATTCCATACTTGAATGAGTGGGGGTCAAGAGTTGCCATTCATTCTTTGCTCATTCTCAACACTTAGCCATTTTCCCTTAGTTGCTCCCATGGTTGCTCTCTACCTTCTTTTTCTTCCTCAATTGCTATAGTTCAAGTTTCAACCCTCACATGTGATGTGAACCATGAAGCTTGAACACAAACTTGTGAGCAAATTAAACCCCTACTTCACCATCACACATTATATTAGTAATTTGATGTGGAGTGTTGCCTTTACTAATGAGATTAGTGAAGGGTTAGTTTGAGCTAGTGGACTTCGGGTAGATCATCTTTGGCGCGAAGATCACGAAGGAGATTCGTTCAACTCGAAGAGGAGCCTAGTAGAATCGCGTGGACTTCAACCCGGAGCTATAGAAGAGAAGGACTCGAACTACAAAGGTTGTATGCTCTTTTCTTCTCTTTATTTCATCACATCACAAAGGCAAACCCTAATAATCCAGTAAAAATCTTGTTAGTCTAACTTAGCACCTAATAAAAATTAAAATTTAGCATGCTTGATGCCTCTAGAACCTCATGGTGGTGCTAAGGTCGAATTTCATGGTATAAGAGCCAAGCTAGAATATTAGGGTAACTTGTAGCGACGTTAGAAATCCTCCGTTTTTGTCGCGCAAAAACTGCCGATAAAAACAGTTTCGAAAATGATGTTTTGAGTAGTTTGCACACCCCGCGGGTTCACGATTTGAACCAAGAAGCCGCGGGGTGGAGCATGCGCATCCCGGGGACACCTCGGGGGGGAGGACCAACGTTTGGGCCCACTCCCTAAGACCACCACAAGGTGTTCTTGCGGTGGGGACCCGAAACAGCCCCACCTTAGGCAGTTTCGGGTCTGCCTCACCCCCTGGCCACCTCGTGGTGGCCTCGGGGGTGGGGTACCCTCTCTAAGCCCCCCATTCGACAGTTAATTTTAGTATCTTTGCCTCCGTGAAGATTTGGACGGGTTTCGAGTTTGTTTCGACTCCCGGATTGGCTTAAAACGATTGTTTTTGGAAATTTAGCTCACTGGATTTTTCAAAGTTTTGGAAAAATTGGTTTAGTTTGCTAATTGCGTGCGGAATTTTAATGTTGCGGTTACTTTACAAGCTTTGTGATGTGTGATACAATTACTAGAATCCGGATTAATTAGTTTTATGAAAACTAGTTAGTATATTGTAAACATAGCCGTCTAGTCTCAATTGATCGATTGCCATGAAATTTTGATTCGGATCAAAACTCCGTCGGAATTGCGTATTGTACGCAATCACTAAGTCAGGAATCTTGTTGAATTATCCGACAAACAATTGAAAAGTGTTTTCAATTTGAGACTAAAATGCAAGTTTTATAAGTTAGGTATGAAATCCGGAATATGAGATATTCCGGGATTATGATGTCTAAGGATATTGCGGATTCTAATTATTGTACTTTTCTGTTTTCTTTTCTGCGACCGTAAGTGTAATATGTGGGGTATCCCAATCTCGTTGCTATATGTCTGCAAGTTTTAGGGATACGCATATTTGCTTACGTTGATAATATGTGATATCATGTGTTGCTGTTGATATGATTTATTGGATCGTCGTGAATGAATAGCCGGGGGGTTCTATGTGAGATGAGAGTTTTTATTTTCATTCATGTAAAATCTTTATGTAATATTCTTTTATTGGGGCACTTCCGGGTTAAGGATGATATCACCATTGTTGTATATTATTTAATTTTCCGCATTAGGATAGACCCAAGGCGGGGAGCACAAGTAACTGGGTTCTAGAGTCCAGTGGAAGACCATCTCAAGGAGTTGAGACCGGGTCTCCTAACTCTAGAATTGGCAGGGTTACTTGCCGCTCTCGTAGGGGTCTAGGGATGTGGGTTTGGCTATTCATCACGACCGTGGAATCCGTGTTTTACATTACTAGCTAAATTTAAAACACGGACATTCTAGTATATCCAATATTTCATATATTGCTTCTGCTGCTTGATTCTGTGATGTTGATCATATAACTGCATAAGACGAATATAATATTATATATATATGATATATAATAAATGTTGCTTATGTTTTGCACCCGGGCCAGTCCAGCCCCCGCTCTGCCGGTAGTTAAGTAACCTAACGGTGCATGACGGGGTCTAGTGGCGAATGCGGATGGTATAAGCGTACGTTCTATTTTCGTTTCATTTTTCTGTAATATTTAGGAAACATTAATTGATGGGATTTCATTAATGAGATTAATGAAAAGAAAGAAATCTAAAGATGTTGTAGAATCAAACTTTCAAAAAGGGTAGCTCTAGTTTTTGCTTTGCATAGTGGTATTCCTCGATGAATATCCAGCACCTCATTCGATGAGGAAAGAGCCGAGATCCCTTCACCGGGAGTGACCTCTTTAGCGAAACTAGCAAATGCTACAGCTCACTCGGTTTTGTTTTTGATTGCTTCTCTAGTTCTTTCTTTGCATAATGGTATTCATGAATATTCAGCACCTCACTCGATGAGGAAAGAGCCGAGATCCCTTCACTGGGAGTGACCTCTTTAGCGGAGCTAGAAAAGCCTAAAAAACACTCATTTTCAAAATCATTAGATTCTACATCGATATCAAGTTCATTACGCTCATGGTTTTTCTAAAAACCTGCGTAGCCTTCCGTCATTTCAGATAAGTGCTATTTTAGTATTCGTGCTACGGTAGTTTGGCCTTCGTCAAGGTGTAGTGTACGGTAGCTGATTAATACTTATCTATAGCATGCGATGCGATTGGATTAGGACAGTCGTACGACATTGTTTGGCTTCCGTCAAGGGTCGTGCGGGTAGGTCTAATTCAATCAAGAAATAAACAAGTTGAACTTGACTAGCGGCCTATGGATAGTTTGGCCTCCGTCAAGGTCATAGGACGCTAGGGGTAAAAACCATTATCGGGAATTTTAAGTGTTGAAATTTGCAATGAGATTGCATACCTTCTATATGATGGTTGAATCCTGATATCCACTGCGAGTAAGAGTTACTCCTGTGAGGTTTTGCACTTTACAATTAACTAATCCAGTAGGTGTTTAGAAAGGTGTCAACGGGGTTATACCTCTAGGGAAACGAGATTTATCTTAATTAGGTCCGTGCGAAAGCACGGGGAACCTCCCTCGGAGTACCGATACCTGCCTGGCCGAACGATTGGCAAACCTGTAGGGTGTAATTAATCCCGGCTAATCTTATCTTTTAGGGTTTGAAGGAAGATTTGATAAAAACAGTGGGAGCCATCCTGATTAGATGTGATAATAATCAATCTAATCTTGCAAAGAGCGCACGCTAAATGATTATCCTTCTCTTTCTTAGTAGCGACCAATGAAATGCCTTAATCAAGATAATAATATGGATTATTGACCGAACCTACTTATTATACTGGGCTAGGTTCCGCTCTACCTTATGATTGTCATAAGTCTGAGTAAGGAATAGGGGAATATTCGAATTCCCACGCTACCCAAACGAAGAAAAAGCATGTTGATGCATTGTCTTCGGGTGTGTTCGTTACCAAGAACTGTTTCTCAGTTTACTCTACGCCCTGGGTATGGGATACCAGATCAGGATCCCACACATGTAATTTGTTACATGGGCTATTGAGGTAGAGAACTGGGAAAGGGTGATATGTCTCTAGTAGTAGAGATGGTACAATTGTTGCAGCCAAAACAGTTGGCAAATATTACCTGGTGTTACCAATTGGTAATACAATGATTAACGACTGTTATTTCGTACCAATAATATTGTGAATATTTTCCTAAATCAAGTGTTGATTGGGTAAGTTACATTGTATAACAGTATACACGTTCTGAATCAAAATACAGTTCTAAACGTACAGAACACACACAAGAGGAACAATTCAGAAATGAACGAAGTCTTCTTGAGGTATTGTAGACTAGGTCATGTCGATGAGACAAGACTAGCTGAAGTTCCATAAGGATGCATATTTTGAATCCGTTCGAATTTACATCTTATGAAACTTGCCAGTCATGTCTCAAAGACTTGGTAACTAAATCTCCGTTTACTGGAAACAGAGAAAGAGCTACTGAACTCTTGGACAGATACACAGTGATGTATGCGGTCCTATGTCTACACATGCCAGGGATGGTTCCGCGTACTTTATTACATTCACCGATGTTCTCTCAAGATACGGACATGTGTTCTTATTGAAACACAAATCTGAATCTTTTGAGAATTTCAAGGAATATAAGTACGATGTTGAGAACCAGATGGGTAAAGGTATTCATATCCTTCAATATGATTGGGGAGAAGAATATTGGAGCACAGAATTTTGAGACTATTTAAAAGAGAATGAGGTTCTCTCTCAGTTTATTCCTCCGTATACACCACAGCACAATGGTATAACGGGGTGGAGGAATCACACCCTATGAGATATGGTGCGCTCTATGATGAGTACTGCTGAGTTGCCTATTTCCTTTCAGGGACATGCACCTGAGAAGATACATACCTATTGAATAGAGTTCCGATTAAATCCGTTGCTTACCACTTGATTTGAATTTCAAAGAATATTTTTAACCGCAATCAAGAACGGCATCGCTTGGTAGCTAGCCGGTGAGTACGGGTCAGTCCATAGGGATTTTGTGTATTCTCTAATTGTTCTTACGAGTTAATTCCGATTGGTGTCGGATTGATTAAATCTAAAAACTAAATTGATCTAGATCTAAATCTTGCTAGGGTTAGGTTTAGGTTAAGTTTGGAAATTGAAGATTTCCTCACCGCTTTCTATACCCAAATTAAGATCTATGAAGAGTTATGATAATTATTAATAAAGTGGATTAGTACCATCGGGAAGAAACGGTCTTTCTTCTTCTAGGTTCTTGTCCTTCCTTTCTTAATCCTTACCTTAACCTCCATGAAAAACACGCGCAACCAGTCCTTTATACTACGGTATTACCGCTACCTCATGGGATAGGGTGCCGCAGGGAGCGGTGTGTGCATGTATGCATGGAGTCCTATGAAAATATATGACGGGCAAGAAAGAGGTGAGAGATCTTCATCTCTCAAGCCTTCCCCAAATCTAACCCTAACAAGCGAGGAGACTACTCGCTCCTCAGGGAATTGAAAAACATTTTTAAACTATCTATCTAGGGCAGAGAATAAAAGATCTAACTAGGGCAGATAAAAAATTATACTAGGGCAATAAAATTTAACTAAGGCAAGAATAAAAAACTTACTCTAATTTGATACACTCTTCATTCATTGCAGAAATTTACAGATCTGAATTTTAGATACAAAATGAGGCACAAGAAGAGGCATAACCTAAAAGAGGTTTTAGGGCTTCTATTTATAGAACATAGAAAACCCTAGGGTTACAATCGACGCACATCTGCTTTTACAAAAATACCCCCTAAGAAACCTACTAAACGCACCGACGCGCCGCCACGGAATTTTCCACCGACACTTGCGACACGTGGCCGCGGATCCGCGGCCAAAGCCCACGTTTGGCCGCGGTTCCGCGGCCGTATATGGGGCTTGTGGGCTCAATTTCTCTGGGGTTCTTCTGTTGCATTTTTACTTCTATTTTCTTCAGTTGTTTTCTCAGATTGGCTTCTATATTTCTTCCAGATCTCCACAGTGAATAATTGTAGTGGACTTTTACCGTTACTTCGCGACGAAGTCTTGAACCTTGCACTGCCTTTGTTCTTTGTGAACTTTGTTAATTGATCTTCAATGTTTCTCAAGATGTAGGCACGATCAAGATTCCAGCATTTATCGGTCATAGTCTCACTTTTGCATCGTTTTTCATCATTTTCACTGTTTTGTTCTGAGAACCTATAACCTGCAACTATGTAGCAGACATGGGTCAAAAGCACATGTTTATTTGTAAACTGAATAAGAATAGGAAATAAAATAATGCAAATTATGGTATGAACACCACTCCATATGAGATATGGAATGGGAAGATACCATCTCTTAAACAAGTTAAGATATGGGGTTGTCCGGGCTATATTGAAAGCGAAATCTGGACAAGATCGAGGCAAGGTCGGTTCTGTGCAAGTTTGTAGGATATCCCAACCATTTGCGA
Source organism: Agapanthus africanus (assembly GCA_030015575.1). Lineage (NCBI taxonomy): Eukaryota > Viridiplantae > Streptophyta > Magnoliopsida > Asparagales > Amaryllidaceae > Agapanthus > Agapanthus africanus. The sequence continues at coordinate 70,701,268 of CM057337.1, read as the reverse complement.
GAGAATATCTTCTACTACACCGAAGAACAAAAGATGTTTTGTTTCTCGACATACTACGTTTTTAGAAAAGGAATTTCTTGTGGAAGAAATTAGTGGCAAAAGGTAGAACTGAAAGTAGTTCCAGCAAGCACAAACTATAACTGACGATTTGTTGAAACCGGAGGATTCAATAGTCCCTGACGAACCGAAGCCACTCCGCAGATCTAGTAGGGTTCCTCATCCACCTAAGAGATACTACGGTTTTCTCATAGATGGTGGGAGCGAGGATTGCATTATGGAGATGCTGATCCAACTAGTTTCGAGAAAGCCATCACAAGTGGAGACTATGTGAAATGGCTGGATGCTATGCGATCTGAGATGGAATCCATGTATACCAAGAAAGTGCTTACTTTGGATGTTGCTCCTGAATGAGTAAAACCCATCGGGAGCAAGAGGATCTTTGAGAAAGATAATTTGGTGTAGATGGAAAAGTTGAGACTTTCAAAGCTATGCTTAAATCCATCAGGATCCTACTTGCCATTACTGCATACCATGACTACGAAATCTGGCAGACTGCACGTCAAAACCACTTTTCTAAATGGTGATTTAGAAGAGAGCGTATATGACACTGCCAGAGAGTTTCGTAGACAGTGGGAGCAGCGGAAGCATGTGAAAGCTGCTTAAATCCATCTGCGGGTTAAAGCAGGCATCGCGGAGATGGAACATCTGTTTTAATGAAGCTGTCAAAGAGTTTGACTTCATCAAAAAGATAGATGAACCATGTATAAATAAGAAAGTTGTAGAGAGTATAGTTGACTTCCTCGTAATGTACGCGGATGACATACTTTTGATAGGAAAGGGTATTCCTATGCTACACTCGGTCAAGCACCTCTTATCACATAGGTTCTCCATGAAAGATCTAACTGATGTCTCCTACATCCTGGGGATATAGATCTATAGAGATAGATCTAAATGGATTTGGGATTGTCCTAATACAGGTACATAGACACCATGCTAAAGAGGTTTAGTATGGACGATTCTAAGTGTGGTAATGTACCCGCTTGTTCAGAAATCACTCTCTCCAAAGAGATGTCTCTCGAGACTGATTTGGAGAGGGCTCGCATACAAGAGATACCCTATGCTTTGGCAGACGGGTCAATCATGTATGAGATGTTATGTACCAGACCAGATGTAGCTTACTCACTAAGTGTAGCGAATAAGTATCGAAAAGATCTTTGGGAAAACCACTGGACAGCTGAAGAACATTCTTAAGTGCTTGAGAAGGACTAAAGAGATGTTCTTGGTGTATGGTAACGGTGAACTCCAGATGGAGTTGTTTACCGATTCAAGCTTCCAGAGTGATAAGGACGACTGAAAGTCGGTCTCGGGTTTTGTCTTCACCCTCTGTGGAGGGACGGTATGTTGGAAGGGTTCCAAGCTATATACCGTAGCAGACTCGTTGATAGAGGCTAATTATATCGCTACCAACGATGCTGCCAAAGTAGTTGTCTGGATTAATAGAGTTCATAAGATGAACTAGGTTCCTACCATTGGGCATCAAATACCTATGTATTGTGATGACAATAGAGCTGTGACTTTGGCTTAGGAACCCCGGTCCCGTCAGCGATCCAGACATATTCTTAGACAGTATCACCTGATCATGGAGATAGTTGGTCTCCGGGAGATCGAGATTAGGAGAGTTGACACAGAGGATAACACAGCGGATCCACTCATCAAGGCCATCCCCCAGATGCTATTCGAGAGACTTTTGGGACATTGGGTATGAGATACTACAACTGGCCTTAGTGCAAGTGGGAGATTGTTAGGAATATGTATGCCCTAGAGGCCATTATTGTACATGTGATGTATATAATAGTGGATGCTTGAACATATATATAGAGGACTTTCTTGCTCAACATGATAGTATGCTATCAGGTTAAATTTATCTTAACATGTAGATTGGTATTTATATTGTCTGTCTCTTACATGTTGATAAAGCCCTTAGGATATGTACTTGACTACCAGGATTATGATGAGATCATATAGTGGGGCCATGGTGGTCCAAAAGTACATCCTTTAATCAGTTTCTAGTCGTGGGAATATCGAGACTATGGCAACAATATTCCAGAGTAGACTAGTGTGTACGTTTCTTGTCCCTTAGAGGACATCAAAGATTATACACATGTGCTCATTGGAGAATGGGTACACCGAACAGGACTCGCCGAGGACTCCTATATGGTAGTATACCTATCGTCAGATAGCAGTCCTCTGATGACACTGGTACAGGTTAGCCTGTAGATCCGAGATCGTCATAGAGTCTTGTGTGGCTCCCACTGTGCTTTGATTTCCTCTCTACCATGGCTCAAAGGAGTCGTGCAAACAGGTGGATTTTGTGTACAGTCCCGAGTCATATGGAGGCAATGAGCGATAGGAGGGGTTTCATCTCTCCCGGTAATGGGGGTTGATGTTGCATTATGCTCGATTGGCTATAAATGGAAGTCTCTGGCCAGGGTTGCTGCCGAGATTTACTGATAAGTGTTATCAGTAGTTTCTCGAACTGTTATAGGCCAGACATCAGCATGACTTATCACGTTACTGGGGGCTGACGTTTACCACCCCTAGACATGATATGCGACATATCAGACGAAGAGACCAGACTGTACGGTAGTGTTACTGATAGGCTTCATGGAGAGAATGGACGAGCTTGCTTGCTGATCTTCATATCGCTCAATACCCAGGTAGCCTTTACGTTCAGCTAGTACCGCTGACGGCTTGTAGGTGATTGATGTGATCATCACCTACTGCTAGCGTATTGACGAGTTTTTAGAGTCCCGCACAGAAGTTTCCTGGTTCAAGCGAAAAGAAGTAGGACACATATGTGATATGTGTGTGGGCCTGATTAAATACGTGTATGTGATACCGTATTGTAATCTGGCAGTTATCTGTTATCCATTCGGTTATATGTGATATAATCAGATTGTCGAATCAAGTGTTGATTTGATAATGTCATATACAGATAAATGATATTAGTCGGTCATATGTGATATAACCGGATTATTAAATCAAGTGTTAATTTAATAATGTGATATACATTTTATGTGATATAATTATACCTTAACTAATATCATTAGTTCACTAATTATTCTTCATAATATATATATATATATATAATAATAATAATAATAATGAAGCATGGCTTGATTTTCTATTTTTGAGAAAAATAGAAATGAGGTGTAAATTAAGAGCGTGATTGCAAGCATGGGAGTTATATTTGTTTATTCATCTTGACTCACTATTCAAGCATAGTTGCAATTTTATATTGCAAAATTCCATGCTTGAATGAGTGGGGATCAAGAGTTGCCATTCATTCTTTGCTCATTCTCAACACTTAGCCATTTTTCCTTAGTTGCTCCCATGGTTGCTCTCTAGCTTCTTCTTCTTTCTCAATTGCTATAGTTCAAGCTTCAAGCTTCACATGTGATGTGAACCATGAAGCTTGAACACAAACTTGTGAGCAAATTAAATCCCTACTTCACCATCACATATTAGATTAACAATTTGATGTGGGGTGTTGCCTTCATTAGTGAAGGGTTAGCTTGAGTTAGTGGACTTCGGGTGGATCGTCTTTGGCGCAAAGATCACGAAGGAGGTTCGTTCAACTCGAAGAGGAGCCTAATAGAGTCGCGTGGACTTCAACCCGGAGCTATAGAAAAGAAGGACTCGAACTACAAAGGTTATATGCTCTTTTCTTCTCTTTAGTTCATCACATCACAAAGGCAAACCCTAATAATCTAGTAAAGATCTTGTTAGTCTAACTTAGCACTTAATAAAAATTAAAATTTGGCATGCTTGATACCTCTAGAACCTCATGGTGGTGCTAAGGTCGACTTTCAAATATATCATTTATTTCATGTAATTTTAATTATATAAAATGAGTTATACAAGTTTGGTTTTTACAATTGGTTTTGTAGGATTTTCATTTATTATACAAATATGATGTTTTGATTCAATAATTGTGGTGTTGACCTTGTTGGTTAACATATACTCACCTTAGTTTTGATATTAGATAAAACACTATTTAACTATCTTACATACTGACGATACTTTGTAGTTGAGTTATATACTTTCAGTATGAGAGATATAACAGGTATAGCAATATCGAAGGAAAAAAAACAAGTATAGCGATATCAAAGAGTAAAAGGACATGGTGATATGAATTAACAAGACGAAGAATCAAAAGGACATGGTAATATAGATTAACAAGACGAGGAGACAAAGAATCAAAAGGACATGGTGATATGGATTAACAAGACAAAGAATCAAAAGGATATGGATTTAGAGATGAAAACTCAAAGCGACTCAGAGAACGTGCTACAAATGTGTAAATCATGTATTTTCTTTTTTATTGAGTCGTAGATTATCTCGTATTAGTCACACAGTTTTAAAGTCTTCAAATCCCTCAAATATCACACATACCAGTTCTTGAACCGGCTCATAAGTTCTTTGATCTCTTCTTTCACTTTTTATCTCTATGAGCCTGCTCATTCATTCCTTGAGTCGTCTCATATTGATCACCTGTAACTTCTTTTTTGCACTGTTGGCAAGAGACGGCTCATATCATTTTGAGCCGGCTCAACCTTGTTCTTGAGATGGGTCAGGCCTTTTTTGAGACGTCTCAACCCATGCCTGCAAATGATGATTTTTTACACTGTTGCAATGAGACGGCTCACATCTTTCTTGAGCTGGCTCAATACTTGACCGTTGTAATTTCCAGATTTGATTTCGACCAATTTCTTTCCAGATTTGTAGGATTCTTTCCCAATGTTTTTAAATACTGTCTTGGTTGGAATTAATGTATCAATTCTACTACTCAAAAATCATCTTTCTTGCTATCAAGATCATTATCATCATCTCAAGCTTTTGAAACCCTGGATCGTCACCATCTTCTAAAATCCTTGTTGTATTCAAAAAAGCTTTTAATTTTATTTTGCAAAGTATTTTTCTAAATCTGTTTTAAATCTTTAGCTTTGCAAAATCTTGATCTCTTGTTCTAAAAAAAACTCTTCATAAATTATTTGAGATCAAAAGGGGCTTTATCTTGTGATATATCAAAAACCCTAATTCTCTGTATTAAAATTGTTTGATTCAAATACAAGATTAGGAGTCGAGTTTTTCTTTTACTTTTGAGTTGTAAAGGTTTAATCTGAGCCTTGGAAAAAATTACCCCGTGGAGGCGGTCCATCATTTGTAAAGGTTTGATTTGAGCCTGAAAAAATTATTCGGCGGAGGTGGTCCATCCAGCTGTAAAGGTTTCTTCACTTTAAGAAGAGTTGATTAGTGGATAGTCCCTAGGAAGAGATCTAGGTGGAGACTAGATACTATGGTATCGAACTTCGTTTCCAATCGCCGGCGTTCTACTGAGTTTGCATTTTCTAACTCTTTATATCTATTGTTATTGTTGTGTTTGTTATTATTCATTATAATTCCATAACTTGTATTGATTTGAGCAATAAAGTTTTAATTGTTAGCCATTGTCCTATTTGTTAGTTGTATGTATGCCCTAGAGGCCAGTATTGTACAGATGATGTATATTATATTGGATGCTTGGACATATATAGAGATGACTTTCTTGCTCGATATGATAGTATGCTATCTGGTTGCTCTTTATCTTAACATGTACACTAGTCTCTTTAAACTGTCTTTTAGTTACATGTTGGTAAAGCCCTTAGGATGTGTACTTGACTGCCTGGACTATGATGCAGATCATACTAGTGGGGACATGGTAGTCCATAAGTACATCCTTCAAGGTCCCTAGTCGTGGGTGTATCGAGACGGGGCATCGATATACCAGTGTAGACTAGCGTATACGCTTCTCGACCCATGAGATGGGCGATGGATGATCCCATATCCATTGGTGTTTGACATCAGAGATGGTATACGGGTGCTCAGTGGAGACTGGGGACACTGGACGGACTCGCCGAGAACTCCCAGATGGTATTATACCTCACGTCAGATGGCAGTTCTCAGGTGACACTTGTACAGGTTAGTCTGTAGACCCGAGATCGTCATAGAGTCTTGTGTGATTCCCACTGTGCTTTGATCTCCACCTTACCACGTCCATGAGGGCGTGCAAAACAGTGGTCTTTGGGTACAGTCCCGAGTCACATGGAGGCAATGAGCGATAGGAGGGGTTTCGTCTCTCCCGGTATTGGGGGTTGATATTGCGCTGTGCTCGATTGGCCGTAACAGGGAAGTCCCTGGCCAGGGCTGATCAGAGATTTGCTGGTAAGTGTTACCAGTAGTTTCTCGACCCGTTATGAGCCTCACATCGGCATGACTTATCGGTTACTGGGGTCTGACGTTTACCACCCCTAGACTTGATATGCGACATATCAGACGAACAGACCGGACTGTACGGTAAGTGTTACTCGTTGGATTCACAGGAGTGTGAGCGGGCTAGCTCGTCGATCTTCTAATTGCTCAATACCCAGATGGCCGTTACGTTTAGCAGACCGCTTGCGGCTTGTGGGTGCTTGATATGATCATCATCTGCTGCCGGCGTATTGACGAGTCTTTAGAGTCCTACACAGAGGTTTCCTGGCTCAAGCGAAACGAAATAGGAGCGCATATGAGATATGTGCAGGACCGAGAATAATGCGTGTATATGATACCGTATTCCATTCTCGCGATGATTGTATCGATTGGTTAAATGCGATATAACCTAGATATCGAATCAAGGATTGATTCGATAAGCCGATACATAGAATACTAGTCGGTTATATGCGATATGACCGGATCGTTAAATCAAGTGTTGATTTAATGATTTGATGTATAATTATATATTTGATATATTACTTTGCATTAACTAGTATTGGTTTACTTTAAATGGATTTTCTCACTTGATGTGCAAGTTGTATATGTGATATACTTTTGTGCACAACTTTGTGTCATGTTTGATGATGCATGTAACTTGGCTTTGTGTTAAGACTTAAACCATGGTTATGATAATGGTTAGGGTTTTGATTTATTCACTTATTTATTTATCCATTCTTTCTTGACAAATAAATAAAGGAAAACAAAATGGTTTCTTTTTATCATGAAGCTTGTTGAAGCTTCATGAAGCTTTGACTAAAGTGACCATTTTGTCTTCATCCTTAACCCTAACCATTCCCACTAACTATGGTCTATTCTCTACACCTAACCAAGGTTAGAAGATGATAAGTATTCATTTTAATTATTCTTTTTAACAACACTTATCATATTCTATCATCTTCTTTATCTTCTTCTTCAAAGAAAAAGCTTGCTACCAACAATGGAATCTTGAGCTAAAGTGTGAGAAATCCAATTCTAAAGTGAACCCACCTCCTATTTCTTCACCTTCTACCTCTTGCCAAGTAGTATAGGGTGTTTTCTTCACAAGTTTCACAACTTGGTGAAGTTGGAGCTTGATCTTGTGTAACCTCGACGTAGATCATCTTCGGCATCGTAGTCGACGACTTGTCCGCTCATTTCTCCGATGAAGCCGATGCAAGAGTCCGAGATCCGACTAGGACAGCGAGAGGACGTCTACGTGGAGCTAAGGAAGTGGAGAACCGGATCTACAAAGGTTGTATCTTCTCACTTTTAGTTAAGATGTTAACTAGCTTAATGTTTCGCCTAAAATTCTAGTTAACGATCCGTATTAGGGTTTCTCGGCACCCATAAAATTTGAAATTGGTATGGTTGATGCCTTGTGAGACTTCATTAGCATGCCTAGGAACCCTACACTATTCACCTCCCTCTAGGACACTTTTCAATTGGTATCAGAGCGACTGGCTCTCTTTTTGGCTTAAAACCCTAGAGTTTAGATCTTATGGCTAATAATAATAACATTACTCAAAACAATAGAATACTGGAAGGCCATGCTACAAATTGACCACCACTCTTTGATGGTACTAACCACATCTTTTGGAAAATTAAGATGAGAATTTTCCTTCAATATATCGATCTTGATATTCTATACGATGTAGAGGATAAATTCGTTATACCGACTAGACCTTACAGTAAGAGTGCACAGAAAGATGTAGCTATGAATATTAAAGTGATGAATGCATTACACTACTCTCTTTCACCCGACGAGTTCAACCGAGTCTGCATGTGCACAACCGCACATGAGCTTTGGAAGACTCTCGAAACTTCTCATGAAAGGACAAGTCATATGAAAGAAAGTAAAATCAATCGACTAATGAGTGAATACAAACAATTTAAAATGAGCACTGATGAAACGATTGTGTAATGTATTATAAATTTAATAAGATCATTACCGAACTTTTCAACTATGGAAAAACTTTTACATAAAAGGAGAAGTGCTTGAATGTCACGTCCCGAAGGTACGGAACATGACCGGCACTTAAACTACGAAACGTCTCGAGGCGTATGTAATCTAAGTAAGCCGAAAACCCAGAAATCCAAACCAAAAAAAAATGGTAGAGTGAAGGAAAACCAATTTAAATCAAGTAGTTTTAATAGCATAAACCGAATTATGCGTTTTTAAAAACATCAAATATTTCCTGAAAATTTCGGCAGAGTCTCCTTTGAAAATACAGGCCTCCAAACGGGATACAACATGAATAGTAGACGAAATGAATAAAAAGGCATCCCCAAGCGGGAGCTAGCTCTTCGTCAATCGACGGTCACAACCACACAAGCAATATAATATACAACGCCAAGGGCGAGGATCAAAACTCAAAAGGAAACTCAAAATAAGTATCCACAGAAATATAACGCGCGACTCTAAGGTCGAAAGAATAACATCACTGGTCTCTATCTCAAAAATAAATACATATTTGGTTGATAGAATTTACTAGATACAACTGAATAATATTATACAAGGTAATATGATGGGTACGATACCAATAAACCCACCTACTAGCAAGTCATCCGACAGAAGCAGTGCCAGCAAAGCCGTAATGAAACCTGTACGGCAAAACCTGTAAGGAACTGTGGCACAACGGGGGTGAGTTGCTAACTCGTGAGTAGAAAAACATCTACGAACAGAAACCGCATGAACAACGCAATCCTAGGTCATACGATCATAATATATCCTCAAATATATATAACATGCAGCCTATAACAATGATTAGGGTAAATATCTAACCCGAGTGTAATCCCATGTGCCCGTGTCAGTGCCTCAGGTAGCAATATATCATATGGATGATGTATGAATGCATGAAACAGAATGCATGTACTGAATAAAACTTATTTCATAAATCAGTGAGATTTCTGTATTTTAAAAATGAGCTACCATAAATGAAATCAGTATAAAACAGTGCCCATCATCGACACAAAACAAGTGTCCAAATATCTCGATATCTCTGTGTCACAATCTCTGTACCTCAATATCTCAAAATCTCAATGTCTCAATCACAATATCTAGGGCGCCGTCAGTCCAGACCGGCCCCTACCATCCATCTCAAGACCACGACGGTATCCTCCGGATATCCGACGCGTCGGGTAAAATCACCGGTCGGTAGTGCTCCCCTGCCAGGCTCAACGTCAACAACACGATCCTCTTGCCCCGGGGTACCGCACCGGGCCCACTATGTACCCAAAACGGTTCCTCTACTCTTCGAATCGGGTCTCGAAATCCATCAGCAAACGCATGGTGGACGACTCATACATCATGGGAAAAACCGCACTTTTTATTTAAAAAGAGAGAAAGCAGTTTATATAAGTTTTGCGGTTTTCCCCCCAAATCCAGAAAATCTCATGGAAATCCGAATCCAAATCATCAATAGCATGTAAAACCATGAATGCGGCATAACAATGAATAACAGTATGCATGAAGTGACAAGTGATAACTACAATGTTAAGCTGGCATATAAGGCTGGTACTCTAATATCATGTCAAATTACTAACTAACAAGCTAAGTCAAGCAATAATATTTTCTAAGGTGTACGTGACATGGCAATTACCGATGAAGATGTGTGTGAGCCGGCAAGTAAGTGTACGTGGTACATACGCATCATCGGTAATGGTGCTGGTATCCTAACAGTATGATATCAACAATGCAATAAGAAATTATAATATAAGTATGCGATGCGGAGCGAACAGCAATCATGAGCGGGAGCTAAATACTAAACACAACGACAACTAATATGGACTAACAACTACACTAAACTATAGGGCTGAGCTATCAAGCTAAACTAAAGGTAAGGAAACCGCCTAACACCTGAGTCGATACATATGTATATATATATTAGTCGGTGATCCCGCCTCGATAATATCACATCCGATACCATATCTATAATCAAATATTTCCAAGTCAAGAATGCGGATCAAACATCAATATATAGCTCGTACGTAAATCCGTCGTATGGCATCCCAAATCTGGGTTCGGGTCAATATCATATTCATCATACTATTCATCTGGTATCCTCTTTATCAAATATCATGATCGGGATACTGATCTACGTCTAGTACAATACTGATACCGCCTAAGTATGCATGCACGTGTGTGAAACACTACGTCAAGGACCCGCTACAACGTCATGTCGTATCTCAAATACGAACCCTGCCATATCACCGATCTCATGGCCTCAAATCAATCTCATCGACTCATCTCAAATCCCAAGTACTATCCCCATCATCCATGCATGTGTATATGAATGCATATATGCATAGTCCCATACCCATGCATATATATACATATATACACCTCCCCATCTACGCACAAGAAAGTAATGTATGCAAGTCTGTGTGTGCGTATGTGGGTATAACAACTACTCTACGGTTTCGCAACTAACCCAAAGCTAATCCATGAACACATAATCATATCATGAATAAACATTCTCGTATCATAAAACACCTATATAAACATATATATATGAACTATAATACGGACTGCGGGGGTGCTATACGCCATCCACCCGACTTCTCCCCGTAGATATAAATCTACTCACCTGGTCCTCGCTCGCCGGTGCCGACGTCGCCACGCCCTTGCTTGTCGTCTCGAAGTCCACATGGGGTACCTACATATCATAACGCACCGTATCACATTAAAATCCGACTCATGATCAAAACGACACGCCAATCTCACATAGGTCAAAACCTATGCTGCTTTCTCAAACCAACCCAAAACTCTCGACATCGGCGTACAAACGCCGAGTGGTCACGAAAAACTCAAACACGCCAATCATGGTTTCAAAATAAACAAATTATATATGAAATAGGTTTTAATTCATCAAAACCATAAAAGTAAACAAATCGTTTTATTTCCTAAAAATCTAGTTAGCACAAATTCCCATTTCGGTTCAAAACTTGATGTTTTAACCAATCTACAGATTTTAACGATTCAAATGACCAAAAATGCTCATTAAATAACTTAATTAAGTCATACCAATGTTAATTAGATTTTAAACTTACCTCTTAATATTAATCTCAAAAATCTAGTTTGCAAACATAACCAATTTTAACAATTTCCAAAGTAACAATTCACAATTCATCAACTAACAAAGTTTTGCATTAACTAAGTTCCTAAACAACAATTTAAAATGTTAATTATGTCATAAAAACCTTTACTAGATTTTAATCTCATGTTTTGAATTAGTTCCTAAAAACCTAGTTTGCTAGAAAACTTAATTAAAACAATTTACAAGTAATAATATGCAAATTAACAACTAGATTACATTTTGCAAAAACTCAAGATACTAGACTAAACATCATAACTAATTCAAGTGATAAAACTCTAATTTTGCGCCCAATACCCTCTTCTCTTGACATTTCAAACTCTCAAATAAACCATAATTAAACACCTAAAGAATTTAATTAAGAAACTAACCAATAATCAAACCCTAGGGAAAATATTTATACCTCACAAATTGAGATCTAGCAAGCAGAAATCTTAGCCTCCAAAACTACTCTCTTGCACCCAAAATTCATGCTTGAATGGCCAAGGAAAAGGGGTTAGAGGTTTGATTAGGAGTTAATGGCAAGATCTGTGGATTTTATTGGACTTTTGAGTGAATTTTTTTGCATGAAATGAGATGGTGAGATGAAGGAGGGGCTGCTGCCAATCAGCCGAGCTCTGTGTATGGGGGAGGAGTGAAAGTGAATGGGAAAAAGTCAAAGCACTCACCAAACCTCATACACTACACCATGCTTCTTTGTTTAATTAATTAACCTTGTCATTTTATCTTCTCTTCTATGTTTTCTCTTCAATTTTTGGAGTGGGAAAAAGGTGAGGGCAGCCATGGTTCGGCGATTCCAATGTGTGGGTGTGTGTGGGTTTGGGTTGGAGTTATCAAGTCAAGTAAAACCCCACATAGCTCAATAATGCCACATGAAACAAAATTCTATTTTTATTTCAATTTCCCGTTATCTTTTCTATACACGTAAACTAGAATCAACCAAAAAAAATTTCTTTGACAGAAGATGTTACCATAATTGTTTAGATGTGCCATGGTGCGCTAAACTTGTATTAACCTATTCCAATTTGTAATTATTCCTAATTAAATGTATTAGTGACGGCTTAAAATAATATTAAAATAATTATTTTCGGAAAAATTTCAGAAAATTTGAAATTTCACCAGTGGCTCAATAAACACCAAATACTAGCAATTACATAGTTAGAATATGTATATTTAATTTTATAATAAAGATATTTGTATTTTGACTTTTTTACAGAAAACCTCCTTATTTTACCGATTTTCCGAAATTTCACCGAAACGATTTTCAAAGCGTTACATTAAAGATCTTGGGGATTCTCATTGAAAAATGGCAACCCAAGTTTACAGCTATTGAAGAAGCGAACGATCATGATGAACTAACCCTGGAGAATCTTGTTAGGAAACTTAAGATGCACTAGATGAAGCTCAACGACATTAGGGTAAGGCAAAAGGATGAAGAGCCTTCAAAGAAAAGAAGCCTAGCCTTAAAAGCAAAGAGCACTCCACTTAAAGAATCGAAAAGCGAAAACGGTCAAAGTGAAAATGAAGATGATATGACAACACTCGCTAAGAAATTCACGAGATTTATGAAGTTCTGAAACTTCAAGAAAAGAGAAAACTACCGAGATAATAAAATTTCAAGTTCTAATACTAATCCTACTTGGTATGACTGCCACAAGTAAGGTCACATGAAGGTCGATTGCCCAATCTTAAACAAAGGCAAGCACAAGTATAAGGATGGAAAGGACAAGTATGAAAAGAGAAGAGCGTTTTAAGCAAAATGGACTAAATCGGACTCAGACGCCTCCGACAATGAAGAAAAGCTCATTTCCAACATGTGCTTTATGGCACATGAGAACAATGACGAAGTATACGATGATGATTTGTTTAACCTAGATAGAGATGAGTTGATCGATTTATATGTTGAACTCTATGATAACTTTCAAAAATTGTTTTCAAAGTATAAGAGTTTGAAAAAGAAATTGTCTTCTGCCTTTTGTAACTCTTGTACTATTCTTAAGAATGAAAATGATGTTTTGAAAGATGAAATCTTTAGATTGAATACCAAGTTTGAAACTATCACTGTTGAGCGCGACAATTTAGTATCTTCCCTTAAAGATTTACAAACTTCAAATGCTAAATTGGATCACGAGCTTGATAGTACCAAAACAAAGACCACAAAGCTTGAAGAAGCTCTCGTTAAGTTCACCCAAGGCAAGAACAAATTGGATATCGTATTTGGTGAATATAACGGGAACCGCAAATCTTTTGGTCTTGGTTTTGATCTTAGCACTTTAGCCGGTATTTCAACCAATAGATTTCTCAGGGGCACGGCTTACCGATATGGCCATAGAAACGCTTTGAAAATTTATCACTATTGTCTTACTCTTGGCCATACTGTTAGATATTGTCCTATTAAAAACAATTCAAAATATAAATATCATTTTGTGCCTAGGAGTAGTGTACCTAAAGGTAACACTAGATCATCTATTTCTAGAACACATATGCATGCTACTAACCCCAGTGGACCTTGTAAGGTGTTTATCGCCACCCCATTAAGATGGAAATACGCATCGCTTGTCAGGCGTACTACAGATTCCCTCTGCCTAGGGTAGGCGGGGGTTTATTGATTATGAGGATCCGAATCTCCAGCAGCCGCGGACTAAGCTGCGTTAATTACCCCTCGACTTTGGAGCGAAGGAACTTCAGATTGATGGGTTAAAGTGGTCATGCAAACTCAATGTGCAGTGTACATATGTGTGTATTAAGGGGTTTTGGATATATCATGGGCCTCGTAGAGTTTACGGGGATCCTGCTATTCGGTTGGCGGGCTGGGGGTCAAAGGAACTAGCAACCCCCTTGCGGGGTGCGGGGCAGCACCACGTTAGAAATTTTTTCTAACGGGGAAAGTGTTGTGGAGTGTGTGTATATATAAAAAAAAGTGGGAAATATAGCGTCCAAAGGACGCTGGGCGCCAGCGCCTCACATGCCTGGCACGCGGGCGCTGGGCGCCAGCGGGAAAAAAAGGGCTTAGCCCCTACTGGGAGTTGTACTCCCAACTGACTTTTGGAGTTAAACTCCAAAGAAAAGGACAAAAGGGCTTAGCCCCTGCACTGGGAGTTGTACTCCCGATTTTCTTTTGGAGATAAACTCCTAAAGAAAAGAATTTATTATTATATTTTTTCTTTTTATGGAGTTAAATTCCAAGAGATTTTGAATGGAGTTAAACTCCTAATTAGGGTTTTATTTATGGAGTTGAACTCTAACAGATCTTGAATGGAGTTAAACTCCTAGAAATCTTTGGAGATGATCAGAGAGGACCCCTTTCTCCTCCCATTTAGCCCTACATCTTCTTTTGAGCCTTGGATCTTTCCAAAGTTGGATTTTTGGAAACGGGTCTCCTTCTTCCTCCTCTTGGTCGGCTGGATCTTGGAGAAAAAGGGGGTGAGACTTAAAAATCTCCCCTTTTCGAGATCTGATGGAAGATCCGAGCTCTCCTTCAAGGGTTTTGTGGTGAAAAACTGTTTCTTTTTAGAAAACGAAGAGTGAAACTCTTGTTTTAATTCAAAAAAAGGAAGAAGGTTTAGAACCTTGAGGAAGGGGAAGGAGGAACAAACCCTAGCTTTTGAGGAGAATGAATTCTTTTTTCCATTTCATTATCATGTTGCCTTATATAGGCTTACAAATTTACACATAGCTCCTTGGGTTTTACAAAATGACATTTTGCCCATCTCATGCCTCATGTGCTCATTTCATTTGCACATGAGCCGTGGGCTTTACAAAAATTTGGTTTTATGCCCATTTTTCTTACATTTATTCATAAAATTTACATCAAAATTATTTATTACATAATTTTTATTTTGGTATGGGGGAGGCTGGCCGCGGGACTCAACTTGGGAATGGGCCCACTTGACCTGGCTTGGGCCCACCTGGCTTGGGATTGACTTTGACTTTGACTTGGTCCACCAGGGTATAATTTTTGACCCCAACAAAGTGCCCCCATCAATAAATGCATACCACATATGTGGGTCGTGTGCATGAAATTGATGGATCTTATTTCGTGTGGAGGTTGACTTGATTTGGTTTCCATTTTGACGACGTGGAGGTCGATGCTGCCCTTTTTGCGACTTGGACGGTCGGTTCTGCCCTTTTTGCGATGTGGATGGTCGGTGCTGCCCTTTTTGCGACGTGGACGGTCGGTGCTGCCCCTTTTGCAACTTGAACGGTCGGTTCTGCCCTTTTTGCGACGTGGATGGTCGGTGCTGCCCTTTTTGCGACGTGGACGGTCGGTGCTGCCCCTTTTGCGACTTGAACGGTCGATTCTGCCCTTTTTGCGACGTGGATGGTCAGTGTTGCCCTTTTTGCGACGTGGACGGTCGGTGCTGCCCTTTTAGCGACGTGGATGGTATGTTCTGACCTTTTTGCGACTTGGACGGTCGGTTCTGCCCTTTTTGCGATGTGGACGATCGGTGTTACCTTTTTTGCGACGTGGACGGTTGGTGCTGCCCTTTTTGTGATGTGGACGGTCGGTGCTGCCCTTTTTGCGACGTGGACGGTCGGTTCTGCCCTTTTTGCGACATGGACGGTCGGTGCTGCCCTTCTAGCGATGTGGACGGTTGGTTTTGCCCTTTTAGTGACTTGGACGGTCGGTGCTGCCCTTTTTGCGACTTGGACGGTCGGTGCTTCCCTTTTAGCGACTTGGACGGTCGGTGCTGCCTTTTCTGTGACGTGGACGGTCAGTGCTGCCCTTTTAGCGACATGAACGGTCGGTTCTGCCCTTTTTGTGATATGGATGGTCGGTGCTGCCCTTTTAGCGACGTGGACGGTCGGTTCTGCCCCTTTTGCGACTTGGACGGTCGGTGCTGCCCTTTCAGCGACTTGGACGGCCGATTCTGCCCTTTTTGCGACGTGGACGGTCGGTGCTGCCCTTTTAGCAACGCGGTCGGTCGGTTCTGCCCTTTTTGCGACTTGGACGGTCGGTTCTGGATTTAACTTACTCCACTTCTTGCGGTGTCAGGGATTGGATTTGACTTGCTCCACTTCCTACGGTGTCGAGATTTGATTTGACTTGCTCCGCTTTCCGCGGTGTCGGGATTTGAACTTGGCTTGCTCCGCTTCTTGCGGTGTCGAGATTGGATTTGACTTGCTCCGCTTTCTGCAGTGTTAGGGATTGGATTTGACTTGCTCCACTTTTTACGGTGTCAGGATTTGACTTGTTTCCGAGGTGGAGCTTGATTCCGCTAGGGAGGTCTTTGGTTGTCTTGCTGACTTGATATGATTTGGGTTGACATCAGCATTGCTGCACTGGAATAATGCCAGAAGCAACTCATCATTTGCCCCGGGAGGACTTGGGATTTGGTTTTTAGATTGGCATCAGCATTGCTGCACTGAAATAATGCCAGGAGCAACTCATCATTTGCCGTGAGTGGATTTCCCTCGTTCCCAGTTTAACGACTTAGGGGTCATCTGTTCCCAGTTTAATGACTTAGAGGTTTATTGGATCGAAAGTTTGGAATTTTGGGGTTGGAGTTGGCATCAGCGTTGCTAACACTAAAGCACAGGTGCCAAGAGCAATTCATCATTTGCCTTTTCCTGTTGGGGAGCGATAGCTTAGGAGACAGGTTTAGGTCCCTATCCCCTAAGGCTTTTCACCTTTATAAGCCGTAAGGGTCCCATAAAAGCATTTTCTCCCTACGAGTCGAAAGGATCCCGTAGATGTATTTTCTCCTTAGGAGTCATGAGGACTCCTAAGTGTGTTTTCCTTTGTGAGTCATAAGGATCCCACGAAGGTGTTTTCATACGAGTCGAGAGGAGCTCGTAAGTTCCGTTCTCCTCATGTATCATGAGGACACATGAGCGGGTCTTCCCAGATAGAGCATAATTCCAAGGATGGAGACCGGCCACTGGACTAGTGATTGCGGTGGGGAATGGGTATGATGAGAATTATTTGAGCCCGTGGATTGTATACGGTAGTCAGTTTGGAGACCAACCGTAGGGCTGGGAGAATTTTGGGATTTTGTTGGCGTCTACATTGCTACACTGGAGTATGGTACCAGGAGCGACTCTTCATTCGCCGTTAGGACATTCAGAGATTTGAAATTTTGGTTGGCGTCTGGATTGCTGCACTGGAATATAGTACCAGGAGCGACTCATCATTCGCCATTTAGGAACTTGGATTTTGGTTGGCGTCTACATCGCTACACTGGAATATGGTACCAGGAGCGACTCATCATTCGCCATTTGGGAACTTGGATTTTAGTTGGCGTCTGCATCGCTGCACTGGAATATGGTACCAGGAGAGACTCATCATTCGTCATTTGGAGTTTTTATACCGCGATTGCTATATCATTTCAGCTTTTCTTATCGCGAAGGTCGCGATTACCCTATCATTTCGGCTATTTATTTGTGGTTTCCCCATCATTTTGGCTTTATTTTTCATCTTTATTTTACTCGCTGATTTTTATTGTGAGTTGTCCCATCATTTCGGCTTTTCTTTTTTCTTTTATTTACACATTTTTTAAATTTTATTTACACACATTTTTTTTACATTCCCAGTTTAATGACTAGGGTCGTTTGTTCCCAGTTTAACGACGTGGTAGTCGACTGTTCCCAGTTTAACGACGTGGTGGTCAACTGTTGGAGCCTGGGCTTGATTCTGCAGGAACCACGGGCTCCTTTGGCCTAATTGCATAAGCGGGTTCTTTTTCATCGAGATCGAGTCGGTGTTGGATGGCAACAACCACATCATCGCCATGGCTATAGCTCGTAGGATGACTTGTTCCTCTGGGCTCCATCATGTGGATCGTATGGTTTGTGTACCCGTCTACTTCTTCATTAGCAATATTGCTCGTTTAGCTCTTAGCTTGTTGGCTTGGTCCGCTCTCTTCAGAGAAAGGCAGATGTCTGAGAGAATCAGGTTCCCGAAGGGTTTCGGTCTCTGTTTGTATAAAATAGGCGGTCGCAGCTTGACTGTTTGCTAACACGTCTTTAGACAGTTCTATCTCTCCTGCCTTGTATTGTTTTTCGAACCAATCTTTGAAGACGAAGCAGTCCTCAATAGCATGACTTATCACTTTGTGATAGGGGCAATATTTGGGATCGCCGGTCATAATCGCTTCTTGCGGCTGTAGGGTGTTTTTCGTCACCCTATTGAGATGGGAATACGCGCGTGCTTGTCAGGCGCATTACAGATTCCCCCTGCCTAGGGTAGGCTGGGGTTTATTGATTGTGGGGATCCAAATCTCTGGCAGCCGTGGACTAAGCTGCCGTTAATTACCCCTCGCCTTTGGAGCGAGGGAACCTTCGATTAATGGGTTAAACTGGTCATGCGAACTCGATGTGCAGTGTTGTGTTTTGAAGGGGTTTTGGATATATCGGGGGCCCGCAAAGTTTTTACGGGGGTCCCGCTACCTGGATAGCGGGCTGGGGGTCAAGGGGGCTAGCAACCCCCTTGCGGGGTGCGGGGCAGCGTCCCGTTAGAAATTTTTTCTAACGGGAGACAGTGTTGTAGAGTATGTGTGTGTGTATATGTATGTATGTATGTATGTATGTGTGTGTATATATATACATATATACATACATACATACATATACATACAAGGGAAAGGGCAACCAAAGGATGAGTGGGACAAAGCGCCAGCGCCTCATGTGTATGGCACGTGGGCGCTTGGGCACTGGCGCTATCACCTTGGGCATTAGCGCTTTGGGCGCCAGGGCGCTAGCACCTCACGTTCCAGGCATGTCGGCGCTCGGGTGCTAGAGCCTCACATGCCAGGCACGTGGGCGCTCGGGTGCGTGCGCTTTGGGCGCTAGCGCTTTAGGTGCGCCACACGTGCCAGGTACGTGGGCTCCCGGACGCTAGCGCTTTGGGCGCTAGCGCCACACGTGCCAGGCACGTGGGCGCCCGGGTGCTCACACTTTGGGCGCTAGCGCTTTACGTGCCAAGAACGTGGGCGCTCAGGTGCTCGCGCTTTGGGTGCTAGCGCCTCACGTGCCAAACACGTGGACGCTCGGGCGCTGGGCAGCAAAAGGGACTTGGTCCCTGCACTGGGAGTTGTACTCCCAGAAAGAAATACTTATTATTTTGTGTGTGTGTGTGTGTGTGTATGAGGAGTTAAACTCCTAAGATATTTTTGAAGCTGATTAAGGGGCTTCTCCCCTTGAGCCTTGGATTTTCCCTAAAGTGGGGTCTTTGGAGATGGGTCTCCTTCTTCCTCCTTTGTTGGTCGGCTCTTGAAGAACAAGAGGTATAAGATTTAAAAATCTCCCCTTTTTGAGATCTAATGAAATATCTGGGCTCCCCTTTATGGGTTTTGTGGTGAAAAACTATTTAGTTTTGGAAAAGGAAGAGTAAAACTCTTGATTTAATTGAAAAAGGGGAAGAAGGTTTAGAACCTTGAGGAACGAGAAGAAGGCACAAAGAACCCTAGATTTTTTAGAGAATGAAAAGTATATTATATATTTTCATCATGTTGCCTCTTATAGGCTTACACATTTACACATAGCCCCATGGGCTTTACAAAATGACATTTTGCCCATCCCATGTCTCATGTGCTATTTCTTTTTGCACATAAGCCACGGGCTTTACAAAAATTTGGCTTTATGCCCATTCATGCATAAAAAATTACATAAATATTATTTATTACATGATTTCATTTTGGTATGGGAGAGGCTGGCCACGGGGCTCGACTTAGGCATGGGCCTACTTGACCTGGGCTTGGGCCCACCTGGCTTGGGGTTGACCTTGACTTTGACTTGGTCAACCGGGGTGTAAATTTTGACCCCAACAAAGTGCCCCGCATCAATGAATGCACACCATGTATATGAGTTGTGTGCATGAAATTGATGGATCTTGAAGTTGGACTTCGATGTGGAACATCATTCCAGGGGCGGAGCATCATCCGGGAGCATAATTCCGGGGATCGGAGCATAATTCCGGGGTCGGAGTATCATTCCGAAGAGTCGGAGCATAATTCCAATTTGCGGAGCATAATTCCAGGGATCATAGCATAATTCCGAAGAGCAGAGCATGATTCCAGGGATCAGAGCATAATTCCGAAGAGCAGAGCATGATTCCAAGGATCGGAGCATAATTCCGAAGAGCGGAGCATGATTCCAAGGATCGGAGCATGATTCCGATGAGTGGAGCATGATTCCAAGGATTGGAGCATAATTCCGACGAGCGGAGCATGATTCCAAGGATCGGAGCATGATTCCGACGAGCGGAGCTTGATTCCAGGGATCAGAGCATAATTCCGAAGAGCGGAGCATGATTCCAGGGATCCGAGCATAATTCCGAAAAGCGGAGCATGATTCCAAGGATCGGAGCATGATTCCGATGAGCGGAGCATGATTCCAGGGATCAGAGCATAATTCCGAAGAGCGGAGCATGATTCCAGGGATCGGAGCATGATTCCGATGAGCGGAGCTTGATTCCAGGGATCGGAGCATAATTCCGAAGAGCGGCAGACATTCTGACCGAAGCATAATTTCGATGTAGAGGTTGATTACCAGGCGAAGCATAATTCCAACAGGAAAGCAGATTCTCCGAGGTGAAGCATGATTTCGACACGGGGAACATTCTGAGATGAAGCATGATTTCGACGCAGAGCTCGTTAGTTGACTTGATTCCGAGATGAAGCATAATTTCGACAGGAAAGGCAGATATACCGTGGCGAAGCATGATTTCGACAAGGGGTACATTCTGAGACGATGCATGATTCCGGCGCAGAGATTATTGGTCGACTTAATTCCAAGGCGGAGCTTAATTCCTACGAGGAGGTCGCTGGTTGATTCCGAGCCGAAGCATAATTCCGACAGGGAAGGCAGATACTCCGAGGCGAAGCATGATTTGGACATGGGGTACACTCTAAGACGAAGCATGATTCCGACACAGAGATTGTTGATTTGATTTGATTTGGGTTGACATCAGCATCGCTACACTGGAATATGGTACCAGGAGCGAATCAGCATCTATCTTTGAGAGGATTTGGGGATTTTGGTTTTGGTCGGCATCTGCCTTGCTGTCCTGGAATAATGCCAGGAGCAACTCATCATTTGCCCCGGGAGGAGTTAGGAATTGGTTTTTGTTTGGCATCAGTATCGCTACACTGGAATATAGTACCAGGAGCGAATCATCATTTGCATTTGCTTATTAGGAAGCGATGGCTCAGGAGACAGGTTTTAGGTCCCTATCACCTAAAATCATTTTCTCCCTACGGGTCTTAAGGATCTCGTAGGTGTATTTTCTCTTTAGGAGTCGTGGGGACTCGTAAGTGTGTTTTTTTTCTTTGTGAGTCGTAAGGATCTCACGCGGGAATTTTCTCCTCACAAAGTCGAGAGGACATTGCGAGTGCATTTCAACTCTTTTTCACGAGTTTGCGCCCTTTCGGGTTTTCACAAACTCGCCGGCAGTCCTGCTGTTTTTACTCACGAAGCCCTTTCGGGTTTTCATCCATGCCCATTTTGCTTATGGACATACCCTATTTTTTAATTTTCATCGCCGGTGGGATTTTGAATGTGGTCTCGCCGGTAGGACTTGGGAGAGATTAGGATCGTTTTACGCCCGTAGATTGTATACGGTTTTGCAGGATGTATGATCCAGACCGTAGGGCCGGAAAAATTTCGGGTCTTTGTTGGCGTCTGCATCGCTGCACTGGTATATGGTACCAGGAGCGACTCATCATTCGCCATTGGGGTATACGATTTGGAATTTGGTTGGCGTCTGCATCGCTGCGCTGGAATATGGTTCCAGGAGCGACTCATCATTCGCCGTTTTGGGATTTAAAATTTGGTTGGCGTCTGCATCGCTACACTGGAATATGGTACCAGGAGTGACTCATCATTCGCCGTTTTGGGATTTGGAATTTGGTTGGCGTCTGCATCGCTACACTGGAATATGGTACCAGGAGCGACTCATCATTCGCCGTTGGGGTATGGGATTTGGAATTTGGTTGGCGTCTGAATCGCTGCACTGGAATATACTACCAAGAGTGACTCATCATTCGCCGTTGGGGTATGGGATTTGGAATTTGGTTGGCGTCTGTATCGCTGCACTGGAATATGGTACCAGGAGCGACTCATCATTCGCCGTTTTGGGATTTGGAATTTGGTTGGCGTCTGCATCGCTACACTGGAATATGGTACCAGGAGCGACTTATCATTCGCCGTTTTTTTTTGTTTTACCGTGATTGCTCTATCATTTCAGCTTTTCTTATCGCGAAGGTCGCGATTGCCCTATCATTTCGGCTATTAATTCGCGGTTGCCCTATCAATTCGGTTTTATTTTCATTTTTATTTTTACTCGCTGATTTTTATTGCGAGTTGCCCCATCATTTCGGCTTTTTATTTATATATATACATACATACATATATATATATATATATATATATATTATTTACATATTTTTACATCACCAGTTTAACGACTTAGAGGTTGATTATTCCGAGTTTAATGACATGGTGGTCAGCTGTTTTCAGAGAAAGGCAGATGTCTGAGAGAATCAGTTTCACGAAGAACTTCGGTCTCCATTTGTATGAAATTGGCGTTCGCGGTTTGACTGTTTGTTAACACGCATTTGGACAGTTCTATCTCTCCTGCCTTGTATTGCTTTTCGACCCAATTTTTGAAGACGAAGCAGTCCTCAATGGCATGACCTATCACTCTGTGATAGGGGCAGTATTTGGGGTCGTTGGTCATATTCGCTTCCTGCGGTCTTTTTGACTCTGGCAGTTGTAGACCGTTCCTCAGGGCGTCTTTGAATATTTTACGGATTTTGTCCCTTCTGAAGAAATAGACCTTATCCAGCTTCTCTTTCAGTGGAGATTCTCCTCCCTCTCCGAACACTGGCTTCCGAGGCTGGTTGGCACTAGGCTCGCTCATCCCTAGCTTATTTCGGTTAACCGAAGTGTTGAAAGATTCAGAATCATCGGAGTTTCTGCCTTTGCGATTTTCGTCTTTTCGGTTTCTCCAGGACCTATTGTTATTTTGGGAATCCGAGGAGGACTCCTGCTTTGAGCGCTCCAGTATCTGAACTTTCCTGGTCAGCTCTTGGAATGTTTTGAGACCCGCGGTGCATAGAAACGGGGCCATCCAATTGCTGAGATTTCCGACAAGGAGATTAACAGATTGGTCCTGCTCTATCGGCGGTTCACATATGACAGAGAGATTGCGCCATAGGGTTATAAAATCCGTGTTGCTTTCGTTGTTCTTTGGCTTGGTCCTTGCAAGGTCGGCAATGGTGATCTTATCGCTGACACTCATGAACCTTTGTCGGAACAAAGATTCCATTTGGACGAAAGTTGTGATGGAGCCATCCGGTATGCTCGCTTACCAGTTGAAAGCAACATCGGTCAAGCTATTAACGAACTGGCGGAGGAGAAGCGCATCATTGTCCCAGTATTCCCGCATGAGGCTTTAAAATGGGAGACGTGCTGATTCGCATTTCCCGTCCCATCAAATCATCCGAATTTGGGGATGACATAACCGCTAGGAAATTCTACCAGATCATACTGAGCAGGATATAGTCTCCCGCTACTGCTAACATCTTTTTGCGCTTCAGCTTCGGCAACCAATATTTTGACTTTGTTGGCAACCAAATCCATGATTTGATCTTGAGTTAGCGGGCTACTGTCATCGGTAGCCAAGACATTTCCCGAGATAGGATGCGGCTGACTTTCATGCAGTCTGCCCACCTTTAGATTTGAGGGAATAGGCGTCGGCTGTCCTGGGACACCGTTTCCCGGTTCATGAGCAGAGCCCTACGCTTGATTGGGCGGCTGAGAGGCAAGTCGGGCCGTGAGCTGCAAGACGACATTCGTCAAGTCGTCAATTTTGGAGTAAAATTTGGCCATCTCCTTATCTTTGCTTCTGAGCTGTTTTCGGAGCTCTTGGAGAAGTTGCTGCTCTGCGTTCTTGGGACGGAAGATTGGCTCCTTTTCGCTTTCTGAGCCCGACTCCTCATGAATCGAGGGCTCTCTCTGCCTATCAGCATCACTGGAAGGGTCTTCATTACCTTCCAGAGGAGGCCGGTCTTGGAATGTGGCAGCCATATTCACACCAGATTGGATTTGAGATGTGGTGGCCCCATCCTTGCTTTTGCTGCGAAGGTTGTCGTTGGGACGCGTGCCTACCGTGTAGACGGTGTGGATAACACATTCAGCCATCCTTTCATCACTGGCAGCTGGTTTCGCGGAGCGGTCCGGGCTTTGGAAATTCATAAATTTTAACATGGTCAGAGCGCTAGCCCTTTTGTTGGCTCTGTATCTGAGCCGCTTTTGCTTCAGCTTCTCTGCCTTGAGCGCTTGGCAGGATTCTGCTCTTCGGGAAGCCGCCATAGGCTGAGTGATGGGGAGGCTTGAGAAGACATCCACCCACGTGTCCGCCGAAGGTATCTCCTGGGCTTGCCCACGACGTCTGGCAACTTCTTTTGTTCTGACGGCTTTGCCCCCAGCTGGGGCCATAGAGAACCATTTGAATACCGACTCGCGTTTAGGTTGGGGCACCTTCGAGATCACCACGTTTGGCCTTTTGCTTTTCGATGCCTGTTTGTCGGTTACCGGAGCTTGAAGAGCGGGGACGGCGTTAGCTGGCACGAACAGAATAAAGCCAAATGGTAGCAGCGGCTCCTCCCACTGTCCCCCGAGATTGGCCGGAAGGACCGTCCTGGAGTCCATCTTCATCGTGTATGAGATGGGAGCCATGTTGAGAGCTGAGCTGGTCCTTGAAGACATGGTTGAGGCTTGATCGCTTGAAGTCC
Source organism: Agapanthus africanus (assembly GCA_030015575.1). NCBI lineage: Eukaryota > Viridiplantae > Streptophyta > Magnoliopsida > Asparagales > Amaryllidaceae > Agapanthus > Agapanthus africanus. Next base: position 70,676,106 of record CM057337.1, on the reverse strand, counting down.
TGCATGAAAGAGCATTATTTTAGTATAAATATCGATATGTATATTGATTGAGTTCGCATGAATGCTTGACCCGAAATATGGGAGGAGAGATTGGTCCCACCGGGCGTGCCAGAATCTGTAGGGTGTTTTTCGTCACCCCATTGAGATGGGAATACGCGCGCGCTTGTCAGGCGCATTACAGATTCCCCCTGCCTAGGGTAGGTGTTCATACCATAATATTGCATTATTATATTCCCTATTCTTATGCATTTTACAAATAAACAGGTGTTTTTGACCCATGTCTGCTATATTGTTGCAGGTTACAGATTCTCGGGACAAAAACAGTGAAAAAGACAAGACGATACAGAAGTGAGACTTTGACCAACAAACAGAGAATCTTGATCAAGCCTACACGTAGATCAGTTCACAAAGTACAAGGCAGCGCAAGGTTCAAGACTTCGTCTCGAAGCAACGGTAAAAGTCCATTACAATTATTCACTGGGAAATCTGGAAGAAACCTAGAAGCCAATTTGAGAAAAGAACTAAATAAGTAGTAAGACCAACATGACCAGAGCCAGCAGCAGAAAGTTGAAAACCCAAGCTTCCCTTTTGGCCGCGGAACCGTGGCCAAACCATGGCTGCGGCCGCGGTTCCGCGGCCGGGTAGAGCATGTAGAGAAGAGGAATTTTTCCATAACTTGTAGCGGCGCTGACTAGTCTTCCTAGGGGTATTTTTGTAATAGCAGACATGCGGCGATTGTAAACCTAGGGTTTTCTATGTCCTATAAATAGAGACCCAAATCCTTGTATTAGGCTATGCCTCTTTTCATTAATAAAATTCAGAATTCTTTTTGGAGAGCATCAATTTGTAATTTCTTAATTTATTTTCTGCTCTAGGTTAAATTTCTTATCTGCTCTAGTTAAATTTAATTCCTTACCCTAGTTAGATAGTTAGATCTTTTATTCTCTGCCCTAGATAAATGTTTTTCAATTCCCTAATGAGCGAGTAGTTTCCTCGCTTGTTAGGGTTAGATTTGGGGAAGGTTTGAGAGATGAAGATCTCTCATCCCTTTCTTGCCCATCACATATAATCAATAGGACTCCATGCATACATGCACACACCGCTCCCTACGGCACCCTATCCCTCGAGGTAGAGGTGATACCGTAGTATAAAGGCCCGGTTGCACGTGTTTTCCATAGAGGTTAGGGTAAAGATTGATAAAGGACGGACAAGAACCTAAAGGAAGAAATATCTTCCCGAATGGTTCTAATCCCCTCTATTAATAATTACCATAACTCCTAATAGATCTTAATATGGGTATAGAAAGCGGTGAGATTTATTGACTTTCTAAACTTAACCTAGACCTAACCCTAGCAAGATTTAGATCTAGATTAATTTAGTTTTTAGATTTAATCAATCAATCCATTCACACCGTTCGGAATTAACTCGTAAGAGCGATTAGGAAATTCACAACATCCCTTTGGACCGACCCGTACTCACCGTTTAGCTACCAAGCGACGCCGTTCTTGATTGCGGTTTAGAAATATTTTTGACATACGAATCAAATGGCGCCGTTGCCGGGGATGGCGTGTTATTTTCTTTTTGCAATTCGGGTTAATCTAAAATCATAAAAATCATAAAAAACTGAAAAATTAAAAAATATTAAAAATTTATCATTTTGTTATTTTGTGAAGGGTATTTTTGTTTGAATTTTGCAGGATCTACAATCGAGTTCGGATCTGGAAATCTCCAGAGATCAAAACAGTAAACGAAAGATCTGAACAACAGAGGATTTGAACAACAGAGCAACTGAAAAGATTGGAGAACTGGAACCGCCTAGACGACCGCCCTTCCGCCGCACGAACCACCTTTCGACCGCTAAAATGCGGCGGCCTGGTCTAGTCATCGCGTAAAAAAAATTCTCGGGAACCGCGCCGCCTTTTCAACCGCGGAACCACCGCCGAAAGTCGCTTCTGGCCGCGGAAGCGCCGCGCGTGGGTGACGTTAGCCTCTGGAAAAAGCGCTGTAATCTTTCTGATATTCTCCTCTGCAAATCCCGATATATCTTTTGTAAAATCTTCTGCAGGATTCTTTGCGCTTAAAAAATCTTTCCCCTTCCAATAATAAATATTGTGCAGGATTCTTTGCGCCGCACTTAAAAATAAAAATTGATTGCAAGTAATTTTTTACTGTTTTGCATATTTTTAATCGGACTTTAAGGGGCTTGAGACCAATTCAAATTGGGTGGGGATTTCATCACCCTTCCCAGGACCCCAGAAATCACATAAGGTATTTTGCATTGACCATATTTAATTTAAAAATACTAGACTCAGCCCTAAGGACGTCGCGCTCAATAGGACAAAGGACTAGTTGTAGGCATCGGCCGTTGATCCTAACCTGACTTTGCGGTGTCTAGGCAAGTGTGTCTAAGGCGAGTGGTTACTTAATTAGGACCACTACTTTCGTAGTGGGGAACCTCCCACTCACCTGGCACTTACCTGGCCGTAAGTGGCGATGAAGAGGCGGTTTGAGGTCCTATTTCTAGCCCTTTGGAACAGTTAGGAGCTGTCTAGCTGACCTAGGTGACCCTAGATCTAGGCCTGATTGTGCATTTGTGGTTGATTGCATTTGTGTCTAAGCCCTTTATCAAAAATCTTTTTTGCGAAATGTTCCAAATAAAAGAAAAAAGAGGAATTTTTTTTTAAAAAGACTTGCAAATTTTGTCGCTAAGAACTCCTTGCACCACCCACTTTCTTTTTCTTCTCCTTCTTACATCATGGGTAACCCACATCACAAATCTCTTGCCGAACTTTGGTATCCTGAACCTAACTTTGCCTCTTACGCGAATTGTTTCAGTCGATTTAAGGATGACCCTCCATGCCCAAAATTTCTTTGAAAGATCGAATAGAAGCGTCTAGGAGAAACAGTTCGACTTTGCAATCCACTTTGTATCAACCATTTCAACATTCACCATCTTCTTACGTTGATACTCCTTTTTCAAGTCCTATTGTAAATCCTAAACCCATGTTTATTGCTGAGCATATTGAACAATCTCGTAGCCGATCTTTCACTCCTCTCCACACATCCAGTTCTAGGGGTCAACAAGTCCATTCACCTTTTTATCCAAATGTTGATCCTACTCCTGTCCAACCATCCAATTCCTACCAATCCTACCCGACTTTCCCACCTTCCCTAGACATTAATTCTACACAGCCATTTGGGAGTTTCCAAAATTCAAACAACTTTGAATTTTTTACCGAAACCCCTTCACAACCCATGTCTAGTTTGGAACAGTCGTTGGAAGCTTATATTTTAGCAACAAACAAAATGGTGAGGAATGTGGATGCATCCATTGCCGCCCTTATGCAATCTAATGAACCGGTAGCTAGTTTCCAACTAGCTCCAAAAATTCCAATGTATGATGGGGCGGTTGGACAGATTGATAATTTGAGTGGAGAAAGTGAGTTAAACGCCCTTCCAAATCAAACCTACCCATACCCAATTGAATTCCACAACTCCGGTTTTCAAACAAGTGTCCCAAATGATTCAACAGTTAAGGATAAAAATGAGTTGTGCGACTTTGTAGTGCTTGATTTGCCAAATTGTGAGGAATCCCTTTCGAGTGAAACCACACCGAATACTTTTGAACTTTACACCTCCACTCTAGAACCTGAATTGATAAATATCCATGCTTTTGATGAGGTGTCTAAGAAAATTGATTTTCACTTGATTGAGGATATAGACGCCGGGAGTATTTTGGATGATGAACCCGTAAATTTGACTGAAATTTTATCTCCAATTCATCATCCCGAGTCATTAAATGTTTCTCCCGAACTTCATATACGTCTTGATTTTGATGATAATGGCATGTATAAGCTAAATTTTGAGGAGAATATTGAGAAAATTATTGAGGATGAACCAGTTTTGTTTGATGAGTCGGATTTCCCAATTCATCATGTCCCTTCCACTGAGTGTGTACACCCTCCTAAATCTTTAACTGATACCCTTCCTCACTCACTTCCCTCCGTCCTCGTTCCGACCTTTCAAGTGACCGTTACGCTTTCATCTCCAATACCAAGTTCGACGTACCCATGTTTGCTCATGAATCTTGAGGGATTTAATCTCATTTTTTCGCGGGTTGATAGATTAGCACAATCGCTTTTTACACATCGGTCATTATAAATTGTGCTAATTTATACACTCCATCCCAACCCTCAAGTTCATATTCCCACTTTCTTTGGTTCTTCTAATCTTCCTTTAATGATACGTAGTGTTGATGAATCACAATCCGATATTTTGAGTTCGATAATTTTCAATTGGACCTTCGATGAAAGTTTCGAAGATATTTTCGCCGACGAACTCGCATTCTTAAACGATACGGATTTTGTGATTAATCAACCTCCACTCGAAGAAGTAGAACCATTACCATTTCTTTTTTCCCTCTGCCATTCTCCTCCACCGAGACCGTATACCGTTTCTATCTCCACACGGTCTCATGTGCTTCTCATTTCTTTTCTTTACACTCTATTCTTTCACCAACCCCACTACTATCACGATAGAATTTTTGAATGGTTGGTGCTAACTTTTGGTCTGTGTAAGGCCTTGTATAGTTTGATTTTTCTCCTCCCTCACTCTGAACTTTAACGCTGTTTTATTTAAGTTTGGGGGGAACCTTGTTGTATATATATTTTGTTTTCTTTTAACAATAAAAAAATTAAAAAAATTAAAAAAAAAATTATAAATAAATAAACAGGGGAGTGCCGACATTTTGACCCTCTTGGTGTAGCATGACAGTGAGGACACTGTCAAGTTTAAGTTTGGGGGTATGCTCGGTAAGCCTTCTTCTTTCGCATTCATGTGTATATTTTTGCATTTGCAAACTTGTTTTAAAACCCATAAAAATTGAAAACTTTCAAAAATTATAAAAATAAATGTATTCAATTTTGGCTATAATTGACTTGAGTTTGACAAAAAGGTTAACTAGCTAGGAACAACTAGATCTAGACTTAGTAAATTAAAAACCCTAAAAATAACCTTTCTTAAAAGTTTAACGATAGAAAGTATATGTCTTTGTAGTTTATTTAGAATTAGGCAAATTTTGAGTTCACTTCTTGGGCTAAGTTAAAACAAGGGAAGAGTATTGATGTTTTTATTAAAGTATAATTTTGAAAAATAATTCCTAGCTTAAGTCTAAATTCTGAAAATGTATACCCTACAAATTGCACAAACACGCACCTTGAAACTTGGAATAGTAGAGGAGACCTTGAAATGATCTTGTCTAAAGTATTTAGTACAAAGAAAATAAAAGAAAAAAAAACAAGTATGAATAAAGAGATAATAAAAAAATGAACACTGGTTTTTGTGATTACTTAAAGCTGCAAAAATAGAAAAATATTTAGCGAGGGTGCTTCATCACCTAGTGCCTTAGACTAACTGGTTTGGGAGTCACTGCTAAAACCTTAGGTGTTGCAAGACTAGGAATTACGCTTTAATGTGCAAACACATTTTGTAATCGGTTGTTGGTACCTCAAGAAGTATTAATGATCGCATGAAGGATGTGTGAGCGAAATTCATCTAAAAATTCACCAATTAAGAAGTGTTTTGGACAACGGACAAGAGCATGATTGCTTGATTTGAATTTCCAAGTGTAGGGGTGATTTATACACACACGTAGGGGTATGTGATTGGGGTTTAGATAAGAGATATGAATGAAGAATAAGACTTGTATCTTTAGTAGAGATGATAAAAATTCCTAAGTTGAGATAGAACCCTAGAAGGAAAACTTAAGAGATGCCGAAAGCTAAGAAAGTCTGCAGAACATATATAATCTTAAGTTAAATGACATGGAAGCGTGAAGAATATGGGTGGATAATTTATGAGTCGAAAATAGTAGAATTCCTTGTTAGAAAACCTAATTGGAGAATAAAAGTTAATGGGCTGAATTGATAGGATTTTGTGGGTAGTATCCGCTGAAAACCCTCAGGAGACAACACTCCTCCTACTATGGACACCTAGAGGTTTAACGGCTTGTTGCACGAGCTCAGTGCAATCACGTTTCCCTGCGAAAGTGAGGTTAGGTTTTTGTCGAGAATAAAACTAGGTTTGCTCAAGAACGAGCAAAAGATAAGTTTAGGGGTATTTGTTCATACCATAATATTGCATTATTATATTCCCCATTCTTATGCATTTTACAAATAAACAGGTGCTTTTGACCCATGTCTGCTACATAGTTGTTGCAGATTCTCGGGACAAAAACAGTGAAAAAGACAAAAGACGATACAAAAGTGAGACTTTGACCAACAAACAGAGAATCTTGATCAAGCCTACACGAAGATCAGTTCACAAATTACAAGGCAGCGCAAGGTTCAAGACTTCGTCTCGAAGTAACAGTAAAAGTCCACTACAATTATTCACTGGGAGATCTGGAAGAAACCTAGAAGCCAATTTGAGAAAAGAACTAAATAAGTAGTAAGACCAACATGACCAGAGCCAGCAGCAGAAAGTTGAAAACCCAAGCTTCCCTTTTGGCCGCGGAACCGCGCCCAAACCATGGCTGCGGCCGCGGTTCCGCGGCCGGGTAGAGCATGTAGAGACGAGAAATTTTTCTATAACTTGTGGCGGTGCTGACTAGTCTTCCTAGGGGTATTTTTGTAATAGCAGACATGCGGCGATTGTAAACTTAGGGTTTTCTATGTCCTATAAATAGAGACCCAAATCCTTGTATTAGGCTATGCCTCTTTTCATTAATAAAATTCAGAATTCTTTTTGGAGAGCATCAATTTGTAAGTTCTTAATTTATTTTCGGTCCTAGGTTAAATTTCTTATCTGCCCTAGTTAAATTTAATTCCTTGCCCTAGTTAGATAGTTAGATCTTTTATTCTCTGTCCTAGATAAATGTTTTTCAATTTCCTAATGAGCGAGTAGTCTCCTCGCTTGTTAGGGTTAGATTTGGGGAAGGTTTGAGAGATGAAGATCTATCACCCCTTTCTTGCCCATCACATATAATCAATAGGACTCCATGCATACATGCACACACCGCTCCCTACGGCACCCTATCCCTCGGGGTAGCGGTGATACCGTAGTATAAAGGCCTGGTTGCGCATATTTTCCATGGAGGTTAGGGTAAGGATTGATAAAGGAAGGACAAGAACCTAGAGGAAGAAATATCTTCCCGAATGGTTCTAATCCCCTCTATTAATAATTACCATAACTCCTAATAGATCTTAATATGGGTATAGAAAGCGGTGAGATTTATTGACTTTCCAAACTTAATCTAGACCTAACCCTAGCAAGATTTAGATATAGATTAATTTAGTTTTTAGATTTAATCAATCAATCCGTTCACACCGTTCGGAATTAACTCGTAAGAGCGATTAGGAAATTCACAACATCCCTGTGGACTGACCCGTACTCACCGGCTAGCTACTAAGCGACGCCGTTTTTGATTGCGGTTTTGAAATATTTTTGACATACGAATCAGTAGGCTGGGGTTTATTGATTGTGGGGATCCGAATCTCCGGCAGCCGCTAACTAAGCTGCCGTTAATTACCCCTCGCCTTTGGAGCGAGAGAACCTTCGATTAATGGGTTAAACTGGTCATGCGAACTCGATATGCAGTGTTGTGTTTTGAAGGGATTTTAGATATATCGGGGGCCCCGCAGAGTTTTTACGGGGGTCCCGCTATCCGGATGGTAGGCTGGGGGTCAAGGGGGCTAGCGGCCTCCTTACGGGGTGTGGGGCAGCGCCCCGTTAGAAATTTTTCTAACAGGGGACAGTGTTGTAGAGTGTGTGTGTATGTGTGTAAGGGAAAGGGCATCCAAAGGATGCATGGGAGAAAGAGCCACCGCCTAACGTGTGTGGCACGCGGGCGCTGGCGCTATCACCTTTGGCGCTTGCGATTTGGGTGCCAGGGCGCTAGCGCCTCACGTACCAGGAACGCGGGCGCTCGGGCGCTAGCTCCTCACGTACCAGGCACGTGGGCGCCCGGGTGCTAGCTCTTTGGATGCTAGCGCCACACGTGCCAGGCACGTAAGCGCCCGTGCGCTAGCGCTTTGGGCGCTAGCGCTATACGTGCCAGGCACGTGGGCGCCCGGCTACACGTGCCAGGCACGTGGGCGCTCGGGCTTTCGCGCTTTGGGCGCTAGCACCTCACGTGCCGAACACGTGGGCGCTCGGGCGCTGGACGGCAAAAGGAACTTGGTCCCTGCACTGGGAGTTGTACTCCCAGAAAGAAATACTTATTATTTTGTGTGTGTGTGTGTGTGTATGTGAGGAGTTAAACTCCTAAGATATTTTTGAAGCTGATTAAGGGGATTCTCCCTTTGAGCCCTGGATCTTCCCCAAAGTGGGGTCTTTGGAGATGGGTCTCCTTCTTTCTCCTTTGTTGGTTGGCTCTTGAAGAACAAGAGATATGAGATTTAAAAATCTCCCATTTTTGAGATCTAATGGAAGATGTGGGCTCTTCTTTGTGGGTTTTGTGGTGAAAAATTATTTAGTTTTGAAAAAGGAAGATTAAAACTCTTGATTTAATTGAAAAAAGGGAAGAAGGTTTAGAATCTTGAGGAAGGAGAAGGAGGCACAAAGAACCCAAGATTTTTGAGAGAATGAAAAGTATATTAGATATTTTCATCATGTTGCCTCTTATAGGCTTACACATTTACACATAGCCCCTTGGGCTTTACAAAATGGCATTTTGCCCATCACATATCTCATGTGCTATTTCTTTTTGCACATAAGCCATGGGCTTTACAAAAATTTGGCTTTATGCCCATTCATGCATAAAAAATTACATAAAAATTATTTATTACATGATTTCATTTTGGCATAAGGGGGCTGTCCGCGGGGCTCGACTTGGGCATGGGCCCACTTGACCTGGGATTGGGTCCACCGGGCTTAGGGTTGACCTTGACTTTGACTTGGTCAACCGGGGTGCAAATTTTGACCCCAACAGCGGTCTTTTTGATTCTGGCAATTGTAGACCGTTCCTAAGGGCGTCTTTGAATATTTTACGAACTTTGTCCCTTCTGAAGGAATAGACCTTATCCAGCCTCTCTTTCAGTAGAAATTCTCCTCCTTCTCCGAACATTGGCTTCCGAGGCCGATTGGCATTAGGCGCGCTCATCCCTCGCTTATTTCAGTTAGCCGAAGTGTTAAAAGATTCAGTATCTTCAGAACTTCCGCCTTTGCGATTATCATCCTTTCGATTTCTCCAGGACCTATTGTTATTTTGGGAATCAGAGGAGGACTCCTGCTTTAAGCGCTCCAACATATGAACTTTCCTGGTCAGCTCTTGGAATGTTTTGAGACCCGTGGTGCATAGAAACAGGGCCATCCAATTATTGAGATTTTCGATGAGGAGGCTGACAGATTGGTCCTGCTTTATCGGCGGTTCACATTTGACGGAGAGATAGCGCCATCGGGTTATAAAATCTGTGCTGCTTTCGTTGTTCTTTAGCTTGGTCCTTACGAGGTCGGCAATGGTGATCTTATCGCTGACACTCATGAACCTTTGTCGGAACAGAGATTCCATTTGGACGAAAGTAGTAACGGAGCCATCCGGTATGCTCGCGTACCAGTCGAAGTGACATCGGTTAAGCTATTAACAAACTAGCGGAGGAGAAGCACATCATTGCCCCCCAATATTCCCGCTTGAGGCTTTAAAATGGGCGATGTGCTGATTCGCATTTCCCGTCCCATCAAATCTTCCGAATTTGGGGATGACATAGCCGCTAGGAAATTCTATCGATCATACTGAGCAGGATATGGTTTCCCACTATTGCTGATATCTTTTTGCGCTTTGGCTTTGGCTACCAATGTTTTGACTTTGTTGGCAACCAAATCCATGATTTGATCTTAAGTTAGCGGGTTGCTTTCATCGGTAGTCAAGGCATTTCCTGAGATAGGATGCGACCGACTCTCATGCAGCTCGCCCACCTTTGGATTTGAGGGAATAGGCGTCAGCCGCCTCAGGACACCGTTTCCCGGTTCATGAGTAGAGCCCTGCGCTTGATTGGGCGGCTGAAGGCAAGTTGGGCCGTGAGCTGTAAGACTACATTAGTCAAGTCGTTAATCTTCGAGTAGAGCTTGACTATCTCCCTGTCTTTGTTTTTGAGCTGCTTTTGGAGCTCTTGGAGAAGTTGCTACTCTGCGATCTTAGGACGGAAGATTGGCTCCCCTTCGCTTTCCGAGCCTGACTCCTCATGAACTGAGAGATCTTTCTGCTTATCTGCCTCACTGGAAGGGTTTTCATTACCTTCCAGAGGAGGCTGGTCTTGGGAAGTGGTGATTGGAAGAGTTTTTTGTGTTTAAATTTACCGCAATCAAGACGGTGTCGCTTGGTAGCTAGCCGGTTGAGTACGAGTCGATCCACAGGGAAATGGTGTCATTTTCTTTAAATTCTAATGAGTTAAGTCCTAACTTTGGTAGGTTTGGTTTTAAGATCTAAGAATGAGAATAAATTAATATAAAGGCTTGCTAGGATTAGGATTAGGTTAGTTCGAAATAGGGATTCTTCTCACTTCTTTCAATGCCCTAGTTAAGAATATAGGTGTTAGGGTAATAATCAACAACGGGGATTAGCACGACTAGGAAGAAACTTAGTTTCTTCCTTTTGGTCCTTGTCCGTCCGTTCTTGGCTCTTAACCCTAAACTCCGGTTAATTCAACCACAACCGGTCTAACTAGGGAATCACCGCTATCATGTAGGATAGGGTGCCATAGTGAGCGGATTATGGTTGATTTAAAGAGGGTCCTTAATTAAAATTATTTGGGCAAAGAAAAGAGTGAGAGATTTTCTTCTCTTAAACCTTCCCTCTCCTATCCTTAACAAGTGAGGAATTACTCACTCATTGGAAAGATAACAATAAAATTCATTTTTTTATTTTAATAGATGAACTAAATTGCAGATAATAAAAGAACAGATAAATAATTGCAAGAATTAAAATTCGGATAAAAAGAATGCGAGATAAAAAATAAAACTTACTTTATTGATGACCTCTCAACATTGCATTACAATTGGAATTAAAATTTAGATCTAAGAATTAAAAAGATGCATAAAAACTAAAGAGAGGCATGCCTAATTTGGCTTTGAACCCTCCTATTTATAGAAAGGAAAAACCCTAGGTTGCATTCTGACCCATACATGAAGTTACAAAAACACCCTAAGAAAGCCGGGTCAAAGCACCGACACCCACCACACGTGCATAGTATGGTCGCAGAACCGCAACAGAAAGGCTTGTTTGGCCGCGGTTCCGCGGCCATTTGGTGGGATCTTGGGCCCATCTCTTCAGGGTTTCTCTGTGTTGCTTTTATCTTCTGTTTTCTTTACTTGGTTTCTCAGAATTTCTTCTATTTCCTTTCAGATTTCCAACAGTGCAGAATGATGTGGATTTTTGCATTGAGTTTCGCGTTGAAGTCTTGGATCTTGTGCTGCCCTTGTGCTTTGTGCATTGAACTGTCTAATGATTTTCCATTTGTTCTTTGAACTAGTAGGCGGTATCATACGGATTCATCTGATGTTGGTCGTAATCTCACATTTGTAGCGACTTTTCATGGATTTCACTGTAACGAGCTGAGAACCTATAACCTGCAACTATTTAGCAGACTTAGATCAAAAGTACCTACTTATATGCAATGTGATTAAGAATGGACGGTATAAAAATGCAGAAATCTGATATGAACAAATACCCTCAAACTTATCTTTTGCTCGTCCCAAGTAAAACCAATTTTATTCTCAAAAATTCCTAACCTCACTTTCGCAAGGAACGCGATTACACTGGACTCGTGCAACAAGCCGTTAAACCTCTAGGTGTCCCTAGTAGGAGGAGTGTGTCTCCTGAGGGTTTTCAGCGGATACTACCCACAAAATCCGATCAATTTGGCCGTTGACTCTAATTCTTCAATTCAGTATTCTAGCGAGGAAGTCTATTATCTTCAACTTAGCAATCATCAACCCGTATTTTTCACACTTCCTTTTCATTTAACTTAAAATCATATACATTTTGCCAGTTTATAAACCTTTCAGCATCTCTTGAGTTTTCCTTCTAAGGTGCAATCTTAACTCAGGAATTTTTATCATTTTTACTGAAGATATAAGGCCTATCTTTCATTCCTATTTCTCATCCAAACCCCAATCATATACCCCTACGTGTGTGTAATTATCACCCCTACACTTGGAAATTCAATTCGAGCTATCATACTCTTGTCCATCTTCCAAAATACTTTTAGTTGGTGAATTTTAGATGAAATTGCTCACACATCCTTCATGCGATCGTTAATACTTCTTGAGGTACTAAACGACCGATTACAAAATGTGCTTGCGCATTTAAGCGTAATTCCTCGTCTTGCAATACATAAGGCTTAGCAGTGACTCCCAAACCAGTTGGTCTAAAGCACTGAGTGATAAAGCACCCACGCTATATTTTTTTTATTTATGCCGCCTTAAGTAATTACAAAACCAGTGTTCATTTTTATCTCTTTATTCACCACTTATACTTTTATTTTATTTTCCTTCATACTAAGGATTTTAGACAAGAGCATTTCAAGATATCCTCTACTATTCCAAGTTTCAAGATGTGTGTAAGTGCGTGTAATAGGGTATATATTTTCAGAATTTAGACTAAAGGTTCAGAATTTATTTTTCAGAATTACACTTCAAATAAAAATTTCAATACTCTTCCTTTATTTTGACTTAGCCCAAGAACTGAACTCAAAATTTGCCTATTTCTAAATAAACTGAAAGGACATATATTTTCTATAATTAAACTTTAAGAAAGATTATTTTTAGGGATTTTAATTTACCAAGTTTAGGATCTAGTTTTTCCTAACTAGTCAACCGTCATGTTGAACTTAATTCTAATATAGCCAAAATTGAACCTTTTAATTTTTATAATTTTTAAAATTTTTCAATTTTTATTTGATTTTATTTTTATATATTTTTTATTTTTATTATTTTTTTTTAGTTTTTAATTTTTTTATAAAGATGCAATGCGGAATTAAATATGCAAAAAGAGAAAAAACAAATATGTACAAAAATAAAAATATGCAGATGCAATGCAAAGATAACTATTTACAACCAACCTCCACCCCCAAACTTATCGAAAGCAGCGTCCTCACTGCTCCCTGCGGCGTCTACTAGACGCAGCCTCACTAGTCTCACCCTCCCCGTCCCCTCGATCGTGATCGGGAACGTTCTTCTCTTGCCAGCAGGGTGGTCATGCCCTGCTCCAAACTCGTCACTCGCTGATTAAGGTTGGTCATCATCCCTATCAATCTTTCTACCCCCTATTTGTTCTTCTAAGTAAGCGCGATTGCGCAGCGGGGGTAAGCTCTTCGTCGTTCGTGGTTGAGCTCGAGCTGGGTGTCTTTGCGAGCATGTCTTCGGTCGGCTCGGTGCGCGACCATAAATCATTTAATCGTGTATAGGGCGTGGAGACACCGTCAAGAAGGGGTCGAATTGGAATTCCACCATGCATATAAAATTCGAATTTCTCAACAGGGAGGAAATGGCGACACAGTTGTATCACCAACATAGGGCAAGGATGGTTGGCAACCCTCTTACCCGCGCCAATTGAGTGAAGCAATACAGTGCACATATCATAGCTGGGGTTTCGTGTCATCAAAGTGTGCACTATATGAAGGGATGGTGTGAAAAATGTAGTGTTGTGCGAACTACCAAAAATACTATTTTGTGCCCAACGGCACACAGTTAAGACGTTCGCAAAAAGGGTTCTAGCCTGGATGCCTTTTCGTGGCTCCCTTGAACAATCGTTACCCATCAAGGGTAGATAGTCTTCGAATCGGAGGGGTTGATTGTGAATATTAGTCTAGTGATTAAGATGACTTCATGGATGAAGTCCCTATCCCCCAACATTAATCTAAGGTATCCATGTTGTGCAAGACTACCCTCATCCATGCATTCATAAAATCGGGTGACAAGATCTAAAAGCGCGAAGGAATTTGGATGGTTAAATAGTAAAAAGTTCCATCCGCGCCTTCGGATCTCATCACCGAAGTAACTACCATAAACAGTGTGTGCAAATATTTAGGAAAAATCCCTTTCATATTGCAGTGTAGGAGCTATTGCAGAAAAGTGCAGATATTTCTAAAAATTTTAACAGAGAGGATCATAGAATGCAAACCTCCTCTGAAGATTTCAGAGGGAGAGGAGTTAGATCGGCGGCGGTTGCGCGGTCAAAAGGCCACTTGTGCGGCGGAAGCGCGGCTACGGGAGGCGATTGCTCTGATCTTTCTGTTGCGGCGGCTAGAATTTTGAGGGAAGGAAAAATTAGGGCTTGGTAAATTCAGAGGAGGGGTCGGGTTGTTTTTATAGGGGGTGTTTTGGTTATTTGCAAAAAGGACCCCTTAAAAAGAGGAATTTATTTGTTATTTTTTTATTATTATTTATTAAAACTGAAAATTTACAAAAACATCCCTGAAAATTTGAATTTTTTTTGTCATTTTTCATTTTTTTTATTTGTTTTAATATAATTACAAGTGGTACATACCCCCAAACTTATTTGAAACAGTGTTTCCACTGTTTATGGCTGGATAACCGAAATTGGGGGTAGATGGAGGTAAATCAGTTAAAATAAATCGGCTCCTGCAACATCAGGAGCTCCTCCGAAGGGTCCACGGTGAGGAACGATTTTAATCTATGTCCGTTCACTTTGAATAGCGAACCGTCCTCAGGATTTTCTAAATCGACCGCACCGTGCGGATATACCTTACGTACACAAAATGGTCCTTTCTATCGAGATCTGAGCTTGCCGGGATGGTAATGTAGCCGAGTGTCGTAAAGTAAAACCTGTTGACCAGGTTTGAATATTTTGCGCATAAGGTGTTTATCGTGAAACGCCCTCGTTCGGTTTTTTACGACAACCGCGTTCTCGTAAGCTTCATCCCGAAGCTCGTTCAATTCATTTAACAACAGCTTTCTATGGCTGCCCACATTTTCGATAGATAGATTCATCTCTTTTATCGCCCAAAATGCGCGATACTTTATTTCTACTGGAAGGTGGAAAGCCTTCCCGTAAACAAGCCGATAAGGAGACATGCCAAGATCGGTCTTATAGGCAGTTCGAAATGCCCAAAGGGTATCAGTAAGTTTTAAAGACCAATCCATACGGTTTTTGGAAACCGCCTTCTCTAATATCTGTTTGATTTGCCGATTTGAAATCTCGGCTTGCCCACATGTTTGGGGATGATAGGGCGTTGATAGCTTATGATTAATGGAATATTTTCGCATTAAGGATTCGAAAGTCCTATTACAGAAATGAGTTCCATTGTCGCTAATGATTGCTCGGGGGTGCCCAAATCGGGAGAAAATGTTTTCTTTGAGGAATCTAACGACAATCTTGTTGTCATTAGTCCGGCTGGGCATAGCTTCGACCCACTTAGAAACATAATCAACGGCGAGGAGAATATACAAGTTCCCAAAAGAATTGGGAAATGGTCCCATAAAATCAATCCCCCAAACATCAAAAATTTGCACAACCAAGATTGGTTGGAGCGGCATTTCGTTTTTCCTGGATATCCGGCCCAAGTGTTGGTACTGATTTGAATTTCAAAGAATATTTATAACCGCAATCAAGAACGGCGTCGCTTGGTAGCTAGCCGGCGAGTACGGGTCGGTCCACAGGAATTTTGTGTATTCTCTAATTGTTCTAACGAGTTAATTCCGATTGGTGTCGGATTGATTAAATCTAAAAACTAAATTGATCTAGATCTAAATCTTGCTAGGGTTCGGTTTAGGTTAAGTTTGGAAATTGAAGATTTCCTCACCGTTTTCTATACCCAAATTAAGATCTATGAGGTGTTATGGTAATTATTAATAAAGTGGATTAGTACCATCGAGAAGAAACGGTGTTTCTTCCTCTAGGTTCTTGTCCTTCCTTTCTTAATTCTTATCCTAACCTCCATGGAAAATACGCTCAACCGGTCGTTTATACTACGGTATCACCGCTACCTCGTGGGATAGGGTGCCGCAGGGAGCGGTGTGTGCATGTATGCATGGAGTCCTATAAAAACGTGTGATGGGCAAAAAAGGGGTGAGAGATCTTTATCTCTCAAGCCTTCTCCAAATCTAACCCTAACAAGTGAGGAGACTACTCGCTCATTAGGAAATTGAAAAACACTTCTAAACTATCTATCTAGGGCAGAGAATAAAAGATCTAATTAGGGCAGATAAGAAATTATACTAGGGCAATGAAATAAAATTAACTGGGGCAAGAATTGAAAACTTACTCTAATTTGATGCACTCTTCATTCATTGCAGAAATTTACAGATCTGAATTTTAGATATAAAATGAGGCACAAGAAGAGGCATAACCTAAAAAAGGTTTTAGGGCTTCTATTTATAGATCATAGAAACCCTAGGGTTACAATCGACTCACATCTGCAATTACCTTTATACCCTACAGAAGACTAGTCAACGCACCGCCTTGCAGACGTCACCACGTACGCGTCACGCACGCGCGACATACGGCCGCAGATCCACGGCCAAATCCCATGTTTGGCCGCGTTCCGCGGCCGTATATGGGGTTTGTTAGCTCATCTTTCTTGTACTTGGTCCGTTGCATTTTTACTTCTATTTTCTTCAGTTGTTTTCTCAGATTGGCTTCTAAATTTCTTCCAGATTTCCACAGTGAATATAGTCGTGGACTTTTACCGCTTGCTTCATGTTGAAGTCTTGAATCTTTCTCTGCCTTTGTGCTTTATGAAATTGTCCATTGATCTTCGTTTAGTCTTCAAACCGTAGGCTTGATCAAGATTCTTCCATTTGTTGGTCGTAGTCTCACTTTGTATCATCTTTTTCATCAATTCCACTGTTTTTGTTCCGAGAACCTATAACCTGCAACTATGTGGCAGACATGGGTCAAAAGCACCTGTTTATTTGTAAACTGAATAAGAATGGAGAATAAAATAATGCAAAATTATGATATGAACAGGCACCAGGAGCATGTCTTGCAGTAATCATGTGCGTCTTTAAAGAGTTGTGGCCAGTAGAAACCACACTGCAACATCTTTTCGGCTGTCTTTCTAGGGCCAAAATGCCCGCCACATGCTTGATCGTGGAAAAATGACAGCACGCTCTTGAATTCATTGTCAGGGACACACCGACGAATAATCTGGTCGGGACAGTATTTAAACAGATAAGTTTCGTCCAGGTAAAAGTGTTTTACCTGGGATAGGAATCGGAGTCTATCCTGTTTTGACCATTCATTCGACAGTAGTCCGGTGGCTAGATAGTTTACAATATCTGTGAACCAAGGTTCGCATGATACTGTCAAGAGCCGCTCATCCGGGAAAACATCGTTTATCGGAAATTGAAGCGTCGGCGAAGAATGGAGGCGTGAAAGATGGTCAGCGACTACGTTTTCGCATCCTCTTTTGTCTTTGATGACAAGGTCAAACTCTTGGAGTAAGAGGATCCAACGTATCAGCCGGGATTTTCGCCCTTCTTTGCAAAAAGATGGCGAAGAGCTGAATGGTCCGTGTATACGATGACTGGAGAACCGATCAAGTAAGGCCTGAACTTTTCTAAGGCAAACACAACAGCCAAGAATTCCTTCTCGGTTGTTGTGTAATTTAATTGGGCATTGTTCAAGGTTCAGCTAGCATAATAGATTACATGCGGCATCTTATCGATGTGTCCAAGGACAGCACCAATGGAAAAATCAGATGCATCGCACATAATTTCAAATGGATGCGTCCAGTCAGGAGACGAAAGAACGGGATCAGAAGTGAGTGAACTTTTTAATGACTCAAACGCATTCATACAGCTCGAGTCGAAATCGAATGTGGTGTCCTTGGCCAGCAAAAGAGTCAAGGGCCTAGTAATCTTGCTAAAGTCCTTGATGAACCGTCTATAGAAACCGGCATGGCCAAGGAAGGCTCGAATGTCTCGGACGCATATGGGCGGGGGGAGATTGGAAATGACTTCAATCTTTGCTTTATCTACCTCAATGCCATTTTGCGAGATGATATGTCCTAAAACAATACCTTCTCGTACCATGAAGTGGCACTTCTCCCAATTTAAAATAAGGTTCTTATTCTTACACCGGGTAAGGACTGTGTCTAGATGTAGCAAACACTCATCAAAGGAGTCGCCGAAAATGGAGAAATCATCCATGAAGATCTCCAAGAATTTTCCCACCATGTCTGAAAAAATTCCCATCATACACCGCTGGAAAGTAGCGGACGCATTGCATAACCCAAAGGGCATGCGACGATATTCAAACGTGCCGAAAGGACAAGTGAATGTTGTCTTGTCTTGATCTTTTTCGGCGATGGGAATTTGAGTATAGCCGGAGTAGCCATCCAAAAAGCAGTAGTATTCATGCCCAGCCAATCGTTCAAGCATTTGGTCAAAGAAAGGTAATGGAAAGTGGTCTTTCCGTGTCGCGGCGTTGAGTTTCCTATAATCGATGCATACTCGCCACCTAGTTTGGGTGCAAGTAGGAATTAACTCGTTCGCCTCATTTGTTATGACCATTATGCCTTATTTCTTGGGGACGACATGAATGGGGCTAACCCACTGACTATCAAAGATAGGGTAAATGATACCACTATCAAGACACTTTACGATCTTCTTTTTAATAGCCTCCATCATGACTAGATTGAGTCGTCTCTGTGGATCCCTGGATGGCTTGGCATCATCCATCATATGAATATGATGTTCATCTATCAGGGGACTAATCCCCTTGATATCCGCCATAGTCCAGCCAAAGGATTGCCGATTGCTCTGCAAGACCGTCAGAAGGGCTTTTTCTTGCTCTGAGGCTAGAGAAGCCGAGATGATAATAGGGAGGGTCTCATTCTCACCTAACTAAGCGTATTTAAGGTGAGAAGGCAACAGCTTGAGTTCGAGTGTCGAAGGTGAAACAATTGAAGGTAAAATCGGTGAAATTGTCTCAAACTTAAAGGATTCCATCATAGGTTCAAAACGAGTGTAAACCACCTGTTTCCCCCAATTAGAGCAAAGCTCTATTCAAAATTTCAAATTTTGAAATGAAGCAATGCTTCATAACAGCGCCAAGTGCGCTGCGCTCTAAGCAGCGTACCACGTGCAAGGCACGTGTGCGCTAGCACTAAGAGCGCTGCACTTAAGCAGCGCACCCCGTGCAAAGCACGTGTGCGCTAGCGCTAAGTGCGCTGCATTCCAAGCAGCGCACCACGTGCAAAGCACGGGTGCGCTAGCGCTGGAACTAAAAGCTCCCCACCGTCAGATCAAAGATCTAATAAAGATGATAAATTATCAATTAACTAGAATAAAATTCTGTTAAGGAGAGATTCTTCAAAATCTTTCCAAACAAAAAGATTGTGCTCTGTAAATCAGAACACCGTCGGATCAATGATCCAAAGGTGATTAAAAAATCACCAAAATACAGAATAAATTCTGTATGGAAAGATTTCCCAATCTTGTTAAAAACAAGAAGATTGCCTTCTGTAAATCAGAAGCCCTTGGATCAACGATCCAATGGTGGGGAATCCCCAAATCAATTGGAGAAAAGATCTCCTTAACTGATTGAACAAATCAGCTGACCCTATATAAAGGCCTCAAGACTTCAAGTCTAGAAGAGACAGAAACATACAGAGAACCCCCCCATAAAAACTTTGAGAGATCTCAGAAAGAGGAGCCAAGCTCTCAGAAGAAGAAAATTTCTTCCAAGTTAAAAAAAAGAACAGAAAGACGAAATTGTCTCGTATAAAATAAGAATTTACTTCTTTTTCTAAGATCATAGATCTACAAGACCAAGGTCTTTTACAAAGAGATCAAAAGATCTTATCATAAAATAAAAAGAAGAACATAATTCCTCACAGATCATAGATCTATAAGACTAAGGTCTTTTATACAAAGAGATCATGAACATCTGATTATAAAGTAAAGGAGGAAAGAATAAGACAATTCTCTTAGGATCACAGATCCATAAAGGCAAAGCCTTTCATCAAATATAAGATATTGAAGTATCTCTTATAAAGTAAGAACTTTTGTTCTTAGAATCTTGAGACAAAGTCTCTTATAAACGAGAATTTATTTCTCGGATCATAAAGTTGATCAGTTAGCGCTTTGCGCTCATAAATTAGCGCTCTGCGCTCTTGGACTCGCGCACAGCGCCAACCGCACCACGTGCTCATTACGTGTGCGCCACTGAACAAACAGCGCTTTGCGCTCATAAAATAGCACTTTGCGCTCATAAACTGGCGCAATGCGCCCATTATCTGGCGCTTAGTGCCAAGCGCGCCACGTGCTCCTCACGTGTGTGCTACCCAGCAGAAGCACACTGCGCTCTTTGACTGGCGCAAAGCGCCAAGCGCGCCACGTGTTTCTCACGTGTGCGCTGATAGAACATAAATTGTTCTTTAAATAAAGCTCAGAGTTATGATGAATGCTCAGCATTCAATAAAAGACAAAAATTGTCAGAAGCTCAAATCAATGCTTAGCATTGTCAAATGTTTAACATTTTTTAACTGAGTGGGCCGAGCCAAAATGGCCATAAACCCCTCATTTAGATTAATTGAGCCATATGCTCATAAATCTCAGATCTTAGTCCCAATTAGACTACAGATCTCCCAACCAAAATTGGTTCAAGGGTATATCTCTTCACTCCTCTGATATTTGTCGTTGTAATCCTTCAACGTCTTCAGAGATGTGACGGGTTCCGACAACCAAACATTCTATGGACTGTGGGGTTCTTAAACCCATGGACTATGATGTCCTTAACCTTGGACTGTGGGGTCCTTAAAACCCATGGACTATGATGTACCTAACCTTAGACAGTGGGGTCCTTAAACCCATGGACTATGATGTCCCTAACCTTGGACTATGGGGTCCTTAAAACCCATGGACTATGATGTCCTTAACCTTGGACCGTAATGTCCTTAAACTAATGGACCGCAAAGTCTCTAAACTAAAACAATAGAGTCCAAATGCTCTTTTGTTGAATCTAAATGATCCCGTTAAGTTGATCTTAGTCTGAAATTAGACTAACGTATCCTTAACAAACGTTTAAGTTGATCTTAGTCTCAAATGAGACTAACGTATCCTTAAACCCAACCCCAAACCCAAATCTAAGGAAATACGGATTTGGACTAATCCACGCCCTACGGGCGACAACATAAATTAGTCTCTGTATACAATCCATGGGCAACCAAAAACAAAACAAACACCCACAACACGAAGTGACCATCTGAAGAAGGAGAAAGTGGTTACCGCGATGCGGTAGCGTAATTAACTGCAGGAGCTTGCGCCTGCAGGGAAGAGCGACCCACAATAAAAAAAACCCTCAACGAGGGGGAATCTGACGAAGTCTGCTACATCGGCCGCATCCGTCTAAACCTTCGATACATTGTGCCATAAATTAACTTGGCATCTTCGGAGAGGTGGATGGATATCACCAATTAGGATCTGCCCTCGAAATTCAGGCAAGACGGACCTTCGCGGTCTCAGTCGTGTCTTTCGGCGGAGAACAGGTTCTGGCACGCCCGTTGGGACCTTTTCCTCTTTCCACTCCACACTTCGTGTGTCGTTTTTTTCCCATGATCAGATAATCGCAGTGTGTATGTTTGTGGTTGCCCTTAGGGGAGTGGATACTGAAGTCGGCGCTTCGTGTCTATGAAGAATGGCGTTTGTTCCTACCTTAACAACACAGGCTCTGCCATATCTGGTGGAGTCAAGTACGGGCCACTTGCAGGCTCAAATCTCTGCAATCCGGCTCTTCAAGAAATCAACAGGCTTCTCTTTGGATCGATGCTGCCACCTCCCACCCTCGATGCCTCAACGCTGATGGAGGAGGCCCAGAGGAAATCTGTCTTCCACAGGCTGGCTCCCTAAGCTGCAACTTTGCCGATAGAATCAGTCCCCCAACAACTGGCACCTGCCAAGGACCAAGGTCGACGCAGGGGGCAGAATATTTAAGCTCTCAAAGGAAACAGGGGGCAGACTCGGCAAAATCCTGAGGCTAATCAAATCCCGGCCGTAAGAAACAGTCAACGTCGATATCGGTATCATACAAAATGAGCTGGGGGCAGTTCTCCACATGGTCCAGTTTCAATCTCAGTGGTGAATATTGTTGTTCCAACTGGGAACAGCTTCAAACTGTTGCGAATCAGACAAAATTATCCTATCGCAATATTGAAGAAGTCTCCGCAGCCCATGGAGATCCCACGAGAGCAGAAACAAGTTCGCTCCCTGAGACAACTTTCCTCATCTATATATAAGGTGTGGAAGCAGGTGAAGGGGACTCACCCTAAGACGGATCCTGATAATCCTAAAACCAAAGCGGCTTTTCACAAAAAAGGAGGCCCAATAAAGCTCAAGTGCCCGAAGCAAACTCCAAAGGCCAAAAACTCCAAACACCCCAAGCCTAGGGGCATGGTAGTTCACATAGTCTATGTGGTGAATTCTAAAGACGAAGTTCGAGCTTCTACTAGTCACCGACCTCAAACTCGGTCCTTAACAAAAGTTCAACTGCAACGTGAAAAGCTGCAGGAGATGCTTGCTCAGGCGGCACCACTCGCTAATCCATCGTCTAAGGCAAATCTCGAAAACGCACCTGGAGAAAGAAATTTGGCATGGCGCCGATTCTACGCTTGACAAGCTCCAACCCATCCGTCTGCCCAGATACTACACAGAAGGATTAAAAAGGCTGTTGGGGCGTCAAGGCGTACCCTTCAAACAGACTGCTCGAAAGGCTAAGTTCTATGATAGGATCTGGAACGTCCCCGGAACTCAGTGAAAATTGCATACCGGGAGAATGGAAACGATCGGGCTTGGATATGTTCAATCAAAAAAACGGGAGCGATTCCATGGCTGCTACGTCATACATGACTTTGATGAAGAAGGAGATGCCCTGTAGGAAGATGCTAACCCTGAACCAAAACAAGGTCCCGTCGTGAAAGTGCCAAGTCCCTCATTCGAAGAACAGATGGACAAGCTAATAAGGCAAGCGGGTCAAAAGGTCCGGGATGATCATAGCCGCGAAATCGCTGTCTATGAGAAAGCCAAGACGCAGCGCCTCCTTCAGCAATCTACAAAGAACGGTGATGCCCTTCATCGCCAGCCCGTCACAAAGAAGACTCGACACGAAGGCAAAAATAAACTGAAGAATGGAAAATATGTTCGACAGTAGCGTAACGGGTCTAAAAAGCCACGCGAAGCAGAAATGAGTAGCCGGGATCCGTCTCTTATAAAGAAGATGGGTCGAGCATATTCTTTTCCCCAAGATAAGACAAAGAAGATATTCGATCTTGTCATAATACATCCTCTCGAAGACTGCTTCATATTCAAAGACTGGGTAGAAGACCAGTATCAGCAAGACAGATTCGCTCTATCCAACAGTTGGAGGATAACCTCGCCACAAAAGTATGAACTGAAAGCCACATATGTAGCGAGAGTAAAGCCGGACCAACATTGGTCTTGGAAGCGATCTAGCACCTGTCACGTGATAACGATGTCAGGAGAAGGAGTATGTGAATATATGGCTTATCTCCCCTGGTGCTTCGAAAACAATGATAACGAAGTGATCTCAGAGTTTCTGCCGGTGCCAAAAGAGCTGGAAGATGGGATACATACTACTGCAGATAATCTCAAGAAAATTGACTTGGGGACGGCAAGTGACTCGCGGCCGACGTTCGTCAGTGAGCCGTTGTCTGAAGAAAAGGTGGCTATGCTTAAAGACGTGCTCATGCAGTATAAAAACTGCTTCGCATGGAACTATTCCGAGATGCCAGGACTAGATCCAGAGATTGCTGTGCACAAATTGGTGATATCTCCGGACATCAAGCCAGTCAAAAAAGCGCCGAGAAGGATGCGGCTCGAACTTGAGATGAGCATCAATGCCGAGGTCAAGAAGCTAATAGACTCCGGCTTCATCCAAGAAGTTCAATACCCTGATTGGATTGCCAACATTGTCCCAGTGATGAAGAAAAATGGAACAGTGCGCATATGTGTGGACTTCGGGATCTCAACAAAGCTTGCCCGAAGGACGACTTTCCAGTACCGGTCACTGAGCTGATGATAGATAATACGTCCACTCACAAAGTTTTCTCCTTCATGGACGGCTCATTAGGATACAATCAGATAAAGATGCATCCCGAGGACCAGAAGCATACCGCTTTCCGGACCCTTTTGGGCATATTCTGCTACAAGGTGATGCCCTTCGGTCTAAAGAACACCGGTGCCACCTATCAGAAGTCCATGACGAAGATTTTCGATGATCTCATACATGAAATCGTCGAATTCTATATTGACGACCTTGTGGTGAAAAGCAAATCGCACGAAGAGCATTGGGAGCAACTAAAGCTAGTATTCCAACATCTTCGGAAATACAACCTGAAGATGAACCCTCTGAAATATGCGTTCGGAGTCTCTTCGGGAAAATTCCTAGGATTCATCGTACGACATCGGGGTATCGAAATAGACCCGTTGAAGATCAAGGCGATTATAGAAATGCCCTCGCCAAGAACTCTCAAACAACTGCGGTCTCTCCAAGGAAAGCTCGCGTATATTCGGCGTTTCATAGCTAACCTCTCCGGCAAATGTCATCCCTACAGTCACCTGATGAAGAAGGGAACCCCTTTCATTTCGGATCGCAAATGACAAAGCGCACTGGATGAAATTAAGCAATACCTGCAGAATCCGCCGGTGCTGACTGCTCCGGTCAAGGGAAAGCCTCTCATTCTGTATACAACCGCTCTTGAGGGTTCCTTAGGCGCGCTATGGGCACAAGAGAATGACCAAAGGAAGGAGAGAGCCCTCTACTATTTGAGTCTTGTTCTCCTAAGGCAGAAAAAAATTACTCCCCCATTGAAAAATACTGTCTGGCGTTGATCTTCGCGATAACGAAGCTTAGACACTATGAGTTGGCACATGAGATCCATCTCATATCAAAAGTGGATCCTCTCAAATACTTGATGTCAAAAGCCATATTAATAGGGCGACTCGCTAAATGGGTCTTACTCTTAATGGAATTCTTGGTGACATACCGAGCTCTCAAGGCAGTGAAAGGCCAGGCCATCGCCGACTTCCTCGCTGAGCATCCGATACCTGCCGACTCTCCCTTGAACTGCGAATTGCCAGACGAGCACGCGTTTGACACGATCGACAGGGAGAGAAGAGAGAATGATACCCGGTGGGAACTCCACTTCGATGGAGCATCTTCCATGAAGAAGCGCAAACAAAGCACCCTCATAATCAAATCTGGGGTGGGCCTCATCTTCGTAACTCCACAAGGAGGGATAATGCGCTTTTCCTTCTCCTTAACGGAACCGAGGACAAACAATGAAGCTGAATATGAAGCTTTGATAGCGGGTCTTGAGATTGCTGTCAATATAGGAATTGAAAACCACCTAATATACGGAGATTCCCAACTGGTCGTTAGCCAAGTAAACGGCGACTATCAGACGTGCAAACCGGAGTTAGTAAAGTACGATGAAAGGGTACAACAATTGTTGACTCAAATCCCTGCCTACGCCCTGGAAAGCATACCGCGCACGGAAAATAGCAAGGCGGATGCATTAGTCAAGCTCGCTGAAGAACTGGCCGACGAGAACCTCGATGACGTAAGGATCATGGTACAAAGCCGTCGGGTTCTTGCACCGGCAGAAACCCTTACGACTCATGAAGTTAAAAGCCTTAGTCGACAGGATCCTAACCCTGTTCGCTAAGCCACCTTTGTTCGACATCGACAGAGGCAAATGATGATTCGCTCCTGGCAATATCCCAGTTGTAGCGATGCTGATGCCTAAATCGGTATCAAATCCTAACTAAGCAGCGAAAAGACAGCAATCCACAAATGCATATGAAATAGCCGAAATGATGGGGCAACTTAAAACAAATCAGCAAGTAAAATTGTATGCATACAAAATAGCCGAAATGGTTGGGCAACTCGCAATAAAAAGCAGCGAATAAATAAAACAAATAGCCGAAATGATTGGGCACCGCGAAAAATAGCCGAAATGATTGGGCAATCGCGACTTCCGCGATATAAAAGCTGAAATGATAGAGTATCGCGGAAAGTAAAATATATAAAATGAAACTTTTTGCCCTACAGGTGAGATCACATCGATCCCTATATACAATCCAGGGGCATAAAACAAAGAAGGAACCATACCTTCCCACCAGACTCCATTAGAAAAAGAAGCTAAATCTCGACGGTTCACAGACAGCCTGGAGATCATCTCAACGTTCGTCTCATTACAACAGACGCAACATCAGCAAATCGGAGCCGCGGCAAAGTTCCCAGTTCCATGACTCGGCGATGAACAGACAACCGAGAGTCAACCCCCGACTCCATGAAATGCGGATAAATTCAACCCCTCCTTGTCCCGTGGAACACGGCTAATGTCAATACTGACCCCGTGGGAAGCGTCCAGAGAAAATCCTGGTCTAGTAGAACACGGCTAATGTCAATCCTGACCCCGTGGGAAGCGTCCAGAGTGGATCTTGGTCCTGTGGAACATGGCTAATGTCAATCCTGACCCCATGGGAATCATCCAGAGCAAATCCTGGTCTAGTGGAACACGGCTAAAGTCAATCCTGACCCCGTGGGAAGTGTCCAGAGCAAATCCTGGTCTAGTGGAACACGGCTAAAGGCAATACTGACCCCGTGGGAAGCGTCCAGAGCGGATCCTGGTCCTGTGGAACACGGCTAATGTCAATCCTGACCCCGTGGAAAGCGTCCAAAGCGGATCCTGGTCCTGTGGAACACGGCTAATGTCAATCCTGACCCCGTGGGAAGCATCTAGAGCAAATCCTGGTCTAGTGGAACACGGCTAAAGTCAATCCTGACCCCGTGGGAAGCGTCCAGAGCAAATCCCGGTCTAGTGGAACACGACTATTGTCAATCCTGACCCCATGGGAAGCGTCCAGAGCAAATCCTAGTCTAGTGGAACACGGCTAATGTCAATCCTGACCCCGTGGGAAGCGTCCAGAGCGGATCCTGGTCCTGTGGATCACGGCTAATGTCAATCCTGATCCCGTGGGAAGCGTCCAGAGCGGATCCTGGTCCTGTGGAACACGGCTAATGTCAATCCTGACCCCGTGGGAAGCATCCAGAGCAAATCCTGGTCTAGTGGAACACGGCTAATGTCAATCCTGACCCCGTGGGAAGCGTCCAGAGCGGATCCTGGTCTAGTGGAACACGGCTAAAGTCAATCCTAACCGCGTGGGAAGCGTCCACGGCGGATCCTGGTCCTATGGAACACGGCTAATGTCAATACTGACCCCGTGGGAAGTATCCAGAGCAAATCCTGGTCTAGTGGAACACGGTTAATGTCAATCCTGACCTCGTAGGAAGCGTCCAGAGCGGATCCTAGTCCTGTGGAACACGGCTAATGTCAATCCTGACCCCGTGGGAAGCGTCCAGAGCAAATCCTAGTCTAGTGGAACACGGCTAATGTCAATCCTGACCCCGTGGGAAGCGTCCAGAGCGGATCCTGGTCCTGTGGAACACGGCTAAAGTCAATCCTGATCCCGTGGGAAGCATCCAGAGCGGATCCTGGTCCTGTGGAATACGGCTAATGTCAATCCTGACCCCGTGGGAAGCGTTCAGAGCGGATCCTGGTCTAGTGGAACACGGCTAATGTCAATCCTGACCCCATGAGAAGCATCCAGAGCAAAGTCTGGTCTAGTGGAACACGGCTAAAGTCAATCCTGACCCCGTGGGAAGCATCCAGAGCGGATCCCGGTCCTGTGGAACACAGCTATTGTCAATCCTGACCCCGTGGGAAGCGTTCAGAGCGGATCCTGGTCTAGTGGAACATGGCTAAAGTTAATCCTGACCCCGTGGGAAGCGTCCAGAGTGGATCTTGGTCCTGTGGAACATGGCTAATATCAATCCTGACCCGTGGGAAGCATCCAGAGCAAATCCTGATCTAGTGGAACACAAATTATGTCAATCCTGACCCCGTGGAAAGCGTCCAGAGCGGATCCTGGTCCTGTGGAACACGGCTAATGTCAATCCTGACCCCGTAGGAAGTGTCTAGAGCGGATCCTGGTCCTGTGGAACACGGCTAATGTCAATCCTGACCCCGTGGGAAGCATCCAGAGCAAATCCTGGTCTAGTGGAACACAGCTAATGTTAATCCTGACCCCGTGGGAAGCACCCAGAGCGGATCCTGGTCCTGTGGAACACGACTAATGTCAATCCTGACCCCGTGGGAAACGTCCAGAGCGGATCCTGGTCCTGTGGAACACGGCTAATGTCAATCCTGACCCCGTGGGAAGCGTCCAGAGCAAATCCTGGTTCCGTGGAACACGGCTAAAGTTAATCCTGACCCCATGGGAAACGCCCAGAGCAACCCCTGACTCCGTGAAATGCGGATAATGTCAACCCCGTCAATCACTTACGGGTCCTCTCAACTCGTAAGGAAGAAAACTCTCTTGTGAGATCCTTACGACTCTCAAGAGGAAGCACACTTAGGAATCCTCATGATTCTTAAGGAGAAAATACACCTACGGGATCCTCTTGACTTTTAGGGAGAAAATTCTTTATGAGACCCTCACGGTTCATAAAGTTGAAAAGCCTTAGGCAACAGATCTGAACCTACTTTCTAAGCCATCACTACCTCTCGAAGAGTCCAAGATGGAATGTTCTCTATCATCTATAGACTACATTTGCTAAAATTACACGCCAGAGAAATGGAGATGCTATTCAAGAGTGCGTAATCTGCTTTGCACCAAATCAAAACGAAAAGGGTGTAACCTACTGACGACAACCACATACTATGCAAAACAACAAAAGAACGATGGATTCGCATCCGTTTAAGCGTTCAAAGCATACCCACTCATGCATATGCAAAAGATTTAGTGCATAAAATAAACACACGGAGACGAGTAATTTGCTATTCATACTTCAGAAAATTCTTACATTGATGAAAACAGTGAACAAAACCATTATTAAAATGATTATAATGGCAAGACATCAAATCCAGGACATGGATTGAGAAATTCAAAAGTGAGGCCATCCAAAATTTTGCGGGCCTCTCGGACCATCTTCGTGTGCATCCTTTCAGGATCACAACCGTCAGGATCCCCACTGATGTCCTCCACCCTTCGATAGGCAGCGAGTATCGCCGCCTGCTGAAAAGCTGGATGCAGGATATCAACAAGGTTATCTCACCTTTTCTTTGAGATTAAGCTCATCAGATACTCCGAGTGCACCTTATCTTCAGCGTCGTCCAATTCCTTAAGTGGCATGCCAGCATAAAATAGAGGAAGTGCTCCCCAGATCGCTCCCACAATAAGCTTCAAGAGAGAGGAACGACGAGGAAGTAGTCGGCCATTGTATGCATCAAAGCGACCCATAATTTCAGCACACTGGGCATTTATGAATTCTCGGTTTTGGGAACGGCCGAATGTGCGAATGTCTCCATAAGAAATAATCTCATCGAGATCATACATATGAGCGTCCATAACGTCTGAAAAGGAAAATCTGTGGGAGTTAGGGGACATACTAATTAAGAAAAAGCTTACTAAAACAGACACGAGATTTAAACAACTCTTGATATCCCCAAGGAGGAAATAGTGCTAATTAAATCACCCAATGAATTTAATTCTGTGCAATTAAGAAAGGAAACCTAAAAAAATTTCACATTTAATAAAAAGGTTCCTCGGGCCAAGGAGTTAAACTCCTCGAGAGCAATGCTCTGTAGACGGGAATGACACCTGTCAAAGTCAATTATGAGGGGAATTGAAAAGTCTCCTGGAATTCTAAGTGCCTTGCTCTGTAAAAATGATGGAATAACCCATCAGAAAAATTGAAATAAAATTTCTTTAATGAATTAAAATTCTGAGATCTTCAAGATCCATGAACAAACTCTTAAGAGTTCTTCGTAAGAGATTAACAAATCTCCATTATTCCAAAGAGCAAAGCTCTGTTAATAAAACCCTAAAAGGGTTTTCTTCAGATCTAAGATCTATGAAGAGCAAAGCTCTGTTAATGGGTAAAACCTTAAAAAACATTTTGAGATCTATGATCTGAGGAAGAGCAAAGCTCTATGGATAAAGTTCAAATCTTACCAAAAATTTGGCAGAGTTTTGACTCTTGAAGGTTCTAAAAATAAAGAGCTATGCTCTGAAAGAGAATAAAAATTCTCAGAAGACAAAAAGGAAGATGAACAGAAATCATCATAGGGGCCAAGGGTCCTATTTATAGGCACTAAGATGCCGTTTCAACTTCTGATTTGATCCAAGGGCGCAGATGCTTCCACCACTGCACTCATATGTGGGCCAAGTGAGCGCAATCATGGGGGGGCATTTGTTTCCCCGAATCAGAGCAAAGCTCTGTTTAAATTTCAAATTTTGAAATGAAGCAACGCTTCATACCAGCGCCAAGTGCGCTGCGCTGTAAGCAGCGCATCACGTGCAAAGCACGTGTGCGCTAGCGCTAAGAGCGCTGCACTTAAGCAGCGTACCACGTGCAAAGCACGGGTGCGCTAGCGCTAAATGCGCGGCATTCCAAGCAGCGCACCACGTGCAAAGCACGGGTGTGCTAGCGCTGGAACTAAAAGCTCCCCACCGTTAGATCAAAGATCTAATAAAGATGATAAATCATCAATTAATCAGAATAAAATTCTGTTAAGGAGAGATTCTTCAAAATCTTTCCAAACAAAAAGATTGTGCTCTGTAAATCAGAACACCGTCGGATCAATGATCCAAAGATGATTAAAAAATCACCAAAATACAGAATAAATTCTGTATAAAAAGATTTCCCAATCTTGTTAAAAACAAGAAGATTTCCTTCTGTAAATCAGAAACCCTTGGATCAAAGATCCAACGGTGGGGAATTCCCAAATCAATTGGAGAAAAGATCTCCTTAACTGATTGAACAAATCAGCTCACCCTATATAAAGGCCTCAAAACTTCAAGTCTAGGAGAGACAGAAACATACAGAGAAACCCCCCCCCCATAAAAACTTTGAGAGATCTTAGAAAGAGGAGCCAAGCTCCCAGAAGAAGAAGATTTCTTTCAAGGTAAAAAAAAGAACAAAAAGACGAAATCGTCTCGTATAAAAGAAGAATTTACTTCTTTTTCTAAGATCATAAATCTACAAGAACAAGGTCTTTTACAAAGAGATCAAAAGATCTCATCATAAAATAAAAAGAAAAACATAATTCTTCTCACAGATCATAGATCTATAAGACTAAGGTCTTTTATACAAAGAGATCATGAACATCTCATTATAAAGTAAAGGGGGAAAGAATAAGACAATTCTCTTAGGATCTCAGATCCATAAAGGCAAAGCCTTTCATCAAATATAAAAGATTGAAACATCTCCTATAAACTAAGAACTTTTGTTCTTAGAATCTTGAGACAAAGTCTCTTATAAACGAGAATTTATTTCTCGGATCATAAAGTTGATCAGTTTGCGCTCATAAACTAGCGCTTTGCGCTCTTGGACTGGCGCGCAGCGCCAAGCGTACCACGTGCTCCTCACGTGTGCGCCACTTAACAGCTAGCGCTTTGCGCTCATAAATTAGCGCTCTGTGCTCTTGGACTGGCGCACTACGTGCTCCTCGCATGTTCGCCACAGAACAAACAGCGCTTCGCGCTCATAAAATAGCGCTTTGCGCTCATAAATTCACGCAATGCGCCCATTATCTGGCGCTTAGTGCCAAGCGCGCCACGTGCTCCTTACGTGTGCGCTACTCAACAGAAGCGCACTGCGCTCTTTGACTGGCACAAAGCGCCAAGCGCGCCACTTGTTTCTCACGTGTGCGACGTAAATTGTTCTTTAAATAAAGCTCAGAGTTATGATGAATGCTCTGCATTCAATAAAAGAAAAAAATTGTCAGAAGCTCAATTCAATGCTTAGCATTGTTAAATATTTAACATTTTTTAACTGAGTGGGCCGAGCCAAAATGGCCATAAACCCCTCATTCAGATTAATTAAGCCCATATACTCATAAATCTCAGATCTTAGTCCCAATTGGACTACAGATCTCCCAACCAAAATTGGTTTAAGGGTACATCTTTTCACTCCTCTGATATTTGTCGTTGTAATCCTGCAACGTCTTCAGAGAGGTGACGGGTCCCGACAACCAAACATTCTATGGACTGTGGGGCCCTTAAACCCATGGACTATGATGTCCTTAACCTTGGACTGTGGGGTTCTTAAACCCATGGACTATGATGTCTTTAACCTTGAACTGTGGGGTCCTTAAACCCATGGACTATGATGTCCTTAACCTTGGACTGTGGAGTCCTTAAAACCCATGGACTATGATGTCTTTAACCTTGGACCGTAATGTCCTTAAACTAATGGACCGCAAAGTCCCTAAACTAAAATAATAGAGTCCAAATGCTCTTTTGTTGGATCTAAATGATCCCGTTAAATTGATCTTAGTCTAAAATTAGACTAACGTATCCTTAACAAACGTTTAAGTTGATCTTAGTCTCAAATGAGACTAACGTATCCTTAAACCCAACCCCAAACCCAAATCTAAGGAAATACGGATTTGGACTAATCCTCGCCCTATGGGCGACAACATAAATTAGTCTCCGTATACAATCCACGGGCAACCAAAAACAAACAAACACACACGATACAAAGTGACCATCTGGAGAAGAAGAAAGTGGTTACCGCGATGCTGTAGCGTAATTAACTGCAGGGGCTTGCGCCTGCAGGGAAGAGCGTCCCCACAATAAAAAAAACCTCAACGAGGGGGAATATGACGAAGTCTGCTATATCGGCCTCATCCGTCTAAACCTTCGTTACATGGTGCCATAAATTAACTTGGCATCTTCGGAGAGGTGGACGGATAGCACCAATCAGCATCTGCCCTCGAAATTCAGGCAAGACGGACCTACGCGGCCTCGGTCGCGTCTTTCAACGGAGAACAATCACCCGTGACAGCTCACTAGAATCCTGGGGGGCTACCGAGGCAAAATCAGTGTGGAGCACTGATGACCTTCCCCGGTTCATCTCTGAGCTTACACTCTGCCTCTTACCCAAGAGCGACCTAGCCGCCGAACTGGCGCCTATCCTCCTGTGCTCATCTCCGATCTATTGCAGAGCTGAGCTTCCTCGGCCTCTCGGCTCATCTCCGAGCTCACGCCGAGCTAAGCCTCCCCAGCTCCAGGACAAACGAGAACGCGAGGCCCTAGCGCTTCCGCAGCGGCTCCGCGTATCTTGCCAAAATGAGATATCCACCGCCCCACGTCCCGTGTCCCACGCTGGCGCATCTCCCCATTAATGGGCGTATCCCGCCATTAATGAGGGGTTCCCGTCATTCACGCTGGCGTAACGTCAGGGGCGTAACCGAAGGCGAAGATCTTGCGCCTTCTCGCTCCATGCGACCACTATAAATACCTCTCTCTCAGACGACTCAGGTAAGGCAATTTTAATCCAACAAGCCACTATTCTGCTTATTTTCCTTGGCTAACTTGATCGTTGGAGGGTCCTACGGTGGTCACCCAACCCGGGACTTCTTTGCAGGTAACTCGGCTTCACTTCAAAATCAACCCATTGAGATCCACACGCCCAAGGAAACAGCCTTCAAATCAAATCTCTGCCATTCAACAACACTTGCTATAGATCGACGGAGGACAGCATCTGAAGGAGATCCGACCTCCTTCAGTTGGCGCCGTCTGTGGGAAACGCAAAGTTTGTTCCACTCATCGAAGTTGATCTTCCGCCTTCGACCTCATGGCGAGCGAGAACCGTGACGATCCTAGTACGAGCCTCCGCCTCCCCCATAATGGAGGTGCGGACGGTTCTACTCCCCCTCTAAACATCATCAACGCCCTATCGACGCAAATCGACACTCGCGTCGATAGTGGACACGCTCATTCGCATTCAAGCGGCAGGTCCGGGCCCCCAGTTCGCAGTCCCCCCTCCCAGGGATCACAATGTCAGCAGAAAAGCAGATAACATTGCTCCCCTCAACACCACTAAACACCGGCATGCCGAATCCGGAAACCGCGGCTCCTACACGTCGACTGATTCCATGACCCGCTGGGTGCCGCACCGCTCTACGCCGCGGTCTCAGGATAAAGACCATCACCGCGACGCCCATTATGCTCCAGTGCCACCCGAGGAGGTGTCGGTCAACTCACCTACTTCAAGGCATGACCGACGCCTTCTCCCTCGCCGGGACTACGCACACAGCTCGCGTCAAGGCTACTCTAAAAGGACATCGCCTGAGAATCTGAGAAGTTTGATAGAGCGGAATCGAAGCCGCACCTCTGCGTAGACCAGGGGTGAAAATGACCATATCTCCGACTGTGCTGAATCCTCGGGGTATCACAACCGACGCGCGGCCCTCGAAAAGAAGCTCAAAGGAATATGACAATACAACCCTCCATTCGGCGAAGAGGCTAGATATTCCGTGAATTCTCTCACAAAGCCCTTCACCGAGGAATTGCTGGCCGAGCGAGTTTCCTCCAATAATAAACCATCCAAGTTGGCTCTCTTTGACGGGAAGTCCGACCCAAAGGATCATTTGGATGCGTTCACAGCAGGCTTGAGATTCCAGGACAACTCGGACGCAGCTCAGTGCCTCGCTTTTCCCACCACCCTGATCCAGATTGGTCAGGACTGGTTCCGGGGGCTGACGCTATGCTCAATCTTTACCTTTGATGAGCTAGCCACCCAGTTCCTCGGTCACTTCGTCGGAAACAGACGACAGAAGCGGACTGTCGATTACTTCTTCACCATAAAGAGCGGCGATAAGGAATCCTTTAAGGGATACGTCACTCACTTCTACAACGCTCTCCTCGAGGTCCCCGAGCACCAGAATGAAACTGTCATCACCGCACTAAGGTCGGGTTTTAGGCACAAAGAGTGGCTCCTCTCTTTTGCATTAGCGCAACCTAAGACCATGGCCGAGGTAAAAGCTTGGACTGAACGAGAGATCCAACTAGAGTCGGAGGCGAACGCCAACCTGCCCTGGGTCGACCAAGTCGACCAAAAGAAGAGGGGTAGAGAAGAGAAGAAGAGGGTTGACCGACCAAAGACATACCCCCCGAAGTTCCAGGAGTACACTCCTCTTAACATCTCCCAGACTGAGCTGTTGGAGGATGCGAAGGGCGAGAGATTCTTCAAGCTCATGTCGGTCACCCCTAGAGCGGCTAAGTACATCCGGGGTCAATACTATGCCTTCTATAGGTCGCAGGGTCACTCGACCGAAAACTGCAAACAACTCCGTGACTACATCGAGGAGTTGATCCGTTCTGGCCACCTGGCGAAGTACCTGCGGGACAAGCAACAAGCTGATCGGGAACGGGAGAACCAGCCCCCTCCCGGGGAATTAACGATCGGGAAAATTATGGTCGTTACCTCGGAATCTGCCTGGGTGCCAGCGAAACTCACCTCCTACTACTCATCGAGGGTACTAGTGACCCACCCCAGAAGAAGTACAGGATGGCCGAGCCCATCATCTTTACCGATGAAGACCTCCACTGTATATCCTTGCCTCACAATGACCCTCTCGTTATAACTGCCCGGGTCTATAGTTACAAGGGACAGAGGATATTGGTTGATTCCGGAAGCTCGGCTGACATCCTATTCTACGACTGCTTCCAACGTATAGGGCTTGGACCGTCCGACCTAAGGCCCACCTCCCACGTCCTCTCAGGGTTTACCAACCACTCTATCCGGGCTGAGGGAGTGCTCACCCTCCTCCTTAACATTGGAGAAGCGGGCCATACGAGGACCATACCTGTAGAGTTCATTGTATCTAGGGTCCACTCATCCTACAACATCCTCCTAGGCCACCCGACATTGAACGCCCTTCGGGCCCAGATCTCGACATATCACCTCGCGATCAAATTTCTATTAGACCAAGAGGGGATAAGCCAGACCTACAGGAACCAGCAGATCTCCAAGATTTGCTTCACCTCGACGTCCTCCGCCGGAGAGCAGAGCGACATCTTTGAAGAAACAGGCGATTTCCAGGGGTCCTTGGACACACGCGACGACTATAAAGAACTCTGAGGAGCCCCGGTAGAAGCGCTGACTGAAGTTCCCTTCGTCGAGGGGGTCGATGGATGCACCGTTCAGATCGGATCTCTTTTGATGGGAGACCGTCATGAGGACTTGATCCGCTTTCTCCGAGGGAACTCGGACGTGTTCGCTTGTGCACCGGCGGACATTCCCAGGGTAAGCTCACACAATCTCAGGGTCGACCCGAAGGCTCGACCCGTCAGAGAAAATAAGCAAAGTTTTGCGCCAATCAAGCAAAAGCGATCGAGGATGAGGTCGATAGATTGCTCACAGCCAACTTCATTAGAAATATTGATTACTCGGATTGGCTAGCGAATGTGGTCATGGTCAAAAAGGCAAACGGGAAATGGCGAATGTGCATTGACTTCATAAATCTGAACAAGGCCTGCCTGAAAAATAACTATCCTCTCCCTCGGATAGACCGGCTAGTGGACAGTTCGGCCGGCCACGAGTTGCTGAGCTTCATGGACGCTTTCTTCGGCTACAATCAGATCTGGATGAACCCGGCAGATGAAGAACTTACCGCGTTCACCATGGACCGGGGGGTGTGCTGCTACAAAGTGATGCCCTTCGGTATCAATAATGCTGGGGCTACATATCAGTTCCTAGTTAACAAACTGTTCAAACCGCGGATCGGGAGGAACATGGAGGTCTACGTCGACGACATGCTCGTAAAGTCAACCTCATCGGACGAGCACACCTAAGATCTTGGAGAGACATTCGACGTCCTCCGCAAGTACAAAATGAAGCTAAACCCAACTAAGTGCGCGTTCGGAAAATTCCTCTGGTTCATGGTTACCTACCGAGGAATCGAAGCGAACCCAAAAAAGATCAGCGCCATTCTCAACATAGCCACACCGAAGAGTAACGTTGAGATCATGCAGCTCACAGGGAGAGTGACCGCACCGAGTCGCTTCATGTCAAGATCCAGAGAAAAGTGCATTGTTCAAAGCCTTGAGAAAGATCCTTAAGTTCGAATGGTCGAAGGAATGTCAAAACGTTTTCGAGCAACTCAAGGAGCACTTAACAACTCCCCCACTGCTCACCCGACCAGTCGAAGGAGACGACAATGCGGATCCTCACGAACCCCTAAACGATCAATGGAAGATTGAACGGCATGAATCTCGGAGTATCACACCCCACCGGCACGCTTCTGCCACGCTTCATCCACGACGGTCACTCTTCCTGATTTTACGGGAAATGGAAGATTGAACGACGCCCCCACGAAGACGCAAGGGAGTCTACGAAGCCCTCATCACGAGGCCACTGAGCAGCTTCCCTGCCCGGTCCATCCGTAGCGGGTAGATTCCTACCCATCTACGCCAAGGATCGAATCCCTCATCATGAGGCCACCGAGCAGCTTCTCTGCCCAGTCCATCCCTGGCGAGTAGATTCCTACCCATCTAAGCTAAGGATCGAAGCCCTCATCTCGAAGACACCGGGCAGCTTCCCTGCCCGGTCCATCCGTAGCGGGTAGTTTCCTACCCATCAACGCTAAGGATCGAAGCCCTCATCACAAAGCCACCGAGCAGCTTCCCTACCCGGTCCATCCTTGGCGGGTAGATTCCTACCCATCTACGCCAAAGATCGAAGCCTCATCACAAGGCCACCGAGCAGCTTCCCTGCCCGGTCCATCCTTGGCGGGTAGATTCCTACCCATCTACGCCAAGGATCGAAGTCCTCACCACAAGGCCACCGAGCAGCTTCCCTACCAGGTCCATCGCTGGCGGGTAGATTCCTACCCATCTACACCAAGGATCGAAGCCCTCATCTCGAGGCCACCGAGCAGCTTCCCTGCTCGGTCCATCCATGGTGGGTAGTTTCCTACCCATCTACACCAAGGATCGAAGCCCTCATCTCGAGGCCACCGCGCAGCTTCCCTGCCCGGTCCATCCCTGGCGGGTAAATTCCTACCCATCTACGCTTGCGGATCGAAGTCCTCATCTCGAGGCCACCGGGCAGATTCCCTGCCCGGTCCATCCCTAGCGGGTAGTTTCCTACCCATCAACGCTAAGGATCGAAGCCCTCATCATGAGGCCACTGAGCAGCTTCCCTGCCCGGTCCATCCTTGTCACGCCCCGCTTTCCAGTATATGGACAGAGGACGCGACGAGGCCGCTATGTATTTACTCTGAAGTAAATACGCTACGCGTAACTAAGAAATATAAAAGAAATGTACACAAGAGACAAAAGGTATAATAAAACAGCAACTTTATTTATTCACATTTTTTTTACAATACATGGAAAAGTAAATACAACTGAATGAAAGCAATGCCTAAACAGTGGTATAACAGAAAAGAAAAGTAATGAAATAAAAGTGTACAATGTAGCTAGAGCTCTGGATCGTAAGCAAGCTGATCCGAGTCCTCGATGGTAGGTTCGATCTCCTGAGTATCCAGATCACCTGACAACATTCCAAAAAAGAAAGAGAAGGAATGTCGTCAGCGAACAATCGCTCGGTAAGTCCCAAAGATAAGGAAGAATAGAATAGACAGAGGAAGAGAGTAGCTTTTAAAGTTGTATTATATTTTTATAATGTTGTATTTAGTGTTAACGCTGTTGTTTGTAGCTTGGTACAGAAGGATGCCAGTGTATACGAGAGGAGTCTCAATATGCTAGAGACTAGGGCAACGGAATATACAAGGCTCCGTTATACAACCTGGAACAACGGCAATTGGATTCAGGTTAGGTGTCTTAATCTTACAGTCTCGTGCCACTTTTAACACCTTCCGTACCAATCTACCCCTTAAACCCCGCAATGTCTTGATTGTATTGTTTATATTGTATTTCAACTTGTAATTGAATTGTAGTTTAGATTGTATATTTGGATGACTTGCCGAAACTATGATATCAGTAAAATGGATGTACTGGAGAATCATGGATGTAACTGGAGAATCACGTAAATGGAAGTATATCCATGGTTCGGTTCAGTCAATACAGATTGAATAGATTGAATATATGGATTCATGGATTCATGTTGAATTGTAGTTTTGTAATTTCATACTTGAATCATATTCAAGTCAGATTATTATAATGAGACTCAGTCTGAGTCAGACAATTAGAAAGGAAATTGAAGTCCTGATTGTTTTGATATTATCGGTAACCGCTGCACATGGGCGGCAGGATTTGTGTCTTTTTCAAAGACGATTACCGTGTTGATAATACCATTGTTAAGTTGTCTACCTTAAAAAGGCAAGCACCCACTTCTCCGGCTCCTTGAGGCTCAAGAGATTGGTCCCGCTTAAACCTATATTTATTAGGGTCCTTATTGTAATTTATAAAACTTGAGGGGGTTTTATGTAAAAATACTTTGTATAATTTTCAAAATACACCCCAAGTGTTTATTTATCGTCTTTAGAGTTGTAATAAATGTAGATTTTATATTTGTGACATTTCTAGTGAGAATAACCTATTTTTCATAATACATGGTATTTATTTGTAATATTGAACTTGCATGGAATTCATGGTATTTTAATGTAAAGCGATCCTTGGAATATTAAAAAAATTGGAATATTTATATTATCACAAAATAGATATTTTAATGATACATATATATATATATATATATTTATATAAAAATAATTTACTATATATTATATTTCTAGAAATCTCATTTTCTTAAGATTTTCGTATTTTAAATCTCTCGAGACCGTATGCTCCTTGCGGAGGTCTGCATCTCGCACTACTAAGACCAGGGATGTGTGATAATCCGCACCATCCCAGTCGGGTTCCCCAAAATGGGTTGTAGCGGTGCTTTGCAAAAATTTGTAAAATACTTAATCTTTTTAGAAAATGGTTTTATTAGTAAATGGTATTTATTTGAAAGGTTTCGTTTTCCCGTATTCTAGGTTCCCGACAGTATTGTGCTATGTTGCATATGAGTGTTGTGAGGAGGTAGGCCATTACCTCGTGATCTACTTAAACGTATAGCAAAATTGTGATGGTTTAATATCGAAATGAAACTACAGGGTATTTTAGTGAAAATGTACGATAAAAGTTACAAAATGAATTAGATTGTCATGAAACTAGTTCAACATGTTTATTATTGATTAATAGTCAACATGTAAGGGTTTTGTGTGATTATATTTAAGAAAATGTTGGATTTTTAGAAAGAACCGAATCAGAAATCGGTTTAACTCTGATTCCGTCGGATTTTGAAATTTTGTATTTTTAGAAAAAGATTAGAGAAGAGAGAGGGGGACTTACGGGTTTAGAAGTTAGGGATGAGGAAGAGAAAACGGGAGGAGGCGTCGGTGCGTCGTTTCGTCGCCGGGAACTCCTAGGGTTGTCGTCAGAAAAATCGCCGGAGTTTAGCCCTTCGCTACTTCAAAAGTACACTAAGCTTCTAGGAATTTCTTGAGAGTTTTGATCAGAATTTTGGAGTGAGGGGTGTGTGTTTAAGGGTTGTATTTATAGGGTAAGGCTAGGGTTTTGGGTAGGTGAAAGATTGGATTGAAAAAATGTGTTAAATTGTATTAAAATGTATTAAAATGGAGTAAATAGGATTTTAAAGAGGCTCTGGAACCGATCCAAGGAAATAAAGTGTGCAGCCGTGATGGGGAGGTGAAGAGGCAGACTTTTCCTGTTGACCGATTTAACATTTGAGCCAACTCGGCCGGCGCCGCCGGCCGAGTCACCGACGCCGTCGGCCCGAGTCGGACGAGTCAGGCCGATTTGGGGGTCCCCTGGGTCCGTCGTCGGTTGGTGTAGCCCCTGGGTCAGTTTGTTTAACATGTGTAGTGGGGGTTTTACGAGTTATGCACGTGTAAACTCTTGGTATTCTAAAAATTCAAAATAAAATAATATTAAAAATAATGTGGGGTGTGGGATTTGAACTCTGATGGCTTGGTTCAGCAGTGCAAGGTCTTACCAATGAGTTACAAGCTCCTTCTTATTATTAAAAAGCAAAACAAACTTATAACTTGTGCTCAGGCAAAAATACCCCTTTCTGAAATTTTGAAAAAATTGTACAGAAAGTTGTACAGAAAGTTTAGGGTTGTTATAATCCCTGGCGGGTAGATTCCTACCTATCTACGCCAAGGATCAAAGCCCTCATCACAAGGCCACCGAGCAGCTTCCCTTCCAAGTCCATCCCTGACGGGTAGATTCCTGCCCATCTAGCCAAGGATCGAAGCCCTCTTCTCGAGGCTACCGAGAAGCTTCCCTACTCGGTCCATCCCTGGTGGGTAGTTTCCTACCCATCTACGCCAAGGATCAAAGCCTTCATCTCAAGGCCACCGCGCAGCTTCCCTGCCTGATCCATCCTTGGCGGGTAGTTTCCTACCCATCTACGCCAAGGATCGAAGCTCTCATCACGAGACTACCGAGCAGCTTCCCTACCCGGTCCATCCCTGGCGGGTAGATTCCTACCTATCTACGCCAAGGATCGAAGCCCTCATCTCGAGGCCACCGAGCAGCTTCCCTGCTCGGTCCATCCCTGGCGGGTAGTTTCCTACCTATCTACGCCAAAGATTGAAGCCCTTATCTCAAGGCCACCAAGCAGCTTTCCTGCTCGGTCCATCCCTAGCGGGTAGTTTCCTACCCATCTACGCCAAGGATCGAAGCCCTCGTCTCGAGGCCACCACGCAGCTTCCCTGCCCGGTCTATCCCTGGCAGGTAGTTTCCTACCCATCTACGCTAAGGATCGAAGCCCTCATCTCGAGGACACCGTGCAGCTTCCCTGCCCGGTCCATCCCTGGCGGGTAGTTTTCTACCCATCTACGCCAAAGATCAAAGCCCTCATCACGAGGCCACCGAGCAGCTTCCCTGTCCAGTCCATCCCTGGCGGGTAGATTCCTACCCATCTACACCAAGGATTGAAGCCCTCATCTCGAGTCCACCGAGCAGCTTCCCTGTCCGGTCCATCCC
Source organism: Agapanthus africanus (assembly GCA_030015575.1). Taxonomy (NCBI): domain Eukaryota; kingdom Viridiplantae; phylum Streptophyta; class Magnoliopsida; order Asparagales; family Amaryllidaceae; genus Agapanthus; species Agapanthus africanus. The sequence continues at coordinate 70,634,316 of CM057337.1, read as the reverse complement.
TGATGGGTAGCTTCCTACCCATCAACTCTAAGGATCTAAAGCCCTCCTAACGAGGCCACCGCGCAGCTTCCTTGCTCGGCTAATCTCTGAGGGGTAGCTTCCTACCCTATGAAGACACAAGTCTAGGAATCAGTCAAGGCTGACATATTCTAACTTGGCTGTTTTTCAACCCATGCTAAGAGATATGGCCGTCAACCCAACTCTGAGGAATAGACCGATACTTGATCCACCCTAAATGAATGATTGCCGCCTCGACTACGAAGAGCGGGAGGGCACCGACCTTCCTATACTTGGCAATTAATCGAGTTACATTCGACGTGCAATCGTCATCTGAAAAGCCAGTCATCGGCCTACAGCCTAACACTGGATTCGAGGAAAAGACTGACGAGCTAAAGTACTCACACAGAAAACACAAAATCATGCAGAGGAAAATAAGCTCAGCTTTATTCATATTCCAAAAAATTTTACAAGGTATTCTGGGCTTCTCAACCTTACAAAAAGTGCCTGGAGGCTTACAAAATTCAAAAGAAAAAGAAAAAGAAAAAAAGGCTAAGTCAGCAGGCTCTGCCGGGGTATCGCCTTGCTCGACACCGCCCTCAGGGGTCGGGGCTTCCACCTCCGTAACCTCCTCTCCCCCGATGGCCACCTCGGCGCCAGCCACTTGTGGTGCATCCACGAAGAGCGGGACTCTGGCGCGAAGCTCACTGTCGGCAAACTCCGGTACTAACACCTTGATGTTATCGAGAGCCTTTAAATCCCCACGTGTCAAACGACCCTTGGGGAAGTCCCTTCGATCGTAGGCGACCGCCTGTATCGTTCGCTAACCCGCTTCAGACACGTGGCCTGTGGCATAACAGACGAACGAGCGAATCGGCGCCCCCTCTTTATTGCGCGATCATTTCACTGATCCGCTGATATCATCGAAGATACGCGCGAAGATCCAAGGGCCGGGGGATACGCCACGTGGGTCCGGAAATCTGAACGACGCAACTGCCCAACACCACACCACCCCGAAAAATCCGCACCGAGGATTCCCGACCACAGACTGAGCGAGACAAACCAAGCAGGCCACTCTCGACCTAGCCCATAAATAGGTCGGAACGAGAGTGGGGAGGTAATGATGTTGCTCATAAGTAAGAATTTCTCAGATCACGACACGTGGCGAATGACGCATCACCCGCAACAGCTCACTAGACTCCTGGGAGGCTACCGAGGCAAAATCAGTGTGGAGCACGGATGACCTTCCCCGGTTTGTCTCTGAGCTTACACTCCGCCTCTTACCCAAGAGCGACCTAGCCGCCGAACTGGCTCCCATCCTCCTGTACTCGTCTCTGAGCTATTGCAGATATGAGCTTCCTCGGCCTCTCGGCTCGTCTCCAAGCTCACGCCGAGCTAAGCCTTCCCAGCTCCCGAACAAACGAGAACGCAGGGCCCTAACGCTTCCGCAACGGCTCCGCGTATCTCACCAAAATGAGATATCCGCCGCCCCACGTCCCGTATCCCATGCCGGCGCATCCCCCCATTAATGGGGGATCCCGTCATTCACGCTGGCGTAACGTCAGAAGCGTTACCGAAGGCGAAGATCTCGCGCCTTCTCACTCCATGCGACCACTATAAAAACCCCTCTCTCAGACGACTTAGGTAAGATAATTTTAATCCAACAAGCCGCTACTCTGCTCATTTTCCTCGGCTAACTTGATCGTTGGAGGGTCATACGGTGGTCATCCATCCTGGGACTTCCTTGCAGGTAGCTAGGCTTCACCTCAAAATCAACCCATTGAGATCCACACGCCCAAGGAGATAACCTTCAAATCAAATCTCTATCATTCAACAGCACTCGATACAGATCGACGGAGGACAGCATCTGAAGGAGATCCGACCTCCATCAACTGGTTTTGCATATGTGATGAGCATTAGCGGAATACAGACCTTTCAAAAGAATCGAAATTTCCTTTTAGCTATCCATAAATTATATAAATTGATAGTCGCATTTTTTTGTTTCAATAAAATTGTAAAATTAAAAATGTAGATTTACAAGCCGGCCAATTTGGAGAGACACAATTAATGTCAATAAAGCATCAATTACACAATGGATACAGATACTAGCTAGCCTTTTTAAGACATGAATTCTCAAATCATTGGATCTCAACCAATGCCCTTCAATTTTCTTCAAGCTTCACCAATCAATTTGAAGGATTATTAATGTGCCCAATGATAGCTCACAAATTGACAGATCAACTTGTCATGCATCTGTCTGATTCATGTTCTACTTGGTAGTGAAAATCATGGTTCCAAATGATCTTGTCTTAAAAAATGTCACATGCAAAAACACACACACATTTAGATTGTTTTATAATAGAGTTACATGTTAATTAGAACATAAGTTAAAGATACCCTTTGATGGGGGTTGAATCTCCATCAGATGCTGTCCTCCGTCGATCTGTAGCGAGTGCTGTTGAATAGCAGAAATTTGATTGGAAGGTTGTTTCCTTGGACGTGTGGATCTCAATGGATTGATTTTGACGTGAAGCCGAGCAATCTGCAAAGAAGTCCCGGGGTGGGTGACCACCGTAGGATCCTCCGACGATCAAGTTAGCCGAGGAAAATGAGCAGAGTAGCGGCTTGTTGGATTAAAATTGCGTTACCTGAGTTGTCTGAGAGAGGGGGTTTTATGGTGGTCGCATGGAGCGAGAAAAAGAGAGATCTTCGTCTTCGGTTACGCCCCTGACGTTACGCCAGCGTGAATGACGGGATCCTACATTAATGGCGGGATACGCCTATTAATGGGGGAATGCGCCAGCATGGGACGCGGGACGTGGGGCGGCGGATATCTCGTTTTTGGCGAGATACGCGGAGCCGTTGCGGAAATGCTAGGGCCTCGCGTTCTCGTTTTCCCGGGAGCTGAGGAGGCTTAGCTCGGCATGAGCTCGGAGATGAGCCGGGAGGCCGAGGAAGCCCAGCTCCGCAATAGCTCGAAAACGAGCACGGGGGGATGGGCGCCAGTTCGGCGGCTAGGTCACTCTTCGGTAAGAGGCGGAGTGTAAGTTCGGAGACGAACCGGGGAAGGTCATCAGTGCTCCAGACTGATTTTTCCTCGGTAACCTCCCACGAGTCTAGTGAGCTGTCGTGGGTGACACGTCATTCACCACATGTCGTGATCTGAGAAAGTCCTACTTATGGGCATCATCATTAGCCCCCCACTCTCGTTCCGACCTATTTATGGGTCGGGTCGAGAGTGGCATGCTTGGTTTGTCTCACTCAGTCTGTGGCCGGGAATCCTCGGTGCGGATTTTCCGGGGCAACTTGGTATTGGGTAGTTCCGTTTTTCGGATTTCCGGATCCACATGGCATATCCCCCAGCACTTGGATCTACGCGCGTATCTCCGATGATATCAGCGGATCAGCGAAATGATCGCGCATTAAAGAGGGGACGCCGATTCGCTCGTTCGTCTATTGGATCACAGACCACGCGTCTGAAGCGGGTTGGCGGACACGACAGGCTGTCGTTGTCGCCTGCGATTGAAGGGACGTCCCCAATGGTCGTTCGACACATAGAGACTTGACGGCTGGCAGACGCGACGCTTAGTTTTGGCGGGAATTAATCTGGGCCGTTGGATGACTTTTCTGCATTGTATAAATAGGAGGGGACCCCTCTAGGGCCAACACTTTCCTTCATAATTTCCCTTCGTTGTCAAAGATTGCTCGGCTTCCCTCCGTTAGATCGGATCCCATGTGCTTTTTCCTTGGAGAACCAATCCTTTTGAATCAGGTTAGATATCTTCTTCTGAGGAGTCTGTAGAAGTAATTAGGGTTGAGTCGAGCAATGAGGTTCCAGTTGTAAGAGCCGAGTCTAGAGTGTCTTACGCCTCTTTAGCTGCTGACAGCCAAGAGGGTTCTCTTGTTTCTTCCCCCGTGTCGGGCTCGCCCCAAAGAGCCAGGGCTACCCGCGTCGCTAGCCGTCCGGCGGCGACAAGGGCCCCTAAGGTGGGCATCGGGAACGCCCGTGATGCGCGCTCCGTCTTGAGGGATTTGGATGAGCTTGCCGAGATTCAGGCTCGTTTCCATATCCCCTCTAACTGTTCGCTCCGTTTGGCTAAAGGGGGCGAACGGGCGAACCAGGTGCAGGGGAAGGAGATTGCCCTGTATTTGAAAGCAATCCGAGCAGGAATGCGCCTGCCCTTTCCAACCGAGCTATGTGGGGTACTTCGTTGCTTCCATCTTTCCCTAGGCCAGCTAGCGCCGAACTCATGGAGAATCCTCCTTGGGTTTCTGGTCCGGTTGAAACTTGAGGACATTCCATTCAACCTGACCCTTCTTATTTCTTTTCTCTGCTATAAGAATCATCCCGGCACTAGCAAAAACGAGCCGAGCTAGGTATATTTTTCCTTTAAAATGCAAGGGCAGTGTGGCCGGGTCGGGTGTGGTAGTCGTTCCTTCTTCCATCCACGACTGGAAGGAGAAGTTTGTATTCGTCGGGCCACCCGAGGGCGAGGATTGGCCCATACCTATACAATGGCATATGGCCGACTGCCCGAGGGCGAAGCAGTCATCCTCTCCTGAGGCAGGGGCGGTATCCATATGGGAACCGATCCAGCGGGCCGACGTCCTGCTTTCTGAGCAGGTTCTTAGCTGGGCCGAGCTCAGCCCTACGCGCTTTATGGGTGAGTTTGATCTTTGGACGATCTGTTTAGACTTGAATGATTTCTTTTGCCCTTCTAGCACCATTAACTCTTTCGTGTATTCTCCTTTCGCAGGATAAATGGACCGATCCAAGATCTTAGCTGCCATAGCCGCTACGGCCCGGAAGAAGGCCGGGGGCGTGAGCTTGTCCCTAACCGGCCCGAGCTCAGCACTGAGATCATCTCCACCAGCAAGGCCTTCCGCAACGCCCCGAGCCCCCGATGACCGCCGCAGGGGCAGCCAGAAGCATGCGCGAAACCCGGCGCCCCTGGCGAGGGGGGAGGAAGAGGGTGTTGAAGTTCCCCTCAAGAGGAAAAATACGATCTCCCGCATACCATCCACTGAGATTCCTGATGGGATTCCCATGCAGGAAGGGATCTCCATTTCCAACAGCTTGCCATCCGACATGGAGCAATCGGCTGGGGGCAAGATTCCCTAGGGGACCCTGAAGGCCCAAGTGGCCGCCATCGCTCAGGAGGCGGTTCAGGTCGGTATCCGTATCCTTTAAAGATTTCCTAAAGTACTCTTTCCTCGGTTTTAACTTGTCTAACTCCTTTAGTTGTTTTCCTCAGGTTCTCCAACACTGCGCTCTCATCGTAAACATGGAATCCGAGGAGATTGCCCTGGCCATGAGGAAGGCTGGGGAATCATCTTCGCGGGAAGAGGATTTGCGCCTTGAGCTGCAGCAGGAGAAAGAGAAGACAACCACCCTCGAAATCCAGTTGGCCGCCGAGGCGCTAACGGTCTCCAAGTGCCAGGAGTCCTAACGACTTCTGAGTGCGTCCAACCAAGCCGTTCAGGCTAAGTTGGAGGAGATGGGCAAGCGCTATGCCACAATGAAGAAGTCAAGGGATTCGAGCAAGAGGGAAGTCGAAGCGGCAGTTGAGGCGGCGAAGATTGCCGAGCTCCAAGCCTCTAAGTCGGTGGAAAAGTATAAGACGTCAGACCAGTTCCACGCCGACATCGCCGAAACCTCGGCTATCATTTGGCACGAGGCTCTTGATGTCGTCAAGGCACTGATGCCGGTGTTTGTCGACGGTGAGCACCGCGTCAGAGTCCCGCTCTCGGTGGATACGCCGCAAGTGGCTGGCGCTGGGGTGGCCATCGGAGGAGAGGAGGTTACGGAGGTAGAAACCTCGGCCCTTGAGGGCGATGCTGAGCAAGGCGAGATCCGGGCAGAGCCTGCCGCCTGAGCCCTTTTGCTCTTCTCTTTTTTTGAATTTTGTAAGCCTCTGGGCATTTTGCAAGGCTGAGGAGCCCAGAATACCTTGTTAATAATTTCTGGAACATGAATAAAGCTGAGCTTATTTTCCTTCGCATGTCTATGTGTTTTCTGCGTGAGTACTTCAGCTCGTCGGTATTTTCCTCGAATCCAGTGTTAGGCCGTAGGTCGATGACCGGCTTTTCGGATGATGATTGCGCGTCGAATGTAACTCGATTAATTGCCAAGTGTAGGAAGGTCGGTGCCCTTCCGCTCCTCGTAGTTGAGGTGGCAATCATTCATTTAGGATGAGTCAAGTCTATTCCTCAGAGTTGGGTTGACGGCCACGTCTCTTAGTGTGAGTTGAAAAACAGCCAAGTGAGAATTGGTCGGCCTCGACCAATTCCTAGACTTGTGTCTTCGTAGGGTAGAAAGCTACCCTCAGAGATTTAGCCGAGCAGGGAAGCTGCTCGGTGGCCTCGTTAGGAGGGCTTTAGATCCTTAGATTTGATGGGTAGGAAGATGCCCGCTAGGGATGGACCGAACAGGGAAGCTGCTCAGTGGCCTTATGATAAAGGCTTCGATCCTTAGCATAGATGGGTAGGAAACTACCCGCTAAGGATGGACCGGGCAAGGAAGCTGCTCGGTGGCCTCGTGATGAGGGATTCGATCCTTAGTGTAGATGGGTAGGAAACTACCCGTTAAGGATGGACCGGACAGTGAAGCTGCTCGGGGGCCTCGTGATGAGGGCTTCGATCCTTGGCGTAGATGGGTAGGAAACTACCCGCTAAGGATGGACCGGGCAGGGAAGCTACTGGGTGGACTTATGATGAGGGCTTTGGATCCTTGGCGTAGATGAGTAGGAAACTACCCGTCAGGGAAGGACCAGGCAGGGAATCTGCTCGGTAGCCTCAGGATGAGGGATTCAATCCTTAGCGTAGATGGATAGGGAACTACCTGCTAAGGATGGACTGGACAAGGAAGTTGCTCGGTAGCCTCATGATGAGGGCTTTGGATCCTTGGCGTAGATGGGTAGGAAATTCCATGGATGGACCAGGCAGGGAAGCTGCTCGGTGGCCTCGGGATGAGGGCTTCGATCCATAGCATAGATGGGTAGGGAACTACCCCCTAAGGATGGACCGGGCAGGGAAGCTTCTCAGTGGCCTTGTGATGAGGGCTTTGGATCTTGGCGTAGATGGGTAGGAAACTACCCACCAGGGATGGACCGGGCAGGGAAGTTGCTCGGTGGCCTCGTGATGAGGGCTTCGATCCTTAGCGTAGATAGTTAGGAAACTACCCGCTAAGGATGGACCGGGCAGGGAAGCTGCTCGGTGGCCTCGTGATGAGGGCTTTGGATCCTTGGCGTAGATAGGTAGGAAACTACCCACCAGGGATGGACTGGGCAGGGAAGCTACTCGATGGCCTCACAAAGAGGGCTTTGTTGACTCCTATCCTCCTTTGCGGGGTGCCGTTCAATCTTCTATGATCCGTAAAATCTGGAAGAGTGACCGTCGCAGATGACGCGTGGCAGGAACGTACAGGTAAGGCATGATACTCTGAGATTCGCGTTGTTCAAGCTTCCTAAACCCATTAAATCGGGGAGATTGACCGCTTAGGATCTCGGGACGATCGGCATGGTTGCCACGTGGTAGCTCCATATTGGGAAGTTGAATATTTCCCGTGATCCGCTTCGCTGGGCGCCTAAATTTTAGCCGTTGGAAGACTTTTGTTAAGGCTATAAATAGCGAAGGCATGGTTTCTTTTAGCGCCGTGTTTCTGAAGATGGTCGGGCGTCCATGCGTGCTCATCAGCGAGATAATTTCCCGGGACGATGTGTACATTTACAATCTCGGCCGATCTGAACAGACGTACGAAGCGATGATAGACCGCGTGGAGGGCCACTTCGGACACCTTCTTCCCCGGCGATCTCCACTCCTCCAAGTACTTATTTATGCGATATGGAGGAAATCCCCGGGTCTGCACAATGCCTTGTCTCCGCAGTTGAGGGATGGGGTGATCGAGAAGTTGCACTCGCTTTACCATCTCGGCCTTATCTCGAAGAGCAGGCGGGACCGATCAGCGGGCCTTCTTCTGGAGTGTTTCCAGAAGAGGCTGATCGTTGATTTTTGTCCGGCTTGTGGCGCTTCCGAGGTAGCCGAGGAAGCTAGGGCTCAGCTGGCGGAGATTTCATCAGAGTATCATCAACAATGCTTCCTCAATCCCCGACCCCCTTTGCAGTAATTTTTGTAAGGCTAAGGAGCCTATAATACCTCTTAATGAATAAAATTCTTCTTTTCTGATGTGTTTTGTCTTCCTTTATCCCTTAGCACTTTTTACATATTCTCTCAAAACGAATCTAGGGATCTCGGAACCGAGAAAGATTAAAATATATCGAAGAAGTCTTTTCAAATTCAGGAGACTTAATAATAATAAAATTACATCGCTTCGAAAAGAAGAAACATATTCATTTGTACAATTTGTGCTTCTCGGCGTTGTAGGGCCGAAGAAACCAACGACCCTCGGCGTCTTGCAAGAGGATGATGTGGAGGTCTTCATCGGAGGAGATGATAGGTTTGTCCTTCCTAGACCTCTTCTTGGGTGGATTGCTTGTTCCCTCGACAGGGAGGAGGTGGTGGGTCTCGGCAGTCTCATCGAGCAGGGTCCGAGGCGACGGTCATGATCTTGTTGGATGTATATGCCCTAGAGGCCAGTATTGTATATGTATACATATGGATATTAGGGATATGTATGTACAGAACAATCTTACTCAGTTTTATCGTATATTATTTGACTTGTCTTTATCGGGATAGGTGTATTTATTTGTATTGTTGTTATATCTAGTTTGCACATATTGATAAAGACTCGATACGGTGGTATACTATAGTGGTTTGTCTTTATCTTAACATGGAATATGTCATACTCGTTATTACATATTGCGGTTACATGTTGATAAAGCCCCTAGGATCTTGCTTGACTACCCGCGTTGTGATGGCGATCATACTTGTGGGAGCAGGGCAGTCCATAAGCACATCCTTAAATGGTCCCCAGTCGCGTGAGTATCGAGACTGGGCACTGATACTCCAGAGTAGACTGGTGTGTACGTTTCTACCCCCGTCGGGGGATGGTTGGTCCCGCAGCCATTGGTCTGATGCACCTAAGATCGTATACAGATGCTCACTTGGTGTGAGTACACTGGACGGACTCGCCGAGAACTTCCATGTGGTACTATACCTATCATCAGATGGAAGTTCTCAGGTGACATGTGTACAGGTTAGTTTTTGGACCCGAGATCGGCATTTGTCTCGTGTGAGTTCCCACTGAACTTTGATAACTACCCTACCACGGCTCTACTGAGTCGTGCAAACAGGTTTTTGTTGGGTTCAGTCCCGAACCACATGGAGGCAGTGAGCGATTGTCCGGGATTCCTCTCTCCCGGTATAGGAAGTCGATATTGCACTGTGATTCGATTGGTCAGGACCATAAGACCTTGGCCAAGGCACTTGGGATTTACTGATAGGTTGATCGGTAGTTTCCCGGATTGGTCCTGAGCCACATCGGCACAACTTATCAGGTTCTCAGGGTCTGACGTTCACCATCCCCTAGACCCGGTATGCGATACTCTTTGACGAAGAGACCGGACTGTACGGATATTGTCACGGATAGGCTCAGTAGGAGTTCGGACGAGCTTGCTCGTCGGCCTTCCTTTTCGACAGGCACCTGGGCAGCCGTTACGTACAGCTAGTGCCGCTGACGTGCTTGTGGTTAAACCCACTGCCAGAATACTGTCGAGTCATTAGAGTCCCACACAGAGGGTTTTCCTGATCCAGGAAAAACGATGTAGTAGCCGTATTGGATACGTGCAGGGTTCGATCGATTGATGTACTTGGTACTCGGATTTTCGATCGGACAGTTTGTAATACTAGCCAGCTCGGGTTTGAGCCGGATTATTAAATCAGGTATTGATTTAATAATTTACGTATATGTATTTCGATATATATATTCTAGTATTACGTTCTTCGTGTTATTCTATCTCTTTTGGGCGTTCGGATTTTTATCTGATTGCCGGTATATTTATACAGTAGACTGAAATCCGTATTTACTACAGATTTCCTTCTAGAATGTGGCCACCTCATTATGTATTTTCCTTTTATTTGATAATTGGAAATGAGGTGTAAAGTAAAGGGTATGGGAGGAAAAGAGGTGGCCATGCTTCAATAGTAGTCAAATGAATTTATAATTCATTTTGGAGTTACTATTGAAGCATGGTTGCTAATTGTTTAATGAAAGAATTGATACACAAAACCTAGATGTGTATTTTCTTTTTCATGGTTGATTCATTATTTTTCCTTGAGCTCTCTTTTGCTCTCATCTCCTTCCTCCTCTTGCTTTGCTCCACCTTCATCTTCTTCCTCTTCACTAACATTCTCATGAGTTGAGAAACAAGTGAAGAGATTAGAAAAGAGATAGCAAACACTTAGACACCCTCACTACATCCTAGACTACTTGGTTTAGCAAACCAAGTTTTCTAGTTGCTCCTTTTGTTATATAGTTAGGAGCTAGAGCCATGGATCATACTCCCCGGGTGGATCATCAAGGACCAAGGAAGACCGGAGAACAAGCTCGATCCCGAAGAACCGACGGAGCAAGGAAAGAAGATCAAGAAAGTTCAAGGTGGCTAGTAGGAGCTAAGGATGAAGAACGAACACCGAAGGACTTGGTTCGTTTGGTAAGAATTCATCATCATAGTAGATAGCTCTCCTAGTGTAGCTAATTAGTTTTATGGAAAGATCCGGTTTTAGGTTTTAGTCTAGCGCCAAGTTTTGTTCGTTTTAAATTTTTTGTTCCGCAATTGGCCATGGAAGTTAGCCGGGACGCTAGGGTAACCCTTCATGGTATCAGAGCCACCCATAAAACCTATACTAGTTTGTTTAAACGTGTTTAGAATAACGATCGAACGAAAATTTCAAAAACTGCATTTCAAATCATGAGTTTTCTGTCGATTTTTAAACGTGCTCGAAAAATCAATTTTATGGTCCCAGAAAATCAAGCAAGCTTTTTTTAAGACCCCTGAAGAAATTTGATCATGTGATCTCTCCAAACTACCGCGGAACCGCCGCGCAAACCCCCTATTGGCGGCCGTTACTCGGCCGTTTTGGGGCCCACGTGGATAAAATTTCTTCTGGGCCTCTTATTTTTGGAAATTGTGGTTTCTGGAATAATTACTTTTTGGGCCCAGATTTGTTACAGTGTTGGTTTAATACTTGGGGCCCACTTGGAAAGTTTAGTCAATCGTAATTTTAAAATACGTATTTTTATTTTCAGTACATTCACTTTTATCTACGACTGGGAATGTCCCTCGATCGGTAAAACTCGTCTAATTGCTATATGTTCCTTTAGACGGGTTTTGCGAACGTGGCATTCGCGTTGATGTTTTGTGCTTGTGCTGTGTTTGTGGTTGGATTGTCGTGGTGGATAGCATATGGTGCAATGTTAGAAATACAGTTTATAATTCATTTGTACATTTGTTATTGCGGGGCGAGCGTCCGACATGTGGACTGGCGTCTTTGCCCGGTTGTATAATATTTTGAGGCACGACTGGGTTGAGGTCGATATCATCACTTGTATATATTATTTTCATTTTCTGTATTAGGATTACCCTGCGATGGGGTGCACGAATAGCCGGGTTCTAGAAGGCAACAAGCCCGCATCTCAAGGCGCTGAGACGGAAGGGGCTTCATGTAATACCCAGCCCCTTTTTATACCAAAATCTGTATTTTGTTACTTTATAATTTTATTTATTTTATTTTAAATTTTACTTATCTTATTTATAATTTTACTTATCCTAAACCTAAAAAGAATTTCTTTTTAAACCCAAACTTAGCCCTTCTTTAGCCCAGCAGCCCATTCTGTTTTTTAATAAACTTATTCCTTTTTCCCTTCAGCCCGGCCCGTTTCCTCTTTGTTTTCCAATTAAATTTATTTCTCCTTTGTACTGGCCCAACCCCGGCCCAGCTCTTTTTCATTTTCTTTAATTCTTTTATTTTTTCAGCTCAACTCCTTCCCCACTTCCTTCGACCCGACCCGACCCCACTCCTGTTCATCTTCCCTCCTCCTCTAACGGTAACTTCCCCATTTCACGCGCGCGATCCCTTTTCCCCGCCGTGCCTCGCGCCCACGCTCACGCCCCCGCTCCTGCCATTACCCCCACGTCACGCACTCCCCTCTCTAACCTCGTCATCTCTCCTTCTCTCTCTCTCTTCGCTCCTCCCTCGTCCCTCCTGAAACCCGAGCTCCCTCGATTTCCTTCTCCCTGCATCCATCACCGACCACTTCATCTCTCCATCCGCACCCTCCTCGTCGTCATCCAAACACCCCCACTCACTCATAAATCGCACCCGAGCTCCACCCCTGCACCCTCTCGACAGCGGCCCACTGCTTCTCGTCGACCCCATCATCATCATCATTATCACCGTCGCCACCATCCTCTATTCTCTCTCTTGATCTCTCTTCCTCACTCCCCCTCGCTCTATCTCCCTGGTCCCCTCTCTCTGCCTACACACTCACTCTCTCTCTGCCTACACACTCTCTCTCTCTCTCTCTCTGCCTACACACTCTCTCTCTCTGCTTACTCTCTCACTCTCTCTCTCTATCTGCCTACTAGGGCTGGAATCGATGCGTTCTAGGGCTCAAATCGAAGCCAGCACGATGAACTTTAACCCTATACTATTTTCCAGATATTTCTATACTTAAACTGTGATGATAATTGGATCGGAGTGCGACTCTGGACTGCAGTCCAGAGCGACTCCAGTTGTGGTTCACTGTCCCGTAATGAACACCACCCTGTTTCCTAAACTTGTAGGTTGCGAAACTCCGCATTTTATTGTAGGTGAACCTGTTAGCTAGATAACACAAGTGGTTTCATCCTGTTCCGTCATCATTTGCTATTTAATCTGTAATTTAAAAGATCGGGACGCATAACAGTCCCAACAGAATCAGAATTGACATACTAGTATTAAAAAGTGTATAACTCCTGACGTGTAGATGCGATTGAAAATCCGTATATTGCGTTGAAAACCTTACTGAAAACCCTAGATTTCATTCAACAGTAGCGTCGCTAAAATCTGATCCCAACTGGGATTAAAATGCGTTGCGAAACGGACTTCTGATTCTGAAACCGGATTTCCAGCCGCGAGCGCTTAAAATGAAATGGTTATAATTAATGATCCTGGAACCCGATTGGCATGAAACTAAATTAGATGGATGGACAACTGAACATGCTAATTATTACCTGTTTATCGTTTCGCTAAACTATACACGTACGTTTCATGATAAATCGTGCAAGTGATAGAATACTATTTTATGACACCTTAATCATGCTTCATATACTGTTTGCGCATCATATCATACACATATCATTGCATCGATAACATAGTGATAACGTGCATTTACCCAGTATTAGGTTTTAGTGATGATTGTGGCAAGTACGTCAGTGCTCGTGTATAAGTGATTAAGTGAAAGTGATACGTACTTGTACACAATCAGTGAACCTTATTATTATATTGCATTGTCGACGTCTGTGGGACACGTGTACGTGTGACTATAAGTGGTATGGGACACTTATGGAAGCTCTTGCACGGGTGTCACGGATAAGGCACCAGACACTGCCATTTATTTTAGGTATTAGTCGGGATGTGCTTGATGGAGGTCCTGCCTCCAGTTTCTTGCGCAGACTTGTCACAGACCGATTGGTATTTAGGGTTATGGTTGGCGTTTGATGTAGAACACGGGGTGTGGGGTAGTTTAAGTGTGAGTTCAACAGAATCTCGGGAGTCCCATGCCGGCTTATATATTTAGGGAGATATATGGAGGTTTACAGGGTATGTGATTATCACCGTGATATACATGTTGGGCCCGTGGTCCCTTGCCCTTGGGTTCTACCCTTGGGTGGAGGACACTCGCGAGTGGTTGACTCTCACACTTGGACTGACGATAGGCTTAGTGATCTGTACAGTGAGACTTAGAGACTGATAGGGATACTGGCATTGATATATCTTACTTACTGTGTTGACGTACGTGGCATGTCGTTCTACTGCTTTTACTGTTCCGCTGCATTGATTACCGCATATTCATATCCATGTTGTCATTCATTTATTGTTACACATATCTGTTACTACTGTAGAGTTGTCACATGATTTATATATATTATATTGCTATTGTGTCGCTCTGACGACCTGAGTATGCATGCTCAGTGTGAGGAGAAGATTTAGCCTGGACCAGGACTAGACGTACATCACGGACATCTTGATTTACCATCCAGGGCTATACCCATTTGTTTCCCTTCAGGTCAGTTCTTTACATTGTTTTGCTTCAGTTACTGCATTTCTCATTACCTGCGTGTTATTTACTGATTACCAGTTAAAACTAGAAGCCGAAGTGTGACTACGGCAGGACATTTCCTTGACCGTAGGAGCATGGCTGGCCTTATCAACCCCTAATATTCCGTATTTTGGGAAGTGGGGCATGACATGGTTTAGTTGGTATCAGAGCCAGGTTTTGCATCGATTGGGATTGCGGTTTTCCATGTGTAGTTTGGCAATCTAAGACATTCCTCGGTATAGGTTGTAAACTTGTCATTCTTGATCCATATTCACATTGAGTGTTCTGCTATCCATTCGCTAGGGTTTCGGGTGACTAGGCAAGGTTACGTGGTTGCAATTGCACTACCGTACTCTGTTTAAGTGACTCAGATTCATACAGTGATTTTTCCATTTGCAATAAATTTCATCACATCTGATATTCTTGAACCTTTGTCTAATCCATATTATATCTTGATTCTATTAGCTTGTGCCTTATATCATCTTCAAAATTATTGTTTCAGGGTCATGTCTTCCAACGACTCTTCATCTTTATCCGCTCCCCAGAATCAGACCATGGAGATTCTGAGTGTACTGCAAGGTCTAAAGGAAGCCCGGGAGCGAACAAACGACTTGTTGGCTGAAGGACTGAGAAGACAGATGAATCAGGCACCAGCGGGAGTCTCCAATCATAAAGGGATCCCCGTTAGACGAGGAAAAGAGAAGAAAATGAAGCGCCAACTTATTTCCCCGCGACAGAAGCAGCAGAAGACCCCATGTTGTGGGTATTGTAAGAGGCCAGGGCATCTTCAGAGGGATTGTCGCCGCGTCCAAGGGAAATGTCTGATTTGCGGATCCAGCGAACATCTCATTAACGGTTGCCCAGAAAGGAAGGAGCTGCAAGGAGGAGACTCGTCCACTCTCCACACTTCTGACAAGTGATGATTATCGCGTAGTTCGAATTTTGAGAATAGGGCGGACCCAGCCCAGGATCCAACTCGCGTGACGAGAATGCAGCGGTCTAGCAATCAAAGAAGAATTTTTATGTTTTCTACTTTCAGTGATAATGTTGTCATCCTTTTATGAATATTTCTTTCCGTTCGAAACCTTGTATCCGTTGAATTTTTAGTTGAATGCAATAAAACTTTGAATCGTAATATATGTATCATTCTCTTGCTTTCTCCTTATTTATACTATTCACCATCACAGCATTGTTATCCTGATATTTTTCAATTCCTGCCACCGCAAATCTTTCCATACTTCGTACACTTAATTATTTTCTTGATGTGTTCCGTTGTCTAATCATGACACCTTCTTTTCAGGCCATGGCCCACCCTGGAGCAGCACCGCATCTAGACGAGGATGCACAGTCATGCGTTTCCTTAGACCACACGCTGATGAGTTCTGACGATGAGATCAACGGTCCCCAGGTCAATTTCGAAAACAACGATTCAGAGGACGAAGGAGCAGACATCGCAGAGTTTGACATGATGGGCGATTCCAACGAAGTGGTAGGAGAACCTGAAGAGAACCCGATAGAGGAAAATCCCGAGGAAGACCCGATAGAAGAAAATCCAGTTGAGGAAAATCCCGTGGAAGAAAATCCAGAAGAAGAGAATCACATGGAATCAGACCTCGATGAAGAAGCTTCAGCCGAGGAAGAAGGACCAAAAGATCAAGACCCTGCGGTGGAAGAACTCCCAATGGCGATACTCGCGAGGCGCTATGGAAATGGATGCCCCTATCTGAGCGCGCGAGCCTACCGCAACCTGCTGAATCTCCATAATCGTGACTGACGGGATTTCTTTCAGATGTTGTCTTATCTGGCCAAATAAATCTGTATATAGATTAGGGCCACATTTCGTTTTGAGAATGCTTTGTTTGAAATTTTCTGGAAGGAAATAAATTGTTGAGGCCGCAAACCTTTTGATCTTCTTAGTTCACTTGCTGCTCGATTATTTCTTGTATACAATTATTCTTCCTACTGAGATCTGTCCACCCCTACTTCTTACATTGCCTTAACCCTCACTCAGATCAACCAGTACTACACGCTCAATCTTTTGAGGTCCACCCTCCATCCTTCGCCTGTGCCTCGTTTGAGATCCTTTTGGGAGGGGAAAATGTTGGAGAAACTTCCGAGTTCGCTAACCCTTCAAATTCTTGATTCATAGGATGTACCGACCGTTATCCTTCCCATACTTCTTCCCTTGTAGTCATTTGTTGTTTACCCTTACATCCTGTGCTGACCCGATCCCAATCTCTTTGACCGCTAGCCTAAAGCCGCCATACTTCAACCTTTGAATGATCCACACTTCCTTGTAATCCTTACCCTGGCTAGCCCTGTACATTTTGTGTGTTTTCCTATTACCCTATATATATTCGGGGACTTCATTATTCAAAATTTGGTTTTCAGTATTTTGTATCTATCAAAGAGTGTGTTTTATTGACTAATTATTTTTATGTATTGTAAGCACACTACTATTATCTTCAGTTTTTAGTAGCGCAACCTTACACCGCGCATGCTTTTGGTTTATGCTTCTTAATTTCACTATACCAGTTTTCGAAAATATTTTAACCTATTTTATCGATACCTTATCCTAAAATGTTTTAACCTACCGACTAATTTTCACTGCTTTATTGTCGTTAATTTATTTTTGGGATTTGTGCCTATGATTACTATTATAAATGGTTGAACCTTACACTTATTTTTCTGCTTACTTTTGATAAACTTAGATGTGCACATATTTAGGTTTCGATTTTTATCGAGCACATTTTGATTATTATTATTCGTTATTATTACCTATATTCTCGTATATTTGTAGTTGCCCTTATAGTGTTCCTGCATTATGCCTTTTAGGCCTATCTTTTGTATGTGGTTCTTATTTATATGTATGTAGCTTCAAAACTTTGCCTAACCGTTTTTAAGTAAATCAACATGTATTAGTGTTCGATATGATAATTCTTCGCTTATTATTTATAGCTTGTTGTTTCTTTTAAATTTCGAGGACGAAATTTTTGTAAGGGTGGTATGATGTAATACCCAGCCCCTTTTTATACCAAAATCTGTATTTTGTTACTTTATAATTTTATTTATTTTATTTTAAATTTTACTTATCTTATTTATAATTTTACTTATCCTAAACCTAAAAAGAATTTCTTTTTAAACCCAAACTTAGCCCTTCTTTAGCCCAGCAGCCCATTCTGTTTTTTAATAAACTTATTCCTTTTTCCCTTCAGCCCGGCCCGTTTCCTCTTTGTTTTCCAATTAAATTTATTTCTCCTTTGTACTGGCCCAACCCCGGCCCAGCTCTTTTTCATTTTCTTTAATTCTTTTATTTTTTCAGCCCAACTCCTTCCCCACTTCCTTCGACCCGACCCGACCCCACTCCACTCCTGTTCATCTTCCCTCCTCCTCTAACGGTAACTTCCCCATTTCACGCGCGCGATCCCTTTTCCCCGCCACGCCTCGCGCCCACGCTCATGCCCCCGCTCCTGCCGTTACCCCCACATCGCGCACTCCCCTCTCTAACCTCATCATCTCTCCTTCTCTCTCTCTCTTCGCTCCTCCCTCGTCCCTCCTGAAACCCGAGCTCCCTCGATTTCCTTCTCCCTGCACCCATCACCGACCACTTCATCTCTCCATCCGCACCCTCCTCGTCGTTATCCAAACACCCCCACTCACTCACGAATCGCACCCGAGCTCCACCCCTGCACTCTCTCGACGGCGGCCCACTGCTTCTCGTCGACCCCATCATCATCATCATCATCACCGTCGCCACCATCCTCTACTCTCTCTCTTGATCTCTCTTCCTCACTCCCCCTCGCTCTATCTCCCTGGTCCCCTCTCTCTGCCTACACGTTCTCTCTCTGCTTACTCTCTCACTCACTCTCTCTGCCTATACACTCTCTCTCTCTGCTTACTCTCTCACTCTCTCTCTCTCTCTGCCTCTGCCTACTCTCTCTCTCTCTGCCTACACTCTCTCTAACTCTCTCGATCCCTCTTCTCACCCAACTCGAGTCACACAGTTGCCGACCCATCACCAGCCACCCAACCCACTGCAGCCCAACCATCTAGAGCTGCGACCAACGCAGACACCCCGACGACGCCCCGAGCCCCCACTGGCCGAGAACAGACCCGAGCTCACCCGGAGCCGTTGCCGTCGTGGTGCTAGCTCGTCGCGTGCCCGTACTGTACCTCGCTGCCGTGCACCTCCAGGCAAGTCTTATACTTGCTACATGCTAATTGGTATTAATTACGAACTACAATTTTATAAATTCTATACTAAATATCCTCAATAAATTATACGATGCAACTGTTTGATGTGTGATCTCAATAAAATTACTTGTCTAATTTCACGGAAATAGATTGTATAATCTGGCCCGTATGGCTGTGAGTGTAGTGTGTGAATTTCGTTGGATAATTTGACCGTTAATGACTAAAACGACTGCCCCCAAGTTTAGTCGTAATACTGGAATTTTATTGTACCTGAAAACCGTTAAATTCGCCATAAATTATATATACACTGGAATGATGCGTTCTAGGGTTCAAATCGAAGCCAACATGACGAACTTTAACCCTATACTATTTTCCAGATATTCCTGTACTTAAACTGTGACGATAATTGGATCGGAGTGCGACTCTGGACTGCAGTCCAGAGCGACTCCAGTTGTGGTTCACTGTCCCGTAATGAACACCACCCTGTTTCCTAAACTCGTAGGTTGTGGAACTCCACAGTTTATTGTAGGTGAACCTGTTATCTAGATAACACAAGTGGTTTCATCCTGTTCCGTCATCATTTGCTATTTAATCAGTAATTTAAAAGATCGGGACGCATAACAGTCCCAACAGAATCAGAATTGACATACTAGTATTAAACAGTGTATAACTCCTGACATGTAGATGCGATTGAAAATCTGTCTATTGAGTTGAAAACCTTACTGAAAACCCTAGATTTCATTCAACAGTAGCGTCGCTAAAATCTGATCCCAACTGGGATTAAAATGCGTTGCGAAACGGACTTCTGATTCTGAAACCGGATTTCCAGCCGCAAGCGCTTAAAATGAAATGGTTATAATTAATGATCCTGGAACCCGATTGGCATGAAACTAAATTAGATGGATGGACAACTGAACATGCTAATTATTACCCGTTTATCGTTTCGCTAAACTATACACGTACGTTTCATGATAAATCGTGCAAGTGATAGAATACTATTTTATGACACCTTAATCATGCTTCATATACTGTTTGCGCATCATATCATACACATATCATTGCATCGATAACATAGTGATAACGTGCATTTACCCAGTATTAGGTTTTAGTGATGATTGTGGCAAGTACGTCAGTGCTCGTGTATAAGTGATTAAGTGAAAGTGATACGTACTTGTACACAATCAGTGAACCTTATTATTATATTGCATTGTCGACGTCTGTGGGACACGTGTACGTGTGACTATAAGTGGTATGGGACACTTATGGAAGCTCTTGCACGGGTGTCACAGATAAGGCACCAGACACTGCCATTTATTTTAGGTATTAGTCGGGATGTGCTTGATGGAGGTCCTGCCTCCAGTTTCTTGCGCAGACTTGTCACAGACCGATTGGTATTTAGGGTTATGGTTGGCGTTTGATGTAGACCACGGGGTGTGGGATAGTTTAAGTGTGAGTTCAACAGAATCTCGAGAGTCCCATGCCGGCTTATATATTTAGGGAGATATATGGAAATTTATAGGGTATGTGATTATCACCGTGATATACATGTTGGGCCCGTGGTCCCTTGCCCTTGGGTTCTACCCTTGGGTGGAGGACACTCGCGAGTGGTTGACTCTCACACTTGGACTGACGATAGGCTTAGTGATCTGTACAGTAAGACTTAGAGACTGATAGGGATACTGGCATTGATATATCTTACTTACTGTGTTGACGTACGTGGCATGTCGTTCTACTGCTTTTACTGTTCCGCTGCATTGATTACCGCATATTCATATCCATGTTGTCATTGATTTATTGTTACACATATCTGTTACTACTGTAGAGTTGTCACATGATTTATATATATTATATTGCTATTGTGTCACTCTGACGACCTGAGTATGCATACTCAGTGTGAGGAGAAGATTTAGCCTGGACCAGGACTAGACGTACATCACGGACATCTTGATTTACCATCCAGGGCTATACCCATTTGTTTTCCTTCAGGTCAGTTCTTTACATTGTTTTGCTTCAGTTACTGCATTTCTCATTACCTGCGTGTTATTTACTGATTACCAGTTAAAACTAGAAGCCGAAGTGTGACTACGGCAGGACATTTCCTTGACCGTAGGAGCATGGCTGGCCTTGTTAACCCCTAGTATTCCGTATTTTGGGAAGCGGGGCGTGACACTTCATTCTAGAACTGGCAGGCCATTCGCCGCACTCGTAGGGGGTACAGGTTTTCATTGTACGGGCTATCCACACGACCGGGAACGTCAGGTTTTATTTGCGGCTCAAATGAAACCCGGGGTCCAAGATTATCCACCATTCTGTATTGTTATCTGTGATGTTGTTTATTATCATGCCTGGGACGAATGTTATATATACTTATATATATACTAGTAGATGTTGTATATGTTTTGCACTCGCGCTAGTCCAGCCCCCGCTCTGTCGTTAGTTAAGTAACCTAACGGGTGATGACGGGGCCCCGTGGCGAATGCGGATGGCATATACATACATTTTATTTTCGTTCTTTTCTGGTGTGATAAGTTACAAATTGATGGGACCGCATTAATTTTGATTAATGCAAGATAATAAACCTAAAAGATATTGTTGGAACCAAGCTTTAAAAACTGACATTACAGACGTTCTCTTTTGCTTTGCACGGTGGTATTCAGTTTGGAATATCCAGCACCTCATTCGACGAGGCAAGGGCCGAGATCCCTTCACCGGGAGTGACCCCTTGAGTAAAAGTTTGCTTCAGGATAATAACTTCACTATAGTCGATTAATTTTTTGCTTTGGATCGTGGTATTCATTTTGGGATATCCTACACCTCATTCGACGAGGAAAGAGCCGAGATCCCTTCACAGGGAGTGACCTCTTTAGCAAAGGTTTTCGCCACTATATATTTATAAAACTACTCGGGTTCCTTCAACGATATCAAGTTCATTACGTTAACGGGTTTTTCGCCAAAAACCCAGTCGTAGCCCTCCGTCATTTCTTACAAGTGTTACTTGGTATTCATGTTGCATATGTTGACTGTGTCAAGGCACAGTGTATGGTAGCTGAGAAATACTTGTTTGCGGCACATGATGCGATTGGTTAGGACAGTCGTATGACCATTTTGACTGTGTCAAGGGTCATGCGGGTGGATCTAATGTAATCTTGGACAATGACGGGTTGAACTTGGCTAGCTACTTAGGATATGTTGTCTGTGTCAAGGTCATAAGTCGTTAGGGGCAAAAACTGGGAGTTTCAAACTTACAGGAAACTTGCAGATTTAGCATACCTTCTGGAGTATGATGACTAGAGTGGATTCCATTTAGTGCATCACACAATGATAGTTGGATCCCGATCCCACTGATGAGTAGGATTACTCTCGGGAGATTATCACACTTAACAATCAATGCTATAAACCAAGTAGGTGTCTAGATTGGTGTTAGCGGGGCTACGCCTCCAGGAAAAAAGGTTATATAATTAAGGAACTTCGCGAAAGCGTTGGAAAACCTCCCTCGAAGTACCAACACTGGCCTGGCTGAAAGGTTAAGCAAGTATTGTGATGTGCGATTAATCCTGACTAGTTCTTCTTTTAGGGTTTGAAGAAGAATTTGAGGAAACAGTGGGAGCCATCCTGATTAGATAAATTAATAAACCAAACTAATCTTGCAAGAGCGCACTCTGAGTGTTTTCCCTCTCTCTCTTCAGGTAGCAACCATTTCACGCCCTAATCAAGATAATAAAATATATCGCTTGACCGATCTAAATTCTTATTCGGGGGTGGGGAACGTCGGTTCGGCTCTAGCTTACGACAACTGTCATAAGTATGAGCAAGGGAAAGAGGAAAGTTTGAATTCCTTGATAACCCCATCGAAGAAGAAATATACGGTTGCGTCTTCTTCAGGTGTTCTTGTTATTGAGAACTGTTTTTCGGTCAGTCCTACCTCCTGGGTACTCGATACCGGATCAGGATCTCATATCTATAATTTATTACAGGGACTAAGAAAAAGTAGGATAGCTGGACCTGGTGATATGTCTCTCAGAGTAGGGAACGGAGCACAAGTTAATGCTGCAGCCGTCGGTGAATATCACCTAGTGTTGCCAAATGGCAATGCTATGATTTTGAACAATTGCTACTATGTACCTTCCATGCTTTGCAACATCATATCAGTTTCTTTACTTGATAAAGATGGATATAACTTTGTTCTTGATAGAAATATCATGAACATTTACCTTGATAAGGTATGGTTGCAGAAGGTACACTGTGTAATGGTATCTATATTCTAAATTAGAATACAGTGTTCAATGTACAAAACATACGCAAGAGGAAGAGTTCAGATACGAACGAATCCTACTTGTGGCATTGTAGACTTGGTCATATCGGAGAGAAAAGACTGAGTAAGTTGCATAAAGATGGACTTTTAGATACGTTTGAATTTTCATCTTATGAAACTTGTCAATCTTGTCCCAAAGGAAAGATGACCAAATCTCCATTCACCGGACACGGGGAAAGAGCAACAGAGCTCTTGGGACTCATACACAGTGATGTGTGTGGTCCGATGTCTATACATGCAAAATTTGAAGCTTTTGAGAAATTCAAAAAATTCAGAAATGAAGTAAAGAACCAGACTGACAAAAGTATCAAGATCCTCCGATCTGATAGAGGAGGAGAGTACTTAAGTACGGAATTCCTAGATTACTTAAAAGAGAATGGAATTCTCTCTCAGCTTACTCCTCCTTATACACCACAACACAACGGTGTATCGGAGCGGAGGAACCGTACCCTATTGGATATGGTTCGCTCCATGATGAGTAATGCTGAGTTGCCTCTTTCATTCTGGGGATATGCACTTCAAACAGCAGCACATCTTTTGAATCAAGTTCCATCCAAATCCGTGCCTAAAACTCTGTACGAAATATGGAGTGGTAAGAGTTTGTATCTTAAACGTGTTAAGATTTGGGGCTGCCCTGCTTATGTCAAAAAGCAGAACCCGGACAAACTTAAGGCACGGTCAGTTTTGTGTAAGTTTGTGGGATACCCAAAGGATTCTAATGGGTATCTATTCTACCACGCAGAGGAACAAAAGATTATTGTTTCTCGGAATGCCAAATTTTTAGAATGGCAATTTCTTGCAAAAGAAACCAGTGGGAGCGCAGTAGAACTGGATGAAGTTCCAGAAACACAAACTATAACTGAAGATTTGGTGGAACCGCTAGATTCAGTTATATCCGACGAACCTCAGCCACTCCGCAGATCTAGTAGGATTTCTCATCCGTCCGAGAGATACTATGGTTTTCTCATAGATGGGGATCGAGAGGATTGCATCTTGGAAGAAGATGATCCTACTAGTTTCAGACAGGCCATTATCAGTAGGGACTCTGATAAGTGGCTGGATGCTATGCAATCTGAAATAGAGTCCATGTACACCAATAAAGTATGGACCCTGGAAGTTGCTCCACCTGGGGTAAAACCCGTTGGATGCAAATGGATCTACAAGAAGAAACTTGGTGTAAATGGGCAGGTGGAAACCTATAAGGCTAGACTCGTTGCAAAAGGTTTTCGTCAAAGACCAGGAGTAGACTATGACGAAACCTTTTCTCCAGTGGCTATGCTCAAATCCATTAGGATACTGCTTGCCATTGCTGCCTTCCATGACTATGAAATCTGGCAGATGGACGTAAAAACGGCTTTTCTAAACGGAAGAGTGCGTTTATATGGATCAGCCAGAAGGTTTTGTAGACAGTGGGAGCAGAGGGAAAGTGTGCAAGTTACTCAAATCCATTTATGGATTGAAGCAAGCATCGCGGAGCTGGAACATCTGTTTTGATGAGACAGTCAAGGATTTTGACTTCATCAAGAACGAAAATGAGCCTTGTATTTATAAGAAGATTGTAGGACGAACTGTCGTGTTCCTAGTCTTGTACGTGGACGCCATTCTTTTGATAGGAAATGACATTCCTATGCTACAATTGGTCAAGCTATTCTTATCACAAAGGTTCTCCATAAAAGACCTAGGTGATGCCTCGTACATTCTGGGGATCAAGATCTACAGAGATAGATCCAAAAGATTACTGGGACTTTCACAGTCCAGGTACATAGAGACCGTACTAAAGAGATTTAGTATGGAAGATTCCAAACACGGTAATATACCCGCATTCCACGGAATCACCCTCTCCAAGGAGATGTCTCCCAAGACCGACGAGGAGAGGGTTCGCATGAGCACTATACCCTACGCTTCGGCGGTAGGATCTATAATGTATGTGATGCTATGTACAAGACCAGATGTAGCTTACGCACTAAGCGTGGTGAGCCGGTATCAGTCAGACCCAGATGAGGACTACTGGACAGCAGTAAAGAACATTCTCAAGTACCTGAGAAGGACTAAGGAGATATTCCTGATTTACGGTAATGGAGACCTCAGGGTCGAGTCCTTTACCGACTCAAGCTTCCAGAGTGACAAGGATGACAGCAAGTCTGTCTCGGGTTTTGTGTTTACCCTCAACGGAGGGGCGGTATGTTGGAAGAGTTCCAAACAGGATACCGTCGCAGACTCGACGATAGAGGCTGAATACATTGCTGCAAGCGATACCGCAAAAGAAGCGGTCTGGATAAAGAAGTTCATAGCTGAACTTCAGATGGTTCTGTCCATTGTTGATCCGATACCAGTGTATTGTAATAACAATGGGGCTATAGCTTTAGCGAAGGAACCACGGTCCCATTAGAAATCTAGGCACATCTTAAGGCGGTATCACCTGATCAGGGAGATCGTAGATCGCCAGGAGATCGAGGTCCGGAGAGTGGATACGAAAGACAACACGGCGGATCCATTTACAAAAGCCCTCCCTCAAGCACAATTCGAGCGAATTTTTGGGATGTTGGGTATGCGGTACGCCAGCAGCTGGCCTTAGAGCAGACGTTGGGTATTCGGTACGCCGATCACTGGCCTTTAGTGCAAGTGGGAGATTGTTGGATGTATATGCTCTAGAGGCCAGTATTGTATATGTATACATATGGATACTAGGGATATGTATGTACAGAAAAATCTTGCTCAGTTTTATAGTATATTATTTGACTTGTTTTTATCGGGATATGTGTATTTATTTGTATTGTTGTTATATCTAGCTTGCACATATTGATAAAGACTCGATACGGTGGTATACTATAGTGGTTTGTCTTTATCTTAACATGGCATATGTCATACTCGTTATTACATATTGCGGTTACATGTTGATAAAGCCCCTAGGAACTTGCTTGACTACCCGCGTTGTGATGGCGATCACTTGTGGGAGAAGGGTAGTCCATAAGCACATCCTTAAATGGTTCCCAGTCGCGTGAGTATCGAGACTGGGCACTGATACTGCAGAGTAGACTGGTGTGTACGTTTCTACCCCTGTCGGGGAATGGTTGGTCCCGCAGCCATTGGTCTGATACACCTAAGATCGTATACAGGTGCTCACTAGGTGTGAGTACACTGGACGGACTCGCCGAGAACTTCCATGTGGTACTATACCTATCGTCAGATGGAAGTTCTCGGGTGACATGTGTATAGGTTAGTCTTTGGACCCGAGATCGGCATTTGTCTCGTGTGAGTTCCCACTGAACTTTGATCACTACCCTACTACGGCTCTACTGAGTCGTGCAAACAGGTTTTGGTTGGGTTCAGTCCCGAGCCACATGGAGGCAGTGAGCGATTGTCGGGGATTCCGCTCTCCCGGTATAGGGAGTCGATATTGCACTGTGATTCGATTGGTCAGGACCATAAGACCTTGGCCAAGGCACTTGGGATTTACTGATAGGTTGATCAGTAGTTTCCCGGATTGGTCCTGAGCCACATCGGCACGACTTATCAGGTTCTTAGGGTCTGACGTTCACCATCCCCTGGACCCGGTGTAAATCCCCGTTCCCCATCTATAAAATTTTCCTGTATTTTCCTAATCCCGATTGTCTCATGATTTTTCCTCGTATTTTTTCGTTGTAATTGGTTACTCGAGTTTCAATATTTAACTTAATCAAAACCCAAAACTTAAGACCAAAACCCAAACCAGATATATCATTTCCTTTTTATAAAATCCCAGCCCATATTTAAGTTCAGCTAAACAACAAATTAAATTAAAGTTTAACATTAAACTAAACAGCCCATTCCCTTCTTAAAGAAAATTTATTTCCTTAAATTATAACCCTCAGCCCAAACTTCCTTTCAATTAAACAAATTATTTTCTTAAGCCCCGGCCCAGCATCCTACCCTCAACCCAAATTTCTTTTCAAATGAATAAATTAATTTCCTTGGCCCAGCCCGTCCCCTCATCAGCCCACAAGAAAATCTAAAGGAATTTAATTAATAAAACTCTTTTCCCCAGCCTAGCCCGTCTCCAAGCCCAACCCGCACCCGCGCCCCGACCCGACCAGCTCTACTCCCTCCTTCATCCCCAACGGTAACTTTTTCCTGCTCGCGATCCGCTTCCTTCGCTGCAGCTCACGCCCACGCCCACGCTCACGCCTTGCCGTTACTCCCTCGCGATCCCCTCAATCTCCTCCCCTCGTCTCCCCTATCTCCCACACACCCTCACTTCTCTCTCACTTTCAAAATTCCTCACCTCTCTCTCTCTCGAAAACCCACTAACCCACTGCACTCGACTCCCTCCGACGACGGCGAACCTCCTCGTCGACCACTCATTCATCATCCCTCGCTTCTCCTCCCCCCAAAGAACCCTCCTCCATCTTCCTCCGGCCGAGAAGCCCTGCACATCCAACCCACTACACACCCAAACTCCTCTGCACCCACTCGACCTCCCCTTCCACTCGACGCCGGCGAGCCTGAACCGCCCACTCGACACCCCTTCATTCTCAACATCAACTTCACCATCACCACCTCCGAGCTCTCCCTCTCTCCCTCTCTCTCTCTCTCTTCAAAAACACCCTAACCCAAACACCCAAGTCTCGAGCTCCACTGCGTCCCATCGCCGAAGCGACGCCGTCGACCGTCGTCGACCCCAGCGCACCCGAGAGATCCACAGAGCCTCCTCTACACTTCCAGCGAGCACAAGACGATTCCGGGAAACTCCGACGTCAAACCGTATCGCGAGCCAAGGTTGCGTAAATCGATTCTTGCCGTTCGTCGTGCGTTCGTGATGTTACCATCGCCGTGCATCCCCGAAATGTTTCCAGGCAAGTACTTTACTTGCTACATGCTAATTTACCCGTGTTACAAACTCAAACATGTATGTTATGAAATTCCATTTCCCTGATAAAATTAAACGACGTATGTGTTCGATACTTGGCCCCAATGAAAATACTTGCCTAATTTGATGGAATTAGATTGTCTGTGCTAGCCTTTATAGTGATGAATATCCTGTAGAAATCTCACTGGAGAATACGACTGTTAGTGACTAAAATGAATACCCCCAAATATACCGGTAAAACTAGAAATTTCACGTATCTGAAAGTTGTTAAAATTCCCATAAATCATGTACATAATGAAATGGTGTGTTCGAGGGCTTAAATCGAATCCGACTCGACGAACTATAACCCTATGTAAATCTCTAATGGTTTCTGTACTGAAACTGTGACAATATTTGGATCGGAGTGCAGCTCTGGACTGCAGTCCAGAGCGACTCTGATTATTATTTACTGTCCCATAATACGTGCCACTTTGTTTCCTGAATTTTTATGTCATGGAACTCTGTAGAGTATTAAAGGTGAATCTGTTAGCTAAACAACACAAGTAGTTTCATTCCGTTTCATGGTCGTTTACTATTTAATTTGTAAATAAAAAGGGCAGAACGTATAACAGTCCAGAACAGATTCAGAAGTGACATATTAATGTTAAGCAGTGTATAACTTTCGACGTACAGACGTGATTGAGGATCCGTCTATTGAGTTGAACACCCTATTGAAAACCCTAAATTTTATTCAACTGTAGCATCGCTAAATTCTGAACCCAACTGAGTGAAATTCGTGTCGCGAAACGGACGTTCAGTTCAGAAACTGAATTTCCAGCCGCGAGCACTTAAAATGAAACAGCTGTATCTTGAATACCGGGAACCCGATTGAACTGAAACTAATTTTGATGAACTTCTAGCAGAGTGTGTTATTTATCGTATTTGTATCGTTTTGTTGAATTCTAAACATATGAATTTATGCAATTTTTGTAAATTGATGACGTGCACATTGGTTCATAACATACTTAGCTTGTTAATGGCATACATATATATATCTTACCCCATTTGCCATATACTTAGTGTTAGTGCATGTTAGTGTTCAGTGGAAATTGTATTATCGTGCGTGATTGATGTTGGTTTAGGAGTGACGAGTACATCAATGGAAAGTGAACATTCGTGACAGTGATTGATACAGTGAACAGTGATAAAACCGTGCCATTGGTATATTTGTACACGACTAGATCAAGATCATAAATAGTGTAAACCTGGGAATAAAGGGGAAATCGAAGTGGAAAGAGAATCGTATTTAGCGGGACCGTGTTTTAGAGGATGATCATTCGAGCAGTGATATATATATTAGGTAGGATCTAGCGATCCGGATGACGGGGTTATGTCCCGGGCATGTGGGCCGTTGTCTCGGGTATGTACGAGACTCCTGTTAAACACGATCCTCCTTTCCACTATGCGATTTCAAACATGACCTAGAGACCGCTAGGGACACAGATCATATTTTGCATCATATAGTGACATAGTGATTACTCGCATTGTATTTTCACTGTTATTACCTTATTTACCTGTTTCACCTTATTATAATAATATTGCTATTGTGTCGCTCTGACGACCTGAGTATGCATGCTCAGATACCGTGGAAGGACCAGCGCAGGAGACGGACCTATCCTTCGAGTTCACGGAGATCTAGTCTGGTGTACTTTCCTTCTTTATTGCTTTCCATAAAAGAGATCGTGAAATTGAACTTGGTTAGTAACTGTTCTTGTTATTTGTAATTTGTGAACAATGGATTTTAATGTAATAAATTAGTGATGTGATTCCTTTACTACTGTGCTTTATTTACTGATTACCATGTAATGCTAGGAGCCGAAGTGTGACTACGGCCGGATTATTCCTTGACCGTAGGAGCATGGCTGGCCTAGTCATCCCTCGTTTTCCGTATTTTGGGAAGCGGGGCGTGACATGGTTTAGTTGGTATCAGAGCCGTGTTTAGTATCAAGGGATAACATTAACTATACTGTATTACGTTATTCTCGTTTCATTACTCTTGATTTTCATTCTTGAATCTGATCTTATCCTTTTGAATCTTCCAACGATATGACGTCTCCGAACGACCCCTCCTCGGACTCCAGTTCTCAGGACCGTACAGAAAGAATACTTAGTGCACTGACCTCTCTCGCGGAAGCTCAGGAGAGAAAGACAGACTTACTCGCTGAGTGACTCAGGGCGATTACCGCCGCAGGATGACCCTCCGCACTCATTACCGCCCCCGAGGGCGTTACCCAGCTTATCATGCTAGGGCTGGTACCGTATCAGACTTCCGACGGTTGCATCCAGCTGCATTCACGGGGCTAGCTGAACCCCTTGAGGCCGAGCAATGGTTAGTGAACATGGAGAACTTACTGACAGCCGCCAGGGTTCCAGATGAAGATAGGGTGGACGTGATAAAGATCCAATTGGAAGATGAAGCCCGTACATGGTGGTCAATGGAAGAAAGCAGGTTGGACAGGCCGATTGAGTGGAGCAAATTCAAAGAGTGGTTTCTAGATCATTATTTTCCTTCCACCGCCAAGGCAGAGATGGAGGAAAGATTTATTCTATTGAAGCAGAATGGACGTTCAGTGGACGTATATGCGGCAGAGTTCAACCGTTTGAGCTGCTTTGCTCCATACATGGTCGCTTCAGAGGCCACCAGGGCCAGACGCTTCTTGCAGGGGCTTGATTTCAAGTTGCAGCAGTTGATTGCATCACTGGATTTGCAGACTTTCGCACAGGTACTCAACGCGGTGAGAGTTCAAGAGCAATTGATCAATAAGTTCAGGAAGCCCCCAGTCGTTCCAGCACGTACCCATGCGCCTTCTCGAGGAGCCATACCGGTTCACAGGCCTG
The DNA here is from genome assembly GCA_030015575.1 of Agapanthus africanus. NCBI lineage: Eukaryota > Viridiplantae > Streptophyta > Magnoliopsida > Asparagales > Amaryllidaceae > Agapanthus > Agapanthus africanus. The sequence goes on along the minus strand of CM057337.1, from coordinate 70,603,830 downwards.
GAACGACACAAATGAAGCGCCCATTCGTGCCACAGCATCGCCCCCAGAGACAGAACGTAGTTTGCGGCTCCTGCGGTAGAGGTGGGCATACCCAGAAGGACTGTCGCCGTGCCAAGGGACAGTGCCTGATTTGCGGATCCAGTCAGCACAGGATTAGCGGTTGCCCTGAGCGAGCAGAGATTCAGGGAGGTTCTGGACCGTCGCAGCAGAGGCCACAGGAGCAGAGGCAATCCTTTACAGGTCGCGGTCAGGGACGGGCTTTCACCTTGACCGCCGAGCAGGTAGAGGCGTCAGGAGACGTTGTTACAGGTACTGTACTCATACATTCCTTACCAGCTAGAGTACTATTTGATTCTGGAGCATCGCACTGTTTCATGTCTGAGCATTTCACTGATACACACTCCATACCACATGAACCACTAACCAAGGGCTGGGAGATACATACGGGTAATGGCATTATAATATCTAGTCGAGAATGTAGATCATGTCCGGTTGTAGTGTGTGGCAGGGAATTCTATGCGAATTTCCTTCTGATTGGGACAGGCAGTTACGACGTAATTCTCGGGATGGATTGGATGAGTACCTTCCATGCAGTTATCGATTATCGTGCTAGGAATGTGATCTTCCGCATTCCCAATCACCCGGAGTTTATCTTCGAGGGCAGAAGCGAGTCTTTGGAGCCAGCCAAGTACAGAGCCAAGCCCAAGGAGCTGACAGCTATGGAGATTGATGAGAGCCCAGCCCCAGAGATTGTTCGGGACTTTCTGGATGTATTTCCTGAAGATCTACCAGGTCTACCACCTCCTCGCATCTTAGAGTTCTCAATCGATTTGACTCCAGGTACGGCTCCAGTATCCAAGGCCCCTTACAGAATGGCACCAGTTGAGTTGGCGGAATTGAAGAAGCAAATTGAAAAGCTATTGGAGAAGGGATTTATTCGGCCGAGCTCTTCACCATAGGGTGCACCAGTTCTGTTAGTAAAGAAGAAGGATGGATCGCTGCGAATGTGTATAGATTATCGGGAACTGAACAAGGTCACAATAAAGAACAAGTACCCAATCCCGCGCATCGACGACTTATTCGATCAACTAAGTGGGGCCAAGGTATTCTTGAAGTTGGATCTACGTTCTGGATATCACCAAATCAGAGTAGCAGCTGAGGATATATGCAAGACGGCTTTTAGGACCCGATACGAACATTACGAGTTCCTTGTGATGCCGTTCGGTGTTACCAATGCCCCAGCAATATTCATGGACTTGATGAACAGGGTATTTGCAAAGTACTTGGACACGTTTGTCGTTGTGTTCATCGACGACATACTTGTCTACTCGAAGACCCGAGAGGAGCATGTTGAGCATTTGCACACGGTTCTACAAATTCTTCGGGAGGAGAAACTGTACGCGAAGCTAAGCAAGTGTGAATTCTGGCTCGATAAGGTTCAATTTTTGGGACATATTGTTTCGGGCGAAGGCATCTCGGTGGACCCGGCAAAGATAAAATCTGTCAGAGATTGGCCAACGCCGAAGTCAGTGGCCGAGATCAGGAGTTTTCTGGGATTAGCGAGTTATTATCGGAGATTCGTCCAAGACTTCTCAAGAATCGCTGAACCATTGACGAGGCTGACACGGAATGATGTACCATTTGCGTAGACAGAGGAGTGTACTCAGGCATTTGACACACTAAAGCAGAAGTTGACCACGGCACCTATCCTTACAGTACCAGATGATTCCGGTGGTTTGGTGATACACAGTGATGCTTCAAGGAAGGGTTTAGGCTGTGTGCTGATGCAGCATGGCCGAGTGGTAGCTTACGTCTCTCGACAATTGAGAAATCACGAGAAGAACTATCCAACGCATGACTTGGAGTTAGCTGCAGTAGTCTTTGCATTGAAGATTTAGAGGCACTACCTATTGGGCGAGAAAGTGGAGGTGTACACAGATCATAAAAGTTTGAAGTATGTCTTCACTCAGAAGGAACTAAACATGAGGCAGCGTCGATGGCTAGAGCTAATGGCAGATTAAGACTTGGACCTTCAGTATCACCCGGGGAAGGTGAATGTTGTACCAGACGCGCTCAGTCGCAAGCCAGCGGTCATGATGTTGACCGGTCAGAGGAGCATTATTGAGGACTTCCAGAGACTCGAGCTTGAAGTCGTTACACCGGGCGCATTCAGTCAACTTTGGCAACTACAGGTGCAATCTTCTCTGGTGGATCGCATCAAGGCGGCACAAGCGGGATGATTCCCGATTGCAAAAGTTCAGAGCGCAAGTGGAAGCCGGGCTGAGAACGGACTTGATTATACATGAAGATGGTTCTCTGAGATTCGGTAGCAGACTCTGCGTACCCAAGGGAGATGTTCGAGAAGAGGTACTGGCTAAAGCGCATAGTTCGGCTTATTCTGTGCATCCGGGAGGTACAAAGATGTATCGGGATCTAAAACAACACTTTTGGTGGAACGGAATGAAGCGGGAAATTGCGAGGTTCGTATCCAGGTGCTTGGTATGCCAGCAGGTAAAGGCGGAGCATCAGAGGACAGCGGGATTGTTACAACCACTGCCGATACCAGAATGGAAGTGGGAGCACATTACCATGGATTTCGTGACGGCCTTACCACAGAGCCCTAGGGGCAATAACGCCATTTGGGTTATCGTCGATCGCCTCACGAAAGCTGTACATTTCATACCATTCCGAGTGGGACAGTCGACAGAGTCACTGGCAGAGAGATATATGCAGGAGATTGTACGACTTCACGGTGTTCCAGTCAGCATTGTGTCAGACCGGGACACCAGATTCTTGTCGCACTTTTGGAGGAGCCTACAGGAAAGCTTGGGTACCCGCCTCAAATTTAGCACAGCTTATCACCCGCAGACGGATGGACAATCCGAGCATACGATTCAGACGCTCGAGGATATGTTGAGAGCCTGTATGTTGGACTTTCAGGGTTCCTGGGAGGACCATCTGCATCTAGTCGAGTTTTCCTATAACAATAATTATCATGCTAGCATCCAGATGGCTCCTTTTGAAGCACTTTACAGGCGGAAGTGTCGATCCCCAGTATGTTGGGATGATGTGGGAGAACGAAGATTACTGGGCCCCAAACTCATTGTTCAGACAGTCGACAAGGTCCAAATGATCAGGCAGCGGATTAAGATGGCTCAGGATCAACAGAAGAGTTGGGCAGATACCAGCAGGAGGGCACTAGAATTCGAAGTCGGAGATCACGTGTTCTTGAAGATTTCCCCTACCCGTGGAGTTATCAGGTTCGGAGGTCGAGGAAAGCTTAGTCCCCGTTTTATCGAACCTTTTGAGGTGCTAGAGCGAGTAGGAGAGGTGGCCTACCGACTTGCCTTGCCTCCATCGCTAGCTGGTGTGCACAATACCTTCCACGTGTCACAGTTGCGTCGTTATGTTCGGGATGAGAGCCACGTCCTGGACTATTCGGAGCTAGTTTTGGGTACCGATCTATCATACGAGGAGCAGCCCACTACCATCCTCGACCACAGAGAGAAGGTGCTGAAGAACAAGGTCATTCCGTTAGTCCGAGTGTCTTGGGGAGGTCGTTCCCCAGGAGAATCTACCTGGGAGAGGGAGGAAGAAATCCGTGATCGTTATCCACATCTCTTTGTTTAGTACCTTGTTTCATTGTATCTTTGTTAAATTTCGAGGACAAAATTTTTGTAAGGGGGGTATGATGTAAATCCCCGTTCCCCATCTATAAATTTTTCCTGTATTTTCCTAATCCCGATTGTCTCATGATTTTTCCTCGTATTTTTTCATTGTAATTGGTTACTCGAGTTTCAATATTTAACTTAATCAAAACCCAAAACTTAAGACCAAAACCCAAACCAGATATATCATTTCCTTTTTATAAAATCCCAGCCCATATTTAAGTTCAGCTAGACAACAAATTAAATTAAAGTTTAACATTAAACTAAACAGCCCATTCCCTTCTTAAAGAAAATTTATTTCCTTAAATTATAACCCTCAGCCCAAACTTCCTTTCAATTAAACAAATTATTTTCTTAAGCCCCGGCCCAGCATCCTACCCTCAGCCTAAATTTCTTTTCAAATGAATAAATTAATTTCCTCGGCCCAGCCCGTCCCCTCATCAGCCCACAAGAAAATCTAAAGGAATTTAATTAATAAAACTCTTTTCCCCAGCCTAGCCCGTCTCCAAGCCCAACCCGCACCCGTGCCCCGACCCGACCCGCTCTACTCCCTCCTTCTTCCCCAACGGTAACTTTTTCCCGCTTGCGATCCGCTTCCTTCGCCGCAGCTCACGCCCACGCCCACGCTCACGCCTTGCCGTTACTCCCTCGCGATCCCCTCAATCTCCTCCCCTCATCTCCCCTATCTCCCTCACACCCTCACTTCTCTCTCACTTTCAAAATTCCTCACCTCTCTCTCTCTCGAAAACCCACTAACCCACTGCACTCGACTCCCTCCGACGACGGCGAACCTCCTCGTCGACCCCTCATTCATCATCCCTCGCTTCTCCTCCACCCAAAGAACCCTCCTCCATCTTCCTCCAGCCAAGAAGCCCTGCACATCCAACCCCCTGCACACCCAAACTCCTCTGCACCCACTCGACCTCCCCTTCCACTCGACGCCGGCGAGCCTGAACCGCCCACTCGACACCCCTTCATTCTCAACATCAACTTCACCATCACCACCTCCGAGCTCTCTCTCTCTCTCCCTCTCTCTCTCTCTCTTCAAAAACACCCTAACCCAAACACCCAAGTCTCGAGCTCCACTGCGGCCCATCGCCGGAGCGACGCCGTCGACCGTCGTCGACCCCAGCGCACCCGAGAGATCCACAGAGCCTCCTCTACACTTCCAGCGAGCACAAGACGATTCCGGGAAACTCCGACGTCAAACCGTATCGCGAGCCAAGGTTGCGCAAATCGATTCTCGCCGTTCGTCGTGCGTTCGTGACTTTACCGTCGTCGTGCATCCCCGAAACGTTTCCAGGCAGGTACTTTACTTGCTATATGCTAATTTACCCGTGTTACAAACTCAAACATGTATGTTATGAAATTCCATTTCCCTGATAAAATTAAACGATGTATGTGTTCGATGCTTGGCCCCAATGAAAATACTTGCCTAATTTGATGGAATTAGATTGTCTGTACTGGCCTTTGTAGTGATGAATATCCTGTAGAAATCTCACTGGAGAATACGACTGTTAGTGACTAAAATGAATACCCCCAAATATACCTGTAAAACTAGAAATTTCACGTATCTGAAAGTTGTTAAAATTCCCATAAATCATGTACATATTGAAATGGTGTGTTCGAGGGCTTAAATCGAATCCGACTCGACGAACTATAACCCTATGTAAATCTCTAATGGTTTCTGTACTGAAACTGTGACAATATTTGGATCGGAGTGCAGCTCTGGACTGCAGTCCAGAGCGACTCTGATTATTATTTACTGTCCCATAATACGTGCCACTTTGTTTCCTGAATTTTTATGTCATGGAACTCTACAGCGTATTAAAGGTGAATCTGTTAGCTAAACAACACAAGTAGTTTCATTCCGTTTCATGGTCGTTTGCTATTTAATTTGTAAATAAAAAGGGCAGAACGTATAACAGTCCAGAACAGATTTAGAAGTGACATATTAATGTTAAGCAGTGTATAACTTTCGACGTACAGACGCGATTGAGGATCTGTCTATTGCGTTGAACACCCTATTGAAAACCCTAGATTTTATTCAACTATAGCATTGCTAAATTCTGAACCCAACTAGGTGAAATTCGTGTCGCGAAACGGACGTTCAGTTCAGAAACTGAATTTCCAGCCGCGAGCACTTAAAATGAAACAGCTGTATCTTGAATACCGGGAACCCGATTGAACTGAAACTAATTTTGATGAACTTCTAGCAGAGTGTGTTATTTATCGTATTTGTATCGTTTCATTGAATTCTAAACATATGAATTTATGCAATTTTTTTAAGTTGATGACGTGCACATTGGTTCATAACATACTTAGCTTGTTAATGGCATACATACATATATCTTACCCCATTTGCCATATACTTAGTGTTAGTGCGTGTTAGTGTTCAGTGGACATTGCATTATCGTGCGTGATTGATGTTGGTTTAGGAGTGACGAGTACACCAATGGAAAGTGAACTTCGTGACAGTGATTGATACAGTGAACAGTGATAAAACCGTGCCATTGGTATATTTGTACACGACTAGATCAAGATCATAAATAGTGTAAACCTGGGAATAAAGGGAAAATCGAAGTGGAAAGAGAATCGTATTTAGCGGGACCGTGTTTTAGAGGATGATCATTCGAGCAGTGATATATATATTAGGTAGGATCTAGCGATCCGGCTGACAGGGTTATGTCCCGGGTATGTGGGCCGTTGTCTCGAGTATGTACGAGACTCCTGTTAAACATGATCCTCCTTTCCACTATGCGATTTCAAACATGACCTAGAGACCGCTAGGGACACAGATCATATTTTGCATCATATAGTGACATAGTGATTACTCGCATTATTTTTCACTGTTATTACCTCATTTACCTATTTCACCTTATTCTAATAATATTGATATTGTGTCGCTCTGACGACCTGAGTATGCATGCTCAGATTCCGTGGAAGGACCAGTGCAGGAGACGGACCTATCCTTCGAGTTCACGGAGATCTAGTCTGGTGTAATTTCCTTCTTTATTGCTTTCCATAAAAGAGATCGTGAAATTGAACTTGGTTAGTAACTGTTCTTGTTATTAGTAATTTGTGAACAATGGATTTTAATGTAATAAATTAGTGATGTGATTCCTTTACTACTGTGCTTTATTTACTGATTACCATGTAATGCTAGAAGCCGAAGTGTGACTACGGCGGGATTATTTCTTGACCGTAGGAGCATGGCTGGTCTAGTCATCCCTCGTTTTCCGTATTTTGGGAAGCGGGGCGTGACACCCGGTATGCGATACTCTTTGAAGAAGAGACCGGACTATACGGATATTGTCATGGATAGGCTCAGTAGGAGTTCGGACGAGCTTGCTCGTCGGCCTTCCTTTTCGGCAGGCACCTGGGCAGCCGTTACGTACAGCTAGTGCCGCTGACGTGCTTGTGGTTAAACCCACTGCCAGAATACTGTCGAGTCTTTAGAGTCCCACACAGAGGGTTTCCCTGATCCAGGCAAAACGATGTAGTAGCCGTATTGGATACGTGCAGGGTTCGATCGATTGATGTACTTGGTACTCGGATTTTCGATCGGACAGTTTGTAATACTAGCCGGCTCGGATTTGAGCCGGATTATTAAATCAGGTATTGATTTAATAATTTACGTATATGTATTTCGATATATATATTCTAGTATTACGTTCTTCGTGTTATTCTATCTCTTTTGGGCGTTCGGATTTTTATCTGATTGCCGGTATATTTGTACAGTAGACTGAAATCCGTATTTACTACAGATTTCCTTCTAGAAGGTGGCCACCTCATTATGTATTTTCCTTTTATTTGATAATTGGAAATGAGGTGTAAAGTAAAGGGTATGGGAGGAAAAGAGGTGACCATGCTTCAATAGTAGTCAAATGAATTTATAATTCATTTTGGAGTTACTATTGAAGCATGGTTGCTAATTGTTTAATGAAAGAATTGATACACAAAACCTAGATGTGTTTTTTCTCTTTCATGGTTGATTCATTATTTTTCCTTGAGCTCTCTTTTGCTCTCATCTCCTTCCTCCTCTTGCTTTGCTCTACCTTCATCTTCTTCCTCTTCACTAACATTCTCATGAGTTGAGAAACAAGTGAAGAGGTTAGAAAAGAGATAGCAAACACTTAGACACCCTCACTACATCCTAGACTACTTGGTTTAGCAAACCAAGTTTTCTAGTTGCTCCTTTTGTTACATAGTTAGGAGATAGAGCCATGGATCATACTCCCCGGGTGGATCATCAAGGACCAAGGAAGACCGGAGAACAAGCTCGATCCCGGAGAACCGACGGAGCAAGGAAAGAAGATCAAGAAAGTTCAAGGTTGCTAGTAGGAGCTAAGGATGAAGAACGAACACCGAAGGACTTGGTTCGTTTGGTAAGAATTTCTCATCATAGTAGATAGCTCTCCTAGTGTAGCTAGTTAGTTTTATGGAAAGATCCGGTTTTAGGTTTTAGTCTAGCGCCAAGTTTTGTTCGTTTTAAATTTTTTGTTCCGCAATTGGCCATGGAAGTTGGCCGGGGCGCTAGGGTAATCCTTCAGATCTGACCGATTAATAATTCCCCGGAAGGAGGTTGTTTCCCCTGCTTCCGGTCTACCTGTCGCTTGTCCTACAGGTACTTTTCCAGGTGGCCAGAGCGGATCAACTTCTCGATGTAGTCACGAAGTTGTTTGTATTTTTCAGTCGGATGACCCTGCGACCTATAGAAGGCGCAGTACGGGCCCCGGATACACTTAGCCTCTCCAGGGGTGACCGGCGGGAGCTTAAAGAATTTCTCGCCCTTCGCCTCCTCCAACAGCTCGGTCTAGAAGATGTTAAGAAGAGTGTACTCTTGGAACATCGGGGAGTATGGCTCTGGTCAGTCGACCCTTTTCTTCTCTTCTCTGCCCCTCTTCTTTTGGTCGGCTTGGTCGCCCCGGGGCAGGTTGGCGTTCACCTCCGACTCGAGTTTGATCTCTCGTTCGGTCCAAGCTTCTACCTCAGCCATGGTCTTAGGTTGCGCTAATGCAAAAGAGCGGATCCATTCTATGTGCATAAGACCCGACCTTAGTGCGGTAATGATAGTTTCATCCTGGTGCTCGGGAACCTCGAGGAGAGCGTTGTAGAAGCGAGTGATGTATCCCTTAAAGGATTCCTTGTCCCTGATCTTTATGGTGAATAGGTAATCGACAGTCCACTTCTATCGTCTGTTTACGATGAAGTGACCGAGGAACTGGGCGGCCAGCTCATCAGAGATAGAGATGGAGCGTGGCGTGGGTCCTCGGAACCAGTCTCGTCTAGCCCGGATGAGGGTGGTAGGAAATGCTCGGCATTGGGCAGCGTCGAAGTTATCGTGGAAGCTCATGCCCGCCGTAAATGCGTCTAGATGGTCCTTAGGGTTGGATTTCCCGTCGAAGAGGGGCACCTTGGACTTTTTGTTCCTGGACGAGACGTGCTCGACCAGCAGTTCCTCCGTAAAGGGTTTTGTCAACGAATCGGCGGAGTATCGGTCCCCTCCGCCGAACGCCTGGCCATCCCGGTGTATGCCCTCGATTTTCTTCTCGAGGGCTTCGAGGCGGTTGTGGTACCCTGAGGATTCGGCGCAGTTAGAGTGGTGGCCGTATCCGCTCCTGGTCTGCGCGGTAGTGCGGCTTCAATTCCACTCTATCAAATTTCTCAGATCCTCGAGCAACGTCCTTTTGGAGCATCCTTGACGCGAGTTGTTTGCATGGTCCCGACGAGGGAGAGGGCGTCAGTCGCACCTGGAAGCAGGCGAGCTGACCGACACCTCCTCGGGTGGCGCAGGAATGCGACGGGCATCACGATGATGGTCTCTTTCCCGGGATAGTGGAGTAGAGCCGTGCGGCACCCAGTGGGTCATTGAATTGATTGCTGAGTGGGAGCCGCGGTTGTCGAAGTCGGCACGCCCGTGTTCGGGGGCTTCGAGGGGAGTAATGTTATTAGCTCTTCTGCCGACGTCGTGATCCCCGAGAGGGGAAGCAGTGATTTGGGGGACTGGGCCCGCCGCTTGAACGCAAATGAGCGCGTTCACCATTGACGTGAGTTTGTCGATCCGAGCGGATAAGGCGACAATAGCATTGGGAGGAGGAGACGAGCCACTCCCGCCTCCGTTGTGGGGGAAGCGACGACTCGTACTGGGATCGCTACGGTTCTCGCTCGCCATTAGGTCGAAGACAGAGGATTAACTTTGATGGGGGAAAAACTTACAAGTTTCCCACAGATGGCGACAACTGATGGAGGTCGAATCTCCTTCAGATGCTGTCCTCCGTCGATCTGTAGTGAGTGCTGTTGAATAGCAGAGATTTGATTGAAAGGTTGTCTCCTTGGGCGTGTGGATCTCAATGGGTTGATTTTGAGGTGAAACCGAGCTATCTGCAAAGAAGTCCCGGGGTGGGTGACCACCGTAGGACCCTCCGACGATCAAGTTAGCCGAGGAAAATGAGCAGAGTAGCGGCTTGTTGGATTAAAATTGCGTTACCTGAGTCGTCTGAGAGAGCGGATTTTATAGTGGTCGCATGAAACGAGAAGGCGCGAGATTTTCGCTTTCGGTTACGCCCCTGACGTTACGCCAGCGTGAATGACGGGATCCCCCCATTAATGGCGGGATACGCCCATTAATGGGGGAATGCACTAGCATGGAACGCGGGACGTGGGGCGGCGGATATCTCGTTTTTGGTGAGATGTGCAGAGTCGTTACGAAAGCGCTAGGGTCTCGCGTTCTCGTTTGCCCGGGAGCTGGGGAGGCTTAGCTCGGCGTGAGCTCGGAGATGAGCCGGGAAGCCGAGGAAGCTCAGCTCCGCAATAGCTCGGAGACGAGTACGGGGGATGGGCGCCAGTTCGGTGGCTAGGTCGCTCTTCGGTAAGAAGCAGAGTGTAAGCTCGGAGACGAACCGGGGAAGGTCATCAGTGCTCCAGACTGATTTTGCCTCGGTAGCCCCTCAGGAGTTTAGTGAGCTGTCGCGGGTGACACGTCATTCGCCACGTGTCGTGATCTGAGAAATTCCCACTTATGAGCATCACCATCCTTGCAAAAGTTTCGGTTTCTAATCAAATATTGATTCTCCAGTGCACTAGCAAGGGCCACACTCAGTGTGCGGGTATGAACTCCAAAATCAAGAAAAATCATATTAATTTAAAATTTTATTGTTATATGATTTGTAAGTTGTAATATCTTGTGTTTATGAACTTTGTATGTAAAATTTTTGAAGAATTAACCTGCAAATATCTCGGAATTTTTCCTTAGCTTTCCAATATTTTTCTTGTTACAACATACGAAAATCGTGAAATTAAAAAAAAAACATATGTTTTCCTTCGTTTTTTCAATATTTTGCTTATTATACCTCACAAAAATCATGAAATATACAAAAATCTCAATTCTTTTTTGTTTTTCTTAATATTTTTCAACATTTTGCATGCTGTATAACATATGAACATGTCGAAATTCTAAACATTTTAAAATTTCTCGTCTCTTCGGATATCAACAGTTTGTTTTCTATAGCATAAGAAAATCACTCAAAAATAAAATACTTTTTTTTCTTCGATTTTTCAATAATTTCATAATATAGCATACGAAATCGTAAAATTTTCTATTTTCTTCTTTTTCTTTTTCAATATTATACATGCTCAAAAAATTCAATTTTTCTGCTTTATTTTGTCTTTTAATGTTTTGCATGCTGCAACACATGAAAATCGGAAATTAAAAATAAATCCTAAAAGTATATGTTTTCTTCGTATTTATAATATTTTACACGCTACCATAAGAAAATTTAGTAATTTTCAAAAGTGTCAAACTTTTCTATTTTCTTCGGTTTTTCAATATTTCATTTATTGCACGAAAACAAAAAAATTTCAGAAAATCTTAATAATATTCAGTTTTCTTCGATTTTTCAAATACTTTGCATACTATATATATATATATATATATGATACGAAAATTGCAAAATTTTATAAAATGTCAAAATGTTTTATTTTCTTTGGGTTTTTTATTCTGCTTGCTCTATAGAGTATGAAAATTTTAATATTTATAAAAATCCCAAAGTTTTCTTTTTTCTTCGGTTTCTCAATATTTTGCTTGCTATAACGAATAAAAATCGTAAAATTTTCAGAAATCTAAAAAAAATCTGTTTTCTTTATTTCTCAATATTTTGTTTGATATAACACATAAAAACTATAAAATTTATTTTAAAAATCGGTTCCTTTTATCATTATTTTGCATGCTATATTATAGAACACAAAAATCATGAATGTTCAAAAATCTTAGAAGTCTTCTGTTTTTTCGGCTTTCCAATATTTTACTTTCTTATATTTGTAGACAACTTCCAAGTTTTAAGGAGACAAAATTTCAAAATTTTCTTTTTTCCATTGTTTTAAAATTATGCATTCTAGGCTTCTAGGACACAAAAACGAAGAAATTTTAAAAAAAACTTAAATTTTCTATTTTCTTCAAAATTTTTATAATTTATATGCTATAACATATAAAAATAACGATATTTTCAAAAATGTCAATTTTTTTTTGTTATTTTCTATATTTTCTTTTCAAAAATTATGCAAGAGTACCAGCCTCCGTACAGTTCGGCATAGACGAGATCGGAAGAGCCCTTGAGCAGGTGCCTTCTAGGACACTGCTGCGATAAGATTTGCGCCGAGAATCAGTTGTGCCATGTGTATTCAGAGGGACAGAGGCCGACGCCAGTGACGTACTGCCTTACGAGTGGCCGTACTAATTGGCCGAGAGATAACCAGAGGAGTGTCGGAGTGGAATCATTTCCGTTAGTACACCTGACCGGGCCGATGAGCCGATGGATTGCGAGATTGGTAATCCACAGAGAAAATGAGGACCCAGAGACAGAGGACGCCAGACCATGAGCAGGAGGCAAGCGGATGTTCTTGCTATACCAGTTTTGGACGCACCGGCATTCTTCGACATTGTAGGAGGTGTACCTCAATATCATTTGTTACGATTTGTGTTTGTGATCCGAGTATCATGCTTATATCGCTTGGTTTGAGTTTTGATGATTTAGTTTCATGATATTGTTTTCGTGCACCATGGCTGCACCTACTGGGTATTTACATGTTGTGCATACTTATTACATTTGATATATATTTTATACACCGTTGTGTTGATTTATGATTTGTTCATATCTATTGCACTTGATATTGGTTTTGTGCCTGTTGGGGTTGAAAATTGCACCCCGGTTAACCAAGTCAAAGTCAAAGTCAACCCCAAGTAAGCGGGCCCAAGCCCAGATCAAGTAGGCCCATGCCTAAGTCAAGCCCCACGGCCAGCCTCCCCCATGGCAAAATAAAAATCATGTAATAAATAATTTTGATGTAATCTTTATGGGCATAAATCCAAATTTTTGTAATGCCCATGGCTCATGTGCAAAAGAAATGAGCACATGAGACATGGGATGGCCAAAATGCCATTTTGTAAACCCCAATGGGCTATATGTAAATGCTTAAGCCTATATAAAGTGACATGATGATGAAATAAAGAAGACTTTTCATTCTCTCAAACTCTAGGATTTTTATGCCTCCTCCTTCCTCAAGGTTCTAAACCTTCTTTTTCTTTTTTAATTAAATCAAGAGTTTAACTCTTCCTTTTCTAAAAGTAAATAGTTTTTCACCATCAAACCCTTGAAGGGGAACTCAGATCTTCCATCAGATCTCAAAAATGGGAGATTTTGAATCTCACCCCCCCTTTTCCTCCAAGATCCGGCCAACAAAGAAGAGAAAGATAGAGACCCATCTCCGAAAATACCACTTTGGAAAAGATCCAAGGCTCAAGAGAAAATCCAAGGCTTAAGAGAGAAGAACCTCTGAAGATTTTTGGGGAGTTCAACTCCAAGACCCAAATCCTCAAAGGAGTTTAACTTCTAATCCAGATCCTTTAGGAGTTTAACTCCAAATCTAAATCTTTTGGAGTTTAACTCTACTCAAAATCCTTTTTTGGAGTTTAAATCCTATCTCTGGGGCTAAAAGCTTCTTCTTTTCACCGCCCATGCGCCAAGCGCCCAGCACCCACGTACCGGGCACGTGAGGCGCGAGCGCTCAGCGTCCACGTGCCGGGCACATATGGCGCTCGCGCCCAGCGCCCACGTGTTGGGCACGTGAGGGGCTAGCGCCCAGCGCTCAAGCGCCCAACGCCCGCGTGCTAGGCACGTGAGGCGCTGGCACCCACGCGTCCTTTGGACGCTATTCTTTCCCTTTTTTCATACATACACACTCCACAACACTGTCCCCGTTAGAAAAAAATTTCTAACGGGGCACTGCCTCGCACCCCGCAAAGGGGCTGCTAGACCCCTTGACCCCCAGCCCGCTATCCGGGTAACGAGACTCCCGTAAAAACTCTGCGGGACCCTCGATATATCCAAAACCCTTCAAAACACAACACTGCATATTGAGTTCGCATGACCTGTTTGACCCGTCAATTGGAGGTTCTCTCGCTCCAAAGGCAATGGGTAATTAACGGCATCTTAGTTCGCAGCTGCTGGAGATTTGGATCCCCACAATCAATAAACCCCAGCCTACCCTAGACAGGGGGAATCTGTAATGCGCCTGACAAGCGCGCGCGTATTCCCATCTCAATGGGGTGACGAAAAACACCCTACAGTGCCTTGGCTGCACGTATTTATGATTTCGTGGATTTCATACAATTGATTTGATTTTGAGCATATGGTATACACTCGATTTGATTTTTGCACTCAGTATAACTCACATGTGCTTGCAGTGCATTGGGATGGATTTTGTGCACATAGTTGCACACGCTTATGATTTTTATACACCTTGGCATGCTCGGTATTGTTTTTATACGCATTTGAGTTATTGATGAGTTTTCGTGCACTTGTGGTACCGGATTTGTATTTCGTGCATTTGTTGCACTAGATTGGTATTTCGTGCATTGGTTGCACTAGATTGGTATTTCGTGCATTGGTTGCACTAGATCTACACCCCGTACATTGGTTGCACTAGATCTATATCTCGTACATTGGATGCTGTTAGTGTATATGCCCTAGGGGCCATTATTGTATCATACTAGGTTGTATATTACTTAATGGAAGATTGGGATATTCACAGTTGTATATAACAGTCTTGCTAAAAATGGTAGTATGCTACTTGGTTTGTGTCTACTTTAATATGTGCATATGTTTCTTGTAACGTATCACTTATACATATTAGTAGAGCCCATAGGATCTTTACTTGATTACCAGCATTGTGATGGCAGTCACACTAGTGGGGGCTGGGTAGTCTGTAAGCAACATCCTATACAGGTCCCTGGTCATTGAATTATCGAGATAGGGCATCGATATTCCGGATTAGACTAAGTGTGTACGCTTCTCATCCCAGTTGGGGAGATGGTATGTCCCACAGCCATCAGTACGTCGTACTGGAGATAGTATACTGGTGCTCGTTACGTTACGGGTACACCGGACAGGATTCGCAGGGGAACTGTTGGTTGGTATTATACCCATCGTCAGTTAACAGTTCCCAGGTGACATGAGTACAGCATAGTCCGCAGACTTGACACTGCTACTTCGCCTCGAGTGTGTCCCACTGTTCTTAGATTGCTACCCTACCACGGCTCAAAGGAGTCATGCAAACAGGTAACAGTTGGGTGCAGTCTCGAGCACTTGGAGGCAGTGGCGGTTAGATAGGATTCGTCTCTCCCGGTATTGGGAGTTGATATCGCGCTGTGTCACAGAGCCATTACGCAAAGTCCCTGGCCAGGGCAAGCGAGATTTACTGGTAGGTTCCAGTAATTTCTCAGGGTGTAATGGGCTACACTCCGACACGACTTATACCGCTATTAGGGGACTGACGCTTGCCGCCCCCTAGGCTCGATATGCGATAGTCTTAGACGAACAGACCGGACTGTACGGTGATTGTCACATCAGGCTCAGTAGGAGTTCGGATGGGTTTCCTCATCGGCCTTCTTATCGACATCTACCTGGGGATCGTTATGTACAGCTAGTGTCGCTTGCGGTCTGTGGTTAAACCTACAGTCAGCGTAGTGTCGAGTCTTTAGAGTCCCACACAGAGGGTTTCCCTGCTCCAGGCGAAACGATATAAAGGTCGTATGGTTTTACGACAAGGGTTCGGACGCGTACGTGTGTTTACGCACGTACGACGTTCGGACAGTTTTTACTAGCCGGCTTTGGTTTAAGCCAGATTCTAGTATCGGGTTATTGAATTTATACAGTCTAAAGTTTTTCCGTATTTTCACGGATTGTAAGGGCGTTCTCGTAATTTGCCGGGAAGCTTCTAGAAGCATGGTGACTTGGGGGTAAGGTGGCATTAGCATTCAATGATATTGTGACTCATTATGTGTGATTCATCATATCATTAATGTATTATTAAATGCTTAATGACTCACATAGTGAATCACTCATAATGCATTTATGTAGCATGATGAATAATCTCATTTTATTCATTTATTCATTATGCTTCATATATCAAGTGAGAAACAATATCATATTTCATTCTTATCATCACCTTCTCTCTCCTCAAGCTCTCTCATTCTTGAAACCCTAACCCTAACCTCTCATGTGTTGAGATCAAGGGTTAGCTAGACTAATACATCCATAACCTCACTCTATATCCCCTAGGTAGCTTAGATTAGCACTTTGAGCAACCTAGTTATCTCAAGTTAGAGATCAAGCTTGGCGTAGGAGCTCTCGACTGGATCGTCTTTGACTCGAGGAGGCCGTTGAGGTGCCGATGTTCCAAGGAGCCTACGAGGAGTGGATGACAGCGATGAAGACCCGAAGGACAAGTAACGTGAGGTATAACTTCGAATCCGAGTAGTTAAACCTCTCGTAGTTTGCTAGTAACGGTTTAGATACGATTCATGCGCTCAAGTCCGTGTTACGAAGCTTTGATAATCGTTTTTCATATATTCCGCCTCCCCGTAAGTTCGTGGGGTGCGTGACATGGACTTACAGTGGTATCAGAGCCAACTAAACCATTACTAGCTTGTTAGCAACTGATTAGAATTTCGATCGTCAGAAAACGCGAAAACGAAACACCGGATACCCTAAGTTTCTGTTGATTTTAAAAGTGTCGAAATAATATTTGATATGCCTTAAAATTCACAGCAGGGAAATATAAGAATACTAGGAAAATACGATATCCTAACTCGGCAAGATGGCCGCGGATCCGCAGCAAGATGGTACTTTTGGCCGCGGATCCACGGCGGAGTCAACTCCGAGTTGACTCGGATTTTCACAGAAATTCATATTTTTTGGTTTTTTGTTTTCCTGTATATTCTGTTTCTGCCCAGATTACTTCAATGCTGGTTTGCTTTTGGGGTAGACACGGAATATGGTAATCGATCGATGTTCTAAGATATTTGCTAATTGAGTTTTTATCTGTAATGTTTAATGTGTTCGTAAACCTCCCCTAACTGCTAGTATGTCGGTTGGCAGGGGGTTGCACATTTCTGTAATGTTTACTGTTTGTGTATATGGACTTGATTGGAGTGTTGTGATGATTAGCCGGGGTTTGAGATGGGTTTAATATTCATTCATTCGATGTAAATGTAATATGATGTAATATTCTTTTGCGGGGCGCATCCACGTTGCGGTTGTAGCCACCGTTGTATTATTTCTTTTTATTGTTTTTTGCTCCTAGGATAGACCCAAGGCGGGGTACACAAACTACCGGGTACGTTGAAGTGTTTAGTGGCCTACTCACGTTGTTGAGGGAGACCGCTTCACTTCGGGTACTTGGCGGGTAGTTTGTCGTACCCGTAGGGGTCTAGGGTTGGGGTAATGGCTATTCATCATAACTGTGTAATCCGTCTTTTATTGCAGGCTCAAAGCAAATGCGGATTGCTAGTATTTCCAATAAAGTTCATCTGTGATCTGGAATGCTTATTATTGCGTCTGACGAATGTACAATATCTATATATGATAGCTATTAGACGTCACTTATGTTTTACACCCGCGCTAGCCCAGTCCCCGCTCTGTCGTTAGTTAAGTAACCTAACGGGTGATGACGGGACCCCGTGGCGAATGCGGATGGCATAAGAGGACGTGGTATTTTCGTTGTTTTGTGCAATGATAGGATAAATGATGGGACGCATTATTATAATGCAAAGAAAATAAACTAAAGTTTAATCGTTGGAACAAATTTAAAAGAAACCACTCGATTATTTTAAAAAAAGGATCAGAATTTTTAATTGCGGAGCTTTAACCACTCCTTTTAAAAAGTATCAGGTTCCTTCGATTATATCAAGTTCACTACGTTCACGGTTTTTGCCAAAACCATTCGTAGCCCTCCGTCATTTCATTTGGGTATTCAGTAGTATTCAAGCTATGTATTTTGACCTAACGCCAAGGCATAGTGTTTGGTAGCTGCTGGGTATTCATATGTTGCATAGATAGATGTGTTAGTTTGGGACAGTCGTATTATCATTTTGGCCTAATGTCAAGGATATGTACGGATGAGTTCAAATTAACAAGGATAATGATGGGTAGAACTTGGCATGTGACTTATGACATTTTGACCTAACGCCAAGGTCATAAGAGCATGGGGCAAAAATATATATCGGGAATTTATAAAGAAACTGAAATTTGCAGACAGAGCATACCATTTTGGAGTTGAATGAATGTTGGTAGGATTCCTTCAACATTATCATACGATGATATTTTGGATCTCGATCCTACTGTGAGTATATACTACTTATCAGGAGATTCGTCACTTAACGATCAATGCTATAAACCAAGTAGGTGCCTAGAAAGGTATCAGCGGGGCTACGCCCCCAGAGAAAAGAGGTTCTTTAATTAAGGAACTTCGCGAAAGCGTTGGAAAACCTCTCTCGAAGTATCGACACTGACCTGGCTGAACGGTTAAGCAAGTATTGTACAGTGAGAATTGTCCTGGCTAGTTCTTCCTTTTTGGTTTGAGGAGGGATTCGAGAAACAGTGGGAGCCATCCTGTTTAGATAAATTAAAAACCACTCTAAACTTGCAAGAGCATCATGCTAAAAGTGTTTTCTTCTCTCTCTTAATTGCAGCGACCTTGTGACCACGACTAGGTTACATCTAGATAACAAATTGACTGAATCTGACTTATATGACCGGCAAAGGTCTGTCCTGATGTCCATTGCCTTTGACAAGCTGGACCACCCTATTACTACTCAAGATCCTGCCGTCCCAGGTCCAGTTTCCACCGTCACGGATATTGATATCCGTCAGACAAAGGAAAAGGATAAAGCGAAAGCCAAGTGCCTCGTGTTAGCTTCAGTTGATGGTGTATACCAGAAGCAGCACGAGAAGATGGACTCAGTTTCCATCTTTCTCCATAACAAAGATTTATATGGAGAGCAATCTCATATCGAAAGATATGAGACCTCGACCGAATTAATTCAAGCGAGGTTGGTCGTCGGGTCATTTGTAGGGGACAACGTCCTTACAATGACCAACTATATTGATGAGCTCCAGAACCTGGAGACCACGTTAGGAAACAAGTCAGATACTTACTTGATTCTTCAGTCTCTGCCTTCTACCCTGAAGGAAACCAGGGAAGAAGAAAGAAAGAGAAGGGCAAAAGTTTCGAGACTGAATGTAGTAAAAGAGGAACATTCCTATTGTTATGGGATTGGGCATTGGCAGAAAGATTGCAGGGCTTTAGAAGCCAGTAGCCAGGATACGAAGCATGTTGTGGCTTCAGCCTCAAGTGTATTTGTAATTGAGAATTGTTTGTCAATTAACTCTACTTCCTGGGTACTAGATACCGGAGCAGGATCTCATATCTGTAATTCATTACATGCTTTGAGAAACCGTAGAGTTATGAAGGTAGGTGATTTGTCTCTCAGAGTTGCAAACGGAATGAGCGTGGACGCTGAATCCGTGGGAGAATATCGCCTAGGTTTGACAAGTGGACAGATATTGATTCTACGTAACTGTCTGTATGTACCTAGTATGACTTGCAATATTATATCAGTGTCCTCACTTTCAAGAGAGGGATATGATTTTACATTCGTAAGCGATGTAGTTCACATCCACCTAAATCAAGTTTTGATTGGGTCCGGTACTTTAGATAACGGCATATACGTATTGAGTCAAGCTCAGGTTTTCAATGTCCAGAACACACTTAAAAGAAAGTCTCCGGAATTAAATCAGGCTTTCTTATGGCATTGTAGACTAGATCACATCAATGAGAGAAGGTTGACTAAGTTACATATAGAAGGATATTTGAATCCGTTCGAATATCAATCTTATGCTACTTGTGAATCTTGTCTCATAGGAAAGATGACAAAAACTCCGTTTACTGGACACGGAGTAAGAGCAAGCGAGCTCTTGGGACTCGTACACAGTGACGTGTGCGGTCCTATGTCTACACATGCGCGAGGTGGTTATTCCTACTTCATTACTCTTACGGATGATTTCTCTAGGTATGGATATGTCTTCTTAATGAAGTATAAATCCGAGGTCTTTGAGAAATTCCAAGAATACAGGAATGAAGTGGAAAAACAAACAGGCAAGAGTATAAAGACACTGAGATCTGATCGAGGTGGTGAATACTTAAGTGCCGAGTTCCTGGGTTACTTAAAAGAGAATGGAATTCTCTCTCAGCTTACTCCTCCATACACACCAGAACACAACGGTGTATCAGAAAGGAGGAATCGAACCCTATTGGATATGGTTCATTCCATGATGAGTAAGGCTAAGTTGCCGCGATCTTTCTGGGGTTATGCGCTAGAAACAGCTGCATATCTTTTGAACAAGGTTCCAACCAAGACTGTGCCTACCACACCATATCAGATGTGGAGTGGGAAGAAACCCTGTCTTAAGTATCTTAAGACACGAGGATGTCCAGCTTTTGTAAAGAAGCAGCATGCGGACAAGCTCGAGCCACGCTCAGTACTGTGTAAGTTTGTGGGATACCCAAAGAACTCCAGGGTGTATCTTTTCTATTACGCAGAGAAACAAAAGGTTTTTGTTTCTCAGCATCCCCACTTCTTGGAAACTGAATTTTTAGAAAAGGAAAAAGTGGGAGCGAAATAGAACTGGAAGAAATTCCAGAACCACAAACTACTACTGAAAGTATGGTAGAACCTGAGGCTTCAGAAGAAAGGGACATCCCGATGGCACTCCGCAGGAGTAGTAGGCAGTCTCATCCGCCCGAGAGATACTACGGTTTTCTCATAGACGGGGATAGAGAGGATTGCACTATTGACTATGATGAGCCTACTAGCTTCCAGCAAGCCATTCAGAGCGGTGACTCAGTAAAATGGCTGGATGCAATGCGGACCGAAATGGAGTCCATGTACACTAACAAAGTATGGACTTTGGACATTGCTCCAGATGGGGTAAAACCCGTAGGATGCAAATGGATCTTCAAAAAGAAGATTGGTGTAGATAGACAAGTTGAAACCTATAAGGCTAGACTTGTTGCAAAGGGTTTCCGTCAAAGACCTGGTTTGGACTATGACGAAACATTTTCTCCAGTGGCTATGCTCAAATCCATTAGGGTCCTTCTTGCTATTACTGCCTTCCACAATTATGAGATCTGGCAGATGGACGTAAAGACGGCTTTTCTAAATGGTAATTTAGAAGAAAGCGTCTATATGGATCAGCCAGAGGGATTCATTCAGAGTGGGAGCAGCGGTAAAGTATGCAAGTTACTTAAGTCCATTTATGGACTAAAGCAGGCATCGCGGAGTTGGAACATCTGTTTTGATGATGCTGTCAAAGAATTCGACTTTATCAAAAATCCAGATGAACCTTGCATATACAGTATGATTGTAGGGAGAGCTGTAGTATTCCTCGTCTTGTACGTGGATGACATTCTCCTAATAGGAAATGATATTCCTATGTTACAGTCAGTCAAAAGATTCTTATCACAGAAATTCTCCATGAAAGATCTGAGTGATGCCACCTACATTCTGGGGATCCGGATCTATCGTGATAGATCAAAAAGGATGTTGGGACTTTCGCAGTCTAGGTACATAGACACCATAGTGAAGAGATTCAAAATGGATGATTCTAAGCGCGGTAACCTATCGGCTTGTCACGGAATCACCCTCTCCAAAGAGATGTCTCCCAAGACTGATTTGGAAAGGGATCGCATGTCGATTATACCCTATGCTTCTGCGGTAGGCTCTATAATGTATGCGATGTTATGTACCAGACCAGATGTAGCATACGCATTGAGCGTTGTAAGCCGGTATCAGGCAAACCCAGGGGAGAATCACTGGATAGCAGTAAAGAACATTCTCAAGTACCTAAGGAGGACTAAAGAGATGTTCTTGGTGTATGGCGGAAAAGACCTCCAGATGGAGGCCTTTGCCGACTCCGGCTTCCAGAGTGACAAGGATGACTCCAAATCCATGTCGGGTTATGTCTTTACCCTCAATGGAGGGGCGGTCTGTTGGAAGAGTTCCAAGCAGGAGACTGTTGCTGACTGAACAATGGAAGCGGAGTACATAGCTGCTTGCGATGCTGCAAAAGAAGCTGTCTGGATGAAGAAGTTCCTCACAGAACTTTAGGTGGTTCCTACCAGTGTTGATCCAATACCTCTGTATTGTGACAACAACGGCGCTATAGCTTTAGCGAAGGAACCCAGGTCCCATCAGAAGTCCAGACACATCTTAAGGCAATATCACCTGATCAGGGAGATCGTCGATCGCCGGGAGATCGAGGTGAAGAGAGTAGAGACGGAGAATAACATTGCTGATCCATTCACAAAGGCCATTCCTCAGACGCAGTTCGAGAGGCTATTCGAGATGATAGGTCTACGATATGTCAGCTCATGACCCTAGTGCAAGTGGGAGATTGTTAGTGTATATGCCCTAGGGGCTATTATTGTATCATACTAGGTTGTATATTACTTAATGAAAACTTGGGATATTCACAGTTGTATATAACAGTCTTGCTAAAAATGGTAGTATGCTACTTGGTTTGTGTCTACTTTAATATGTGCATATGTTTCTTGTAACGTATCACTTATACATATTAGTAGAGCCCATAGGATCTTTGCTTGATTACCAGCGTTGTGATGGCAGTCACACTAGTGGGGGCTGAGTAGTCTGTAAGCAACATCCTATACAGGTCCCTGGTCGTTGGATTATCGAGATAGGATATCGATATTCCGGATTAGACTAAGTGTGTACGCTTCTCATCCCAGTTGGGGAGATGGTCTGTCCCACAGCCATCAGTACGTCGTACTGGAGATAGTATACAGGTGCTCGTTACGTTACGGGTACACCGGACAGGACTCGCAGGGGAACTGTTGGTTGGTATTATACCCATCATCAGTTAACAGTTCCCAGGTGACATGAGTACAGCATAGTTCGCAGACTTGACACTGCTACTTCGCCTCGAGTGTGTTCCACTGTTCTTAGATTGCTACCCTACCACGGCTCAAAGGAGTCGTGCAAACAAGTAACAGTTGGGTGCAGTCCCGAGCACTTGGAGGCAGTGGCAGTTAGATAGGATTCGTCTCTCCTGGTATTGGGAGTTGATATCGCTCTGTGTCAGAGAGCCATTACGCAAAGTCCCTGGCCAGGGCAAGCGAGATTTACTGGTAGGTTCCAGTAGTTTCTCAGGGTGTAATGGGCTACGCTCTGACACGACTTATACCGCTATTAGGGGACTGACGCTTGCCGCCCCCTAGGCTCGATATGCGATAGTCTTAGACGAACAGATCGGACTGTACGGAGATTGTCACATCAGGCTCAGTAGGAGTTCGGATGGGTTTCCTCATCGGCCTTCTTATCGACATCTACCTGGGGACCGTTACGTACAGCTAGTGCCGCTTGCGGTCTGTGGTTAAATCTACTGCCAGCGTAGTGTCGAGTCTTTAGAGTCCCACACAGAGGGTTTCCCTGCTCCAGGCGAAACGATATAAAGGTCGTATGGTTTTACGACAAGGGTTCGGACGCGTACATGTGTTTACGCACGTACGACGTTCGGACAGTTTTTACTAGCCGGCTTTGGTTTAAGCCAGATTCTAGTATCGGATTATTGGATTTATACAGTCTAAAGTTTTTCCGTGTTTTCACGGATTGTAGGGGCGTTCTCGTAATTTGCCGGGAAGCTTCTAGAAGCATGGTGACTTGGGGATAAGGTGGCATTAGCATTAAATGATATTGTGACTCATTATGTGTGATTCATCATGTCATTAATGCATTATTAAATGCTTAATGACTCACATAGTGAATCACTCATAATGCATTTATGTAGCATGATGAATAATCTCATTTTATTCATTTATTCATTATGCTTCATATATCAAGTGAGAAACAATATCATATTTCATTCTTATCATCACCTTCTCTCTTCTCAAGCTCTCTCATTCTTGAAACCCTAACCCTAATCTCTCATGTGTTGAGATCAAGGGTTAGCTAGACTAATACATCCATAACCTCACTCTATATCCCCTAGGTAGCTTAGATTAGCACTTTGAGTAACCTAGTTATCTCAAGTTAGAGATCAAGCTTGGCGTAGGAGCTCTCGGGTGGATCGTCTTTGACTCAAGGAGGCCGTTGAGATGCCGATGTTCCAAGGAGCCTACGAGGAGTGGAGGACAGCGATGAAGACCCGAAGGACAAGTAACGTGAGGTATAACTTCGAATCCGAGTAGTTAAACCTCTCGTAGTTTGCTAGTAACGGTTTAGATATGATTCATGCGCTCACGTCCGTGTTACGAAGCTTTGATGATCGTTTTTCATATATTCCGCCTCCCCGCAAGTTCGTGGGGTGCGTGACATGGACTTACAGTTGCACCCGATTTATGTCTTGAGATTTGTTTCACCAGATTTATGTTTTTGTGCGCGTTTGCGCTTGACGTTCGTTTTCGTGCATGCTACTGCACTAGATACTTTATACAGACCTGATGAGCTTAGATTGGATTTTTGCGCATATTAGGCGCTTGGTATTGGATTTTGTGCGCATTGGATGCACTTGATTGAGATTTTATTCGTGCATGTCGGATGCACTTGATTTGGATTTTCGCGCATGTTGGGCGCATGATATGAGATGTGATTTTGTGCACACCGGATGCACTCGATTAGGATTTTCATTCGTACA
Organism: Agapanthus africanus; assembly: GCA_030015575.1. Classification (NCBI taxonomy): domain Eukaryota; kingdom Viridiplantae; phylum Streptophyta; class Magnoliopsida; order Asparagales; family Amaryllidaceae; genus Agapanthus; species Agapanthus africanus. Next base: position 70,579,115 of record CM057337.1, on the reverse strand, counting down.
GGTTAGTTGCACTGGGTTGAGATTTTCGTGCACACCAGTTACATTTGACAGATGCTTTCGTGCACACCCGTTGCACTTAGTTTTACTTTTATGCATATCGTAGCACTTGTATTGGATTTGATTTCCGTGCGCACCAGACGCACGTGATGTTGTATACGTCTTTTTAGGCTGATTTTGCTCTTGAGCACTCTGTTTTCATAATGGGCACTATATTACGTAGTAGTCGAACAGGACTGATCTGAGGACAGTACCTGATTACTTTGCATGCATAAAAAGTTTACCAAGAGATTTTCAAAAAGGATCTATAGTCTCGCTATTTACTACGTGTCCGCGAGCGACACGAACGTTTACAAACGAAAACCTTTTGGGATATTTAAAATGGGCGGAACGTATATTTGACCAAAACATATATGAATGTATATCTGTTACTTTACAAATGAGCGTTCGTCACTTGTGTCGTGAGTTATACATCATACAGCGATTCAGAAAAGATTTTTGCATATGTTTTATTCAGTTTTAGGAGATTTTTCCAAGGATGCGTAGTATATACGTATTATAGTACCTGTCACGCCCCGCTTCCCAATAGATGGAAACGGTGACCTGGCAAGCCCGCAACGTATTTATTCCGAGAAGATCATTTCTCGAAATAAATACGCTAAGCGTAATATAAGCAATATAACAATGACAAGAATAGACAAGTGGAAATAAAATCCAACCATTTTATATATTTACATTCTCAACTTTACAGAATTTAACTGATACAAGAAGTCTGAACAGAAAAAAAAAATGTTTAAACATGTAACTTACTAAAAAGAAAAGCTGGAAAGAAAACTAATAATCTGCTTCAGGTGCGAACTGGTTGTAATTCTCTGCAATCGCTTCCACCTCCTTTGATCCTAAGTCACCTGACGAACATTCCAAGAAACAAAAGGTGGGTGGAATGCCCGTCAGCGAACTTGCGCTCGGTAAGTCCCAATAGAGATGAGTAATATATAGATTGAGTGCAAGATGACATATAATATAGTATAAATGGAAATTGTAATATGTGAACAAGTAAGGTAATGTATATAGAAACTATATCAGCATGGAAATGTAACGTGAGCACAGAAAACAAGTATAGCATGGTCGTGGAGTGTAGGTATAATGAATATGCAATGAAAGTAAGTGTCCTAAAAGGTCTCTAAAAGAGTAAACTAACTAACGTGAGTTTAAGTATGAATATCAACCAATCTCAAGAGTATTCTCGAACCCAAGGCTATCGTTCAGGGGTAAGGAATCACGAGCCCAAATATAATCGGGACTTCAATTATTATTGAAGTATTCCAAACCCAACAGGCTATCATCCAGGGGCTTGGAAACACGGGCCCTCATTCGTGAATTCATGATTTGTACCGTTTCAGCCCGGTAATACAGCAACATGATTTGTACCGTTTCAGCCCGGTACCACAGCAACATGATTTGTATTAATGGGACTCATGAGATTCCGTTGGATTCATACTCAAACTACCCCAACACCCCGTGTATAATAGTCTATAATTAATGTTACGGGTCTTGGTCGAATTCATGAATACAAAAGGTGATGTATGATATCAAGTTTTCAAGATTGAATGCATGTAAAGAATCATGTAGTCATGTCAATTACAAGTCATATCATTTGTATTCATGGTTCTAGTCAAGTTGGATCAAGTATGAAGGTTTAGTACAAATCATATCAATTGGTCATGCAAACATGTCAAGTATTCAGGTGTGCAATGCTAAGTCATATAAGGTATTATGTACAGGGGTATATAGATCATTTAGAACTTCATGGTATTTATATAAAATAAACCATTTAATTCTCGATGGGTTTTATGTAAAATATTATATTTTAACATCTCAAGAATGTTTTAATGAAATTATTATTTAGAAAGTTAAGGGTGCTTTGATAATATATGATTTTGGTAAATTTAGGTATTTTAGTGAAAACATAAATTTAGGGTATTTTATTGAAAATCTAATTTGCAACCTTATTTTCATTTAAGTTATATGTGTGATAAATAAATTAATTCATTATTTTTAATATTGTTGAAATTGTTTTATTTTGTTTTAAAAACAATATTTTCTTTTCGAGACCGCACTCCGTGAAGAGCTCTGCGTCTCACTCCACTAAACTCAAGATGCGTTATAACCAGCACCATCCGTAACAGAGTTTCCCTAATCAGGGTTGTACAGGCAAAATTTATACAAAGGAAATCGATATTAGATAATGTATCTTTTCAACAATATATTATTTATCTAATACCTACATTTACTTATGTGATATTGTAACCCATAAGAAATGGGTAAACACTCCTCTCAACATGTGGCCATTATTATGATACCTTAAAATAATATAACTTTGAACTGAGTATATAATTTAATGTTCAACTTGCATATTTCTCAATCCTATCCGATATTGCATTAATTTACTTTTATTTATATATTGACAAACACTTCTGTAAACGGTTACAATTAACAATCACACTCTTAACTATAAGTGTTGTAAAATACTTAATGTATGGACAAAATACGTTCACATCAGTAAACATCCAAACACAAACATTAATTCATTTGATCATTGCATACCAATACTAATCCAACATACCACAATTCCTGTAATATATATTTTTTTAAACTACTTATAAATTAACCAATTAATTTAACTTATATCTTTTCCAACTTGTATATTCTAATGAAGTGGCGAAAAAAATAAAATACAAGAGGAGAGGGAACGAGGGATTCACTATGATTTCTCCATAATCTAGCAAGCAATTCAGATCCTAATATTGTGACCCATTAAGTATTTGCCTCAAATCATGTGAATATTATGTGAATATTTGTGAAATTATATTCACTATGAATATTTGTAAACGGTTACAATTAAAATAATATATGACCAGGCAAGCGAATTAAAATTTGAGAAATTATGTGAATATTTTAGCATGAATGATTAACATGATTACCTCAAGGAACGGCCAAGCTAACTTCTGCTGGTTGCTTGCTAGGCTGTGTATACAGTCAGCACAGATCGTCTCAAAACCGGTGAGATATTTAGAGAAAGGTAGAGAATTGCATGTATTGAAACATAAATTAGATGGGATGCTTCAAGCTTCAGCCATCAAGAACTTAAAACAAACTTTCCTTAGGTTCTACTAGGAATAAGGACAATGAAATAGATACCTAAAAGATGTAATAGCCTAACATACATTGACAGCAACGACATAAATAAGAACCAGTAAAAGGTCATGCAAAAATGAAATCAAAACAAACAATGGTGGGGGAAGAGAGGACTTACATGCGATTGGAATGAAAGAAAACGACTGAAGTTTTCATTGACTCATTTTGTCGAACACTGTCGCACGAAGCTCAAAATGTTGATGGAACGCAAATCCGGAGGCGGTGAAGCGATCGTGGCGTTCACGCGGTCTCGGACCCGACCTTGGATTCTCAGTTCACAGGTCGGTCACGTCGCACGGACTTGTTGAATGTCGAGAGTTTGATTCTCGCGATAGGCTCGACAGCGGTTCTGCTGAGGTTGTTGACGTTGCGGCCGACAACGGAGACGGGGGTACTGTTGATGATCGAGTGGAGCTAGGGATGCTCGGCCAAGAAAGGGTCGCCGGCCATGGGTGATGGTGTGTCGGTGGAGATGATGATAGGTTGTGGGTATTGTAGTTTGAAAAAAATTAAAGTAGAGGGTGTAGTTTATATATAGAAGATGAATTGAAAGAGAGAGGAGATATGGAGAAACAGAGTGGAAGAGAGAGAGATGACTGGGAGTGGGATATAGGTTAGGGTTAGGATTTAATTTATTATGAAGAAATTAATAAGATTGGTTAAGATTTGGGGAAAAGGTGAATAAAGAAAAAGAGAAGATGATCAGTGAGGGTTAGGTGTGAGTGGAATTGAAAAGGCAGTGGAGTTTTTTTTTTTAATCGGAGATTGGGTTTGAATTTGAGAGTTAATGCAATTATATGGTGAGGTTAATAGAGGGAGGTGAACGGGTGTGGGATGAAAGTGGAGAAAAATATTGATAAGAAAAGAAAAAGGAATATAAATTAGGAGGAGAAGTTGTGGGCAGCAGGGAAGAATTAAAAGAAAATTAGTTTCGGGCTTAGGGTTGTGTTTTGTTTGTTTTTGTTTTGTTTTCTATTAAATAAATGGGTTAGGGTTTAAGGGTTATGTAATAAAACAAAATGGCTTAATAAGAATGTTGGGCTGTTGGGTTTTAGATTTAGGAAAAAAAAATATTAGAAAGAAAATATGTGTAGGAAAAATAAATAATATATTTAATAGACAAGAGAATATATGAAAAATACAAAAATAAATAAATACAGTATTTTTATTAAAGGAAGATAATACGAATATATAGGGATTTTGGGGTCGTTACAATTTGACTAGTGTATATTGGATTTCAGTAGTGGATTTCGAGATCTGTATCTCCATTATAACTCCAGTGATTGTGTGACGCTTGACGGAGTTCGATTTTGAGTTTCATACTCGTTTTCAGGCGCACATGATTCGCTGTGGTATTTCTGTATCTTCCGTGATTTCGGAGCTCCGTGATTTGAGCTGATTATCGAAATGTTTTAGTATTTGGGGGTTTAAATTTAAATTCGGAGACCGAATTTATTTAAGCGGGGAAGATTGTAACATTTCAAAAAAATATAAAATATTATTTTTGGAATTTAATATTAAAATAATATATTTCGCGAAAACTACCCGATTTGGAAATTTGGGGTTTTTGTAAAATTGTATATATATATATACCAATATTTGTGAAATAATTGGATATTAAAATGAATTATTCATTTAAAAATATATTTATTGGATTTGACATTTTTATAATTAATTATATGCAGTTTAAATAAAAATTGATTAGTGCGCTACTAATCGCGATTAGGCCAAATCCGTCTTTTTAATTAACCATGACATATTGCATTTTGTCATATGTTGCTTCCTTTGTGTTTGTTTAGTGGTATTATGTGGTTATTGTGAGAAAAGAAAAAGAGAATTATTGGAGAAAGAGTGTGACATGGCATGAATGATTGAGAGGGTGAGATTAAGAGAGAGAGAGAGAGTGCGTGTGTGTGGGCTGCCGCCCCCCTTCACATTTCTCCCTTAGTCTTCTTCATCTTCTTCATCTTCAAGCTCCTCTCACTTCTACCCTCACCATTCATCACAAAATCCTCACCAAAACCCTATACCTCCTTCACTAAAAATGATCAACCTTTCTACAAATCCATTGGACCTTTCAAAGACGGATTTTGAAGACTTTGAGCAACTCAAGAAAATTCTTGAGTTGCCAAATGAGCTAATTCCTACACTTCTTGTTTAGATTTTGAGTTTCCTAGCACCCTATAGTAGTTTAGAGTTAAATCGATTTAGATTAGTAATGTTTGGAAATTTCAAGAGAGTGTTTAGGTGATTGTGTGGACTTGTGATATGTAGGGGCTGTTTACAAGACCTTAATGTTGATTTTATGGCCAAGAACAGAGATTAGAACCCGAAATACGAACATAGAAATTGTCCCGTGTCTGTTTTGTGAAGTATTGTAGGCCTACAGGGAATCTGGAGCAACCTGAGATGTTTTTGAGGAAAACAAGCAATATCATTAACCTAGATAAACCCCTAGAAACCCACCACCAAAGTACGAGCCCTTTTGTCTCCTGTACGGCCGGCAAGATCGGACATTCTGGTGTTGTCGCCGGATTTTTGATGGGTACTGATGTTGAGTTTTTGGCTGTAGCTCCTTATCCATGTAACTTATTCCCTGTACCTACTAGTTTAGTCCCAATTGACCTGAGATAAAATCTGGGAGTGATTTCCTATGTTGCTGAATTTGGTATTTGGGATTTATGAACTTGGGTTTTGGTATTGATATTGTATTGGGTCGTTGGATGTTTGTACGTCAACGACGAGTGTTATTTGGTTGTTTTTGCATGCGTAAGCTATATGTTCTAACCTATGAGTACACCGTGTGCCGTAACGGTTTTCCGGATTTGATTTTAATAGCATCACGTGGATTCCGAGACGGTGAAGCACATCGACTACGGCTGAACAAGGAGTTCCACAGGTGAGTAGATTTATATCTACGGGAAAAGTCGGGTGGATGGCGTATAGCACCCCCGTAAATAATGATATGTGATTTATAATTTGGAGACAAGATATGCCACGACTTAGGGTTATAGTTAATGGTTTTAGTGTGAAATGATATGACAGAGAGAATATCTCAAATTGATATATGAAGTCATGAAATGTGAATGTGAATCCCGATATATATATGTAGTTTCAAGAGAACGAATACGAGATTATAGTGGCATGTTATGAGGTCGATAAATACGATATGAGAGTAATAAGATAGATTGTATATGTACGATGACATTGATGTGAGATATTAATATGATGAATATGATGAGTTGGCTTAATATGTCGTTATGGATGCAAGGCGATATGAGAATATTGATACCTTTGTTAGGTCCCATGATATGAGATTGATACGGATGTGACTTGGGATATAGGTATATATATATATATAATGATGTGAATAATGCGTGATATGTCGTACGAGACTTTAGATCCGTACCCTCATTATTGTATAGGTCGATAGAATCCCTATTTTGTTTGTTGTCGCTGCACGATATTTTACCAGATGATTGATCCATACGCTTGACTAGAGGATGCCGTACGATAGATTATACCGTACGTGATGTTGTGAGGCTGGATGCCAATAAACAGATTCGCCGACTCGAATATGTTATAGATATTTAATCCCTATCTATACCGCTCAGTTTAGCCTTTACGTAGAGGTTGGATTAGATACGTATACCTTATAGCATTTCGCTTACGGAGTACTTTATGCTATGTTCATGATATTCTCATTACATTATATATACCTGTGCTAGTATACCTACACAATTATCGATGATGTGTATGTTACACTTACACAGATTGCCAGCTCACACACTTTCATCATCGATAATTTCTATATCACTTACACAGTAGAATTGCCACATCATGCTATTACTCTTAATTGTTCAGTAGTGTCACATGACTCTTTGGTATGATATACTTGCTATGCTCACATCACTATACTATGTCGCATGATATACTTGATATGCTCGCATTTCTGTTCTATATTTGCATACATCATGCTTTACGATTATATGCATTGAGATACTCTTTTCATGAGATTCTGGATTTGAGAACCGTGGTTATATTTCAAAAGCAAGTATGTATTATTTTAAAAACCCGGTTTCTCTTGATATGATATTTCGAGATGTCTATCATGAGTTTTCTTGGTTTTGAGATTGGTATGTGAAACCCGATTCGAGAAGCGGTAGGCACCGTCTGCGGGTACATGGTGGACCCGGTGAGGTACCCCAGGGTAAAAAGACTCGTATAGTTAGACGGTGAGCCTGGCAGGGTAGCACTACCTACCGATGATAGTATTTGGACTTGGCGGTTATCCGGAGGATACCGACCGGAGTCATAAGATGGATATGGGCCGATCCGGACTGACGGAGCCCAAGATATGAGGATTTATGTGTCGATGATGGACACCGGTTTCATGATATTTCGAATGTCGGTGTTAGGCACTCAGGTTCCATGATTTTGATGTGTCGTTGATGGACACACGTTGGTTGTTATCCTCATATATACATGCATATGCTTTCATGATGTTGTTGTGTCATTGATGGACAAGTGGATGATATCCATATGCATACAGGCATTGATTATATTGTTGGCATATATGCACATACGGTCACCCTAGATATTATAGTATTACCTTTATGATATAATTGACCTAGGAACATCGTTCTTTTATTCGATTTCTACCTGCTGATGTTTTCTACTCACGAGTTGGCAACTCATCCCCGTTGTGCCACAGTTCTTACAGGTCGACCGCATGGATCAGTAGCGGTATCGCTGGTACATAGCTTGCTTTCGGATAATTTGCTTTGGTAGGTGGGACATATTGGATCGTGCCCACTCTTGTGTTACTATTTCTATTGTATCTAGTTAACTCCATCAATTAGAAACTAGTATTTGTATAAGGAGTAAGGCTTAGCAAGACTTATGGTTGCGAGACTTAGAGCGATGGGTTGTATGTTCGCTTGGGGGATTTGATGTCTTGCTTTATTTACGTTATTCTTTTGTGTTGATCTTCGCCGTTGGGGTCGTATACATATATTTTTGTCTTGCGTGGTTATAACTCCGTCGATTGGCGAAGTGCTAGCTCCCGTTTGGGGATGCTTTTTATATTATCATGTATATGTGGTTTTGGATCAAAATATATAAGAGAGGTGCTGCCCAAATTTTTAAAAGACGAATTATGTTTTTTTCAATTAGTAAAATCCACTTGCATTTGTCATGTTCCATTATCTATGCATTTAAGAAAACTTTTGATTTCATCATATCTTTATTTCAAAACTTCAACTCTTTTATTTTCTTTAAAAAGTTTTAGATTTCTGGGATTCGGTTTACTTAAGTTACGTTACGCCTTTATACGTTATGTGATTTAAGTGCCGGTTATGAACTAAATTTCGGGTTGTGACAGCTCTGAGCCCATAGGCTCTCATGTGAGTCCATCATCGCACATACCACTCCAATTTCAGTTTTATAGCTTGGTATTCTTATTAGAAAAGATGTCCAGAGTTTTTTTTTATAAAAAAGGCCATTAATCGTTTTAAATAAAGGAGAAAATGTACAAATTCTTTTCTTTGATACCAAGTCGGTTACTCAGTTATGAAGTCTTCAACAAACAGAAAATCTAGTTTCATTTTGACGATGTCAAACGAAAGAGAAAGAAAATGCACTATATAAATGGATAGGAAAGTGGTGTTTTGATCGTGGAAATGATGATTAGCAAACGGCTTTTACTAGATTCTTAAACAATGGATGCCCTATCAAGTTCCTGAAAATTGAGCAAAGATGCGAGAGATTATTCCATCTTGTTAATGGAGCAAAGCACTATGCATAAAAAGTTTTTGATTAGAGACAAACCTTAACTTTGATAGCTTAAGATCCACGACATGTGAACAAGTGGCGAAGATCATTGGCAGAGAATTTTTATGAGTTGACTGCTTCAATATGTATATATTTTAGAGCATCCCTGTAGAAATCGATTGATGCAATCTTATTGGACTAGTCCAAATTGTTAGTTTTAATTTGTTGATAATGTGCCGAAAAAAACGCATTACCAACTACCAAGGTATATTTAAACGAACATATTTATTAGTCAGAGTCATATGGCTTGCCGCTGGCAACCTGCTTACGGCTTACGCACAGAAAGCCAGAAAACATGAGTGTTCACGTGTCCGTGGGACCTATCCTCCATTTCCATCTTATCTGTATGGCCAACTGTAGTTACATTCTATCTCATCCATAATTCTTGATGCTGACAAATAGATCGATTTTTCTTAGTCCCTATGCACACCAATGCCAAAACAAAGTAGTTTTAGAAACCCGACATTCCCGTGCTCAATCCTATTGGACCGGTTTTGAAATCTTCTATCAAAATGATATCTAATTCTTAGGTACTTTGTTTTTTATATATTTTTTATTTAAGCTAAGCATTATGAAGAATCTAGATTTTTGGGTAAATTGTCAAAAAGCCCCTGCCCTATTCAGGACTTGTCGAAAAACCCTCGGTATTTTCTGAATAGCTGGGAAGGGCATGTTGTAAAGGTGTCTCGTATTTGTTTAACACTGCGAAGCCAAAGAAGGGCCAGATGTCTAAAGCAAGACACAGCAAACATCTAGTATTTAAGGACCAGAATCTAGATCAGAAATCAGACATCTGTCTCTATAAGCAGCAGACATCTGGCCACGCTTTGTCCAGAAGCGTTTGAAAGAGGTAGATGTCTGACCTTATAGGTTCAACGTCTGGCAAGTGCTCTGCCTTTTGGCAGAGCAAATGTAGACGTCTTCCCTTCAAAGAGTCAGACGTCTGCCTACAGATAAGCGCGAATTTCAGAACGAGAATTATCTCAAAAATTCAGTTACTTGGTGGTAGTTTTATAATTTCTGGGATTTTATTATAACTTAATTTGTATAGGCTATATATAAGATTTTAGTGTTAAAATTTAAAGTGTCGAAAATCTTGATCATAAGATTTAAGGGATCAAGACGAAGAACATTAAATGTGGATGTTTTTTTGATCATAAATTTTAAAGAGAGACGACGACGCCTCCATAAGAGATAAAAAAATATCAACTAAGGAGAACTTATAGAGAGAGAGAGAAAGCTGATCTTCGTTGGAGATATAAGAGAGAGTTACTTGTAATCATCTTGTAAGGTTTTATTTTTTCTCTTAAGTTCTAATAAAGGTTCTTTCCGTTTCTCTCCATTTATCGCTTGTGTTATTTATTATCGTGGTTTGCATCAAGTTTTGTTATTCGTTTATAAAATGATCTAGGTTTATGGATTCATAATGTTTTCCGCTGCGCCGATTGATCTGTGGTCTAAATAAGACTTACTGTTCACAATTGTTTATGAGAAAGCCCATGAGCTGTATTAGAATCGGGCCCGGTAATATAATCCAAAGGAAGTTACCAAACTGCCCATTTCTCAATTAGGGCTCTTTCTCATCTGACACTCTCTCTCTCGTCAACCGCGACCACGACCCTACCGCCACCCGCTCCGCCCTCGATGACTTTGGCGGCCCCTCGATTCCCATAGATCCGATCCCTCTCTCTATCTTCACTTTTCAGTCCCCACGCGTCTCTCTCCTATCGAGCTTGAAAAAAGGAACCCAAAAAAAACGCAAAGATTAGGGTTTCAGAGATCGAAAATGAAGAAAGGATCGCAAAAGAGAAAGGCGACGATGAAGAAGAGTAGGAAGAAGAGATGAGGTCTGGCAAAGGCGGTGGCGGATTACCTGCTATCGGATTCCTACATGTATGCCCCTTTGATCGATTCCCTTCCTTCGGTTTCGGATTCGGGTCAGGATCCGGAACCATCAACGCCGTCGACCAGCGTACGCTCTTTCCCTTTCTAATACTTTCTCCAAAATTTTTGGTTTTGGATTATGTGATGAATTTGGAATTAGGGTCCCTAATTGGGAATTAGGGTTTTACTATGAGTAGACTTCCTTTCATTTGCAGTCTACTACTTTGATTTGAAAAAAAAGAATTATAAGTTACATGCTGGATTTTGGGCATGTGCAGATTATTTTTTATATGTGATGTTGGCTCTTAGATTATGGAAAATGATATAGTTTCATATGCTGCTCCATAATCATTTCACACCAAATCTTTGTTTTTTAGATTAATTTCCTTTTTCTGTAATTTGTGTTAATAGTTATTCACGAAATTTTAGCTCTGCTTGGTTTAGAAATCTAGAAATCAATTATGCATTGTTCAAAAGATTATAAATTATGTGAGCTATAAAAGTCAGCTTCATGAAAATAGCAATTTATTATTTCCCCCAAAGGTTGCTCTCAATTATATTAAAAATATGAATTCTGATCCTACAACAATTACTTAATTTTTTGTAGGTAGGCTAATAGGTTATGCTTTCTGAATTTTGCTTACATTGTCGATCCTGCTATTTGTTTGCTTGTAGAGAATTTGATCACATTGGATAGGGAATTACTCATGAATCCTAACATTAGCTAATGCTGAAGCTCCAATGTTAATTATTTCGTTTAAAATACCAAATGTTAGACTGGATGATTTTATTGAAGTTCTCTTCATCTATTTGGTATGTACTAAACACTCTTAAATAGTTAGGCTTGACATACTCTAATGCAGGAACGCTTCAAGAAAAGATGTAAGTTACAAATCATATCTTATTTGACTTCAAAATTCTCTATTAAGAAAGGCCCTTAAAGGGAAATCTTATTTAAAGCTCTATAGCTATCAATACTTGATCAATAGATTCTCTGTTCTTATTACTCCACAGCAGGTACTTTGTTAAATAATTTGGCACTTTTAAAACTTTTTCTATACATATTATCCAAGCGAATTATATAATTCTTACCTACACACGCACCCCTATTAGTAATCCTAAACGTTTTATACCACAATTTTCAGATATAAGTTTTGTAGGTTATGTGTTTACTAATGTGAACTAATCAGTCTTATATTACGGAGCGTTCGTATACTTATTCATAAAGGCATTGATTGAGGGCCGGAAGATAGCGGATGCCCTCGAGGGAAAAAGATTGTTGCGGTGGAGGCTGATAATTGTGACGCAAATTCTATCGTCGAACGAGGAAGAAGCTTCTTGATATTGCTTGATTTATGTTTAAACTCTTTGTTATTCGTACATGTATTGATCTATTTTTGTTTGGCTGATGTTGGCCGATATTGTTAATTATTTTATGAACAATGACAAATTGATGATATTATTGGTTTTATTTCGCCGTTGTTGACCGATACTGTGTATTTTTTAATGAATATCAAAAATTGTTGATATATTTACTTTTGTTTACTTTAATATCGCCGATATTGGCTTATACTGTCGGTTGTGTTATGAATGACTACTATTGTTGATGTATATACTTTTATTTAGCCGATGTTGGCTGATACAATTACTGTGAATTGTATTATACATCACTTTTGTTCAGAGTATGCACACTTATTTATTACAAGCAAGTGGTTAGATATTACAAGCAACTGTTTAGATGTTATAGGCAAGTGGTTAGATATTATAGGCAACTGCTTAGAAATTGCAAGGAAGTGGTTAGATGTTTCTATTGGCGAGCGAGGAAAAAACGGCTTGATATTGTTTCTGGGTTTTTTTTCCCGAAATTTGAACTCTTTGTTATTTGTACATGTAATCATCTATTTGTATTTGGCCGATTTTCGCAAATATTATTACTTGTTTTATGAATGATGACAAATTGGGTAGATGTCAGTGGTTTTACTTCGCCGATGTTTGCCGATGATGGGTATTGTGTAATGAATATAAAAAATTGTTGATATATTTACTTTAATATCACTGATGTTAGCCCATATTATGTTATAAATGATATTTTTGTTGATATTATTAGTTTTATATGATGATATTAGATTACAGGGAACTGCTTAGATGTTACATGCAACCTTCATAGAAGTTACAATCAACTTATTAAAAGTTACAGGCAGGTTATTAGAAACTACAAGTTTATTAGAAATTATAAGCAACTGTTCAGAAATTATAGGCAATTTAGTAGAAGTTAGAGGCAACTGCTTAGAATTTACATGCAACTACTTAGAACTTACAGAAAAGTGTTTAGAAGTTACAGGCAACCGCTTACAAGTTATATGCAACTACAAATTCTTTTCATAAAAATGTTTCTAAATTTCATTCAAATTCATGCTTCACCAAGAGCAAAATTATAACAAACATATAATGTTTTCGTACAAAAGGTCTATGATATTTGACGGTAGATATATAAACATAAAACAAAATACCAAACAACCAACATGTAGATATTTTACACTTAATCGATAGAAGCACTGCATGTCGCTCTATTGTGACCCTCATTACTATACCTACCACAATTCATCTTCCTCTTTTGAACATTCCTGTTATTTATGTGTCTTATTAGGAGCCTTCCCGGACGTTTCTCATCAAAGGAGGCTGCATGCAATCTCCACTGGCATTCTTTATCCTTTTGGAAACATTTCACTGTTATTCTCGAGTCATCATTCATAACGTAGTCAAAGTTGAATTATTTCGCAATAGCAAATTGGCAAATAGTCATCCTAATTCGTAAGGACCTTTGAATATGTCACATCCCATGCCCAAGTATGGATGATATTGTCCACTCTAGCTGAAGCAGCACGGTTTTGTTTTTTTGGAGTGAACCGGATTCAAGATGGAGCTACTTCCCAGGAAGTCGTCCATCCTAGGATTTTCCTAGTCCGAGCATGCTTAACTATGGAGTTCTTCAAACTCCGGAGTGCCGGTTCATCCAAAAGGCGCCTCCATAATTGAGGGTGAGATCATTACATTTATAATGCACTTCGGTTTTCTTTCGGAATGTGCTTCAGGGACCCGATCCCATTGTTCTGAAGCGGCTCCATACTTAGATCACCATGTGTCCGCAACAGACCGCACTGAGTGTGAATAGAGCAGATCACCATGATCTCTGAAGACCGCACTTCTCTGGGGTATTACATTCCTTCCACCTAAAAACAATGGTTCGTCCTCGAACGACATGCCTACTACTGAAGGACCTGCATGGGCCACCATAAATGTCACGCCCCACGCCCCAATACGGATGGTATTGTCCGCTCTGGCCGAAGCAACACGGTTTTGTCATTTGGAGTGAACTGGACTCGAGAACGGGTGGTGATTGATGATGTTTTTATATGTGTGTAGTAACCGCAATCAATAACGGTGTCGCGTGTAGCTAGACCGAGATGAGTACGGGTCGTCCTCAGGAAAACGTTGAATCTTTTAATCTTATTTTAGACCTATTGATTAGGAAAAGAGGAAGAATAATGAATAGTGCAGAATGGTTGTAGATTTTAGATCTACGCCAATCACGGATGTAGGATATAGATTTAGATTAACTCGGATGTAGGTTTCATATTAGAAGGGGGTTTGTAGGGTTCGTTAAGATTTAGTAGTCATGGATGATTAATTAAAAATTACTCATTTTATCCTTTAATAAATTTAAAACTAGATCGACAGTGATGCATGTAGATTAGGCTTTCTGGAGGGAATAGGGTTCCCACTCTTAAACCTATCTTGACATGGATCTCTGTTCATATCTAACCTTTACCAAAACAATTGTTAATCTAATCTTTAATCGTGGTTGTGACTATCAATGAATTGATAGCGTGCCTGATTAGGATATTAACTATTCTTCTGATAAAGTTTATAAACTTTATAAGACGTAAAAGGAGTTAAAGAATTTTAATCATCCATTGATCTACCCTAATCTTACGAACCCTAACAAGCGGAGAATTACTCGCGCATGATGGAGATAGAAGAACGGATAGAGATCATGAATAAAATAAAATGCAATAAGAATAAAACAACTACCTTTATTAATCAACTTGATCAATTACATTTTGTTCCTTTAGAAAGTGATTACAAAACTCTAGTTTTCTTCTCGATCTCTTCTTAAGGAGGTAGATTAACTTGGATTCTTGAGTCGTCTTGGACTTCGTGATCTCATCAGTTTGATAAGTTTTCAAGTGAGGCTCTCGGTTCTATTTATAGTCATAGAAGTTGAAATCCCTAAATCCCAGAATTAGGGTTAGTTGTAGCAAATCTAACCTGAAAATCTCAAATCCCAACTCCCCCTTCTTTAGGCTGCAGATCCGCCGCATTTTGGTGTTTTGGCCGCGGTTGCGTCGCGTCTTGGTGTGATCTTTGGTTCAAAATTTTGGAGCTTCATCTAGTTGACATGTGGTGATCTTTTGAATATCTGGATTTTAGAAATCTTCTCTAAGTCTCTGCCAGAATTGATTTCTTCGATTTATTTTAATATTTCGGTAGATTTGATCTCGATAACTTGGATTTCCTTGATTCCAGTCCTGATGTAATTTCTGCACAATAACTCAATAAATAATGTTAGTAGAATTTATTTTTATTGAGATATTATCCTAACCATTTGATATAATATTATAGTTTAAGAGAATTGGTTAATGATATTTGATATGGTATGCATATTTAAATGGACTAAATATTATATAGATATTATATGCTTATATTTTCCTTCATAATGTTAATTATAATATATAAACATATGAAAATAGTATTTTTACAGATAAACTCTCATATGTGTCATATTTATAATAAACATCTTTTATTATTTAAAAATAATAAGGAAAATGTCATATCAAATGCACGATATTTTCGACCGAACAAATACCCCCAAACTTAAGTTTGATCGTCCCAAGCAAACTAGTTATTCAAGAGAAGGAGGAAAAAAATAAAATCCTAAGTAGCACACTTTCGTAGGAAACACGATTGAACTGAGCACGTGCAACAATCCGTTAAACCTCTAGGTGTCCCTAGTAGGATGAGTGTTGTCTCCTGAGGGTTTTCAACAGATTACACCCACAAAATCCTATAATACAAAAAAAATGTGAAATTTACATATAAAGATAAGAACTTCTAAAAGAAAGAACTTATAAATAAGAGTTTCCAACTATACCAGCTTTTCAGTTGCTATGAGTCCTATCTTAATGGTCGTGAAAAAATATTAGAAATCACATCATCCCTCAATAAAATATCGCCTTTAGTCTTCCTCCCTATTTGTCTTCCAAACATTGATCATATACCCCTACGTGTATGTAAAAGACATCTCTACACTTAGAGAATTCAATTTAAGCTATCATACTCTTGTCCATCTTCCAAAATACTTTATAATTGGTGAATATTTTCGATAAAATTGCTCACACATTATTCCTGTGACCGTTAATACTTCTTGAGATACTAACCAACCGATTACAAAATGTGCTCGCGCATTTAGACGTAATTCCTTATTTCGCAACACCTAAGGTTTAGCAGTGGCTCCCAAACCAGTTGGTCTAAGGCACAAGGTGATCAAGCACCCTCGCTATAGTTATTTTATGCTGCCTTAAACAATTACAAAACCAGTGTTCATTTTTTTCTTCTTCACCACTTTTATATATATATATATATATATATATATTTTCCCTTCATACCAAGTTTTTTAGACAAGAGCATTTCAAGGTATCCTCTACTATCCCAAGTTTCAAGATGTGTATAAGTGCGTATAGTAGGGTATCAACATTCAGATGTTTGGCCTCAAGAATAAGGACTATTTTTCAGATTTATTTTTATTCTCGGATTAGTAATTTTCTTCATCTTACTAACCCTTGGGACAACAGATCATAACTACTTATTACTAGTTTCGTTTAAGAAAACATCTAACTTTCTTGCTTTTCTTAAACTTTTCCTATCTTTCATATGTAATTTTTCACTTTCTACTCTTTTATTATATATAAAAAAAATTGTATAGTGCCAAGTGCCAAAAGATAATTTAGTGAATACAAACCTTCCCCCCAAACCTGTTTTCAGTAGTGTCCTCACTGATGTCATCTTTGAATGCATAGACCTGTAGACTTGGGGAGAGAAATTAAGATGGGTAAAATAATAGTTAAATGAAAATTACTCCTAAACTTATACTTTGGCACGCACAGATATTTAGTTAAGTCCTTTTTCACTCACCTCCATTCTTAAAATGAGAAAATGTTACCGAAACATGGAGATGAGGCAGAGGAAATTTAGTTATGATAAAGCGGCTCCTGTAAAAACAGGAGCTCCTCCGCTGGGTCAGCAGAAAAATATGGTTTCAATTTATGCTCATTTACTTTAAAAATTAAACTGTTTTTAACATTTTCAACTTCTACTGCACCGTACGGAAATACATACCGCACCACAAAAGGTTCTTTCCAACGAGATTTTAGTTTACCCGGATGAAGATGGAGACGGGAATTATAAAGAACGACTTGTTGTCCCGGTGTGAAGGTTTTTCTAAAAGGTTTTTATCGCGGAACATTTTAGTCCGGTTCTTTACTATAACCACATTATCGTAAGCTTCATCTCGGAGTTCGCTTAGCTCATTTAATTGCGGCTTCCGATAGCTGCAGGCTTGATCAAAATCGAAGTTAAGCTCTTTAATAGCCCACATTGCTTTATACTCGATCTCGACAGGAAGGTGGCAAGCCTCCCAAACACAAATCGGTATGCAGACATACCAAGGTCGGTCTTATATGCGGTACGAAATGCCCAAAGAGCATCCGTCAATTTGGTTGACCAATCTTTACGGTTTTTGAAACCGTCTTCTCCAAAATTTGTTTTATCTGTCTATTGGAAATCTCAGCTTGTCCGCTCGTTTGGGGATGATAGGGCGTAGAAAATTTGTGGTTGATTGAATATTTCCGCATCAAAGTCTCAAAAGACCGATTACAGAAATGCGTCCCGTTGTCGCTAATTATAGCACGAGGGTGCCCGAACCGCGAAAATATATTTTATTTAAGGAACTTAATAACAACCTTGTTGTCATTAGTGCGACACGGTATTGCTTCCACCCATTTTGAGACATAATCAACTGCTAACAAGATATATAAATTCCCAAAAGAGTTGGGAAAAGGGCCCATAAAATCAATACCCCAAATATCGAATATCTCTATAACCAAGATAGGTTGGAGCGGCATCTTATTTCTTCGTGAAATCCGACCCATGTGTTGACACTGTGGACAAGTTTTGCAATGATCACGCGTCTTAAAATAATGTTGGCCAATAAAAGCCATATTAGAAAACTTTCTCCGCCGTTTTACGTGGATCAAAGTGACCGCCATATGCGTGATCATGACAAAAAGACAATACACTCTTGAATTCATCGTTAGGGACACATCTGCGAATGATTTGATCGGAAAAATACTTAAACAAATAAGGTTCATCCCAGTAAAATTGTTTTACTTGGGATAGAAATCGAAGTTTGTCTTGTTTCGACCAATTGCTAGGAATAAGTCCCGTCACTAGATAATTCACAATATTCACGAACCGAGGTTCGCAGGATACAGTCAAGAGTTGTTCGTCAGAGAAGGAATCGTTTATTGGCACGGTCAACGTTGGTGAAGAATTGATGCGTGAAAGATAGTTGGCTACAACGTTTTCACATCAACTCTTATCTCGTATGACAAGATCAAATTCTTGTAACAACAGAATCCAGCGTATTAGTCTGGCCTTAGCATCCTTCTTCGATAAAAGATGTCGTGGGGCGGAGTGATCGGTGTAAACCACTATTGGCGAACCAATCAAGTAGGGCATGAATTTTTCTAATGCAAATACAACTGCCAAGAGTTCTTTCTCGGTAGTTGTGTAATTAATTTGTGCATCGTTCAAGATCTTACTTGCATAGTAAATTACATGTGGCATCTTATCAATATGCCGTCCTAATACTGCACCAATAGCAAAATCTGATGTATCACATATAAGCTCAAACGGGTGGTTCCAATCCGGAGATGATAGAACGGGGGCTGTAGTGAGAGATCTTTTAAGCGATTCAAAAGCATCCTCACAATCCGAATCGAAGTAAAATGTTGTATCTTTGGCCAAGAGAAGAGTTAAGGGTCTACCAATTTTTCTAAAGTCCTTAATGAATCTCCTATAAAATCCTGCATGACCAAGAAAATATTGTATATCTTTGACGCTTTTGGGATGAGGAAGGTTATGGATGACATCAATTTTAGCTCTGTCTACCTCAATACCTTTTCGTGAAATAATATGTCCAAGGACAATACCTTCTTGGACCATGAAATGACATTTTTCCCAATTCAAAATTAAGTTATTATCCTTACAGCGGGTAAGAACCGCGTCAAGATGACGTAGGCATTCCTTAAAGGAGTCCCAAAATATGGAGAAATCGTCCATAAATATCTCCAGAAAATTCTCAACCATGTCTGAGAATATCCCCATTATACATCGCTGAAATGTAGCGGGAGCGTTGCATAACCCAAAGGGCATGCGTCTATAAGCAAAAGTACCGAAAGGACAAGTAAATATTGTTTTATCTTGATCCTTTTCGGCGATGGGGACCTGGTTATAACCAGAGTATCCGTCCAAGAAACAATAGTATTCATGTCCATTTAATCGTTCTAACATCTGGTCAATGAAATGTAGAGAGAAGTGATATTTCCTCGTTGCGGTATTGAGTTTTCTGTAATCAATACATACGCGCCATCCAGTTTGGGTGCGTGTTTGGATCAACTCATTAGCCTCATTAGTTATGACCGTGATGCCAGACTTTTTAGGGACCATATGAATAGGACTTACCCATTGGCTATCAGATATTGGGTAAATTATACCACTATCTAGACACTTGACTATTTCTTTCTTTACCGCCTCCTTCATAACGGGATTTAACCATCTTTGTGGGTCTCGGGTTGGTTTGGCTTCATCCATCAGATGTATATAATGTTCAACAATTAAAGGACTAATCCCTTTAATGTCAGCCATTGTCCAACCAAATGCTTACCGATTTGATCTCAATACTGCCAAAAATGCGTTCTCTTGCTCTAAAGCTAGAGAAACGGATATGATCACGGGCAAAGACTCATTCTCACCTAAATATGCATATTTAAGATGAGAAGGTAGCGGTTTGAGATCTAGTATTGGCGGAGAGACAATAGAGGGTGGGTAAGGGAATGATACTCGGACTCCCTAAGAGGTTCATAACTTGCGTAGAATATTGACTTGGAAAGCGCTACTGACTTTTGTGACGAGTCAACTGATTCAAACTCGGGGATGGACTCATCGAAGATATCTTCACTATAATAATTTGCCAGATCAAACAATGTCGTACTAGTGTTGTCAAGATCATCATAGCAAAGTACTTCAGCTTCGCAGCTGTCGGAAGCTATCTCGTTGATGGAATAGACATCGATTAAATGAGCAGAAAGTTCAGATGGTTGACTTCGTAGCTTGTAAATATTAAGCTCAATTATCATCTTCCCGAATGATAAGTTCATAGAACCGTTACGACAATTAATGACAGCATTGGAAGTTGCTATGAAAGGTCGGCCGAGTATCACCGGGATTTGGTTGCGTGGGTTCGCCACAGGCTGTGTATCTAAAACAATAAAGTCAACAGGGAATATGAATTCACCGACTTTGATTAAAACATCCTCTAGTTCACCCCTAGGTTGGGCGATAGATCGATCTGCCATCTGGAGAGTGCAGTGGGCAGGTTTCAACTCTCCTATACCTAGCTGCTCATAGACGGAATATGGAAGCAAGTTAATACTAACGCCAAGATCCAGTAGAGCACGATTGATGTTTTTTCCCCCAATAGCTATAGATATTGTAGGACAACCGGGGTCCTTACGTTTCTTAGGCAATTGTTGGGTAAAAGCTGTGCTCACGTTACTTGTCATGAATACCTTTTTCGTCACCTGAGTTTTTTTCTTCCTATGCACAAGTCCTTAAGGATTTTCTCATAAGACGGAACTTGTTGAATAGTATATAGGAGAGGGATATTTATGTTAACTTGCTTAAACATTTCCACAACCTTCTCCATTTCTGCGTTAGGTTTGTTGGCCCTCAACTTGTTTGGAAATGAAGCTTTATCAATAAGTTTTGAGTCCAATATTTGTGGAGAAGTTTGTCGGGATGGAATCGATCCCAGAATTGGAGTGGGGATCGTTTTAGGTAGATTCGAGGAAGTGGGCGAAGTGTTCGAGCCTTGGGAAAAATGGAGAATAGGCTCAGAAGAAAGTGGGAGACTAGACGAAATAGGGCAAGAAGTGGAAGCCGGGGTTTCAATTGATTCCTCATCATCAATCTGTTCACCCACTTGGTTGTTCAACACTCTTCCTGATCTCAACGTGGTAACGGCACTCACATTATGACTTTGTGAGTGGCCAGGATTTGGTAGGGGTTGAGATGGAAGTTTCCCTTTTTCCCTCGCACTCATCGCGGCATTTATTTGTGCAAATTGTATTTCTATCAATTTTATACTTTCAACGTGGGAGGTGGTGGTCTGTGTTAATGATCGGATAGAAGACTTTATTTCATCCGTTGATTGCATGAAATGTTTAATAAACATATCCACGCTTCGTTCGAGTGCAGATGAGTTTTCATTCCCGGCCGTTTAGAAAGAATTGTTATAAGGTGTAGAATTGTTGGCCGGATTTTGAAAAGGTTGCGATTGAAAGGGGTGTTGACTCTGTGAATGTGGTTGCTGCTGCTGTGGAGGAGGTTTTTGATAATTGCTTTGGAACTGGTTTTGATATTGGGTTTGGTTTTGGTTCCAAGCAAAATTAGGATGATTCCTCCATTCCTGATTGTACGTGGAAGAATAAGGATCGTTTCTTGATCGCTGCTGAAAAGTAGCATTAGTATGTTCTTGACCTTGAAACGGTACATTCATAAGACATTCTTCCGTCAAATGTGATGAATCGGAACAACAACCACACACGGTCTTAGGAAGCGTAACCTGGTTTAGGGAGATTGATGAGAATTTGTTCTCCATAGCATCGAGTTTTTTTTGTATTGCTGCCATTTCGGCTTTTACTACGATGGAAATATCGAGCTGATGGATACCTCCCCTGGATGATGGTCTAACGCTTTCCTACTGCAAAGTGGGTTCAGCGAGATCTTCCAGAAATTTCCAAGCTTCACCATCGTCTTTGGACATGAAATTGCATTGACACATGGTTTCAAGCATCTGCTTTGTCGCTGGAGTATTGCCCTCATATATAATTCGGCACAGATCCCAGCTATGTATTCCATGATGATGACATTGGACAAGCAGATCCTTAAACCGTTCAAAGCACTTCCAAAATGGTTCATTGGGAAGCTGGGTAAACTGGTTGATTTCGCTCCGAACACGGGCGTTCTTATGATTGGGGTAAATTTTTTTAAGGAATGCTATCACGGATTCATCCCAATTGGTAATAAAGTGTGCGGTAGTATTATAAAGCCATTTTTCTGCTAAATCGTACGAAGTGAAAGGGAGAAGACGCAAGCGCATAACATCTACAGACAGTTATGATGTACCCATCATTGCGCATACGTTTTCAAATTTAGTGATAAAAACATATGCGTCTTCAGACTCAAGCCCGTGAAATTTGGGCAACAGGTTGATGAAGTCAGATTTAATTTCAAAATTATCCCCTTTGCCTGGTGGAATAGATAGACAAGTAGGAAAGGGACCGCGTATAGGATAGCATCTCTCTTGGAGAGAAATGCGCGGTGGATTCTGCGCATCGATGGGTGGTGGCAGGGCGTTGTTATAATCTGATGGAGGACCGTCCATCTCGGCCGATGTGGTGGGTGGAGGGGAAAAAGAAGATGAATAAGTACCGACTTCGGAATCGATAGCAGGAACGCTGACAAGACGGGTACTAGAATCCCATGTCCAGCCGAGTATGAACTAAGCGCATGTGGCAGCGTGTGTGAGATTTAAAAATTAGGTTGTTTTTGAAAAAAATGGGACTTGGACAAATCACACAAAAATGCACAATTCAACCCTAAAATTATAGTCACCTAGATCAAGTCACTAGACCGCTCCTAGACTTCCAAAGGACATGTCGCAGGATAAATCCTCTACCACCTCTTTACTACCCTTGTGGCCAGGTAAGTACCAGATAAGTGAAAAGTATCCGCTATACCAATCACCAAAAATAGCGGGCCTTAATTAAGTAACCACTTACTTTAGACACATTTGCCTAGACACCACAAAAATAATGCGGATAAGCGATAGATTACCCACGACCTTTCTCTGTCCTATTTGAGCGCGACAGTCCTTAGAATCTCGGTCTAGATATTTTTTAATTAATGTAGGGTGATGCGGATGCTCGTTTTGTGATTTGTGGGGCCTAGGAAGGACGATGAAATCCCCACCTAATCTGAATTTGGCCTTTGCCCATTAATGTCCGTATTAAGATATGCACAAACAAACCAATTACAAAACTTGCAAAAAGATTTTTGAGCGGCGGTATTTTGCAAAGATTCCTGCATAAAAAATATTTTATTGGATTTCAGAGGGGAGAGAAGGAGTTGAGAAATATACCAGAGAAGTTCCGAACCCTAGGTCCCCAATTCTGCCGCGGTTCTGCTGCTAATTGCCCTTCTTGCCTCGGTTCAACCGCCAAAAAGAGGGATCTCGTGAAGATTTTTGCTATGTGGCCTCTCTTGCTCCTCTGGATCTTGATGAATGTCTCTGACACTCTGTTTCCTCAAATCTGTGACTCCAGATCCCCTTGCAAAAATTCATAATAATCGTTAAATATACAAATTGCAGTTTTGTTTATTTTATTATGTATTTTTATGGATCAGATTAAGAATTCAACATGAATAGTAAAAATAAAAAAATTACGCACGTATCCCCGGCAACGGCGCCATTTGATTGATGATGTATTTATGTGTGTGTTTAGTAACCGCAATCAATAACGGTGCCGTGTGTAGCTAGACCGAGATAAGTACGGGTCGTCCTCAGGGAAACGTTGAATATTTTAATCTTAGTTTAGGCGTATTGATTAGGAAAGGAGGAAGAATAATGAATAGTGGAGAATGGTGGTAGATTTTAGATCTACGTCAATCACGGATGTAGGATATGGATCTAGATTAACTACGGATGAGTTTTATATTAGAAGGGGGCTTGTAGGGTTCGTTAAGATTTAGTAGTCATGCATTATTAATTAAAGATTACTCCTTTTATCTTTTAATAGATTTAAAACAAGATCGACAGTGATGCATGTAGATTAGGGTTTCTGAAGGGAATAGGGTTCCCACTCTTAACCTCTATCTTGACATGGATCTCCGTTCATGTCTAGCCTTTACCAAAACAATTGTTAAACTAATCTCTAATCGTGGTCATGACTATCAATGAATTGATAGCGCGCCCGATTAGGATATTAACTATTCTTTTGATAAAATTTATAAACTTTATAGGTCGTAAAAGGAGTTAAAGAATTTTAATCATCCATTGATCTACCATAATCTTACGAACCCTAACAAGCGGAGAATTACTCGCGTATGATGGAGATAGAAGAACGGATAGAGATCATGAAGAAAATAAAATGCAATAAGAATAAAACAACTACATTTATTAATCAACTTGATCAATTACACTGTTCTTTTAGAAAGTGATTACAAAACCCTAGTTTTCTTCTCGATCTCTTCTTAAGGAGGTAGATTAACTTGGATTCTTGAGCCGTCTTGGACTTCGTGATCTCGTCGGTGTTCACACCATAATATTGCATTATTATATTCCTCATTCTTATTCTTTTTATAAATAAACATGTGCTTTTGACGCATGTCTGCTACATGTTACAGGTTACATGTTCTTGGACAGAAAACAGTGAAAACGATGTAAAGACGATGAAAAAGTGGACTTTAACCAATAAACAGAAGACTCTTGATCAAGCCTATATAAGGAACAATTCACAGCGCAAGGTCCAAGATTACAAGGTGAACGGGTAAAGTCCACTAAAATTGTTCACTGGAGATCTGGAGAATATATACAAGCCAATCTGAGAAAAGACCTGTAAAAGTAGGAAGTACAAGTCAGAAGGAGCCAACACAGAATTTTGCAGAGCCCAAGACCTCAAGTTGGCCGCGGAACCGCGGCCAAACCTTGGCGGCGGCCGCGGTTCCGCGGCCGTATTGTGCAGACAGAAAAAATATTTTTTACCATATTTTTGGTGCGGCGCTGACTAGTCAACCTAAGGGTTATTTTTGTAATTTCAGATACGTGAAACAATTGTAACCCTAGGGTTTCCTATTCTTTATAAATAGGAACTCTAATAATTATAATTTCTTATGCCTCCCTATGCCTCCTTTTAATAAAATACAAATTTCTTTATGGAGAGCATCGGTGCCTCTCTTCAATTCATCTATTCAGATCTGACAACCCTGCGTAAATGGTTGGAGAGATCCATCTGTAAACTAAGTAGATTTATTTATTTTCTTATCCTAGATAATTTCAATTCCTGCCCTAGATTAAGTTTATTTTCCTGCCCTAGTATAGATTTTATTTATCTGTCCTAGTTATAACTTTCAATTAATTGCCCTAGGTAGAATAATTAGGTTTTTAGATTTAATAACCAATCCGAACACCCTTCGGAATTAACTCGTTAGCGCGATTAGGAGATTCACAAAATCCCTGTGAACCGACCCGTACTCACTGGCTAGCTTCATGCGACGCCGTTCTTGATTGCGGTAATAGAAATAGTTTTTGACAGACAAATCAAATGGCGCCGTTGCCGGGGATGGCGTAGAAATTTCCTTTTTGCGATTTCGGGTTAATCATAAAATAAAAAATCATAAAAATCTGAAAAAACCAAAAAAAAAAATATAAAAATATATCATTTGTTATTTTTGGAAAGGGTACTTTGTGGTTTGAATCTTGCAGGATCTACACAAATTCGGATCTGGAAATTTCCAGAAAGCAAAACAAAAATCAGAAGATCAGAACAGAGGAGGATTTTATTAAAAGAACCACAGAAGAAATTCGAAGCATTGATCAGCTCAATAGACCGCGGTTCCGCCGCATTTGGCTGCTCCCACCGCGGAAGGGCGACGCTTTGGTGACGTCAGGAGAATTTGAAGGCGTGATCTGCACATGTGACCGCGGTTCCGCCGCATGAGACCTCTATTGCCGCGGAAGGGCGGCCCTCTGGTGGCATCTTCTTCTGAAAAATTTTCTGTAAGATCTTCTGTTTCTCCTCTGTAAATTTTTGAAATATCTTTTCGGGAAATTCCTGCAGGATTCCGTGAGCTATAAAATATATTCCCTTCCATATAACAAGTATTGTGCAGGACTTGTGGACCCCGCTTGAAATAAAATAGATTGCAAGTAATATTTTGCTATTGCGTATCTTTTCTCTAAAATCTTTTTGCAACAAATTTTTCCAAATAAAGAGAAAAAGAATAAAAATAAAAAGGACAAATCTTTTATAGAAACTAGCAAAATTTTTGGCCGCAAATAGATCCTTGCACCACAAACTTTTTTTCTTTTCACCCTTTCTTCCAACATGGGTACCCCACATAATAAATCATTAGCCGAACTTTGGTATCCCGAACCTAATTTTGCGTCGTATGTCAATTTGTTCGGTCAATTTAAAGACGATCTCTCCTTGCCAAAAATATCTTTGAAAGATCAAATAGAGACGTTTAGGAGAAACAGTTTGACTTTTCAACCCACTTTGTGTCAACCAAGTCAACCTTTACCACCTACATATGTTGATACCACTTCTTCAAGTCCTTCTGTCACTTCTAAGCCGATGTCCATTGCTGAGCATATTGCTCAATCTCGCAGCCGATCTTTCATCCCTCTCCACTCATCTAGTTTTAGGGATCCACACGATTATTCACCTTGTTATCCACATGTTGACCCTATCCCTGCCCAACTACCCACTTCCTACCAGTCCTACCCGACCTTCCCACCTTCACTAGACACCGTTTCTACACAGTCTGTTGGGAGTTTTGCATATCCACACAATTTCGAATGTTTTACCGAAACCCCCTTACCACCCAAGTCTAGTTTAGAAGAGTCGTTGGAGGCGTACATTGCAGCAACAAATAAAATGACTAGGAATGTGGAAGCGTCCTTAGCTGCCCTTATGCAACCTGCTGAACCGGTAGCTAGTTTTCCGCTAGCTCAAAATTTTTCAATGTATAAGGAGGCGGTTGGACAGAGTGAGAATGAGAGAGGATTTCCAAATCAAACCTACCCATACCCAATTGAATCCAACAACTCCAATTTTCAAACATGTGTCCAAAATGATGAGTTGTGCAAATTTGTAGTGTTTGATTTGCCAAATTGTGAGGAACCCCTTTCGAGTGAAACCGCACCTAATCCTTTCGATCTTTACACCTCCCATCTAGAACCTAAATCGATAGATATCCATGCTTTTGATGAGGTGTCTAAAGAAATTGATTTTCACGTGATTGAGGATATAGACGCCGGGAATATTTCGGATGATGAATCTGTCGATTTGATTGAAATTTTATGTCCAAATCATCATCCCGAGTCATTAGATGTTTCTCCCAAACTTCATATGCGTCTGGATTTTGATGATAATGGCATGGATGAGGAAAATTTTGAGGAGAATTATAAGGATAGTATTGAGGAGAGTTTTGAGGACCATATTGAGGTTGAACCATTTTTATTCGACGTGTCTGATTTTCCAATTCATCCTCCTGAACCTTTAACTAAATCACCCTCCCTCCTTTCCATCGTTCCGACCACGCTCGAAGACTGTGAGCTTGAAAAATTTTCTTTTGAATCTGACACACTTCTCACAGACGATAACACCTACGAGTATTTCACTTTTTCAGACGATGTTGATGTCTCCCCACCCGATGTTGAGTCCTTTACATTTTCAGATGAGTTAGTTGAACCATCAGACTCGGTTGCTTACAGTAGTTTCGAACCATTAATGGAATCTTTCAAGTTCGAGACATTTTACTACGGTGAGAATGAGACTATCCCTAATTCACTCCCTTTCATCTTTCCCATTGTTCCGACCGTACAAGAGACCGTTACGCCTTCATCTCCTATACCAAGTTCGGCGTACCCATATTTTCTTGTGAATCTTGAGGGATTTGATCTCATTTCTCGACGAGTTGATAGGTTAGCGCAATCGCTTTTAACACATCTGTCATCACAAATTGCGCTAATTTATTCACTCGATTTACACCCTCAAGATCGTACTCTCCTTCTTTCTCTTTTCCGCCTTTCTTCTCCCCCACCGAGACCATATTCTACCATTCTTCTTTCCACACGGTCTCGCGTGTTTCTCATTTCTTTTCTTTCCACCCCATTCTTGCACCAACTATACCTTTACCACGATAAGATTTTTGAATGGTTGGTGCTAACCTTTGGCTTGTGTAAGGCCAAGCTTAAGTTTGGGGGGAACCTTGTTGTATATATGTATATATTTTTTGTTTTCTTTTTCTATAAAAGATAAAAAAAATTAAAAACATTAAAAAAATAAAAAAAAATGTAAATAAATAAACAGGGGAGTGCCGACATTTTGAACCTCTTGGTTTAGTATGACAGTGAGGACACTGTCAAGTTCAAGTTTGGGGGTATGCTCGGTACGTCTTCTTCCTTCGCATTCATTTGTACATATTTTTGCATTTGCATATTTATTTGAAAACCCATAAAAATTTGAAAAATTTCAAAATTATAAAAATTATTGTATTCAATTTTGGCTAATTGACTTGAGTTTGACAAATAGGTTAACTGGCTAGGAGCAACTAGATCTTAGACTTAGTAAATTAAAAACCCTAAAAATAACCTTCCTTAAAGTTTAACGGTAGAAAGTATATGCCTTGTAGTTTATTTAGAAATAAGCAAATTTTGGGTTCACTTCTTGGGCTAAGTCAAAACAAAGGAAAAGTATTGATGTTCTTATTAGAGTATAAGTTTGAAAAATAGTTCCTACCTTAAGTCTAGATTGTGAAAATGTATACCCTACAATTTGCACAATCACGCACCTTGAAACTTGGAATAGTAGAGGAGACCTTGAAATGCTCTTGTCTAAAGTCCTAAGTATAATGAAAATAAAAGAAAAAAAAGTGTGAATAAAGAAGAAAAAAATGAACACTGGTTTTTGTGATTACGTAAGGCTGTAAAAAATAGAAAAATATTTAGCGAGGGTGCTTCATCACCTAGTGCCTTAGACCAACTGGTTTGGGAGTCACTGCTAAAGCCTTAGGTGTTGCAAGACTAAGAATTACGCTTTAAAAGTACAAACGCATTTTGTAATCGGTCGTTGGTACCTCAAGAAGTATTAACGGTCGCATGAAGGATGTGTAAGCAAAATTCAATTAAAAATTCACCAACTAATAAGTATTTTGGACAACGGACGAGAGTATGATTGCTTGATTTGAATTTCCAAGTGTAGGGGTGATTTATACATACACGTAGGGGTATGTGATTGGAGTTTAGATAAGAGAAAGGAGTGAAGAATAAAACTTGTATCTTTAATAGAGTTGATAAAAATTCCTAAGTGGAGATGGAACCCTAGAAAGAAAACTTAAGAAATGCCAAAAGCTAAGTAAGTCTATAGAACATATATAATCTTAAGTTAAATGATGAGGAAGTATGAAGAATATGGGTGGATAATTTACGGGTCTACGATAATAGAATTCCTTGTTAGAAAACCTAATTGGAGAATTAAAATTAATGGGCCGAATTGATAGGATTTTGTGGGTAGTATCCGCTGAAAACCCTCAGGAGACAACACTCCTCCTACTAGGGACACCTAGAGGTTTAACGGCTTGTTGCACGTGCTCAGTGCAATCGCGTTTCCCTGCGAAAGTGCGGTTAGGATTTTAGTGAATAAAAAATAAGTTTGCTCGAGGACGAGCAAAATATAAGTTTGGGGGTATTTGTTCACACCATAATATTGCATTATTATATTCCCCATTCTTATTCTTTTTATAAATAAACAGGTGTTTTGGACGCATGTCTGCTATATGTTACAGGTTACAGGTTCTTGGACAGAAAACAGTGAAAACGATGTAAAGACGATGAAAAAGTGGACTTTAACCAATAAACAGAAGACTCTTGATCAAGCCTATATAAGGAACAATTCACAGCGCAAGGTCCAAGATTACAAGGCGAACGGGTAAAGTCCACTAAAATTGTTCACTGGAGATCTGGAGAATATGTACAAGCCAATCTGAGAAAAGACCTGTAAAAGTGGGAAGTACAAGTCAGAAGGAGCCAACACAGAATTTTGCAGAGCCCAAGACCTCAAGTTGGCCGCGGAACCGCGGCCAAACCTTGGCTGCGGCCGCGGTTCCGCGGCCGTATTGTGCAGACAGAAAAAATATTTTTTACCATATTTTTGGTGCGGCGCTGACTAGTCAACCTAAGGGCTATTTTTGTAATTTCAGACACGCGAAACAATTGTAACCCTAGGGTTTCCTATTCTTTATAAATAGGAACTCTAATCATTGTAATTTCTTATGCCTCCCTATGCCTCCTTTTAATAAAATACAAATTTCTTTATGGAGAGCATCGGTGCCTCTCTTCAATTCATCTATTCAGATCTGACAACCCTGCGTAAATGGTTGGAGAGATCCATCTGTAAAGTAAGTAGATTTATTTATTTCCTTGCCCTAGATAATTTCAATTCCTGCCCTAGATTAAGTTTATTTTCCTGCCCTAGTATAGATTTTATTTATCTGCTTTAGTTATAACTTTCAATTAATTGCCCTAGGTAGAATAATTAGGTTTTTAGATTTAATAACCAATCCGAACACCCTTCGGAATTAACTCGTTAGCGCGATTAGGAGATTCACAAAATCCCTGTGGACCGACCCGTACTCACTGGCTAGCTTCATGCGACGCCGTTCTTGATTGCGGTAATAGAAATAGTTTTTGACAGACAAATCAATCGGTTTGATAAGTTTTCAAGTAAGGCTCTCGGTTTTATTTATCGTCATAGAAGTTGAAATCCCTAGATCCCCATAATTAGGGTTAGTTGCAGCAAATCCAACATGAAAATCTCAAATCCCAACTCCCCATTTAGGCCGCAGATCCGCCGGTGTTTTGACCACGGCTGCGTCGCGTCTTGGTGTGATCTTTGGTTCAAAATTCTGGAGCTTCATCTAGTTGACATGTGGTGATCTTTTGAATATCTGAATTTTGGAAATCTTCTCTAACTCTCTACCAGAATTGATTTCTTCGATTTACTTTAATATTTCGGCAGATTTGATCTCGATAACTCGGATTTCCTTGATTCCAGTCCTGATGTAATTTCTGCACAATATCTCAATAAATAATGTTAGCAGAATTTGTTTTTATTGAGATATTATCCTAACCATTTGATATGATATTATAGTTTAAGAAAATTGGTTAATGATATTTGATATGGTATGCATATTTAAATGGACTAAATATTATATTTATATATTATATGCTTATATTTTTCTTCATAATGTTAATTATAATATATAAACATATGAAAATAGTATTTTTTACAGATAAACCCTCATATGTGTCATATTTATAATAAACATCTTTTATTATTTAAAAATAGTAAGGAAAATGTCATATCAAATGCATGATATTTTCGACTGAACAGGTGGCATCATTACATTTATAATGCAGTTCGATTTTCTTTCGGAATGTGCTTCAGGAACCCAATCTCATTGTTCTGAAGCGGCTCTACACTCAGATCACCATATATCCGCAACAGACCACACTGAGTATGGACAGAGCAGATCAACATGATTTCCGAAGACCGCACTGCTCTGGGGTATTACATTCTCTCCACCTAAGAACAATGGTTCGTCCACGAACGACATGCCTACTACTGACGGACCTGCATGGGCCACCATAAATGTCATGTCCCACGCCCCAGTACGAATGGTATTGTCCGCTCTGGCCGAAGCAACACGGTTTTGTCCTTTGGATTGAACTGGACTCGAGAACGGGTGGCATCATTACATTTATAATGCAGTTCGGTTTTCTTTCGGAATTTGCTTTAGGGACCCGATCCCATTGTTCTGAAGCGGCTCTACACTCAGATCACCATGTAACCGCAATAGACCGCACTGAGTGAGAACAGAGCAGATCTACATGATGTCCGAAGACCGCACTGCTCTGGGGTATTACATTTCCCCCACCTGAGAACAATAGTTCGTTCTCAAACGACATACCTACTACCGAGGGACCTGCATGGTGGATCATTACATTTATAATGCAGTTCGGTTTTATTTCGGAATGTGCTTCAGGGAGCCGATCCTATTATTCTGAAGCGGCTCTACACCCAGATCACCATGTAACCGCAACAGACCGCACTGAGTGTGAACAGAGCAGATCAACATGATGTACGAAGACCGCACTGCTCTGGGTTATTACATTTTCCCCACCTAAGAACAATGGTTCGTCCTTAAACAACATACCTACTACTGAGGGACCTGCATGGGCCACCATAAATGTCACGCCACATACCCCAGTACGGATGGTGTTGTCCGCTCTGGCCGTAGCAGCACAGTTTTGTCCTTTGGAGTGAACCGGACTTGAGAAGGGGCTACTTCCCAGGTGGTCACCCATCCTAGGATTTCCCTAGCCCGAGCATGCTTAACTACGAAGTTTTTCAAACCCTGGAGTGCTGGTTCATCCAAAAGGCGCCTCCATAATTAATGGTGGTATCATTACATTTATAATGCAATTTGGTCCTCTTCGAAATGTGCTTCACGGACCCGATCCATTGTTCTGAAGCGTCTCCACACTCATATCACCATGTGTCAGCAACAGACAGCACTGAGTGTTAACAAAGCATATCACCATGATATCTGAAGACCGCACTGCTCTGGGGTATTAAAGAATATTTGATCAGTGCCCTCTATTGTCTCATGCCACGTGACTGGGATATTGTTCCTCATTATTTGATCATTTTGTCTCACCGGTGGTAAGTTTGACTCAAAGTCCTGTACTTGGTTATACGCTAGTGCCAGAGTGGAAGATGATTATGCTTGTTGATTGTTACATACAAAACTATTATGTTAACATATTATTACTTGCATTTATGTATATATTACAGGCAACTTATTAGATATTACAGTCAACTTTTCTTAGATATTAGGGCATGCAACAACTTTGATATTACAGGCAGCTTTTATAGATGTTACAGGCAACTGTCTAGATATTACAAGCAACTTATTAGAAGTAAAAAGCTAGTTATTAGAAATTACAGACAAGTGCTTAGAAATTACATGCAACTGCTTAGAAGTTACAGAGAAGTGCTTAGAAGTTATAAGCAACTGCTTAAAAATTACAGGCTAATTGTTAGAAATTACGGGCAATTGCTTAGTAGTTACAGGCAAATGCGTAAAACTTACAGGCAAGTGCTTATAAGTTACATCCAACTGCTTAGAAGTTATAAGCAACTGTCGTGGACATTCCTTTGAACAAAAATCAAGTCAAATAAAGACAAATCTGCTAATAATGGCTTGAGTATCAACAGATGCTTGCATACGGACGACCTTCTCGTTTATCTCTTGATAGATACAGACCATATTTACAGTCATCTTCAGTTTTTTAACCATATGATCTTCATATTTCTCCATTTTGTACGAAATCTTTAACTTGTCAACCGGCATAACAAGTTGAACCGAGATTGTTTTTTTCAATCCGAAGCATGTTATCGCCTCCGAGATGGTCAAGACCATACCTTTCCCATTAGATCCACCCATAAAATACATTAATGAACAAGTTTGCGCTATTATCAATAAGCAAGATAGCAAATGAAGATTTAGTTTGTTGAGATAGTAAATGCGAAAAGATAATGGATAATGGAGAAATAAAAAGGATAATTGTGGTTCAAACTCGTAAATAGGGTTTTTGGGAGGAAAAGTGGTAAATTTAGAGGGAAAATGGTTTGGTTGGAGTATTTAATACTCAGCACTTTAAGGAGAAATCAACAAAACTCAACATATGATAGAAGTTACAGGCAAACTGATAGAACTTATAGGCAACTAAATATCAGAATTTTCTCCAAAAAATTACAGCTGTCAACTTGCAGTTGGACACATGGGTCTCTAAAGGCATTTTTGGATATACTAAAATACCTATGGTTGTTAGTATATGTTGAAATAAGTGATGGGCCTAGGGTTCTTTGGACATGTTGAAAAAGCTTAGGGGCTTTTTGACAGGTTTTACTTGGGCCGGGGGCTTTTCAACAATTTACCCTAGATTTTTTATGGGCGATAGATTTGAAATGTTCTGAATTTCAAGAGCAATAATGGTGGAAATTATCCTGTTCCTTCTCAGCTATGTTATGGTTTCAAATGTTTATGGGCTTCTATAAGATCATCAGAAACGCCTTCCCAATAATTTTTTTACTCTGTCTTTTAATTGTTTTGCTCTGTCTTTAGTGGCCCATATCTCGTTTATCTAATGACCACTTTGACACAAATGGGCCAGAGAGAAGCTACAATTTGGGCTAATATGGACCTTTTATTTTCTCTTGGAATTTTAGCTAAAAGAAAGTTATTAGCTCCTGCTAGAAATTTGACATCATCCAGAGTTTGAATTAGTGAACAATGAATTAATGTTTTAAAAAAAAGAAAGAAAAAAACACAGTGAATTTAATATCAGTGCCCTAATTTCTAATTAAGATTGTATTGCATGATCAAATTAAAAATCAAAGTTTAAAGGATGTTGAGAGGAGAGGTCATATATAGATCAAAATGAGAATGCCTATGTTAAAAGAAAGGCTTAAAGCACACATTTAAGAAAAATTTTACCATGATAAAAAAAATGCAATTTTTGTATAGATTCAAATGAACCCTAAAAAAATAATTAATCGAATAGTTTTGTTTCTGAAATCAAAGCCAATGGATATATTTTTTCTTTTATGGAACTGGCTTTCCATTCAGAACAGATTCAATTTGATTGCGACTTCAATTTATATCTCGTCTCCAATAAAAGATCACCATAATAAACAGGATTGTGATGTATTCTAAACGATACATATTGTTTTTCAGCAGATGTTAAAATTTTGATATTTTCTTCTTCAATTTTTATGGGAAAGGGTGATACAATTAGGCTCTCTAAAGTCATTGAATTGCATATATTACACAATATTATCTGAGACTATGGGTACATGATTTATTCCAGCATCATGGATACAATCACTAGATGCATTAATTGCTGCATAAAATAAATACAAGCAAATATATATATTGAATTTATTGAGCAAATCAAAGGTTACAAGAATCTAGCTATTCAAATACAAGGATAGCTAAAATTCAAAATTATTTTAATTATATGGTAGTATTAACATAGAAAGAATTTAATTTATTGACAACTATGTCGTTTCATGGCTATAAAAGAAGAACAAAGGCATATGTGATCGTATATGAGTAAAATGTAGAAGAATAGGATGAAAATAAAAATAGTGAACACCGAGCAATTGTTTTCTAGGTTGCATCTTGAAGCAACCATTTTGAGGACCAAGGTCGGATCCCATGAAAACCCGTTCTTCACCATATGCTAAAGCCAAGGTATGTAAATATGATTTGCTATTTTTTTCTCGTAAGATGATTTACTAAATTTATATTTTCCTTACAATTGATTTTCTCTATTTTTAAAAATATGAATTGTATGACAAATAAGCAACATATACGAGCCCTAATTTCCTTTCATCACCGTCTTTTCTTTTCCTAGCTACCTTGTTTAAATCCTGCATTTCATACTAGATAATTATCCATCCAATAATAGCTTTTGTTTAAGATATAAATATATATAAATTAGGATCGCACTTAATACATGAATATATACATCTCCTAGCACTTAAATTCCTAACAGATGTATAGAGGTACTCTCTCCGTCCACAACACTAGCCTTTTTTTTTCCAAGTAAACTTATTAAGTAAGAAGAGGATAACGTTTTTAAAATCTAAAATGTCATAGACGTGAAGTCCCAAATTCAACCTTCCATTATTGCATTTTCAGGATTACATTTAAAACTCCATATTTAAAGTGCGTTGATAATAGAAGCATTAAGTAAAACGTGTTTCTTGATTCTAAAGGGAAAACAATTTGAGGAAAAAAACGGAACAGAGGAAGTAGATTATATTGCGTGAACTATGTAGTTTTTTCCTTATTAAACAAAAACCTGTTAAATTTATTGAGGTCTGCCTAATTACTAAAGGGTTAAATGGATATGTGATCTTTTTTTCTTTTTGAACCAGTTAAATAAGTGATATTTTTGTTTCTGACATTGTCCATTTTTTTTTCTTACAGAAAACTAAGGTAAAGCT
This sequence comes from Agapanthus africanus, assembly GCA_030015575.1. NCBI lineage: Eukaryota > Viridiplantae > Streptophyta > Magnoliopsida > Asparagales > Amaryllidaceae > Agapanthus > Agapanthus africanus. The sequence continues at coordinate 70,542,882 of CM057337.1, read as the reverse complement.
AGGGTTCCGTTAATGCTCGGCCTACAAGCAAAGGTTATAGATAACGGAAAAGTACAAGACGGCTCTAGCAGTTGGAGCAAGATGGTGGAGATTTAGAGACCAAGTACCGAAGATGTAAACGAATTGCAGTCATCCGGTTCAACAACCATAATAAACTATTTTATCATTAATTATTAGTTGTTAAAGATTTTGGACATTTCTTGTGATTCATTTTAGTTATACGTCCTTTGCTGTTTAAACTGATGTAATTTACTGAAAATGTAAACGAATCGTAGTCATCTCAAGCTGGCCTTGATCGCGTTTGTTCATACATTGATTTTGCCGAAATTAGATTTTTTACTTTTATTTTTCAAGTTCGGCTTGTTTAATCGTCAAATAGCTGGAGCAAGCTTTTAACAAATCTATCTCAGAGCTTCGAACCTCGAGCTTTTTTAATAGCCCTCGATCTTTTTTTGGCTGCACGTAATTAACATCCCCCGATCTTATATGAATATATAAAGCGTATACAAATTTCTCTATTTTATTTCCCCCTGGCTGCTTAGTGAGCCCTAGGACAGGTGATTAACTTATACAAACAATTTAGGATCCTTAATTAATTAACTCCAGGATGGTGTTAAGTAATAAAAGTGCAAATTAAAGGGGAGCAAACAGAATATTTTGCAATGATAGAGGATCAAAAGGGCCACAAGGTGCTTAATTTGTTTAATTATAAAAATAAAATTAAAAAAAGGGCAAATGGATCCATAAGATTCTGTAGCATGATACATAGTTGGCTCCCAAGTTCAAGGAACTAATTTTATATATTTATGCTCCTTGAGTACTAAAAATAATAAGGTATATAATGAGCATCCATATATGAATATGCCTAGCTAGCTTGTCTTTTGTTTGGTATGCAGCCTGTAATTTCCAATTGTTTTCACCTAATTCAATTAATTCACAAGACTGAGATTTACCGACGAAAACTACCGACCGGCCTACGCACTGGTGCATGCTAGTTTCATAGAGCAAACACTATCTACGGTTTGAACCAACCACCACCGACGGTTTGCCTACTATTTAAATTTTGAGCGTATGTGATCCGTAGTAACATCTCTTATATGATCTTAAAAGGTTAAACTGCAAACTTTTCAAAACTCATACTACCCATCTATTATAACGACTGCTAATTTTTTTCCCTTTAATTTGTAGACAATTTCTTATTTCCAAAATATTCTTCGATAATTAAGAATATTGATTAAGACCGTTATCGAAACATTTGAATGAAAACACTAAAAGTTTAAGGGCACTTTTGGTGAAAAAATTTGATTTTTTCTCGAAAATATAACCACAATGTTAAACGTGAAGAGGGCACAATCACTTGTATCCGTAGGAGCAGACCATTGCCCCTACGGATATATTTACAGGGACATAAAATTCTCCTGTAGATCCAAAGGCCGCAGATGCAAGTTTTCATCCTGAACATACCCCTACGGTGTAATAATTGTCTCTACGTCTTAATCCGTAAGGATATTTATCTCTACGGATTATTCCGTAGGGACATAATCTTTATTTAATTTATCTGTTTATAAAATAAAATAATTGTCCCTACGAAGTTGTCCGTAGGGCCTGATAAATGCCCCTACGGCTTAAACTGTAGGGACAAGTTTTACCCCTATTACCGAGTCCATAGAGACAAAATATTTCGATATTTCGATATTTTGTCCCTACGGAGAAATGTATAGGGGTAAAACTTGCCCCTACGGATTAATTCGTAGATGTAACAGTTGTCCGTACGGAGTAATCCGTAGGTACATTATATCAGTTTTTTTTATAAAAAAGGGGCTATTCGTTTTTTCCCCGCCATATGCACAATAATATATATATATATATATATATATATATATATATATATATATATATAGAGAGAGAGAGAGAGAGAGAGAGAGAGAGAAGAGCCCCTAGGAGGGATTTTCGTTAGGCGGCGTTGAAAAAATACACCTTCCAACATTTTATTCAACGATCGGCATCCATCATCATCATTTTTATCATCTAACATGTGCATACACCAAATTTCACGTGATTCTTCAACTTTTTCTCCGTTGGATTAGCAATGCAAAAAGTTCTATTGTCGGTAAACCGTTAGTTTCGCACCCACTAAATCAACGGTGAAAAAGTGGTAGAATCGTATAAAATTTGGTGTATCCACATCTTAGATGATGAAGATAAAGATGATATATGCCGATCGTTGGAAAAAATGGTGGAGCGTGTATTTTTTCGACGCCATAGAAGGAAATTCCCTCGTATGGCACATTTTCTCCATTATTCACACACACACACACACACACAAATATTCATAAACAACATCTCACGTATAATATATAAAAAAACAAAAACAAACAGAATACGAAATCAATTTAAATCATCGTAAACATACAAACAACCACCAATATCGTCCAAAATATATATAATATGTATCAAATAAGTACATACATCCTCAAAAATATAAACAAATCTACCCTAGCTTGGTCCAGCTCCTCCACTTCTGATAATCGCCGTAATCTGGCGTACCTGCTCCTCGGTGCAACCCTGAGTCGTCAAAAACTCGACTAATGAAGGAGCGGACTGTGCGGGAGTTTGAGCGGGCTGTGGAGCTATAGGAGTGGTCTGCGCAACCATAACCGAGATAGTGGCTTGCAGAGCCTCAGCCGAAGGAGATGCATGTGGAGCTGCAGCCGATGTAGCCCTGCCGAATCTATAAAATTTTGTGTTTGTATAATAAAAAAGTAAGAACGGAGTATTAGATTTTAGTCAAATTCGTATCATTATCTGATTATTGCGAAACCGCGAATTTATATATGCTTTGTTGAGATTCCACACGTTCTTTTGAAATTCATATGTTATGTATAAGAATTTATACATGTTAAAATTCCACACATTCAGAGCTATGCTTTTATACCTCAATCTAAGAATACTTAGAGACTTAGGCCTAATTTGGATATCCAGTTTGGAAAACCGTAGTTTATTTTAAGTAGAGGTAGAAATGATGCTTACTCTAACTTGAAAGCCCGTGTCTCTTCTCGATTGTTTAGTTTTGATTGGATGCTTGGTTTTGGAGTTATCTAATTTACAAAGAAATGTTTTCTTCTCAAGTTTTGAATTTGGATAATCATAACCTTTTAAACTCCAAAATAAAGAAAGATGTGGCATGGTTATGATTATAGAGTTCAGTTTAATTAGATAGTTTTATATAAGTCTGATAAATCAAACCTAAATCTAAAACCAAATAAGCTCAAGCTACTAATATTGCATATGTTACTATCTATAATGTGATATAATATTTTACTAATAAGTAATATACGTACCAATATCTCCTTCAACTCCTCGACGGTGGTCTTCAAGGCGGCAACATCATGCTCCAGACGTCACTCACGGGAGGTAGGGGAAGTAACCGCTGGAGTGGAGACCAACTTCATATGGGTCCTGCTAGGAACCAGTCCCCGGCCTCTCTCCCAACTTCCGTGGTGCCCTCCGTGTGCGGCGTCTAGGACTGGGGTCAGCAGGATTGGATCGGTCTGTCTACTAAAATCGATCCCTGATGCTTCCACCTGTTTCACCACCCGCTTCTACACCCACATTAACCATTAAAATATAAGTATATCATTTAAATTTGAACTTATCAAAAAAAATCTTATTCGAATTAGAATAAATATTAACACTTACGCAATACTCCTGGGTAGCGGTGTCGGGGAATCAAAGTTCGCGCGTGGCGGGATTCGTCGAGGTGCCGTAGACGGTAAGATACGCGGTTAACATACTTGATGTACCACCTTATGCCAGGGTCTGAGATTTCTGCAATTCGCCAAAAATTTACGTATATTATAAAACAACTCTTAATATTGCATTATATCAAAATAGATTTATTGTAATTTACTGATGCCTCCATAGCACGAGTAATGTTTCTCGAGCCACCTGTGTAAGTGGGGCGATCCCTCTTCGTCGACTTCCTATTCTCTTTATTTTGATCGGCCTATTTCTGCACAACACAATCAGATTTAGTTTTCTAATTAAGCAACACAAAAAAATAAATTATATATTAAATAATGAATTACATTTAAATTACAAACTTGTTTGCGCTCAGAGTCATAATATTGGCATAAGAGAGGTCATGTATCTACGTCGACTCTGGCAAAGGCCGGAGAATGTAGGAGAGTCGCTCTCTCCGCCTTGGGGGTCGCCAGCCATACCAAATAGCAATCGATCTTCAGCTCGTTCCTATTATATCAGATCTTAGATTGCATGTTCTTCATGAGGACTAGGTAAAGAGCGTAAAGATTGAGCACTCTGTCAGGGTGATCAGGGTTGGGTACAGGCTGAAAGTCGTAATCCAACTACAAATACAAGAACATAATGTATTTAAATTATAAGTGTTGAATAATAATAAATTTATTTGATAAGTCAAATGAAAATATATATTAATACCCGAGTCTGATCCCAGAAGAGGGCAAATGAGCTCCGGTGCCGATCACCCCACTCAACGTGAAGTGGATGCTTCTTTTGGATGCGGCTCTCATCCCCCATATACCGGCTGAATCTCTCGACATAATCGCCGGTATAGCGATAATCGGGGGTAAAGAAAAGGGGGAATGGTGCCCCCTAGTTTTATCGTGACTCAGCTTGTAGGACTGATTCGGCTCTCGAGTTCCCCTCTCGGGATGGGACTGCCCTGCATCTACAAGAAATATCAAAACAAACAATATCAAGACAAAATGATATTTAGAAATTAAGGATTAACGAAAATTGAAGTACGATATATACTTCCGGCGACAACAGCATGAGCCTGGGCCCGAACAACAGCACGAGCGGGACAATAGTTCCTCCGGTGAGGAACAGCCGGTGACCCGGAAGTGGACGCATCCCCTCTAACTAGAAAATAAATATCGACGATAAAATTACATGAAGTTCATGGTTATTCTTAGAGATTATGTAAAATGAAAAAATATTTTATACTTAAGAATACTAACCTGCAAACTGCGCGGAGGGTACGGATGTGGCGGGAGTGGCCTCTGCGCTAGATGTGGCACCTACAATTAGACAATTAAAAATAGATTATATAAGTAATTGCAAAAAGAATATGTATATCTATAATATAACATTCTAAATCAATAAGCATGCAATATAGGATATATAAATATACCTGCAGGTGCGGTGGTGGCCTCTGCCTGGGATGTGGAGGCACCACCTACAGTTAGACAATTAAAAATTGATTATCTAAGTAAGAGCAAAAAGAATGCATGTATATTTATAATATTATATTCTAAATCAATATGCATGCACTATAGGATATATAAATATACTTGCAGGTGCGGTGGTGGTCTCTGCCCGGAATGTGGAGGCACCATCTACTGCTAGACAATCAAAAATTGATTATCTAAGTAAGAGGAAAAAGAATGTGTGTATATTTATAATATAATATTCTAAATCAATATGCATACACTATATAATATATAAATATACCTGTAGGTGCGGTAGTGGCTTCTGCCTCTGATGTGGACGCACAAGCTACAACTAGACAATTAAACACTGACTATATAAGTAATTTTAAAATAAATATGCGTGTATATCTATAATATTACATTCAAAATGAATATGCATGTAATATACGTGGAGGTGTGGCAAAGTCCACACTGAAGGAGTCATCCGAAGGGGATACGGATCGGGGTGCAAGATCAACCCTCTGAAGCTCCCTACACTGCTTCCCGGGCGGCAGAACCGCTCAGCCTCTGCCGCGGCTGGTGCTCCTACCGCCCCTCGTTGCTCCGGGCGTCGCTATCAGACCTATATAAAAGTACAATCATTACATATTTATGCAATATATATCGTAGAAATGTGAAGTAATAAAATAACATTATTGATAACCTTTTTCGTTTCGTAGACGTATTAAACATATCCACTTGGATTTCATCATCGATATCATTCCTAACCCACGTAATTTCACGATCAGCCGAAGACAATCCGTCTTTGGAAACAGACGGTCGGAGCACTCTAACTCTTCTCTCTTCTTCATCCTCATTGTTGTCCTCCATACGATCTTCGAATTTTGGGACATCGTAAACATTCCTGGGTTTCTAATGGCATACGACACTCCATCCCGGATGCTTCAAGCAATGTGAGTAGTATACTTGAAACGTTTGTTGCGGAAAGATAAATAGACCGTCCTGACTGTAAAATCGAAGTGTGTTCATACTAGTCAATCCATATTCATCTTTCTAAGTCCCGAGATTGTTTCTTGGTGAGTTTGGTCCGTCAATAAGAAAAGGCATCATAAAATAGGATTGATCCATAGCTAACCAAGACGATAGATTATAAATCATCATTACAACGGGCCATGTGCTATGGCCTCCAGCCATATAGTTGAATGGGCAGAAGCCATGACTATCCAGTCCAAGCCTGACATTGCGAGGATCACTACTGAATATTTGGTACCTCCTATCGAAATCCTTCCATGCCGGTGAATCTCTTGGATGACTCATTTTTCCATTTTCGCTTGGAGCAGCACGGTGATGCCAAATCATTGTCTCGGCTGTTTTCTTGCACCTGAATAGCCTCTGCAGGCTCTGTGTTATGGGAAAGTATCGTGCTATCTTGACAGGTATATCGGGCTTCTTATCATATTCTTTCGGTACCTGGCCTCTCCGCATGTTGGACACTCTTTCAAATCTGAATTCTCTTTCCGGTACAACACACAATTTTTGGGACATATATGAATCTTCTCACAGTTCAGACCCAAATCAAACATTATCTTCTGGGTTTTGTACTGGCTATCGAGTATGTTATTTTCCGGGGGCATAGAATCTTTCAGGAAGTTCATAAGTATCATGAATGACTTGTTACTCCATCCATTTAGGCACTTAATCTGGAAAAGTTAGACGGACCATGATAGGGTAGAATCTTTGCATTCTCATAAATTGGTCTTCTACCATCATTCATGAACTTTTCATAGTTATCCGCATGCAGTCCTTGGCTGGAAGGAATGTCATCTTCGGTAGGGATATTATCATCGAGACAACCTCTAGCATATCCTCCATTTCTTCTTCTGAAACGAAGTTATCGTCTTCTTCTTCTTCCGCCGTATTACCGTCTTCTTTTTCTTCTTCTGCTGCATTAACGTCTTGTTTTTGTCCTTCCCCATGATATAGACAAGTTGTATAAAGTCTAGTAAAATCATGTTTAACGATGTGAAGCTTTACAATTTCTACTTTCTGCCAGAACTTATTCCCACATCTATCGCACGGACAAAAAATCTTCTCTAACACGATCTTATTATGTGCGTGTGCAAATTCAATAAAAGCAGCATCTCCTGAGATAAACTTAGATCGCATGCGTTGTTGCCAATTCATGTACATCCAGTCCTTAACTTTGATGTACCATAGGCCATGTTAAACTGTATAACATATAAATTGTAAGTTATGGTGACTATATTGAGAAATCTAAGAACGAGATGGTTATTGACAAAAAAGAAAATCCTTAGAGGCAAGTTTGTTATTGAAAAGAATAAATTATCGATTAACAAAATTAGGTTTGAAGATACCCAAGTATGAATTGTATTCTGTGTATGTGTGTTTCAATTTATGATTTTGTTTAGGTGTAGAGTTATTAGTGTGTATGTGTTTTGTGTGTGCATTTATTGTGTATTCGTGTTGTATGCGTGTGTTTCGGCTGTCGGAGGTAAGGCTTCTATCCCATTAAGAATATATAGAGCAGATACCTATCCGCTTGTGCTTTCATCCTTTTAGAGTAAATTTCGGTAGCACCTCCCTGCTGTTTTCCGAGTACACTGTAATAGAATAGATAATCATTTCAATACTGTGAAATAACGTTGAAATGAACATCTAATTTATTCTTATACACGGAGAACCAGCGGAAAAGTACCGACGAAATAGCTCGAAACGAATGAAAACACAAGTGAATGCATGTGTTTGCTTTATACATTCCTAACTTGTCAAAACTGGACAAATCTATCGGTTATCATACGATTGAATCTTCTCGTCACATAGACTACACGACGGTTGTTAGCACTGATCGATACCGTCCTATATTTAACAACCTTCGTATAGTTCTATATCACGACGAATATCAAACGTATGTTAACCGATAGACGGGAACTAAGTCGCGCTTTGATTTTCACATATGACGATCGATGAGCATACGAAAATTTCATATTATCATCGATTATCATATATACACTTATTATAAGATTTAATTTGAATTAGTTTTACATTTACGTTTCAATTTTAAGGGTTTTAAGTTTTTAGTTTAGATAAAGTTTTTTAAAGTTAATGGTTTCCTTAATCAAGTTTAAGATTTTAGATTTGGTTCTGGTGTGAAGTTTAAAATTTTGGATTTAGTTCTGGTGTTAAGTTTAAAATTAGGGTTTGGCCTTGTTTAATATGAGAGATCAACATCATCATTATCACAAACACACACACAAACACATGCATATCATCATCAACATTATCTCTCTCTCTCTCACACACACACACTTACACTAACACTAAAATACCCTAATCATAACCCTCACCCTTAACTCTAACCCTAATTACCTTAATCTTAACCCTATACCTAATTAACCCTAACCCTAGACTCAATTAACCCTAACCCTAAACCTAATTATAGCGCAGCCACCACCACCCATAGCCACCACCACCCACCGCCGCCGCCACCGCCCATATCCTCAAACCACAGCCACCATGCACCCACCCACCATCGACCACCACCAGCCACCACCAGAGCCACCACCACTCACTACCGACCACTACAGCCACCACCACAACCACCACAACCATCACCACCCATTGCCGCTCCTATGGATTTTATTATCATGCATCCAACCCCTAACCGTAAATAACCTAAATTAACCTAATTAACCCTGATCATCACCCTAACCCAAATTAAACATATTTAATTTAATTAGCCCAAAATACCTCTAACCCTAACCATAATCATCACCCAAACCCTAACCCTAATTAATACAAATTACCCTAATTAACCCAAATTTACCCTAATCATCACCCTAACCCAAATCTCACCAATGAACTCCATCATCATCAATATCACCAAACAACCACCCCCACCAAAAATCATCATCATCAACATTATCTACTACTTCTTCTTTTAAAAATCGTTTTAAAAGTGGAATAAAAAAGTTTTACATACCTTGAAAAGAATTAGGGCACTGGACGGCGGCGGCGACGATGACTGCTCGCCGACGATGGAAGCTAGACTGTAAAGAAGACTTAGCAATGGAGCTCGAGGAGATGGAACGGGCGATAGAGCTCGAGGAGATGGAAGCTAGACGGCGGGGATGGATCTCAACGGCAGCTATGGAATCCGGACGACGACGATGGAAGTCGGTGGTGGAATTTTTTTAGGGGGCAGGAACGATTAGGATACAGTGTCGACGTTGGGATTTAATTATCTACTTTTTTTTAGATCCCCAAACATTACCCCTATGGTTTTATCCACAGGGGTTAATCTTGCGGCTTCGTAGGAGCAAAATCAAATATTAAATTTTAATAAATTTAGTTTATAGATGTCCCTACGGAGTTCCATAGTTTGTCCTTACATATATATCTGTAGGGGTAAACAAAAATTGTCCCTACGCAATGTTCCATCTGTAGAGCCAACCCACATTTGTAGTAGTGAATACATGTTTTGAAGAGATATACTTTCTAATACGGCGAAAAGTGTTGGGATACCTGCAATTTCATCTTAAAATGATGTAGAATATTACTAAAATCTTCGAAATTGATCTTAACCTAGTAATGTAGCATTCTTATTATGCAAATAACCAAATATTTACCTTACAAACAAATCCTATAGAGGGAAATTAAAAGAGCAGGAAATAAATATTCATTGATTTTTCTTTTTCGTTAATTTATTGATGTAACCCTAACCTACATGGAGCGGCTTGACCGTTCTAAAACATGTCACGTCTAGTTCAACCGAAAAACCCGAACTTCCAAATCTTGTCCGATTTGCGCGTTTTCCCAGCCAAATCGAAGCTCTTGCAAAATCATCTGGGTAAATGATATAAGCATATTGATGTCTCTCAGAATCGTGAAAATCCATCATTTAGGGCCTCGAAATCACGGTCAAAGATTTGCTTCGAAACTTTGACTTTCGAATTAGAGATGAAATCAACGCCCGGATCAATTAAGATTTAACAGGCAGTATTGAGATTCAATTCTGAACGCAATCAAATAATTAATTTCGATTTTTAGCAATTTTCTATTTTTAGGAGTTACCTATTTTAGGCAGTTTTTATTTTGTTGGTAAATTAGTTGTGATTTTTTTATTTTGTATGGGTCTATTTAAGAGATTCATTGTAATTGTAATAGGTAGATTTCGATTAATAAAACATAGTTTGGCAAATTGCCATTGTTATTGTTTGATTCCTTCAAGCTCTTCTAAACTCAGCTTAAAAGTGCAGCATCCCAAATCAGGGATGCTCCAAGTGGTATCAGAGCGCTACGTTCGATACTTGTTCAAGACTCATCGACAACATCCAATGGCCATGCATGGAAATCGTGGGGGTCGGAGAGATGCGATGTCAGAAGATGGAGGTATCTTTCATGAACGAGAATTGCGGAACGTCATAGTTGATGACCTGCGAAGGCATAACGCAGAGTTGTTTAGGCAGATCGAGGCGTTGAGCATAGAACAAGCATGTCCCCAGAGGCGACGAGCTACCGATTCGGATCATGATGACGATTCAGGGTCCGAAGCAAGTTATCAAGCAGGACGTGGCTTCCGAGGGGGATATGAACGACCCTAAGATGGAGTGAAGATGGATCTTCCTGATTATGCAGACGGCTCCCAACAAGAAGAGTTTCTTGATTGGCTCAACATGGTGGAACACGTCTTTGAATATAAAGATGTCCCCCCGCAAAGAAGGTGAAGTTGGTCGCCATCAAACTTAAAGATCGGGCTTCGGCATGGTGGGAACAGGAGTGTCGCGTCCGAAAGAGGCGAGGCAAGCCGAAGATCACAAGTTGGGAGAAGATGAAGGAGAAATTGAAAAGGGAGTTCCTTCCGTTCAATTACACCCAAACTATATACCATGGACTACAACAATTGCGGCAAGGGACTCGATCTGTTGACGCCTACACAAAAAGGTTTCATCTGTTGATCGCTCGCAATGATCGAGCAAAGACCGAGGAGCAATGAGTAACCCGCTACCTTGAGGGACTCCGTCATCGAACCAGGACGAGTCGATCCTTCATCCGCTGTTTAAGCTCTCCGAGGCATGTCAGCATACCTTACTTGCCGAGAAGAAACAGTCCTAAGGCTGAGGCAGGACATATTCCCAAGAAATGTGAGCAACCGCTCTACAGCCCCAACAGCAACTGCGCCAAAAACAGCAGCTCCGAATGTAGGACCTACAGCAGCAAAGTCCAACTTCTATTGTTTTGAGTGCGGGGAACCGAGACATTGCACCACAAACTGTCCCAAACGCTTGAACAAAGGAAAGCAATTGATGGTCGGTGCTGACGATGAGGGAGAACCCGATGAAACTAGTGAGGATGAATGTGAAGACTAAGGGGAGTTCTTGTTGGACGGTGATGGGACCCACACAGCCTTTGTCGTCCAGAAGATCCTTCTCGCACCTAGACAAGGGGAGAAGGATGACTGGTTGCGGACCAATGTCTTCCACACCATATGTACCATCAAAGAGAAAGTCTTCATGGTCATCATCAATAGAGGAAGTTGCGAGAACCTCATCTCTAAGGAGATAGTCCAAAGGCTCAATCTAGTCATCCAGAAACATTTTCGCCCATATAAATTGCAATGGCTCAAGAAGGGTAGCGAAGTGATTCTAGATTCACGTTACTTGGTTTCCTTCTCTATGCGAAACAAGTATTTGATGAATCATGGTGTGACGTCATGACCATAGACGCATGCCATCTACTTCTAGGGCGGCCATGTTAGTATGATCGGAAGGCAGTGCATGATATACAGCGAAATACCCATGCTTTTGTGAAAGAAGGCTAAAAATTTGTGCTCCGGCCCATGAGAGAAGAGGCTGGGCCCAAACCCACATCGGGGGAGGGAAGCAGTCTTTTTACCAAAGTAATGCTTACCAATGAGGCGCGTCCGTTCGAGGCGGAGGCATAAGAAACTGGGGTTATCTATGCCTTGGTGAGCAGGGAAGCACATGCAGAATCCGAACCCTCAGAAGTTCCTGATATGGTCAAGCCACTGCTGCGGGATTACACAGACGTATTTCTGAATGAGCCACTACGTCGGGTTTTCATCCGTGCCCATTTTGCTTATGGACGTACCTTTGTTATTCTTTTTTTTTATTCTTTTTTTTAACGAGGTCGCGCCCTTTCGGGTTTTCACGAACACTCGCCGGTAGCCCTGCTGTTTTTACTCACGGAGCCCTTTCGGGTTTTCATCCGTGCCCATTTTGCTTATGGACATACCGTTTTTTATTTTATTTTATTATTATTATATTTTTTTTACGAGGTCGCGCCCTTTCGGGTTTGCACGAACACTCGCCGGTAGCCCTGCTGTTTTTACTCACGGAGCCCTTTTGGGTTTTCATCCGTGCCCATTTTGCTCATGGACATACCGTTTTTATTTGTTTTTTTTTTTTGGTCTCGTCAGCCTGAAGATGCTGCGGTAGTAGTTTAAAGACGTTTCGGTCGTTTGCAAGTTTTAGGACATTGCAGTCCGTCGTTAGTTTAAGGACGTTTTGGTCCGCCGTTAGTTTAAGGACGTTGCGGTCCGCCGTTAGTTTAAGGACGTTGCGGTCCGACGTCTCCGTATTCGAGGCGAATCTCTAGTTTACTGACTTTTCGGTCTATGGGGCTTTCTCTATGATTGAACATGATGCCCCCGGCGTATCCATCTTTCTCGGAGCGTGCGGTTGTGGCGGGTTCACCTTCCAGTTTTCGGACAACGCGAACTTGTCATGTTGGTATTGGTCTTCAACCCAGTTCTTGAAGACGTAGCCTCCTGGTTGCAACGGACGTTTTGGACTCGGCAGATTGATGAGTCTGTTGCGCACTGCCAGCTCGAACAGTCTTCTCGTTTTATCCTGAGGAAACGAGTAAGGACGTCCCAGTCTCTCCTCGCGGGATGGGCGTGGACGCATATTGTTTTGACGGACAACTGGCGTTAAGTTGCTCGACTGTTGTTGAGTATTGGCAACAACGATCGCTTTTCCTTTCTTCTCATTTCGAGAGTCCGGTTTTGGAGAAGACGGTCCATGGCCCATCTGGTCCATTTGGGCTAATTTGTCGATCAAGGCCTGGAAAGTGGTCGGCCTGAAGAACATCATGAATTGCGAGATGGTCGCTTGCAGATCAAGAGTACCCACGAACATGCCTACCGCAGGTGCTTCTTCGATGCGTTGTTCGCATTTCGACCATAGGTTCCGCCATCGTGTTGCGTATTGAACCCACGTTTCGCCTGGCCTTATCCTGGCGTTGATCAGTGCTGTTATCGGGGTACGTTCACTAGCACTCGCGAATCTTTATGTAAACAGCAGCTCCATCTCCGCAAATGTTTTAACATAGTAGTTAGGTAGCTCTGAATACCATTCAAAGGCTGTTTCTGTTAAGCTGCCGACGAATTGGCGAAGCAACAGTTTGTCGTCGCTTCCCATGTTGCCGCATAAGGCCCTGAATTGAGCGACATGCTGATGTGGATTCCCCGTCCCTTTATATACATGGAACTTAGGGATCGTATATCCCGGCGGGTAACTGATTTGGTCATACCAGCTCGGATAGGGCCGTCCGGTTCTAACAATTTGCACAGCCGCTTCACTTGCTTGATGAGCTCGTATTTGCTGAGCTATATATTCCTCCATGGCAGCTTTGGAAATTGTCTCCTTCTTGGCTGTTGACAGAGCCGGTGGAGGATTCGACATTTCTCCTCTGTCATTTTCAATGACGCTCGGAGGATCTTCAGCAGGAGGATCTTGTTGGATCATCATACCCACCATGTCCTGGAACAGAAGGACCATTCGTTTTATATTGGCTGCTTGCTCTGCAGCCTCTTTGTCTTTCTTTTCCAGTATCCTGCGAAGGAATTCGGCGTCGGTTTCTTGCTCCTGGCGCTGATCCAAGGATGCTTCTGGGCTTTTTTTTGGCCCGGTGAGTGCGGCCATCGCATTCATCATTTCTTGGAGCTTTTGCTGCTGCTCCTGGGCTTTCGTCACGGATCGGGTGAGCGGTCGATGACCTGTCGAAGCACGACTTTCCTCCTTTCCGGAAGCCATATAAACGGTGTGCACCACCATGCCCCCAGACTTGGGGTGTTTGTGCTCAGCGCGTTTACGGCTCGCCATGTTCACAGGGGCTTTCTGCGGCCTCCCTTTCTTTTGAGTGGTTGAAGTTGAGGGGGCCGTTGTAGTGGGCACCCAAGTAGCCGTTGCTTTTTGCGGCTTGACGGAGTAATCCTTCTCCTGCCGAACCTTCATCTTTTTCTGTCGGCGGAAATAATCTTGATCAATTACCGAGTCTTGGACTTGACGCCAGACCTTGTAGATTTTAAAGGACAGCCGTTGAGGGGGCTTTTCCGGCTTCACCTTTGTAGTACTCTCCATAGGTGGAGGAGATCTTTTCAGCACAGCGGTCGGAGAGTTCTTGTGGACTTTCCTAAGTGGTTCAAAGCTGTTTCCAATTGGAACAGCAGCATCAATTTCCGCCGTTGGAGTTGGCGGAGTCAGTCCAGAAGGAGAGTTGCCCCCGGTCTTCTTTACTCGGCGCCAGTAGTATATTCCTAGTAGGAGGGGTGTTGTCTCCTGAGGGGTTTCAGCGGATTACACCCACAAAATCGTATAATAAAAGAGAGATTGTGAAAGCTATATAAAGATAAGAACTATAAAAGAAAGAACTTGAAAATAAGAGTTTTCAACTCTACCAGCTTTTCAGTTGCTATGAGCCCTATCTTAATAGTCATGAAAAGATGTTAGAAATCACATCATCCCTCAATAAAATATCGTCTTTAGTTTTCATTCCTACCTTTCTTCCAAACATTGATCATATACCCCTACGTGTGTGAACTGGACATCCCTACACTCAGAGAATTCAATTCAAGCAATCATACTCTTGTCCATCTACCTTAGTACTTTTTAATAGATATTTAGATGGAATTTGCTCACACATTCTTCATGCGACCGTTAATACTTCTTGAGGTACTAACCGACCGATTACTCGTGTGCTTGCTAATTAGGTGTTTTTCCTCGTCTTGCAACACCTAAGGCTTAGCAGTGGCTCCCAAACCAGTTGGTCTAAGGCACTAGGTGATAAAGCACCCTCGCTATATTTTTTTATTGCTGCCTCGGTGATAACAAAACCAGTGTTCATTTTTCTTTTCACCATTTTATCTTTTATTTTCCAGTTATTATTTCCTTCATACTTTGGCTTTTAGACAAGAGTATTTTAAGGTATCCTCTACTATCCCGAGTTTCAAGATATGTGTAAGTGCGTATAGTAGGGTATCAACGTTCAAATGTTCGGCTTCCAGAATAGGAACTATTTTTCAGGCTTATTTTTATTCTCAGATTAGTAATTTCCTTCATCTTACTAACCTTTGGGACAACAACTCATAACCACTTATTACTAGTTTCATTTAAGAAAACTTCTAACTTTCTTGTTTTTCTTAAACTATTCCTATCTTTTAAATATAACTTTTCACTTTCTACTCCTTTATTATCACAATTTTTTGTGTGTGCTTATATATAGTATAATGCAAAGTAGGACGTAAATAAGCACAGGAGCGCTGAAAAACGATTTCTTAGGAGCTTTTTGTAATGGTACAGGAGCGCTGAAGCTCGTTGGCGGGAGCATGGTCCCGAAGAATAGCCCAGTGGTGGCTTGAGTTATCTGCTCCACTGGTATAGTGAAAAGGGAGGCCGCTTGGGGCCCGTAGGTTACTCCTCTAGATGGGACAGAGCGAGAGTTGCTGTTGCAGTTAGTGCAGTTTGAAGCCATCGATTTCTTGAAGAGCTCGAATATTCTGCCCCCTGTGTCGATCTTGGCCTTTGGCATGTGCCAGTTGTTTGAGGACCGATTCCGTCGGTAAGGCTGCTGCTTGACAGACATCCTCTGGGCTTCCTCCATCGGCGTCGAGGCACCGAGGATGGGAGGTGGGAGCATCGACCCAAAGAGAATCCCGTTGATTTCTTGAAAAGCCGGATTGCAGAGATTTGAGGCTGCAAGTGACCCATACTTGACTCCGTCGGATATGACAGAGCCTGAGTTGCTGGGGTGAGAGCAAATGCCATTCTTCATAAAGACGAAATGCCGGCTTCAATATCCACTCCCCTAAGGGCAACCAAAAACATATACGCCGCGATTATTTGATCGCGGGAAAAACACGACACACGAAGTGTGGAGTGGAAAGAGGAAAAGGTCCCACCGGGCATGCCAGAATCTGTTCCCCTCCGAACGGCGGCCGAGACGACGTGGGGACGTCTTGCCTGAGATTCGGGGCAGATGCTATATGGTTTTATCCGTCTATCTCTCCGAAGATGCCAAGTTGATTTATGGCACCGTGTATCGGAGGTTTAGACGGATGCGGCCGATGTAGCAGACTTCGTCAGATTCCCCCTCGCTAGAGGGGTTTTTGATTGTGGGGACGCTCTTCCCTGCAGGCGCAAGCCCCTGCAGTTAATTACGCTACCGCATCGCGGCAGCCACTTTCTCCTTCTCCAGAATTTCACATCGTGTCGTGTGTGTTTGTTTTGTTTATGGTTGCCCGGGGATTGTATACGGAGACCGAGTAATGCCGTCGCCCGTAGGACGTGGATTAGTCCAAATCCGTATTTACTTAGACTTGGGTTTGGTGTTTTTAGTTTAAGGATACGTTAGCCGTATTGAGGCTAAGATCAACTTAAACGTTCGTTAAGGATACATTAGTCCTGTTTAAGACTAAGATCTACTTAACGTGGTGATCTATTTAATATATGGCAGTCGGGACTCGTCATCTCTCTGACATCGTTGAAGGATTACAGCGATAGGTGTCAGAGGAGTTCGGAGATGTACCCTTGAACCAAAGTCGATTTGGAGTTTTATAGCACATTTGAATGTTTAAGGATACGTTAGCTGTGTTTGGGGATAAGATCAACTTAAACGGGACCGTTTAGATCCGGCAAAAGAGCATTCGGAGGCTCTATTGTTCCAGTTTAGGGACGTGGTGGTCCATGTTCCAGTTTAGGGACGTGGTGGTCCATCGCCAGTTTAAGGACGTTTCGGTCCAACATTAGTTTAAGGACGTTTCGGTCCATCATTAGTTTAAGAACGTTTCGGTCCAATATTAGTTTAAGGACGTTTCGATCCACGAGTTTAAGGACCCCGCAGTCCATATTAATGTATGGTCTTCGGGACCCGTCACCTCTCTGACGTCGTTGAAGGATTACAACGATAGGTGTCAGAGGAGTTCGAAGATGTACCCTAGAACCGGTCGTAAATTGATTTAGGGAGCAGCCATGCTCAGTCAATTTAATTTGAGGACTTACGGCCACGATTGGGCTAAGTCCAATTAAAAATGTTCAACATTTTATTTGTTTTTGCATTGCATTTCTTTTTATTTTTATTTGGACTCTACCCATAAAGGATGCAGAGCATCAATTTGTTTTGGGCTCTGCCCATTTATGAGTGATGCAGAGTATTAATTTTACTTGGGCTCTGCCCTTTTTATTGCTTTGCAATTTATTCTGGCCTGCTAGGTCTTTTTGACTTGGGCCTGGCCCTTTAGCAAAAGAAATGCATTGCATTTGTCAGGCGCTTTGCGCCAATCAGAGAGCGCAGGCGCTTGTGGTGTTGACACGTGTCACGCAAGCGCAGTGCGCTGCGCCAATGCGCTGCGCTTGCGCTGCTGACACGTGTCGCGCTCTGGTGAGTTGCGCCAATTCCAGAGAGCAAGGCTCTATCTTAAAGCGCATAGCGCAAGTAGTTCAGATGCTGACACGTGGCGCACTTTGGTGGCTTGCGCCAACCCAAGAGCGCAACAGTGCAGATTTGCAAGTGCAGAGCACTATTAATTTGAGAATCTTTTAGATTCAAGGACCAATGGTTCATAAAGGAAGTGCAAAGCACTATTTTTATTTTGTTTTTTTATTAAAAATCATTGATCTTGTTTTTGGATCAATGATCTATCAGAAAAAATTCTTCTATTTAAAGGGTCTTTTACCTTTCTTTTTTTTTTCCTTGGAATTTTCTCAGAGTTCTCTCAAAAAATGTTCCTCCTTTGAATTGAGGTCTAGGGTCCTTTTTATAGTGCCCATCAGTTTGTTGAATTTGTTAACGGGATTTTTCTCTGAGTGATTTGGGGAATTTTCCCCACCGTTGGATCTTTGATCCAAGGGCTTCTGTTTTACAGAAGGCAATCTTCTTGTTTTTAACAAGAACAGAAAGATCTTTTTTAGAATTTTAATTCTGTTTGGCGCAAGCGCCCCAGCGCGTGACACGTGTCGCGCAGCGCAATTGCGCTTGCGCAACTGCACTGACACGTGTCGCGCAGTGCACAGCGCAGCGCACGTGGCGTGCAGCGCAGAGCGCAGGCCAGCTGAGCTTCAATTAATTAAAGTTTGAATTTTCAACAGAGTCTTGCTCTGATTGGGTGCGCTGCCTTGGGCGCTGCGCTGCCTGCGCTAACGTGTCTGATTTTGACACGTGGCGCTCTGCGCGCAGCGCAGGGGATCTGAAGCGTTGCTTTATTTATTTTAACTTTAATTTTCACTTCGATTTTCAAAACAGAGTTTTGCTCTGATTAGGGGAAAAAGAAGCGTTGCTTCGTCTCCCGTCTTGGAATTTGAACAGAGTTTTGCTCTGATTGGGGTAAACAATGTGCATCGACAGTCATAGCATCAACAAAATCACTTTGAAATATCGCTTCCCGATACCACGACTCGACGACATGCATGACCAGCTTGCATGGGCTAAAGTCTTTTAGAAGATAGACCTGAAGAGAGGGCATCATAAAATCCACATCCGACCGGGGGACGAGTGGAAGACCACGTTCAAGAGACGGGATGGACTTTATGAATGGATGGTGATGTCGTTTGGTCTGTCCAATGCACCAAGCACATTCATGAGGGTCATGAACCATTTTCTACAGTCATTCTTCGGAAGGTGTGTGGTCTTATATTTTGATGACATCCTTATTTATAGCCCTTCTTGCGAGAATCACTTGCAGGATCTGAGAAATGTTCTCGAGGTGTTAAGGTAGCAACAACTCTATGTCCATCCGAAGAAGTGCCACTTCATGGTAGATCAAGTCATGTTTTTGGGTTTCATCGTCTCCAGTGAGGGCGTGCATGCATACCCATCCAAAGTACAAGCAGTTCAAGATTGGCCCACCCTGAGGAACATTCATGAAGCTCAGAGTTTCCACAACCTCACTTCCTTCTACCGTTGTTTTGTACCAAATTTCAACAGGGTAGTGGCCCTAATCACAGACTATCTCAAGTCACGGTTACCTTTCCGTTAGAGTGATGAAGCACAACAAGCATTCGATGCCATCAAAGAGAAACTAACTACTGCCCCCATGTTGGCTTTGCCAGATTTTGACAAAATATTCGAGGCAGCATGTGATGCATTGGGGGTAGGTATCGGTGGCGTACTCAGTCAAGAAAAACGACCAGTGGCCTTCTTCAGCAAGAAACTAAATGGCGTTAGGGCCAAGTACAACACCTACGACGCCCAGTTCTATGCTATCGTACAAGCCTTGCGACATTGGGAGCACTATTTATTGCAGTGCGAGTTCATCCTCCTTTCTGATCATGAAGCGCTCAAGTACATTAATGGGTCGCATAAGTTGAATCGTCGACATGGTTGATGGGTTGAATATATCCAACGGTTCACCTTCTCCTTGAAGCACATCGCGGGGGTCGATAATCGAATGGCCGATACTTTAAGCAAAAGAGCGACTTTACCCTCTATAATGCATGCTCGGATATTAGGCTTCGATACCTTTCGCGAACTATAACCTGTGGACCTGTTCTTCGGTCTTATTCATAGAGCATTGAAGCAACCTCAACATGGACCTGAGCAACGTAAGTCAGGCTATCTGTTGATGGACGACTATCTTTTTCGAGGACTGCAACTTTACATCTCTGAGTGTTCGCTGTGAGAAAAAATCGTGGAGGAACTTCATAACGAGGGCCATTTTGGGCGCGACAAACTCCTGGCTCTTATCTTTCATGACCACTACTGGCCTAACATGAAGTGAGATGTGATACGTTTCAGAAAGCGCTGCCATATTTGCCAAGTGTCCAAGGGGACAACCACGAACGCAGGTTTGTACACCCCGCTCCCGGTTCTAGCAGCACCATGGAAAGACGTCAGCATGGACTTTGTCCTAAGCCTACCCCGAACTCAAAGGAGTATGGACTCAGTCTGTGTCGTGGTCGATTGATTCTCCAAGATGGTGCATTTTCTGGCATGCAAGAAAACTATGGACACATCTCGGATCGGTGACCTGTACTTCAAAGAAATTGTGCGTCTTCATGGGGTACCCAAATCCATCACATCGGATAGGAACACCAAGTTCATGAGCCATTTTTGGAAGACCTTATGGAGAAATCATGGCACTAAACTGTGCTTTAGCAGCGTTTATCACCCGCAAACAGATGCTCAAATTGAAGTGGCCAACAGAAGTCTCGGTAATCTCCTCCGTAGCCTAGTTGGAGACAACTCAAGGAAGTGAAACCTCGCCATCGCACCAGCTGAGTTCGTTTACATATTAACCGCACGACGAAGAGGGGTCCATTTGAGATCGTGTATGGAAGTAACCTACCTCACCGGCATTCTCGAGTTGGTGCCAATTCCCCATATGGGGCGTCCCAATGTTAAAGCTAAAGACATGACCGAGCACTTGAAAAGAATTCATGATCAACTTAGACAGCATATTAAAGCTGCCAATTCTAAATATGAAGCTGCTGCGAACAAGCATCGTCGTTGCGTGGTGTTCGAAGAAGGTGATTTTGTTTGGGCCATTCTAACCAAGGACCGCAACCCGGTAGGTGAGTATAATAAATTGAGCAACAGAAATGTGGGTCCTTGCGAGATTCTTAAAAAGGTAGGCGACAACGCGTATCAATTGAAAATGCCTAGTCATCTT
Source organism: Agapanthus africanus (assembly GCA_030015575.1). Lineage (NCBI taxonomy): Eukaryota > Viridiplantae > Streptophyta > Magnoliopsida > Asparagales > Amaryllidaceae > Agapanthus > Agapanthus africanus. Next base: position 70,521,768 of record CM057337.1, on the reverse strand, counting down.
AAAACTTCAGACATATTCAACGTCAAGCACTTGATTCCATATGCGGGTGACGGAAGCTCTTTCGAGGACGACTGCTTGAGCTTGAGGCCGAGCTCCTTTTACGACGGGATGGATGATGCAGCCCTAGCCTATATGGAGCGGCTTGACCGTTCCAAAATACGTAACGTCTAGTTCAACCGAGAAACCCGAACTGGCAAATCTTGTCCGATTCGTGTGTTCTCCCAGTCAAATCAAAGCTCTCGCAAAATCGTCTGGATCAATCTTTCAAGCATATTGACGTCTCTCAGAATCGCGAAAATCCATCATTTAGGGTCTTGAAATCGCGGTAAAAAATTTGCTTCGAAACTTTGACTTTCAAATTAGGGATGGAATCAACATCCGGATCAGTTAAAATTTTACAGGCAGTATAGGAATCAATTCTGAACGCAATCAAATAATTAATTTCGATTTTTAGCAGTTTTTATTTTTAGGAGTTATCTATTTTATGTAGTTTTTATTTTTTTTGGTAAATTAGTTGTGATTTTTGATTTTGTATGGGTCTATTAAGAGATTCATTGCAATCGTAATAAATAGATTTCAATTAATAAAACACCGGTTTGGAAAATTGCCATTGTTATTGTTTGATTTCTTCAACGTTCTCTAAATTCAGTCTAAAAACGCAGCATCCCAAATCAGGGCCGCACCATTTTGCTTTCGTCTCTCATCATGTGGAAACCTTTTGGCTTTTGCTCTAATGGTACAAACAAACCACATGCACAGAGAAAATGATGTAGTCTATAGGTAAAAAAATACATGAATAAATTAAATGATAAAGTTTTATTAGCGGTTGTTGAATAATAGTCTGCGGAATAATTAAATAATAGATTAGAGAATAAACGGACGGGCTAGCCCAGCATAGGCCACCAAAAGCGCAATTAGGTACCCTATTTACTAGTGGTGGGCTAATTAAACATTAATTATAGCTTAAAGTCTAGAAAAACAAACATTAACTGGTTATGTGATTAATGTGTAAATTTAGTGAAATGTTAAGGGTTTCTTCCCCTCTACAAACATACTCTTCTATGCGTAAACATTCATATGCATTCTTCTTTAAAAAAAATTGAGATGTCTACTGCGCAGTCATGTCTGCCGCTATAGAAGTTTTTAGTGGTGCTCGTGCGTACTGCAGGAAATTCGCTATATTTTGTGCCAATTCTCAGTCTATGGCAGCATTTTTTAGTGCATGTCTCTGTAAGTCCTGATTCTATTCTCGGTCTGCATTTGTTGCAGGTGGTAAAAGCCTCCTTAAAAGTGCTGCATGGGCTATTGAGAGAGATATTGGGGCCTGTAGTGGCAGTCAAACGCACAACAGTATACGTACATACATTCAAGTACGTATACTCTTGTGCATTTTCACACACAGGCACACATTTTACAGATTCTTGTAGGCCAAAATAATACATGAAGATTCTTGTACGCCATAATAATACATGAGAGACAGTGACAGGTGCAAATGATTTTTTTTTCTTTTATAGTTTTATGAAGATTCAAATGACTTGCATAAAATGAAATCAATTCCATACCGAACAGGGTACATATGTACACACAATGCTTGAACAAATTAAATATCAAATACTAACTAAAAAAATAAAATTAAATCTAGCTATCCGAACAAATAATCAATCACCAGACACAAACAACCCCCACGCATGCATGCATGCACGCACGAACGACCAGCTTCGATCTTATTGTCTACAAATTTTTGTCGATGGCATTGTTTCCGATCGAATGGCCAACGCCAGGACTGTGCCCAGGTGCCGAAGGTCTTGCATCCTCGGTCGCTACTATCGGCACATCTCCTGCTGCAGCTGTGACGGTGCTCGTTTCTCCGGTATTGCCATTATCATTTCGGAGTTGGCATTTGTCACACATTGTGCTCTTTTCAACTAAGAGCCTTCCCTCTAAGGAAATAGTACAAGAAGAAAGTATCAAGACAACAAGAAGAGCACAAGTGAAGGATTTGATCATCCCATCCATGAGTGAGAGAGAGAGAGAGAGAGAGATGCAAATTGCAAAGGGATGATACTCCATGTCTCAAGCTCCATAATGTATTTATAGTGCTGAGGAGCTAATTAATTAATATATCACCACAATATTATAGTGTGTACCTTGTACGATTTTGAACGGCCATTATAATATTAATGATTAATATTATTTGTAGTCTGCGTCAGAGAATTAATAGAGAGTTATTCAATATGATTAATACATATATTAGAAATTGTATGTTGGATTGAGGAAAAATATTATTGATGATTGATCAAAATACAATATACTATGTGTCTCTGTATATATAACCTACAAGATTAAATTCTAATACTAAGAGATAAAGATAAAAAGATTTATGAATATCTTAATAGCCCCCTTCAAACATACGGTGGATCATAAACCGAGAGTTTGAACAAGAAATGTGAAACTTGAGTATGAATTTGAGGTTTTGTAAAGAGATTGACCACTTAATTAATTATTGGAATGGATGTAAGGAAGTGAAATCCGATCTCGGTCGTTCTCTTGACGAACTATGCGACAATCCACCTCAATATGCGGTCGTTCTCTTGACGAACTATGCGACAATCCACCTCAATATGCTTAGTACGTTCATGAAAAACCGAATTTTCATCAATACGAACAACACTTTTGTTGTCACGATAAAGTGGAACCCGAGAATAAATGACGATGCTGTTCACACCAGAATATTGCATTTAATACCGCCCATTCTTCTGCTCGTTTGTATATAGGTATGTGCTTTTGATCCGTATTTGCTACATGATTATAGGTTACAGATTCCTAGTTCAAAATAACGCAAATCACGCAAAATCTCCACAGTTATGCCAAAATCCAGAACATCTGCAAAAAACAGATAAAATTCCGGTTCCGGCCATCTACACTTGTCAAGTGCCGCTTACTAGTTCAAAATACAAGATGAATAACAGCGGTCATTCGTGTCTCGGACAAGCACAGAGCACGAAAGGGGCAACATAAAGATCAAGAGGTGCGCGGAGCTCGAGGGAGATCAAGATCAAAAAGATTAAAAGAGTAGCCATTTTGGACTGTTGAAAATCTGAAAATAATTTGGAACCATTTTGCAGTTTGGAACCTGTCAAAAAGAAGAACAAAGCAACACGAGAAAGCCTAAGAAAAACGATGCGCCAATCCCTCCAAAGGATCGCGGAACCGCAGCCAATATGGCTTTTGGGCGGCAAAACCGCGGCCATATCATGTCATCTCCCGACCAAATTTTTGGGGTAGTTTGGTAATTGTTTATGGATTCAGAATATGGCCATATGGTTTCATTTCTCTGCCTATAAATACTTCAGTTTTGAGCCAAACCAAGAAGGTTTTTTTTTACTTAGATTTAGTGTAGTTTAGTTTGTAGTTTCTTCTTCTTCTTCATCTATTCTCCATGAAAATTGTCACTACTACAAATAAGGGTTACCCCTACGGATTTATCCGTAGGAGCAAACCACTGCCCCTACGGATATATCCGTAGGGGCAAGAAAATACCCTGTAAGTACAAACGCCGTAGGTGCAAGTCGCAGCCTTGAACATGTCCCTACGGACTAAAAATTGCCCTTACAGAATTATGTGTAGGTCCATTTGTCCCTACAGATTCCGCCGTAGGGACAAAAAATTTATTTAATTTATGATTTTATAAAATAAATTAGGTGTCCCTACGAACTTATCCGTAGGGCCAAGTAGTTGCCCCTGCGGATAAGTGCGTAGGTATAAATCCGTAGGGACAAAATATCAGGTATCCTGATATTTTGTCCCTACGGATACCTGTGTAGGGGCATTTGTGTGCCCCTATGGATATATCCGTAGGGGCATGTGTTACCCCTAATACTGAGATCATAGGGGAAAAATATTAGGTATCCTGATATTTTGTCCGTACGGATTAATCCGTAGGGGCAATGAAGGGCCCTACGGTTAAATCCGTAGGTACATATTATCAGTTTTTTTTAAAAAAAAAGGGCTGCCTATTTTTTCCTCGCCCTGTGCACAATAATATATACATCATATATAAAATTAATCATCACGCAGAACATATATCGCAGTATTCATAATCACATCACGCATAATATACAAAAGAAACCAACAAGCAGAATATGATATCAATATAAACACGCAAACACCACCAATATCAATATCGTCCAAAATGTAGTACAATATGTATTATATAAATAAATACATGTTTAAAATATAAGAATAAAAAAGCTACCCTAGCTCGGTCCAGCTCCACCTTTGATAAACACCAGAATCTGGCGCGCCTGCTCTTCGGTCAATAAATCATGCAATACGGAGCGTGCGGGAGTCTGAGCGGGCTGTGGAGCTGGCGATGTGGTCTGCGCAGCCGCCGTCGAGATAGTGGCTTGAGGAGCCGCGGCTGCGGGAGTCTGAGCGGGCGGTGGAGCTATAGGAGCTGTCTGCAGAACCACAGCCGATGTAGTGACTTGCGGAGCCGCAGCCGAAGGAGATGCATGTGGAGGCTCGGCCGATATACCCTGTCGCGTCTGGACTTACGTGTGTAATAAGCGAGTAAGAACTGTGTATTATTCGAATTCGTATCATTATCAAGTTATTTCGAAACCCCAATCTATGTATACTTAGGGACTTAGGCCTCGTTTGGATATCTAGTTTGGAAAACCGTAGTTTATTTTAATTAGACATGTATGTATGATTAATCAAAGCCAAGTCTACAACCAAATAAGCTCAGGCTACGTACTAATATTGGATATGTTGCTATCTATAATATGACATAATATTTTACTATTAAGTAGTATACATACCAGCATCTCCTTCAACTCCTGAATGGTGGCCTTCAAGCTCTCCAGTTCCTGTTGGAAACGTCGCACTGGAGACGGAGGAAGTAACCGCCGGGGTGGAGTCCAACCTGATATAGGCCCTGCTAGGGCTCTGTTCCCGGCCTCTCTCCCAATCTCCGTGGTGCCTTCCGTGTGCGGCGTCCAGAACTGGGGTCAGCAGCATCCGATCGCTCTGTCCGGTAAAATTGATCCCCGATGTCTCGTCCTGCTCAACCACCCGCTCCTACACCCACATTAACCAGTAAAATATAAGTATATCATTTAAATTTGAACCTTTCAAAACTAAAATTTCAAATAAGGGTTGAATAAATATTAACACTTACGCAATACTCCTGGGTAGCGACGTCGGGGTATCGAAGCTCGCCCGTGGCGGGATCTGTCGAGGTGCCGTGGACGGTAAGATATGCGGCCAGCACGCTCGGTGTACCACCTTGTGCCAGGGTCTGAGCTCTCTGCAATATTAGAAAATAACTCTTAATATTAGATATATTAGAAAATAACTCTTAATATTGCATTATATCACAAAGGCCGGTCTATTGTAATTTACCGATAACTCCATGGCTCGAGTAATATTTCTCGAGCCACCTATATAAGTGGGGCGACCCCTCTTCGCCGACTTCCTATTCTCTATATTTTGAGCGGCCTGTTTCTGCACAACACATTCACATTTAGTTTTCTAATTAAGGAACACAAAAAAATAAATTATATACTAAATAATGAATTACATTTAAAATACATACCTGTTTGCGTTGAGAGTCGAAATATTCGCACAATAGAGGCCGTGTCTCTATGTTGACTCTCGCAAAGGCCGGAGTAGATAGGAGGGCCGCTCTCTCTGCCTCGGGGGTCGCCATCCACAGGGAGTAGCAGTCGGCCTTCAGCTCATTCCTGTTGTATCGGACCGTGGTCTGCATGTTCTTCATCAGGCCATTGTACAGAGCATAAAGGTCGAGCACCCTCCCAGGATGATCAGGGTCGGGTATAGGCTGAAAATCGTAATCCAACCGAAAATACAAAAAAAACATTGTTATTAGATTGCAAGTGTTAATAATAAATATATTGGATAAATCTAATAAAAATATATATTAATACCCGGGCCTGATCAAAGAAGAGAGCGAATAAGCGCCGGTGCTGGTTGCCCCACTCAACGTGAAGCGGATAGTTCTTCACGAGCTGGCTCTCATCCCCCATATACCGGCCGAACCTCTCGGCATGATAGCCGGTATAGCGATAATTAGGGGTAAAAAATAGGGGGAATGCTGCCTCCCCCTAGCTCTGTCAGGCCTCAGCCTGTGGGACTGATTCAGGCCTCGAGTCCTCCTCTGGGGATGGGAAGGCCCTGCTTCTGCAAGAAATATCAAGACAATTAATATTAAGACAAAGTTGTATTAAGAAATCAAGGTTAAACGAAAATTAAAGTGTGATATATACCTCCGGTGACTAAAGCACGAGCGTGGGGCCGGGCAGCAGCACGAGCGGGACGATAGTTCCTCCGGTGAGGAACAGCCGGTGTCCCAGATGCGGACGCATCCCCTCCAATTAGAAAATAAACATTGACGCTAAATTTCCATGAAGTTCATATTTATTCTATAGAGGATATGTAAAATGAATAAATATTTTATATTTATTCATACTAACCTACAGACGATGCGGAGGGTACAGAAGTGGCAGGAGTGGCCCCTGCGTCAGATGTGGACGCACCACCTATAATTGAACAATTAAAAATAGATTATATAAGTAATTGCAAAAAGAATGTGTAGATCAATAATATAACATTCTAAATCAATATGCATGCATTATAGGATATATAAACATACCCGCAGGTGCGGTGGTGTCACCACCTACAGCTAGACAATAAAAAAAATTACTATCTAAGTAAGAGCAAAAGGAATGTGTGTATATTTATGATATAGCATTCTAAATCAATATACATGCACTATATGATATATAAACATACCTGGAGGTGCGGGAGTGACTTCTGTCCCTGATGTGGACGCATCACCAACAATTAGACAATCAAATATTGACAATATAAGTAATTTTGACATGAACATGCGTAAATATCTATAATATTACATTCAAAATGGATATGCGTGCAATATACCTGGAGGTGTGGCAAAGTCCACACGGAAGGAGGCATCTGAAGGGGTCTCCGATCTGGGTGCAAGACCGGCCCTCTGAAGCTCCCTACGCAGCTCTCCGGATGGCAGAACCGCTCTGCCTCTGCCTCTGCTTCTGCCGGTGCCGCGGCTGGAGCTCCTGCCGCCCCTCGCTGCTCCCTTCATCGTCATCAAATCTAGATAAACGGTTCGTGGACGCATTAGACAATCATTACAAGTATTGACTATATATGTATAGATCGTAAAATGTGAAGTAATAATATAACATTACTGATAACCTTTTTCGTTTTGTGGGCGCATTAAACATATTTATTTGGATTTCATCATCGATATCATTTCTAACCCACGTAACTTCATGATCGGCCGAAGACAATCCGTCTTTTGAAACAGATGGTTGGTAGTATACTTGGAACGCTTGGTTTGGAAAAATAAACGGATCTTCCTGACCGTAAAATCGAAGTGTGTTCACACTGGTCAATCCATATTCATCTTTCCAAGTCCCAAGATTGCTTCTCCACTTATCCGTATCGGTTCGCGTATCGTACCAAGCACACTGGAATATATAAAAGGGTTCTGATCATCCGGGATAGTGGATGCCGAGTATACAATTTAAGTACCCATAATAAATCACACCGTCCGATCCTACCGTCACAATCCCACTATTCTGAGTGGTTCTAGATGTTTCTATATCCTTAACTTCGAATTTGTATCCAAGGACACCGAATCCTTTATAATATGCAAGCTCCATACTAGGAAATTAAGCTAAATATCTTGAATCACTCTCAAATGATGCAGACAAGTTCGGATTGTGGATCTAACAAAACAAATTTTACGACAAATACATAACGATATAAGTTTAGATTAAAACCGATAGCAATAACATGTTATTCGAATAACTTACATGATCTGTGACCCAATCACAAAAATTATCCTGATGATATTTTTCCAATCGTTCTTCGTTCTAATCAGGATGCCCCTCACGTACCTCGTTAAAATGAATTCTGTTTTCGACAAATAAGGGTGACATTAATATTATATCATTTCATACACACACAAACACAAATATAACAATTAATCCAAAAAAACTTACTATCTAATTTGTTCAAGACATGCGCAATTAAGCAAGATAAACTGGTATATCTTATTGATAAACATAGTGTCTACCCTCTTATAATCGGCTTTACCATATGGCCAGTCTTGAATTCTTCGAGGCCGGTTAAGTCCCGTCTCAATGTTCTCGTCCAGATAGCGTGAACAAAATGTGGTTGCTTCATCAAGAAGATAATCTTGCACGATAGAACCCTCTGGTCGATTTCTATTGCGTATATACTTTTTAAGAATGTAGAGCTATCTAAAGAAAATATGTTGAATAAATAAATACGGGCATACAGGACAACAATAATTTTAAAAATTGCGCGAAACGAAAAATTCCACGTACCTCTCAACGGGATACATCTATCGATATTGTACCGGTCCGACTAACTTAGCCTCAGTTGCAAGATGAACCGTCAAGTGTATTATGATATCGAAGAATGACGGTGGAAAAATATGCTCAAACTTGCAAAGTATCAACGCAATAGAATTTTCTATTTTATCCAGCGTCACAACCTCCAGTGTTTTAGCACACAACTCTCTGAAAAAACAACATAGGTCGTTGATTACTAGACCAACCGATTCGGGGAGAGAAGTACTGAGGGCTAATGGAAGAAGGTGCTCCACGATAATATGGTGATCATGACTTTTCAGCCCATCGATCTTGCCTTTCACAATTTTTATTTTCTTGCTGAGTGATCCTGAGAAACCTGTGGGAACTTTCAAATCATGCAACACCAGCAGGAATCTTTTCTTCTCCGGTTGTGACATATGATAAGCGGTATTGGGAAGTACAAACTTGCCTGGTTTACCCGCTACCGGTCTAGGGTGCAATTCACTTCTTATTCCCCACTCCTGTAGATCCATCCGAGCATTCAGGCTGTCTTTCGATTTCCCGTCTTTACAAAGAAGCAAGTTGAGTATGTGCTCTGATACTCCCTTCTCTATATGCATGACGTCCAGACAATGACGTACTAAATTTGTTGACCAGTACGGAAGCTCGAAGAAAATGCTTAACTTGTTCCAAAATGGTGGTTTGACCTGTTTTGTCGGATCCATCCCGAAGGTCACATTATTGTAACCATCCCACTGAGCAGTCACGTCCTCTCCGGACAATGGGGCTGGAGGTCTAAGAAACTCCTGATGACCATCAAAGTGAACAGTGTCTAACCTGTAGGGGTGGTCTAGAGGCAGGAAACGTCGATGGCCCCAATAACAAACCTTCCTGCTAAAATTCAAGAATTTCGATGTTGTGTGTTGATGGCAATGAGGACATGCTTTGTGACCATGTACGGACCAACCTGATAGCATTCCATACGCAGGAAAGTCATTAATTGTCCACATTAAAGCCGCACGCAGTATGAAGGTTGTATTTGTGTTTGCATCGTATGTCTCTACACCATCAATGAACAAAGATTTTAACTCCTCGATCAGAGGTCGGAGATAGACGTCGATATTGTTTCCCGGTGAGTTTGGTCCGTCGATAAGAAGAGGTATCATAAAGTATGATTGGTCCATAGCCAACCAAGGCGACATATTATAAATTATCATTACAACGGGCCATGTGCTGTGACTTCCAGCCATATAGTTGAATGGGCAGAAGCCATCACTAGCCAGTCCGAGCTGGACATTGCGAGGATCGCTATTGAATATTGCATGCCTCCTATCGAAATCCTTCCATGCCGGTGAATCTCTTGGATGACTCATTTTTCCATCTTCACTTGGAGGAGCATGGTGATGCCAAATCATTGCCTCGGCTGTTTTCTTGCACCTAAATAGCCTCTGTAGCCTCTGTGTTATGGGAAAGTATCGTGCTATATTGACAGGTATATCAGGCTTCTTATTAAAATCTTTCGGCTTATATCTGGCATCTCCGCATGTTGGACACTCTTTCAAATCTGAATTCTCTTTCCGGTATAACACGCAATTTTTAGGACATACTTGAATCTTCTCGCACTTTAGATCCAAATTAGACATCATCTTCTGGGCTCTGTACCAGCTGTCAGGCACGTTATTTCCCGGGGGCATAGAATCTTTCAAGAACAAAAGAAGCATTGTGAATGACTTGTTGCTCCTTCCATTTAGGCACTTAATCTGGAAAAGTTGGACGAATCATGAGAGGGTGGAATACTTTGCATTCTCATAAATGGTTTTCTAGCATCATTCATGAAATTTTCATATTTATCCGCACGCAGTCCTTGACCGGAAGGAATGTCATCTTCGGTACGAATAGATTCACTCAGGGCAGCCTCTACCATATCCTCCATTTTTTCTGATGGAAATAAATTACCGTCTTCTTCTTCTGCCGCATTACCGTCTTCTCCTTCTTCTCTTGTCGCATTACCGTCTTTTCCTTCTTCTTCTGCCGCATTACTGCGTTCTTCTCCTTCCCCGTGATATTTCCAAGTTGTATAAAGTCTAGTAATCCCATATTTTACGATATGAAGTTCTGCCAATTCTACCTTCTGCCAGTACTTATTGCCACATCTATCGCACGGGCAGAGAATCTTCTCTATCATGATCTTATTATGTGCGCGTGAAAATTCAATAAAAGCAGCAACTCCTGCGACAAACTTAGGTTGCATACGTTGTTGCCAATCCACATACATCCAGTCCTTAACTCTGACGTACTCATGGGCCATATTAGACTGTATAACATCTAAATTATAGGTTATGATGACTATATTGAGAAATTTAAAAACGGGATAGTTACTGACAAAGGAGAAAATCCGTGTATATACTTTGTATATGCGTTTTTCGTTGAAAAGAATAAATTATTGAACGTATGTTAACTGATAGACGGGGACTAAGTGGCGCTTTTAGTTTTATATATGAGTATCGATGAGAATATGAAAGTTTCATATTATCATCGAGTATCATATATTGGTTTTAACTTGAACATCTTGAATCACTATCTAATGATGCGTTTGTTGTGTATTCTTATTGTGTGTGTGTGTGTTTCGGCTGTCGGGGGTAAGGCTTCTATCCCATTAAGAATGTATAGAGCGAGCACCCATTCGCTTGTGCTTTCATCCGTTTCGAGTAAATTTCGGCAGCACCTCCCCGCTGTTCTCCGAGTACACTGTAATAGAATAGATAATCATTTCAAAGCTGTGAAACAACGTTGAAATGAACATCTAATCTATCTTTGTACACGGAGAACCAGCGGAAATGTACCGACGAAATATCTCGAAATGGATGAAAACACAAGTGAATGAAGGTGTTTGCTTTATACATTCCTAACTTGTCCACACAGGATAAATCTATCGGTTATCATACGATTGAATCTTCTCGTCACATAGACTATACGACGGTTGTTAGTATCGAGCTATGCCGTCCGATATTTAACAACCTTCGTATAGTTCTATGTCACGACGAATATCGAACGTATGTTAACCGATAGATGGGGACTAAGTGGCGCTTTTAGTTTCATTTATGAGTATCGATGAGAATATGAAAGTTTCATATTATCATCGAGTATCATATATTGGTTTTAACTTGAACATCTTGAATCACTCTCTAATGATGCGTTTGTTGTGTATTCTTGTTGTGTGTGTGTGTTTCGGCTGTCGGGGGTAAAGCTTCTATCCCATTAAGAATATATAGAGCGAACACCCATTCGCTTGTACTTTCAACCGTTTCGAGTAAATTTCGGCAGCACCTCCCTGCTGTTCTCCGAGTACACTGTAATATAATAGATAATTATTTCAAAGCTGTGAAACAATGTTGAAATGAACATCTAATCTATCTTTGTACACGGAGAACTAGCGGAAAGGTACCGACAAAATATCTCGAAACGGATGAAAACATAAGTGAATGAAGGTGTTTGCTTTATACATTCCTAACTTGTCCACATGGGACAAATCTATCGGTTATCATACGATTGAATCTTCTCATCACATAGACTATACGACAGTTGTTAGTATCGAGCTATACGGTTCGATATTTAACAACCTTCGTATAGTTCTATGTCACGACGAACATCGAACGTATGTTAACCGATAGACGGGGACTAAGTGGCGCTTTTAGTTTCATATATGAGTATCGATGAGAATATGAAAGTTTCATATTATTATCGAGTATCATATATTGGTTTTAAGTTGAACATCTTGAATCACTCTCTAATGATGCGTTTGTTGTGTATTCTTGTTGTGTGTGTGTGTTTCGGCTGTCGGGGCTAAGACTTCTATCGGTTATCATACGATTGAATATTCTCGTCATATAGACTATACGAAGTATTTAAATAAAATATAACTGGTATCAGAAACCAGGTCCTGACAGACAGGAAGCAACCCTTATCCTCAAATAGCCTGCATACTGAATATTATCTGCCGAGTTAACAAATTTAATCTGATCGGATATACCCGCTGGGTAAAACCTCACAAAGATAAGCACGAATTGAATGTAGATGGTGCAAAATCAAGTATAACAAATTTACCATACATCAGAGTTACATTCAAGGAAGTTCAATCCCAAGCTCTAAATTTTTAATTACTTTTGCTAAAAATGAAAGTGTGTTCAGCTTTGCTGTCTCTGTTGTATATGCAGTTGCACTCAGCAGATCATAAATAAAATCTCCGTCCCCTGAGACCAGTTTTCCCACAAAAAAACAGTTTGTATCTTAACATGCACTGCACCATCAGAATCTATTCGTTCAAGAGTTACGCCTGAGCAAAATGCAAGAAACATTTTCAATTTTCAGCTCTAATTTGAACTGATCTGCAGTCCATGCTCTCACACACTTTTCCCCAGGAAAATTAGTAGCACACCTATCATACTCTAAAATTTAAGAACCCCAACCCAACCCCAACCCTAACCCCAGCACCAGCCCCGGCCCCAGCCAAACCCCAACCCCAACCCCAACCCTAACCCCAGCCCCAGACCCAGCCCCAGCCCCTCTGCCCCAGTTGAACCCCAACCCCAACCCCAACCGCAACCCCCTTCCGAACCCCAACCCCAACCGCAACCCCAGCCCCAGCCCCAACCGCAACCCCAACTCTAACCCTAACGCTAACCCCAACCGATGCCTCATCGATACCCAAATCATGAACCCTAGTCCTAAAATAATCAAAAATCTGTTTAATTTAAGATTTCCTAACCTGTGCAGTGGAGGAGAGATCGATCAGTGGCAAAGACAAAACGGAGGCGACGACGAAAACAGTGACGAAGAAGAACCAAGTGGCGGCGGCGACGAAACGGCCTGCGCTGGTGACGACGAGAGATTTGGTGATCGGCGGGAACGAGGATTTGGGGATTTTGGGTTTGCGCGCGAGAGTCGATAAGATAATTAGCATAGGGATCGATCTGTGCCTTTTTAATTAAATCCCTATTTAGATGCCCCTACGGATTAGTCCGTAAGTTCTTGGTTTGCGGCTCCGTAGGGGCAAACAACAATTTACGATTTAATATTTTTAAATTAATATGTAAGGACCGTATGGGCAGCCTTTTGGCCCTACGGACTAATCCGTAGGACCAAAAGAAATCTGCTCCTATGGATTTCGTTATCCGTAGGGGCAACCCCCTATTTTAGTAGTGTGTAGTGAGAGCTTTTTGAGTGGAAGATTAATGAAGATGGTTTTTTATAACTTGTATTTTTAATTTCTTACATTATAATTTTAATTCCTAGTATAACTTTTATTACTTACTTATTAAAGTAGTTGTTGGTTTTCTTTTATTGTTTTGTTTTTCTTCTCTTCTAATCTTATTTTCAAGCCATGATACTCAATGGAGTCCCTTACTTAGCTGAGAGCCCATGTAGTTAGCTTGTATCTTTGTAAAACTGTATTTTCACATTCTTTCTCCTCTTCTTTCTTATTTTATTTTTCTTTTAATGTGTGAATAATTTACACACTTATTAGGATTAAGGAAGGTTAGTATGAGGGATGGAAAAATCTCTTATGCTTCTCTTCGCCAAACATATTAAAATGAATGTAGACCAAACAAATACAACCCTCTCATTTAGGCGCGCTATAAATGACATATAGCCACGACCTAAGTCGAGAATTTCTTTGGACGTACTACAACGTGACATGTAGTTGTGAGCTAATTGGAGACTTGGTTGTGTATATTTGGCCTAACGTTAGAAATAAGAGCATGTAGTGGACGGACAAGGGGAACTAGGAATGGGTTTAGCGTTTGAAAGCTTGGTTAAACTCGCAAATCCCATTTCTATGTCTTTCTAATCCCCGCCGCTTCCGATTATTCCAATATCATTTCAAGAATGACAAAAGATAAGCACAAGACTAATCCTAACTCTGCTAACCAACTCTAACCCTAAAAAGTTTACTTGAACATAAAATATAAACATTTAGGATAGAATTGAACATACATATACATTCATTAATTGACTCGTTTAAAATAAGAACACAAATACGAACCATCTCCCAGTGGACGACCCGTAATCAACCGGCTAGCTACAAAACGACATCGTCTTGATTTTGGTAAGTAGGATATATAGAACGCTTAGTGTATCACATAAAAACGCAGGCAATCAAATGGCGCCGTTGCCGGCGAGAAGGTAACGTATTTCTTTCTTGTCATTTGGGTTAATTTTTGTATATATAAAAAAATAAAAAAATAAATAAAAAATAAATATAATAAAATCCATCTTGTTATTTTTGATATTTTTTGTCCAAGTGTACAGGCAAATCTGGAGTAAGTACAGTGATCTAATTAAGAAACAGAGGCTTGGATACAGAAGAGAAGAAAGAGTAGAGCGCACAGAGAAATTTTGAAACCCTAATTCCACATTGCCACTGTGGTTCTGCGGTCAAACCTAGGGAATGGAGGCAGATCCGCGGTCATACGTTAGCCTCCGAGCCCAAATTTTTTTGTATATCTTCTCCTCCTCCAGAAACCTCTCTAAACTCCACTGAATTGTATTTTCTGCAATTTTCTTTGCACAAATTGCGCCGCCGCTAAATAAATTTTTTGTTGTTTTAGATTTTGTTTGTTTAACGCTTTGCATATAATAATACGGATATTAAGGGGCTTTAATATCAATTCAGATTGGGTAGGGATTTCATCACCCTTCCTAAGACCCCACAAATCACAAAAAGAATACGCATTATCTTGAATTAATAAAAAATATCTAGACCAAATTTATAAGGACTTTACACGCTCATTTAGGAAAAGTGAAGATTACGGGGAATCGGTCGTTTATCTAAACTTGACTTTGTGGTGTCTAGGCAAAACATGTGAGGTGGTAATTTTAAAAGGCCCGTCTTACGGTGATTCATGAGCGGAACTCTCCTTACCTCACTTGTGCTTACCTGGCCACAATTGGCAGTGAAGAGACGATTTGATGGTCATCCTGCAACTTGTCGCTAGGAAGTCTAGGAGCGGTCTAGTTGGACTTTGAAGACTCTAACTTTAGGTGTTGTTTGTGGATATTGTGATTGTGCTTATTTAATATTTAGTCCCATAATTCCGTATTTTTCAAAAACCAAAACAAACAATTTCAAAAATCCAAGAAAATAAAAAATAAAATAAAATAAAAATTCGCCCACTTTCCACCCTCCTTAATTTTCTTTTCATATCATTGGTACCCCAAAATGATCAACTCTTGCCGAATTTTGGTACCCACAACCAGATATTTTTTCTTACGGTTCTTGCTTTGGTCGAAATTTAGATGATCCATCCATACCTAAAATTTCATTGAGAGATCGGATAGACGCGTTTATGACCAGCAATTGGACACCGCAATCCACTTTGTATTAACCTTATCAAACTTTCACAACTTCTCATATTGATACCCCTTTTGAGAGTCATGTTGCGACTCCGAAACCCATGTTCATTGCTGACAAAATTGCACAATCCCGTAGCCGATCTTTCACTCCTTTCACCACTCCAAATTCGTTAGGACAACAATTCC
This sequence comes from Agapanthus africanus, assembly GCA_030015575.1. Lineage (NCBI taxonomy): Eukaryota > Viridiplantae > Streptophyta > Magnoliopsida > Asparagales > Amaryllidaceae > Agapanthus > Agapanthus africanus. The sequence continues at coordinate 70,505,824 of CM057337.1, read as the reverse complement.
AATCACCTGCTTATCATAGTGCTGATCCTAATCCTGTCCATTTTTCACATCCATTCGATTCCTATCAATCCTATCCAACTTTTGAACCTTCTCTTGACATTGTATCTGACCATTAGTATAGGAGTTTCACGTATCCAAACGAATTCGAATCTTTTACTGAAACTTCTTCACAATCCATGTCTATTCTTGAACGAATTTTGAATTTCGGGTAGTTTCGTGCCGACAGATGGAGAATTTGAATGCGTCCATGGCGACCCTCATACAATCTAATGAACCAGCAGCTAGTTCCCACCTACCTCAAAATTTTCCAATGTATGATGTGGCGATAGGAAAATCTGAGGATTTGAGTAGTGAAAGTGAGCAGTTCACCTTTCCAAATCAAACCTACTGTAACATTTCAGAAAAATAAAATATTGTCTTTGGGAATTTAAATCATAAAATAATATATTTCACGAAAACTATTCGATTTGCGAATTTGGGTTTTTTGTAAAATGGTATAATTAAATACCAATATTTGGAAAATAATTGGAGATTAAACTGATTTATTTATTAAAAGGGTATTTATTGGATTTGGGCATTTTATAAATAATTATGCAATTATTTATATGCAAGTTAAATTAAAATTGATCAGTGCACTACTAATCACGATTAGGCTAAATCCGTCTTTTTAATTAACCATGGTTAGTGCACCATGACATGTTGCATTTTGTTACATATTGGTTTCATTTGTATTTGTGTTTGGTTTTAAATGAGTGAGGGTTAACGAGAAAAGAAAATGAGAAGACATGTTTGATGAGAGAGAGAGAGAGAGGGGACAACATGATGAGGCATGAGCATGTGAGAGTATGAGAGAGAGAGAGAGGGTATGGTTCCACCCTTGACCTTTCTTTCTTCATTCATTTTCTTCACTTCACATAACGATCTCCTAGGTCTTATTGTAATACTAATATCATGCTATGTGGTAATGAAAGTGTACGCGTGTGTGTGTGTAATATTGTGTTTGTATCAATATGAGGTAACATGTCATCCATAGCACATATCCATAGCGCGCGCGCGCACACACGCGCGCGCGCGCACACACTCACACACACACACATATATATATATATTATCCAATGTGTGTCCATCAACGACACTCGAAATCATCATAAAGCACTGAGTGCCCAGCATGAACACTCGAAATTATCATAAAACCCGTGTCCAGTATCGACACGTAAATTCCTTATATCTCAGGCTCTGGCTTATTAGATCGGCCCTAATATCCATCTGTATCATATCACACCGGTCGGTATCCTCTAGATATCCGCCGAGTCTCATACTGTCACCGGTAGATAGTGTTCCTAGTCAGGCTCAACGCCTTTCTATACGATCTTCTTGCCCCTGGGAAGCGTACCAGGTCCACCATATATCCGTAATCGGTCTCTCCTCCTGCCTCGATTCGGATAATAATCATAGCTCAAAACCAAGAAAACTCATGGTAGATGTCGAAATATCATATCAAGAGAAACCCACGTTTTTTAAAACATTCACAAGTTTTATAAAATTATATCTGCGGTTTCTCAAATCCAGAAATCTTATGAATACAAATTCTTATAAGAACATGGCAATAATGGTACAATATGTAAAGGCTCGGAACAGTAATATAATGCATGGTAAGTGTGTTCATATTAGCGTGTCGTATAAGAGTATAAAGAAGGTACACTATTTGAAATAGTAAGTGGTGCTGGGTACTAACAGAATTCCAAAATGCTAACAGGGTGTAGTGTGATACGGTGACATAGCGAGTTCTATCTGTGTACGTGGCATGGAAAGTACCGATGATGTGTGTGTAAGCATATGAGTATGTGTACATGCAACATGTAAGGCATCGGTAATGGTGTGCATGTCCTAGAAAACGAAGTCAAATAGAACTAAAGGTATAAACGTAATATATATCGTGAATGATCGAAGCACGAGCATATGCAGAAATAAGAAATTGAAATGTAAGCGTATACAGAATAATGAAATCGTAATGTGAACAAGTATTAAAATATCCAACTATGTATGAGCTATACGGTATAGTTTAAAATAGCACGAAACGTTATTTTTGGAAATAGGGGACTACGATGTTTTTGAAATAGATACCATTTGAAAATTCATAGCGCACCCTTAAAATTATCATTTAAAAGTATATAACGAATCGTTAGTTTTGAAAGTAGGTATGGCTCTAAACATCTTATATTATCCAATTTGTGATTTTAAACAAGATTTCTCGAGTAAATATCAGCCGTAATCAGCAATTAATCCTCATCATATCACATACGGAATATCCCTTGTACGATATCATCCAATCAATATGGTATGGATCTATAGTCGCGTACACCAATCTCATATCATCTTATCTCATATCATATCGTTTCATATCATATCATATCGTTTCATATCATATCATATCGTTTCATCTCATATCATATCGTCCCATATCATATCGTATCATTTCATCTCATCTCATATCCTCTTATATCATATCATATCATGTTATATCATGTATACTTATATCGTAAATATCCTTATATATGTGTGTGTGTGTGCGCGCGCGCGTGTGTGTGTAGCCTAATGGCAAATAAAAAAGATTAAAGGTATAATCATCTACTAAGTATACTACTATCGCATATGGGTAGACTAGATATATAATTCTAGTATATATATAGTATCCTAATCTCTACGGTTGTGAGGGTGCTATACGCCATCCACCCGACTTCCTCCGTAAATATACATCTACAATTATAAACATCTCGCCCTAGTCGAAGCCGACTGATGCGTCGCCCTTCTTCGTCATTTCGGAAGTCCCCACGATCATACCTACAATTGAAACCATATCGAGTCGTGTAAACATCCATATCAAAAACCGATACGACGAGCGAAGTGCGCATAGGTTAGAATTGTTAGTTGTATGTATGCCCTAGAGGCCAGTATTGTATAGATGATGTATATTATAATGGATGCTTGGACATATATAGAGATGACTTTCTTGCTCGACATGATAGTATGCTATCTGGTTGCTCTTTATCTTAACATGTACACTAGTCTCTTTATACTGTCTTATAGTTACATGTTGGTAAAGCCCTTAGGATTTTTACTTGACTACCTGGACTATGATGCAGATCATACTAGTGGGGACTTGGTAGTCCATAAGTACATCCTTCAAGGTCCCTAGTCGTGGGTGTATCGAGACGGGGCATCGATATACCAGTGTAGACTAGCGTATACGCTTCTCGACCCATGTGATGGGCGATGGATGATCCCATATCCATTGGTGTTTGACATCAGAGATGGTATACGGGTGCTCAGTGGAGACTGAGTACACTGGACGGACTCGCCGAGAACTCCCAGATGGTATTATACCTCACGTCAGATGGCAGTTCTCAGGTGACACTTGTGCAGGTTAGTCTGTAGACCCGAGATCGTCATAGAGTCTTGTGTGATTCCCACTGTGCTTTGATCTTCACCTTACCACGTCCATGAGGGCGTACAAAACGGTGGTCTTTGGGTACAGTCCCGAGTCACATGGAGGCAATGAGCGATAGGAGGGGTTTCGTCTCTCCCGGTATTGGGGGTTGATGTTGCGCTGTGCTCGATTGGCCGTAACAGGGAAGTCCCTGGCCAGGGCTGATCAGAGATTTGCTGGTAAGTGTTACCAGTAGTTTCTCGACCCGTTATGAGCCTCACATCGGCACGACTTATCGAGTATTGGGGTCTGACGTTTACCACCCTTAGACTTGATATGCGACGTATCAGACGAACAGACCGGACTGTACGGTAAGTGTTACTGGTCGGATTCGCAGGAGTGTGAGCGGGCTAGCTCGTCGATCTTCTGATCGCTCAATACCCGGGTAGCCGTTACGTTTAGCAGACCGCTTGCGGCTTGTGGGTGCTTGATATGATCATCATCTGCTACCGGCGTATTGACGAGTCTTTAGAGTCCTACACAGAGGTTTCCTAGCTCAAGCGAAACGAAATAGGAGTGCATATGAGATATGTGCGGGACCGAGAATAATGCGTGTATGTGATACCGTATTTGATTCTCGCGATTAATGTTTCGATTGGTTGTATATGATATAACCTAGTTATCGAATCGAAGATCGATTCGATAAGTCGAGACATTGAATACTAGTCGGTCATGTGCGACATGACTGGATCATTGAATCAAGTGTTGATTTAATGATTTAATGTATAATTATATATTTGATATATTAATTTGCATTAACTAGTATTGGTTCACTTTAAACGGATTTTTCTCACTTGATGCACATTGTATATGTGATATGCTTTTGTGCACATGATTGTATCATGTTTGATGATGCATGTTGACTTGACTTTGTGTAAAAGAATTGAACCATGGTTATGAGAGTGGTTAGGGTTTATGTTTTATTCACTTATTATTTAATCCATTCATTATTTATTAATTGGTTTTATGAAAATAAAATGGTTTCATTTATCATGAAGAATGGTGAAGCTTCATGAAGCTTTTACTAATGATGCCATTTTGTCTTCATACTTAAACCTAACCACTCCCACTAACCATGGTCAATTCTTTACACTTGACCATGGTTAGGATATGATAAATATCATTTTCTTTTCTATTTTGATGAAGTTTTTTTATCATATTCTATCATCTTCTTCATCTTCTTCTTCAAAAGAAAAGCTTGCTACTTTAATGGCAACTTGAGATCTAGTGAGAGAAATCCAAATCTAAAGTGAACCCACCTCCTATTTCTTCATCCTCTACCTCTTACCAAGTGGTTTTGGGTGTTTTCTTCACAAGTTTCACTACTTGGTGAAGTCGAAACTTGAACTAGTGCAACCTCGACGTAGATCGTCTTTGACACGAAGCCGACGACCTTGCTCGCCCGTTTTCCGATGAAGCCGACGAATGAGTCTAGGATTCGTGATGGACAGCGAGAGCACACACACGTGGAGCTAAGGAAGTGGGGAACCGGATCTACAAAGGTTGTAGCTTCTCACTTCTAGTTAAGTAGTTAACTAGTTTTGTGTTTCGCCTAGAATTCTAGTCTAAGATCCGTGTTAGGGTTTCTCGGCACCAATAATTTTTGAAATTGGCATGGTTGATGCCTTGTGAGACTTCATTAGGATGCCTAGGAACCCTACAGTGGTATCAGAGCCTAGCTAGAGCCTTAGGCGAAGTCTAGACGCAGTTTGAAGCCCGAACGAACCCGAAACCCCAAACCAAACATGCTCTCTGTCCTTTTTCTAAAATCGGGGATTTTTCCACATTAAAAATATGCAGAAAAATCAGCAGGCTAATCTAAGAGTTACTGTGAATTTCGATGGAGTAATTCCATCAAAGAGCCGCGGATCCGCGGCACGAGCATGGCTCGTGCGGCGGATGCGCGGCGCTTTTGTCGTTTTGTGCATTTTAATTTTCACAGTAATTCTCATTTTTCTGTGGTGGTTTTCCTGGGAATTTTTAATATTCATTCAAGAGTTGACTTTTCCAGAGTTGTTTTGGGGATTCGGTATTTCGATCGGATTATCAAATTTCATCTTTTGTGTATTTCCGGATAATTTTCAGAATATGTTAAAAAGTTCGACCGGATATAAATACCCAATTTTTCCCCTGTCGGGAAATTTCCAAGTGTTGGATTTTTCCGTAGTTTAACGACGTTCTAAGTAGTGCAAGTAACGCGATGGACCCTCTAGAAGACAACAAACCTTAACTCGATTATGTGACCGTCTTGAACTGCCCTTTGAACCTTCGGGTTTGGGGCAGTACGGCGTGCCACATGTGAGGCGTTGGCTTGACCCTTCTACGGCTGGACCGTTGGTACTGAGGCACGAACTGAATGCTGTTAGACTTATTTCATGTGTTGAGCTGTATTGGGAAAACTTGGGTATTGGACTGTTCGATCGAAAAGTTTAACATTTTCTGTTTATCTGGAATGTGATACAATAATTGGAATTCACAAGTAGTTATGAGATAACTGAATGAATGTTATAAATCTAGCAATTTAGTCCCATATGATATTGAAAAGAGTTTTCGATAATGAGACTAAAATGCGGGATTTATATCTGTTAGGCATGCGATGTCTAAAGAGGTTGCGGATTCCAACTGTTGTAGTTTTACACTTTCTTTTCTGTGACCGTAAGTGTAGTATGTTCATATCGCCGGTTTCGTTGCTATACATCAACGACAATTGGGGTATGCATACTTACTTACGTTGATGACATGTGATGTTATGTGTTGCTGGATATGTTATATTGGATCGTCGTGTTCGAATAGCCGGGGGTTTTTATGTGAGATGAGTGTTTTCCATTTTCATTCATGTAAAAACTTGTATGTAATATTCTTTTATTTGGGGCACTTCCAGGTAGCGGAAGTTGTCACCTTTTGTATATTATTTACTTTTCCGCATTAGGATAGACCCAAGGAGGGGAGCACAAGTAACCGGGTTCTGGGGCCCAGTGGGAGACCAACTCGAGGAGTCGAGTCCGGGTCTCCTAACCCTAGAATTGGCAGGGTTGCTTGCCGCTCTCGTAGGGGTCTAGGGGTGTGGGATTGGCTATTCATCACGACCGTGGAATCCGTGTTTTATACTGGCTCGTATTGAAAACACGGACGTCCTAGTATATCCAATATTTCATATGTTTATTCTGCTGCGATATCTGTGTTGTGACTCTGTGATGGATATAGTATATAGTATATATGATATATTATATAGACGTTACTTATGTTTTACACCCGCGCTAGCCCTGCCCTGCTCTGTCGTTAGTTACCTAACCTAACGGTGCACGAGGGGACATCGAGGCGAATGCGGATGGCATAAGTGTACGTCATATCTATCTGTGATGTTTAGGTATTTAAATGATGGGACTTCATTAATGTGATTAATGAAAGATAAGAAACCTAAGATGTTGTAGAATCGAATTTTAAAATAAAACAGGTAGCTACAGTTCTTGCTTTGCACAGCGGTATATATGATATACCCTGCACCTTATTCGATGAGGAAAGGACCGAGATCCCTTCACCGGGAGTGACTCCTTTAGCAATAACTGGCAGATGCTACACACTCGGTTTGGCTTTGATTGCTTTTAAGAGTTTTTGCTTTGCACAGCGATATATATGATATATCCCGCACCTCATTCGACGAGGAAAGGACCGAGATCCCTTCACCGGGAGTGACTCCTTTAGCAAAACTAGAAAAGCCTCAAAATCACTCCATTTCAAAACTTCATTTGATTCTACAACGATATCAAGTTCATTACGCAATAGGTTTTCGGAAAAACCTGCCGTAGCCCTCCGTCATTTCAGATTAGAACTGTTTAGTATTCGTGCTGCGTTTGTTGGCCTTTGTCAAGGCGTAGTGTGCGGTAGCTGAATAGTGCTTATCTGCTTATGCATGTGATGCAGATTGTTTCAGGGTAGTCGTACGACCTTGTTGGCCTTTGTCAAGGGTCGTGCGGGTGGGTTTGATTCAATCAAGAAATGACGGGTTGAACTTGACTAGCATCCTGTGATTTGTTGGCCTTTGTCAAGGTCATAGGACACTAGGGGTAAAATATTATCGGGAATTTCAAGTGTTGAAATTTGCAATGAGATTGCATACCTTCTATGAGATAGTTGGATCCCGATACCCACTGCGAGTAAGAGTTACTCCTGGGAGAGTTTTACACATTACAATTAGCCGATCAAGTAGGTGTCTAGAAAGGTGTTAACGAGGTTACGCCTCTGGGAAAACGAGGTTTACATTAATTAGGTTCGTACGAAAGCACGGGGGACCTCCCTCAAAATACCGACACTGGCCTGGCTGAAAGATTGGCGAACTTGTAGTGTGTAATTAATCCCGGCTAATCTTTCCTTTTAGGGTTTGGAGGAAGATTTGATAAAAAGCAGTGGGAGCCATCCTGATTAGATAAGATAATAACCAATCTGATCTTGCACGAGCATACGCTAAAGTGTTTTCTTCTCTCTCTCTCTAGGTAGCGACCAGTTCATGCCTTAATCAAGATAATAATATGGATGTATTGACCGAACCCGCATGTTATACTGTGCTGGGGAACGTTGGTTCCGTTCTTTCCTATAAGAGTTATAGGACTGAACAGGATATAGGGGAATACCAGGATTCCCATGCCACCCGAATGAAGAAAGTACATGATGATGCATTTTCTTCGGGTGTGTTCGTTACTGAGAACTGTTTCTCCATTTGCTCTACGTCCTGGGTATTAGATACCGGGTCAGGATCCCATATATGTAATCAGTTACATGGGCTTAGGAAAGGTAGAGAACTTGGAGAAGGTGATAAAGACATTAGAGTTGGAAATGGTGCAATTGTTGCAGCTAAGACTGTCGGGGAATATCACCTTGTATTACCAACAGGTAATACATTGGTTCTGAACGAATGCTATTACATGCCGAACCTGATATGCAACATTATATCGGTTTCTTTATTAAGTAAAGAGGGATATAATTTTGTATTACAGGACAATGTTATGAACATTTTCCATAACCAAAAGTTGGTTGGATCAGGCACGTTGTGCAATGGCATTTATGTTCTAAATCAATCAACAGTTCTGAGCATAACAAACAAGAGGAAGAGTTCTGAACTCAACGAATCCTTCTTGTGGCATTGTAGACTGGGTCACATCAATGCGACACGACTAGCTAAGTTGCATAAAGATGGATATTTTAATCCGTTTGAATTTTCATCTTATGACACTTGCCAGTCATGTCTCAAAAGCAAGATGACCAAAACTCCGTTTACGGGACACGGAGAAAGAGTTACCGAACTCTTGGGACTGATACATAGTGATGTATGCGGTCCCATGTCTACACATGCCAGGGATGGTTCTTCATACTTCATTACATTCACTGACGATCTCTCTAGGTTCGGGTATGTGTTCCTGATGAAACACAAATCAGAAGCTTTTGAGAAATTTAGGGAATATAAGCAAGAAGTCGAGAACCAAACCGGAAAAAGTATTAAAATCCTACGATCTGATCGAGGAGGAGAATACTTAAGCAATGAATTCCTGGACTTCCTAAAAGAGAATGGGATTCTCTCTCAGCTGACTCCTCCATATACACCACAGCACAACGGTGTATCAGAAAGGAGGAACCGCACCCTATTAGATATGGTGCGCTCTATGATGAGCATAGCTGAGTTACCTATTTCCTTCTGGGGTTATGCGCTGGAGACAGCAACATACCTATTGAATCAAGTTCCATCTAAATCTGTACCTACCACACCATATGAGATATGGAGTGGGAAGAGACCATGTCTTAAACGAGTTAAGATATGGGGTTGCCCGGCCTATGTCAAAAGGCAAAATCCGGACAAACTCGAGGCACGGTCAGTTCTATGTAAGTTTGTGGGATATCCCAAACATTCACATGGATATCTTTTCTACCATACAGAGGAACAAAAAGTGTTTGTTTCTCGACATGCCACCTTTTTAGAAAAGGAATTTCTTGCAAAAGAAATTAGTGGGGATATGGTAGAACTGGAAGAAATTCCGGCTACACAAACTCAAACTGAAGATTTAGTGGAACCAGAGGATTCAGTAGTACCCGACGAACCCCAGCCTCTCCGCCGATCTAGTAGGGTTCCTCGCCAACCTGAGAGATACTACGGTTTTCTCATGGACGGTGGGAGCGAGGATTGCATCATGGAGGATGATGACCCAACTAGCTTCGAGCAGGCCATCACGAGTGGGGACTCAGTGAAATGGCTGGATGCTATGCGGTCCGAGATGGAATCCATGTACACCAACAAAGTATGGACTTTGGAAGTTGCTCCTGAAGGGGTAAAACCCATTGGGAGCAAATGGATCTTCAAGAAAAAACTTGGTGTAGATGGGAAAGTGGAGACTTTCAAAGCTAGACTTGTAGCAAAGGGTTTTCCTCAAAGACCAGGTGTGGACTATGACGAGACCTTTTCTCCAGTGGCTATGCTTAAATCCATCCGAATCATGCTTGCCATTGCTGCCTTTCATGACTACGAAATCTGGCAAATGGATGTTAAGACCGCCTTTCTAAATGGTGATTTAGAAGAGTGCGTGTACATGACTCAGCCAGAGGGCTTCGTAGACAGTGGGAGCAGCGGGAAGGTGTGCAAGCTGCTTAAATCCATTTATGGATTAAAGCAAGCATCGCGGAGTTGGAACATCTGCTTTGACGTCGTTATCAAAGAGTTTGATTTCGTCAAAAATCCAGATGAACCTTGTATCTACAAGAAGGTGGCAAAGAGTAAGGTTGTCTTCCTCGTATTGTACGTGGACGACATACTCTTGATAGGAAATGATATTCCTATGCTGCAATCGGTCAAGCTCTTCTTATCACAAAGATTCTCAATGAAAGATCTTGGTGATGCCTCCTGCATATTGGGAATCAGGATCTACAGAGATAGATCCAAACGGATATTGGGATTGTCCCAATCCAGGTACATTGACACCATACTAAAGAGGTTTAGTATGGAAGAGTCCAAGCGTGGGAACTTGTCCACGATCTCTGGAGTCACTCTCTCCAAAGAGATGTCTCCCAAGACTGATTTGGAGAGAGCTCGCATGCAAGGGATACCCTATGCTTCGGCAGTAGGCTCTATCATGTATGCGATGCTATGTACTAGACCCGATGTTGCATACTCACTAAGTATAGTGAGCAGGTATCAAGCTGATCCTGGAGAGAGTCACTGGACAGCTGTGAAGAGCATTCTCAAGTACTTGCGAAGGACTAGAGATATGTTCTTGGTGTATGGTAACGGAGAACTCCAAGTGGAGTCCTTTACCGATTCGAGCTTCCAGAGTGATAAGGACGACTCTAAGTCACAGTCGGGCTTTGTCTTTACCCTTTACGGAGGGGCGGTTAGCTGGAAGAGTTCCAAGCAGGAAACCGTAGCAGACTCGACGATGGAGGCTGAATACATCGTTGCCAACGATGCTGCCAAAGAGGCTGTCTGGATCAAGAAGTTCATTACTGAACTTGGTGTGGTTCCATCCATTGAGCATCCAATACCTTTGTATTGCGATAACAATGGAGCGGTGGCTTTGGCCAAGGAACTCAGGTCCCATCAGCGATCCAGGCATATTCTGAGGCGGTATCACCTGATCCGGGAGATAGTTGATCGCCGGGAGATCGAGGTTAGGAGGGTTGACACGAAGGACAACACTGCGGATCCACTCACGAAGGCCATTCCCCAGATACAGTTTGAGAGACTCTTCGGGATGCTCGGTATGCGATACTACAGCAGCTGGCCCTAGTGCAAGTGGGAGATTGTTAGTTGTATGTATGCCCTAGAGGCCAGTATTGTACAGATGATGTATATTATATTGGATGCTTGGACATATATAGAGATGACTTTCTTGCTCGACATGATAGTATGCTATCTGGTTGCTCTTTATCTTAACATGTACACTAGTCTCTTTATACTGTCTTATAGTTACATGTTGGTAAAGCCCTTAGGATTTGTACTTGACTACCTGGACTATGATGCAGATCATACTAGTGGGGACTTGGTAGTCCATAAGTACATCCTTCAAGGTCCCTAGTCGTGGGTGTATCGAGACGGGGCATCGATATACCAGTGTAGACTAGCGTATACGCTTCTCGACCCATGTGATGGGCGATGGATGATCCCATATCCATTGGTGTTTGACATCAGAGATGGTATACGGGTGCTTAGTGGAGACTGAGTACACTGGACGGACTCGCCGAGAACTCCCAGATGGTATTATACCTCACGTCAGATGGCAGTTCTCAGGTGACACTTGTGCAGGTTAGTCTGTAGACCCGAGATCGTCATAGAGTCTTGTGTGATTCCCACTGTGCTTTGATCTCCACCTTACCACGTCCATGAGGGCGTGCAAAACGGTGGTCTTTGGGTACAGTCCCGAGTCACATGGAGGCAATGAGCGATAGGAGGGGTTTCGTCTCTCCCGGTATTGGGGGTTGATGTTGCGCTGTGCTCGATTGGCCGTAACAGGGAAGTCCCTGGCCAGGGCTGATCAGAGATTTGCTGGTAAGTGTTACCAGTAGTTTCTCGACCCGTTATGAGCCTCACATCGGCACGACTTATCGAGTATTGGGGTCTGACGTTTACCACCCTTAGACTTGATATGCGACGTATCAGACGAACAGACCGGACTGTACGGTAAGTGTTACTGGTCGGATTCGCAGGAGTGTGAGCGGGCTAGCTCGTCGATCTTCTGATCGCTCAATACCCGGGTAGCCGTTACGTTTAGCAGACCGCTTGCGGCTTGTGGGTGCTTGATATGATCATCATCTGCTACCGGCGTATTGACGAGTCTTTAGAGTCCTACACAGAGGTTTCCTAGCTCAAGCGAAACGAAATAGGAGTGCATATGAGATATGTGCGGGACCGAGAATAATGCGTGTATGTGATACCGTATTTGATTCTCGCGATTAATGTTTCGATTGGTTGTATATGATATAACCTAGTTATCGAATCGAAGATCGATTCGATAAGTCGATACATTGAATACTAGTCGGTCATGTGCGACATGACCAGATCATTGAATCAAGTGTTGATTTAATGATTTAATGTATAATTATATATTTGATATATTACTTTGCATTAACTAGTATTGGTTCACTTTAAACGGATTTTTCTCACTTGATGCACATTGTATATGTGATATGCTTTTGTGCACATGATTGTATCATGTTTGATGATGCATGTTGACTTGACTTTGTGTAAAAGAATTGAACCATGGTTATGAGAGTGGTTAGGGTTTATGTTTTATTCACTTATTATTTAATCCATTCATTATTTATTAATTGGTTTTATGAAAATAAAATGGTTTCATTTATCATGAAGAATGGTGAAGCTTCATGAAGCTTTTACTAATGATGCCATTTTGTCTTCATACTTAAACCTAACCACTCCCACTAACCATGGTCAATTCTCTACACTTGACCATGGTTAGGATATGATAAATATCATTTTCTTTTCTATTTTGATGAAGTTTTTTTTATCATATTCTATCATCTTCTTCATCTTCTTCTTCAAAAGAAAAGCTTGCTACTTTAATGGCAACTTGAGATCTAGTGAGAGAAATCCAAATCTAAAGTGAACCCACCTCCTATTTCTTCATCCTCTACCTCTTGCCAAGTGGTTTTGGGTGTTTTCTTCACAAGTTTCACTACTTGGTGAAGTCGAAGCTTGAACTAGTGCAACCTCGACGTAGATCGTCTTTGACACGAAGCCGACGACCTTGCTCGCCCGTTTTCCGATGAAGCCGACGAATGAGTCTAGGATTCGTGATGGACAGCGAGAGCACACACACGTGGAGCTAAGGAAGTGGGGAACCGGATCTACAAAGGTTGTAGCTTCTCACTTCTAGTTAAGTAGTTAACTAGTTTTGTGTTTCGCCTAGAATTCTAGTCTAAGATCCGTGTTAGGGTTTCTCGGCACCAATAATTTTTGAAATTGGCATGGTTGATGCCTTGTGAGACTTCAATAGGATGCCTAGGAACCCTACAAGAATCTATGGTCAACACATGCTAAATCTGATAAAATACTCCCGGTGTCGACGTACGAACTTTGAACGACCAAGTCACAACATAGAAATCCAAAAACCAAATTTCAAAACTCGCAAAACATTGTTAAAAACCAAGTAAAACAATTCCAGATTTTAACTAAGAAAATCTAGGGCAAAATAGCATATAAAATTGGTTTATATATAATGTAAAACGCCAACATACCAAACCCCGACACCTAATTGCTACTGTAAACAGCCAAAAAATTTATTTTAACCGCAATTTGTGGTCCAATTTTAGAGTTAGGGTCTCATCTTCGGGGTGGAGTCTCCTAGTGGTTTAAATAGGTCTAATATATATGCAAAATATTTTGCAGAGACCCCAAGTCGTTCCAGATTTGAAATCAACATCAATAACTCATTGAAAACCTTGTTTTAAAACTTCAAAACTCTTTTGAATCAATAATACTTGCACTAAAACACTCTTACCTATCATTAATAAGATTGTAATCACATACTAACCCTCTACTACACTACCACTACAAGTTGTATCCCTAAAAACTCACTTTGTAAAACTCAAGACTTAGAAAACACGCACAAGAGCACTAATTTAGTGTGTGAGCTCAAGAAATCTATAAAATTGTTAAAAGCTGGGATTTTTCCCTTACAATAGGAACTAAGGAAACTTCCAAACTTGCAAAAAGGCCTTAAAGTAGGGACTTGATCATACCTTCATGTTTAGGATGGGAATATGAACATTTTTAGTGAAAGCTTCAAGGGGTTTTGAAGTGATTTGCATGGTGATTTGGGGTTGTAGTGGATCGTGGAGAAGGCGGAGAAGAAGAAGGAGAAGAAGAAGAAGAAGAAGAAGAGAGGGGAGAAAAAGAAAGAGATGAAGAAATATGATTGCCAAGCCATAACTCCCTCCATTTTTTCTCACTTGCCCATACCCCATCTTATTCTTTTTAAATGTAGCCATACTCTCAAGTCTCCTTTCTTTCTCATTTTTTTCTTTTCTTTTCTTTTTTGAAAATTATAAAACCATGCATAGAAACACAATGTAAAATGTTAACCCCTTATATGAATATGTCATGGCACTTTAAAATATGTTTAACAAAAAATCGAACTTGGTTTAGTGTACAGAATAAGAAAACACAAATTAACTTTAATATTAAACTTGTATGGATATAATTATATACTAATTTATGAAAACCCCAATTAAATACATTCTTTCATAAATAATAATTCATTTTAAATTCTAATTATTTTTTCAAAATAGAGGTATATAATCATTCCAGTTTACAAAAACTCAAATCAATACTCGGTATAATGTTCGTAAAACTCATTATATTAGTATTTAAATCCTAAAATAATATTTTCCATTTTCTGAAATGTAATACACACGAGCCCGTATCACGAGTACTAGTAGATGTAGCTGTCAACATCTGGATGCGGGTTTCCTCAGAGATGAACTCGGCCACTGCAGTCTCAAGGTTAGGCAAAAAAAAAACACGAAGTATCTGACTGCGTAATCTTTCAAGTTCTGGTCGAAGACACTTAGAAAGTGATACAAATGCTGGCGATCACGCTACTTGTAGTACTCGATAGAGACATCCCCCGATGAAGCTAGAATCTGACACTCCATCAAGTGTAATTCCTCCTAATATCCTGATAGAAGAGAGTAAAAGTCCTGAACAGAACGATCTCCCTATCGAGCATCCTAAAAGGCTTGATACGGTTGGTATTCACGAGCAGCATCTATCTGAACGAACATGCGACTAAGAGCAATCCACTGCTGACGAGGGGTAGTCAGGAATCCAATAGCCAAACGAATATGAGTCACCACCAAATGTACAATATATTTCATAATCTGCTGATCAGTTTGCATCCATCGATCACAAGTGAGAGTGTAGAGATCTGAAGTATCGGTGGAAGAACTAGAGTGATCGGCTGGAGTCACAAGCCTAGCGGAAGAAGTGACGGTAGAAGGAGGATAGGCAAGTATGCCATCACTATAGCCCCACAATGGTAAAGCTCGAAAATTGTACTGCATAGTAAGGGCCCATCCAGTATAATCCACGGATTTGATGAAAAGAGTGACATTTGGGGAAACGATTAAAGTCTACGTTTATCCATAACTTGAAGAAAAATTGAATTGGCTTGAAAACCAGCTTAAAACGGTTCAAAATAGATCAAGAAAATACCCCAAAGACTTTTTTTGCAAAAATAAAATCTCTTTCTATGCAAATAAATTCCTCTAAAAAAAATAAAAACCGCTGCTTCTTCACTTTGCAAAAGATATTGATATAGAAAGAGCGAGGGCGGTGAAGGAGAGGGCGGCGACATCGAAGGTGAGGATGGCGACGTCGAGGGCGGCAACGTCGACGGGGGCAACGTCAACGGAGAGGTCGAGGGCAGCGAGGGAGAAGGAGACGTCGATGGTGACGATGAATTTAGGTGATCTCTGGATGGCCGATAAAGTCAAGATTTTCTTGGTATCAGGGCTTCAACGGCAGCGAGGTGGGTTCTCGGGTGAAGTTGATGTGCTGGCAAGATGGAGGTGAGGAAGGGATTGGTAGCATGTTAGATTGATGGAAAGAGCCGACGGCGTTGTCGAAGGATCGAATTAGAGATTTTTGAGATGATCTCGAGATGAGATCTCATGACATCGGTAACCTTTCACCGGCGAGGGCTAGGGATTGGGGATCAACGGCGAGGGCTTTAGACAACAGCTTAGATAGTGAAGATTCGATCTTCGACAACATCGGTGAGGTCTCGAAAACTTGAACGGTGATAACCGGGATCAATCAATGGTTAAGGTTATGGCTTTGATACCATGTTGGAAATTAAAGATTTGGGAAGAGAAAAAATGTTATTGTTGATTGATCAAAATACAATATACAATATGTCTCTCTATATATAGCCTATAGGATTAAATCCTAATGCTAAGAGATAAAGATAAAATGATATATGAAAGATTTATGAATATCTTAACAATATAAACTGTTAGGTGAAAGGTTAGTATATATGTGTGTGTGTGTGATGTCCTATATATATATATATATATATATATATATATATATTATTTCTCTCTCTAGGTTACCATTTTTCTTGCTTCAAGTATAAAGGCACCGTAGAGCAGTTAAGGGAGTTAAAGCTGAGGTATTTTAAAGTGTCAAGTGGTTGACAGTCACTTTAGGCTTACATGTGTTAGATTTAAATTTTAGCATTGAAAACTATTGTTTTCTGAAAATTAAGGAGAAAAATAACCTGCCCGTACCATGCTTATGTTTTAGAATATAAAATATATATTTCCAAATAGCATCATAGCTCTTGAGTTTTGGTACAGCAGTGGGAATATTAGCATGACATAAAAACAACCCGGCCAGGATACAAATCCAGTCAAGTGCGTAACTAAAACGGATTAATTTTAACAAAAAAGTTGCTATATATGAAAAACCTCGGGTCTTGTTCCAAAGAGCCTTCCACGACCTACAAGGGTCATGTTAGATTAATATAAAACTTATCCATTCAACTTATATCAAGTTTGTAATTTTGATGCAGTAGTAAGAAAAATTAAACAGCCGACACTTATTATTTACAATGTTTAATAGCTAATGGAACATCAATGAGCAATAACTCAGTTGGTATGAGCACTTCCCTTTTAAGAGAGGGTGCGGGGTCGAACCGTAGGAATCCCATGAGGGAAAGTGACCACAAATTAACGTTTTTGGGGCAAATTCGTGGGTCTTTTAGATGTGTGTGTTGTGTTTGCTTGTGGTTGTGTTGCATGTGTTGTACGCATGCATATGTTAGGTGTTAGGGGCTAGTGCCAAAAAAAATAAGTCTGAGGGCACATAAGAATTAAGAGACCTTACCCTCATTCCCCTAGCTATAAAGTTTGCCAGCCAAAGAAGCCTCTTTGGACAAGAAAGAAGACACAAGTCCCTACTGGCACATAGCAGATGCAAGCCACTACAGAACTGATATCCTACCTATAGAGCTACTTTCCAAAACGAATATGCATGAATATACTATAAACTAACAATGTTTACTGTCAGCTGCTCATCAAGAATATATATATATATATATATATATATATATATATATATATATATATATAATTGAGGAAAGAGGCCATACGAGGAAATTTCCTCCTTTTGCGTCGAAAAAATACACCCTTCCTCATTTTTTCCGATGATCGGCACCCACCATCTTCATCGTTATCATCTAAGATGTGGGTACACCAAATTTTATGTGATTCTACAACTTTTTCACCGTTGATTTAGTGGGTTCAAAATTAATGGTTTACTGACAATAGAACTTTTTACATTGCTAAATCAACGGTGAAAAGGTTATAGAACCACATGAAATTTAGTATACCCACATCTTAGATGATAACGAAGAAGAAGGTGAGTGCTGATCAACGGAAAAAATGAGGAAGGGTGTATTTTTTCGACGCCATGGAAGGAAATTCCCTCCTTTAGCATCTTTCCTACATTATTCTCATATATATATATATATATATATATATATAGAGAGAGAGAGAGAGAGAGAGAGACCTCATAAGAATATACCGTCACAAACTCACAAGTGTTGATAGATGATATGGTCTTAACCGAGATCCAATACTCTCATAATCCATAGTTTTTAGACATTATATGTCAGAATTTCAAAATCAACCCTTCAAAATTAACCTTACAAATAATCGTAGTTTAAATTGCTGTAGGGATTATGTATCTATGCGCAGTGGAAATCCAAGACCTTTGTTTTAGGGTAGATTGAAAAAGACTATCCGACGGATACCAAATCATACGAAAATAACACATCAACAACAACACACAAGATTTACCTAGGTTCGGTGCAACTAGCACCTAATCCTATAAATATCGACGCAAACTCCCACTATGAGAAAGAATTACAAGAGATTATACCGACTACTCACCCTCATTTACAAAGAAATACCATCTCTTACAAAACCTCTCTCTATCTCACGACCGTACTTGGCCGCGCTCTAATCAAACCCTAAATTATTAGAGAATTATAGATACTTTAAAAAACATAGAGAAATTCTCATATATATAAGGTATATAAATACTAGGAGATAAATCCATATTTAGAGTAGAGATAAATATGAATTTCATTTAGAGATAGATTTAAATCTAAACTAAAGAAATTAAATTTAAATCCTAACTAATTCTCTAACAAATCTGATTTTAAATCAAATTTAATAATCTCCACCTTAATTCAAATTCGCCATAATCTCTTTACTTTCTCAACACCCTTAAAACGTCACTCGTCATCTTGAGCTCGAAAGCACATCAACAATCTATTAGGCAAAACTTGATGTTAGACCGGAACTATCTAAGAAACGCGTTTGCCGGATCCTCTAGGGCACCAACCATTGTAAATGAAATCACATTCTTCTCGGTCTCTAAGAAAAATACTCTTACTTCCTCTAGAACTCCTGAATCAAACAATCTCCACAAATCAATGGCCTCCCTAACTGTAATAACCCGAAAAGGGCACATGATCGGCATAAGAATCATATGAAGTCATGTAGACCCCATCGTAATCTAAGTAAACCAAAGCCAGAAATCTAAACAATATATAAGCGGAAAAACAAATAATAATCGGAAGAGGTAAGTTTTAAAGAATTTTTGTAAAAAGTAAAGCTTGCTTCAAAAGCTTTTTTTTTTTAAAAAACAGACAGCACCTCCTCTGTAAATTTTAAATAAAACGAGTACAATGATAATAAGTATAACAACATTTTACATATGAGAGCTAAATCAACGCCCAAACGGCAGACACATAACCACACAATAATATACGAAGTCAAACGGCGAAAGATCATCAATACGAAAAGTAAACAACATAGATATTTATCAAGTCGGCTCCACACGAGTCCGACTACAACAAAAATATACAACTCTAAGATCTCGATAATATACTAGACTTGGTCATTGATGGAGTACTTCTAGATACAAATGGGATACAGGGCAATTGACGATACAAAATCTAACCCACATAACTCAAAATATACGTAATCTCACCTAAAAGATAGCAAACATGTCAAATAAATCGCTACGGATCCAAGCTGTCAAACCTGCAAAGAATTATGACACAACGGGGATGAGTTACCAACTCATGAGTATAATTATATAACAAGTTAGAAGTAGCATGGATAAACTGTGAAGAAACTAAAGCATAATAGATGTATACATCAAGGAGGGTAAATAAGCATGCATCGAAACTAGAGTTCAAACGATGGAATATAAAAATAATAATCCTTCATGTACAACTCGTGTACCGCTATCCGAGCATGTGAAGCATATAAGTATGTGTGTGCTTATCACGTCAACATCAAGTAATCAAAATCTGGCCCAGTAAGGGCACAACATAACCACAAGTATCTGAAAGTATGTGAATCACGGGAGTAAATGTAATACAGCGCAATAAAACGATAATCAATCATCATTTGTCAATAACTCACTGCATACATATCCAACGGTGTCAAATCACGATCACCGTAGTCGTAGTGCAATATCAATAGCATACAATCAAGCATAACATAATCAAGACTATAATACATATATCGCACTCATCCATATGCAATCATATAAAAGTAGCCGAAAGATGTATGTATATGAAATCCTTTCAAAATAGTCGTATGGTATATATCGCGGCACATGTAGCGGACGTTATTTTGTGAAGAAAGGTATGCATTTTGTTTAAAGTATATGTCCAGCCCTTTGAAGATGATTTATTTAAAAATGGGTTTCATTTTGTAAATGTCTATGTCGATCATAAACACGTGGAAAATAGTGAGATTATAGCAACTTTGAAAACTTTTTTAATATACATCAATATGTGAAAATAGTATTCAGGTACTGTCTTATGGACCGGTACTGTCCGGCTACTATATATAGCATAAATATATCTCATCAGTGCATATACATAATATCCATCTTAGTGCAGGGCATCTATATTGATCCCTCACACACACACACACACACACACAATATCCATCTTAGTGCAGGGCATCTATATTGATCCTTCATATATATATAATATCCATATCCGTGCAGGGCATCTATATCAATCCCTCACATATCCATAGAGATATCATGTGTCAACTACTCTCAATCACTCATGAATTGATCGCACATATATCACCGGACGACATCTTGTCTCTTCCTGCCTCAATCTCTCATGAATTGATCACAATAAATATATCTCTTGGAATCGCTGCTATATCCACCGTGTTCGAATCATCTTTCCCTTTCATATATTCTATTATATATTCAATCTCTTAGGATTGATATCACATCATATCATATCAACAATAATATAAATCTCGTCAAACTCATATCCTTTTAATCTATATGAACTAGGCATAATACAGACGGGTAGCATATTATAGTATAAACCGGTAATATAATTATATATATATATATATATATATATATCAATGTCCCATACCACTTAGATACATCATCAAAAATATATGACGCGTAGCGGAATCATAAAGCATAGCATAACTAATAAGATAAAAAAAACATACGGGCGAATAACATAAACGTAGATGTAGTGTAAGAAAACAGTAAATAGCTAATTACTTCAAATATTCCCACTTATATATTTTTAAAGTAGAACGAAATATTGTTTGAAAATAAGGAGGCTGTGATGTTTTTAAATATATATATTTACCCATTTGAAATCCAAGTAGTACATCCCTTCATTATCACTTTTAAAACATGAAATGAATCGTTGTTTTTAGAAATTAGGTAATACGGTTATATTAATATAATCACCCAATCGGGTAAAATAGTAAGACTCCGTGAGTCAAGTAAAATATGGCCGTATCCAGCTAAATATTATCATCTATCATCATTATATCATCCCGAACGGAATCTCTCCACGTACGATAACCATCAAATATTCCATTATATCATATCATAATAATCATCGGTACGGATATCTAATCTACGTATCCAAACACATAGCATAACTAGTACGGATATCAAGTTTATGTACACACATAGCAATAGAATATCAACAGTACGAACATCTATTTGTGTAGAAACATAGCATCGACACGGAAATCTCGTTCACACACCCGCTCAACAATCAGTACGGACACCTCATGTCACGTAAATGCATAGCGACTAGTACTGACCTCCAGTCGCATACTCGCCCAATAATCAGTACGGACTTCAAGTCTCGTATGCGCACCTAATATAAATCGTATATAATATCATCCTAGTATAACGTCGATCTTACTATGATACGTAAGTATGGCAAGTTCTACGTGACATGACAGTACTAATGATGTGTAGTGCACATACGAGTCTGTGATCGTGCAATATGGCAATCATTAGTATATTTGCTAGTGTTCTACCCAGTGTCTCTACAATAGTACTAAGCGATACTAACAAAATTTTCTAAATAACGAATAAGTCTAAACATATGTGGAATGCGTCCTAAGCACATTCAATGAAATAATAATCAATATATTTCACGGGTGTGCTATACGCCATCCACCCGATTTCCCACGTGTAGATATAATCTACTCACAATAATGTAGATCAAACTAGTCGTATCTTACGACCGCCTTGCCTACCGTCGCCGTCTCGGAGGTCTCCGTAATCGAATTTAGCATTCACATACCAACATAACACATAAGAATCAAATCGGCATCGAAGTAATGAGTGAACGTCCATAGGTTAAAACTTAGAACCATCGTTAGCCATCCGTGTGCGAACCACCAAGAATTACCCATCGGACTTGCTGTTTTCACATAAAAGACCGCCTCAAGAACTAGAAATACGGATTATCCAGTTCGAAAACCTTAAAACATCGTCGAAATCTAACCAAAGTACTTCCGGATTTTTATATAGGGGATCTGGGGGAAAACGAAGTATGCTAAAGAACTTGTTTCAAACACAGAAAGCTCTTGGACAAACCCCAAACCCTAACTACAACTTCAGGCTACCCAAAAAGTGATTTTGGCAGCAAATAGTGGCTTGACTTGGGAGTTAGGTGCTCGTGTTTTATTTTTGGTGGGGCCTCCTACTTGCCTAACTAGCTCAAAAAAACTTCTTTTATTTTTCAGAAGTCCCAATATATACCAGCAGAGACTTGAACTCAAAAACATCATAAAAACATGATTTTTATATAACTTATTTAGTGTTTCATGCAACTTTTAAAACTCCAACATATGAAAAGCAATATCATCTCTTGAAGAAGATAGATTTAGGAAGAAACCAAGACTTGTAGGATGTCACCTTGAAGATTTGATGAGGGCTTCACCAGAGGGAGTTGAGTTTGGCATTTAGGAAATGAAGTTTCGGGTTTGTTTGTGTTGAGATTGAGTTTGTGGTGAGAGTGAGAGAGTGAAAGTATGAGAGAGAGGAGGGGCAGCCATAGAGTTGGAATAGAAAAGGAAAAGTTGGAGAGAATGTGAGAGGGAAGTGGGAGGAGAATGGGAGGGAACATGGAGGGGTGGGCACATAGGCATGAGTGTGCCCATGCCTCCCATGTCCTCTCTCTTTCTCATCCTATATTAAAGAATTATACCTTGCTAAATAAATTAAACCCTAATTTCATATTTCAAATGAAAGAAAAACAATATTTTAAGCAAATGTTTGTCATGCCCAAAATACTTATTAGTTTTATCATGACCAAAATATGATAACCCAATTCCAAAATTGGTATCATTTTAATAAAGTATATTGTATTATTTTAAATTCCAAAATAATAATATTTACCATTTTCTGAAATGTTACAATATTCTCCTTTTAAATAAATTCGGTCCTTGAATTTAAATCTAACCCAAAACTTAAAACATTTCATTAAATCAAATCAATGTGGCATTGAAATATCGTGCACAAAACAAAATATAAGCGCGAAATACTACCTAGTGTGTGGTAACGGGTATATATAGCAAGTAAAATATAAGCGCATCATAAAATATCGTGCACAAAACAAAATCATCATCGATAAAACACCAACAAAATCCTATGCCAATCATCGACACCTGAAATCCTAAAATGTCATGATGCAATGTGTATGCATGAGGAACAATAGTGTGAAACCAAGATAACTGGAACTCCAACCCACACAATGAAGACCACACTAGTTACGATACAACGTGTGATGCATGAAAACGAAATAAAATGCAACGTATGTGCACAAAACAACATCAAGTGCATTGAATGTGCACAAAACAACAATCAAGTGCAATTGTGGTGCGCCAAAAATATCAACCAAGTGCAACTGGTGTGCACAAAAACATAACCAAGTCAATAAAACATATAAGTCAAAACAACCGATATCGAAGTATTTCTTCTTCAACGTCGAAAGTGTGATACTCGGATCACCAAAACATCAAGGATAAAACAAATGGTGATATCTAGATCATCAAAATATCAAAGCCAAAACAAAAAGTGATACTCCGATCACCCAAAACACAAATCAAAATAACGGACATTGAAGCGTACCTGCTTCAACGTCGATAGGTGCCTGAGCAGTCAGAGCAAGAACTCTCACTCGCCCACCGCTTATGGCCTGACGTCCTTTATCTCTGAATCCTTTTCCTCTCTATGCAGGACCACTATATCCACTACCCATTCGATCCCCAGATAGAACTGTACTAATCACTGGTGGAGGGGGAAAAGAAAATGATGCAGCTCGTTAAGATGATATCCTATTCTAATGCCTGGCAGGACAGTTTCTGGTTTTAAGACCAGGCCTCATACAACTAAAACACAACCAGGCTGGCCTCTACATCCTATCGGTGTCGAATGGCTACTTTCGGGACCATCCACTCACATCACCACTCTCCTTCTCAACAGATATAGTCTCAACTCGAGCTCTCTTCGGCTCTGGAGTCACTCCAAACTCAATATAATATTCATCTATCAACATGGCCACATCCATTACTTCTGCATTGGTATCAAAATGCTGGACACCAACGGTGAAAAACAACTGCGCATCTAGTCCACGCATGAATCTCTTAATCCGTATCTCTTCCGTAGGAACTAAATAAGGAGTGTATCGCGATAACTGGGTGAACTCAAGGTCATACTCGGATACTGTCATGTTCGAAGTCTTGCGTAAAGACTCGAAACTACGCACTCAGGCGTCTCTGACACTCTGAGGTAGAAATCAGGCTAGGAAGACCTTTGAAAACTCATTCTAAGTCATAGAAGGAAGCCTCACTACTAGGCCTCTTTCGATCGAATTGCACCAGGTCTGAGAAAGATCCTCTAAATGAAAACTGGCTAACTCCACTGATCTCGTATCAGAGTATCTCATCAAATAAAATATTCTCGCCATCCTGTCGAAGAATGACATCGGATCCTCTGACACATCGATGCCAGTAAACACCGAAGGCTTCATCCTTAAGAACTCGGGAAGCGAAACATCTAACATCTCAATCACCGGAAGCATAACTGATATATGAGCACCGTGCTGTACCAAAATCTCTAGAGCTGGCTGTGCAACGGCAAGTCTCTGGGTCCGAATAGTCTCAGCTAACGACCCGATCAAACGATGTAGATCCTGAACGCTCACCCCCAAATGAGAAATCCAATCCGAAGGAGGAAAATTAACCCGTTCCACTGTCATCGGATACTGTCCTGATCAGTCCTCGTCTTAGACGAACTTGCCCTGACCTCATCTCTAATTGCAACCCTCTCATCTCACACAGTCTCTGACAGAATGGTGAATGGAACAAGAAACAACAACAATCAATTTCCGAATCCCAACGAAATAGCAATGCAATGCTAACAGCTTGGGAAAGAAGGAATGGGAATCCCGAAAGAACACGAAATATACATCCTAAGCTCACTTAAGCGAAGTGCCGTGTCATAAATATGCCACAGAACATACGTACGGTACGTAACTTTACTTAAGCTATCTACTCTATCATACCATAGGTAGCCTATAAGTTAAAAGATCAGATTTAAGACCCCCAATGTCAAGTCTAAGTTCTGCAAGGTTAAGCCTAGGTCTCGAAAGATCATACCTAGACTCCGCATGGTCAAACCTAAGCTTAACAAAAGAAAATGAAGTTCGGGTCTAATACCCTAAAGTCATGTCTAAGTTCTGCAAGGTTGGGCCTAAGTAATATTACAACCTAAACTCTACATGGTTAAACCTAAACTCGATAATGGTAAAACCTAGTACTATGATACCAACTTTTTCACGACCCGAAAAGGGCACATGATCGACATAAGGATCACGTGAAGTCATGTGGACCCCATCGTAATCCAAGTAAACCAAAACCAAGAATCTAAACCATATATAAATGGAAAAATAGATAATAATAAGTAGAGGTGAAGTTTTAAAGAATTTTGTAAAAAGTAAAGCTTGCTTCTAAAGATTTTTAAAAAAAATGGACATCGCCTCCTTTGTAAATTTTGAATAAAACAAGTACAATGATAATAAGTATAGCATCATCCCATATATGGGAGCTAAATCAACGCCCAAACGGTGAATACAAAGCCACACAATAATATACGATGCGAAACGACGAAGGATCATCAATACGGAAAGTAAACAATATAGATATACATCAAGTCAACTCCACACGAGTCCGACTACAAAAAAAATATACAACTCTAAGGTCTCGACAATATACTAGACTTGGTCATTAATAGAGTACTTCTAGATACAAATGAGATACAAGGCAACTGTCGATACAAAATCTAACCCACCTAGCTTAAAATATACGCAATCTCGCCCAAAAGTTAACAAACATGCCAAATAAGCCGCTATGAATCCAAGCGGTCAAATCTGTAAAGAACTTTGGCACAATGGGGTGAGTTGTCAACTCGTGAGTAGAATTATATAACAAGCTAGAACTCGCATGGATAAGTGATAAAACAACTAAAACATGATAGATGTGTACAACAAGGAGAGTAAATAAGCACGCGTCGAAACTAAAGTTTGAGCGATGGAATATAAAGATAATAAGCCTTCATGTACAATTCGTATACCGCTATCCTAGCATTTGAAGCATATAAGTATATGTGTGGTTATCACTTCAATATCATGTAATCAAAATCCGGTCCAGTACGGGCACAACATAACCACAAACATCTGAAAGCATGTGAGTCACGGGAGTAAATGCAATACAACACAATTAAACGATAATCAATCATCATTCGTTAATAACTCACTGCATACGTATCCAACGTTGTCAAATCACGATCACCATAACCGTAGTGCAATATCTATAGCACACGACCAAGCATAACACAATCAAGGCTATAATACATATATCGCACCTATCCATATGCAATCATATAAAAGTAGCTGGAAGATGTATGTATATGAAATCTTTTCAAAATAGCCGTATGGTATATTTTGCGGCACAAGTAGCGGACGTTGTTTTGTGAAGAAAGATATGCATTTTATTTAAAGTATATGCCATGCCCTTTGAAGATGATTTATTTAAAAGGGGGTTCCTTTTGTAAAGTCTGTGTCGATCATAGACACGTGGAAAATAGTGAGACTATAACTTCTTTGAAAATCTCTTTCATATACATCAATATGCAAAAATAGTATTCAGGAACTGTCTCGTAGACTAGTCATGTCCGGCTACTATATATAGCATAAATATATCTCATCAGTGTAGGGCATTTATATCGATCCATCACACACATATATAATATCTATCTCAGTGCAGGGTATCTATATCGATCTCTCACATATATATAATATCCATATCCGTGCAGGGCATCTATATCAATCCCTCACATATCCGTAAAGACATCATTTGTCAACTACACTCAATCACTCATAAATTGATCACACATTTATCACCAGGCGACATCTTGTCTCTCCCTGCCTCAATCTCTCATGGATTGATCACAATAAATATCTCTCCTCGAACCTTATCTATATCCACCATGTTCGAATTATCTTTCCCTTTCATATATTCTATTATATATATATATATATATATATATATATATTCAATCTCTTATAATTGATATCGCATCACATCGTATCCACAATAATATAAATCTCGTCAAACTCGTACACTTTTAATCTGTGTGAACTAGGTATAGCACAGACGTGTAACATATCATAGCATAAGCCAGCAATATAATTATAGAGATTATATATATATATATATATATATATATATATATATATATATATATATATATATCGGCATCCAACACCAATGATATATATATATATAAGTGTCCCATACCACCGAGATATATCATCAACAATATATGACACGTAGCGTAATATAACTAAAAAGATAAACAACACGCGAGCGAATAACATAAACGTAGGCGTAGCATAAGCAAACAGTAAATATATAATTACTTCGAATATTCCAACTTATATGTTTTTAAAGTAGAACGAAACGTTGTTTGAAAATAAGGAGGCAGTGATATTTTTAAATATATATATATATATATATATATATATATATATATATATATATTTACCCCTTTGAAATCCAAGTAGCACATCCTTTCATTATCACATTTAAAATATAAAACGAATTGTTTTTAGAAAGTGGGTAATATCATC
Organism: Agapanthus africanus; assembly: GCA_030015575.1. NCBI lineage: Eukaryota > Viridiplantae > Streptophyta > Magnoliopsida > Asparagales > Amaryllidaceae > Agapanthus > Agapanthus africanus. The sequence continues at coordinate 70,477,771 of CM057337.1, read as the reverse complement.
ATATCAGTATAATCTCCCAATAGGCTAAAATAGTAAGACTCCATGAGTCAAGTAAAATAAGGTCGTATCTGGCTAAAAATCATCATCATATCATCCTGTACGGAATCTCGCCTCGTATGATAACCATAAAATATTCTATTATATCATATCATAATAATGATAAGTATGGATATCTAATCTACGTACCAAAACACATAGCATAACTAGCACGGATATCAAGTCTACATATACACATAGCAATGGAATATCAACAGTACGAATATTTAGTCATATACAAATATAGCACCGGTGCAGGCATCTCGTTCACGCATCTTCTCAACAATTGGTACGGACACCTCTTGTCATGTATATGCACGGCGACTAGTATGGACCTCCAGTCGCGTAATCACCCAATAATCGGTATGGATTTCAAGTCTCGTATGCGCACCTAATATAAATCATATATAATATCATCCTAATATAACGTCAATCTTACTACGATACATAAGCATGGCAAGTTCTACATGACATGGCAGTACTAATGATATGTAGTGTACATGCGAGTCTATGATCGTGCAACATGGCAATCATTAGTATTTGTGCTAGTGTTCTACCAAGTGTATTTACAATAGGCCTACAAAATGATACTGATGAAATTTGCTAAATAACAAACAGGTCTAAACATACGTGGCATGTATCCTAAGCACATTCAATGATATAATAATCAATATGTTTCATGGAGGTGCTATAAGCCATCCACCTGATTTCCCACTCTTAGATATAATCTACTCACAATAATGCAGATCAAGCTCGTCGTATACTACGACCGATTTGCCCACTGTCGCCGTCCCGGAGGTCTCCGTAATTGAACCTAGCATTCACATAACAACGCAACACATAAGAATTCAAATCGGTATTGAAGTAACGAGTGAACGTCCATAGATTAAAACCTAGAACCAACGTGAGCCATCCGTGTGCTAACCACCAAGAATTACCCCCCGGACTTGTTGTTTTCACATAAAAGACTGCCTCAAGAACTAGAAATACGGATTATCAAGTTCGAAAGCCTTAAAACATCGTCAAAATCTAACCAAAGTACTTCCAGATTTCAATATAGGGGATCTGGGGAAAAAGGAAGTATGCTAAAGACCTTGTTTCAAACACAGAAAGCTCTTGGACAAACCCCAAACCCTAACTACAACTTCTGGCTGCCCAAAAAGTGATTTTGGCTGCAAATAGCGGCTTGACTTGGGAGTTAGGTGCTCGTGTTTTAGGTGGGGTCTCCTACTTTCCTAACTAGCTCAAAAAAACTTCTTTTATTTTTCAAAAGTCCCAATATATACCAGCAGAGACTTGAACTCAAAAACATCATAAAAACATGATTTTTATATAACATATTTAGTGTTTCATGCAACTTTTAAAACTCCAACATATGAAAAGCAATATTACCTCTTGAAGAAGATGGAATTAGGAGGAGACAAAGACTTGTAGGATGCCATCTTGAAGATTTGATGAGGGCTTCACTAGAAAGAGTTGAGTTTGGCATTAAGGAGATGAAGTTTGTGGTTTGTTTGTGTTGAAATTGAGTTTATAGTGAGAGTGAGAGTATGGGGGAGGGGAGGGGGAAACCATGGAGTTGGAATGAGAGAAGGAAAGAATTAGCGAGAATGAGAGAGGGAAGTGGAAGGAGAATGAGAGGAAACATGGCGGAGTGGGCACATAGGCATGGGTGTGACCATGCCTCCTATTTCTTCTCTCTCTCTCTCTCATCTTATATTAAAGAATTATGCTATGCTAAATAAAATAAACCCCAATTTCATTGTACAAATGAAAGGAAAATATTAACTTAAGCAAATGTTTGTCATGCCCAAAATATTTATTAGTTTTATCATGACCAAAATATGATAACCTAATTCCAAAAATTGGTATCATTTTAATAAAATATATTGTATTATTTTAAATTCCAAAATAATAATATTTACCATTTTCTGAAATGTTACAATATTCCCCCTTAAATAAATTCGGTTCCCGAATTTAATTTTAACCCAAAACTTAAAATATTTCATTAATTCAAATCAACGGGGCTCTGAAGTACCACACAAGCTGGAAATACTACCTAGTGTGTGGTAACGGGTATACATAGCAAGTAAAATATAAGTGCATCATAAAATATCGCGCACAAAACAAAATTCTCATCAATAAAATATCATCAAAATCTTGTGCCAATTATCGACATTCAAAATCCCAAAATATTATGATGCAATGTGTATGCATGAGGAACGATAGTGTGAAACTTAGATAACCGGAACTCCAACACACACTATGAGGACCACACCATCTACGATACAATGTGTGATGCATGAAAATTAAATCAAATTCAATGTATTTGCATGAAACAACATCAAGTGTATCGAATGTGCACGAAACAACAATCAAGTATAACTGCGATGCGCCAAAAATATCAACCAAGTGCAACTGGTTTGCACAAAAACATAATCAAGTCATCAAAACAAATAAGTCAAAACAACCTACATCGAAATATTACTTCTTCAACGTTGAAAGTGTGATACTCGTATTGTTGGGTTACACTAGCGCCCCGGCCATCTACCGTGGCCATTTGCGGAACAAAATTTTTTCTAGGGTTTAAAACCGGCGCTAAATGAAACCCGATAACCGGATCTCACCATACTCTCCTCACCTCACTTTACACCTCATTTTCCATTTATGAATAAATGGAAAAATCAATAACGAGGTGTCCACCTTCTAGAATGTTTTCCGTATAAAATACGGATTACAGTCTACAGTATATACATATCTGTATTCGTATCGAAATACGAATACCCAAAAAGATAGAATAACACAAAGAATATAATACTAGAATATACATATCGAAATATATATATATATATGTAAATTATTAAATCAATACTTGATTTAATAATCCGGCTCAAAACCCTAGCCGGCTAGTATTATCAACTGTCCAATCGAAAGTCCGGATACATAGTACCATTAATCAATTGGAACCCTGCACGTATCCAAAACGGCTACTACATCATTTCGCCCGAACCAGGGAACCCTCTGTGTAGGACTCTAAAGACTTGACAGTACGCCGGCAGTGAGTTACTGGATAAATCCATAACCATAGGCGCGCCAGCGGCACTAGCTGTATGTAACGGCTGTTCACCGCCGAAAATGGGGACGAACCGGGACGGACCGTCCTGCCTGAATTTGGGGGCAGATGCTATTTGGATTTATCTGTCCACCTCTCCGAAGATGCCGAGTTGATTTATAGCACCGTATATCGGAGGTTTGGATGGATGCGGCCGTTGTAGCGTGACTTCGTCAGATTCTCCCTCGTTTTGCGAGGGGTTTTTGACTGTGGGGATGCTCTTCCCTGCAGCCGCAAACCCCTGCAGTTAATTACATTACCGCATCGCGATAACCACTTTCTCCTGCTCCGGAAGTTCACTTCGTGTCATGTGTGTTTTTGTTTGTTTTGGTTTCCCGTAGATTGTATACGGAGACTAATTTATATTGTCGCCCGTAGAGCATGGATTAGTCCAAATCCGTATATTTTAGATTTGGGGTTTTTTATTTAAGGATCGTTAATCTGGTTTGAGATTAAGATCGACTTAAATGTATGTGAGCATTTGGGGCTCGATTTGTTTTTGTTAAGGATACATTAGTCCAATTTGAGACTAAGATCCACTTAACGAGATTTCAGGATCATTTTTATTTAGGATCTAAGAAAAGAGCGTTTGGGCTCTATTATTTTAGTTTTAGGACGTTTCGGTTCATTATCACCATTTTGGAGGCGAATATTAGTTTAGGGACATTTCGGTCCATTGCCAGTTTAAGGACATAGTGGTCCATTGCTAGTTTAAGGACGTATTGGCCCATTGTATTTATCTTGCGCGGACGTGTATTTGTTACGTGACGGAATAAATAAGGGGTGATATGGAATGCACCCAGTATGGGGTGCGGTCTGATTTAAGGTGTGCACGTCGGTTTGGACGATTTGGGAATGCACTGAAAAATTGTTGGTTGTCGGGACCCGCCACCTCTCTGAAGACGTTGAAGAATTACAACGACGTATATCAAAGGTGTGGAGAAATGTACCCTTAAACCAAATCCCGTATTTAAGGGAGACGGGTTATGGTGGCCCTATGAATCATTAGTCATATTTTGAGACTAAGATTACCATAGGAGATATGGGATGAATATCATTTGGATATCATCAATTGAAAGATCAATAGTCATATATGAGACTGAGATTAGTTTGGGCAATCATGAGTATATAGGCTCGGTTGATTTGAATCAAGGAGGTTCTATCCTCAGAGGACCTAGCCAATTTGGGCTTGATCTGCTCAGTGGTCCCTCTTTTTTTTATTGAAAAACAAGAGTGCTAAGTACTTGCTTGGGCTCTGTTTAATCAATCGCCCTTTTATGCAAAAAGTATTGAGCACTTATATAAGTTCTGACGCCCACATATGATCATGTGGAGTTTTCAGTCATGGGGGATTACCCAATAAGTGTAAAACACTTTACCCCTTTTGTCTTTATATGGAGTGCTAGGCGCCCTTTATGGTGTCCACGTACGAAACATGTGAAGCGCTGGGTGCTGCCCAGTGAGTGCTAAGCACTCTTTTCTTCTGTGGCGCCTATGTGAAGGACACGTGAGGCGCTGCCCAGTGAGTGCTAAGTACTCTTTTTTCTGTGGCACCCATGTGAGGGACACGTGAGGCGCTGGGTGCTGCTCAGTGAGTGCTAAGCACTCTTTTTTCTGTGGCGTCCACGTGAAGGACACGTGAGGCGCTCGGCGCTGCCCAATGAGTGCTAAGCACTCTTTTCTTCTGTGGCGCCCATTAATGATCAAGCTTTCGTTTTCTAAGAACCAAGTTCTTTTATGAGAACCAGGTTTCTCTTATATGCTTCGTTTCAAGGAATTCAATTCCTAGTCCTTTTCTGAATCTTCGATTCACAAGAACAAATTCTTTCCGATGAGAATTAAATTCTCAACTTATGTGAGACTTGACTTGTGGATCTCAGATCCATAGAAAGAACTAAGTTCTTTTTAAAATGGGTAAACCCTTAGATATGTAAACGAGATGTTTTGATCTTTGTTCTTTTTATTTACCTAGAGTTTTTTTGAGGAGGGAGATCTTCTTCTCTGTTCCCTTTTGAAGCTTTCTGCTTTAGTTTTTTTAGAAGCTTATAGGGGGTTCATATGTGTCAGACTTGAAGTCTTGGGTCCTTTATATAGTAGAGACAATTTGTTAATTAACTCTAAATAAATCTCTCATTAAGAGACCCAGATTGATTTGGGGATTTTTACCCACTATTGGATCTTTGATCCAAGGGTTTCTGTTTCACAGAACATATTTTCTTGTTTCTAATAAGATTGGGGAAATATTTTCCCTTACACAGAATTTATTCTGTAAAAAGGTGATTTTTTAAATCACCGTTGGATTTTTAATCCATCGGTTCTCTGTTTTACAGAGGGCAATTTTTCTTGTTTAGAATAATTGAGAGAATATATCCCAAAATAGAATTTTATTCTATAATCCAATTTGGGGGATGTTTTCTCCCAAAGGAATTTAATTCTGTATTTTTGATGATTTATCATCTCCGTTGGATCTTTGATCCAACGGCTCTGTTTAACAGAGATCAGAATTTAATTCTACTTGGGTGCCAGCGCTCACGTGTTGTGCACGTGGGCGCCACTTAAGATTTTAATTCTTATAATGGGTATTCATGTGCTTTGCACATTGGCGCTCGTATTGCACATTGGCGCCCGCGTGAGGAGCACGTGAGGCACCTCTATAGGATTAATTCCTATCAGATTGTTCTTGGCGCTGGCATCTTCGTGGGAAGCACGTGAGGCGCTGCCTTATTTTTTAACAGAGCTATGCTCTTTTATTGGGGAAACAATGGCTACCCGGGTATCTGTCGAAAAGGATGGCCGACGAGCAAACTTATCCGGATCCCTACTGAGCTTATCCGTGACAATCTCCGTACAGTTCGGTCTCTTCGTCTGAGAGTATCGCATACCGGGTCTAGAGGGTGGTAAACGTCAGACCCTAATAACCCGATAATTCGTGCTGATTCGGCTCAGGACCAATCCGGAAAACTACTGATCAACCTATCAGTAAATCCCAACTGCCTTGGCCAAGGTCTTATGGTCCTGACCAATCGAACACAGTGCGATATTGACTCCCTATACCGGGAGAGAAGAATCCGCAACAATCACTCAGTGCCTCCATGTGGCTCGGGACTGTACCCAACCAAAACCTGTTTGCACAACTCAATAGAGCCGTGGTAGGGTAGTGATCAAAGTACAGTGGGAAATCACATGAGAAAAATGACGATCTCGAGTCTGAAGACTAACCTGTACTTATGCCACCTGAGAACTTCTATCCGACGATAGGTATAGTACGATCTAAAAGTTCTCGGCGAGTCCGTCCGGTGTACTCACCCCCAGTGAGCACCTGTATACGATCTTAGGTGCAAAAGACCAATGGCTGCGGGACCAACCATCGCCCCTCGTCAGGGTCTAGAAACATATACACCAGTCTACTCCGGAATATTGATGCCCGGTCTCGATACTCCCACGACTAGAGAACTTTTAAGGATGTGCTTATCGACTACCCTGCTCCCACAAATATGATCGCCATCATAACGCCGGTAGTCAAGCAATAATCTTACGGGCTTTATCAACATGTATAAATGATATGTAATAATAAGTAAGACATACGCACATGTTAAGATAAAGACAAACCAGATAGCATACTATCATATCGAGCAAGATTTTCCTGTACATATATATGTCCAAGTATCCACATGTATACATATACAATAATGGCCTCTAGAGCATACATATCCAACACGTATCACCAAAATATAAAGGCTAAAACAAATGGTGATATCTTGATCACTAAAATATTGAAGCCAAAACAAAGAGCGATCCTCCGATCATCCAAAATACAAATCAAAACAACTGGCATTAAAGCGTACCTGCTTCGACGTCGATAGGTGCCTGAGCACCCGGAGCAGTCAGAGCAAGAACTCTTGCTCGTCCACCGCTCATGGCCTGACGTCCCGGAACAGTCAGAGCAAGAACTCTATCTCTAAATTGTTTTCCTTTCTGCATAGGACCACTATATCAACTACCCGTCCGATCCCTAAATAGAACTAGAGCAATCACTGGTGGAGGGAGAAAAGAAAATGAAGCAGCTCGTCGGGACGCTATCATGTTCTGACACTTATTAGGATAGTTTTTGGCTTTATGACCGAGCATCATATAATAAATACACAACCGGGATGGTCTCTGCATCCTATCGGTGTCGAATGGTTACTCTTATGGCCATCCACTCACGTCACCGCTCTCCTTCTCAACAGATGGAGTCTCAACTCGAGCTCGCTTCGGCTCTGGAGTCACTCCAATCTCAATATAACTTTCCTCTATCAACGTGGCCGCATCCACTTCCTCTGTATAGGTATCGAAATGCTGGGTACCAACGGAAAAAACCAACTGCGCATCTAGTCTACGCACGAATCTCTTGATCCGGATCTCTTCTGTATGAACCAAATATGGAGCGTATCACGATAACTGGGTGAACTGAAGGTCATACTCGGCTACTGTCATGTCCGGAGTCTTGCGTAAAGATTCGAACGCTCGTGCGTCTCTGACACTCTGAGGTAGAAATTGTGGTAGGAAGGCCTTCAAAAACTCGCCCCAAGTAATAGGAGGAAGACTCACTGTTTGGCCTCTCCCGATCGAATCGCACCTGGTCTGAACAAGAACCTTTAAACGAAAACTGGCTAACAACACTGATCTCGCATTGGAGCATCTCCTTAAATGAAATATCCTCGCTATCCTGTAGAGGAACGACAGCGGATCCTTTGACATATCCATGCCAGTAAACACCGGAGGCTTCAGCCTCAAGAACTCGGGAAGCAACACATCTAATGTCTCAATCACCTGAGGCATAACTGATCTCTGAGCTCCATGCTGTACCAAAGTCTCTAGAGCTGGCTATGAAATGATAGTTCTCTGGGTCTGAATAGTCTCAGCTAACAACCCAATCAAACGATGTAGATCCTGAATGCTCGCCTCCAAACAAGAAATCCTATCCGAAAGAGGAAAATCAACACGTTCCACTGTCAATGGAATACCGTCCTGGTTAGTTCCCATCACAGACGAGCCTGCCATGACCTTATCTCTAACTGCAGCCGTCTCGGCTCGCACCTGACGGCATGGCAAATGGAACAAGAAACAACAACAATTGATTTTCGAATCCCAACGAAATAGCAATGCATTGTTAACAGCTCGGGAAAGAAGGAAAGAGAATACCAGAAGAACACGAAATATACATCCTAAAGTCATTTATGCGGAGTGCCGTATCGTAAATATGCTGGAGAATATACATACGGTACGTAACTCTACTTAAGCTACCTACTCTATCATATTAAGGGTAGCCTATAAGTCGAAAGATCAGGTTTAAGACCTCCAATATCAAGTCTAAGTTCCGCAAGGTTTAGCCTAGGTCTCGATAGATCATACCTAGACTCCGCATGGTCAAACTTACACTCAACAAAGGAAAACGAAGTTCGAGTCTAATACCTTAAAGTCAAGTCTAAGTTCTTCAAGGTTAGGCCTAAGTTTCAAAACATGACACTCCATCATACCAACGTTAGGCCTACGTCTCGAAAAATCATACCTGCTCGATAATCTGTTGCAACCGATGCAACTCCCCTTCCATGACACTTTCCATGCCACGATTCAAGCATGTAGTTTTTCTGTCGAACTCTCGATCATCATGCCTTGGAGACTCATCCCTAACCACTCCTGTGTGTCGAAATGTCCTTGACCTCTGCACCACTGGCTCTACTGGACTCTCCACATGAATTGAAGTACCGACCATCTCATCTTTCATAAATTAGACTGGGACTTCGAACTCCACCTCGCTTGGCAGCATACCTGTTCTCTGTTCACCATCTGACCGAGTCTGTCTTCTTCGAAATAATCGCAGACTCAACGAATGTGTTAAATTCGATTTAAATTCAGATTAGTTAGGGATTAGTTAGGATTTAAATCTAATCTCTAGATTAAATTCATATTTATCTCTAGTTTAAATATAGATTTATCTCCTAGCATTTATATACCCTATATATATATGAGGTTTTCTCTAGGTTTTTTAAAGTATCCATAATTCTCTAATAACCTAGAGTTTGATTTGAGTGGGAGAGGCGGCCAAGCATGATCGCGGATAGAGAGAGGTTTTGTAAGAGAGGGTATTTCTTTGTAAAAGAGGGTGAGAAGTCGATGTAATCTTTTATAATTCTTTCTCATAGTGGATGTTTTCATCGCGGTTTGCAGGATTAGGTGATAATTGCGCCGAACCTGGGTAAATCTTGTGTGTTTTTGTTGGTGTGTTCTTTTCGTGTGATTTGATATCTGTCGGATGGTCTTTTTCAATCTACCCTAAAACAAAGCTTTTGGATTTCCGCTGATCATAGATACGTAATCTTTACAACAAGTGGTATCAGAGCGTCAAGTTCACGTTTTGGAGTTGATTGGAGAGATGGCGTCTACAAATTACGTGATTGAAAAGTTCGATAGACGCAATAAATTCAGTCTATGGAGCTTAAGGATGATGGCGCTGCTGAAACAATAAGGTGTGCATAAGATTATCTTTGCAAAAGACAGGAATCCGGCAACGACCACAGTAGCGGAAAGTGTAGAGATGGAGAATAAAGCCCACAGTTCGATCCAACTTTCAATGGCCGATAAGGTTCTTTGTGAAGTGGCGTTAGAGAAGACATCGATAGAATTTTAGAACATATTGGAGTCCTTTTACATAAAAAAATCTCTTACTAACCAATTCTATCTAAAGCAGTCCGGGAAGCGCGTAAGTTTCTTCGGTTCGGATTTTGCGGAGTGTTCTCTTGCTGGAGTTCACAGGATTGTGCGGGCCGAAGAAGATCGTGCATCAGTACACTAAATTGGGAGATCCTCGATTAGATGGTATTGTGTGGCGGATGGTTTAGACAGTTTGGAAGAACAAAACTTTACGGCTTACGGCTGGTTTTCCAAGGGAATTTCGGGCCAGAGCCTTATCTACTGCCGAATACCCTATCGATCGATCACCATTGACGGCGGTAAATATGAGAATTCCCGAAGAGTTATAGACTGGAGAGGTTGGGAATTACTCAGGGTTTCGTGGAATTCGATACATCGAGGAGCCGAGGATTAAGAGACGTTTTCTTGTTAGCTTTGAAGACGAAGCAAAAGGGTACAAGTCGTGGTGTCTTAGGACCTAGAGTGGAGTAATCAGCCAAATGACATTTGTTGATTCTGCAATACTTCGGAAAAGATAGACTCGGTTATATGGTGAACGGAGAACAGGTATGGCGCCAAGCGAGGTGGAGTTCGAAGTCCCAATCCAAGTCATGAAAGATGAGGTGGTCGATACTTCGATTCAGGTGGAGAGTCCAGTAGAGCCAGTTGTGCATAGGTTGAGGACAGTTCGACACACAGGAGTTGTTAGGGACCAGTCTCCAGGGCAAGATGATCGGGAGTTCGACAAAAAAACTGCATGTTTGATTCGTGACATATAGATTGTCATAGATGGGGAGTTGCGTCGGTTGCAACAGAGTATCGAGCAGGTTCCAACTCGGTACGGGATGGAGGAGATTCGGCTCGTATCTTCTCACTTAGAGGTGTACTTCAGACTTTCGGCAATATTATCATCAGGTATAGGATATGCTGGTGATAAGGGCAGATGGAGGTCAATAACGGGTTATATATTGAGCATGGATGCAGTGCCAGGAAGATCGTCCCATCAGTCTGGTATTGCAGTTTCAACAATGGAGGTATGGTTGATAGTCGTCATACAAGCAGTCAGGGAGGCAATCGATTTGTGGAGATTGTTGGGTTTAGGAGTTCCAAAGGAAGTGAGAGTTTTCTTCTTTGAGACCGAGAAGAATGTGATATTATTTAGAATGATTGGTGCCCTAGAGGATTCAGCAGACGCGTTTCTAAGATGGTTCCGGTCTAAATTTAAGTTTTGCCTAGTAGATTGTTGAGGTGTTTTCGAGCTCAATGCGACGGGAACAGAGTTCCAAGGTGTTAAGAAAGTGAAAAGATTATGGAGAATTTGAATTAAGGCGGAAATTGTTAAATTTGATTTAAATTTGGATTTGTTAGGATTTAAAGCTAATCCTTTTAGTTTAGTTTAAATCCAATCTATAGATTAAATTTATATTTATCTCTTGTTTAAATATGGATTTATCTCTTAACATTTATATACCTTATATACATGAGGTTTTCTCTAGGTTTTTTAATGTATACATAATTCTCTAATAACCTAGGGTTTGATTAGAGTGAGAGAGGCGGCCAAGCACTACCATAGATAGAGAGGTTTTGTAAGAAAGGGTGGGTAGTCAGTGTAATCTCTTATAATTCTTTCTTATAGTGGATGTTATCATTATGGTTTTTAGGATTAGGTGCTAGTTACGTCGAACCTGGATAAATCTTGTGTGTTTTTGTTGGTGTGTTCTTTTCATGTGATTTGATATCCGTCGGATAGTCTTTTTCAATCTACCCTAAAACAAAGGTTTTGGATTTCCACTGCGCAGTAGATACGTAATCCTTACAGCATAAATAACAACCTTCTAGTTATGGCCACGTGCATTCTTATTACCTAAACTTGTTTTCCACATATATTCATGTGCTAATGCTCCTTGTGACTATCAAGTACATGCGGATGGAGTGCTTCACATAACACAAATCTCCCAAGAGCACTAGTATCACTATTCCAGTATCCACATGCCCCTACGGATTTAGCCATAGGGGCAACCAGTAGCCCCTACGGATTAATCCATAGGGACTTAAAATACCTTCGTAGGTCTAAAGGCAGCAGGTGCAAGTTTTTTCCTTGAACATGCCCCTGCGGAGTAAACGTTACCTCTACGGCTTAAAGGGTAGGGGCATTTATCACTACAGATGAATCCATGGGGACAAAATCTTTTTTTAATTTTTCTGTTAAAAAAATAAAAAGTTGTACCTATAGAGTTATACGTAGGGGTTATTAATGCCCCTACGGATTAATCCGTAGGGGCAAGTTTTGCCCCTATTGTTAAGTCCATAGAGAAAAAATATCAAATATTCTGATATTTTGTGTCTACAGATTAATCCGTAGAGGCAACTGTTTCTCCTACAGATTAATCCGTAGAGACAATATATCGGGATTTAAAAAAAAAGGAGCTTCTTGTTTTTTCCCAGTGCACAATAATATATATATATATATATAGCCAAATACAGAAATATTCATAAACAATATCACACACATAATATATAAAGAAATAAACAAACAGATTACAAAATCAATCTAAAATCATCGTAAACATCCAAACAACCACCGATATCGTCCAAAACATACAGTATATATCAAATAAGTACATCCATCCTAAAAAATATAAATAAACCTATCCTAGCTCAGTCCAGGTTCTCCATCTCTAATAAACGCCGAAATCTAACACATCTGCTCCTCGGTGCAGCCCTGGGTCGATAAAAACTCGACTAATGAAGGAGTGGTCTATGCAGGAGTCTGAGTGGTCTGTGTAGGAGTCTAAGTGGGCTATGGAGCCATAGGAGTGGCCTGTGTAGCCGCATCCAAGGTAGAGTCTTACGGAGCCGCAGCCGAAGGAGTGGCATGTGGAGTCGCAGCTTAAATAGCCTGCCGAATCTGTAAATTTTGTGTTTGTGTAATTGATTGGTGTAATTTATTGCACATTTTTCTAACTCATTTATCTTTTTATTGTTATATTTTATACTTGTCCGGGTATTTTTTGTGAATTATTACAAATAACAGGGCTTGGATGCAAAAAGACGGAAAATTGTGCTAAATTGAGGATTATGTGTGTATAATGGAGATTTAAGGAAATTATTCAGAAAATCAAAAGACAATTTGCAAATTTGAAACAAATTTGGGATATCATTACAAATCAGTAAAGGTTGCAACAAATAGAGATGAATCAATCATCACAACAACAAATCAGTTGAAAAAACCAAATCAAATCAAAAACAACAAATTAACCTGCCTAATTATATGCCAAATTTAGGAACAATTCGGAGATCGACGCAACTACAGAGATATATCGAGATATTCAAGACTTTATGTGCTAAAAAATCATCTAAATTGACAATAAAACCACAGAAAAATGTGGAGTCACGAAGCTAAAAAAACGGCAACGGATCAGCGGTCGATTTTAGGCCGTTCGGTAAGAATATTTATGGGTGCGATCGTCTTTCTACATAGATCAATTTGAGATGTAGGGTTTCGTCTTTTCAAGATTCTAAAGGCTCGCAACAGCGTTCAACAGAGCAATTAGATTAGATTATCAGCAAGTAGATTCTCTTGTCTCTTCTATTACTTGTTCTCCAATTTTCCTTAGCCTTATATAAGCACTTGTATAGACTTACAGTTTCATATATCTCTCTTTTGATATAGAATTAGGGTTTTCAAGTTAGAAGAGTTCTGGAAAAAATTGTAAGTAATTTTATTATCAATAAAATTTTGCTTTTTCTTAATATCATGAGTAGCTGATGTTCTTCTAGGTATTTTTTATTTGCTATATTTTGTGGTGTGATATTTTATAACCTGTATTCTTGCTTTAATATGAATGTTTCTTAATATATATATCTGTTCTTAATCTAAAAAATCTAATTTTTATGAAAAGTTGACACGTTTAAGTAAAAATTATGGATAGATAAGAAACCTATAAACTAATTAGGTTGATGATGTTGGGTTTCCTAGCGTCTTGGCCGTCGACCGCGGCCGTTACAGAACGAAATTTTTTAGGGTTTAAAACCTTGGCGCTAGAAACAATTACCTAGAATCGAAACCAAACAAGAAACTAGCAATTTAAAGGCGGTTAACTACTGAGATAGAAGCGTTATACCAAAAGATCCATGTCCTTCGGTCTTCTATCCTCTTCCTTAGCTCCTTGAGGTCTCCTTGATCGAGTTTGACCGCCGGTCTTCCTCCGTCGAAGATGATCCACCCGAGGGATGTGGTTCATGGCTCTAACTCCACACTAAAAATATAGTGGGGCAACTAGAGACTCTAGGTTGGTAATCTAGAGTGTCTAGTGAGTTGTTCTTAGTGTATATTTATCTCTCTTCCACCCTTGATTCTCAACTCATGAGATAGTAGAGTGGAAGATCAAGAAGAAGGAGGAGAAGCTCAAGAAAGGCTAGTGAGGAGAGATAACCAAAATATGAGAATGGTTTTCATCCAACCAAAAAAAAACAAGTGAGAGAAAAATATGAAGCATGGTTTTGTTAAACATAATTTCCAATAAACATAAAGCAACCATACTTGAATAGTTTGCACAAATGAATTAATAATTCATTTGTCAACACTATTCAAGCATGGTTCTCACCGTTCTCACCTCACTACCTTTACACATCATTTCCATTTAAATTAATCAATGGATAAACTAAAATGAGGTGTTCACATTCTAGAATGTTTTCCGTATAAATACAGAATACACTCAACTGTATATGCATACCCGTAGTCGTATCAAAATACGAATACCCAAAGAGATAGAATAACATAAAGAACATAATACTAGAATATACATATTGAAATATATATATATACGTAAATTATTAAATCAATACCTGTTTTAATAATCCGGCTCAATCCTAATCCGGCTAGTATTATCAACTGTCCGATCAAAAGTCCGGATAACTAGTACAATCATTCGATCGGAACTCTGCACGTATCAAAATACGGCTACTATATCATTTCGCCTGAACTAGGGAAATCCTCTCCGTGGAACTCTAAAGACTCGACAGTACGTCAGCAATGAGTTACTGGATAAATCCATAACCACAAGCACGTCAGCGGCACTAGCTGTACGTAACGGCTCCCCGGGTACCTGTCGAAAAGGAAGGCCGACGAGCAAACTCATCCGGATCCCTACTGAGCCTATCTGTGACAATCTCCATACAGTCCGGTCTCTTCGTCTAAGAGTATCGCATATCGGATCTAGGTTGGTGGATAAAATCAAACCCCTAATAACGCGATATTTCGTGTCGGTGTGAAGCCTATCACCCACTAAGAAACTACTGATCCAAATCAGTAATTCCCGTCTACCTTGGCTAAGGATTTCTGGTGATTGCCACCCATGCACAGCGCGACATCAACCCCCAATACCGTGAGAGACGAATCCCCGACGATCCGCTCACTGCCTCCATATAGCTCGGGACTGTACCCAACTAAAACCTTTTTGCATGACTCTTTTGAGCCATGGTAGGGTAGTAATCAAAGCACAGTGGGAACTCACACGAAAAAAATGACGATCTCAGGTCGAAGGACTAACCTGTACTCATGTCACCTGAGAACTGCTATCTGACAATATGTATAATACCATCTAGCATGTTCCCGGCGAGTCCGTCCAGTGTACTCACCCCCAGTGATCACCTGTATACGATCTTAGGTGTGAAAGACCAATGGCTGTAGGACCAACCATCGCCCTCGTCTGGGTCTAGAAACGTATACATCAGTCTACTCCGGAATATCGATGCTCAGTCTCGACATTCCTATGACTAGAGATATTTAAGGATGTGCTTATGGACTACCCAACCCCCATATATATGATTACCATCATAACGCTGATAGTCAAGCAAGAATCCTATGGACTCTATCAACATATAATAGTGATCTTTAATACCACATAATGCATGTACATGATGATAAAGACAAACCAGATAACATACTATCATCTTGAGTAAGACTGTTCTACCTGTATAGGTCCTCCCTCAATCATCAGAATCGTGTGCCTGCGATTACAATAATTGACTTGAGGGCACTATATCCAACAATCTCCCACTTGCACTTAAGACTAATTTTTGCAGTGTTGCATACTCACAGCCCGTGTGATACCGAATACCTAACTTCTCTACTAATCAGTCTCGCAAAGCAAGTTTGTGAAACTATCGCGTTCGAGAAATAGCCTCAGTGAGTGGATCCGCTCCAATATTTCTATCTTTATCTCTCTTTATCTCAACTTTTCGGAGAAAGACTATCTTCCGAAATGAGCGATATATGTTTTAGAATTTGTCTAGATATTTGATGGGACCCAGTTCATAAATGAACTCCAAATCTAACAAACTTCTTAGATCGTATCTTCCATTGAATTTAATCAATATCCTGCGCTATGCTTTCCTCAGTATCCACTTGGGCCACCTGTCCAACATATTGCCTCTCAAAAGAGGGAAAACTATTAACTCTGATAGCCACTCTATCATCCAGGTCACCTTGGATGCCTGAAATGATAACCGCCTCTTGAAGGAGGCTGTAGTTACCATATACCAAGAATATCCACTTATGTTCATAACTGCTTCCTAATGTTTCTCCAGGATTGGATTAATATATATTTATTGTATCTAGTGAAAAAGCAATATCTGGTGTGGCACTTGACATTTCATGATTGACTCAATTGCCTAAGCAAGTGATATGTCAATCAGGCAAATCCATCCACTTATCGGTCTAGAAGACATATCTTTAGAGAGGGTGACTCCATTACCTGCGGGTACACCACCATGCCAGGAGTCTTCCATTCTAAAACACTTTAGAATAATGTTAAAATACCCAAATTAGGACACTTCCTAAATCTAGATCTAAAACCATAGATCTAGTGACAAGAATCCATGATATTTTATCCAGATCCTATGTGGAGAAACACCTTGTGACAACCACAGTATAATCGATCGTAATATAGGAACATCACATCCTATAAGGAGTACGTCATCCAAATACCAGGACATCACTCCTTACTACCTTCTTACCAGTTTCATATATTGTTCTGATGAAATCAAACTCTATGACTGTCACATCAAAAATAGATGATCTATCTCCGCTATACTTGCTTTAGTCTATAAATAGAAATAAAATACTAGCCCACCATACTTCCGCTGCTCTCACTGACTACAACAACCCTCTGGCAGAGTCATATACCGGTGCACTTCTAAAGCTAATTTAGAACGACGTTATATTTATCCATCTGCCAGATCTCATAGTCCAGGACAACGGTAGTGGAAAGCTTGGGTCATCAAAAGCCTCCATGTCACCGTCTTTGAGGAGACCGAAGTACCTCTCGGGTGGATGAGATTACCCACCAAATCTAAGGAATGGCTAATGGATTGTCGAATCCAATTGAATCTTTAGGTTCTACTAAATTATCAGTAATCATTTATGGTTCTGGAATCACTTCTAATTCTACCATACCCCCACTTGTGTTTTTTGAAAAGAATTCATTTTACTAAATAGGTGGCGAGTCGAGAACAATATAACTATTGATCCACTAAATGGTAGAATGTTAACCATCATCAAAGCCCGGGATAACCCACAAACTGCTATTACTGAAACGTGCCTTGAGTTTATCCAGATTTTGGTTTTAAGCATAAGCCAGACTACTCCATATACCTTAACATCGTTAAGATATGAATCCATTCTATATCCAATATAGAAACAAAGGCACTAATTTAATTTGAACCAGATTCAAAAAACATGCAGCTGTTTCCCGTGCATATCGACTCAATGGAAGAAGGCCAAGCAGCATTACTCATCAAGGAGCGTACTCACGGATGAGTAACCTAAGAGAGAAGGAAGTTGTCAAATATATTACTTACGACGGAATACCTAGCATAAGTATCTACACCATCGATCACCTTGAAGAGTCCTGATACTTGCAATGTATGGTTCTCTACTTTATTCTTATACTTATAACTTCTCAAAATTTGGACCTTCTATTTCAACGAAATGCTTGTCTAAAACCAGAGAAGTCATAAGTAAACGGAATATAGTACGAGTACCAACCCGTTTGTCCTAATGGATATCGGACAATATACAATACTTTGTATAAGTCCTCTGAGTTTAATAACTCAAACTCTGTACGTCGTAGGTTGAAAACTGAGTTATGGTTAAGAAGAATTACACCGTTGTTGAATGCACCTTATCTAACCATCAACTGATATAGGTAAACGTCATAAACATAATTTCAAAAAGTTATATCTCACTTTATAAAATAAACGTACAGATATATCAGTTTGAAATTGGTGAATAACAACGGATATTCAAAACTAAATATTTGTCGTTAGGCAAAACACAGGCGTTTTCCTCAAATATCACCAATTACAAAGAATTCTGATATTGAGGATCTAATCACCCAATTACCAATGTTCTACTCCCACTCAGGATCTGTAATACCATACAGATGTGAGAATAAAGTCTGATAAATACATACCTTGGAATCAGAATCTAATTGCGAAAGCAGTTTTCAATTAACATCGCACAGTGAGACTGAAACATGAAAATGTTTCATGGAAGTGGCCGGGTATTCCTAGTAATGCCTCTTCCACTATCCAGATACATGACAGTAGTCGCAATTCTACTTGCCATCACCGCAATCCTTTTATATGTCTTTACTTCTTACCTTCTGTATATCTTACTTAGGCTAATTGATTTTCTTCCTTCCTTACCTTTTGACACCTGCCAAAGGTTTGGAAGAAGACTATCCAATAAGCGTAATAGGTGTACTCTCCTAACACTAGGAGCTCTCGCAACCTGAGAGAAGGTAAAGAGAAAAGACAACCGAATAATCCTATTCAATTTCTGCAAAACCGGAATCCATCCTTGAACTGAAACAAGTTTCTTCGAGTTCGTATGTAACTATACGATGGCATATCCAAGCAATATGGATCTTCGTAGTGATACGGAGTGTTCTGGAGAAATGCAAAGGGGAAGTAAAACTGGCAGGGATATATGCAGCTTCGTCGTGAATGATAGTAGTCACAGTTTCATTTACCCTCACTCTAATCCCTTTATATTTCTTTACCTCTTACCTTCTGTACACCATACCTAAGCTAATTGGTTTTCTTTCTTACCTTCTATACACCATACTTAAGCTAATTGGTTTTCTTCCTTCCCTATCTTTCGTCACCTGCCTATGGTTTGGAAGAAAACTATCCAATAAGCGTAATAGGTGCTCCTAATACCAGGAGCCCTCACAACCCGAGAGAAGGTAAAGAGAAAAGACAACCGAATAATCTTATTCAATTTCTCCAGAACCGGAAACCATCCTCGAACTGAAACAAGTTTCTTCGAGTTCACAGGTAACTATACGATGGTATACCCAAGCAATATGGATCTTCATAGTGATACGGAGTGTTCTGGAGAAATGCAAAGGGAAAGTTGGAGTGGCAGGGATATATGTGACTTTATCATGAATCATGACAATCCAAAAGCCAAAGTGTTTAAGAAGGTTCGGTTAACTTGGTTTATGAGTTTTAGTTTAAGGTCAGGTCATGATCGCTACCAAAGAAAGAGTGAAAGAAACACTCAGCGTGCACTCTAACCTAGATTAGATTGGTTAATCACTTTATCTAATCAGGATAGCTCCCACTGTTTTCTTGAATTCTCTTTCAAACCTTAAAAGGAGAACTAGTCGGGATCATTAACACCTTACAAGTTCGCTAACCGTTTAGCCTGGTTGGTGTTGGTACTCTGAGGGAGATTTCTCGTGCTCTCGCATGGACCTAATTAAAATAAACCTCATTTCCGCAGAGGCGTAGCCCAGTTAACACTTTTCTAGACACCTAATAGGTGATCTAATTGTGAAGTGAAAAATATCTCCCAAGAGTAATCCTACTCATCAATGGGATCGGGATCCAACTATCATTGCGTGATAAACTAGATGGAAGGCACTCTAGTCACCACACTCCAGACGGTATGCAGCACTAGAAATTTTCCTGTATATTTGAAACTCCTGATGTGATTTTTGCCCTTAAGACCCAAGTGACCTTAACTGAGTCAACATATCGAAGGGTCCTAGTCAAGTTCAACCCGTCATTATCTTGATTGCATTAAACCTACCTGTAGGAGTGCTTGACTGAGTCAAAATGACTGTACGACTGTCCTAACCAATCGCATCACCATGCAACAGAAAAGCATTACATAGCTACTGAACACTACGCCTCGGCTGAGCACGACATACGTAGCACGAATACTAAGCAATACTAACCTGAAATGATGGAGGGCTACGGCTGGTTTTTGGCGAAAAATCTTTAACGTAATGAACTTGATATCGTTGAAGAAACCGAGTAGTTTTGAAAAGGAGTGGTTTAGGCTCCTCTTTTAAAAACTTATGGTTTTGAAGAAAACCGAGTAATCTACAGTATCATAAACTTTCACTCAAGAGGTCACTTTCCGGGAAGGGATCTAGGCTCTTTCCTCCTAGAATGAGGTGCTGGATGTTCCTGAACGACACCACTATGCAAAGCAAATAAATACAACTATAGTTTTTCGAAATTTGTTCCGACAACATCTTTTAGGTTTATTTTCCTTGCATTAATCAAAATCAATGCAGTCCCATCAATTAATCCCAATCACACCAGAAAAGAACGAAAATACATTGTACGTATATGCCATCCGCATTCACCACAGGGACTTTTCATGCACCGTTAGGTTACTTAGCTAACGACAGAGCAGGGGCTGGACAAGTGCAGATACAAAACATATACAACATCAACTAGTATATATATAAATATATATAGCATTCGTCCCAGGCATAATATAAGCAACATCACAGAAAAGCGATAAGCAACACAGAATAACGGATAATCTAGGAGCCCCGGGTTTCATTTGAGCCGCATATGAGACCCGACGTTCCCCGGTCGTGTAGATAGCATGTGCAATATATAACCAAGACCCCTACGAGTGCGTCAAGTTACCCGCCAATCCCAGAAGTGTGGCAACCCCAATCAACAAAGTGAATGGGCCACCCAGCACTTCACGGAATCCGGTAACTTGAGCACCCCTCCGTGGGTCATCCTATACCCCCTACGAGTGCGGCGAATAACCCACCAATTCTAGAGTGAGTCCCCCTCTGTATCAACGCCGTGAGATGCGGTCCCGTTGCTCTCTAGAACCCGGCTATTCGAGCACTCCTCCGTAGGGTAATCCTAGTACAAAAAAGAAAAACAATATATGCAATGGTGACATCGACTTCAACCCGGTCGTGCCCCAATAAAAGAATATACAAACTGGCGGAAATGGTAGTCTACATGTCGGGTGCTCGAATATACAAATGAATCTAAACTTTACAACTACATTTGCACTAGAGGCTATCCCACATGACAATCCGAACAAACCATCACAGATAACATCACAGTAGTATAAGCAAGTATGTGCAACCCCGTCTAAATGACATATAGAAAATAGACGACATTTGAAAAACACATACACCACATCACAGATATCAATGATGCAAAATTTCAACTTTTAAAACTTTCCAAGTTTCCCCCAAAGCAAAGACAACACTAATTGAAATCTGGGGAAAACAAACAAAACCGAAAAATTCCAATTTCAAAACCCATTCTCTATTCTGAAATTTTTTTAAACAAGTGTGGAGACTTAGTCTAGACATGTATATGAAAACGAGGCGAATCCACTCAAATTTGGCCGGCCAAAACCCAAAAATTCCCATTTCTACCTTTTTACTATTCACTTCTGATTTCCGTTGTCTTTTGCTTTGGGGGCAACTTGGAAAGTTTCAAAACATGAAATTTTGCATCGTTTATATTTATGATGTTGTGTATGTGTTTTTCAAACGTCGTCTATTGCTATATGTCATTTAGAAGGGGTTGCACATACTTGCTTATACTGCTGTGATGTTGATATCTGTGATGGAATGTTCGGATTGTCGTGTGGGTGGCTTTGATACCATGATAGAGTTCCTAACGCCCTGGCCGTCGACTGTGGCCGTTGCGGAACGAAAAATTTTGGGGTTTAAAACCTTGGCGCTGGAAACAACTACCTAGAATCGAAACCAAACATGAAACTAGCAATTTAAAGGAGGTTAACTACTGAGATAGAAGCGTTATACCAAAAGATCCATGTCCTTCGGTCTTCTACTCTCTTCCTTAGCTCCTTGAGGTCTCCTTAATCGAGCTTGACCACCGGTCTTCCTCCGTCAAAGATAATCCACCCGAGAGATGTGATTCATGGCTCTAGCTCCACACTAAAAATATAGTGGAGCAACTAGGGAATCTAGGTTGCTAATCTAGAGTGCCTAGTAATGTAGTGAGTTGTTCTTAGTATATATCTATCTCTCTTCCACCCTTGATTCTCAACTCATGATATTGTAGGGTGGAAGATCAAAAAGAAGGAAGAGAAGCTCAAGAAAGGCTAGTGAGGAGAGATAACCAAAATGTGAGAATGATTTTCATCAAACCAAAAAACAAGTGAGAGAAAAATATGAAGCATGGTTTTGTAAAACATATTTTCCAATAAACATATAGCAACCATACTTGAATAGTTTGCACAAATGAATTAATAATTCATTTGTCAACACTATTCTAGCATGGTTCTCACAATTCTCACCTCACTATCTTTACACCTCATTTCCATTTAAATTAATAAATGGATAAACCAAAATGAGGTGTTCGCCTTCTACAATATTTTTCGTATAAATACGGAATACACTCAACTGTATATACATACCCGTATTCGTATCAAAATACGAATACCCAGATAGATAGAATAACATAAAGAATACAATACTAGAATATACATATCAAAATATATATACGTAAATTATTAAATCAATACCTGATTTAATAATCCGACTCAATCCTAATCCGGCTAGTATTATCAACCATCTGATCGAAAGTTCGGGTAACTAGTATAATTATTCGATCGAAACCCTGCACGTATCAAAATACGACTACTATATCATTTCGTCTGAACCAGGAAAATTCTCTATGTGGGACTCTAAAGACTCGACGGTACGCCAGCAGTGAGTTACTAGATAAATCCATAACCACAAGCACGTCAGCGGCACTAGCTGTACATAATGGCTACCCGGGTACCTATCGAAAAGGAAGGTCGACGAGTAAACTCATCAGGATCCCTACTGAGCCTATCAATGAAAATCTCCATACATTCCGGTGTCTTTGTCTAAGAGTATCGCATATCGGGTCTAGAGTGGTGGATAAAGTCAAACCCCTAATAACGCGATATTTGGTGTCGGTGTGAAGCCCATCACCCACTGAGAAACTACTTATCCAAATCAGTAATTCTTGTCCACCTTGGCCAAGGATTTCTAGTGACGGCCACCCGTGCACAGCTCGACATCAACCCCCAATACCGAAAGAGACGAATCCCCGACAATCCGCTCACCGCCTCCATGTGGCTCGCAACTGTAACCAACTAAAACCTTTTTGCACGACTCCTTTGAGTCGTGGTAGGGTAGTAATCAAAGAACAATGGGAACTCACAAGAGACAAATGACGATCTCAGGTCGAAGGACTAACCTGTACACATGTCACCTGAGAACTACTATCTGACAATATGTATAATACCATCTAGCATGTTCCCGGCGAGTCCGTCCAGTGTACTCACCCCCAGTGAGCACCTGTATACGATCTTAGGTGTGAAAGACAAATGGTTGTGGGACCAACCATCGTCCCTCGACTGGGTCTAGAAACGTATACACCAGTATACTCCGGAATATCGATGCCCAATCTTGATACTCCCACGACTAGGGATATTTAAGGATGTTCTTATGGACTACCCAGCCCCCACATATATGATCGCCATCATAACGTTGGTAGTCAAGCAAGAATCCTAAGGGCTCTATCAATATGTAATAGTGATCTGTAATACCACATAATGCATATACATGATGATAAAGACAAACCAGATAGTATACTATCATCTCAAGTAAAACTGTTCTACCCGTATAGGTCCTCCCTCAATTATCACAATCGCGTGTCTGCGATTACAATAATTGAGTTGAGGGCACTATATCCAACAGATGATAGCATGACAACCTAGAAACTTAATTAGGGACGGTAGAGATAATTATAGATCGTAGATATTCAATCTAGTTAATTGATTTAATCTAGGAAAACCTAAAACATGGTAGTTGTAGATTCATGACCTACAAATATGCATAGATGGTTAAATTAGATAATTTTATCAAACTAGAATTAGGGCTTTTAATTAAATCTAAATGATATAATATAATTGATAAGATAAGATTAAATAAAATAATTTATCTTATACTTTTATGTTATTAATAGACCATTAGTTAAAACTAGGAAAGTGAATAAAAGTTTATCATATAAACCACCACATTAGAAAAGCAATTAAAAACCCTAGATTTTTCTCTGTCTTGAAAACCAACTTTTATTTTATTTTGTATTTAAATCTTTAGATTTGAAAAAAATCTAACTCTTTAACTTAATTTAAAAGTGGTTAACACACCTCTCTGTGAGAACGATTCTCAAGTGCAACTGCGATAAACTGTATACTTGCGCTTTAAATTGGAGGACTAATAAAATCCACATCAAGTTTTTGGCACTATTGCCAGAGAGATGTAGTTTAATTACATTTAAATTTAAGTTTTAGATTTTAGTTGTAGATTAAATTAGATTTAGTTTACTTAATTCTACGAATTCTCTGTTTTATATTTCAAGAATCGAGACAAACTTAGTAGAAGAGAAAATCAAGACGAACAGAGGAAAATTTAGGTAAGATATCGTTCTTCTCCAAATCTCGATTTGATTCCAACTAAAAGATTTTTGCAGGATTCTTTGCGCTAAAAAAATTAGTTTAGATTTTATATATTTTTTTGTTTTAGACTGCATTGCATATTTTAAAAGATTTTAAGGGGCAACAATACAAATCCAGATTAGGTGGGGATTTCATCACCCTTCCTAGGCCCCATAAATCACAACTGAGCATCTGCATTGACCTACAGTAATTTAAAAAATATCTAGACTTCAGTCCTTAAGGACATATCTTGCTCAATAGGACAAGAGGAGGTTATAGGTAATCTAACAATTATCCGATTCAATCTTGAGGTGTCTAGTGATGTGTGACTAGTTGTGGTTATTTAATTAAGACCCGTTATTTCGGTGATTCGTATAGAGGAACTCTCGCACTTAACTGGCACTGATTTGGCTTCAAAGTTGTTAAAGAGCGGTTAGAGGATCTATCCTACAATTTGTCTCTTGGCAGTTAGGAGCGGGTCTAGTAACTTGACCTAGGTAACCCTAGATATAGGTCTGTTTGCGCACTGTGTTAGTGATTTGTTAGAATCTCTAGTTATCTTAGTTTTTGCATTAGAATTAAAAAAGAACCTTTACGTACGGTATATGCGCGTGTGGGTCAAGACAAAACAAAACGTTTGACTCATCCTGATTTTATAGATATTATGGCTGAAATCGTCCCTGCTATACCTACCTTACAGGTAGATGTTATCCTATCCGCACATCACTGCCATCTTGCATAGTATTGCCGTTAGCAGCCGGTGACTATGAAATAAAACCTTGTTTCATAAACTCACTTCCTAAGTTTCATGGCTTAGAATCCGAAGACGCTTATGTCTTCATAAGAGAGTTTGAGAATTTATGTCAAATGTTTAAACTTAAGCAGTTGAACCAAGATACAGTTAAGCTTAGACTTATTCCCTTTACCCTCACTAATAAAGCTAAGCATTGGCTTTAAGTGTGCCAGCCAATACAATTAGGACATGGGATGAGTTTACGAAAACATTTCTTAAAAAGTTCTACCCAAATTTTAAAACTGCCAAATTTCGAAATGAAATTAGGACTTTTTCGCAAAAACCGGGAGAATCTTTTTGGAAGTATTTCAAACGTTTCAAGGATCTTTTCATAAAATACCTCCATCATGGTATAGCTAAGTGGGAGCTATGTCAAATAGTTTATGATGGCATGGAATCCAAGTTTATGATTGAGTTCATATGGTAAGAGAATTTTATGATGAAGAAAGTGGATGAAGGATGGGACTTTTTAGAAGAATTGTCCGATAAGACCATGCAGCGGGAGAGTTCTAGTGAGAGAGTGTCAACTAATTCTAAGGATGGGATGCACACGGTTGAAGCTATAATTAGAATGAAAGCCCAGTTGGTTGCCATTCAGAAATCAATAGAAAAGCTATCAACCACCCACACCCCCATTGCTCAAGTCAGTCAACCCTCTCCTTATCTTAACTGTCAAGACTCTTTCAACGTTTCGGAAGAATGTTCTCTTTTAAATGGTCTTCAAAGTCAAGAGACCACTAATGTTATCTACCAATGTAACAACAACAATAATCCTTATTCTCAAACCTACAATCAAGGAAGGAGGAACCAGCCTAACTTGCAATGCAATCAAGGCAACACTAGCCAACAATTCTAAAATAAAAAACAAGGTCCTCCATCCAATCCTACCCAACCTAATGCTTATCAAAGGGGTGAGAATGAGAATAATTATATTAATGTTGAGAAGCAAATGGCCACCTAATTTCAAAATGAGAACACCAATTAAACAATCTATCTCTAATATATAAAGGCAAATCGGTTTGTTAGCTGCAACATTAGGAGGACGTGAGCAAAGAACCCTACCTAGTCAACCTGTTACGAATTCTAAAGATACACGCACAAATCCAGCGCAAGCAAATGCTATAATTACCTTGCGATCAGGTAAACAGATTGATAATCAGGTTAGGATGCCTGAAGATTCGAAAGAGATCCCGGCTAATGAGGGGCAACAGTATCTTACCCCGATTACACAGCCGGCATCTATTGTTGCACTCACATCTCCACCCCACCCATCTTCTATAAATACCCCCTCTTGAGCCTAGAGCACCATATCCAAAACGTTTAAAGGCCAAGAAGCAAGCTGCTAAAGTAGAAAATATGGTGGAGATATTTAAACAAGTGAAGGTCAATGTCCCTCTTTTGGACATGATTGACCAAGTTCTTTCGTATGCAAAATATATCAAAGATTTATGCATGAAGAAAAGACAAACTAAAGTGCCTAAGAAGATCATTTTAGCAGGAAATATTTGTGACGTCCTGAGAAATGCTATGCCCGTTAAGTATAAGGACCCCGGTAGTCCTACGATATCTTGCATTATATACGAAAAGATCATAAATAGAGTTTTATTGAACTTCGGCGCTAGTGTTAATCTTTTTCCATATTCTGTATATGAGCAGTTAGGGTTAGGTGAGCTTAAGCCCACCAAGATCAGTTTGCAATTAGCCGACCAGTCCATCAAGACTCATATGAGTGAGACCAATGACGTGTTGATTAAAGTTGGGAAATTTATATTCCCCGTAGATTTTATCGTGATAGAAATACAACCTGTCACTAACCCTAGAAATCAAATTCATGTCATACTAGGTCGGCCCTTCCTAACCATGTCGAATGCATTGATTAATTATCGTAAAGGTTCTATGAAACTATCATTTGGGAACATGACAATTAATCTTAATATTTTTAACCTAGGAAATCAGCCAAGTGATCCCTATAAGCCCTTCGAAGTTAACTTAATTAATGATATTCCTAACGATGAAGAAGTTGACTTAGATAACTGCTTTATAAAAAATTGCATAGAGGAGGAATTTAGTAACAAAGAAGTTGTTACTTTTAATGATTCTCTCCTAATAGCCTGCATGGAAAGGGCCCCACTTGAGCCACTTTTTCTTGAACTTGGGCCTCTTTTTCTCCCATCGATTGAAAAGTCCCCATAGTTAGACCTCAAGCCGCTCCCTTCAAACCTAAAATATTCCTATTTAGGTTTGAATAATACGTTCCCAGTTATAATTTCTACTGAACTTATTAAGGAGCATGAGGAGGCCTTACTATCTATTCTTATGAATAATAAAGTGGCTATTGGATGGACTATGGCGGATATCAAGGGAATTAGCCCTACTATAGTGCAACATAGAATTCACTTGATAGACAACGCGAAATTAGTTAGAGATCCTCAACGCCGTTTGATCCCTATCATGAAAGAGGCAGCGAGGAAAGACATAATTAAATGTCTTGATAGAGGTATAATATACCCTATTTCTGATAGCACGTAGGTTAGCCCAATTCATGTGGTACCCAAAAGTCGGGTATTACTGTCATTGAAAACCACATGAACGAGCTAGTTGCTATTCGCATGCAAACCGGGTGGCGTGTGTGCATTGACTATCGTAAGCTTAATGCCGCAACTAGGAAAGATCGCTTTCCGTTGCCTTTTATCGATCAAATGATAGAAAGATTAGCCTGTGATAAGTACTATTGTTTCCTAGATGGATACTCTAGTTATAACCAAATACCCGTTGCACCCGAAGACCAAGAAAAGACCACCTTCACATGTCTATTTGGCACCTTTGCATATAGACGGATACCCTTTAAGCTATGTAATACATCCGCCACCTTTTAGCGGTGCATGATGAGCATATTTTCCAACATGGTGGAACGTTTTCTTGAGATTTTTATGGACAATTTTTTAGTCTATGGGAATACATTTGACGAGTGTTTACACCACTTGGAGTTAGTATTCCAAAGGTGCAAAGAAAAGAATTAACACTCAATTGGGAGAAATACCACTTTATGGTCAAGCAAGGTATTGTACTAGGCCACATTATTTCATGCAAAGGCATTGAGATAGATAAATCTAAAGTAGATATAATCTCTAATCTACCCTCTCCCAAAACCGTTAAGGACATTAGGTCATTCCTTGGGCATGCAGAATTTTATAGACGCTTTATCAAGAACTTTAGCAAAATTTCTAGACCCTTGACTTCACTTCTTACCAAGGATACACCTTTTGAATTTGTTTTCGATTGCCTCAAATCATTCGAGCAATTGAAGGAGCTTACATCCGCTCCTATTATTCACGCTCCTAATCGGAGTGAGCCCTTTGAGATTATGTGTGATGCATCAGATTTTGCAATTGGAGCCGTCTTAGGATAACGAATTAATAAGATGCCACATATTATCTATTATGCATGTAGGACCCTAAATGATTCACAGTTAAACTATTCTACCACCGAAAAAGAATTTTTAACTGTTGTATATGCACTTAAAAGTTTAGGTCCTATCTCATCGGTGCACACATTACGATCTACATGGATCATTCGTCCATTAGACATCTTATTTCTAAGAAAGATGCTAAAGCTCGATTGCTTAGATGGATCCTTTTATTGCAAGAGTTTGACCTTGAAATAAAAGACAGAAAGGGATCCGAAAATATTGTGGCTGATCACTTATCACGTCTACCACTTGCACCTACACAAGAACTTCCTATAAATGACTATTTTCTCGACGAACAGTTATACACAGCTGCTAACGAACCATGGTTCGCGGATATAGTTAACTTTCTCATCACGAAAATGACACCTCCTGATTGGTCTAAACAAGATTGATATAAGTTTCACTCCCAAGTAAAATATTTCTTTTGGGATGATCTTTATTTGTTTAAACAGTGCAATAACCAAATCATTTGGCGGTGTGTACATAATGATGAAATTAAAAGTGTTCTTTCATTTTGTCATGATCATGCAAGTGGGAGCCATTTTGGGGCTAAAAAGACGGCGGAAAAAGTTTTACAAAGTGGGTTTTATTGGCCCACGTTATTTAAAAATGCATATGAAATTTGTAAAACTTGTAAACACCGTCAACACTTAGGTAAAATCACTAGGCGGAACATGATACCTCTCAATTCTATCCTTATAATTGAGATCTTTGATGTATGGGGAATCGATTTCATGGGGCCATTCCCAAATTCATTTGGGATCGTTTATATTTTAGTAGCGGTCGATTACATATCGAAATGGATGGAAGCAATGGTATGCAAAACCAATGACAATAAGGTTGTTGTCAAGTTTTTGAAAAATAATATTATTTCTCGGTTTGGCATTCTACGTTCCATTATTAGTGATAACGAGACCCATTTTTGCAACCGATCTTTCGAAGCTCTAATGAGAAAATATTCGATCCACCATAAGTTATCCACCCCATATCATCCGCAAACTAGTGGGCAAGTTGAGATATCAAATAGACAAATTAAGCAAATATTGGAAAAACAGTTAATAAAAACCGTAAGGATTGGTCACTTAAGCTTGTTGACGCATTATGGGCTTACCGAACCGCATACAAGACCATCCTTGGTATGTCTCCTTATAGGTTTATATTTGGGAATCCTTGCCACTTACCAGTGGAGTTGAAACACCGCGCTATGTGGGCCATAAAACAGTTAAATATGGATATTGAAGAAGCCGGTAAGTATAGAAAGCTCCTACTAAATGAATTAGAGAAAATTAGGAACGGTGCTTATGATAATGCCAAGCTTTTTAAAGAAAAAATAAAAATCTTCCATGATAGAAACATTTTACGAAAAGATTTTCAAATGGGCCAAAAAGTTTTACTATATGATTCGCGATTGCATCTCTTTCCTAGAAAGTTAAAATAGCAATGGACCGGACCGTTTATTGTCAAAAACGTTTTTACACATGGAGCTATAGAGATTGAAAATCCTAAAAATGGTGAGGTGTTCAAATTTAATGGTCAAAAATTGAAACCGTTTTTAGAATTTTCTGCGAATAATGAGGCGGAGCTCATGGATCTCCATGAGCCGGAATACACTTAAAACATTTTAAAACCCCTCATTTGTAACATATGTATATCATTAGTTTATTGGTTTTTTTAAGGAAGAGTCGCGGTAGACAGTGAGAGTACTGTCAAGTTCAAGTGTGGGGATGGTTTTGTACATAGTTTTTAGTTTTCAAAATAAAAAATAAAAAAAAATTTAGAAAATTAGATAATTTTGCAACTAGAAATGAAAAACTAAAAAATGTATATAAAAGAGAGAAAGGGATTTGAAGAAAAATAATAAAAATGGATGGTTTAATGGATCTATTAGTAAGTTGTCATGAGCTCATTCCCAAAAGGCTAGTATCATAAAAGAGTTACCGCGCTTAAGAAAATGTAAGTGGAATCTATTTTTGAGTCCAAATATTTGAACGTTGATACCCTACTATACGTACATGCACACATCTTGAAGTTTGGGATAGTAGAAGAGACATGTTATGCTCTTCTGTAATACCCTAGTATGGAAAAAAAATTAATATCACCAAAAAATAAACACTGTCTTGCAAAACAAGATAGCATAAAAAAATTCAGCGTGGGTGCTTCATCATCTAGTGACTTAGACCAACTGGTTTGGGACCATTGTTGTACCTCAGGTGTTGCAAGATTAGAATACTGCTATTTACGCCCTATAAGTGATCGCATTCGATAATCGGTTGGTTAGTGCCTCACGAAATATTAACGGCCGCATGAAAAATATAAAAACAAATCCATCAATTTGATATGCCGATTAAGAAAGTAATAGGGAGCTAAAGGCAAGAGTAAGAGAGATTGAATTGAATTCTCTGAGTGTAGGGATGGTTTTTCATACATGTAGGGGTATATGATCATGTTTGGAAGCAAAATAGGTAGGAAAGATTGGAAGAATGATGATGAAGTAATTTTCAGTATAGATCAAAATCTATTAAGGCATGGTTCATGACGACTGAAAATCTAGTAAAATTTAAACTTTTGTTTTTCATATTTTTTTATCTATTTATATCTTCATATACAGTTTTCATTTTCTTATTTTTGTTTCCTTTATTTTCTTTTATAGGAATAGGAGTAGGAGTAGGAGTAGGATTTGATTAGATAGTAATTTAGTTTAGAGTTTGAAAACCTAGATTTGTTCGAGAACTAGCAAAAGATAAGTGTGGAAATATTTGATTGGTGTAATTTATTGCACATTTTTCTAATTCATTTATCATTTTATTGTCATATTTTATGCTTGTCCGGGTATCTTTTGTGAATTATTACAGATAACAGGGCTTGGATGCAAAAAGATGAAAAATTGTGCTAAAATGAGGATTACGTGCGTATAATGGAGATTTAAGGGAATTATTCAGAAAATCAAAAGACAATTTGCAAATTTGGAACAAATTTGGGAATATCATTATAAATCAGCAAAGGTTGTAACAAATAGAGTTGAATCAATTATCACAACAACAAATCAGTTGAAGAAACCAAACCAAATCAAAAGCAACAAATTAACCTGCCTAATTATATGCCAAATTTGGGAACAATTCGGAGATCGACGCAACTACAGAGATATATCTAGATATTTAAGATTTTTTGTTCTTAAAAATCATCTAAATTGACGATAAAACCACAGAAAAAATCTGGAATAACGAAGCCAAAAAAATTGCGGCGGATCAGCGGTCGATTTTGGGCTGTTCGATAAGAATTTTTATGAGCACGATCGTCTTTCTACCTAGATTAATATAAGATATTGAGTTTCGTCTTTTGAAGATTCCAAAGGCTCGCAACAGCGTTCAACAGAGCAATTAGATTAGATTATCAACAAGTAGATTCTCTAGTATTTTCTATTATTTGTTCTCCAATCTTCCTTAGCCGTATATAAGCATTTGTATAGCCTTAGGCTTTCATATCTCTCTCTTGATATAGAACTAGGGTTTTCATGTTTTAAGAGATCTGGAAAAAGTTGTAAGTTATTTTATTATGAATAAAATTCTGCTTTTTCTTAATATCAAGAGTAATTAAATTTCTTCTAGGTGTTTTTTATTTGCTATCTTTTGTGGTGTGACATTTTTATAAATTTTATTCTTACTTTAATATGAATATTTCTTAATCAATATATGTTTATCTCTCTTTGTTCTTAATCTAAAAAATCTAATTTTTATGAAAAATTGACACTTTTAAGTAAATATTAGGGATAGATAAAAAAACTTATAAACTAGTTAGGTTGATGATAGCATGACAACCTAGAAATTTAATTAGGGAAGATAGAGATAATTATAAATCATAGATATTCAATTCATTTAATTGATTTAATTTAGGAAAACTTAAAATATGGTAGTTCTAGATTCATGACCTACAAATATGCATAGATGGTTAAATTAGATAATTTTAATAAACTAGAGTTAGGGTTTTTAATTAAATCTAAATGATATAATATAATTGATAGGATAAGATTAAATAAAATAATTTATCTTATGCTTTTATTTTATTAATAGATAATTAGTTAAAACTAGGAAAGTGAATAAAAGTTTATCATATAAACCACCACATTAGAAAAGCAAATAAAAACCCTAGATTTTTCTCTCTCTTGAAAACTATATTTTATTTTATTTTGTATTTAAATCTTTAGATTTTAAAAAAAATCTAACTCTTTAATTTAATTTAAAAGTAGTTAACACACATCTATGTGAGAACGATACTTAAGTACAACTGCGATAAGCTGTATACTTGCGCTTGAAATTGGAAGACTAATAAAATCCATATCAGTAATAAACGAGTAAAAACGGTGTACTAGATTTATTCAAATTCATATCAATATCGGATTATTGCGGAACCGTGAATTTATATATGCTTTGTTGAGATTCCACACATTCTGTTGAAATTCATATGTTATATATGAGAATTTATACATGTTGAAATTCCACACATTCAGGGCTTCGTCCCCCCTACAATTTAAGAATACTTAGGGCCTTAGGCCTAGTTTGGGTATCTAGTTTGGAAAACCGTAGTTTATTTTAATTGAAGGTAGAAATGATACTTACTCTAACTTGTAAGCCCGTATCTCTCCTTAATTGTTTAACTTTGATGGGATGCTTGGTTTTGGAGTTATCTAATTTCCAAAGCAATATTTTCTTCTCAAGTTTTGAGTTTGGATAGTCATAACTTTTTAAACTCCTAAATGAAGAAAGATGTGGCATGGTTAGGATTATACAATTTAGTTTAGATAGTTTTATGTAAGTCTAATTAATCATACTTAAGTCCAAAACCAAATAATCTTAAGCTACTAATATTGCATATGCTACCATGTATAATGTGATATAATATTTTTCTAATAAGTAATATACGTACCACATCTCCTTCAACTTCTCAACGGTGGTCTTCAATGCGGCAACATTATGCTCGAAACATCGCTCATGGAGGGTAGGGGAAGTAACCGCCCGAGTGGAGACCAACTTCATATGGACTCTGCTACGAGCAAGTCTCCGGCCTTTTTCCCAACCACCATAGTACCTTCCGTGTACAACGTCTAGAACTGGGATCGGTATGATCAGATCGGTCTGTCCATTGAAATCAATCCCCGATGCCTCCACCTTCTCCACCACCCGCTTCTACACCCACGTTAAGCATTAAAACACAAGTATATAATTTAAATTTGAAATCATAAAAAAAAAATCATTCGAAATAGAATAAATATTAACACTTACACAATAATCCTGGGTAGCAGTGTAGAGGAATTGAAGCTTGCCCATAGCGGAATCTGTCGAAGTGTTGTGAACGGCCAGATACGCGGTCAACACGCTTGGTGTACCACCCTGCTTGAGGGTCTGAGCTCTCTGCAATTCACCAAAAATTTACATATATTATAAAATAACTTTTAATATTGCATTATATCAAAATAGATATATTGTAATTTACCGATGCCTCCATGGCACGAGTAATGTTTCTCGAGCCACCTGTGTAGGTAGGACGACCCCTCTTCGTAGACTTCTGATTCTCCTTGTTTTGGTCGGTATGTTTTTGCATAACACAATCAGATTATGTTTTCTAATTAAGCAACACAAAAAAAAATTATATACTAAATAATGAATTACAGTTAAATTATAAATCTGTTTGCGCTCAAACTCATAATACTGGCACAAGAGAGGCCATGTATCTATATCGACTCTGGTAAAGGCCGTAGACTGTAGGAGAGCCGCTCTCTCTGTCTCGGAGGTCGCCGGCCATAGTATGTAGCAATCGACCTTCAGCTCGTTCCTATTATATCAGACCTTAGATTGCATATTCTTCAATAGGCCAAGGTAAGGAGCGTAAAGGTCGAGCACTCTGTCAGGGTGATTTGGGTTAGGTACAGGCTGAAAGTAATTCAACTGCAAATACAAGAAAATAATGTCTTTAAATTATAAGTGTTAAATAATAGTAAATTTATTTGATACGTCAAATGAAAATATATATTAATAATCGAACCTGATCCCAGAAGAGGGCAAAGGAGCGCCTGTGTTTATCGCCCCACTCAACATGAAGAAGATCTCTCTTTTGGATGCGGCTCTCATCCCCTATATACCGGCCGAACTTCTCGGCATAATCGCCAGTGTAGTGATAATCTAGGGTAAAGAAGAGGGGGAATGGTGCCTTCCCGTAACTCTATCGGGCCTCAGCCTGTGGGACTAATTCAGCCCTCGAGTCCCCCTCTCGGGGTGTGGCTGCCCTGTATCTACAAGATAAATAGAAATATAAGCAATATCAAAACAAAACGGTATTTAGAATTCAAGAATTAACGAAAAATAAAGTACGATATATACCTCCGGCGACAGCAACACGAGCCTGAGCCCGGACAGCAGCACGAGCGGGACGATTGTTCCTCTGATGAGGTACATCTGATGACCCGGACGTGGATGCATCCCCTCCAACTAGAAAATAAACATTGACAATAAAATTATACGATGTTCATGGTTATTCTTAGAGGATATGTAAAATGAAAAAACTAATTTTCATAAAAATAAAGGCTGACTACATCCACAAAAAAGGTAAAACTAATTGAAAGCTTAAATCATTTGCATTATGAAAATAGTGATATATGCAAACCCTAAATTCAAAGTGGTAGTTGTTAGTCAAATTTGGGCCCTTTAGATAGGCTAGTGTGTCTAAGTCATCGTCCCTTTTTGTGAAAAAGATCTTATAGTTAGGAATACTAATCTGCAGACTGCGCGGAGGGTACGAAAGTGGCGAGAGTGACCTCTGCACCGGATGTGGAGGCACCACATACAATTAAACAATCAAAATTGATTATATAAGTAATTGCAAAAAGAATGTGTGTATATCTATAATATAATATTCTAAATCAATATGCATACAATATAAGATATATAAACATACCTCCAGGTGCGGGAGTAGCCTTTGCCCTAGCTGTGGAGGCACCACCTATAATTAGACAATAAAAAATTGATTATATAAGTAATTGAACAAAAATATGTGTATATCTATAATATAACATCCTAAATCAATATGGATGCAATATAGGATATATAAATATACCTGCAAGTACGGTAGTGGCCACTACCTCGGATGTGGAAGCACCACCTACAAATAGACAATTAAAAATTGACTATATAAGTAACTTTAAAATGAATATGCGTGTATATTTATAATATTACATTCGAAATGAATAAGCGTGCAATATACCTGGAGGTGTGACGAAGTCCACACGGAAGGAGTCACCCGAAAGGGATACGGATCGGGGTGCAAGCCCAGCCCTCTAGAGCTCCCTACGCAGCTCCCCGGGCGGCAGAACTACTTTGCCTCTGCCCCTGCCCCTGCTGGTGCTCCTGCCACCCCTTGCAGCTCTTGGCATTGTCATCAGACCTAGATAAAAGTACAATCATTACATATGCATGCAATATATGTATAAATCGTAGAAAATGTGAAGTAATAACATAACATTATTGATAACCTTTTTTTCGTTTTGTAGACGCATTAAATGCCTTGGGAATATCTACTTAGATTTAATCATCGATATCATTCCTAATCTACCTAACTTCACGCTCAGCCAAAGACAACATGTCTTTGGAGACAAACGGTCGGAGCACTCTAAGTCTTCTCTCTTCCTTATCCTCATTGTCGTCCTCCATACGATCATCGAATTCTAGGGCATCGTAAACATCCCTATGTTTCCAACGGCATACGATACTCCATCCCAGATGCTTCAAGCACTGTGAGTAGTATACTTGAAACGTTTGTTGTGGAAAGAAAAATGGATCATCCTGACCATAAAATCGAAGTGCGTTTACACTATTCAATCCATATTCATCATTCCAAGTCCCGAGATTGTTTCTTCACTTATCCGTATCGGTTCATGTATCGTACCAAATACACCGAAATATATAAAACGGTTCTGATCGTCCGGGATATTGGATACCAAGTATGTAATTTAAGTAAACATAATAAATCACACCATCCGATCCTACGGCCGCGATCCTACGGTCGCAAAACCACTATTCTGGATGGTTCGAGATGTTTCTATGTCCTTAACTTCAAATTTGTATTCAAGAACACCGAATCCTTTATAGTATGCACCATCCATGCTAAGAAACTGAGTTAAACAACTTCAGTCTCTCTCTAATGATGCAAACAAGTTCGGATCGTGGATCTGACAAAACAAATTTTGTGGAAAATACATAACAATATAAGTTTAGATTAAGACCGGTTGCAATAACATGTTATTCGAACAACTTACATGATCTGCAACCCAATCCCAAAAATTATCCTGATAATATTTTTCCAATCGTTCATCATTCCAATTAGAATGCTCTTCACGTACTTCATCAATATGAATTCTTTTCTCAACAATAAATTATGATATCAACATTATATCATTATATATATATATAACAATTAATATAACTCTCTAATTTCTTCAAGACATACGTCATTGAGGAGGATAAACCGATATATCTTATTGATAAATATGGGGTCTACTCTCTTATAATCAGTTTTACCATATGACCCGTACTAAATTCTCCGAGGCCGGTTAAACTTCGTCTCAATATTATCGTCTAGATAGTGGGAATAAAATATGGTTATTTCATCTGGAAGATAACCTTGCATGATAGAACGTTCTGGTCGATTTCTACTGCATATATACTTTTTTAGAGTGTAGAGGTATCTAAAAAATATTAAATAAATAAATACGGGTATATAAGACAACAATAATTTTACAAAATCTGTGAAATGAAAAATTCAATGTATCTTTCAATGCGATATATCCATTGATATTGTACCGATCCGGCAAACTTAGCCTCTGTTGTAAGATGAACCATCAGTTGTATTATGATAACTGTTCCCTGATAAAATATCAGGAAATACCCCAATGGGGTATCACGTGCTCACACGTGACCAAGGGTCACGTGTTGACACGTGATAAGTTCCTGTGATCTCTGCTTTATAGAATTAAATTCTAGTCAAACAAAAATATAACAAAACAGCCAGGAAATACCCCAATGGGGTATCACGTGCTCACACGTGACCAAGGATCACGTGTTGACACGTGATAGGTTCCTGTGATCTCTGCTTTATAGAATTAAATTCTAGTCAAATAAGAATATAAAAAGACACTAAGGAAAAACCCCAATGGTGCATCACGTGCTCACCGTGAGCAAGGGTCACGTGCTGACACGTGATGATTCCTTAGCTCTAATTAAAAGGCAGAATTAAATTCTGAATAAAATGTTTAATCAAGAGGGTTACGTGCCAACACGTGACAGGTTCCTAAACTTTTTAATTGATAGAATTAAATTCTATTTAATAATCAAATAAAGGGATCACGTGCCAACACGTAATAGACTTTTAAAAGCCTTCTGAACTAATAGAATTAAATTCTAATTAAGGGAAATCAAAGACCCTAACCGGGAAAATATTTCTTTAAATCTTTCCAAATAAAAAAGATGGTGCTCTGTAAAATAGAGCACCGTTGGATTAAAAATCCAATGGTGATTAAAAATCACCAATTTATGGAAAGATTTTATACAAGGAAAGATTTTCCTGAAATTCACCAAGAATAAAAAACAGAATATCTACTGGATTAAAAAATCCAATGGTGAAAAAAATTCACTGAGTGATCTAAAAGATCATGTTGGTTACAAAAATAACCAAAATCACTTAATGAAACATTCACTAAACAAATTGATTCTTTTCCTTCTCCTATAAATAGGAGCCAAGAAAAGGAGAGAAGAAGGATTTTTGGATCTTGGAATTTTGATTTTCTGGAGAAAAAACAACAGCAGAGAGAAAAGAGAGGAGAATTTAATTCTCAAGAAAAGAAACCCTAGGTGAGAAAGGAGAAAGAGATCTAAGCTCCATAAAACAAAAGGAGAATTTAATTCTCAATCTAAAAGTTTAATTCTTCTGTAAAAGAACTTAGTTCTTCCTCTGGTTGAATATCTGCAGAAGCAAATCTCCCCACAAGTTGAGAATTTAATTCTCATCGGGGAGATTCTGCCATGCAGATCCAAAACTTAGAGGGAGAATTGAGTTTAGAGAATTTAATTCTCCCAAATTCACAGAAATTTAATTCCTCCCAAATAAAACTAGGGTTCAACCCTCCATGAGAATTTAATTCTCCCAAATTCATAGGAATTTAATTCCTCGAAATAAAATTAGGGTTCAACCCCGCATGAGTATTTAATTCTCCTAAATTCTTAGGAATTTAATTCCTCCAAATAAAACTAGGGTTTAACCCTACATGAGAATTTAATTCTCCCCAAATTCATAGGAATTTAATTCCTCCAAGACAGAACTAGGGTTTAACCCTATATGAGAATTTAATTCTTCCACATACATAGGAATTTAATTTCTCTAAAACATAATTAGGTTTTAACCCTATAGAGAACTTAATTCTTAAAATAAAGAAACTTGAAAGCTCTCCATTCACGTAAAGAGCTTGATCACGGGGTAACACGTGACCCCCAAACTCAATGAGCAGAGAAGAAAAAACAGAACTTGGTCACATGGTGACACGTGACCCCCTATCCTCCATGATCAGAAAAGAAAGAACAAAACTAGATCTCGTGCCCCCACGTGACCCCTAAGAAAGATCCCTTAAAATGAGAAAGAAAAACTTGGAGGCAATGCCTCACGTGCTCCCACGTGACCCTCAAAATAAAAGGAACAAAGCCAAAAGCAGAACTATTTTTGGGCGCCCTCACGTGTTCTTACATAGCCCTTTAATAAACACTTTACTAAGTAATACATAGTTACCCATCACGTGCCAACATGTGATGGCCTGAAGACTAAAAGTGTTTAACACTTATTTTGAATATTCTGATAATAAAATAAAGGAGGTATGGCCCCATCTTCAAGCGCCTCACGTGACCCCTTCCTTTCTAGTGTTTAACACTATTTCGAGTATTTTGTCTCCAGTGTTTAACACTGTTTCAAATACATCACATGAGGACACGTGACCGCCAGATGTCCTCTAGTGTTTAACACTATTTTAAAACCAGCTTAGCCCAAATTGGCTAAGTTTTCCAGAGGCAAATATCCCCTTCAAATGAGCCTTAAAATCCAGAACTATAATGTTTAAGTGCTCAGCCAAAGACAAAATGTTATCAGAGCCCTCAAACTCTTGTTTAGCATTGCTAAATAATGAGGGGCTGAACCCAGTCAAATGTTCAACAGGCTAACAAAGGGCCAACACTTCAAACTTAATTGGACTTAGCCCAAATTGGCCATAAGTCCTCAATTCAGATTTAACTGAGCCAATGTGCTCATAATCTAATTAATTGATCTTAGTTCCAAATTGGACTACAGATCTCCCAATCAACTTTGGTTCAAGGGTACATCTCTTCACTCCTTTGATATTTGTCGTTGTAATCCTTCAACATCTTCAGAGAGGTGACGGGTCCCGACAACCACACATTTCACAGACTATGACGTCTTTAAACTGGATTGTGGGGTCCTTAAACTCATGGACTATGATGTCCTTAACCTCGGACTGTGGGGTCCCTTTAAACCCACGGACTATGATGTCCTTAACCTTGGACCGAGATGTTCTTAAACTAATATTGGACCGTAATGTCCTTAAACTAACAATGGACCGCAAAGTCCCTAAACTAAACAACAGAGCCCAAATGCTCTCTTGTTGGATCTAAACGATCCCGTTAAGTTGATCTTAGCCTAAAAATTAGACTAACGTATTCTTAACAAATGTTTAAGTTGATCTTAGTCTCAAATGAGACTAACGTATCCTTAAACCCAACCCCCAAACCCAAATCTAAGAAAATACGGATTTGGACTAATCCACGCCCTACGGGCGACGACATAAATTAGTCTCCGTATACAATCCACGGGCAACCAAAAACAAAACAAACACCCACGACACGAAGTGACCATCTGGAGAAAGAGAAAGTTGTTACCGCGATGCGATAGCGTAATTAACTGCAGGGGATTGCGCCTGCAGGGAAAAGCGTTCCCATAATCAAAAACCCCTCAAACGAGGGGGAATCTAACGAAGTCTACTACATCAGCCGCATCAGTTTAAACCTTCGATACACGATGTCATAAATCAACTTGGCATCTTCGGAGAGGTGGACGGATAGCACCAATTAGCATCTGCCCTGAAATCCAGGCAAGACGGACCCGCGAGGTCGCGTCTCCGCATTTCGGCCGGAGAACAGATTATGGCACGCCCGGTGAGACCTCTTCCTCTTTCCACTCCACACTTCGAGTGTCGTGTTCGCGAACAAATCGCAGTTTGATATGGTTGTCCTTGGGTTCGAGGTACTAAGATTTGGTGTCTTGCTCCGTGCAAAAAACGAAAGATCAATGGCTTCTACCTGCACAAAATGTTCCAACTGCAATTGCAACTCCCGTTCTGCCTCATCTGGAGGTGTAACCTACGGGCCCCAGGCGGCCTCCCTGTTCACAATGCCGGTGGACCAAGTAACTCAGGCCACCACCGGGCTGTTCTTTGGGACTATGATCCCACCCATGAGCTTCAATGCCCCGATGCTGCCGCAAGAAGCCCCAAAGAAGTCGGTCTTTGATCGACTTACCATTACCGCGGCCCCTCTCAACGGGTCGCCCAACTCCACTGCCTCAGTTTTCAGCTGACTGGGCCAGAACGCTAACAAGCCCGCGACACCTGAAGCAGCCATCCCAAAGTGGATAGCCATCCCAGCCCAAGCGGACGAAATCATTGGAAAGGTTTCTCCTGACAAGAAGTCAGTCTTCACAAGGCTGGCCACTCCGGCTCCCGCTCCAGGCGAAGTCACCTCTGCCCAGAGATCTGTATTCGATAGGTTGGACATTACTTCTCGGCGAACCTCATTCTTCAAAAGGCTGGCACCGGCGACAACCCTCCGTCAAGACAGGGGGCATGACAAAGTCACCCATATAGCTGAACCAACTCCATCTGCTCGACAGGCTCGACGTCGCCACTGGCGCCGAGTAAGGAAGTCTGGGGGCAACTCCCCCTCTGGGCTAACTCCACCAGCTCATATGGTGGAAATCAATGCTTTTGTTCCAACTGAGAACAGCTTTGAACCGCTTAGGAGGGTTCGCAAGAACGCTCCGACTGCCGTGCTGAAGAGATCTCCTCCACCTATGGAGATTACTACAGAAAAGAAGACGGAGCAGCCCCCTCAGCGGCTGTCCTCCAAAATTTATAAAGTCTGGCGACAGGTCTAGGAATCGGTGATTAACTAGGACTACTCTTGCCGGCCAAAGAAGCTCAAAGCTCAACAAGAAAAGAGCCATCTCGTGGTACCACAGAAGACGTCATCCGTCTGGGTGCCCGCAGCAACGGCTTCCTCTACCTCAACTGCTCACAAGAGAAGGAGGCCAGAGAAAGCCCCCGTGAATGCGACAAGCCGCAAGGATGTCGAATCTAAACATCCCAAGTCTGGGGGCATGATGGTGCATACTGTTTATATGGCTTCCGAAAAAGAGGAAAGCCATGCTTCTATGGGTCATCGACCGCTTACCCGATCGATAACGAAGGCTCAGGAACAACAGCAACAGAAACTTCAGGAGATGCTGACTGCAATGGCCGCACTCACTGGGCCAAAAGAAAATCCAGAAACCTCGGAGCAGCATCGGGAACAAGAAACTGATACGAAGTTCCTCCGAAGAATGCTCGAGAGGAAAGAAAAAGAGGCTGCGGAACAAGCAGCCAATATAAAACGAATGGCTCTTTTGTTCCAAGACATGGCTGGGATGATGTTACAGCCGGAACCTCCAGCTGGAGACCCCCCGATCATCATTGAAGACGATAGAGGGGAGACATCGAACCCTCCTCCGGCTCTTTCAGCAGCCAAAGAGAAAACCATCTCCAAGGCCGCTATGGAAGACTACATTACTCAGCAAATACGAGCTCACCAAGCGAATGAAGCGGCCGGCCAAATTGTTAAAACTGGGCGACCATATCCAGGCTGGTATGACCAAATAAAATACCCTCCGGGATATACGATTCCTAAATTTCACGTATATAAAGGGACAGGGAATCCACATCAGCATGTTGCTCAATTCAGAGCCTTGTGCGGCAACACCGGGGGTGATGATAAACTTCTGCTTTGCCAGTTTGTTGGTAGCTTATCGGAGACGGCATTCGAGTGGTATTCTGAACTTCCAAACGACTCTGTAAAAACATTTGCGGAGATGGAACTGCTGTTTACGCAGAGATTCATGAGCGCTAGCGAGCGTACCCCGATTAGCGCATTAATTAACACTAGGGTGAAGCCAGGCGAAACTTAGGTACAATACGCAATACGGTGGCGATATTTATGGTCTAAATGTAAGCAACCCATCGAGGAAGCTCCGGCAGTGGGCATGTTCATGGGCACTTTAGACCCTCAGACAACTATTTCCCAATTCATGATGTTCTTCAAGCCGATCACGTTCCAGGCCTTGATCGACAAACTGGCCCAAATGGACCAGATGGGTCATAGACCGTCTCCTCCAAAGTCGGAGCCGCGGAACGAAAAGGGTAAAGAGAAGGCGACATTCATTGCGAATACTCAACAGCAGCCCAGTGGCACAAAACTAACTGATCGCCTAGACGAGAGGCGGCAATTCTATAATGAGAAGATGAAGCGCCCTTATTCATTCCCCCGGGACAAAACGAAAAGATTGTTCGAGCTAGCGGTGTGCAACAGGCTCATCAATTTGCCGAATCCAAAATGACCGTTGCAACTCGGCGAGGCTAATAGTCCCAATTATTGCCCCTACCATCAAACGGTAAGCCATCCAATTGAAGATTGCTTTATCTTTAAGGGATGGATCGAGGACCAATACCAACAAGGAAAGTTTGCACTGTCCGAGAGTTGGAAGGTGAACCCACCATAGTCATACGCTCCTAAGAAGACGGATACACCGGGGGCATCATGCTCCTTCATAGAAGAAGCTCCATGGGAGGTCGCTCTTTCTGCCAAGACGAAAAGAATGTTGAAGGATCTCCAAACATGCCCGGCGATCAGGTGGAAAAATCCACTGGAACCCGAGATCATCGAGGGAATGCTGAAACCGCGCCCAACTCCAAAGATTGGTGGTGATAGCCAAAGCACTCACACCCAGCCGTCAAAGTCTTCGAAGAAGAAGAAGACCAAAAAGCCCGTGAAGCCTGGTGACAAGCGCACGGACCTGCAAGAATATATCGACGCGCTGGAAGAATATAATCAGAAGGCGCGGACTCCAGTCAAACTTCAAGAGTTTCTCAGCCACGTCCTTGAGGCCGGAGATGAAGACATTGGAGAAGACTCGTCGGATGAATTTGAGGATTATGTGGCAAGTTGCCATGTGATCTCTCACTCGTCAATAGACGATGAAGAAGCTCCTTCTACAGAGAAACTGGGGGAAAATCCTGAGCCGGAACTTCTAGGGCCATCAGACGAAATGATTGATACATTCCTTGACGAGGCTCTTCTTAAAAGCAAAGCTGCTCGAGAGCGTGAGATGGCCATATTTGAAAAAGCCAAACACCGGCGACTGGACGAAAGGGTTGAAACACTCCCGCCAGATCAAAGTATATACGTCGTAAATAAAAGCAGGTTTAAGACGAGGAAGAGGTTCGCCAAAGCCATATCGATGAGAATGAAA
The DNA here is from genome assembly GCA_030015575.1 of Agapanthus africanus. NCBI lineage: Eukaryota > Viridiplantae > Streptophyta > Magnoliopsida > Asparagales > Amaryllidaceae > Agapanthus > Agapanthus africanus. The sequence goes on along the minus strand of CM057337.1, from coordinate 70,433,244 downwards.
CTGCCACCCTCAGAAGGGAACGCTCTTGGTGAAGCGGAAATACATCCTAACTACTGCTTATATCATCGAAAGATTGCGCACCCCACCAAAGAGTGCAACGCTTTTAAAAGATGGTGGCAGGGATATGTTGCTCACCGGCAACATTTCAAGCGGATGAAACGGAAAACTCGTCGGGAGCAAAGAAATACGACCGAAGAGCGTAAAAGAACTACCGGCAACTGCAACATGGTCGACGCTGGGGGATCGCAAGTTCTTACCTTTGGGAGCGACTCTGACGAAGATATGACTCTTGGCCCTCTCTTTAAAGAATCCACCTCGGGAAAAGAGGAAGAACCGAAGACCTGTGAAAATATTCAGCTGCGCAATCGTACGCTGCCCGAAAAGAATCTGGGTCCCGCGAATAGAAAAGATAAGGGAAAGGAAAAAGTCCCTAAGGATATCATCCTTGATGACCAAGCCGTCGAAGAACTGACAGCCAAGGACCCGCCAAAGAAAAGTAAGGTGGACTACAACGTTCTGGTACACTTGAGAAAGCTACCTTCGCAGCTCAGCATTCTCGACGCCCTTCTGCTATCAAAAGAAGCAGGAGATTCTTTGATCAAGGTGTTACAAGAACCTGAACAGTTCCAAGCTTTCCTCGCTGAAGAAAAGATGAAGGACGAACTGGAAGAAGTGCACACAGCCGACATCACCTTCGGCGATGAAGATCTCCTCCTCGGGACATGCGAGCATAACCGTCCCCTTTATGTCTCCGGATATTGTCATGATATTAAGATAGGCAAGATCCTGGTCGACAATGGGTCCTCCGTTAACCTCCTCAATGTAAGGGTGTTGAAAGAAATATGCATGAGCGTCAACACCTCGCTCGAGATAAGATCACTATTTCCGGGTTTGACTCCCAGTCATCACGGCCGCTCGGGTCTATGATATTGACACTATACTTTAGGTTGCTCATCACAGACATTAAATTTAACATCATTGATGCCAAGACATACTACAATGCTTTGTTCGGTAGGCCTTGATTGCTTGAGTACAACATCATCCCTTCTACACAATATCAGTGTATGAAGTATTTTAAGGATGGTCTCGAGTATACTGTGACAGGGGAATTGAACCCATTCTCCATGAATGAAATCCGAAAGTACGAAGATGCAAAATACTTCTTACCAGATTTCGAGGACATGGAGAGATGTCACAAACCGAAGAACAAAGCTATCACCAATATTCCGGTCTTCGGGAGTGATACTGAGGAAGAAGAAGAGATAGTTTATTCAGGGCCGCCCCAACACAACAACTCGGGACGGTCCACCCCTATGTTGATCTTCGGCAGCTACTCGGAAGATGAGTTCAATGCTATATTTTCCGCTCGACCGTCAATACAAGCCTTCGCTGGCGATAATCAGAGTTTGCAAATTACCATGGTTCCACAAGAATATTACAAAGATCTCGACGCACTTGAAACTTATAGTGTGCAGGAACTGCAAACATTCTACGTCCCTCCCAAGCGAAGAGATGAAAAGACGATCCTATTCTACCGATCCACGGAAACCAAAGTGGAGAAAGAAATTTGGCATGATGCAGATTCTACACTTGACAGGCTCCAGCCCATCTGTCTGCCTAGATATTACACGGAAGGCTTGAAAAGCCTATTGAAGCGCCAAGGGGTACCCTTTAGACAGACTACTCGACAAGCTCGATTCTACAACAGGATTTGGGACGTCCCCGAGACTCAGCGAAAGTTGCCCAACGGGAAAATGGAAACGGTCGGGCTTGGATATGTCCAATCCAAGAAACGGGAACGAGTCCATGGTAGCTACGTCATACATGACTTCGATGAAGAAGGAGATGCCCTGTTAGAAGATGCTAACCCTGAACCAAAACGAGATCCTACCATCAAAATGCCGAGTTCGTCGTTTGAAGAACGAATGGACAAGCTAATAAATGAAGCGGGGCAAAAGGTCCGGGATGACCATAACCGTGAAATGGCCATTTACGAGAAAGCCAGGATGCAGCGCCTCCTTGAGCAGGCCATGGAGAATGACAATGCTCCTCGTCGCCGGCCCGTCATACAAAAGACCCAGCGCAGGGGAAAAAATAAATCAGAGAACAGAAAAAACGTTCGACGGCAGCCAAGCGGGTCTAAGAAGCCACGCGAGTAAGAGTTGAGCAGCTGGGATCCGTCCCTTATAAAGAAGATGGGTCGGGAATATTCTTTTTCCCGAGATAAGACAAAGAAGATATTCAATCTCGTCGTAAAGTATCAGATGATGACACTCCCGGATTCCAAGCACCCTGAGAAAGCGAACGAGGTCTCTCACCCAAACTATTGCTCTTACCACCAAGCAATAGGGCATCCCCTTGAAGACTGCTTCACCTTCAAGAACTGGGTTGAAGACCAATATCAACAAGGCAGGTTCGCTCTGTCCAGCAGTTGGAAGGTAAGCCCGCCACAGAAGCATGAACCAAAAGCAACGTGTATAACGAGAGTAGAACCAGATCAATATCGATCTTAGAAACGATCTCGTACCTGCCACGTGATAATGCTGTCAGAAGAAGAGCCTGAGAATACGGATGACCTCCCCTGGTGCTTCGAAAACGATGATGACGAGATAATCTCAGAGTTTCTACCGGCACCGAAAGAGCTGGAAGATAGGATACATACTACTGCAGATAACCTCAAGGAAATTGATTTGGGGACGGCAAGTGACTCGCGACTGACGTTCGTCAGTGAGCTGTTGTCTGAAGAAATGGTGGCTATGCTAAAGGACGTGCTCATGCAGCATAGAGATTGCTTTGCATGGAACTATTCAGAGATGCCGGGACTCGATCCAGAGATTGCTGTCCACAGATTGGCGATTTCTCCAGACGTCAATCCGATCAAACAAGCGCCGAGAAGAATGCGGCTCGAGCTTGAAATGAGCATCAACGCCGAGGTCAAGAAGTTAATCGACTCTGGCTTCATCCAAGAGGTTCAGTATCCTGATTGGATCGCCAACATCATCCCAGTGATGAAGAAAAATGGGACGGTGCGCATATGTGTGGACTTTCGGGATCTCAATAAAGCCTGCCCGAAGGACGACTTCCCAGTACCAGTCACTGAGCTGATGATAGATAACACGTCCACTCATGAAATTTTCTCCTTCATGGACGGCTCATCGGGATACAATCAGATAAAGATGCATCCCGAAAACTAGAAGCATACCGCTTTCCGAACCCCTTTAGGCATATTCTGCTGCAAGGTGATTCCTTTCGGTCTAAAGAATGCCGGTGCCACCTATCAGAGAGCCATGACGAAGATTTTTGATGACCTCATACATGAAATCGTCGAATGCTATATCGACGACCTCGTGGTTAAAAGCAAATCATACGAGGAACATTTAGAGCATCTGAAGATCGTGTTTCAGCGCCTTCGGCAATACAACCTGAAGATGAACCCTCTCAAATGTGCGTTCGAGGTGTCCTCGGGCAAATTCCTAGGATTCATCGTACGACTTCGAGGCATCGAGATAGATCCATCAAAGATCAAGGCGATTATAGAAATGCCACCGCCAAGGACTCTCAAGCAACTACGGTCTCTCCAAGGGAAGCTCGCGTATATCCGGCGATTTATAGCTAATCTCTCTGGCAAGTGCCGCCCCTACAGTCATCTGATGAAGAAAGGAACCCCTTTCATCTGGGATCAAAAATGCCAAAGAGCACTGAAGGAAATCAAGCAATACCTACAGAATCCACCAGTGCTGGCCGCTCCCGTTAAAGGAAAACCTCTCGTCCTGTACACAACAGCCCTCGAAGGTTCTTTAGGCGCGCTGTGGGCACAAGAGAACGACCAAAGGAAAGAGAAAGCCCTTTATTATCTGAGTCGAGTTCTCCTGGGGGCAGAAAGCAATTACTCTCCGATTGAAAAACACTGCCTGGCGTTGATCTTCGCGATAACGAAGCTCAGACACTATGCATTGGCACATGAGGTCCATCTAGTATCAAAGGTAGATCCTCTTAAGTATTTGATGTCAAAGGCCATATTGACGGGGCGGCTTGCTAAATGGGCCCTACTCTTAATGGAGTTCTCGATAACTTATCGGCCTCTTAAGGCAGTGAAAGGTCAGGCCATCGCCGACTTCCTTACTGAGCATTCGATACCTGCCGACTCTCCCTTAAACTGCGAATTGTCAGACGAACACGCATTTGACACGATCGACGGGGAAAGAAAAGAGAATGATACCCGATGGGAACTCTATTTTTACGGAGCGTCTTCTATGAAGAAGCGCAAACAAAGCACCCCTATAATCAAATCAGGGGTAGGCCTCATCTTCATGACTCCACAAGGAGGGATAATGCGCTTTGCCTTCTCCTTAACGGAGCCAAGGACGAACAATGAAGCCGAATACGAAGCTTTGATAGCAGGTCTTAAGATCGCTATCAACATGGGAATTGAAAACCTCCTCATATACGGAGACTCCCAACTGGTCGTTTGTCAAGTAAACGGCGACTATCAAACGTGCAAGCCAGAGTTGGTAAAGTACGGTGAAAGAGTACAGCAACTGCTAATTCAAATTCCTTCCTACACCTTGGAAAGTATACCGCGTGCGGAAAATAGCAAGGCGGATGCATTAGCCAAGCTCGCTAAAGAACTGGCTGACGAGAGCCTCGATGACGTGAGGATCATTGTGCAAAACCGTCGGGTTCTTGCACTAGCAGAAATATCTCCGGAGTCGTCCGAAGAAAAGGGAGCGACCGAGCAAATGGCTATGCAAATAAAAGTCCAGGAAATGGCTGAGGATTGGAGAGAAGTCTTTATAGACTACTTCAAATCCCGTCGAACACCTAAAGATGCGTCCTCAAGATATCAGCTTATGAAACGAGCTCTGTCTTTCGCCTTCGTCAATGATACTCTGTATAAGAGATCATTTGATTCTCTATGGCTAAGATGCCTGGAACCTGAAGAAGCAAAAAGAGTCGTCCAAGAAACTCACGACGGACTTTGCGGTTCTCACCAAGCCGGCCCGAAGATGAATCTGAAGATCAAAAGGATGGGCTACTATTGGCCCACGATGATCCAGGACTGCCTCCAATACGTGAAGCAATGCCACTCGTGCCAGATTCACGGGGACTTTATCCATCAGCATCCAAATCCACTACATCCAACGGTGGCTAGCTAGCAGTTTGAAATGTGGGGAACTGACATAATCGGGCCCATCGAACCAACATCGTCCAGAGGACATCGGTTCATTTTGGCGACAACTGATTACTTCTCCAAGTGGGCAGAAGCAGTACCGCTAAAGGAAGTGAAGACAGAGAATATCTTCCATTTCTTTAAGACACACGTCATTTATCGATTTGGCACTCCGCGACAGATTATCTCCAATAACGGGCCAGCCACAAGATCAGCCACTTCGTACAACAGCATAACATAGACTGGAGATATTCATCGGTCTATAATCCCCGAGCTAACGGTCTAGCTGAGGCTTTTAACAAAACCTTGACGAAGATCGTGAAAAAGACGGTGTCTCGAAATAAAAGGGACTGGCACGAGAGACTACATGAAGCTCTTTGGGCGTATCGAAATACGTTCAAAACAGCCACGAACACAACGCCGACGTGTTGATATTCGGTACGGAAGCGGTACACCCCCTCGAGATAGAGTTACCCTCTCTACGAGTGGCGATTCGCTATGAGCTAACAGACGAAGAAAATGCTCACCTTCGGCTTGAGGAGCTCGACGCCCATGATGAAACCCGGCTCATGGCGCAACAAAATCCGGAGGCTTATAAAGCAAAGATGACGCGCTCATATGAGAAATTGACTAGGCCGAGAACTTTCCGCCAAGGCGAACTCATGCTAGTGGTCAAAAGACCTATGATCCCTAATCGTGCCAAACGGGAGAAATTCGAGCCGAACTATGAAGGCCCGTATATTTTAGACAAAATCTACCAGGTTGGATCCTACCTACTCATGGACATGCTTGGTGAAAGACCTTTCAGGCCAATAAACGGTCGCTTCCTAAAGAAATACTACGCCTGACGAGTCACGGCCCAGGTCAACGATAGATGACGACGCCTATGTCCGCTCGCTATCTTTCTAAGCCCAAACTCTATAAGTAGTAGCCGGTTTGCGGACCGAAACGTCCTTAAACTAACAATGGACTACTATGTCCTAAAACTGGCTGTTGACCGAGACGTCGATAAACTACTATGGACTGCAGTATCCCAAGGCTGACACAAAAAAAATAATTAAAAAATATATAAAAAAAAAGTAAAAATAATAAAAAAGAAAACGGTATGTCCATAAGCAAAATGGGCACGGATGAAAACTCGAAAGGGCCCCGTGAGTAAAAACAACAGGGCTACCGGCGAGTTTTTATGAAAACCCAAAAGGGCGCAACCTCGTTAAAAGTCATTTGCAAGGTCCTCTCGACCTTGTGAGGAGAAACCATCTGCGTGAGATCCTTATGACTCACAAGGGAGCAACACATTTAGGGATCCCCACGATTCCTAAGGAGAAATTACACTTGCGAGATCCTCACGACTCGTAAGGAGAACCCTCTTATGAGACCCTCACGGCTTACAAGATTCAAAAGTCTTAAGCTACAGGGATCTGAACCTTTTCTTAAGCGGCCACCACAACCCCCAATGCTGCCCTACAAGCCGCTCAATGCTGACCCTTGTATACAATCCACGGGCGCGAATAAACATTTCCCTAACAAAGTCCCATCCGTGACTAGGGATATGTTTGCAGAGTGAACCCCCCGTAAGCCCTCTTGACTTATAAGGAGAAAGCACTCTTGTAAGATCCTTATGACTTATAAGAGACCATGCACTTAGGAATCCTCACAATCCCTAAGGAGAAAACGCACCTACGAGATCCTCACGACTCGTAGGGAGAAATAACTTTATGAGACCCTTACGGCTCATGAAGTCAAAAGCCTTAGTCGACAGGATCCTCCTAACCCTGTCTACTAAGCCACCTTTGTTCGACATCGACGAAAGCAAATGATGATTCGCTCCTGGCAATATCCCAGTTGTAGCGGTGCTGATGCCGAAATCGGTGTCTAATTCCAAGCTTGCAGCAAAAAGCCAGTGAGCCACACATGCATACCAAATAGCCGAAATGATTGGGCAACTCGCAATAAAAAGCAGCGAGTAAAAATAAAACAAATATCCGAAATGATTGGGCACCGCGAAAAATAGCCGAAATAATTGGGCAATCGTGACTTTCGCAACATAAAAAACTGAAATGATAAAACATCGCGGAAAGAAATAAAAAAAAACTTTTTGAAAAAATTGAAATTTATGCCCTACGGGTGATATCACATCAATTCCTGTATACAATCCAGGGGCGCGAACAAAGAAGGAATCACATCATCCCACCAGGCTCCATCAGAAGAAGAAGCCAAATCTCAATGGTTCACAGACAGCCTGGAGATCATCTCAATATCTGTCTCATTTCAACAGACACGACATCAACAAATCGGAGTTGCCGCAAAATCCCCAGTTCCATGACTCGACGATGCACAAACAACCGAGAGTCAACCTTTCCTGGTCACGTAGATCACGGCCTAGGTCAATCCTGACCCCGTGGGAAACGTCCAGAGCGGAGCCTGGTCCTCGCAGAATACGGCTATGTCAACCGACCCCGTGGGAAGCATCCAGAGCAAATTCCTGGTCACATGGAACACGTCCTATGTCAATCCTGACCCCGTGGGAAACATCCAGAGCGAAGCCTGGTCCTCGCAGAACACGGCTATGTCAATCAGACCCCGTGGGAAGCATCCAGAGCAAATTCATGGCCACGTGGAACACGGCCTATGTCAATCCTGACCCCGTGGGAAACGTCCACAGCGGATCATGGTCCCCGCAGAACACGGCTATGTCAATCAGACCCCGTGGGAAGCATCCAGAGCAAATTCCTGGTCACGTGGAACGCGGCTTATGTCAATCCTGACCCCATGGGAAACGTCCAGAGCGGATCCTGGTCCTCGCAGAACACGGCTATGTCAACCGACCCCGTGGGAAGCATCCAGAGTAAATTCATGGTCACGTGGAACACGGCCTATGTCAATCCCGACCCCGTGGGAAACGTCCAGAGCGGAGCCTGGTCCTCGCAGAACATGGCTATGTCAATCAGACCCCGTGGGAAGCATCCAGAGCAAATTCCTGGTCACGTGGAACACGGCCTATGTCAATCCTGACCCCGTGGGAAACGTCCAGAGCGGTGCCTGGTCCTCGCAGAACACGGTTATGTCAATCAGACCCATGGGAAGCATCCAGAGCAAATTCCTGGTCACATAGAACGCGGCTTATGTCAATCATGACCCTGTGGGAAACGTCCAAAGCGGATCCTGGTCCTCACAGAACACGGCTATGTCAACCGACCCCGTGGGAAGCATCCAGAGCAAATTCCTGGTCACGTGGAACACGGCCTATGTCAATCCTAACCCCATGGGAAACGTCTAGAGCGGAGCCTGGTCCTCGCAGAACACAGCTATATCAATCAAACCCCGTGGGAAGCATCCAGAGCAAATTCCTGGTCACGTAGAACACGGCTTATGTCAATCCTGACCCCGTGGGAAACGTCCAGAGCGGATCCTGGTCCTCGCAGAACACGGCTATATCAATCCGACCCCGTGGGAAGCATCCAGAGCAAATTCCTGGTCACGTGGAACACGGCCAATGTCAATCCTGACCCCGTGGGAAACGTCCAGAGCGGGGCCTGGTCCTCGCAGAACATGGCTATATCAATCAGACCCCATGGGAAGCATCCAGAGCAAATTCCTGGTCACGTGGAACGCGGCTTATGTCAATCCTGACCCCGTAGGAAACGCCCAGAGCGGAGCCTGGTCCTCACAGAACACGGCTATGTCAATCGGACCCCGTGGGAAGCATCCAGAGAAAAATCCTGGTTATGTGGAACACGGCCTATGTCAATCCTGACCCCGTGGGAAACGTCCAGAGCGGATCCTGGTCCTCGCAGAACACGGCTATGTCAATCCTGACCCCGTGGGAAGCATCCAGAGCGGAGCCTGGTCCTCGCAGAACACGGCCTATGTCAATCCTGACCCTGTGGGAAGCATCCAGAGCAAATCCTGGTCCCATAGAACATGGCTAAAGTCAATCTTTGTCCCCGTGGGAAATGGCCAGAGCAACCTCTGACTCCGTGAAATGAGGATAATGTCAACCTCGTTTATCACTTACAGGTCCTCATGACTTATAAGGGAGAAAACTCTTTTGTGAGATCCTTACGACTCTCAGAAGAAAGCGCACTTAGGAATCCTCACGATTCCTAAAGAGAAATTACACCTACAGGATCCTCTCGACCTGTAGGGAGAAAATTCTTTATGAGACCCTCACGGCTCATAAAGTTGAAAAGTCTTAGGAGGCAGATCTTAACCCTGAATCCTAAGCCATCGCTATCCTACAGAGAAATCAAAATAGATTATCCACAAAATGCATTTGCTAAAAAGGACACACCATCATGAAGCAAAATATGTCTTTTATTCATGAATCAAAATGAATACAAAGTACAATTTATGAAAGAATAAAAGAAAATATACTCTCATTCAGGAGTATGTACAAAAGAAGAATAAAAAAATATACAATTCTTCAAGCCGGCGGACGATTCAGTAGATTTGCCAGTTCACCCCTTTTCCGCTGGGCCTCGGCTTCATGATTTATTATCGTCAAAAGACGGGCCTCCGCTTGAGCCTGTTGGGCCTGGTATGAGGCAAGCCGACCTTCAAGCTCTTTTTCAGTAACCTTATAGGCTTCGACCATTTCACGAGTAAAAACGGCGGCCTTATCAATGGCTACTACCTCCTTGATAGCCTCTTGAAGCACTCGCCAAAGTTCATATGCCCTAGTGGTCTTGGCCGTAAGATTGGCTTGAAGCTCCCTCAGCGCTTTGGAAGCCAGCTCCCTCTCCGAAAACTTGCGGCTGAGCCTTTTCTCGCATGATATCATATTCGCAACACACCGCTCAATAAGCCCCTGTAAGCTCGCCTTCGCGGCCACAACCTCTGAAGGAAGGCGTGTACATTCAAGAATATGTAAGCAAGCCTCCACCTGCCGACAAAACTCAACCCAGACTTGCACCAATGTTTCACTATGGTAGGTGGCAAGAAAGGGAAGAGAGTCGTTGGCTTCAGCGGCAAATGCTTCGGCCGTGATCAGACTGCCAGAACGAAGGTCTTCAATTAGGGCTGACAAGGAGTGGAGGCTTAGCTTTGCCATCCGTTCCGAGGCACGTAGAGCGTTAGGGCCGGGTGGCATGACGATGCGAGACTCCAGTGTGGTAAGAACTGGCAAAGCTGTTAAGATTTATAAAAAGTCAGTGAGACTTATAAGCAAAGAGCAGATGGGACAACGTTGAGACTTTACTTATCCACGGTCATGCATAAAGGGTCTGAAGACTCCCCAGGCCCGTCAAGAATCTCAACCTCGTCATTCGCTTCCAGAACTGTGGAAGACATCAATGTCGTTACATGAAATAATGATAATGCTGTGAGGAGAGGGCAAACGACACTGACCTTGCCCGGAAGAGAGGACCATGCGTTAAGGAGATATCGCCTGCGGAGCGGCCATCTCCAACAGGCACTGAAAAGACTTCCTGGGAGACAGATCGGCAATAGACGCCGCCAAGCCACGCAATTCTGAAAAGACAGAAGGGTTCAGATAATGGAGAGATTATTGATGTATAAAATATAGAAGGCTACCTTCGATGATTCTCCCATTCTGGGATGGAGGGATAGCAGCTTCGGCGGCCTCCTCCGTGCCCCCAGGCACATCATCGGGGACGTGGGCCAGTATAACGACTTCCGAGCGAGGAGAAGTGTTCGCTACTGCAGGCTCCAGCGGAAGGACGATAGCTTCGACTACCTGTCCCCTAATCTCCGGGCCGCCCCCAAAAAGATCCATTGGATCGGCGACCAACAAAGATGCCCCTCCCGGGGGAACAAGCGCTTGGGAAGCGGGAATCACCGAAGGAGGCTCCATCGCAGGAGCAACGGTTGCATTGACCCCTCCACACTGATTAGTGTTTCATTGGGGATATTAGCGGAATCTACAGTCAAAGTGCGACTTGAATTCAGATCCTCCACCGTCGCCGAAGTCCCTGTAAAGTTTGTACGAGGATAAGGATATATATATGTATACGAGCAATACAAAATATTACAAAGAGATACATGAACATACCGATGCGCAAGGGAGCCTCTAATATAGCTTGTTCAAGACGACGCTCCTTCCTGAGGAGATATGCTCGCCGAGGTTCGAGAGTAGACTCGTGGCCACCGGTCCACAATGAAAGTGCGTCTTCAGCGTCGGCTGAAACAGCCTGCTTAAGGGCCCTCTCACCCCATTCTTCCAAAGGTCCTATGAATAGCCGCCGTATCGATGGAGGGTCTTCGTAAAAAATGACGGCAGGATAAGGCCTCTTCGGGATCCTAACATTCTCGGATTCATCTTGTGAACGTCTTATAGCCTCAGCCAATTGTGCGGCTTCCTCAGCAGATGAACCCTGGAAAAATAGACCACCATCCAACTTGCATGACTAGTGGTTCATCTTGAAGAATAGGCTCGGACTCCACTAAAGAGTCGAGCAGATTGGTGACCGTCTTCCTCCGCCTCTTGGGCCCAGAACTAACCGCCGAAGACGATCGTTTCCTTCCCTGTGGAGCTTTGGTACAGCGTTGACCCACTTCACCTTCAATGTCCTCGCTCGGCGGTGCTACCGATGACGACACGGCCATTGCTGACGCCGCAGCTGATGACACTGCTACTAGTGCCCTAATGGCCCTTGATTGAGCCCTAGTATGCAGTGGCATACCAGCTGTGGGAGTTAAATCCACTTCCGCCGCCTCCGGAATACGCACGACGCTGGTATCCCTCAAGGGAGGGTGAGCTGTTGTACGCGGTTGCGGCGGAACTCCCGTGGCTTGGATCGGAGTGGGAGCCCTATATCCGAGGAGCACCCTCCTCTCCTCGGCAATGATTAGACTGACTCGGTGGAGGTACCAGCCCGTGAATGACCCCATACATCGAGGAATATGATCAGCTTCAGGAATCATGAAGCGGGAGCCAGTGTTCAGCCGCATGAAGTGATGAGCGGCGTCACGAACAACTTCTGGCGACGGGCTAGGCTCCACCATAAATGCCTCAAAAGGGACGCCCTAGTCATATCCAAGTTGCCGAGCAAAGCAGTGTGGGTTGTACCGCATAAAAAGGGCCGCACCGTTCTGAAGAAATACCAGATAACCTGGTCTGATCGAATATAGGTGCATGGCTTCCCTGGGCTTCAGAGAAGGTACCCCCTCTTTCAACAAGTCGCAGAGCTATTGAACCGGTCCTGAGGGAGCAGAGAGAACTCGGTCGTTGAATACCATCCCGCCTGTATTGGCATAGGGATTAACCAGCATGTGAATAGCCCCAGACTGAGTCGGGTCAGGAGCAGAAGCGTCCACCAGCCGCATGAGTCGCGGAAAAGTGTAAGCGTTATAAAAGCTGGGCCTTTGGTGCGCAGCAAATGCCCCTAGCACGTGCATTTCAATCCAGGACGTAAAGTAATGAAGAGAGAAATTTACCACATCTACGCCTGGAACTGAGGTATTGGCCACAGCGCTTAACCCATGATATAGATGCGCTAGCCCTGCAATGCCCACAGCTAGTTGCGTTCCCTCATCAATGCGATGAGCAGGGTAAATAACTAAGGCTCTCATGAAACGGCGATGCATGGGAATAGCGAACCAACTGAGCCAAACGCTGATGAATCCCACAAAGAAAGTCTCCTCATCCATACCAGGAGCTGCAATCGACTCGAATTATACCACTGACATGATGGGAATGTAGAACTGCGGCAGGTCCTCTTCTTTAGTCGGCCGCTTATTTAAACCGAACCCAAAGGGGTCATTAATGTTCGTGAATTTCGGAGCTGTCTTTGATAGGACATCTTCACGAAGGAAGCAAGCGATAAACCTTTTAAAAGTGACGCCATGCTCCTCTGACTCTGTAAATAGTTTTTCAAAAATACTCAAGGTCTTGATCAAACTTGAGCGCTTGTGGCGGACGGCATTTTCGGTCGACAGGCCGTCAAGCATGGCATGCTCGGTTTCGAAAACATACTCATCGGGAGGCAGTAATTCTTCATAAAGTGTCCCCCTGACCGGCAACCCTGAGATCTCGTGAAATTATTCCAGAGGAATTGAAACTTCGCGGTCCCCTAGAAGGAAGGTGTTGGTGGGAAGATTCCATTGGTTTAAGAAGGCCTTAACCCACCAGACATGGGGAGACTGATAGTGGAAAAGACACGCATATATCGCCTGATAAATTCCGACCCTCTGCAGTCGCGCACGATGGGCGGACAGGATATAACGGGCCAGAGAAGGTAGCCCGTGGGACGTCGAGGGGTAAGCCCTATCTTGTAAATCTGTCCCCATGGCTGGGCTTCGCCCTGGCAAATGCAGCGCCCTAAAATGTCTATAGCCGGCACGGGATGGTTCGGAATACCAGTTGTTGAAGGCTCAAGCCGTCCCATAGGGGTCCAATTCAGCATCTCCACAGCAAAGGCGGTCCGTGGAGGATCCATCGGCAGGAATGGATAAGTAGGCTATGTCGGCATCTCGCAAAGGAAACTGTGGTGACCGCGGATAATGTGACATACCAAGTCCCCCATAAGAGTAGATTGGTGCAATTCGGGTCATGGGCCCTGATCATCGCCATCACCTCTTCGTCCGACGGTGATTGAGGTAAATCCGCCTCCGAGCGAGTAAAGGGAATGTATAGGAGAGAAGCCATTACTTCTGAAACAAAGGAAAGGAAACTGTTAGTGAAGCCCATGCGTGTATATGTATTTATAAATATATAGATAAAGACAGTGGAAGAAAGTGATAGAAGACTTATTTTATGGGACCATTGGTTACAAAACATTAGGGCCCCACAAAATCAAGATAGCGGCTTACTAATGATGAGAATAAAAGGAAGATTCTCAATAAATGAACAGTGGATTTCAAAAAACTCTGCACATTCCCCCAAGGAGAAAAAACCATTACAGAAGCTTTGCGCAAATCGAGAAAGATCTCTCTGGAAACTTTTTTGCAAAGAACAACTCGGGGCAAAAAAGCCCCAAGAAGTTCTCTGGGAAGAACTGAGTTCTTTAGAAGAATTAAATTCCTTTTGAATATAGGAATTAAATTCCCAAAAAATTGGCAGAGCTAAGCTCTTGGAAGTTGAATTAAATTCCAGAGGGAGGACAAGTATCATCATCAATTCCTTAAGATCGGAGAAACCCTAGCAAAAGGGGTTTATTATTTAAAGATTGGACATCTTTAAAGAACTTAAAAGGATGGGTTCTTTGAAGGGGAAGACCCATGGTGTGGATTTAAAATCCAAAGAGTTTATATATATATATATATATATGAAAGTTCTTCGGTCGTTCAAAACCATTACCTGAGGAAAGGATTCTTTCTTGGACAGAGTAAAACTCTGAAAATTTTGGAACAGAGAACTGAGCTCTGAGAAAGAGAATTAAATTCTCAAAAGAAAACGAACAAGGAAGAAGATGAAAGAGTGGATGCGCTTCTGAAGAGACCCCTGCATTTATAGAATGTGATGGGAAACGGTTCATCTCCCCTATTCCCTAGACAAATCCAACGGTCACAAAGCTGACAGCGTTGCATTCACGTGCAGACACGTGAGAACAATGCAGTGGGGGCATTTGTTCCCTGATAAAATATCAGGAAATACCCCAATGGGGTATCACGTGCTCACACGTGACCAAGGGTCACGTGTTGACACGTGATAAGTTCCTGTGATCTTTGCTTTATGGAATTAAATTCTAGTCAAACAAAAATATAACAAAACAGCCAGGAAATACCCCAATGGGGTATCACATGCTCACACGTAACCAAGGGTCACGTGTTGACACATGATAGGTTCCTGTGATCTCTGCTTTATAGAATTAAATTCTAGTCAAAAAAGAATATAATAAGACACTAAGGAAAAACCCCAATGGGGCATCACGTGCTCACACGTGACCAAGGGTCACGTGCTGACACGTGATGATTCCTTAGCTCTGATTAAAAGGCAGAATTAAATTTTGAATAAAATGTTTAATCAAGAGGGTCACGTGCTAACACGTGACAGGTTCCTAAACTCTTTAATTGATAGAATTAAATTGTATTTAATAATCAAATAAAGGGATCACGTGATAGACTTTTAAAAGCCTTCTGAACTAATAGAATTAAATTCTAATTAAGGGAAATCAAAGACCCTAACTGGGAAAATATTTCTTTAAATCTTTCCAAATAAAAACGATGGTGCTCTGTAAAATAGAGCACCGTTGGATTAAAAATCTAATGGTGATTAAAAATCACCAATTTATGGAAAGATTTTATACAAGGAAAGATTTCGCTGAAATTCACCAAGAATAACAAATAGAATATCTTCTGGATTAAAAAATCCAATGGTGAATAAAATTCACTGAGTGATCTAAAAGATCATGTTAGTTACAAAAACAACCAAAATCTTTCAATCAAAGATTCACTAAACAAATTGATTCTTTTCCTTCTCCTATAAATATGAGCCAAGAAGAGGAGAGAAGAAGGATTTTTGGATCTTGGAATTTTGGTTTTCTGGAGAACAAACAACAGTAGAGAGAAAAGAGAGGAGAATTTAATTCTCAAGAAAAGAAACCCTAGGTGAGAAAGGGGAAAGAGATCTAAGCTCCATAAAACAAAAAGAGAATTTAATTCTCAATCTAAGAGTTTAAATCTTCTGCAAAAGAACTTAGTTCTTCCTATGGTTGAAGATCTGCAGAAGCAAATCTCCCCACAAATTGAGAATTTAATTCTCATCGGAAAGATTCTGCCATGCAGATCCAAAACATAGAGGGAGAATTGAATTTAGAGAATTTAATTCTCCCAAATTCACAGGAATTTAATTCCTCCCAAATAAAACTAAGGTTCAACCCTGCATGAGAATTTAATTCTCCCAAATTCATAGGAATTTAATTCCTCCAAATAAAACTAGGGTTTAACCCTATATGAGAATTTAATTCTCCCAATTTTATAGGAATTTAATTCCTCGAAATAAAATTAGGGTTCAACCCCGCATGAGAATTTAATTCTCCTAAATCTATAGGAATTTAATTCCTCCAAATAAAACTAGGGTTTAACCCTACATGAGAATTTAATTCTTCCCAAATTCATAGGAATTTAATTCCTCCAAGACAGAACTAGGGTTTAACCCTATATGAGAATTTAATTCTTCCACATACATAGGAATTTAATTCCTCTAAAACATAATTAGGGTTTAACCCTACAGAGAACTTAATTCTTAAAATAAAGAAACTTGAAAGCTCTCCATGCATGTAAAGAGCTTGATCGCGTGGTAACACGTGACCCCCATTCTCAATGAGCAGAGAAGAAAAAACAGAACTTAGTCACATGGTGACACGTGACCCCTATCCTCCATGATCAGAAAAGAAAGAACAAAACTAGGTCACGTGCCCCCACGTGACCCCTAAGAAAGATCCCTTAAAATGAGAAAGAAAAACTTGGAGGCAATGCCTCACGTGCTCCCACGTGACCCTCAAAATAAAGGGAACAAAGCCAAAGGCAGAACTATTTTTGGGCGCCCTCATGTGTCCTCACGTGACCCCTTAATAAACACTTTAATAAGTAATACATGGTTACCCATCACGTGCCAACACGTAATGGCCTGAAGACTAAAAGTGTTTAACACTTATTTTGAATATTTTGATAATAAAATAAAGGAGGTATGGCCCCATCTTCAAGCGCCTGACGTGACCCCACGTGACCCCTTCCTTTCTAGTGTTTAACACTATTTCGAGTATTTTGTCTCCAGTGTTTAACACTGTTTCAAATATATCACGTGAGGACACGTGACCGCCAGATGTTCTCTAGTGTTTAATACTATTTTAAAACCAGGTTAGCCCAAATTGGCTAAGTTTTTCAGAGGTAAATATCCCCTTCAAATAAGCCTTAAAATCCAGAACTATAATGTTTAAGTGCTCAGCCAAAAACAAAATGTTATCAGAGCCCTCAAACTCTTATTTAGCATTGCTAAATAATGAGGGGCTGAACCCAGTCAAATGTTCAACAGGCCAACAAAGGGCCAACATTTCAAATTTAATTGGACTTAGCCCAAATTGGCCATAAGACCTCAATTCAGATTTAACTGAGCCAATGTGCTCATAATCTAATTAATTGATCTTAGTTCCAAATTGGACTACAGATATCCCAATCAACTTTGGTTCAAGGGTACATCTCTTCACTCCTTTGATATTTGTCGTTGTAATCCTTCAACGTCTTCAGAGAGGTGACGGGTCCTGACAACCACACATTTCACAGACTATGACGTCTTTATACTGGACTGTGGGGTCCTTAAACTCATGGACTATGATGTCCTCAACCTCGGACTGTGGGGTCCCTTTAAACCCACGGACTATGATGTCCTTAACTTGGACCGAGATGTCTTTAACTTGGACCGAGATGTCCTTAAACTAACAATGGACCGTAATGTCCCCAAACTAAACAATAGAGCCCAAATGCTCTCTTGTTGGATCTAAACGATCCCGTTAAGTTGATCTTAGCCTAAAAATTAGACTAACGTATCCTTAACAAACGTTTAGGTTGATCTTAGTCTCAAATGAGACTAACGTATCCTTAAACCCAACCCCCAAACCCAAATCTAAGAAAATACGGATTTGGAATAATCCACGCCCTACGGACGATGACATAAATTAGTCTCTGTACATAATCCACGGGCAACCAAAAACAAAACAAACACCCACGACACAAAGTGACCATCTGGAGAAAGAGAAAGTTTTTACCGCGATACGGTAGCGTAATTAACTACAGGGGCTAGCGCCTGCAGGGAAGAGCGTCCCCACAATCAAAAACCCCTCAAACGAGGAGAATTTGACGAAGTCTGCTACATCGGCCGCATCCGTTTAAACTTTTGATACACGATATCATAAATCAACTTGGCATCTTCGGAGAGGTGGACGGATAGCACCAATTAGCATCTGCCCCGAAATCCAAGCAAGACGGACCCGCGAGGTCGCGTCTCCGCGTTTCAGCCGGAGAACAATAACGAAGAACGGCGGTGGGAAAATATGCTTAAGCTTACACAGTATCAAGAAAATCGAATTTTCTAGATTCTCTAGCATCACAATATCTAAGGTTTTAGCGCACAATTCCCTAAAAAAGCAACAAAGGTCATTGATTACTAGACCAACCGATTCGGGAAGAGAAGTTCTGAGGGCTAATTGGAGAAGGTGCTCTATAATAACATGGTAATCATGACTTTTAACCTATCGATCTTGCCTTTCATAATTTTTATCTTCTTACTAAATGATCCTGAGAAATCTGTGGGAACTTTCAAATCATGCAATACCTGCAGGAACCTTTTCTTCGCCGGTTGTGATATATGATATGCGGTATTAGGAAGTACAAACTTTCCTGGTTTACCCACTATCACTTTAGAATGGAATTCACTTCTAATTTCGCAGTCCTGAAGATCCATTCGAGCACGGAATTTGTCTTTCGAGTTTCCGTCTTTATAAAGATGCAAGTTAAGTACGTACTTGTATACCCCCTTCTCTATGTGCATGACGTCCAGATAATGACGCACTAAATTTGTTGACCAGTACGGAAGCTCGTAGAAAATACTTAACTTGTTCCAGTAGGGTGGTTTGTTCTGTTTTGCCGGATCTATTCCGAAGGTCACGTTATTGTAACAATCCCACTGAGCAATCACGTTCTCTCCGGACAATCAGGATGGAGGCCCAAGAAGCTCTTGATGACCATTAAAGTGAGTATCGTCTAACCTGTAGAGATGATCTAGTTGTAGGAAACGCCGATGGCCGCAATAACAAACCTTTCTGCTAAATTTCAACCATTTCAATATTGTATCTTGGTGGCAGAAAGGGCATGTTTTGTGACCATGTATGAATCAACCTGATAGCATTCCATACGCAGGAAAGTCATTAATTGTCCACATTAAAACCGCACGCATCGTGAAGGTTGCATCTGTGTTTATATCGTAAGTCTCTACACCATCAATGAATAAAGATTTTAACTCATCGATCAGAGGTCTGAGATAGACGTCGATATTGTTTCCTGGGGAGTTTGGTCCATTAATAAAAAGAGGCATCATAAAGTAGGATTGATCCATAACCAACCACGGCGACTGATTATAAGCCATCATTACAACGGGCGATGTGCTGTGGCTTCCAGCCATATAGTTGAATAGGCGGAAACCATCACTAGCCAGTCCGAGACTGACATTGCAAGGATCACTACTGAATATTTGGTGCCTCCTATCGAAATCCTTCCATACCGATGAATCTCTTGGATGACTCATTTTTTCATTTTTGCTTGGAGCAGCACGGTGATGCCAAATCATTGCATCAGCTGTCTTCTTACACCTGAATAACCTTTGCAGCCTCTGTGTTATTGAAATGTATCATGTTATCTTAACAGGTATATCTGGTTTCTTATCAGATACTTTTGGCTTATATCCGGCCTTTCCGAATGTTGGACACTTTTTCAAATCTGAACTCTCTTTCCAGTACAACACGCAATCTTTGGGACATGCATGAATCTTCTCACAGTTCAGACCCAAATCATACATCATCTTCTGAAATTCGTATCAGCTCTCGTGCACGTTATTTCTCGGGGGCATAGAATCTTTCAGGAACTTCATAAGGATCTTGAATGACTTGTTGCTCCATTCATTTAGGCACTTAAATTGGAAAAGTTGGACGAATCATGATAAGGTGGAATACTTTGCATTCTCATAAATTGGTCTTATAGTATCATTCATGAACTTTTCATACTTATCCTCACGCAGTCCTTGACCGAAAAAAATGCCTTCTTCGGTAGGATTACTATCATCAAGGGCAGCCTCTACCATATCCTCTATTTCTTCTCCTAGAAAGAAGTTATCGTCTTCTTCTTC
This sequence comes from Agapanthus africanus, assembly GCA_030015575.1. NCBI lineage: Eukaryota > Viridiplantae > Streptophyta > Magnoliopsida > Asparagales > Amaryllidaceae > Agapanthus > Agapanthus africanus. Next base: position 70,413,277 of record CM057337.1, on the reverse strand, counting down.
TTTCGCCGTATTACAGTCTTCTCCTTCTTCTACTGCTGCATTACCGTCTTCTTCTTCTCCTTTTCCATGATATAGCCAAGTTGTATAAAGTCTAGTAAAACATGTTTAACGATGTGAAGCTCTAGGATTTCTACCTTCTGCCAGAACTTATTCCCACATCTATCGCACAGACAGAGAATCTTCTCTAACACGATCTTATTATATGCGCATGCAAATTCAATAAAAGCAGCAACTCCTGCGACAAACTTAGATTGCATGCATTGTTGCCAATCCACGTACATCCAGTCCTTAACTCCAATGTATTCATGGGCCATGTTAGACTGTATAATATATAAATTGTAAGTTATGGAAGTTGGTTTTTTATGGTGATTATATTGAGAAATCTAAGAACGAGGTGGTTATTGACAAAGAAGATAATGGGAAGGGTGATCAAAGAGCTGAATCTCAATCTTGAAGACGCGGGCAGCTATCGGAAGTTGCAACTTAACGAACTGAACAAGCTTCGGGATGAGGCTTGCGACAACGTGGTTGTCATAAAGAACCGAACGAAGGTGTTTCATGTTAAACACCTTACGCGCAAAACCTTCACGCCTAGACAACAGGTACTTCTTTATGACACCCGGCTCCATTTCCATCCCGGTAAACTTCGATCTCGCTGGAAGGGACCTTTTCTTGTGCGGTGTGTGTATCCGCACAGTGCAGTGGATTTGGAGAATCCAAAAGACGGTTCGTTCTTCAGAGTAACGGACACAGATTGAAACCGTTCCTTAGCGTAGAGCCATCTATGGAGCTCCTGATATTGCAGGAGCCGGTTTACCCGGCATAATCTTCCTCTGTTTACCACTAAACTTCGGTTATCCAGCCATAAACAGTGAAGACACTGTTTCAAATAAGTTTGGGGGTATGTATATACTATTCTTGGTATATATATGTGGATATTCTTGTCCTGTGCATATCCATTTTTCTTTTTGACGAGCAATCTTGTCTAGTGATGCTCAGTCTTTGTTCATAAAAAAAAAAGAATCGACGATTTTGACCCTTCAACAATTTTGCCCTCTTGATGTACAATGACAGTGAGGGCACTGTCCAGTTTATGTTTGGGGTGTGCTCGGTAAGCTTTCTCCCTTCGCATTCATTTGTATATTCTGCATTTGCATACATATTCAAAAACCCATAAAAATAAAATAAAATCTAAAAACATAAAAACTTTGTCGTCAAATTAGCTAGTGGGAGAACTTAGATTCGATATTTCGACGGTTTTGTTTGATAAGATAGGAACCAATAAATCCTATTTTTAGATTTTGAAAATCTGAAAGATAACCCTCCTTTGAGTTTAACTGTAGCTAATATACGTCTTTACATCACATTACAAGTGTCGTGGGTTTTGAAAATTAGATGACAGGTCTAATATGTCTGAAAACTTTTAAATTGATAAACTATTTTTTGACGATCAAATAAGTTTGTTCTGAAATAATTAATATCAAGAATGGTTTCAAAAGTGAAGTGGATATGAAGAGATATTATAGATGCCTTAATAGGAACTAACTCTGAAGAATAACCCATCTGGAACTTGATTGGAGTGATTACACACCTGATCCACTAAACACGTCTTTTATCCTAAAAATAATTGAACAACTGGTTATATCTCCATTCGCATTAAATCGTTATGATTTTCACGCCAAAATGGGTCTTTTGTCTTAGGGCCTAGGTAACTTGAGCAATTAAGTCCGCCGGGGTGTCTCTAGACCTAATGCCCTAAAACCAACTAGTTTGGGAGCATTGGCCCAAAGCTCGCTAAGAAGCCTAGAAAATCAAAATTAACACAAAGTCAAACAAGTGTTCAACGGTTCTTTGTGTGAGAATAATCTTGACAAAAGACAGGTTTTTATAAAAATATTTTTAACGGAGATATGAAGGTTTTATCCTATGATGAAGACTATTGCACGTTCACGAAGGTGTGTATGAAACGAAAACAAGTAAAAGGTGGAATGAAAAATAAGACCTAGTTTCCTATTAAGGAAAATAGAAATTCTGAATTTGAAACCTAACTGGAAAACGAAACAGAAAAATACTTAACTCTTTATAAAACTTGTGTGATCCTTTTTAAGTTTTTATCTGGGCTTTATTTTGTGACATGATGACTTTAATCGATCATTTTGAAACTTAGCGACACTATTTGCACCGCACGTAAAGACATATAGGATCTTAAGTTAAATAATAAGTAAGGTGTGAAAAATAAAAGTTCGATATTTCTAATTTAGGATAATAGAATTTCTAGCTTTAAAGCTAAAACTTGGGGTTAGAATCAATAGTTATTTCGCGAAACTAGCTTGACAGGATTTTGTAGGTGAAATCCGCTAAAAACCTTCAGGGGCAACACTCCTACTACTAGGGACACTAAGAGGTTTAACGGCTTGTTGCACGAGCTCAGTGCAATCGCGTTCCCTGCGAAAGTGAGATTAGGATTTTCGTTTTGCTCGGAACGAGCAAATGATAAGTTTGGGGTTATTTGTTCATCTCAGAAAACTGCATTTTAATACCACACATTCATTATCTATTTTGTTATTTATCGGTACTATTAACCAGTGTCTGCTCAGAAAATACAGATTACAGGTATTCGTGACAAAATGCTGGAAACACATTCAAAATCACGGATATAACATTGGGCGCCAACACTGCAAACAGAACAGAAAACTGATCGTGATTCAAAGAGCTCATTTCTGCAAATAAACAAGTTTTGGTCCAACACATTACAAGTGTGCACAATACTCTTGGTGAGTTGGACCATGGTGGGGCTGCCTTGGCACACATGACATGATGAATTGTACAAGTAGGGAACATGAGCATTAAATGATATAAAAGGTGTGATGTGATTTGGAGTTAGTTTCCCTCCAAAACTATTGAGTATAACCCAAATTGATATGAAGAAATCAAACAATTCTAGTAGACTTGTGGAGTGTACTAGAGATCACCACACCAAAACGGGTCCTACACCTCAACAATTGACCGGTGACATCATCAAAATGGCAGGCGGCGCCGGGCCTACCAAGGCGAAATCACTTCATTTTTTGTCGGTTCACTCATTGTTGTCCCATCTTCCTATTTTTATTATTTGTTTATTTTGATTTTGAGCCTATAAATACCAGATCAATAGGCAAACTAGGATATACTTTTGGTTTTAGTTTTAGTTTAGAACAATTGTAATTTGTAGATGGTAACTTACTTTTCCTTTGAACTCTTGAGCTCTTGCCCTTTATCTTGACCTTGCAACTTCTTTATTGAACTTGCAAGCTTAAGATTTATTTTCTTGAATTCAAGATTAGTTGTATCTTATTTGAAAATCAATAAAAGTTCTCATTGTTCATTACACGTGTCTTGCTTTCTACAAACTTTAAACTTGTGAAATCCTTACCTTATATTGATCTTGTAACCTCTTAAGTGAGCTTGCAATCTTAAAGTTTGGTATTTTGATTTCACATCGGTACCGGCTTAAAGAACATTTGAAGAAATTTACACGTTGGATTTATCAGTACTTAACTTTCTAACCTTGACTTTACTTTTCTTGCAATTTTTGTTATGTGCCTTACTCTTTTTCTTTTTTTTTTTTCCTTTTTTTGTATTGTAAATATGTGTGAGTAATTAATTTACTTGTTAAGGGTAGAATATGGTTAGTTTGTGTTAGGAGATGTGTTTGCTAAAATCTTAAAAACCTTAACTTTGCAATTGAAACTCCGACCAAACGACTCGTAATTCTGCTCCGTCAGGAACCCTATCCTACTACGATAGCGATGAATCCTAATCGTGACCGGATTACGAGTGGTTTGCTGAAGGCTAAGGTCAAGAGACAACAACGGAAGGACAAGGGACAAGAAATACGGATTTATCACACAAACACAAATACCGTATTTCAAGTTTCCTAATCCACATTGTTGCATATATCATCCTAACACAAGCTAACCTAAAACTACCCCTAACAAGTCTTTTATTGAACATATCATAGTTATGGCACTTAGTATAAACAACAACTCAAGTTACGGTATTAACTCTTTAAAACAAGCTTAAAAACCTACCATCTCCCTGCGGACGACCCGTACTCATCACGGCTCGCTACACGCGACACCGTTTTTTATTGCGGTTATTTCAAATTCTTTTTAACAACGACACGTGAAAAGCGTTCTAATCAATCGATTAACAAAGTTATGTTTGAAGATACCCAAGTATGAGTTGTATTCTGTGTATGTGTGTTTCAATTTATGATTTCGTTTAGGTGTAGGATTGTTAGTGTGTATGTGCTTTGTGTATGTGTGTGTTGTGTATTCGTGTTGTATGTGTATGTTTCAGCTATCGGGGGTAAGGCTTCTATCCCATTAAGAATGTAAAGAGTAGATACACATTAGCTTGTGATTTCATTTGTTTCGAAGAAATTTCGGCAGTATCTCCCCGCTGTTCTCCGAGTACACTGTAATAGAACAGATAATCATTTCAGTACTGTGAATCAACATTGAAATTAACATCTGCTCTATCTTTGTATACGGAGAACCAGAGGAAAAGTACCGACTAAATAACTCGAAATAAATGAAAACACAAATGAATACAGATGTTTGCTTTATACATTCCAAACTTGTCCAAACTGGAGAAATCTATCGGTTATCATACGTTGAATCTTTTCGTCACATAAACTACACGACGGTTGTTAGCACCGAAAGATACTGTCTGATATTTTACAACTTTCGTGTAGCTTTATATCACGACGAATATCGAACATATGTTCACCGATAGACGGGGACTAAGGCGCGCTTTGATTTTCACATATGACTATCGATGAGAATATGAAAATTTCATATTATCATCAAGTATCATATATACACTTATTTTAAGATTTTAACTTAAATTGGTTTTACGTTTACGTTTCAATTTCAAGGGTTAGAAGTTTTTAGTTTAGGGTAAAGTTTTTTAAAGTTAAGGGTTTTCTTAATCAAGTTTAAGATTTTGGATTTGGTTATGGTGTTAAGTTTAAGATTTTGGATTTAGTTCTGGTGTTAAGTTTAAAATTAGGGTTTGACTTATTTGATATGAGAGAGTATCATCATCATTATCACAAACACACACACATACAAACACACGCATATCATCATCAACGTTATCTCTCTCACACACACATACATATACACACATGTATCATGATCAACATTATCACTCACACACACACACACACTTACACTTGCACTAACACTAACATTAACACTAAAATACCCTAACCATAACCCCCATCCTTAACTCTAATCCTAGTTACCTTAACCCTAACCCCAACCCCAACCCAAAACATAATTAACCCTAACCCCTTATAAATTCTGTTGGATATAGGTTGTACAAGTGAGTTTGAGATGTTGGTGTGTATGGAATGCTTTGGAATGTCACAAAATGAATAGCTCCTATGCAGAAGTGTGATGTTGCGATAAGTGTTATTTCCATTCATGCTTGTAGCCATCTTGTATGTTCATTTGTTCGGGGCAAGTTACAACTTGTGGCCGTCGTTTCCGCTATATGTATATTCTTTGCTTCGGGACTATAGTGGTTTACATGTGTCTGTAGTCGCCGCTTTATGTATTATTATTTGTCGAGACATGATCAGGTTGCGATCGTTGTCACCGTTGTATTAATATAGGTTTAGGATTACCCCGCAGAAAAGTGCACGAGAAACCAAATTCTAGATTGCAGCGAGTAGCCATCTGAAGGAGTTGAGATTGGCTCGCTCATGTCTAGGATTAGCAGGTTGCTTGTCGTGCTTGTAGGGGGTATAAGATAGACCCGCGGAGGAGTGCTCAAGTTACCGGATTCGAGAAAGTGTCGGGTGGCCCCCTCATGATGATGATGCTGGGTTGCCTCGTTTCTTGGGTTTCCTGGTAACTTGTCACACTCATAAGGGTTTGCTTTTGGCTACGCATGGGTATTCATGCGACCGAGGAATGTCGCATTTCGTTTGTGGCTCAAATGAAATGTGGGACTCCTAGATAATCCGACCATTCCATCTCTGTTTTTATCGCTTAGATGTAATATTGATTATCTGCCTACGATGATATAAATGATGATATATATGATATATATAAATAAATGCTATATATGTTTTGCATCCGCGCTAGCCATGTCCATGCCCTACCATAAGTTAAGCAACCTTACAGTGAAGACCCGGGACCCCGTGGCGAATGCGGTTGGAATATATGTGCATTCTATTTTTCTTTTCATGTTTTTCTATGATTGTAGAAGATGCTAGGTAATGTGATTATCTATTTGATGGGATTGCATTGATTCGGATTAATGGAAAGATAATAAATCTAAAATACGTTGTAGGAACCAAATATTAGATATTGGTGTTATAGTCGATTCTTTTTCTTTACATCGAGGTATTCGGTTAGGAATATCATGCACCTCATTCGACAAAGAAAAAGCCTAGATCCCTTCACAGGGAGTGACCTCTTTGACAAAATATTGTGTTACTATAAATTTGCATATTGAGTAGCCATATCTTGTTGTTTTGCATAGAGGTATTCAGTTAGGAATATCATGCACCTCATTCTATGAAGTAAAAGCCCTGATCCCTTCACGGGGAATCCGCACTTAAATAATAGTCTACATAACTATAAATTTGCAAAAAAACTCAGTTCCTACAATGACATCAATTTCATTGCGTTAAAGGTTTTCTTCAAAACCAGTCGTAGCCCTCTATCATTTCAGGAAGTAGAGTACTTAATATGTGTGCTGCATTTGTTGACCTCCGTCAAAACATAGTGTACGGTAACTAAGTGATGTCTTCATGTTAGCATAGTGATACGATTATCCAGGAAAGTCATATAGCCTTGTTGACCTCCGTCAAGGGCTTATGCCGGTGGATTCAAGTTAATCATGCAATGACTGATAGAACTTGACTAGTGGCCTATGGTTTGTCGACCTCCGTCAAAGTCATAGGTCGTTAGGGGTAAAAACCGATATCGGGAGTTTCAAATGTCGAAAATTGCAATGATATTGCATACCTTCTATGTAGTGGGATGACTTGTTGACTTCCATCAAGGTTACCACGCCATAATAGTTTGGATTCCGATTCCCACTATGAGTAATTGTTACTGCCGGGAGATTTTCAGATGACCCCGGCGAATTTTACTTTTAGGGTTTGAAGGAGAATTTGATGGAACAGTGGGAGCCATCCTGATTGAAAATATATACCAATCTAATTTTGATAGAGTGCACGACGAGTGTTTCTTCTCTCTCTCTCTCTCTCTCTCTCTCTCTCTCTCTCTGTAGCAGCGATCTAAGACTGACCTTAAACTAAAAACTCATAAACCAAATTAACCGAATCATTTTATAATCAATAATTTTGGAATGTCATGATTGCCCTATTTCATGACATAGTCTCATGTGTCCTTATCCCTTCCACTTTCCCTTTTACTTCCTCCAGAACACTCTGTATATGATACAGAGATCCATATTGTTTAGAAGGTCATCGTATAGTTAGATACGAACTCAAAAAATTTGTTTCAGTCGAGAATGGCCGCAAGTTCTGGAGAAAGTGAATTGTATATGATACAATTCATTTGTCTATCCTCTCCACCTTATCTCAAATTTGAGAACTACTTTAACAAGAAGAATATACCAATTACGATTGTTGGATTGTCTTCTTCCAATCCCGATGCTGGAGCTGAAAGGAAGGGTAAGAAGAAAACCAACTAGCATATTCAGATATACACAAGGTAAGAAAGAGAGACAATAATAGGGGACGAAGTGAGCGGAAATGAAAATGCAACTACATGTTATGACCTTGGGCAATGAAAGAGGCATTACTTGGAATACCCGGCCACCCCTTGAAACATTTTGATATTTCATGGGTTCTATGTGATTGTAATCGAAAATTGTTTTCCAATTAATTCTGAATCCTGGATATATAGATACCGGATTAACATCCCACATCTGTAAGTTGTTACAGATACTGAGAAGGATTAGATTATTGAAAAGGTGATTTGATCTTCAATATCGGATATTTTAGCAATTGTTGCCATTGGGGAAATCACCTGGTTTTGCCTTTCGGCAAACTTTTGGTTTTGAATATCTATTATTATACACCAACTTTTAAAAACTGATATATCCGTCTCTTTATTTGATAAAGTGGGATATAAATTTTCAAAAATTATGTTATGAATATTTTCCTTTATCATTTGATGATTGGGTATGGTACATTGAATAACAGGATATAAATTCTTAACCAAAATATAGTTTTCAAATTGCAACACATAAAGTATGAGTTAGTGGACTTATAGGGTTTATACATAATGATGTATGTTGTCAAGTGTCCGCACGCACAAGGAGTTGGTACTCATATTTCATTCCGTTTTCCTATGAATTCTTTGAGTTTAGGCACGCATTCTTGTTGAAATGCATAGTCCAAAGATTATGAGAAGTTCATAAGAAATGAAAATAAAGTAGAGAACCAAATGCTGGAAGTATCAAGATTCTTCGAAATGTTCGAAGATGTGGATACTTATGCTAGGTATTCCATAGTAATATAATCGAGAATTTAATTCTCTTTCAGATTACTTATCGGTGGGTACGCTTCTTGATGAGTAATGTCGAATCGTCTTTTTCGATTAAGAGATGCACTAGAAATAGATGCATATCAATTGATAATGGTTTCACCTAAATCAGTGCCTCATATTCTATATCTAATATAGATTGGGTTATCATCTTAAGATTGTTAAGATATTGAGTTGTCCGGTTTATGCTTAAAACCAGAATCCGGATAAACTCAACGCACGTTTCAGTAACGGCAGTTTATGAGTTATCCCAGGCATTGACGAGGGTTTAACATTCTACCATTTGCAAGATCAAAAGTTGTTTTGTTCTCGACATGCCACCTTTTTAGAAAAGAAATTTCTTGGAAAAGAAATTAGTGGGAGTATGGTAGAACTGGAGGAGATTCCAGAACCACAAACGGTTACTGAAGATTTAGTAGAACCTGAAAATTCAATTGATCCTGACAAAACTTAGCCATTTCGCAGATTTAGTAGATGACCTCAGCCACATGAGAGATACTTCGGTTCCCTCGTTAACGGTGACAAAGAGGTTTGCATCATGTAATGATGACCCTACTAATTATCAGCAGGCTATGAAAAGTGGTGAATTCCGACTGATGGCTAGATGCCGAGTTATCCTAGTTGGACTCCATACACTGCAACAAAGTGTTGACTTTGTTGGGTGCTCCTGAAGAGGTAAACCCCTATAAGGAGCAAGAAGATCTTTCGAGATCGGTGAAAATGGAAAGGTACTGATCTAATAAGGCTAGACTTGTATTAAAAAGATTCCATCAAATACCCGTTGAGGATTGATATGAAACTATTACTTCAGTGTTTATGCTGAAATCCATATGGATATAACTTGCAACTGCTATTTTTTTCATGACTGTGATATCTGGCAGATTGATGAGTATAACGTATTTCTAAATTGGATTTAGAAGTGTACATGTATATGACTCTGCCAGAGTGTTATCTTAGTCAGTGGGAGCAGCGGTAAGTGTACAAGTTACTTAAATATATTTTTAGACTAAAGCAGGTATAGCGGAAATGGATCATCTGTTTCGATTTCACGGTCAAAGTGCTTGACTTCATCAAAATGAGAGATGAACCTGGTATTTACAAGAAAGTAGTAGGGAGTGTTGTCATATTTCTCATATTGTATGTGGATGACATACTCATAATAGGAAGTGATGTTCTTATGCTGCAATCGGTAAAACAATGGTGGTCAAAAGTGTTTCTCCATACAGGATATGGATGCCAGTCCAATCCCAGAGAAATATAGGATAGTAGTGAAGAGCATTTGATATTCTTGGTGTATAGTAATGGCAGCCTCGTGTAGGAGGTGGTTACCGATTTTAGCTTCCCAGAGAAGACAGAGCATCTGTCGCGAGTTATAAGTTTACCCTCTTTTGAGGAGCAGTATATTGGAAAGAATTCCAAGTGAGATACCGAGGTAGTCATGTCGCTAGATGCTGATTGTGAATCAGTAATGAATACCGCCTGAGAATTCGCTGGATATAATTGTTCATTTATGAACATGATCCCATCGTCAGCCCAGGCAAATACTAAAGCAGGTATCACTCAGTTTGGGAGATATTCGATCTCAGGAAATTGAGATTCAGGGAGAAACAGAGAGATGCGTTGTGTCGGGTCTATTCATTGAGGCTAGTTCTCGAACACAGTTTACGAAACTGCTAATACTGAAGTTAGGTATGCGATACCGCAATAATTAGTCTTAAGTACAAGTGGGAGATTTTTGGATATAGGTGTCCTCAAGTCAATTATTGTAATTGAAGGAGGACCTATGCGAGAGAGCATTCTTACTCAAGATGATAGTATACTATCTGGTTTGTCTTTATCTTTCATGTGATATGTTTTATTCACTATCACGTATCGTTTAAACATGAGATAAAGCCCTAGATTTTGCTTGACTATTAGGATGATGATGGAGACCATACTAGTGGGGCCTAGGTAAGCACATCATTAAGTGTCCCTAGTCGTAGGAGTATTGAGATTGGGCATTGGTACTCCAGTTTAGACTAGTGTATACGTTTCCTGACTCGGTTGGAGGGCGATAGCCGATCCTGCAGTTATTGGTGTTTAACATCGAGGATTGTATGTAGGTGGTCATTGGATGAGTTACATTGGACGGACTCACCGAGAACTCCTAATTGGTAATATACTAATATCAGATAGCAGTTCTCTGGTGACATGAGTACAGGGTAGTCCCTAGGACGTAACATCGCCATAGTGTCTCATGTGTGTTCCTACTATACTTAGACTTCTATCCTACCATGACTCAAAGGATTCGTGCAAGCAGGTTTTTGTTGGGTATAGTCCCGAAGCACATGGAGGCAGTCAGCAGTCAAGGGGATTTGTCTCTCCTGGTATAGGGAGTTGATGTCACTCTGTGCAGGACATGACTACAACCACAAGTCGAGAGCCATCGCAGTGGAGATAAACTGATAAGTGTTATCAGTTGTATCTCTGGTTGGTTATGAGTCCTCTATCGCATGACTAATCGAGTTATTGGGATCTGACATATTCCAAACCCTAGACCCGATATGCGATACTCTTAGACGAAGAGAACAGACTGTACGGTGATGTCACTGATAGATTTTACAGGGTTCGGATGAGCTTGCTCATTGATCTTCTTTAGATCAATACCTGAGTAGCCGTTACATGCAGCTAGTACCGCTGACGTACTTGTGAGCTATAGATATGATCCTAACCTACTGCCAGTATATTGTCGAGTTTTTAGAGTCCCATACAGAGGTTTCCAAGCACTTACGAAACGATGTAGAACACGTATGGGGATACGTGCAGGAGTCCGATTAAACACGTGTATTTGATACACGTATTTTAATCGGGTGTTAATTGATATCAGCCGGTATATATATGATATAACTGGATTATTAAATCAAGTGTTGATTTAATAATTAAATGTATATTTATATATTGATATATTTATATATTAACCAATATCATACTCACTTTATTATTTTCTTCTCTTTATTAATATTTATGTTTGATATAAATATTGTGACATGTATGATGATACATGTAAGATGGGAAGTATAAGACTTATATGAAAGAAATGATATGAGAATGGGTCATGGATTTAAAATGCTTGTAGACTTGATGACTCATTTTTGGTGACTCATGATTTATGACTCGTTATTGGATTTGTTCTCATCTAAATCATTATCTTCCTCATACTCTCATCTCCATGGTTCTTGCTCTCTCTTTATTTTCTTCAAGTGAGGAATGGAAAAAGAGAAGAGAAAAATTAAGTGAACTAATTATTCTACATCTCTTACTAATCAAGCTTAGCAAGTTTAATTAATGGGTTACTTCATTTTGATGAGATCAATTTGAAGCTAAAGTTTGTGTTGGAGTTATCTCAAGATGGATCATCTTCGGTAAGGAGATCATCGAGCAAGTTTGTTCCAGACTTCGTGGAGACTAGCCGGAGTTCAAGGAGAGGTGGTTAACGCACTACAAAGGTTGCAGTCCGCCATCTCTTGTTTTTAGCTTACTAGTTTAGTTACAAGTTTAGCATTTTCGTTTGATTCTTGGGTTGGATTTGCTATTGCTCTCTAGATTTTTGAAATTACCGCTTTCACCGCATTTTAAACCCTACTAGGGGAGCCTAGCATCCAAACAAATTATTCACTGAAGTACTCTTAGCTATTGTTTTTCACTAAATCCTAAACCTAACGAAAATTCTAACCTTAATCCTAAACATACCCCTAACCATTAGCCCTAACCCTAATCATAACCCTAACCTTAACCAAACCCTAACCTGTAACCAATCTTTTTCTTCTTCTTCCGCTCACCATCACCACTAATCTCATCTAAAATTACTTTTCCCGGCCTCTCACCCGACCTACTCGGTCCTCGTCGACCTTCCCCGACCCCTTTCCCCACCACCACAGCCACCACCATAATCGCCGCCACCACTCACATCCCCAAACAACCCCAAATTAAAGAGCATCCGCCACCACAGCCACCACTACTTGCCACCATAGCCGCCGCCACCAATAACAGCCGCCGCCACCCACCACTGACCACCACCACAATCCAAATCCCCAAATTAACATTAACCCACAAATTAAAGCCTTACCCACCAAATTCAATTTAGGAAAATAAAATTTTAATTTGAATAAATTAACTAACTGGTTAAGGATTTCGACGGTGACAAGGAAGCCGGAGAGGAGCTCGACGTTGATGAGGAGAGCGGTGATCGACGTTGACGAGGAAGGCGCGATCGAGACGACGATCGATCGAGGTGGCGCAGGAGGTGATGGAAAAAACGCTGGAGGTCGGAGGAGACGGCGTGGGAGGAGGCGATGATGGCGCTGGAGGTCGGAGAAGACGATGAGGGAGGAGGCGACGGGGTCGGAGGAAGCTGCTCTAGGTCAGAGGAAGTGATGATGGCGCTGGAGGTCGGAGGGGGTGACGAGAGGTCGGAGGTAACGAGGGAGGAGGCGACTCGAGGGCGGGGAAATTTTAGGGGGAAATAATTAGGAAATTAGGGTACTGTGGGAACGGGGAGGAGAAAATTTTGGATTCTATTTTTTTTAAATGCCTGACTTTGCCCCTACAGTTATAACCATAGTGCCTTCACTTGCGGCACCGTAGGGACAACTGCATATGTTAAATTTTTACAAATTTTTATTTATATAGACCCTTACGGTCTAAACCGTACGGGCATTAGTTGTCCCTACGGAGGGAACCGTATGGACAACCTAAAATTTTCCCTATGGATTTTACCATCCGTAGGGGCAATCTGTCTTTGTACTAGTGCATGTAATCTAGGGTTGCATCACATATACATAATTTGTAAAAAAATGTGTTGAAGGTAATGAAAGTCTACCCTACACCACCATGAGGTTCTAGTGGCATCAAGAATACCGAATTTTAAATTTTCCGGTGCTAAGTTAGACTTAACCAAGATCGTGACTAGAATTTTAGGGTTAAACCTATGATGATATATAATCTAAAGAGAAGTGAATATGGCTATGCCCTCGTAGATCGAGTCCTTCACTTCATAGACTCCGTATAGTTGTCACGACCCGAAATTTAGTACATGACTGATACTTAAATCACGCAACGTCCAAAGGCGTAACGTAATTCAAGTAAGCCGAAACCCAGAAAATCTAAACCCTTTTTACGGAAAATAGTGGGGGTGCAGTTTTGAAATAAAAATATAATGAAATAAAGTTTATCTATAAATGAATAACTAATGATATAAGAAAATGCAAGTAGAATGTACTAAAATTGATAACATTTTTCGTCTTTAAAATTTTGGGCAGCACCTCCCTTGTATATTTTGAACCGAAACCACATATACATAACAATATGAAAGTCATGCCCAAGCAGGAGCTAGCTCTTCGCCAAATGGCGGAATCACCCAACGGTGAAGATCAGCATAGAAAGAATGATAAATAAAGCAAGACGTCAAATCCCCAATAAGCGAACATACAATCCCTCGCTCGAAGTCTCGCAACCACAAGTCCGTCTAAGTCCACTAAATATACAAAGTCTAGTTTCTGATTGATGGAGTTATCTAGATATAGTAGGGAATAATAAATACAAGAGTGGGCACGATCCAATGTGTCCCACCTACCATAGCAAACACCCGAATGCAAGCTGTGTGCTAGCGATACCGCTACTGATCCCAAGCGGTCAAACCTGCAAGAACTGTGGCACAACGGGGGTGAGTTGCCAACTCGTGAGTAGAAAATATCAGCAGGCAGAAATCGAATAAAACAAAGATTTCCTAGGTCACTATATCAAGAAGGTAATACTATGATATCTAGGGTGACAATGTATGCATATATGTTAACAATATAATCAATGCCAATGACATATACAAATAAACATCTGAATCATATGCCTATATGCAGGTGGATATCATCCACGTGTCCATCAATGACACAATCAGCATCATGGAACCTGAGTGTCCAACATCAACACTCGCAACATCATGAAGGAATATGTATATATGTATGAGGATATCAACCAACGTGTGTCCATCAACTACACATCAAATCATGGAACCTGAGTGCCTAACACCGACACTCGAAATATCATGAAACCCTGTCCATCATCGACACGTAAATCCTCATATCTCGGGCTCCATCAGTCCGGATCGGCCCATATCCATCTCACGACTCTAGTCGGTATTCTCCGGATAACCGCCAGATCCAAACTATCACCGGTAGGTAGTAGTCCCTCTGCCAGGATCATCGTCTACTGCACAACATACCTTTCTTGCCCCGGGGTACCATACTGGGTCCACCATGTACCCGCAAACGGTTCATCCAGCTCCTCGAATCGGGTATCACATAGCTCATAACCGAGAAAACTCATGGTGGACACATCGAAATATCATATCAAGAGAAATCGGGTTTTTAAAACAATACATACTTTCTTTTGAAATACAACCACGGTTCTCAAATCCAGAATCTCATGAAAACAGCATCTCAATGCGTATAATCGTAAAGCATGATGTATGCAAACATAGAACAGAAATGTGAGCATATCAGTATATCATGCAACATTGAATAGTGATGTGAGCATATCCGTATATCATGTAACGAGTTATGTGATAATACTAAACCATTAAGAGTAATAGCATGATATAGCAAGTTAACTGTGTAAGTGATATAGCAATTACTGATGATGAAAGTGTGTGAGCCGGCAATCTGTGTAAGTGTAACATACGCATCATCGATAATTGTGCAGGTGTACTAGCACAGGTATATGTAATGCAGTGAGAATATTGATTGTTAGAGATTTTCTGTGTTTAAATTTACCGCAATCAAGACGGTGTCGCTTGGTAGCTAGCCGGTTGAGTACGGGTCGATCCACAGGGAGACGGAATCCTTTTCTTTATGTTATAACAAGTTAAATCCGGTAATTGGATAGGTTTTGTTTTAAGATCTATGAATGAGAATAAGTTGATAAAAATCTTGCTAGGGTTAGGATTAGGTTAGTTCGAGATAGGGATCTTCTCACATTTTTCAATACATTAGTTATGAATATAGGTGTTAGGGTAATCAGCAACAACGGGGATTAGCACGACTAGGAAGAAACTTACAAGTCTAAGCTAGGCTTTCCATACTTAATTTCTTCTTTTTGGTCCTTATCCGTCCATTCTTGGCTCTTAGCTCTAACCTCCGGTTAATTCAACCACAATCGGTCTAACTAGGGAATCACCGCTATCATATAGGATAGGATGCCATAGTGAGCGGATTGAGGTTGAATTAAAGGGAGTCCGTATTTAAAATTATTAGGCAAAGAAAAGAGTGAGAGAAATTTTCTTCTCTCAAACCTTCATTCTCCTACCGTAACAAGTAAGGAATTACTCACTCATTAAAAGATTTAAAATAAAGATCAAGATAAGAAATTGCAGATTAATTCTACCACTAGATTAACAATTAAAAATTTCAGGTATTTAAAATACGATAAAAAGATTGCAAGATAAATAAATAAAAAAAGACTAACTTTATTGATGACCTCTCAAAAACGCATTATAATGGAATTTAAATTTTAGGTCTAGAAATTAAAAAAAAGGCATAAAAATAAAGAGAGGTATCCTCGAAAGAGGCACACTTAATTTGGCTTTGAGTTCTCCTATTTATAGATAGGAAACCCTAGGTTTACATTCTGATCCATACACGAAATTACAAAACTACCCTAAGAGAGCCGAGTCAAATCACCCATACTGCAACTGACACGTGCACTGCACGGCCGCGGAACTGCGGAAGAAGTTCCTGTTTGGCCGCGGTTCCGCGGCCATTTGGTGGACTTGGGGCATCAAACTTTCTGGTCTTTTTCATGTTGCTTTTATCTTCTGTTTTATCTTCTTGGTTTCTCATAATCTCTTCAATTTCCTTCCAGATATTTAACAGCGCAAGATAATGTGGACTTTTGCCATGAGCTCCGCGTTGAAGTCTGGGATCTTGTGTTGCCCTTGTGCCTTGTGCATTGAAGTGATCAACGATTTTCCATTTTGTCTCTTGAACTAGTAGGTTGCATCATACGAATGGTTAGCGGAGATCAGTATTCATCTGTTGTTGGTCGTAGTCTCACATTTGTTGCGACTTTTCATGAATTTCACTGTAAAAAGTTGAGAACCTATAACCTGCAACTATTTAGCAGACATGGATCAAAAGTACCTACTTATATGCAATGTGATTAAAATGGACGGTATAAAAATGCAAAAATCTGATATGAACAAATACCCCCAAACTTATCTTTTGCTCGTCCCGAGCAAAGCCAATTTTATTCTCAAAAAGTCCTAACCTCACTTTCGCAGGGAACGCGATTGCACTGAGCTCGTGTAACAAGCCGTTAAATCTCTAGGTGTCCCTAGTAGGAGGAGTGTTGTCTCCTAAGGGTTTTCAGCGGATAGTACCCACAAAATCCAATCAATTTGGCCGTTGACTCTAATTCTTCAATTCAGTATTCTTGCAAGAAATTCTATTATCTTCAACTTAGAAATCATCAACCCGTATTTTTCACGCTTCCTTTTCATTTAACTTAAGATTATATACGTTTTGTCAATTTATAAAGCTTTCAGCATCTCCTGAGTTTTCCTTCTAAGGCTCAATCTTAACTCAGGAATTTTTATCATCTCTACTGAAGATATAAGCCTTATCTTTTATTCCTATCTCTCCTCCAAACTCCAATTATATACCCCTACGTGTGTGTAATTATCACCCCTATACTTGGAAATTCAATTCAAGCTATCATACTCTTGTCCATCTTCCAAAATACTTTTAGTTGGTGAATTTTAGATGAAATTGCTCACACATCCTTCATGCGACCGTTAATACTTCTTGAGATACTAAACGACCGATTACAAAATGTGCTTGCGCATTTAGGCATAATTCCTCGTCTTGCAACACCTAAGGCTTAGCAATGACTCCTAAACCAGTTGGTCTAAGGCACTAGGTGATAAAGCACCCTCGCTATATAGTTTTTATGCTGCCTTAAGCAATTACAAAACCAGTGTTCATTTCTTTCTTCACCACTTATATTTTTATTTTATTTTCCTTCATACTAAGGAATTTAGATAAGAGCATTTCAAGGTATCCTCTATTATCCCAAGTTTCAAGATGTGTGTAAGTGCATATAGTAGGGTATATATTTTCAGAATTTGGATTTAAGGTTCAGAATTATTTTTCAGACTTATACTTCAAATAGAGCTTTCAATACTCTTCCCTTATTTCAATTTAGCCCAAGAACTGAACTCAAAATTTGCCTATTTCTAAATAAACTACAAGGACGTATATTTTCTACAGTTAAAGTTTAAGAAAGGTTATTTTTAGGGTTTTTAATTTACTAAGTTTAGGATCTAGTTTTTCCTAACTAGTCAACCGTCATGTTGAACTTAAGTCAAATATGGCCAAAATTGAACTTTTCAATTTTTATTTTTTGATTTTTGATTTTTATGGGTTTTTAATATAAGTATGCAAATGCAAAAATATACATATGAATGCGAAAAAAGAAAGCTTACCGAGCACACCCCCAAACTTAAACTTGACAGTGCTCTCACTGTCAGGCTACACCAAGAGGGTCAAAATTGCCGGTACTCCCCTGTTTGTTTATTTATTAATTTTTTTTATTAACAGAAAAAGAAAACAAAATATATATACACAAAAAGTTCCCCCCCAAATTTCAGTGAAACAGTGTTTCCACTGTTGCCATCTATTAAATCTCAGAAACCTGTAAATTTGGGAGAAAAAATTTATTAACGGGGACATGAAATATGATTGTGAAAATATCCCCCAAACTTATTTTTGGCTCATCACTTTGAGCAAAAAAAAATTATTTTCAAGAGCCAAATTATACCCCCCTCCAAACTTGAGTTAAACAATGTTAAGCTTTTTTAAAGAGGGGGTTCAAAGTTATTGGTCAATACCAAGCTTTGCAAAGACCAAAAGTCAACACCAACCATTCGAAGAATTTATCAGTGAAGCACACCGGTTGGTTGAAGAACATGTTGTATAGAGTCAGGAAGAAATGGGGTATAGATAAGTGGTGTAATGGAAAAGGTTTACGTCTCGATTTGTAGAGACGAAACAATAATGGTGAACGGAAACGAGAATGTGGATGATTAGGAATGGGAAGAATGGTCACATTCTCGTATGGGATAAAAAGAAATGGTGGTGGTTCGACTTCTTCAGGTTGAGATTGATTAATCACAAACTCCGTGTCGTTTAGGAATGTGAGTTCGTCGGCGCAAATATCTTCGAAACTTTCATCGATGGTCCGATTGAACGTTTCAATGTCAATAAGTGTCGCGCCAGAATTCAACACACTTGATTTTTCAAAAATTGTGAAGGTAGGAGACTCGTAAGGCTCATCTACCTTATTCACAAAAGAGTCTAAATCGAGTTGTTTTTCTAGAATTATCGAACTAAAAATATCGGATTGTGATTTATTAACACTCGCTATCATTAAGGGAAGATTAGAAGAAGAACCAAAGAAAGTGGGAGAAAGAAGTGGAATACGAACTTGAGGGTGGAAATGGAGTGTATAAATTAGCATAATTTATAATGACCGATGTGTAAAAAGCGATTGTGCTAATCTATCAACCCACTAAAAAATAAGGCCAAATCCCTCAAGATTCGTGAGAAAACATGGGTACGTCGAACTTGGTAAACCGGACATTGAAAATGAAACTGTAACGGGTTTTTGCAAGGTCGGAACGAGGATGGAAGGAAGTGATTGAGGAAGGGTATCGGTTAAAGATTCAGGAGGGTGTGCGCAGTCAATGAAAGGGATAGAATGAATTGGAAAATACGACTCCTCAAGTAAAACTGCTTCATCCTCAATAATTTCCTCAATAATTTTCTCCATACTCTCCTCAAAATTTAGCTTATCCATGCAATTCTCATCAAAATCAAGAAGCATATGAAGTTCGGGAGAAACATTTAATGGCTTGGGATGATGAATTGGAGAGAAAAATTCAGTCAAATCTGTGGGTTCATCATCCAAAATATTCTCAGCGTCAATATCCTTAATCAAGTGAAAATTAATTTTCTCAGGCACCTCAACAAAAGCATGGATATCAATCAATTTAGGTTCTAGAGTGGAGGTGTAGAGATCAAAAGGATTGGGTGTGGGTTCACTCGAAAGGGACCCTTCCCAATCAGGCAAATCAAACACTACAAAGTCGTACAACTCATTACTCATTCTATCTTCAATTGATGAATCACGTGGGACACTCGATAGACATTAAAAACCGGAGTTGTGGGATTCAATTGGGGATGGGTAGCTTTGATTTGGAAGGGTGTACAGCTCACTCTCACCACTCAAATTCTCAATCTGTCCAACCGCCTCATCATACATTGGAAAATTTGGAGCTAGTTGGAAACCAGCTACCGGGTCACTAGGTTGTATGAGGGCGGCCATAGACGCATTCAAATCCATCATCTGTTAGCATGACGCTACCCTAAAATCTTCCAACGCCTGTTCCAGACTAGACATGGGTTGTGAAGGAGTTTCAGTAAAAGATTCAAATTTGTTTGGATACTGAAAACTCCCAAATGGCTGTGTAGAAGCAATGTCTAGGGAAAGTGTAAAAGTTGGGTAGGATGGATAGGAATAGAATGGTTAGACAGGGATAGGATCAAAATACGGATAAGAAGGTGAATGGAATTGTTGATCCAAAGAATTCGCATTGGTGAAAGGGGTGAAAGATCGGTTTCGAGATTGTTCAATATGCTCAGCAATAGACATGGGTTTCGGAGTTACAACAGGACTCGAAAAAGGAGTATCAACGTAAGAAGATGGTGAAGGTTGAAATGGTTGATACAAGGTAGATTGCGGAGTCCAATTGGTTGTCCTAGACGCGTCTATCCGATCTTTCAAAGAAATTTTGGGCATGGAGGGATCGTTCGAAATTCGAACAAAACAAGAACCGTAAGAAGTAATGTCTAGTTGTGGGTACCAAAGTTCGGCAAGAGTTTTGCGAGGTGGGGTATCCATGATGTAATGAGAGAAAGGAGAAGAAAAAGAATGTGATTTTTTTTGTTTTTGTAAAAAATTGTTTGTTTTTGGAGTTTAGAAATTTTTGAAAGAGTTTTGCAAGAATGTATACGGACTTACTTCAAACAATCACAGTTAAAATATGCACAATTAAAGCTAGAGCTATGGTCTTCTAAGTCCACTAGACTGCTCCTAACTGTTTCAAAGTGACAAGTTGTGAGATATCTCTCAAATCGCCTCTTCACCGCCAATTGTGGCCAGGTAAGCACAAATGAAGATTGGAGGGTTCCGCTCACGAATCACCGTAAGACGGACCTTTTAAAATTACCTTTCTCACTTGTCTAGCCTAGGCACCAAAAAATCAGGTTTAGATAAACGAATGAATGCCCACAACCTTCCTCTGTCTTAATGAGCACGACGGTCCTTAATTGGCAGAGTCTAGATATTTTTTAATTAACTCAAGGGTGATGCATATGCTTTTTAGTGATTTTTGGGTCTTAGGAAGGGTAATGAAATCCCCACGCAATCTTAATTGGTGTTATAGGCCCTTAGATTCCGTATTAATTATGCAAAGCAGTAACACAAAAAAAAAAATTATATTTGCGGCGCAAAGAATCCTGCACAAAAACAATTTATTGGAGAGGGAGAAGAGGTTGCTGTGTAAAGAATCCTACAGGAAAAATTATTTCAGTGGAGTTCAGGGGAGATGAGAGGAAAAAGAGATACTTACAGAGAAATTCAACTGCTGGCGTCACCAGTTGACCGCGGTTCCACGGTTAAAGCTTTGATTCTGCCGCGGTTCCGCGGCTGAACAGTTGATTTAGATCTTCTGAATTTTTCCCTGTGCTGAGTTT
Source organism: Agapanthus africanus (assembly GCA_030015575.1). Classification (NCBI taxonomy): domain Eukaryota; kingdom Viridiplantae; phylum Streptophyta; class Magnoliopsida; order Asparagales; family Amaryllidaceae; genus Agapanthus; species Agapanthus africanus. The sequence goes on along the minus strand of CM057337.1, from coordinate 70,391,856 downwards.
GTTTTCCTCTTTCTGTCTAAATCTCCTGAATATTGATTTGTTCACTGAATTTTCTCCAGATCTGAAACAGAGTTTGCTCAAAACCTGCACACTTGCACAAAAACCTTTCAAAAATAACAAGATGATTTTTATTTTTATTTTTGTTTTTTTTTGTTTTAAAATTTTTCAATTTATATAATTTTTAAACTTTTTTTAATTAACCCGAAATTACACAAAGAAAGAGACTACCGTCTCCCCGGCAATGGCGCCATTTGATTGTTAGAGATTTTCTGTGTTTAAATTTACCGCAATCAAGACGGTGTCGCTTGGTAGCTAGCCGGTTGAGTACGGGTCGATCCACAAGGAGACGGAATCCTTTTCTTTATGTTCTAATGAGTTAAATCCGGTAATTGGATAGGTTTTGTTTTAAGATCTATAAATGAGAATAAGTTGATAAAAAGATTGCTGGGGTTAGGATTAGGTTTGTTCGAGATAGGGATCTTCTCACATCTTTCAATGCCTTAATTATGAATATAGGTGTTAGGGTAATCGACAATAACGGGGATTAGCACGACTAGGAAGAAACTTACAAGTCTAAACTAGGCTTTCCATGCTTAGTTTCTTCCTTTTGGTCCTTGTCCGTCCGTTCTTGGCTCTTAACCCTAACCTCCGGTTAATTCAACCACAACCGGTCTAACTAGGGAATCACCACTATCATGTAGTATAGGGTGCCGTAGTGAGCGGATTGAGGTTGAATTAAAGGGAGTCCGTATTTAAAATTATTAGGCAAAGAAAGGAGTGAGAGAGATTTCCTTCTCAAACCTTCCTTCTCCTACCCTAACAAGTAAGGAATTACTCACTCATTAAAAGATTTAAAATAAAGATCAAGATAAGAAATTACAGATTAATTCTACCACTAGATTAACAATTAAAAATTGCAGGTATTTAAAATACGATAAAAAGAATGCGAGATAAATAAATAAAAAAGACTTACTTTATTGATGACCTCTCAAAAACGCATTACAATGGAATTTAAATTTTAAATCTAGAAATTAAAAAGAGGCATAAAAATAAAGAGAGGCATCCTCGAAAGAGGCACACTTAATTTGGCTTTGAGCTCTCCTATTTATAGATAGGAAACCCTAGGTTTACATTCTGATCCATACACGAAATTACAAAACTACCCCAAAAGAGCCGAGTCAAAGCACCGACACTGAAACCGACACGTACACTGCACGGCCGCGGAACCGCGGAAGAAGTTCCTGTTTGGCCGCGGTTCCGCGGCCATTTGGTGGACTTGGGGCATCAAACTTTCTGGTCTTTTTCATGTTGCTTTTATCTTCTGTTTTATCCTCTTGGTTTCTCATAATCTCTTCAATTTCCTTCCAGATATTTAACAGCGCAAGATAATGTGGACTTGTACCATGAGCTCCGCGTTGAAGTCTGGGATCTTGTGCTGCCCTTGTGCCTTGTGCATTGAAGTGATCAACGATTTTCCATTTTGTCTCTTGAACTAGTAGGCTGCATCATACGAATGGTTAACAGAGATCAGTATTCATCTGTTGTTGGTCGCGGTCTCACATTTGTTGCGACTTTTCATGAATTTCACTGTAAAAAGCTGAGAACCTGTAACCTGCAACTATTTAGCAGACATAGATCAAAAGTACCTACTTATATGCAATGTTATTAAGAATGGGCGGTATAAAAATGCAAAAATCTGATATGAACAAATATCATAAACGTAGCGGAAAGCAAATCGTAAGCGCAACGTTATAAGGTATACGTATCTGATCTAATATCTATATAAAGGCTAAACTAAGCAATGTAGACAGGGATTAACAATATCTATAACATATCCGAGTCGATGAATCTATCAATCGGCAATCCAGCCTTATAGCATCACGTACGGTATAATCCATCGTACGGCATCCTCGAGTCAAGATATGAACCAACTTTCGGTAAAACTCATCGCGTACGGTAATCCATCGTACAGCGGCATTAAACAAATAGGGATTCTATCAACCTATACAACAATGAGGGCATGGATCTAAAGTCTCGTACGGCATATCACTCATTATTCTCATAAATATATACATATGCATATCTCTCAAGTCACATCCATATCAATCTCATATCATGTCTTGGCAACAGTATCTATATTCTCATATCACCTCGCATCCGTATATCGACATTAGAAGCCAAGTCATCTTATTTCATCACATCAATATCTCACATCAAGTAATCTTATATATATTTATCATATTTTACCGATCCCATAGCACATCTATCTCAATCTTATCATATTCATCGATCCCATGTCATATCCTTATTGCTTTCATCTCATATCTCGATATATGTATTCAATCATTCATATCATCTCCAACTAACTTTTTGATCATATCCGTAGTTTCCTAGTATAGGTTTCTTCGACTATATTCTATATTTCGGTTTCCATTCATAATTTGCGGGGGTTCTATACGTCATCCACCCGACTTCCCCCATAGATATAAATCTACTCACCTGCAAACTCCCCGTTTAGCAGAAGTCGATGTGCTTTATCGTCTTGGAAGTCCACGCGAGATACCTACAAATCAACACATATCGCATCGTTATGAAAACCAAGTCCGAAAACCGATACGGTACATGAATTGCTTATAGGTTAGAACCTATAGCTTACGGATGCAAAAACAACCAAACAACCCTCGTCGTTGACGTACAAACGTCCAATGACCAAATCAAATATCAAATATCAAAACCAAGCATTTAAACATTGGGAAACTTTGCCAACCCACTCTCAACAGCTTCCAGATTTCAGCTCAGGTAAAAAGGGGCTAAACTAACAATACAGTAGCTAGTATATAAGGATTAGGAGCTACAGACAAAACCCCATCACCAGAACCCACAACTTGGCCGGCAACAAGCTTCCAGAATCCGGCGTCGCCAGTTTTCCTAAGGAATAGGCATCTCGTATTTTGGTGGTGGTCTTCTAATGGTTAATCTAGGTTAGTAGACTTGTTTGTTTATCTCAGAAACATCCCAGATAGCACCAGATTCCCTGTAGGCCAACAAAACGTCACAAAACCGACACGGGACAATTTCTGAATTCATGTATCGGGTTCTATTCTCTAGTCCAGGTCATAAAAATCAACTCTAAGGTCTTGTAAATAGTCACTACATATCACAAGTCGACACAATCACCTAAACATCAACTTGGAAAATTCCAAGATCACTAAACATGCTAAATCAAGTTCTAAGCTAAACTAGAATAGATTAACACGATGACTTAGCTAAAGGAATGGAAATAATACCTCATTTGGCAATTCAAGAATTTTCTTGAGTTGCTCAAAATCTTCAAAATCCAAACTTGGTTGGTCCATAGGGTTTAGGAAGAGGTGGGGATCAAATCTTGTGAAGGTGGCATGGGGTTTTGGCAAGGTTTTAGGGTGGTTGCCATGGGGTGGAGGAAGAGATGAAGAAGGAGATGAAGATGATGAAGGAAAAGAGAGGTCAAGGTCTCTCTCTCTCTCCCTCACTCTCTCATATGGCATGCCATGCCACTCTCTCTCTCTCTCTCTCATGCCCATACTCTTTGACTTTTCTTTTCTCCTTTTCTTTTCTTTTTCTTTTTCTCTCTCTCAATTAAAATTACAACTACAAATAAAACAAACACAAATAAACAATCATGCAACAAAAATGTAACATGACATGGTGCACTAGCCATGTTTAATTAAAAATTATGGATTTGGCATAATCGTGATTAGTAGTGCACTAATCGAGTTTAATTTAAACTTGCATATAATTAATTATAAAAATGCCCAAATCCGATAAATATATTTTTAAATGAATAAATCATTTTAATCTCCAATTATTTCACAAATATTGGTATATATTTATACAATTTTACGAAAACCCAAATTCGTAAATTGAATAGTTTTCGCGAAATATATTATTTTAATATTTAAATTCCAAAAATAATATTTTATATTTCTGAAATGTTACAGTAGTAGTCAACGTGACTCCACTAGGCTCCACTTGAGAGTTTGGACGAGCTTCCTCCGATGACCTTCGTGCCGAAGATGATCCACACGAAGCCCACTAGCTCAAGCTACCTCTTCACTAATCTCCTATTAGTGAAGTAAACATGCCACACTAAAATACTAGTTTGGTGTGGGATGGTGAAGTAGGGAATTTGAGGCTCACTAGTTTGAGTTCAAGCTTCATGGTTTACATCACATGTGAGGGTTGAAGCTTGAAGCATGATGATGAGGAAGAAGGAGGCTAGGGAGCAAAATGAGAGCAACCCTTGAAAAAAAACCTAAAGTGTTGTATGAATGAAGTGAAGAATGGCAACCCCTTGACCCTCACTCATTCAAGCTTAGAGATAAATGCAATATAAAATTACAACCATACTTGAATAGTGAGTCAAGATGAATAAACAAAAGAAAAAAGCCATGCCTCACCATGTGTAACATTTCAGAAAATATAAAATATTATTTTTGGAATTTAATATTAAAATAATATATTTCGCGAAAACTACCCGATTTGCGAATTTGGAGTTTTCGTAAAATGGTATAAATATATACCAATATTGTGAAATAATTGGAGATTAAAATGATTTATTCATTTAAATATATATTTATTGGATTTGGCATTTTTATAATTAATTATACGCAAGTTTAATAAAAATTGATTAGTGCACTACTAATCGCGATTAAGCAAAATCCGTGTTTCTACATTTTTCCATGACTGGTGCACCATGTCATGTTGCATTTTTGTTGCATGTTGTTTCATTAATATGTGTTGATATTTGGTTTAGAGAAAAGAAAAGGAGAAAAGGGTAAAAGAGACAATTATTGGAGAGAAAGTGAGACTTGAGTTTGAGGGTGAGAATAAGAAAGAGAGGGGGGCAGCCATTATTTCCCTCCCCATTATTTTCCTTCATTTTCCTCATCCTCATCTCCCTCCAAGAATCATCTCCACCTCCAAGAATCATCTCCATTTCTTTATCAAAACCTTATACTCCCTTCATTAAAGTTGATCCCCAACATATTGGACCAAGCAAAGTTGGATTTTGGAAACTTTGGAAAGCTAGGGTTTTTCTTGAGTTGCATGAGGTATAATTCCTTTCATTTATTTTAGTTTTAAGTTTCCTAGCATCCTAGTTTAGTTTAAAATTGGTTTGGTTAGGTTATGCGATGTTTGGAAATTCCAAGAGAGGTTTAGAGTTTGAGTTGTGTTGTAATGATGTTTAGGGGCTGTTACAAGACCTTAGTGTCGACTTTACTGGCCAAAACCCGGATTTAAAACCAAAACACGAACTTAGAACTTTTCGACATCGGTTAATTGACAGTTTGTGAGTGTATGTGGGAATCTGGGATGACCCGAGACCAATATAAAATAAGTTCTCTTGACAGTGAGACGTGCAGGCAACCATGTATCAACCCCTGAAACCCGAGACCCCAAGTCCAAATCCTAGCCTCAAATAAACTCCATATGGCCGCAAATTGCGGCCTGGGTATGTTGGAAATGGTTCGTACTTGGTCCATAGCTCCTATATCTTCTAATTAGACCTCCCCTGTATGCAAAATTCCCTAGATTGGCCTAGGGTAAAATCTGGGAGTGATTTCCTTCATTGCTGCATTTGGTATTTGCGATTTATGAATTTGGGTTTTGATATTGATATTGTATTTAGTCGTTGGATGTTTGTACGTCAACGATGAGGATTGTTTTGTTGGCTTTGCATGCGTAGGCTATGGGTTCTAACCTATAGGCGATCCGTGTGCCGTAATGGTTTTCAGACATTGATTTTAATGGTATTGCGATATGTGTTGATATTGTAGGTACCTTCGCGTAGATTCCGAGACGACGAAGCACATCGACTACGGCTGAACAAGGAGTTCCGCAGGTGAGTAGATTTATATCTACGGGAGAAGTCGGGTGGATGGCGTATAGCACCCCCGCAAGTTTTGAAGGAAACCTATATTAGAAAACTAGGGATATGATTAAAAAGATAGTTAGAGATGATATGAATGATTGAATATATATATATATAGAGGTATGAGATGAAATCTATAGGGATATGACTCTTTGACATGATATGATAGAAATGATGTCTCGAAATGATATATAAGGATATGAAAAGTGAATGTGAATTATGATATATAGTTATGTAGTTGCAATAGAATAGTATGAGATTTAAAGTAGCCTGACGTGAGATTTATAAGATAAAATGTATATGTAAAATGACTTGATGAGAGATTTGATGTGATGAAAAGAGTATACAATGAGATATGATGACTTGGATAGACATGTCGTTATATGGATGCGAGTCGATATGATATAATTGATACCTTTCCCGGTCCCATGATATGAGATTTATACGGATGTGACCTGAGAGATAGGTATATATATAAGGATAATGTTGTGGATCATAAGTGATATGTCGTACGAGAAGTTAGGTCCGTACCCTCATTTTCATATAGGTTGATAGAATCCCTAATTGTTTAATGCCATCGTACGATGGATTACCATACGTGATGAGTATTATCTGATGATTGATCCATACCCTTGACTAGAGGATGCCGTACGATGTATTATACCGTACGTGATATTGTGAGGCCTGGATGCCGATTGATGGGTTCACCGACTTGGACATATTGTAGATACGTATACCTGTTAGCATTTCGCGTACGATTTACCTTATGTTACGTTCATGACATTCTCTTGCATTATATATACCTGTGCTAGTACACCTACACCATTATTGATGATGCGTATGTCACACTTACACAGATTGCCGGCTCACACACTTTCATCATCGATAATTGCTATGTCACTTACACGGTAGAATTGCTACATCATGCTATGATATATTGCTATGCTCACATCACTATACCATGTCGCACGATTTACTTGATATGCTCACACTTTTTTTCTATGTTTGTATATATCATGCTTTACGATTTTACGCATTGAGATGCTGTTTTCATGAGATTCTGGATTTGAGAACCATGGTTATATTTCAAAGGAAATTATGTATTGTTTTAAAAACCCGGTTTCTCTTGATATGATATTTCGAGACGTCCACCATGTGTTTTCTCGGTTCTGAGATTGATATGTGAAACCCGATTCGAGGAGCGGTAGGCACCGTCTGCGGGTACATGGTGGACCCGGTATGGTACCCCGGGGCAAGAAATGATTTTCGAGGTGTAGACGATGAGCCCGGCAGAGGGACCACTACCTACCTGTGATAGTATTTGGACTCGTCGGTTATCCAGAAGATACCGACCGGAGTCATGAGATGGATGAGGGCCAATCAGAGGATGCGGCGCCTGAGATGAGATAGATATGAGGGCGATCTGAGGATGCAGCGCCTGAGATATGAGGATTTACGTGTCGATGCGGGACACGGGTTTCATGATATTTCAAGTGTCGATATTGGACACTTAGGTTCCATGATTTTGATGTATCATTGATGGACACACGTTGATTTATATCCTCATATTTTCATACATATGCTTTCATGATATTTACATGCATGATGTTGTTGTGTCATTGATGGACACGTAGATGTTAGCCACATGCAGATAGGCATTGATTATATTGTTGGCACATATGCAGATACGGTCACCCTAGATATCATAGTATTACCTTTATGATATAGTTGACCTAGGAATCGTTGTTTTATTCGATTTCTACCTGATGATGTTTTCTACTCACGAGTTGGAAACTCACCCCCTTTGTACCACAGTTCTTACAGATTGACCGTATGGATCAGTAGCGGCATCGCTGGCACACAGCTTGCTTTCGGATGATTTGCTTTGTTAGGTGGTACATGTTGGATCGTACCCCTCTTGTATTTATTATTTCTGTTGTATCTAGTTAACTCCATCAATCAGAAACTAGTATTTGTATAATTAGTAAGAGTTAGACAGACTTGCAGCTGCGGGACTTTAAGCGATGGGTTATATGTTCGCTTGGTGGGTTTGATATCTTACTTTACTTTTCCTTTGTGTTGATCTTCGCCGTTGGGTGTCGTATACATATATTTCTGTCTTGCGTGATTGTGATTCCGCCGATTGGCAAAGAGCTAGCTCCCGCTTGGGGATGCCTTTATTATTAATATGTATATATGATTTTGGATCAAAATATACAAAGGAGCTGCTGCCCAAATTTTTAAAAGACAAAATATGTTTTTCAACTAATAAATTCCACTTTCATTTTTCATGTTCCACTATTTATGCATTAAGAAAACGTTTGATTTCACCATACCTTTATTTCAAAACTTCACCTCTTTATTTTATTTAAAAGAGTTTAGATTTCTGGGCTTCGGCTTACTTGAATTACGTTACGCCTATAGACATGGCGTGATTTAAGTGTCAGTTACGAGCTTAAATTTTTGGGTCGTAACACCATGCTCCCATTTTCCACCTCAATTTCTATTTTTCTCAAGAATAGAAAATAAGCCATGCTTCATATATATATTTATATGTATCATATATATATATATATCATATATATATATATATATATTAATACATATAAGATAATATTTAGTGAGCTAATGATATTAGTTAAGATATAATTATATCAAATATAATATACATCACATTATTAAATCAACACTTGATTTAATAATCCGATTATATCACATATAACCGACTAATATCATTTATCTGTGTATCACATTACTTGATTTGATAATCTGGTTATATCACATATAACCTAACTGATAACAGATAACTGCCAGATTACAATACGGTATCATATATACGTATTTAATCAGGCCCACACACATGTCACATATGTGTCCTACTTCATTTCGGTTGAACCAGGAAACTTCTGTGTGGGACTCTAAAGACTCGTCAATACGACAATGGTAGGTGATGATCACATCAGTCACCTACAAGCCGTCAACGGTACTAGCTGGACGTAACGGCTACCCGGGTATTGAGCGATATGAAGATCAACAAGCAAGCTTGTCCATACTCACCATGAAGCCTATCAGTAACACTATCGTACAATCTGGTCTCTTCGTCTTATATGTCGCATATCATATCTAGAGGTGATAAACGTCAGACCCCAGTAACGTGATAAGTCATGCCGATGTCTAGCCTATAACGGTTCTAGAAACTACTGATAACTCTTATCAGTAAATCTCAACAGCAGCCATGGCCAAGGACTTCTGGTTATAGCCAATCGAGCATAGCGCAACATCAACTTCCAATACCGGGAGAGACGAAATCCTTCATATCGCTCATTGCCTCCATGTGACTCGGGACTGTACCCAAAATCCACCTGTTTACAAAAACTCCTCTTAAGCGTGGTAGGGAGGAAATCAAAGCACGGTAGGAGCCACACAAGACTCTATGACGATCTCGGATTTACAGACTAACCTGTACCAGTTTCACCAGAGGACTGCTATCTGACGATAGGTATAATACCAACTAGGAGCCCTCGGCAAGTCCGTTCGGTGTATCCATTCTCTAATGAGCACTTGTGTACAATCTTTGATGACACACACCAATGGTTGTGGGATCAACCATCGCCTTCCAAGGGACAAAAAATGTATACACTGGTCTACTCTGGAATATCGATGCCCTATCTCGATATTCCCTCAACTAGGAACAGTTAAAGGATGTACTTTTGGACCACCCTAGCCCCACTAGTATGATCTCATCATAATCCTGGTAGTCAAGTACATATCCTAAGGGCTTTATCAACATGTAAGAGACAGACAGTATAAATACCAGTCTACATGTTAAGATAAAGGTAACCTGATAGCATACTATCATGTCGAGCAAGAAAGTCCTATATATATATATATATATATATATATATATATATATATGTCCAAGCATCCACTATATCAACAATAATGGCTTCTAGGGCATACATATTCCTGACAATCTCCCACTTGCACTAAGGTCGGTTGTTCTAATATCTCATACCCAACGTCCCAAAAGTCTCTCGAATAATATCTGGGGGAGGGCCTCCGTGAGTGGATCCGCTGTGTTATCCTCTATGTCAACTCTCCTGGCCCCGATCTCTCGGAGATCAACTATCTTCCTGATCAGGTGATACTGTCTAAGAATATGTCTGGATCACTGATGGGACCAGGGTTCCTAGGCCAAAGCCACAACTCCATTGTTATCACAATACACAGGTATTGGATGCTCAATGATAGGAACCAAGTTCATCTTATGAACTTATTCATTCAGACAACCTCTTTGGCAGTATCGTTGGTAGCTATGTAATCAGCCTCTATCAACGAGTCTGCTACGGTATATAGCTTGGAACCCTTCCAACATACCGTCCCTCTACTAAGGGTGAAAACAAAACCCGAGACTGACTTTCAGTCATTTTTATCACTCTAGAAGCTCGAATCGGTAAAGGACTCCACCTGGAGTTCACCGTTACCATACACCAAGAACATTTCTTTAGACCTTCTCAAGTACTTAAGAATATTCTTCACAGCTTTCCAGTGTTTCTCCCAAAGATCTGATTGATACATACTCACTACATCTAGGGGGCATGCTACATCCAGTCTGGTACACAACATCGCATGCATGATTGACCCGACTGCCGAAGCATAGGGTATCCCTTGTATGCAAGCTCTCTCCAAATCAGTCTTGAGAGACATCTTTTTGGAGAGAGTGATTCCTGAACAAGCGGGTACATTACCACGCTTAGAATCTTCCACACAAAACACCTTTAGTATGGTGTCTATGTACCTGGATTGGGACAATCCCATATCCTTTTAGATCAATCTCTATAGATCTATATCCCCAGGATGTAGGAGGCATCAGTTAGATCTTTCATGGAGAACTTGTGTGATAAGAGGAGCTTGACCAAGTGTAGCATAGGAACATTGTTTCCTATCAAGAGTATGTCATCCACGTACAATACGAGAAAGACAACCTTACTCTCTACAGCCTTCTTATATATACTTGGTTCATCTACCTTTTTGATGAAGTCAAACTCTTTGATAACTTCATCAAAACAGATGTTCCATCTCCGCGATGCCTGCTTTAATCCGTAGATGGATTTAAGCAGCTCGCAAACGCTTCCACTGCTTCCACTATCTACGAAGCCCTCTGGCAGTGCCATATACACGCTCTCTTCTAAATCACCATTTAGAAAAGCGGTTTTGATGTACAGTTTTCCAAATTTCGTAGTTATGGTATGCAGCAATGGCAAGTAGGATCCTGATGGACTTAAGCATAGCGACAGGAGAAAAGGTTTCATCATAGTCAATACCGGGTCGTTAACGAAAACCTTTTTCTACAAGTCTAGCTTTGAAAGTCTCAACTTTTCCATCTACACCAAACTATCTTTCTCAAAGATCCACTTGCTCCCGATGGGTTTTACCACTTTAGGAGCAACATCCAAAGTCAACACTTTGTTGGTGTACATGGATTCCATCTCAGACCGCATAGAATCCAGCCATTTCACAGAGTCCCCACTCATGATGGCCTGTACGAAACTAGTTGGGTCATCATCTTCCATGATGCAATCCTCGCTCCCACAGTCTATGAGAAAACCGTAGTATCTCTCAGGTGGATGAGGAACCCTACTAGATCTGCTGAGTGGTTGCGGTTCATCAGGACTATTGAATTCTCCGGTTCCATCAAATTTTCAGTTATAGTTTGTGTTGCTGAAACTTCTTCCAATTCTACCTTATTGCCACTAATTTGTTTCACAAGAAATTCCTTTTCTAAAAAAGGTGGCATGTCGAGAAACAAAACACCTTTTGTTCCTTGGTGTGGTAGAAGATATACCCTCGCGAATGTTTGGAATATCCTACAAACTTGCACAGAACCGACCTTGCCTCAAACTTGTCCGGATTTTTCTTTTCAACATAGGCCGGACAACCCCATATCTTAACTCGTTTAAGAGATGGTCTTTTCCCATTTCATATCTTATATGGAGTAGTAGGCAACGGATTTGGTCGGAACTCTATTCAATAGATATACATCTTTCTCAAGTGCATGCCCCCAAAAGGAAATAGGCAACTCAACAGTACTCATCATAGAGTGCACCATATCTAATAGGGTGCGATTCCTCCACCCCGATATACCATTGTGTTATGGTGTATACGGATGAGTAATCTGAGAGAGAATATCATTCTCTTTTAAATAGTCTCGGAATTCTGTGCTCAAGTATTCTCCTCCCAGATCATATCAAAGGATTTGAATACTTTTACCCGTCTGGTTCTCTACTTCGTACTTATATTCCTTGAATTTCTCAAAAGATTCAGATTTGTGTTTCAACAAAAACACATGTCCGTATCTTGAGAGATCATCGATGAATGTAATAAAGTACGATGAACCATTCCTGGCATGTGTAGACATAGGACCGCATACATCGTTATGTATCTATCCAAGAGTTCAGTAGCTCTTTCTCCGTTTCCAGTAAACGGAGATTTGGTCACCTAGTCTTTGAGACATGACTGGTAAGTTTCATAAGATGTAAATTCGAACGGATTCAAATATGCATCCTTATGCAACTTTAGCTAGTCTTTTCGCATTGATATGACCTAGTCTACAATGCCACAAGAAGACTTCGTTCATTTCTGAACTGTTCCTCTTGTGTGTGTTCTATACGTTTAGAACTGTGTTTTGATTCAAAACGTATATACTGTTATTCAACGTACCATACCCAATCAACACTTGATTTAGGAAAACATTCACAATATTTTTGGCACAAAATAACAGTCGCTCAGAATCATTGTATTACCAGTTGGTAACACTAGGTGATATTTGCCAATTGCTTTGGCTGCAACAATTGCACCATTCCCTACTGTTAGAGATTTATCACCCTTTCCCAGTTCTTTACCTGTCTTTAGCCCATGTAACAAATTACATATGTGGGATTCTGATCCGGTATCCAATACCCAGGACGTAGAGATAACTGAGAAACAGTTCTTGGTAACAAACACACCCGAAGACAATGCATCAATATACTTATTCTTCGTTTGGGTGGCATGGGAATCTAGATATTCCCCTATTTCTTGCTCAGACTTATGACAATCATAAGATAGAGCGGAACCTAGCCCAATATAATAAGTAGGTTCGGTCAAAACATCCATATTATTATCTTGATTAAGGCATTTCATTGGTCGCTACCAGGAGAGAGAGAAGGATAATCACTTTGCGTGCGCTCTTCGCAAGATTAGATTGGTTTTCATCTAATTAGGATGGCTCCCACTGTTTTTATCAAATCATCTTTCAAACCTTAAAAGGTAAGATTAGCCGGGATTAATTATATTCTACAAGTTCGCTAACCGGTCAGCCAGGCCAGTGTCGGTACTCCGAGGGAGGTTCCCCGTGCTTTTGCACGGACCTAATTAAAATAAACCTCGTTTCCCTATAGGTATAACCCCGTTGACACATTTCTAGACACCTACTGGATTAGCTAATTGTAAAGTACAAAACTCTCTCAGGAGTAACTTTTACTCGCAGTGGGTATCGGGATCCAACTATCATATAGAAGGTATGCAATCTCATTGCAAATTTCAACACTTGAAATTCCCGATAATTTTTTTTACCCCTAACAGCTTATGACCTTAACTATGGTCAACAAATTATAAGTGCTAGTCAAGTTCTACCCGTTCATTTCTTGATTGAATTAAACCCACCCGTACGACCTTTAATTATGGTCAACAAAGCCGTACGAATGTCCTAATCAATCGCATCATATACTTTATAGGAAGACATCACTTAGCTACCGTACACTACGTCTTAACTATGGTCAACAAACGTAGCACGAATACTAAGTACTCTACTTCCTAAAATGACGGAGGGTTACGAATGGTTTTTAAGAAAACTTTTAACATAATGAACTTGAAATCGTTGTAGAATCTAGTGATTTTGAAAAGGAGTGTTTTTTAGGCTTTTGCTAGTTTCGCTAAAGAGGTCACTCCCGGTGAAAGGATCTCGGCTCTTTCCTCATCAAATAAGGTGCTGGATATTCATCAAGGAATACCACTATGCAAAGTAAGAACTAGAGAAGTTGTCAAAAGACAAAACCGAGTGAGTTGTAGTATTTTCTAGTTTCCCTAAAGAGCTCACTCCCGGTGAAGGGATCTCGGCTCTTTCATCATTGAATGAGGTATTGGATATTCATCAAGGAATACCACTATACAATGCAAGAACTAGAGCTACCCTTTTTGAAAATTTGATTCTACAATATCTTTAGGTTTCTTTCTTTTCATTAATCTCATTAATGAAGTCCCATCATTTAATATTTTCTAAACATTACAGAAAATGAAACGAAAATAGAATGTACGCTTATGCTATCCGTATTCGCCACTGGGCCCTGTCATGCACCATTAGGTTACTTAACTATCGGCAGAGCGGGGGATGGACTAGCACGGGTGCAAAACATAAGCAACATTTATTATATATCATATATATAATATAACATTCGTCTCATGCAGTTATATGATCACATCACAGAACCAAGCAGCAGAAGCAACATATGAAATATTGGATATACTATGATTTCTGTGTTTTAAATTTAACTAGTAATGTAAAACACGGATTCCACGGTCGTAAAGAATAGCCAAACCCACATCCCTAAACCCCTACGAGAGCGGTAAGTAACCCTACCAATTCCAGATTTATGAGGTCCGGTCTCAACTCCTTGAGATGGTCTCCCACTGGACTCTAGAACCCGGTTACTTGTGCTCTCCGCCTTGGGTCTATCCTATTGCGGAAAAGTAAATAATATACATCAATGGTGACATCATCCTCAACCCGGAAGTGCCCGAATAAAAGAATATTATATACAGATTTTACATGAATGAAAATAAAAACTCTCATCTGGCATAAAACCTCGGCTATTCATTCATGACGATCCAATAAATCATATCAACAGTAACACATGACATCACATGTCATCAACATAAGTAAATATGCATATCCCGAAAACTCGTTGACATATAGCAACGAGATCGGGATACCCCTCATATTACACTTACGGTCGCAGAAAAGAAATGGAAAACTACAATAATTGGAGTCCGTATATCCTTAGACATCATAAACCCGGAATATCTCATATTCCGGATTTCATGCCTAACCTATAAACCTTGTATTTAAGCCTCAAATTAAAAACACTTTTCAATTACTTTAGTCAGGTAATTCAACAGGATTCCCGACTATATTATCGAATCCTCGTCGGAAACTTTAGCAGATGGCCGCACCCCGATGCCCTCGACAAAGTGCACTAAGGCGGAACACCGTTGCCGCAAGCACCCGAGTGGGTGCTTTTGGCAACGGGGTTCTCCTACAGTCACTTGGTCGCGTAGCTGTCTACTAGAGTTACCCGGCGATTGTTCGTGTACAATACGCGATTGCGACGGAGTTTTGATCCAAATCAAAACTTCGTGGCAACTGATTAACCGAGACTAATACACTAGGTTTATAATATACTAATTAGTTTACACAAAACCAATTATTTGGATTCTAACAATTGTATCACATATCATCAAGATCTATACAACGTTAAACTTTTCGATCGATTTAGCAAACACCCACAAAATCCAAAGACCTGAAAAACTTGAGAGTCATTAAAAATACCCAAAAAGTGCTAAATATACCAATGGAGGAGCACAGAAAAAACGAGCACTTAACTCCACAAAAGAGCGGCGGAACCGCGGCCAACAAGGGTTTGGACCGCGGTCGTTTATAAGAGTTAGGTGTTCAAATTTTCTGGGGATCCATAAAATAACCTGCACGAATTTTTGGATATTTTTAATCACAAAAATTCCAACTCTTGAAAAATTCGACAGAAACATGAAAAATCCGTGTTTTCGAAAACCGATCGAGCACCTTAATATCGTAAAGACCTACCCAAATGTTTTAGCTTGGCTCTGATACCATGAAAGTCTACTCTAGCACTACCATGAGGTTCTAGTGGTATCAAGCATTCCGAATTTTAAATTTTTCGATGGTAAGTTAGACTTAACCAAGATCGTAACTAGAATTTTAGAGTTAAACTTATGATGATATATAATCTAAAAAGAAGTGAAGATGGCTATATCCTCATAGATCGAGTCCTTCACTTTATAGGCTCCGTGTATCTATAGGCTCCGTGTAGTAGTCTACGCGACTCCACTAGGCTCCACTTGAGAGTTTGGACGAGCTTCCTCCGATGACCTTCGTGCTGAAGATGATCCACGCGAAGCTCATTAACTCAAGCTAGCTCTTCACTAATCTCCTATTAGTGAAGTAAACACGCCACACCAAAGTTCTAGATTGGTGTAGGATGGTAAAGTAGGGGATTTGAGGCTTACTAATTTGTGTTCAAATTTCATGGTTCACATCACATGTGAGGGTTGAAGCTTGAAGCATGATGATGAGGAAGAAAAAGGAGGCTAGAGAGCAAAATGAGAGCAACCCTTGAAAAAAAACTAAGCGTTGTAGGAATGAAGTGAAGAATGGCACCCCCTTGACCCTCACTCATTCAAGCATGGAGATAAATGCAATATAAAATTGCAACCATACTTGAATAATGAGTCAAGACGAATAAACAAAAAAAAGCCATGCTTCACCATGCTCCCATTTTCCACCTCAATTTCTATTTTTCTCAAGAATAGAAAATAAGCCATGCTTCATATATATATATATATATATATATATATATATATATATATATATATATAAGAAAATATTTAGTGAGCTAATGATAATAGTTAAGATATAATTATATCAAATATAATATACATCACATTATTAAATCAACACTTGATTTAATAATCCGGTTATATCACATATAACCGACTAATATCATTTATCTGTGTATCATATTATCAAATCAATACTTGATTCGATAATCTGGTTATATCACATATAACCTAACTGATAACAGATAACTACCAGATTATAATACGGTATCACATACAAATATTTAATCAGGCCCACACACAAATATCATATATGTATCCTACTTCGTTTCGCTTAAACCAGAGAACTTCTGTATGGGACTCTAAAGACTCGTCAATACGCCAGCAGTAGGTGATGATCACATCAGTCACCTACAAACCATCAGCGGTACTAGCTGGACGTAACGACTACCCGAGTGTTGAGCTATATGAAGATCAACAAGCAAGCTTGTCCATACTCTCGCCTATCAGTAACACTACCGTACAGTCTGGTCTATTCGTCTGATATGTTGTATATCATGTCTAGGGGTGGTAAACATCAGACCCCAGTAACGTGATTAGTCATGCTAATGTCTGGCCTATAACGGTTCGAGAAACTACTGATGACTCTTATCAGTAAATCTCAGCAGCAGCCCTGGACAGGGACTTCCAGTTATAGAAAATCAAGTATAGCGTAACATCAACCCCCAATAACGGGAGAGACGAAACCCCTCCTGTCACTCATTGCCTCCATGTGACTCGGGACTGTACCTAAAATCCACTTGTTTGCACAACTCCTCTTGAGCGTGGTAAGGAGGAAATCAAAGCACAGTGGGAGCCACACAAGACTCTATGACGATCTCGGGTCTACAAACTAACATGTACCAGTGTCACCAGAGAACTGCTATCTGACGATAGGTATAATACCAACTAGGAGTTCTCGGAGAGTCCTTTCGGTGTACCCATTCTCTAATGAGCACATGTGTACAATATTTGATGTCACAAACCAATGGTTGTGGGATCAACCATCGTCCTCCAAAAGACAAGAAACGTACACACTAGTCTACTCTGGAATATCGATACCCTATCTCGATATCCCCTCGACTAGAAATAGTTAAAGGATGTAATTTCGGACCACCCTGGCCCCACTAGTCCCACTAGTATGATCTCATCATAATCTTGATAGTCAAGTACACATCCTAAGGGTTTTATCAACATGTAAGAGACAGACAGTATAAATACCAGTCTATATGTTAAAATAAAGATAACATGATAGCATACTATCATGTCGAACAAGAAAGTTCTCTATATATATGTCCAAGTATCCACTATATCAACAATAATGGCCACTAGGGCATACATATTCCTAACAAATGGTACAAGTATTTGCTTTCAATATTACAATGTATACAATATTATAACATATACGTACTGTAGAGAGTCTAGAGGCCTTTCGATAACCTCAAAGGTTTCCTTAGATGTTTCATCCCTCCCAACTAATTAATTAAAAGGGTGTGAACATTATGCAAGTTGCCTTTGGTTGATGGCCCCTGGGGGCTTCCACTATTCACATGTACCAAAGAGATGAGGATTCCTTTGTCTTTCCTCTCACTAAACTAAACCCTTTGATTATAAACTGTTTTACCTTTTATAGTTCCTATTTAAACTTAGCTTAGCTTAGTTTTGGTGGAAAAGTCCTCCTTTCCAACAAAAAAAAAATACCATCTAATCACAGTATTATATATATAACAAGATCATTAGAAGCCAAAAGCTTAAAGAGATTCCTCCATATTGATTCATAGGATTTGATTATTTATTGAGAAGCAAGCTTAGCTCCTTAGTTAGGTTAGGGAATAATATTCTTGTGCATATATATATATAAAGAAATGGCAACAGCTCAGTTGGTATGACACTTTCTTCTCTGGGCTTAGTGCAAAAGTTCAATCCTCAGTAGGGGAAGTGACCACAATTTAATGATTTCGAGGCAAATTTAGGGGTTCCCTGGATGTGTGTGTAATGTGTGATTGTGTGTGATGCGTGTGTATTGTATGCATAGACTAAGGCTTATGGGCTAGTGCAAAAAAAAAAAATTACACAAAATAGAAAAGAAAATAAAAGAGAAGTCTATATTGCAAGGTACTACCCACTCGATCAATGGCCGAAAGGGTGCTTTCGGGACAAAGATGACTACTTAGAATATGGCTACCCAACAAATTAAGGTGTGGCCTCTGTGGGAGATTGCCTTGACCTAACTGTAAAGGGTGCACAAAAATATATAAATACGCAAGCTTGTCCTTTAAGCACAATGCAAAAGTTCAGCAATTGTTTTAATGAGGAATCATGAGTGTTCATTGAGAATATTCCCAAAGTTAGAGGATGTGGGACCTAGAGAATCTCCAAGCATAGAGGGGGGCAACTCTATTGGAGTTGATGAAATTAACGTGAGCAACACACATGCAAGGCACAGTTCCACATGTGTAGGAGCCGATACTTGCATGTTGCCATGCACGTGCGGTGAAGGGGGCGCCGTTGGTTTTATATTTTGGAGGGGAATGTGAGCTCTGCATGAAAGTAAGTAATAAAAATGTCTGGTGCATAGCTTTGCATGTTAGCTACCGTGAATGTGTCTTGATACATTTTTTACATATATAGCTTGGCATGTTAGTTAATTTGCTTGCTTGAAAGGAGTAATATTTAATATATATTAGGGTGTGCATGTGTACAAAGCTTGTTGCTTTATAGTGCGTGGTGGTGTGGAGAGAGAGAAGGTAGGCATTAGTGTTCTAATATTTTGAATACTAATTATGCTAATTCATTATGAGCGAAGAAGGTATGTGAAATGTATTAATTAAGTGCATACACAAACTTTAATTCTTGCCTTGTTAGGTGCTGTGTACACTTTGGCATGAGCATTGATGACTAGCTAGCTAGCTCGCACTAGTAAAATAGGGGGTTGCCCCTACGGATGGCAATATCCGTAGGGGCAGATTTAACTTGGCCCTACGGATTAATCCATAGGGCTAAAAGGTTGCCCCTACGGGCACAGACGTCCAAGAATAAAAATATTAATTCTTAATTTGGTGTTTGCCCCTACGGAGCCGCAAACAAAAGACCTACGGTTATGTCCGTAGGGGCAAGTAAATATCATTTTAAAATAAAGCCAGATCGATCGCCTACGCTCATTTTCTCTCTCTCTCAATCGCGCGCGAGAAAAAACCCCAAATCGCCACGCCGTCGTTGCCACCGTCATCGCCACCGCCGGTTTCGTCGCCAAATCGCCACCGTCGTCGCTCCAGCCCACCAGCGGCAGTTCAGGTATAAATCTCGAGGTAAATTAAAGCATTTTTGGATTATTTTGGGCTTAGGGTTCATGGCTGGGTCTGGGTTGTGCGCGCGAGAGTTGGGGTTGGGCAGGGGTCGCGGTGGCGGTCAGGGTCGGGGTTGGGATAGGGTTGGGGTTGGGGTTCGGCTGCTGCTGGGGTGGGGCTGGGGTTAGGGTTACGCTGGGGCTGGGGTTAGGGTTACGGTGGGGCTGATTGAATGGCTCTTCTGATTAGTTGACAAATACAATGTTAATCATAATTTACTCGACACAGATGGTAGAAAATCAGAAAAAGATCAAGAAAAAAATAATCGATTTTGATTTTAACATGCGGGGTGTTGATGCAAGATGTAATATCTAGTAGCAGATACTAGGCATATAGACTAAAGAATAGTTGTAAATGAACCGCTAGCAAGAAAATCCTATAATTATACACATCGCTTGACGCATGAAGCCTGAAGCTCTTTCTTTTGGGGGATAAAACTAGTTATATTCCTGCATTGCCTAGAAATAGCAGTGAGTTGGTTAAAACCTTTCAAACACAACCCCCCCCCCCCAAAAAAAGAAAGAAAGAAAGGGCAAGGAAAAAAAAGAATAGCAACAAGCAATACAAGCTAGCAACCGTAAATAACTGCTGAGATTATGTCTATCTTGGCAATTTGAACAATGATGGTCTTGTCTGGATTGTTAAGATCCACTTTATGGTGGTGAGGAACACATTTTGCAACTGTATTTATGATTTTCATTCTGTCAAGTGTTGAAATAAAAATCAACACTTGACAATCAATCCAAGATACTCAATAACTTGCTTCAAAACCATAATCTAATCTTGATGATGCTCAATATTAGCGATTTCCATGATCACGACACGTGGCAGATGACGTGTCTCATAACGCTTTATGATATCAGTATCCTATATTTGTAGTTTTAATTGTTGATTGTTATAGATGTATACCATTGCAATAATAGTTTTTGGTTGATGAATGCTATTGCAATGTAGGATGATCAGTTCTATCAATCTTGATCTCAATTGTTTAAAATCATGTTACACATACAACACGAATGCACAACAAACGCATAATTAGAGAGCGACTCGAGATATTCAGGTTAAAACCAATATATGATACTCGATGATAATATGAAACCTTCATATTCCCATCGATACCCATATATGAAACTAAAAGCGCCACTTAGTCCCCGTCTATCGGTTAACATACGTGCGATGCTCGTCGTGACCTAGAACTATACGAAGGTTGTTAAATATCGGACAGTATAGCTCGATACTAACAACCGTCATATAGTCTACGCGACGAGAAAATTCAATCGTATGGTAACCCATAGATTTGTCCCGTGTTGACAAGTTAAGAATGTATAAAGCAAACGCCTTCCTTCACTTGTGTTTTCATCCGTTTCGAGATATTTCGTCGGTATCTTTCCGCTGGTTCTCCGTGTACAAAGATAGATTAGATGTTCATTTCAACGTTGTTTCACAGCTTTGAAATGATTATCTATTCTATTACAGTGTACTCGGAGAACAGCCGGGAGGTGCTGCCGAAATTTACTCGAAACGGTTGAAAGCACAAGTGATCGGCGTTCGCTCTATACATTCTTAAAGGGATAGAAGCCTACCCCCGACAGCCGGAACACATACATACAAACGCATAATTAGAGAGCGATTCGAGATGTTCGGGTTAAAACCAATATATGATAATATGAAACCTTCATATTCCCATCGATACCCATATATGAAACTAAAAGCGCCACTTAGTCCCCGTCTATCGGTTAACATACGTGCGATGCTCGTCGTGACCTAGAACTATACGAAGGTTGTTAAATATCGGACAGTATAGCTCGATACTAACAACCGTCGTATAGTCTACGCGACGAGAAAATTCAATCGTATGGTAACCCATAGATTTGTCCCGTGTGGACAAGTTAAGAATGTATAAAGCAAACGCCTTCATTCACTTGTGTTTTCATCCGTTTCGAGATAATTCGTCGGTACCTTTCCGCTGGTTCTCCGTGTACAAAGATAGATTAGATGTTCATTTCAACGTTGTTTCACAGCTTTGAAATGATTATCTATTCTATTACAGTGTACTCGGAGAACAGCGGGGAGGTGCTGCCGAAATTTACTCGAAACGGTTGAAAGCACAAGTGATGGGCGTTCGCTCTATACATTCTTAATGGGATAGAAGCCTACCCCCGACAGCCGGAACACATACATACAAACGCATAATTAGAGAGCGATTCGAGATGTTCGGGTTAAAACCAATATATGATAATATGAAACCTTCATATTCCCATCGATACTCATATATGAAACTAAAAGCGCCACTTAGTCCCCGTCTATCGGTTAACATAACGTGCGATAATTTATTCTTTTCAACAACAAACGCACACACAAAGTATATACACGGATTTTCTCCTTTGTCAGTAACTATCCCATTCTTATATTTCTCAATATAGTCAGCATAACCTACAATTTATATGTTATTCAGTCTAACATGGCCCATGAGTACGTCAGAGTTAAGGACTGGATGTATGTGGATTGGAAACAACGTATGCAACCTAAGTTTGTCGCAGGAGTTGCTTCTTTCCTTGAATTTGCACGAGCACATAATAAGATCATAATAGAGAAGATTCTCTGTCCGTGCGATAGATGTGGCAATAAGTACTGGCAGAAGGTAGAATTGGCAGAGCTTCATATTGTAAAACATGGGTTTACTAGACTTTATTCAACTTGGAAATATCACGGGGAAGGAGAAGAATGCAGTACCGCGGTAGAAGAAGAAGGAGAACACGATAATGCGGCAGGAGAAGAAGAAGAATTCGGTAATACGCCAGGAGACGGAAATTTATTTCCATCAGAAAAAATGGAGGATATGGTAGAGGCTGCCCTAGGTGAATCTATTCGTACCGAAGATGACATTCCTTCCGGTCAAGAACCGCGTGCGGATAAATATGAAAATTTCATGAATGATGCTAGGAAACCAATTTATGAGAATGCGAAGTATTCCACCCTCTCATGGTTCGTCCAACTTTTCCAAATTAAGTGCCTAAATGGATGGAGCAACAACTCATTCACAATGCTTCTTTCGTTCTTGAAAGATTCTATGCCTCCGGGAAATAATGTGCCCGAAAGCTGGTACGAAGCCCAGAAAATGATGTCTGATTTGGGTCTAAAGTGCGAGAAGATTCAAGCATGTCCTAAAAATTGCGTGTTGTACCGGAAAGAAAATTCAGATTTGAAAGAGTGTCCAACATGCGGAGAGGCCAGGTATAAGCCGAAAGATTCTGATAAGAAGCCTGATATACCTGTGAAGATAGCACGATATTTTCCCATAACATAGAGGCTACAGAGGCTATTCAGGTGCAAGAAAACAGCCGAGGCAATGATTTGGCATCACCGTGCTCCTCCAAGCGAAAATGGAAAAATGAGCCATCCAAGAGATTCACCGGCATGGAAGGATTTTGATAGGAGGCATGCAATATTCAGTAGCGATCCTCGCAATGTCCGGCTCGGACTGGCTGCCGATGGCTTCTGCCCATTCAACTATATGGCTGGAAGTCACAGTACATGGCCCGTTGTAATGATAATTTATAATCTGTCGCCTTGGTTGGCTATGGACCAATCATACTTTATGATACCTCTTCTTATCGACGGACCAAACTCACCGGGGAACAATATCGACGTCTATCTCCGACCTCTGATCGAGGAGCTGAAAACTTTGTTCATTGATGGTGTAGAGACATATGATTCAAACACAAATACAACCTTCATACTGCATGCGGCTTTAATGTGGACAATTAATGACTTTCCTGCGTATGGAATGCTATCAGGTTGGTCCGTACATGGTCATAAAGCATGTCCTCATTGCCATGAACACACAACATCAAAATTTTTGAATTTTAGCAGGAAGGTTTGTTATTGCGGCCATCGACGTTTTCTGCCTCCAGACCACCCCTATAGGTTAGACACGGTTCACTTTGATGGTCATCAGGAGCTTCTTGGGCCTCCATCCCCATTGTCCGGAGAGGACGTGACTGCTAAATGGGATGGTTACAATAACGTGACCTTCGGGATGGATCCGACGAAACAGGTCAACCCACAATATTGGAACAAGTTAAGCATTTTCTTCGAGCTTCCGTACTGGTCTACAAATTCAGTGCGTCATTGTCTGGACGTCATGCATATAGAGAAGGGAGTATCAGAGCACATACTTAACTTGCTTCTGTGTAAAGACGGGAAATCGAAAGACAACATGAATGCCCGGATGGATCTACAAGAGTGGGGAATAAGAAGTGAACTGCACCCTAAACTGGTAGCGGGTAAACCGGGCAAGTTTGTATTTCCCAATGCCGCTTATCATATGTCACAACCGGAGAAGAAAAGATTCCTGCAGGTGTTGCATGATTTGAAAGTCCCCACAGGTTTCTCAGGATCATTCAGCAAGAAAATAAAAATTGTGAAGGGCAAGATCGATGGGCTGAAAAGTCATGATCACCATGTTATCGTGGAGCACCTTTTTCCATTAGCCCTCAGGACTTCTCTCCCCGACTCGGTTGGTCTAGTAATCAACGACCTATGTTGTTTTTTCAGGGAGTTGTGTGCTAAAACACTGGAGGTTGCGACGCTGGATAAACTAGAAAATTCTATTGCGTTGATACTTTGCAAGTTTGAGCGTATTTTCCCACCGTCATTCTTCGATATCATAATACACTTGACGGTTCATCTTGCAACTGAGGCGAAGTTAGCCGGACCGGTACAATATCGATGGATGTATCCCGTCGAGAGGTACGTATAATTTTTCGTTTCGCGCAATTTATAAATTTATTGTTGTCCTGTATGCCCGTGTTTATTTATTCAACATATTCTCATTAGGTACCTTTACACTCTTAAGAAGTATATACGCAATAAAAATCGACCAGAGGGTTTTATCATGTAAGGTTATCTTCTTGATGAAGCAACCACATTTTGTTCCCGCTATCTGGACGAGAACATTGAGACAAGGCTTAACCGACCACGAAGAATTCAAGACGGGCCATATGGTAAAGCCGAGAATAAGAGGGTAGACACTATCTTTATCAACAAGATATACCGGTTTATCTTGCTTAATTGCGCATGTCTTGAACAAATTAGAGAGTAAGTTCTTTTGGATTAATTGTTATATCTGTGTTTGTGTGTGTATGAAATGACATAATATTAATGTCACAATTATTTATCGAAAACAGAACTCATTTTAACGAGGTACGTGAGGGGCATCCTGATTGGAACGAAGAGCGTTTGGAAAAATACCATCAGGATAATTTTTGTGATTGGGTCATAGAGCATGTAAGTTATTCGAATTACATTTTATTGCTATCAGTTTTAATCTAAACTTGTATCGTTATGTATTTATCGTAAAATTTGTTTTGTTAGATCCACGATCCGAACTTGTCTGCATCATTTGAGAGTGATTCAAGATGTTTAGCTCAATTTCCTAGTATGGAGGTTGCATATTACAAAGGATTTGGTGTCCTTGGATACAAATTCGAAGTTAAGGACATAGAAACATTTAGAACCACTCAGAATAGTGGGATTGAGACGGTAGGATCTGACGGTGTGATTTACTATGGGTACTTAAATTGTATACTCGGCATCCACTATCCCGGACGATCAGAACCCTTTTATACATTCCACTGTACTTGGTATGATCCGCGAACCGATACAGACAGGTGGAGAAGCAGTCTTGGGACTTGGAAAGATGAATATGGATTGACCAGTGTGAACACACTTCGATTTTACGGTCAGGACGATCCGTTTATCTTTCCGAACCAAGCGTTCCAAGTATACTACTCACAGTGTTTGAAGCATCCGGGATGGAGTGTTGTATGCCGATGGAAACCTAGAGATGTCTACGATGTCCCAGAATACGAGGACAGCGATGAGGACGAAGAAGAGAGAAGGCTTAAAGTGCTCCGACCGTCTGTTTCGAAGGATGGGTTGTCTTCGACCGATCATGAAGTTACGTGGGTTAGAAATGACATCGACGATGAAATCCAAGTAGATATGTATGATGCGCCCACGAAACGAAAAAGGTTATCAGTAATGTTATATTATTACTTCACATTTTACGCTCTAGATCATATATAGTCAATACTTTTAATGATTGTCTAATGCGTCCACGAACCGTTTATCTAGATTTGGTGACGATGTCGGGAGCAGCGAGGGGCGGCAGGAGCTCCAGCCGCGGCAGAGGCAGAGGCAGAGCGGTTCTGCCGCCCGGAGAGCTCCGTAGGGAGCTTCAAAGGGCCGGTCTTGCACCCAGATCGGAGACCCCTTCGGATGCCTCCTTCCGTGTTGATTTGGCCACACCTCCAGGTATACTGCACGCATATCCATTTTGAATGTAATATTACAGATATTCATGCATGTTTATGTCAAAATTACTTATATTGTCAATGTTTGATTGTCTAGTTGTTGGTGATGCGTCCACATCTGGGACAGATGCCACCCCCGCTCCTCCAGGTATGTTTATATATCATATAGTGTATGTATATTGATTTAGAATGCTATATCATAAATACACACATTCCTTTTGCTCTTACTTAGCAATTTTTATTATTGTCTAGCTGTAGGTGGTGACACCACCGCACCTGCGGGTATGTTTATATATCCTATAGTGCATGCATATTGATTTAGAACGTTATATTATTGATCTACACATTCTTTTTGCAATTACTTATATAATCTATTTTTAATTGTCTAATTATAGGTGGTGCGTCCACACCTTCCACAGGGGCCACTCCTGCCGCTTCCATACCCTCCGCATCGTCTGCAGGTTAGTATGAATAAATTTAAAATATTTATTCATTTTACATATGCTCTATAGAATAAATATGAACTTCATGGAAATTTAGCGTCGATGTTTATTTTATAGTTGGAGGGGATGCGTCCGGGTCCGGGACCCCGGTTGTTCCTCACCGGAGGAACTATCGTCCCGCTCGTGCTGCTGGTCGGGCCCAGGCTCGTGCGCTAGTCACCGGAGGTATATATCACACTTGAATTTTTGTTTAACCTTGATTTCTTAATACAACTTTGCCTTATTATTGATTGTCTTGATATTTCGTGCAGACGCAGGGCCTCTCCATCCCCGGAGGGGGACTCGAGGCCCGAATCAGTCCCATAGGCTGAGGCCTGATAGAGCTAGGGGGGAGGCAGCATTCCCCCTATTTTTTACCCTTGACTATCGCTATACCGGTCCTCATGCCGAGAGGTTCGGCCGGTATTTGGGGGACGAGAGCCGGATCGTGAAGAACTATCCACTTCACGTTGAGTGGGGCGAGCAGCACCAGCGCTCATTCGCCCTCTTCTTTGATCAGGCTCGGGTATGTATTAATATATATTTTCATTTGATCTATCCAATATATTTATTATTAACACTTGCAATCTAATAACAATGTTTTTTTTTTGTATTTTCAGTTGGATTACGATTTTCAACCTGTAGCCGACCCTGATCACCCGGGGAGGGTGCTCGACCTTCATGCTCTGTACAATGGCCTGATGAAGAACATGCAGGCCAAGGTCCGATACAACAGAAATGAGCTGAAGGCCGACTGCTACTCCCTGTGGATAGCGACCCCCGAGGCAGAGAGAGCGGCCTTCCTATCTACTCCGGCGTTTGCGAAAGTCGACGTAGAGACATGGCCTCTATTGTGCGCTTATTTCGACTCCGAACGCAAACAAGTATGTATTTTAAATTTAATTCATTATTTATGATATAATTTATTTGTTTGTGTTTCTTAATTAGAAAACTAAATGTTAATGCGTTGTGCAGAAACAGGCCGCTCAGAATACGGAGAACAGGAAGTCGGCGAAGAGGGGTCGCCCCACTTACACAGGTGGCTCGAGGAACATTACTCGAGCCATGGAGTTATCGGTAAATTAAGAGTTATTCTCTAATATTCTGCAATATTAAGAGTTATTCTCTAATATTTCTAATATTAAGAGTTACTTTCTAATATTGCAGACATCTCAGACCGTGGCGTCAGGTGGTACACCGAGCGTGCTGTCCGCATATCTTGCCGTCCACGGCATCTCGACAGATCCCGCCACGGGCGGGCTTCGATATCCCGACGTCGCTACCCAGGAGTACTGTGTAAGTGTTAATATTTTTTCTACCCAAATTTGAAATTTTAGTTTTGGAAGGTTCAAGTTTAAATTTTATACTTATACTTTACTGCTTAATGTGGGTGTAGGAGCGGGTGGTTGAGCAGGCCCAGGCCTCGGGGATCGATTTTACCGGACAGAACGATCCGAGGCTGCTGACCCCAGTTCTGGACGTCGCACACGGAGGGCACCACGGAGGTTGAGAGAGAGGCCGGGGATTGGGCCCTAGCAGGGCCCATATGAGGTTGGACTCCACCCCGGCGGTTACTTCCTCCGTCTCCAGTGACCGGCATGTCCATCAGGAACTGGATAGCTTGAGGGCCACCGTTCAGAAGTTGAAGGAGATGCTGGTATGTATACTACTTTATAGTAAAATATCATTTCATATTATATACATATCAACATATCCATAATTAGTACGTAACTTGAGCTTATTTGGTTTTAGACTTAAGTTTGATTAATCATACATACATATGTAATTAAAATAAACAACGCTTTTCCAAACTAGATATCCAAACAGGGTTTCGAAATAACTTAATAATGAAACGAATTCAAATAATACACAGTTCTTACACGCTTCTTACACACGTTATGTCCAGACGCGACAGGGTAGATCGGCCGAGCCTCCACATGCATCTCCTTCGGCTGCGGCTCCGCAAGCCACTACATCGGCTGCGGTTCCGCAGACAGCTCCTGTAGCTCCACCGCCCACTCAGACTCCCGCAGCCGCGGCTCCGCAAGCGACTACCTCGACGGCGGCTGCGCAGACCACATCGCCAGCTCCACATGCCGCTCAGACTCCCGCTCGCGACGCATTGCAGAGTGTATTGACCGAGGAGCAGGCGCGCGTTATTCTAACGTTATTCAGAGGTGGAGCTGGACCGAACTAGGGTAGCTTTTTGGTTCTTATTTTTTGAAACATGTATTTATTTATATCACATTGTACTACATTTTGAAACGATATTGATATTGGTTTGTATTTATATCATATTCAGTTTTTGGGTTTCTTTTGTATATTATATATATGCGTGAGATGTGATTATGAATACTGCAATATATGATTTAATTGATGTATATAGTATTGTGCACAGGACGGGAAAAAATCTAGCAGCCCCAGACAATATGTACCTACGGATTAAACCGTAGGTATATATGTTACCCCTACGGACATATCCGTAGGGGCAAACTATCAGGAAACCTGATATTTTCCCCCCTGATCTCAGTGCAGGGTGTTGGGAGTGCCCCTACGGATATGTCCGTAGGAGCCACTGTCTATCCCCTACGGAGTTATCCGTAGGGGCCAAATATCAGGTTTCCTGATATTTTGCCCCTACGGCATATTACCTACGGATATATCTGTAGGGGTAGAACAAGGACCTACGGTTGTATCCGTAGGTACATACAATATATTCAAAAAAAAAATACATATATGATTTGATTGCCCCTACGGAGTAATCCGTAGGGGCAACAACACCTACAGATATATCCGTAGGGGCAAGAATTTGCCCGTAGGGGCAAGTTCAGGGCCTCAACTTGCACCTGCGGCCTTTCCACCTACGGGGTATTTTTTCGTCCCTACGCAGATATCCGTAGGGGCAACCCTTATTTGTAGTAGTGTCGGTAGATGGTTACGGAGGTGGATGCGGTGGAAGGAGGAGACGGAGATGGAAGAATGGTAAATTAATCGGTATACAAAATGCAACAGATATGACCAAAAGAAAAAGATGGAAACAAATGACAATTTTGAGGCCCAAAATTTTGGATAGCTTTGTCGGACCCACAATGGTATATGTTTTTGCTTAGACCATATAGAAATTTGAGTAAATTGTCAAAAAAAAACAGCCCTTTTCAAATTTGTGTAAAAACTCCTGGGCTGTTTGTTCTTGTTAAAAAACCCTTGTCCCAATCAAAGCATTTGCAGTTGCATGTATGCAGTTGTTGTTGCCTGTAATATCTAAGCAGTTGAGAGAATATAAAGCCTAAATGAAATACAATCCTGAGGTTAATTTTTCACAAAGATTTTGAACACTATGTCCTTCTCAACAATTTCGAAAATTACAGAGGTTTTTAAACAACTCCCGAGCAGGCATGGGGCTTTTTGACAATTTACCCTAGAAATTTTATATGATGGATATCAATGAAAGAAAGGGTTAATTGCTGAATAATACCTAATGTTTTGCCTATTTTACAATTATATATCTTATTGATTTTTTCATTGCGCCGATATGCCCTAAAGTTTAGTCTGTTAGTTGGTTAGTTATATCTTCAATTAAATTGCTGATAGCATGTTCTAAAACAAGACTCTAGCATGCTTCAGTAGACTATTTTGACCCTCATGATCAATAAATAAATATCTTTGTAAATTCTAAACCTGGCTCAAAATTTCACCAAACAAAATTAGGTTTTTTCTTCATTTGCCTTTTTCTATATGTGCTTGATCCGGTTGACTTAAATTTAGGGATCAATTTCCTCTAATTTAGGGTTTTTTCTTCATTTTCTCTGGAAAGTCCTTGTATTTGTGTCGCCATGTCATCGTCTTCACGAAGGTCAATTCCTCTCTAAAGAGAGCAACTTCTAGCAAAGAGCATTATTATAATATAAGGTGAAAAATTGGGAAGAAAATGCAGTCAAATGTGGGGGTTACTTTTATTTATTTATTTATATTTTCATCAATTTACTTTCATATTCTATACAAGGGCATTATTGTGATTTCACATTTTCGTTATGGGTGTGAGTGCAATTTTATATTTTAAAGAATATTAACATAGCGAAAAAATCAATAAGATATATAGGTGTAAAGTAGGTGAAACGTTAGGGTATTATCTAGCAATTAACCCATTAAAATGAGGGTTAATTGCAAAATAACATTTCAATGTTTCACCTACTTTGCGCTTATATGCTATATTTATCTTTTCGCCGTACTTAGATATCTGAAAGTAGAAAACGTATGGATTTTGTTTAAAATAGTGATGAATTTGACGGTCAACTGAAATGGGTAAAGTATTACTGGTTCATATTTTAAGGTATATAAGCGCAATGTAAGTGAAACATTGTGGTATTATTTAGCAATTAACCCATTAAAATGAGAAAACTTAGCATTGGTTTTACAATATTTTTTCTCAAGCACATGCTTTACATGAAAAAATGCTATATATTACATAATCTGATTAGACCAAACACAAATGGCTGGATATATTGAAGACTTTGCCTAGTGTTATAATTAACTTTCGTGATGTTAATTTATATGCATTGTACACTCTAGCTAATAGATTTCCTTAGTTCCATAGCATACATGTCACAATTGGTTAACTATTTTGAGAAGATATTTATGTGGTGGATCACTTGTTGACTCACCGATGAACATAATGTGTAAACTTGGTCGAGCCTTTTCAAATACCTAATACTTTGATGGGCCTCTTTCGAATATAAAGCCCATGAATGTACTATCCCAACTATTATAATGCCAAATGAGAGATGTAAGAAGCACATGCAAAAAAAACTCTCTAATTTTTTGTCATGTCAGCAACACTGATGTGTCAAAAATCGGTAATTTTAATTTATATTAAAGTTGGAAAAAAAAAGTCAAAAATTGATAGTTTTGATTTATATTAAACTTGAAAAATAAAAGAAAATATAAGGATTTTGGGGATATTGTTACCATCCACCCATCCACCCATAAGAAACTCCCCATAACCGAAAAGATTTTAAGTAATAATAGAAGAGAAATTAAGTTGAATTCAGTTTTTAAATCTGAAAGTTCCCAAAATCAAGCCAAGTTTCAGAATTCCTGGCTTTTAAAATAAAACAAAAAAGAAAGGAAGAAAAAAAGAACATTGATAGAATAAATAATTATAGATCTTTTTCACATTTAGTGATATGTTTTAAGTATTCTGCCGGATCGATTTACTGTTGTGTTCAAGTATTCTATCAACTTGATTTATCATCTTTCTTATGATCAATGCTTAGCATTCAGTTTTGACATAAACATTTAATTAAAATGCTTTTGTGCACATGTTGAACGCATGCCAAAAAAAATTGATTTTGTTTCCCAACACTACTCATGCATCACACGTGCAAAGTACTAGTGATAGATAAAGTAAAAATTGATTGCACAATTGGATTCGAAAACAATAGCATTGTGCTCAACCACCCAAGATTTAGAACCGAGGGTGAAACTTCATATCAAGATCAATGAAATAGAGTTAAGATCACCAAAAAATGTTTTATGTCCAACCAATTGCATTATGAAAATGGCTTAAATGAACCAGCGAACTCAACATTAGGCTTCAGTACGTAGGAGGATTCAATCTTATCAATCTTCGCATACTGTCCTTCTCCGTGTTCTCGAGCATCTCCTACACAATATGAAGCATTGTGTTAGACTTTAATTAAGATGGTATAAAAGCCATGCGATGTGTTTGGGTATAGAAGTATTACATTAATAATCTAATCATAAGCTGTGCATGCGCGAGCGAAGATTTGGGTCTTCCACAAGAAGGATTGGGTCGAGTCTCCGCTTTCTTTCTACAAACGACCACTGTTGAACAAGAGAAATCGATTCATCCACTGAAAAAAAGGCGGAGTCAGCTCAATCCCATTCATGAAAAATTTGTCCTTAGGGCCGCGCTTTCTGGTTCTCAGTACAAAATGGATGATAAAGTAAAGAAGGTTTATGTGCTCGACTACAAGGTGGTTTTGCCTTGAGAAAGAAAACAGATGCGCTACCGCACAACGGCTTTCGAGAAGACATATCCATATTGGATTCAATCCGATTCGCTGACTGACGGTTGCACACAAATATATTCCCGGAAATGATTAAATTATATTAAGCACGTTAATACAAGATTTCTTGGAATTAGATGCCCTGGTCATTCCATTACTGAAAATACGAGAATTTCCGGTAATCTTCCATTCGGTATACCTGGCCGAACCTTAAGACCCCATCCAAATCTCTAAGTAATAAGCACCGCTGGTGACAATAATGCTTTGGGAACAATGCTCAACGCTCTGGTCCACTGGACTGGGCCCCTAATTACCCCTCCCTTTTGCCGGATCGGAAAGAAACCATCCTAAGTTCGGGAAACAGGCACTTTGCCGCCGCCTCAAATCACGTACCATTAACCTTTTCAATTTATATTACTATTTCATTTGCAAAAGACCCTTGTAGGTTATAATATGACTTATGACCGACTTGAGACATCAGTAAAACAATTTTAAGAGTTCGGAGATTTAGGAATATTATCGACCAAAGGGGTTTAATGCATGCTTCTCAGAATAAGGGTTTCCTCTGCAGAAGTTGAGAGGTTTTTCTTTATTTTTTTTCCTGATTTGAGACATCGGTGAATCTTTATTTTTTTTCCTGATTTTTCTTTTTAAAATTTTTGGAAGCCCAAAATTTTACATGTGCAATAAACGATTTGGATGGTGTGGGTTATCGCACATCCTCGATACTAGTAGAGCGAGATGCAGACCTCCTCACGGAGCATCCGATCTCGATAGAATTTTTAATACAATTTTTAAGAATAATATGATTTTTTTATAATTGTGTGTGTGTGTGTGTATAATCAAAATATCTATTTTAAATATACTCCATGTTTTCTAAACAAAAAGTCATAAATTTCATGAATATACCATCACAAATCCATACAATTCCAATTTACACTAAAATACAATATACTATTCAATCTAGCTTTAAAATCATTAGAATACTTCACATTTAAAAATTACATCCCTGAAAACACTAAATACGACTAATAAATACTTGAGGTTTATTTTGAAATTATATTAAAACCATTTTCTCATAAAACCTCCTCAAGTTTTTTAATTTACAATAAAGACCATAGTTAATATAGGTTTAAACGGGACCAATTCTCTCGAGCCTTAGAGAGCCGGAGAAAGTGGGTGCTTGCCTATTTAAGATAGAAAACTAAACCGGGGTTATTAATACAGTAATTGATTTGGAAAAAGTCATAAGTCCTGCCGTCCATATGCAGCAGTTACCGATAACTTCAAAACCTAATTCATGAATCAAATTCTATTAAGTGTCTGATTCAGACAGAGTCTCAGTCTAATCTGAATACAATTCCAATTTACATACAATTCAAATATAACTTCAATACATCATAAATCCCTATATACTAGAACTTGAACATGAATACTAGAATACTATCAAATATCAACATGACTTGAACTGACCGAACCATGGATATACATTGACTTGATTACATGACTATCCGTTTACATGAACAATTGATATCATGGTTTCGGCAAGTCTTACATCTATAAAACAACACAATATACATTACGGGGTTTTTAAAGAGGTAAACTGGTACGGAATGTGTTAAAAGTGGCATGAGATGGTTATTAAAAGACGTAACAAAACATCCATTATCGTTGTTCCGTGGGGTTTGACGGAGTCTTGTACTACAGGTTGCCTTAGTCTACGGGATAGATGGACTCCTCACATAAACACCAATATCTTCTGTACCAAGTTACAAACAACCATGTTAGTATAGCGACCATATCTTTTATACTTTACATGTTCTATTCTCTGTCTATTCTTCTCTGCCTCTTGGGACTTACCGAGTGATTGTTCGCTGACGATATTCCTTTTTCTCCAGTCGCTATACTTAAATTCATTAGGATCCTACTTGCCATTACTGCATACCATGACTACGAAATCTGGAAGATGGGAGTCAATACCACTTTTCTAAATTGTGATTTAGAAGAGAGCGTGTACATGATACATCCAGAGGGCTTCGTAGATAGTAGGAGCAGTGGAAGCGTGTGCAAGCTGCTTAAATCAATCAACGGATTAAAACAGGCATCGCAAAGCTGGAACATCTGTTTCGATAAAGCTGTCAAAATTTTGACTTCATCAAAAATGTAGATGAACCATGTATATATAAGAAGGTAGTAAAGAGTAAGGTTGTCTTCCTCGTATTGTACGTGGATGACATGATCTTGATAAGAAACGATATTCCTATGCTACACTCGGTCAAGCTCTTCTTATCACACAAGTTCTCCATGAAAGATCTAGGTGATGCCTCATACATCTTGGGGATAAAGATCTATAGAGATAGATCTAGATGGATGTTGAGATCATCCCAATCTAGGTACATATACACCATACTAAAGAGGTTTAGTATGAAAAGTTCTAAGCGTGGTAATTTACCCACTTACTCAGGAATCACTCTCTCCAAAGAGATGTCTCCCAAGACTGATTTGGAGAGGGCTCGCATGCAAAGGATACCCTAGGCTTCGGCAGTCGGGTCAATCATGTATGTGATGTTATGTACCAGACCGGATGTAGCTTACTCACTAGGTGTAGTGAGTAGGTATCAATCAGATCCAGGGGAGAAACACTGGACAGCTGTGAGGAACATTCTTAAGTACTTGAGAAGTACTAAAAAGATGTTCTTAGTGTAAGGTAACGGTGAACTCCAGGCGGAATTCTTTACCGATTCGAGCTTCCAGAGTGATAAGGACGACAGTAAGTCGGTCTTGGGTTTTGTCTTCACCCTGAATGGAGGGGCGGTATGTTAGAAGAGTTCTAAGCTAGATACCATAGCAGACTCGATGATGGAGGCTGAATACATCGCTGCCAACGATGCTGCCAAAGAGGCTGTCTGGATGAAAAAGTTCATGAGATGAACTTCGAGTGGTTCTATCTATTGAGCATCCAATACCTATGTATTGTGATAACAATGGAGTTGTGGTTTTGGCCAAAGAACTCCGGTCCTATCAGTGATCCAGACATATTCTTAGGCGGTATCACCTGATCAGGGTGATAGTAGATCGCTGGGAGATCGAGATTAAGAGAGTTGACACGAAAGATAACACAGCGAATCCACTCACCAAGGCCTTCCCTCAGATGCCAATACGAGAGACTTTTTACGATGTTGGGTATAAGATACTACAACCGGCCTTAGTGGAAATGAGAGATTGTTAGGAATATGTATGCCCTAGAGGCCATTATTGTATGATATAGTGGATGCTTGGACATATATATATATATATATATATATATATATATATATATATATATATATATATATATATGACTTTCTTGCTCGACATGATAGTATGCTATCAGGTTGCCTTTATCTTAGCATGTTCACTGGTATTATTATAATGTCTTTCATATATATGTTGATAAAGCCCTTAGGATGTTGGCTTGACTATCAGGACTATGATGTGGATCATACTACTAGGACCTGGGTAGTCCATAAGCACATCCTTCAATTAGTTTCTAGTCGAGGGAATATCGAGACAAAGCATCGATATTCCAGAGCAGACTAGTGTGTACGTTTCTTGACCCTGTATGGAGGTGATGGTTGATCCCATATCCATTGGTGTTTGACATCAAAGATTGTACACAGATACTCATTAAAGAATGGGTACACCGAACAGGACTCGCCGAGAACTCCTAGATGGTATTATACCTATCGTCAGATAGCAGTTATCTGGTGACACTGGTACATGTTATTCTGTAGACCCGAGATCGTCATAGAGTCCTGTGTGGTTCCTATTGTACTTTGATTTCCTCCCTACCACGGCTCAAAGGAGTCGTGCAAACAAGTGGATTTAGGTGCAGTCCCGAGTCGCATTGAGTCAATGAGCGATAGGAGGGGTTTCGTCTCTCCCGGTATTGGGAGTTGATATTGTGCTATGCTCGATTGGCTATAACAGGAAGTCCCTGGTCAGGGCTGTTGATGAGATTTACTGGTAAATGTTATCAGTAGTTTCTCGTACCGTTATAGGCCTTACATCGGCATGACTTATCAAGTTATTGGGGTCTGACGATTCCACCCCCAGACTCGATATGCGACATATCAGACGAAGAGACCGGACTGTACGGTAAGTGTTATCTATAGGCTTCATGGGCGTTTGGACAAGTTTGCTTGTTGATCTTCTAATCACTCAATACCTGAATAGCCGTTACGTCCAGCTAGTACCGCTGACGGCTTGTGGGTGACTGATATGATCATCACCTACTGCTGGCGTATTGACGAGTCTTTAGAGTCCCACATAGAAGTTTCCTGGTTCAAGCGAAACGAAATAGGGCACATATGCTGATATGTGTGGGGGGTTGATTAAATACGAGTATGTGATACCGTATTCTAATTTGGCGGGTATTTGATATCAGTTAGGTTATATATGATATAACCGGATTATTGAATCAAGTGTTGATTTGATAATGTAGTATACAGAAAAATGATATTAGTCTGTTATATGTGATATAACCGGATTATTAAATCAAGTGTTGATTTAATAATATGATATATATTTATATTTGATATAATTATATATTAACTAATATTATTAGCTCACTAATTATTCTTCATAATATATATATATATATATATATATATATATATATGAAGCATGGCATTGATTTTCTATTTTTAGAAAATAGAAAATGATGTGTAAAATGGGGAGATATTTATGGAATGGGCAAGCATGGCTATTTTCATTTATTTTATTCATTTGCTTGCACTATTAAAACATAGTCACAATTTTTAAAGGTTAAAAAAAATTTATGCTTCAATAATGTGAGCTTTGAAGAGCCATTCTACACTTCATGCCTTACCTGAGTTTTTCTTGAGCTCATGTGATGAGTTCTTGCTCTCTAGCTCTCTCCATTTTCTTCACCTCCACCTCCAAGCTTAATCCTTCACATGAGTTGTGAACCCTTGAGCTTATGAGAGCCCTAGTGAGTGAACAACACCTCAACTTCACCATCCTATACTAGATTAGCGTTTTGGTGTAGTGTATTTCCTTCACTAAATAGTTTAGTGAAGAGGTAGCTTGAGCTAGAGGGAATTCGGATGGATCATCTTCGGAACGAAGATCACGAAAAAGGTTCGTTCAATCTTTAAGTGGAGTCTAGTAGAGTCGTAGGGACTACAACCCGGAGTTTTAGAAAAGAAGAATACAAACTACAAAGGTTGTAGCATTCTTCTCTTAGATAGTTTTCTTGATATCATAGTTAAACCCTAATCATCTAATTTAAGATCTTGACCGGTGTTAATTAGCACCCCGAAATTTTTTAAAATGGTATGCTTGATGCTAGTAAAACCCAGTGGTGGTGCTAACATACACTTTTAGCAAAGGTATTGTCTTAGGACATATCATTTCGCGAAACGACATCGAGGTTGATAAAGAAAAAATCGATGTCATTTCCAACCTCCCTCCTCCAAAATGCATCAGAAATATTAGATTTTTCTTTGGCCATGCCGGTTTTTATAGACGGTTCATCAAGGAGTTTAACAAGATTGCTAAACTCTAGACTCTTCTGTTGGCCAAGGACACAACGTTCAATTTCAACTCAGACTGTCTGACTTCTTTTGAATCATTACGAACCTCACTCGCTACAGCTCTCATGCTATCTTCTCCTGACTGGACGCATCCTTTTGAGATCATATGTGATCCATCAGACTTTGCCATCGGTGCGGTCTTAAGACAACACATTGAAAAGATACCGCATATGATTTACTACACGAGCCGGACCTTGAATGGCGTGCAATTGAACTATACAACAATCGAGAAAGAGTTCTTGGCGGTTGTATTCACTTTGGAGAAATTCAGGCCATATCTTATTGGCTCCCCAGTCATCGTCTACACTGATCATTCTACTTTGAGGTATCTTTTCGTGAAAAAGGATGCCAAATCTCGGCTGATACATTGGATTCTCTTACTTTAAAAGTTTGACCGTATCATTAAGGACAAAAACAGATATGAAAACGTTGTCGCCGATCATCTTTCACGACTTTCTTCTTTGCCAACGATACTTCTCCTAATAAATGATGCTTTTCTTGATGAACAACTCTTGATCGTATCTTGTAAACCTTGGTTCGCAGATATTGTGAACTATTTAGCAACAGGACTATTACCAAGCGAATGGTCGAGTCAGGACAAACTTAGATTTTTCTCCGAAGTAAAACACTTTTACTGGGACGAACCCTACTTGTTCAAGTATTGTTCAGACCAAATTATTCGTCGGTGTGTTCCTGAAAATGAGTTCAAGAGTGTATTGTCATTCTACTACGATCTAGTGTGCGGCAGACATTTTGGCCCAAGAAAGACAGCTGAGAAAGTCTTGCTGTATGGCTTTTATTGGCCAAATCTTTTTAAAGATGCACATGATTATTGCAAAACTTGCTCCCGGTACCAACATTTGGACTGAATTTCCAGGAGAAATGAAATGCCGCTCCAACCAATTCTGGTTGTTGAGATGTTTGATATTTGGGGGATTGATTTCATGGGCCCGTTTCCCAACTCTTTTGGGAACTTGTACATCCTTTTAACTGTTGATTATGTCTCCAAATGGGTCGAGGCAATACTGAGCCGGACGAACGACAACAAGGTTGTCGCTAGATTCTTGAAAGAAAACATCTTCTCTAGGTTCGAGCATCCTCACGCTATAATTAGCGATAATAGGATATATTTCTGCAATAGGTCTTTTGAGGCCTTAATGTGGAAATACGTGACTAATCACAAGCTATCGATGCCCTATCATCCCCAAACAAGTGGGCAAGCTAAGATTTCAAATCGGAAAATCATGCAAATATTGGAGAAAACGGTTTCGAAGAACCGTAAAGATTGGTCTTTGAAATTAACTAATGCTCTTTGGGCATTCCGAACTGCTTATAAGACTGATCTTGGTATGTCTCCATATCGTCTTGTGTACGGAAAGACTTGCTACTTCCCTGTTGAGATCGAGCATCGCGCATTGTGGGCAATTAAA
Source organism: Agapanthus africanus (assembly GCA_030015575.1). Taxonomy (NCBI): domain Eukaryota; kingdom Viridiplantae; phylum Streptophyta; class Magnoliopsida; order Asparagales; family Amaryllidaceae; genus Agapanthus; species Agapanthus africanus. The sequence continues at coordinate 70,352,009 of CM057337.1, read as the reverse complement.
GAACCGAACTTCAATCTTGACGATGCGAGCATCTTTCGAAAGCTGCGAATAAACAAATTGAACGAGTTTCGGGATGAAGCTTATGAAAAAGCGGTCGTTGGAAAGAACTGAACGAAGGTGTTTCATTACAAACACCTTATGCGCAAAACTTTCACGCCTGGACAGCATGTACTTCTTTACGACACCAGACTCCACTTATATCCTGGTAAGCTCAGATCTCACTGGACGGGATCTTTTCTTGTGTGGTGTGAATACCCGCACGGTGCGGTGGATTTGGAAAATACAAGGGACGGTTCGGGTTTTAAAATAAATGGACACAGATTGAAACCGTTTTTTACCGCAAAACCATCGAAGGAGCTCATAATATTGCAAGAGTTGGTTTACCTTACCTAATCTTCCTCCGTTTACCACCAAATTTCAGTTATCCAGCCATAAACAGTGGAAACACTATTTCAAATAAGTTTGGGGGTATGTATATACTATCTTGAGTGCGCGTGCGCGCGCGTGTGTGGATATTCTTATCTAGTGCGTATCCATTTTCTTTTGACGAGCAATCTTGTCTGATGATACTCGGTTTTGTGTGTCAGGATATTTTTTTTGCCTGGTGAAAATCCCTTAAAGGGGAAAAAAATCAAAAAAAAATGAAAAAAGAAGAAAACAAAAGAAAAAGAAAACAAAACAGAAAAGAAAAGGGGGCTTTTTGTAAACGGGGATCTTTGTAAAAGGGGCTTTTAATACCACGAACTCAGATCTTTTACATGTACAACAACTTTATCTATTAAACATTCTTTTACAGGTACAACTGAAATGAACAATACATGAATAGAAAGTGATGCCTAAACAATGGCATAACTGAAATGAAATAAATATGTACAAGTGCCTACAGCTCTGGGTCAAATGCTAACTGCTCCAAATCTTCAGTGCTGAGCTTGATCTCCAATGAGTCCGAAACACCTGACAACATTCCAAAGAAAGAAGAAAAGGAATGTTGTCAACGAACAATCACTCGGTAAGTCCCAAAGATGATTAGAGATAGAATAGACAGAAAGAGAATATAACTTATAATGTTTGATTATATTGTTAACGCTGTTGTTTGTAGCTTGGTACAGAAAATACCAGTGTATACGAGAGGAGTCCCACTATTCCGGAGACTAAGGTATACGGAACACAAGGAACCATTCAGCCACGGTACAACGGCAATGGATATTCAGGTTAGGTGTATTATGGTTACAGTCTCGTGCCACTTCTAACACCTTCCGTACCAATCTACCCCTTATAAACCTCACGATGTCTTTTGTATTGATTGTATTGTTTTGTTATATAGATGGATGACTTGCCGAAACCATGATATCAGTAAATGGAATGGATATAAATGGAGAGTTGTATAGACGGAGTATATCCATGGTTCGGTTCGGTCAATACAGATTGATATAGATTAAATAGACGGATTCATGGATTCAAGTTGCATTGTAGTTTATACTTGAATCACATTCAAGTCAGATTGATCAGATTGAGACTCAGTTTGAGTCAGACACTTTGAAAGAACTTGAAATCCTGAATTAGTTTTGATGTAATCGATAACTGCTGCACATGGACGGCAGGATTTGTATCTTTTTCCAAGACAATTACTGTGTTGATAACACCGTTTGTTAGTTTGTCTACTTTGGATAGGCAAGCACCCACATTCTCCGGCTCCCTGAGACTCAAGAGAACTGGTCCTGCTTAAACCTATGTTTACTAGGGTCCTTATTGTAATTTAGTATAACTTAAGGGGTTTTATGTAAAAATAATTTTGGTATAATTTCAAAATACACCTCAAGCCTTTAATTATCATCTTTAGGGTTTTCATAGATATATATTTTATAAAAGTGAAATTTCTAGTGAGTATAACCTAGTTTTCATAGTATATGGTATTATATTGAAATATCGGTATTGTTTTGTATTTGGATGGTATTTTCATATAATGGTGATTTCTTTGATTTAGAAAACTTGGAATATTTATATAATATAATTAAAATAGATATTTTGATAATATTTATATATATTTAATAAAAATAAATTTTATTTATTTTTGTAAAAATCTCATTTTCTAAAGAAAAATGCACTAAAATGCCATCGAGATCGAATGCTCTTTTCAGAGGTCTGCATCTCGCTCTACTAGGCCCGAGGATGTGCGATAATCCGAACAATCCTGAACGGAGTCCCCAAAAGTGGGTTGTAGAGGCGCGATTGTAAGGAATTGTTTAACACACTTTTTAAAGAAATGGTTTTGCAAGTTAATGGTATTTATTTGTAATGTCATATTATCCCATGAATATATTCCCAAATTCTCATCGTGCTATATTAAATATGTGTGTTGTGATGAGATAGGTCATTACCTCGTGATTTATCTAAAGGTAATACAAGTATTATGTGAATTATGGCGAAATGTAAAGTATGTGGTATTTTACCGTAAAAATACAATAAAAATTGCATAAATGATTCTTTAGAGATGAAACTTGTTTTATCGTGTTTGTTAATATTTGTTAAACATGATATGAGAGTATGGTATTTTATTGATTAAGAAAAATAGACTTTTAAAGAATAACCGAATCGGAAGTCGGATTAACTCCGCTTCTGTCGGGTTTTTGAAATTAAAGTTTTTAGAATAGAAGATGAGAGGGGGAGAGGGGACTTACTGGCTAGGGAACAAGAGAAGGGAGAGAGGAAGACTAGGGAAGTGTCGGGGCGACGTTTCATCACCGGAATCTTCTTGGAACATCGCCGGAATTTCGCCCTTCGCTAACTCCACTTGCACACTAAAAAGACTTGAGAATTTTTAAGAGTTTTGGCAGGGAATTTCTGAGTGAGGATGTGTGAAATGGAGTGTGGTATTTATAGGGAAAATTAGGGTTTAGGGAGTTAAAGAATGCATTGAAAATTTGCATTAAAATTGGATTAAAGGTGATTTATTGTTCTCTGGAAAATGTGCAGAGAAAATAAACAATGTGAGAGAAGTGGGGTAGGCCAAAAGGAGCAGAGGGAAAATTTCGAAGCATTACCTACACGTAAGCCCGGCGGTACCGGTCTTATTCCCAATCTCGTCGGTCCAATACCATCGGCAAGGGCTTGGATTGGTGCCACGTATCCCTCAAGCTTCATATACCCTCGTGCACATGTTTATATAATCTGTACCTTATAATATTATGTGTAGTGCACGTGCAAACCCTTAGGCTTCTAAAAGATTAAAAAAAATTGAATAAAAAGATAATGTGGATGGGGGGATTCGATCACAGGGGCTACGTCACAGCAGTGCAAAGCTTTACCAATGTGCTATAGGTACTTTCTTACCGTTCTAAAGTAAAACAAATGCTTATAGTATACACAGGATTGCAAATACCCCAATTATACATTAACTTTTAAACAATTTTCTGTATATTGAAATTGGAGTTGTTACAAAATCCAGAAAAAATCCCAAGTCAAAATCCCACTAGAGGGCGGTAAATCCGCGGTCAATGTGTGGTTTGGGCGGCGGTTCCGCGGTCGGTTCTAGGCCGTTGGATGTGGAATTTCAGGGATATGATCGTAGTATTGCATACTCCAATATGGTATCTAGGGTTTATAGTTTTAGAGACTGTATAAAGGACCGAGAGCTGTGCATATCAAAATCATCAAGTCATATATTCATCTATCCTTGATCAAGAGAGAGTTCTATGAGCAAAAACTAGGGTTCTTGTAATCTACCATTTTAAGAAGAAAAGTTGTAATGCAATAGTTGATCAATAAAAGTAGTTTTTGTTTTAATTTTTTTCGCATTTACTTTACGCATTATTTTTCCGTATTACTTTTCTATATTGGTTTCCGCATTACTTTTCTATATTACTTTCTAATTTTAAATATGGTTTCATTCATCTTCCACCTCAATTTTAAATCGCTAATAAGCATGAGCGAGTAATTTCTTTCTTGTTAGGGTTTGTAGGATAGAGTAAAATAATGGATGAAAAATCCCTTAATTTCTTTTGATATTTTAATTTTTATAAAGTTTAGAAAAATAAATGTTAACCCTCTTATCGAGTGCGCTATCAATTAATGATAGTCATGACCACGATTTGAGATTCATTAATACTTGTTTTGTTAAAGGCTTGAGATAAATAAATATCAATGGAAGGATAAGGAGCAGTGGAGGGAAACCCTAATTTCCTCCAACAAGCTTAATCCACATTCATCGCTATCTCTCTACTATTAAACAATTAAAAGATAAAAGAATTATATTTTTACTTCATCCATTAAGTACTAAGTCCTATAAACCCTTCAAGCCTTTCTATTATAAAATTTTCTTCCCATTTTAATTTAAAACGACAACAATCCCTCCTTTCTTTTATCAACTCGTCTAAAACAAGAAAAGAAATTCACATTTCCCTGCGGACGACCCGTACTTATCACGGCTACCTATTTGTGACACCGTCTTGATTGCGGTTATTTACAGCATAATATACATACACACCTTTTCGCAAACAATCAGGCAGCCTCCAAATGGAGAAGATTACCGATTCAAGCATCCAAGGTGATGTCGATGACAGAGAGTCTGTCACGAGTATAAGTTTACTCTCTTTTGAGGAGCAGTATATTGGAAGGATTCCAAGCAGGATACTGAGTCAGACATGTTGAAGGTGCTGAGTATGACTCAGCGAATAATGTAGCCTAAGAAGCTGTTTGGATAAATAATTTTATTTATGAACTTGGTCCCATCAGGTATCTAGACAAATTTTAAGGCAGGTATCACTTGATTCTAGAGATAGTTGATCTCCGCAAGATTAAGAAGAAGATAGAAGATATTAGACATTGCAGCGGATCCATTCACTGAGGCTGTTTCTCACACACGGTTTGTGAAACTGTTACTAGAGAAGTTGGGTACATGATACTGCAATAATTGGTCTTGAGTGCAAGTGGGAGATTGTTGAATATAGGTTCCTTAAAGGCAATTATTGTAATTGTACATGACCTATATAGTAGAACATTCTTGCTCAACATTATAGTATGCTATATGGTTTATTTTATCATCATGTGTATATGTTTTATTTGCTATTATGTATTGCTAATACATGTTGATAAAACTAATAGGATCTTTACTTGACTACAAGGATTATAATAGGGATCATATTAGTGGGGTCTGGATAATCCATAAGTGCATCCTTAAATTTCCTAGTCATGGTAGTATCGAGACAGGGCATCGGTACTCCATAGTAGACTAGTGTATAGGTTTCTTGACTCCGACCAGGACGATGGCTTATCCCACAGCTATTTGTGTTTGACACCGAGATTGAATACAAGTGCTCATTGTAGACTAGTGTAACGGACTCGCCGAGAACTTCTAGATAGTATTATACCTATTATCAGATAGCAGTTCTCTGGTGACGATAGTACAAGATAAGCCCTTGACCTGAGATCACCATAATGTCTTGTGTGTGTTCTCACTATACTTTGGTTATTACCTTACCATGGCTTTAAAGAGCCGCACAAACATGTTTTAGTTGGGTATAGTTCCGAAGCATATGGGGGCAATGAGCGGTCGAAGGGATCCGTCTCTCCCGGAATAGAGAGTCGATGTCGCGCTGTGTAGGACATGACTATAACAGAATTCCATGGCCATGGCAGTTGAGATAAACTGATAAGTGTTATCAGTTGCATCTCTGTTGGTTATGAATTCGATGTTTGCATGTGTTGAAGTCGAAAATTGCACCCCGGTTGACCAAGTCAAAGTCAAAGTCAACCCCAAACCAAGTGGGCCCATGCCCAGGTCGAGTCCGAACATGAAGCGGCCGGCCCTCCCCCATGCCAAAATGAAATCATGTAATAAGTAATTTTTATGTAATTTTTTATGCATGAATGTAAACAAAATGGGCATAAAGCCAAATTTTTGTAAGCCCATGGCTTATGTACAAAAAAAAATAGCACATGAGACATGGGATGGGCGAAATGCCATTTTGTAAAGCCCAAGGGGCTATATGCAAATATGTAAGCCTATATAAGGTAACATGATGATGAATAAAGGAAGACACTTTTCATTCTCTCAAAAAACCTAGGGTTTGTGCCTCTTTCCCCTTTCTGAAGGTTCCAAACCTTTTTCTTTCTTTTAAATTAAATCAAGAGTTTTACCCTTTCTTTTCCAAAACTAAATAGTTTTTCACCACAAAACCCACAAAGAGGAACTTGGATCTGTCATTAGATCTCAAAAAGAAGAGATTTTTAAAATCTCACATCTCTTGATCTTCAAGATCCGGCCAAACGACAGGAAGAAGAAGGAGACTCATCTCTAGAAACCCCACTTTGGGGGAGAACTAGGGCTCAAGGGGAGAAGCCCTTTCTTCAGCTTCAAAACATCCTTGGAGTTTAACTCCTCACACACACACACACACACATACACACACACACAAAAAAAATAAAATAATAAATGCTCCTTTCTGGAAGTACAACTCGCATTGCAGGGACCAAGACCCTTTTTGTGCCCGAGCGCCCATGTGCTGACACGTGGAGCGCTAGCGCTCAAAGTGCTAGAGCCCGAGCGCCCACGTGCTGACACGTGGAGCGCTAGCGCTCAAAGCGCTAGCGCTCTTGCGCTCAAAGCGCTAGCGCCCGAGCGCCCGAGCGCTGGCACGTAGAGAGCTAGCGCTTTTGCGCTTTGAGCTCTAGCGCACGAACGCCCACGTGCTGGCACGTGGAGCGCTAGCGCTCTTGCGCTCAGAGCGCTAGCGCCCAAAGCGCTACCGTCAGAGCGCCCACGTGCTGACACGTGGAGCGTTAGTACCCAAAACGCTGGCGCTTTTCCCCACGCATCATCTGGATGCCCTTTCCCTTTATTTTTTACATATATGTATATACACACACATATACACATACTCTACAACACCGTCCTTCCCAAAAAAAATTTTGGGCCGGGTCGCTGCCCCGCACCCCGCAAAAGGGCTGCTAGCCCCCTTGACCCCCAGCCCGCTAACCGGGTAGCGGGACCCCCGTAAAAACTCTGCGTGGCTCCCGATATATCCATGCCCCCCTAAAACAAAAACACGCGTACACTGCACGTTGAGTTCGCATGACCAGTTTAACCCGCCAATCGGAGGTTCCCTCGCTCCAAAGGCGAGGGGTAATTAACGGCAGCTTAGTCCGCGGCTGCCAGAGATTCGGATCCCCACGATCAATAAACCCCAGCCTACCCTAAACAGGAGGAATCTGTAATACGCCTGACAAGCGCGCGCGTATTCCCATCTCAATGGGGTGACGAAAAACACCCTACAGCATGACTTATTGGATTATTGGGGGTCTGACAGTTTTCAACCCCCAGACCGGATATGCGATACTCATTGATGAAGAGACCGGACTATACGGTATTTGTCACTTATAGGCTTTGTTGGGTTCGAATGAGTTTGCTCGTCGACCTACCTCTTGATCAATACCTGGATAGCCGTTACGTGCGGCTAGTACCGCTGCGAGATTGTGGGTTAATCTGTGAGGGGATTGATCTGAAAGTGTTTCAAATTCAATCGGATATAATTCGATTTAAGCTAATGCCAGCGTATTGTCAGGTCTTTAGAGTCCCACAACGAAAGTGTCTGCCCAGGCGAAATGATGATGTGGTTTGTGTATGGGGATACGTGCGGGAGTTCGATTAAATAGTGTATTTGATACATGCGATTTAATTAGGCGTTCAATAATACTAGCCAGTTTATCTATAAACCGGATTATTAAGTCAAGTGTTGACTTAATATCCGTATATGTGATATGGTAACTAGTATTGTATATATGATACCCACACCTTCTCTCTCTCATTGGTATATGATACTAATGACTTATTAAGTATATGATACATAATGTGTGTATGTATATGATACATGCACTCTCTCACTCTGTGTGTGTGTGTATGTGTGTGTGTGTGTAGAGTACAGATCTTATAGGGTGGGTTGGCGTTTTTGAAAACGCGAACCTTAATGAGCGTCGTTAGATCTTGTTTTTTCAATCAACGGTTAAAATTAATTCAGCTTAATAAATCGTTAATAAATAAAATGTAAATATTCTACTTCCAAATGTTCTATAGGTAATACTAAAGGATTTGATATTTCTCTTGATTTTTTTTAATCAAGGAGTAGAATATTTAAGTTTCATTTATTAATGAGTTATTAAGCTGAATTAATTTTAACCGTTAATTAAAAACATAAAATCCAACGGCCCTTATTCAGGTTCACGTTTTTAAAAATGCGAACCCGACCTATGGGATCTGTTCTCTCTTTATGTGCGATATATATATATATATATATATATATATATATATATATATATATATATATAATTTGATACATATTTTTCTCTCTTTATAATTATGTTTATTATGTATATGGATACATATACACTCTCACTCTCTCATTATCTTAATATATTTGATATATTGTGTATTTATATTTTGATACAAATAAATTAATCATGAAATGACAAAAGATAGCATGTGTTAAAGTGGGGCTCTCCCTCTCTCTTTGAGAGACAACACATAATAGAGAGAAAGGAGAGGGAGAATGATTTTTTAATTCTCGTAACATAATTAAAAATAAAGAGAGAGAGAAAGAGGCTTCATTCTTCATCTTTTTGATGCTTCATCTTCTTCTTCCTCTCTTCATTTTTTGAGAGTGAGGAAAAGAAAAGCAAAGAGAGTAAAGAGAGAGTTTTTCCTCCACATCATCACTACCTCTATCCATCAGGAAAGAATTAGAGCTAGTTACATCATCAAAGAAGTGTTCTTAATTGAAGTGGGAGCTTGGGTTGTTACTTTCATCGTGAATCATCTTCGGTGAGGCGTTCTGCCACCAATCTCGATCCGGGTGCTCACGAAACCTAGCTAGGGTCTTCCATAAGAGAGTGGACACGCTATAAAGGTTGTAACCCCTTAACCCTCTCTTGTTGTAAATGCCCAGTTCCATTTATATATTTTTCGTATTTTTCCATAATTTTCCTATTATATTTTTTTTGCACATTTTTTAAATTTTTTTATTATTTATTATTTTTTCCTAAACCCAAACCCTAAACACCCTACTCGACCCGACCCTACCCGACCTGACCCGGCCCGACCCGACTCAAACCCCCCTTTCTTATTCTTCTTCTCCTTTTCTTTTCTTTCCCGCCTCTTTACCCATGTCCCTCTCCCGCGACGTCGCCTCAAGACTCGCACTACCTCCGCGAGACCCGCGCCCTCCAACGGCCACGACTTAGCCGTGCGCCCAACGTCTCCTCGAGGAACCCTCGCTTGCTTTCCCCTTCTCTCGTAACGACTCCCTCGCCGCTCCCTCTACCTCCATTCTTCCCCCTTACCACACCACCCTCACCTCCTTCGCCATTATTGCCTTCTCTTTACACCGAGCCCCTCCCCCTCTCCTTCACCGACCTCCCCTGCGACCACCAAGATTCTCGACGACGAACTCGAGGCCACCCACACCCATCACGAAGCGCCCCCAACACCACTGTCCTTCATCACCTTCTCCCAATCACGAAGCGCCCCCAGCCCATCGGCCACCGGAGCTTCCTCCTCTGTCGAGCTCTCCTCCACCTCACCGACGAGCCCTCTTCTCCACAACCCTACTCCTTCATCACCTTCTCCCAATCCGCCGGCTCCCTACTGCTACCCGAGCGCGACCACCTCTGCAACCACCACTGCATTGCCACAGCCCCTCGCCATGACCTCGTCGCCATGGCCCCTAAGCCGACCCCCTCGCTACCTCCAACCGAACCCGGCACACCATGAGCCCCGTCTACACCACGTCACCACCAAACCCGAGTACCCACCGCCACATGAACTAACGCCGCCACTTCGTTGTTGCTCATGCCATGAACATCGCCGCCGCCCATCACCTCCGTCTCCGCCGCACCACGTGTTCACCACTGTGCCGAACCCAAGCCCAATCAAGTTTGAGCTGAGGCCAAACACTCGCAGTTGCCGCGTTGTCACTGTTCCGAGCCATCGCTGTCGTGCCGTTGCCGTTTCGCCGTCATTACCGTCGTCTTGAGGCAAGTGAAAACTCTTTCACTTGTTTGACATGCTAGCAAACGTTACGTGTTATATATATATATATATATATATATATATATATATATATATATATGACGTGATGTGTGGATGTGCATATGTATATATAAATCGAAGCAAAATAATCGAACTTTTCCCCATGAACCACCATCATTAATTTAGTGATTGAAACCCGTCTAATGATTACTAATTCCATGGTGATAGTAAGTAGACTTTATGAAATAAATTCTCGTATCGCTTAACTAAAGGAAATCGATGTTTCGATCGATAATCGTCTGTTAAACCTATGCGTCCAATACGGAATCCTATGTGGAAACTAAATCGAATATGGTGGAACATAGGTCTACTAGATTTCTTTAGTGATAATGGATGATATGTAAGAAGTTAGAATGAAAATACGGACCCTAATACCATGCAATGTCACCCAAATTTGTTTCACCAATCTGGAATTTTCCGTGCACCTAACTTGTGAAAATCATAATAATTTGGATACATACTGGAATGATGTGTTCGAAGGCTTGTATCAAATCTGACTCGAAACCCTAAAAAACCCTGTAATTTATTATTCGTTACGGTTTTAAAGCAGTGACGAAAACTGTTCGGGAATGCGGGTTTGGACTGCAGTCCAAAGCAGCCCTGCTGATCGACCCCTGAATTAGAAGGTTTTTACATCTCTGTGTGAGAATGATATTATGTGTAACCCTATGCCTTTGCGAAGAGTTTTCTGTTAGCTAACTATTGGTGGTGGTTCCGTTCGTGTTTACCGTCGTTTGCTAATTTAATCATATTTTAAATTATTGATACGTACTGCAGTCCCAAACAGGGACATAACGTATACCCTGATCTCAATTAATGCATACCTCCCAGTACACAGCGGATATTGTCGATCCATCTAGCGCGTTGGAAATCTAACTAATAAACCTAAATATTATCCACCTGTAGCATCGCCTAATTGTGATCCCAACAGGGTGAAAACTGTGTTACGAAACGGAATTTCAGTTCAGGAACTGAATTTCCAGCAGAGAACACTTAAAGAGAAATGACCGTAATTCGCGAACCCGAAACCCGATTAACTTGAAACCAATTTTGTTAAATTGATGATTAAGTTTAATTTTTACCCATTTTGTATCATTTTGCTTAATTCTTATTCTACGATTTAATGTGATTTTTGCTATGTTCTTACGACATGTAATGACTTGTATTGCATATGGTTTGTTTAGCGGCATAATTCACATATTACCCGACTGCGATACCTTCAGCAATAATGAGCGCCCTTATTAATTCTCAGTGTATAATGCATTGTCGAACGTGAGTGGTATCGGTTTAATTGTGTCGAGTACGCCAATAAAAAGTGAACGGTTTGTGATAGTGAACAGCACAGTGAATAGTGGATAAAGCAGTGTTACTGGTGCGTATTTGTATACAACTGGCCCATACTTATAGATAGTGAAACCTGGGGAAAAGGGGGAAATCGAAATGGAAATGAACTTGTATTTAGCGAGATCAGCGATTTAGAGGATGATCATTCGAACATCGACTCTTATATATATATTAGGTTTGGATTTAGCGGTCTAGGTGACAGGGTTATGTTCCGGACAACAGTAGGCCGTAGTTTCGGGTACGCACGAAACCCTCATTAAATATGATCACCCCTTTCCGCAAAATCAATTTCAAAATTGACTTAGAGACCAATAGGAACACAAGTCATACATTGCATTGATTATTGACATATCGATTACCTGCATTTATTGTCTCTTCTGTTATTACTTTATTTCTTGCCTCATTATTATTATCATAATATTGCTATTGTATCGCCCTGACGACCTGAGTATGCATACTGAGAGCTTGGAGAGGACACAGTTTAGGAGTCAGGCCTACCGTTCAAGCTCGCAGAGATCTAGACGGTCGTACCATCAGTGCTTTTACTGCTTTCCATAAATCAATCTTGTATTCATACTTGGTTAGTAGTTTCGTTTCTTTCAAACTATTGTAAACCGTGAACAATGAAATTTGATGTAATAAACTAGTGATGGGATTTCTTTACTTCTGTGTTGTGTTTACTGATTACCATGTAATGTTAGAAGCCGAAGTGTGACTACGTCGGGATTGTTTTCCTGACCGTAGGAGCATGGCTAGCCTAGTCGCGTCCCGTATTCCGTATTTTGGGAAGCGGGGCATAACACTTGTTATCTTTGATTTTGCAATTACAAGTAAATGAATGATTTTGGGTTTGCAATTGTTGTTATGCCTTTTGAAAAATTTTGTTTGAGATTCCTCTACAGTCCGCAAGTGTTGCGACCTTAGCACCGATTGCCAACAATCCATGTGTCCATATTGCACAAACTACTAAGAATGATATTCTACATTCTCAGTATGTACAGGAAACTCAAAATAAATGAGTTTCATTTTAAAAAAAACTTTATATCAGAGTTTTTCTGATATGGCTTGAAGCAGCCTTCTGGAGACCTTAAAATGGCCTCCCGGCTGCTTCGGGACTCCCCCCAGTCCTTTACGAGGCTTCTATATGGGCCTCCTTAAATGGAAACATCTCCGTTTCCATAAACATGTGTGGACACCATCCAGGGGTCCCATCTACACTTCAAATGAAGTATTCGCTACTTCAAATGAAATAGCGTGGACCCCATCCTGGGTGTCCCATTCATGCTTAACTAGTGTGTACCCCATCTAGGTTGTTCCACTTGCATTTCAAATGAAATGCCCCCATGCTCCAAATGAAGTATTATTTATCATTCGAGTAAGATGTACTTTAAATGAGGTAGCGTGGATCCCACCTAGGATGTCCCATCTGCACTTCAAAGGAAGTGATATGGCCCCCACATAGGGCAGTTCTTATCAATTTTTACTAAGTCGACATTAAAATACCCCTAGTATTTCAATATAACTCTCAAATGAGAGCCCTATGTAATTTTTACATTATTTTGCAAATTTCAATATATTTACATTCAACTTATATACAAATTTGAACAAAATGAATAAAATATACATTTTTTTGTTTGACCTAAATTTTGTGTTTACTCTATACACAAACCCTCACATTATAATGATGTGATTTGAAATGAGCTAGTATGGTATCCCGTTTAGATGTGTTCTGTGACAATAAGGGTGTAATTAACGGTATGCGCTTGCGCTACAGGAAGTCTCGAACTCAGGACCTTCTAGTCAACTCTTAAAACACTAAAAACAACTTGTGTTTTTTTAAACCCACCTTCATCTCAACGTTCAAGCGTTGGAGGTCCATAAAGAGGGCAAACAAGCCCTCTTATGGGGTGTGGGGCAACGCCCTAATAGAAATTTTTTGAAGGGGAGAAGTGTTTTGAGTGTATCGGGGGCTTCTAAAAGGGAAAAAAGGAGAGAGAAATGATTTTAATGCCTCCCGAGACAGCGAGGACCCCTTTGGGGGGTCCCGACGGAAGTGGGAACCCTCAATTTGAGGGTCCCGGAGATGGGGACCCCGGGAGGTGTCTTGAAGCAGGAACTTCCCCTTTGGGGCGTTCCGAAACTGGGGGATCGCCGAGATGTCCCGACAGTGGGAACAACCCCTTTAGGGGAGGGGTTCCGAAATGGAGGGCATCGGGAGGGGTACCGAAGCGAGAACATCCCCTTTGGGGAGGTCTAAAACTGGGAGGATCCCGGGAGAGGTCTTGACAGCGGGAACCTCCCTTTTGAGGGTTTCCGAAACTGGGGGATCCTTGGAAGGGTCTCGACAGCGGGAACCCCCCTTTTGGGTTGGTTTCGAAGAGAAGGATCCCTTTTAGGGGATCTCGAGACTGAACACAGGGTATCTCGTGTTCGTTCTTATTTTTTTCCTTTGTTTTTACAAGGAACATGTGGTTATGATCCATGTTCTTTCGGATCTCATGAGAAATCCGGTGGTAAGGAGGTTCCATAGGAGAAAACTATGAATTTTCGTCCAAAGTCGTCGATTTTGGGCGTCTTTAGGTGAAACCGATAGGTTTTACCATGGTTCTTCATCCATGGTGCTTGCTTGGGGTGAAAGCCCAAGAACTCTTCTTCTTTCCTTTTCCTTAGATTTAATGGAGAAAAACTATGGCTTTGCCTTTGTTTTAGATTTAGAAGTGGTTTTATTTGAGTTTGTTGAGAGAAAAGAGCTCTCTTTATTGGTTTTTCTCAAGAAAAAAGATGAAATGAGATGGGAGAAAAAATCACCTCAAAGAAAGTGGAGACTCAAAACCTTGAAAATAATAGAATGAGAAGAAGTTGTCCTTGATTTCTTTATATGTTTACCTTATATTGGCTTACAACTTTACACATAGCCCCTTGGGTTTTACACAATTAGTCTTGTGCCTTTCTCATGCCTATATACACATCTTTTACATATGAGCCATGGACTTTACAACAAATTGGATCTTTGCCCATTAGTATTACATTTTCAAACTTATTTGCATACAAAATTTATTTAATACAAATTTATTTCTCTTTCTTTTTTGATGGTCGGCTTGACTTCGCTTGGCTTGAGGCAATTCGGGCGTAGGCCCACTTGCTTGGACTTAGACCCGGGTTGGTTGGATTTGGGTCCACTTGTTTGAACATTGCTTTTTAACTTTTGACTTTTAATTTTTGAATTTTGATTTCGGCAGTGGAATGTAAATTTCGATCCCAACACCCTCGGTATTTTATTTTTTCTTCCTTGAAAATAAATAATTGCCGAAAGAATATTAGCAGGTGGGAAAATTCACTTTGTGGTGTACACATTGCCGAGGGAAATTTGTCCCTCTTAAATGTTTTCCCTTGTTATTGCATTTTTTCTCTCCTAATGAGGTATGGACTTACAAATGCAATACCTAAGGATTTGGATTCTCCGCTCTGGTCAAAACCGGCGATCTATATTAGTTGAAAACAGGAGGAGCTTGGGTTGTCTAGTGTCACTAAGTCCAAAATGTGCCGTTAGCAGGAAAAACATAGTGGAGGATCTCAATTCAACAACAGAACGGTGCATTCAGTAAAAAGATGACTTTTATATAGAATATGGCAACCAACAATTTTTTTTAATATCTTTTTAATTAAGAGGATAGTTTCCTGCTAAATGAAGAAGCTAGGTACGTGAAATGTATGAATTAAGGTGCATACACAAGCTTTTATTCTTGCCTTGTTATGTGCTTGGTGCTTGATTTGGTAGTCGGTTTGTGGAACTGGATGAATAGAATTGGAAATTAGTCGGTATATATACCAAATACAATACATTTCGAATCAAAAAAAAAAAAAACTATATGACGAATCGCAACAAAAATTTAAAAAATTAAGTTGGTTTTACGATATTTTTGCACAAGCATGTATTTACCTTGTGAGAAAAGATCTTATTACTTGCCTAAATAAGATTTACAAGTCTCTCTCTTAATTAATTGGGTTGGTTTTGATCAAAATTAATTGCTAACGTATTCCACATGGCTTTGTTCGTTTACTCTGCCTACCTAATAAAATAACCAATATCCCTCAAGGCCCATGAAATTATATGAATTACCACTCATTAGAAGTTCCATGTGAAGCTATAGCCGGATCTTCACTACTTCTAATTAAGGCATCGATCATACCTCCTGATATATATATATAAGGCATCGATCATACCTCCTGTGATATATATATATATATATATAAAAAGGCGTCAGCTCATTAGACCAAACACGTAAGATTCATGTTTATATAGCAGATTTGTTTTTAGTGTTATATATATGAACTAAATATTAATTTTCTTGATCTTTATATATATCTATCTATATATATATACACACACACCTCATTGATCGTGCATACATGTCATTTGTTAACATCTTGAGTAGATACTTGTCATGGATCATTAATTAATGGAGGTGAAATTATTCTTCAAATCCAAACCAAATCCATGAAGGGTCCTTCTTGGAAGCACATGAACGAACAAAGCCTATGAGGCTTTTAAAAGACCCTCGTCGAAGCTTCTGATCCACTGGGCTACGGCCTGTACACACCGTCTAAGGATTCTTTATACTATTTTTTCTATATGAGAAAAATGCTCCTGAGAATGTTATTTTCCAAGAATGTCACAATAAATCAATATCGACCTATCAACCATTTCTTTTGGATACTCGGTGTCGTTCATCTTGCTCCGTTACCTGATGGATGTATACATCAATTTTCACGCGTTTTCGTTACTTTTTGCTCTCATATTGAATTTTGCTGCAAAATTAACTGGTTTTCAACTGTACAACATTTTATATTTTTAGATTGGCAAGCAAAAATCATCTAAAGAAAATAAAAGTAAATATATCTGCCATGAAAAACAAGATGAACGTAATCGATTATCTAAAATACGTCGATGTATGGAAAAAGAAATTCCCAAGAATATTCTCAGGAACATGCAACTCTTGTCACAATGGCTAAATTGTATGAAAGCCCCATCGGTTTTCTAGGATAATAGTAAACGGTTGGAAAAATGTAAGCTTTGCCCCTTCCTCCGATAATAAGAGAATAATGGAGGAAAGATGCTATAAGAGAGAATTTCCTTCTATTGCATCGAAAAAATACAATCTCCATCGTGTTTTCCGACGATCGATACCCATCATCTTCATCGTTATCATCTAAGATATGGATACTAAATTTTATGTGATTCTATAACTTTTTCACCGTTGAATTAGTGGGTTCAAAATTAACGGTTTACCGACAATAGAACTTTTTACATTGCTAAATCAACGTTGAAAAATTGTAGAATCACATGAAATTTAGTCGTACCCACATCTTAGATGATAGCGATGAAGATGATGAATTCCGATCTTCGGAAAACAAGATGGATGGCATATTTTTTCGACGCCATACCTCCTATGGCCTCTTTCCTCCATTATTCTCATATAATAATATATACCCAAGTTAAAATATTATAAGTGTATAAAGAGCAAAACTATTGTCATAAAAGGTGTAAAGTGCAGGTTTATCAAATTAACATGGGTTTCTGGCATGCAGAGGTTTTCCTTGTTTGCTTTTTTCCTTTTTGGCATTGGCCCCTTAGGCCTAATCTATTTACACACAACACAGACACTCGTCCCATACACACTAGCAGAAAAAAAAATGCAATAGCGAGGGAAAACATTTCCGAGACACAAATTTCACTCAGCAACTTGTACACTATCAAACGAATTTTCCCTCTAACAAATATTCTTTCAGCAATTATCTATTTCTAAGGATAAAAGCATAAACTATCAAGGTAAAGTATAAAAAGCATAAATTTAATTGGGTCAAAGCATAGCGAGTAAAACATTGCTTAGGGATAAATCCTTTTAGCAATAGTCGCAGTAGCGATCAAAGAAATGTAAAGGGAACATTGGATATATCATCCCTCGGCAATGTTCCCTTGTTATTTCTTTGGTAACTAATGTGACTATTGCTGAGGGAAATATTTCCCTTTTTATCTTTTATCCCAATTAAATTTTCGCTTTTTATACTTTCCCGCCATAATTTATTCTCACTCTCAGAAATAGATATTTGCCGAGAGAATATTAGCAAGATGGAAAATGCGCTTGATAGTTTACACATTGCGGAAGTAAAGTTTGTCCCTCGTAAATGTTTCCCTCGCTATTGTAGTTTTTCTTACTAGTAACACCACACACAAGCACACATGCAACACACTCACGCATCCGGAGAACACACGAATTTGCCCCGAAAACAATAATTTGTGGTCATCCCTCTCTTGGGGTTCCATGGGGTTCGAACCCTACACTCTCCCCAAAAGGGAAAGTGTCCATACCAACTCGTTGGTTTCGGAAGTGTTCCTGGTGCTAGCTTATTTTATACAATAAATAGATATGGAATTATAGCATAGAGGGAATAATTTGTTTGAAACTTGAGTTTCAAGTTCTTATACCTAACTGAAATTTTCATATGAGAATTATGATAATTGATTGACTAGCAATGCAAAATCAACATGCTTGAGTTGAATCCAAATGTATACACATGTCTCTATAAATTGTAATTTAGGTATAACTTATTATATAATTTGTATCTTGTTGATGGTGAAAGGAAGTCAATAATGATCCAACGATAACCTTTCATTGACATGATTAGCCAATATATACAAGAATTATTTAATTAGCGGATAAAGTTGGAAATAATGTTGTTAATGCATGGTGGCCATCATTTGCGTTGAATATCCAATTTGAAACCAGCCGTATAATTTCCAAGGCACGTAGTAATGCCCATGGCTTGCAGGCGAGAGAGATAATGCTTGTCATTGTCGAATTTTTGAGCAGACATTGGGGTAGGGCTCTTGTATGATATTAATAATTAAAATTTTCTTTCATTTCTTTTTTTTTTTTTTGTTTTTTCCTGAACGCATCAATGCTATATGTCATCTAATGTTTGGCAAATGTGCACGCACCAATCGCTTCTAAGCTTAAATATGCCAGCAAATATCAATGAGCAATAGCTAAGTGGTACAGGCTTCCTCTCATGGGAAAACTGTCCCTGAAAGGAAGCGGCCACAAATATGTTCCTATGTTATAACAAAAACTGGTGGCAGTAGTGTTTTGCTAAACCCTTTGCATAGCTGAGCAAGCGGTATGGATTTAAACCCCGCTTTATCAAGTTACATCTTGTAATTCAAAAAGAAAAATTTAGCAGGGAAAGAAAAAGTAGTATAAACAAAGAAGGCTTTATCGCTAACAATTAATTAAAAGGCAAAGACAAATAAAAAATTAAAAAATAATAAAATAAATAAAAGAAAAAAAAAAGAAAAACAAAACAAAACAAAACAAAGACATTCTTTTGTGCAAGGGAATTTGGCCATGAGTGCATTTGCGTGGGCATCCATATCTTTTCATCTTAATGTCAAAAAACATTATCACAACAGAGAGGACTTTTTATCTTTGAGTATAGTTTTTGAAAGCATATTATTCTCTAAATATTCAATAGAGTTTGGTCAATTCAACCTTTTGATCCCAAATTCAAAGTGGTTGAATTTCTTCTGCCATATGCATAGAAGTTGTTATATTTGTTGGGAATTTTTCTATGTGAGATTCACAAAACACACCAAGAGCCGGCAGCGGAAAAATAATCTATCAGGATCGCGTGCAAACAAACTACTTAAAAAATATTTACCAGACCGATCTACCAAAACAGTGTATATTATCAAAAGCATACAAAACAAACAAACACAAGATTTATCCGACGACGAAAACTTCCACTATTAAGAAAAAATTACAACAAACCGTCAAGATACAAAAATATAATCTCTCTTCAAAGCAAATCTCTTTCTCTCTCGGCTGCCGGCAAATAAAAAAAAGATTATTATATAGCAGCCTTCTGTCTTGGAATAATACCTGGTCTCCACAGACTTCTTTTAAATTGCAAATTGCCGCAGCACACAAATAAAGGCTGTGTCTATTTATAATTCCTTGGCCGCCACCTTATTGATTCCTTATATAATTATAATATAAGCATATATATTAACTAATATATTTAGATATATCCTTAGAGGTAAACTTGAAATTTAAATTATTGATTAATTTAAATCCCACTACGTGCACTGCACATACTCACTCTTGGGCAATAGGTTCTTAATCTCAGGCTCCGAATTTGTAATCAATTTCAACAATCTCTACATTGATTCAAATTCATCACAATCTCAACACTTTTTTGAAAAAACTTGGAACTTCTGCTCTCGTCGTCGCCATGCCTCATCAATCGACTAAGCAAATCAAGTTCAAGCACTTCTTGAACTCAAAATCCGGAACCATTCTCGTAAATGCAACTGTCGGTCTCCTATGGGTACCAATCATCTTAAGGACCACAACTGTCTTCCCATCCTCCAAGAAGAACATTCTCGGCTCCTGTGGAACTCCCAAATCAACAATCTCCGCGAATACATGGTCTCCTTAACCGTCTCCAAAATGGTCAGCAATCATGTCTCTTATGTTGATGCCGCGATAACAATCTGAAACGTTGATCTACCTGACACTGCATCTGTGTCCTTGTAACCCATCCTCGACCTCCAACTGTCCCTATCGCCAGCTATCCCTGATGATATGACACCAATCCGAAGTGCGCAACACAGGCTGAGTCTGTCTCCCATACCAATCGAGAACCTGCTCAATATACCGTTGCAACGGAAGCAACTCCCCATCCATGACAATATCCATACCACGAATCTCACATGCAGACTTTCTGTCGAACTCCCGATCCCATATCCTCGGAGCTTCATCCCTAGCCTCCCTCGTGAGCCTAAATACCATAGACCTCCGCACAATTGGTTGTATCAAACTCTCCGTCTGAATCGAAATATCGACCACCTCATTTATAACATAAACTAAAGCCTCGAACACCACCTGGCTCGGTGATACTGCTCCCTGCTCACCATCCGACTGGCTCTGTTTTCTCCGAGAAATCACAGACTTATCAACTATCATATTTTGGCTGATTACTCCACCCTTAGTACCAGAACACCACAACATGTACCCATTTACTTCGCTTCTAGAATTACGAAGCCCTGAGTAATTCCCAGCCCCTCCATTCCATACTTCTTTGGGAATTATCCTATTTGTTGCCGTCGATGGTGACTGATCGATGAGATACTCGGCAGAAAATAGGGCCTCGGCCCGAAACTCCCTCAGAACTGCAGCTACAAGCCATGAATACCTATTCTTACCAAACACCTTCCGAACCATCCACTCTGCTCCGCTAATATACCTAGGATCAAAAGTGGTATGATACGCGATCCTCCTTGCCTTACAGAACTCTCCACCATGATCGGAATGAAGAACCTTCATACGCTTCCCTAACTGCTTCTACACAACAGCCTTCCTGACAATCTGAAAATTCTCCGCCTTCGGCTCAACAACATACACGCACAACTTCCTCGAGAAGTCGTTAATGAAGGAACCATGATGTCTGACTCCACATCGAGAACAAACCGGTGTCAGAACCATCTCTGTCTTCTTCCCTTGAATACAATCCTCCCGAACATTTCTCCTGCCGATCTATATACCTTCAAGTGATCGCCTCTTTCGAGACCTCCAAACTCGCCTCGCTAATATGCCCCGATTGTGGACGCCACACCTTGACAGAGTCTGAACCGCCTGAACCGGTAAATGATCTAACAACATCCCTTAAGACCGTCAGTCCCTGAAGAAAATACAGATTCCTCACCTTCTTCGCCTTCATGACAATACGAACATCTCTGGAAATCATCACGGAATCTCTATCGATCACGCACTTGTAACTGATCTTGCCCAAAGCACCTAATGAAATCAAGCTCCTCCTCAGATCTGGCACGTGCCTGACATCTGTCAATATCCAAATTCTCCTATTATGCACGCGGATCCGAACTGCACCAATCCCAACAACTCTGCTTATCATACCGTTCCTCATAAAGACCAAGTTTCTATCAACTGAACAATACGTAGCAAACCAACTCCGATTCGGAGTCACATGGAATGAACATCCTGAATCCATCATCCACAATCTATATGCTTCTGAAGTCGCACATGCCGATAAAATCGAACCATCACTACCCTCATTTGAATCCTCCATCGCAACTGCAGTACCGGAAGACATCTGCTTGCCTTTCACTTTGCGCTTCAGACAATCCCTTTTCCAATGACCGCTCTCCTTGCAAATAAAGCACTTGTCATTATCGCGATTTCTTGATTTTCGCTTGGAGCCTCCATCTGAACAGTATCTAACAAACAACGCATCAACGTGACCACTCTTTCACTTACCACCTTCTCCATCATCACCTCACTGTGCAGACCTGTTTTGACATCTTCTAAAGAAATCTTATTCCGTCCATACACCATCGACTTAATAAATTATCCATGCTCTGATGTCAACGAACAGAGTAGAATTATCGCCTGATCCTCATCCTCTATCTGCACTTCCACGTTTCGTAAGTCCATCATAATCTGGTTGAGTTCGTCTAGATGATCTTTGACGGATGTCCCCTCCTTCATCTTTAACGTGTACAATCATTTCTTAAGGTAGAGATGATTTGTTAGAGATTTCATCATGTATAGGGACTCTAACTTACTCCATAACCCTGCTGTCGTTGTCTCTTGCGCAATCTCGTATAGAATCCCGTCTGCCAACTGAAGCTGTATCGAACTTAAGGCCTTGTCCTCTATCTCTTCTTTCTTCATGTACAGGGACTCCTTCATCTTTCACTTCGCTACGTAACATATACATGTGCAGACAAGATGAAAGATAGACCGAAATGTCCTTAAACTAATATCGGACCGAAACGTCCTTAAACTAATACTTCGTCCCGAACACGGGAATGTTGCACCGAAATGTCCCTAAACTAATATTGGACCGCGATGTCCTTAAACTAATATGTTTGGCCCTACGACTGGTCTCCATATTGACCCTCGTATACAATTCTCGGGCACAAACAAACCATATTCCATCCACGTCTCCTATGGACCCTGATATCCTTAAACTAATATGTTTTGCCCTGCGGATTGTCTCCATATTGACTACCGTATACTATCCATAGGCTATTCATATATGATCTAATAATTAGTTGAGCCCATGTGATCATTGTTCCTAAGTCGATCTCTATCTCATATGTGACTAACGATCCTTAGATCAAACCCAAATATCTCGTGAACTGATGGTCCTCATTTAAATGAGATTTGCGTCCTAAGTTCAAAACCCCAACTCTAATATACGGACTTGGACTAATCCGCGCCCTTCGGGCGATGATATATATTAGTCTCCACACACAATCTAAGGGCAACCCTATAATAAATAATATATAACACGATACGAAGTGACCTACCGGAGCAGGTGAAAGTTGTTATCGCGTTGCGATGACGTAATTAACTGCAGGGGCTTGCGTCTGCAGGGAAGAGCATCCCCACAATCAAAAACCCCTCACAAATGAGTAGGAATCTGATAAGTCTGCTATATCGGTCGCATCTGTCCAAACCTCCGATATACGGTGCCATAAATCAACTTAGCATCTTCGGAGAGGTGGATGGATATATTCCTAATAGCATCTGCCCCCATATTCAGGCAAGGCGTTCCATCCGAGTTCGTCTCTGTTTTCAAAGGTAAACACTCTTCTTGACGGAACCCAGGACTAATAATGAAGCGGAATAAGAAACTTTGATAGCCGGTCTGGAGATCGCTATCGACATAGGAATCAAGGACCTCCTCGTATATGGAGATTCTCAGCTGATCATCAGTTAAGTAAATGGTGACTATTAGATATGCAAACCAGAACTAATAACGTAAGGCGAAAGAGTGCACCAGCCGCTGACCCAAATCCTTTCCTATACCTTGGAAAGCATACCGCAAGCAGAAAATAGCAAGGCGGAAGCGCTAGCCAAAGAATTGGCTGATGAAGATCTCGATGATGTAAGAATCATTGTTCAAAACCGCAGGATCCTAACGCAAGCAGATATACCTTCAGAAGCCCTGATAAAACTATCCGAAGAAAAATACACGATCCGAACGAGAAATTCTCCAAATAAAAAACGAAGAGGAGGTCGAGAACTAGAGGGGAGTCTTCAAAGATTACTTTAAAGCCCAACAAACACCCGAAGATGCGTCATCTAGACATCAACTTATGAAATGAGCTATGTCATTCGCCTTCGTCAATGATAGTCTATAAAAGAGATCCTTCAACTTCGTATGTTTAAGATGCTTAGAGCCGAAGAAAGTAAAGAAATTCGTCCAAGAAATACACGATGGACTTTGCGGCTCTCATAAAGTTAACCAAAAATGAAGCTGAAGATAAAGAGGATGAGCTATTTGATCAATCAAATTTATTGCAAATTTATATGGACATTTTTCCTACTATTATTAACTACTAAAAGGTGTTAATTGTAAATAAAGAACATATATGGATTTATTTGTAAAAACTTTATTATCATATGTTTCTTCATATAATTAAGGAAAATATATGGATATCATATTTAAATAAAAAATTCATTAAAATATGCATATTATATCAAATATTCCTACCCAATATTCATAAGATGCCATATCATGTAATTGGTTGGAATAATATCTCGAATAAAACTAATGCTACTAACAATTTGATTTTAAATATTGTGCATGTATTATAATAAGATTAGCTCAGGTCTGAAATCTAAGTAGGAGATCCATATCAAATCGGATTACAAAACTGAATCTGCCGAATATTAGGAGTAAATCGAAAAATCTAGCAACGACAGAGATTAAGAGCAATATTTTCAGAATCTTTGTATAAAGAGAAACTCCAAATATCGAGAAAAAAAAGAATAAAAAATTTGGAAGCCCAAATCCACCAAAAGGCGGTGGAAGCGCGGTCAAAATAGGCTTTTGGCGGCGGTTCAGCAGTCATTTGGCAGCCATAGGATCGGAAACTTCAGAATCATGATCGTAATCTGACACACTTCAACATGACGTCTAGGTTTCACATTTCAGAGCCTATAAAAGGACCGAGAGCTATCTATCTATCATGGAACTATCTAGAGAGAGATCTACAGAGCAACTAGGTTTTTGTAAATTAGTTTTTCAGCGAGAAATTTGTAATGCACTAGTTGATCAATAAAGATAGTCTTTTCTTTTAATTTTTATCGTATTTACTTTCCGCGTTATTTTCTGCATTACTTTTCTGCATTATTTTCTACACTTTTAAATTTTAATTATGGTTTCATTCATTTTCCACCTCTCTTTTACTACGCTAATATCCATAAGCGAGTAAATTCTTGCTTGTTAGGTTTGTAGAATAGGGTAGAATAATGCATGAAAATTATAACTTAAATTCTTTTTAAAAGTTTTAATGTTTATAAATTTTAGCAAAATGAATATTAACCCTCTTATCGGGCACGCTATCAATTCATGATAGTCACGACTAGGATTTGAGATTCGTTAATAATCGTTTTGTTCAGGGCTTGAGACGAATAGAGATCAATGGAAGGACAAGGGGCAGTAGTGGGAAACCCTAATTCCCTCCAAGAATCCTAATCCACATTCATTGCTATTTCTCTAATATTAAACAATTAAAAGATAAAAAGAATTATTTTTTTTACTTCATCCATTAACTACTAAATCTTATAAAACCTACAAGCCTTTCTATTATAAAATTTTCTAACTATCCTAGTTTAAAATGGCAAACATTTTACTTTTCTTCTATCAACTCATCTAAAACAAGAAAATTAGTTCACCGTTTCCCTGCGTTTCCCTGCGGACGACCCATACTCATCGCGGCTAGCTATTTGCGACACCATCTTGATTGCTGTTATTTTCAACATACATACACACTTTTTCGCATCTAATCAAATGGCATCGTTGCCGGGAAAACGATCGTAATTATTTTTATTGTTATTCGGGTTGATTTCTACTATAAAACTAGAGAACATAAAAATAATAATATAAATTTAAAAACCGCATTTTGTATTTTTTAAGATTTTTATGCGAGTTTTGAGAGAAATCTGGAGCACTTGGAACGAATCAACAGAGATTCAGAGATTAACAAATAGGAGTATAGAAGCGTAGAAGTGCAGTGCCAAATTTTGAAGGGGAGAACTCATCACTAGACGGCGGGACCGCGGACCATAGATGCAATAGGCGGCGGAAGGACGGCCAAATTGGGGAATTATTCCCCCAAATTTTTCTGGTATTATCCCATAGTCTTCCCCTCTCCTGTAAACCTCCAATAAACTGTTTTTACCTGCAGAATTCTTTGCAAACAGCGCCGTTAAAAATATCTTTTGGCGTGTTTTAGATTTTGGTTTGTTTTGCATATTTAAAACGGATATTAACGGGCAAGAAATTCAAATTCAGATTAGGTAAGGATTTCATCACCCTTCCTAGGCCCTACAAATCAAAATACATATGCATCACTCTATATTAATAAAAAAAATATCTAGACAAAAGCTCTAAGGACAATCGCGCTCAATTAGGACAAAAGAGGGTTTTGGGTATTTTATTGCTTATCCACATTTCTCTTATGGTGTCTAAGGAAAGTGTGACGAAGGAAAGTAGTTTACTTAATTAGGCCCGCCATTTCGGTGATTCATATAACGGATACCTCGCACTTACCTGGCACTTACCTAAATGCAAGATTGATAAGGAGGTGATAGAGGATTTATCTTACGTCTTGTCCTTTGGAAGTCTAGGATCAGTTTAGTAATTTCACTGCTTCCCCCAATCAGAGAAAAGCTCTGTTTGAATTTCAAAAATTCAAAAAAATTGAAGCAACGCTTCAGATCTCTTGCGCTGCGCGCAGAGCGCCACGTGTCAAAAACTGATATGCTAGCGCAAGGGGCGCTGCGCCCAAGACAGCGCACCCAATCAGAGCAGGGCTCTGTTTTAAAATAAAAAATAAAAATAAAGGGAGCAACGCTTCAGATGACTTGCGCTTTGCGCTGCGCGACACGTGTCAGCGCAGTTGCGCTGCGCTCTGCGCTTCGCGACACGTGTCAAGCGCAGGTGCGCTTGCGCCAACTGTGCCAGCATTTAAATAATAAAATTCTGGAAAGATCTTTCCAATCTTGTTAAAAATAAAAAGATTACCTTCTGTAAAACAGAAGCCCTAGGATCAAAGATCCAACGGTAGGGAAACATCCCTAAATCAATCAGAGAAAGATCTCTTTAACTAATTTAACAAATCAATTGGCCCTATATAAAGGCCCCTAGACTCCAAGTCTCAGATAGAGATAGAAAGATATACAGAGCTCCTCCAAAACTTTAAGAAAAAGACTCAAAGAGAAAAAAAGGTAAACTTTTGAAAAAAGGAGAATTTCTTCTAAAAAGATCAAAGATCTAAGAACAAGATCAAGATCTTCATCACAAAAAAGAAAAAGATCATAAAAATCTAATCACAAAAATTAAAGAAGTAATTTACTTCAATATTAGATCTTTTGATATATATAAAGGCACAGCCTTTTGATGAACTATTGGTTCTTGAAACTTGAGGTATAATCTCTTCAGAACAAGAAAAAACTTGTTTCTTTAATCTAAATTTGATCAAGATGCGCTCTGCGCTATTGAACAGTGCCCTGCACTCTTGATTTGCCCTGTTGCGCTCCTTGGAATGGCACAAGTCACCAGAGAGTGCCACGTGTCAATCTGCGCCTTGCGCTCCTAAAAACATAGCGCTGCGCTCTTGGACTGGCGCAACTCACCAGAGTGCGCCACGTGTCAGCAGCGCACTAGCGTAGCGCACTGGCGCAGCGCACTGCGCCAACAGACTTGCGCTCATCAGATCGTGACACGTGTCACCTCCTCATGCGCTGGCGCCTTGCGCTCTTTAATTGGCCCAAAGCGCCTGACAAGCCACGTGGCGCACTGTCAGAACATTAAATGCTTTGCATTATTAAAAGGGGGCAGAGCCCAATTAAAAGGTCTAATAGACCAAAACAAATACTATGCATTATTAAAAAGGGCAGAGCCCAATTAAAGGTCTAATAGACCAAAGATGAATGCTGTGCATTATAATAAAAGAAAAAAGAGGGCAGGGCCCAATCAAAGGCCTAACAGGCCAGATATAAATAAAATGTTAGACATTTTTCTAACTGGATTTAACCCAATTCTGGCCATAAGTCCTCAAATTAAATTGAACCGAGCACAACTGCCCTCTCAAATCAATTTACACCCGGTTTAAAGGTACATATCTGAACTCCTCTGATATTTGTCGTTGTAATCCTTCAACGTCGTTAGAGAGGTGACGGGTCCCGACAACCATATATTGCTATGGACTGTGGGGTCCTTAAACTCATGGACTATGATGTCCTTAAACCAATATTCGTCCCCAAAATGGGAATGTTGGACCACCATGTCCCTAAACTGGCAATTGACCACTATGTCCCTAAACTAGAACAATAGAGCCCAAATGCTCTTTTGTCGGATCTAAACGATCCTGTTAAGCTGATCTTAGTCTCAAATTAGACTAACGTATCCTTAACAAACGTTTAAGTTGATCTTAGCCTCAAATATGGCTAACGTATCCTTAAACCAAAACCCCAAACCCAAATCTAAGAAAATACGGATTTGGACTAATCCACGTCTTACGGGCGACAACATAAATTAGTCTCCGTATACAATCCACGGGCAACCACAAACAAAACAAACACGCACGACATGAAGTGGCCATCTGGAGAAGGAGAAAGTTGTTACCGCAATGCGGTAGCGTAATTAACTGCAGTGGTTTGCGCCTGCAAGGAAGAGTGTCCCCACAATCAAAAACCCCTCGAACGAGGGGGAATCTGACGAAGTCTGCTACATCGGCCGCATCCGTTTAAACCTTCGATACATGGTGCCATAAATCAACTTGGCATCTTCGGAGAGATGGACGGATAGCACCAAATAGCATCTGCCCCGAATTTCAGGCAATACGCCTATCGCGTCTCCGCCGCGTCCTTCGGAGGGGAACAGATTCTGGCACGTCCGGTGGGACCTTTTCCTCTTTCCACTCCACACTTCGTGTGTCGTGTTTTTCCTGCGATCAAATAATCGCGGTGTGCATATTTTTAGTTGCCCTTAGGGGAGTGGATATTGAAGCCGGCATCTCGTCTCTATGAAGAATGGCATTTGCTCCCACCCTAGCAACTCAGGCTCTGTCATATCCGGCGGAGTCAAGTATGGGTCACTTGCAGCCTCAAATCTCTGCAATCCGGCTCTTCAAGAAATCAATGGGCTTCTTTTTGGGTCGATGCTTCCACCTCCCACCATCGGTGCCTCAACGCCGATGGAGGAAGCCCAGAAGATGTTTGTCGTCCACAGGCAGGCTCCCCAAGCAGCAGCCTTGCCGACAGAATCGGTCCTCAAACAACTGGCACATGCCAAAGACCAAGGTCGACGCAGGGGGCAGAATATTCAAGCTCTTCAAGAAATCAATGGCTTCGAACTGCACTAACTGCAATAGCAACTCTCGCTCTATCCCATCTGGAGGATTAACCTACGGGCCTCAAGCGGCCTCCCTTTTCACTATGCCAGTGGAGCAGGTAACTCAAGCCACCACTGGGCTATTCTTCGGGACCATGCTCTCGCCAACGAGCTTCAGCGCTCCTGTACCATCGCAAGAAGCTCCCAAGAAATCGTTTTTCAGCGCTGCTGTGCTTATTTAAGCCCTACTTTGAATTATACTGTATATAAGTACACATAAAAAAATTGTGATAATAAAAGAGTAGAAAGTGAAAAAGTTATATTTAAAAGATAGGAATAGTTTAAGAAAAATAAGAAATTTAGAAGTTTTCTTAAATGAAACTAGTAATAAGTAGCTATGAGTTGTCCCAAGGGTTAGTAAGATGAAGAAAATTACTAATCTGAGGATAAAAATAAGCCTGAAAAATAGTTCCTATTCTGGAAGCCAAACGTTTGAACGTTGATACCCTACTATACGCACTTACACATATCTTGAAACTCGGGATAGTAGAGGAAACCTTGAAATGCTCTTGTCTAAAAGCCAAAGTATGAAGAAAATAAAAGTGGAGAATAAAAGATAAAATGGTGAAAAGAAAAATGAACACTGGTTTTGTTATCACCGAGGCAGCAATAAAAAAATATAGCGAGGGTGCTTTATCACCTAGTGCCTTAGACCAACTGGTTTGGGAGCTACTGCTAAGCCTTAGGTGTTGCAAGACGAGGAAAAACACCTAATTAGCAAGCATATGAGTAATCGGTCGGTTAGTACCTCAAGAAGTATTAACGGTCGCATAAAGAATGTGTGAGCAAATTCCATCTAAAAGTACTAAGGTAGATGGACAAGAGTATGATTGCTTTAATTGAATTCTCTGAGTGTGAGGATGTCCAGTTCACACACGTAGGGGTATATGATCAATGTTTGGAAGAAAAGTAAGAATGAAAACTAAAGGCGATGTTTTATTGAGGGATAATGTGATTTTTAACATTTTTTCATGACCATTAAGATAGGGCTCATAGCAACTGAAAAGCTGGTATAGTTGAAAACTCTTATTTTCAAGTTCTTTCTTTTATAGTTATTATCTTTATATAACTTTCACCATTTCTCTTTTATTATAGAATTTTGTGGGTGTAATCCGCTGAAAACCCTCAGGAGACAACACTCCTCCTACTAGGGATATGCCACTGGCGCCGAGTAAGGAAGACTGGGGGCAACTCTCCTTCTGGACTGACTCCGCCGACTCCAACGGCGGAAATTGATGCTGCTGTTCCAACTGGGAACAGTTTTGAACCACTTAGGAAGGTCCGCAAGAACTCTCCGACCGCTGTGCTGAAAAGATCTTCTCCACCTATGGAGAGCGCTACAAAGGTGAAGCCGGAACAGCCCCCTCAACGGCTGTCCTCTAAAATCTACAAGGTCTGGCGTCAAGTCCAAGACTCGGTAATTGATCAAGATTATCCCCGCCGACAGAAAAAGGTGAAAGTTCAGCGGGAAGAATGTCGTTCTATCAAGCCACAAAAGGCGATAGCTACTTGGGTGCCCACTGCAAGGGCCCCCTCAACTTCGACCGCTCACAAGAAAAGAAAGCCGGAGAAAATCCCTGAGCCTGCGACGAATCGCAAGACCACTAAGCCCAAACGCCCCAAGTCTGGGGGCATAACGGTCCATACTGTTTACATGGCTTCCGGAAAAGAGGAAAGCCGCGCTTCGACGGGTCACCGGCCGCTCACCCGATCCGTAACCAAAGCCCAGGAGCAACAACAGAAGCTTCACGAAATGCTGACGCAATGGTCGCGCTCACCGGACCAAAAGAAAGCCCGGAGGCGTCATCGGAGCAGCGTCGCGAACACGAAACCGATACTGAGTTCCTTCGTAGAATGCTTGAAAAGAAAGACAAGGAGGCTGCAGAGCAAGCGGCCAATATAAAGCAGATGGCTCTCCTATTTCAAGACATGGTCGGGATGATGATCCAGCCGGATCCCCCGGCCAAAGATCCTCCGATTATCCTTGAAGATGATAGAGGAGAAACGTCAAATCCACCGCCGGCTCTTTCAACAGCCAAGGAGAAGACAATTTCCAAAGCTGCCCTGGATGACTATATTGCTCAACAAATACGAGTTCACCAGGCAACTGAAGCAGCCGGTCAAGTTGTCAAAACGGGGCGACCATATCCGAGCTGGTATGATCAGATCAAATACCCGCCGGGCTACACGATCCCAAAATTCCATGTCTACAAGGGGACAGGCAATCCCCATCAACATGTTGCCCAGTTCAGGGCTCTTTGTGGAAACACCGGCGGCGATGATAAGCTCCTGCTTCGCCAATTCGTCGACAGCTTATCGGAGACGGCGTTTGAATGGTACTCCGAGCTTCCGAACGACTCCGTCAAAACTTTCGCTGAAATGGAGTTGTTGTTTACCCAACATTTCGCAAGCGCCAGCGAGCGTACTCCAATAACAACTTTGATCAATGTAAGAGTAAAGCCGGGCGAAACTTGGATTCAATATGCAATCCGATGGCGGAACTTGTGGTCAAAATGCAAACAACGCATCGAAGAAGCGCCGGCAGTGGGCATGTTCGTGGGCACTCTTGACCCTCAAGCGACCATCTCACAGTTCATGATGTTCTTTAAACCAATCACATTCCAGGCCTTGATTGACAAATTAGCCCAAATGGACCAGATGGGCCATAGACCGTCTCCTCCAAAACCGGACTCTCGAAATGAGAAGGGGAAAGGAAAAGCGATCGTCGCCGCCAATGCTCAACAACAGCCGAGCAACTTGAAGCCGGTTGTCCGTCAAAACAATATGCGTCCGTGCCTATCCCTCGAGGAGAGGCTAGGACGTCCTTACTCTTTTCCTCAAGATAAAACGAGAAGACTGTTCGAGCTAGCAGTGCGCAACAGACTCATCAATCTGCCAGATTCAAAATGTCCGTTGCAGCCAAACGACGTCAATGATCCCAATTACTGCCCCTAACACCGAGTATTGGGTCATCCGATCGAAGATTGCTACGTCTTCAAAAACTGGATTGAAGACCAATACCAACAAGGCAAGTTCGCATTATCCGAAAGATGGAAGGTGAACCCGCCGCAACCTCATACCCTTAAAAATGTGAATATGCCGGGGGCAACGTGCTCCCTTGTTAAAGAAGCTCCATGGGAGGTCGTTCTTTCAGCCAAAACCAAAAGGATGTTGAATGATCTCCAAACATGCACGGCGATCAGGTGGAAGAACCCACTGGAACCCCAGATCATCGAAGGGATGCTAAAGCCGCGCCCAACTCTAAAGATCGGTGATGATTGCCCAAGTACTCACATCCAACCGTCAAAATCTTCGAAAAAGAAGAAGAAATCCAAAAAGCCCGTGAAGCCTGGTGACAAGCGCACAAGCCTATAAAAACAGATCGACGCGCTGGAGGAATATAATCAGAAGGCGCGGACTCCCATCACGCTCCAAGAGTTCCTCAGCCACGTATTTCAGGAGGAAGATGATGGAGAAAGCTCGTCGGATGAATCTGAGGATTACGTAGCAAGTTGTTATGTGATCTCTCACTCGTTTGCAGATGATGAAAAGGCTTCTTGCACAGAGAAACTGGGGGCAGGTCCCGAACCAGAACTGCTAGGACCATCAGACGAAATGATTGATGCATTCCTAAATAAAGCCCGTCAGGAAAGCAAAGCCAATCAAGAGCGTGAACTTGCTATATTTGAAAAGGCCAAACACCAACGACTGGAGGAAAAGGTCGAGACGCCCCGACTGGAGCAAAGCGTCCCTATCGCCAGCAAAAGAAAGCTTAAAGTAAGGAATCAATTCGCTAGGGCCCTGGCAATAGGAATGAAGTTGCCCTCTTTCAAAGGAAATTCCCCTGGAAATATACGTCTTGATGAAGCGGAAATACATCCTAACTTCTGCCTATACCATCAGAGGATTGCACACCCCACCGAGGAATGCATAGCCTTTAAAAACTGGTGGCAGGGATATGTTGCCCATCGACAACACGTTCAACGAGTGAAGCGCAAGGCTCGTCGGGAACAGAAAAGCACGACAGATGAGCGCGAAAGAGCTGCTGGCAACTGTCACATAGCCGACACAAAAGGATCGCAAGTCATCACCTTTGGAAGCGACTCTGACGAAGAAATCGCCCTCAGCCCTCTCTTCAAGGAATCTACCTCCGGCACAAAACATGTGAATATTTGCGGCAAAATTTAGCTGCGTAATCATACGTTGACCTATGACCGAAACGTCTCTAAACTAATGACGGATCACTACGTCCTAAAACTAGCTGTTGACCGAGATGTCGATAAACTACGGTGGATTGCAACATCCCAAAGCCGAGATATATAAAAAAAAGAATAATAAAAAAAATAAAAACGGTATGCCTGTAAGCAAAATGGGCACGGATGAAAACCCGAAAGGGCTCCGTGAGTAAACACAGCAGGGTTACCGGCGAGTGTTTGTGAAAACCCGAAAGGGCGCAACCTCGTTAGAAAAAGAAAAGAATAAAAATTAAAAAAAAGAGAAAAAGAAAACGGTATGTCCATAAGTAAAATGGGCACAGATGAAAACCCGTAAGGGCTCCGTGAGTAAAAACAGCAGGGCTACCGGCGTGTGTTTGTGAAAACCCGAAAGGGCGCAGCCTCGTTAAAGGACACTTACAGGGTCCTCTCGACCTTGTAAGGAGAAACCACCCGCGTGAGATCCTTACGACTCATAAGGGAGCAACACATTTAAGGATCCCCACGATTCCTAAGGAGAAATTACACTTGCGAGATTCTCACGACTCGTAAGGAGAACTCTCTTATGGGACCCTCACGGTTCATAAGATTTGAAAGTCTTAAGTTACAGAGACCTAAACCTGTTCTTAAGCAACCCCCATAACCTTCGATATTGCTCTACAAGTGGCTCATACTAACCCTTGTATACAATCCACGGGCGCGAATAAACAAGTCCCACCGGTGACTAGGGATATGTCCACATAGTGAACAACCCTTGTAAGTCCTCTCGACTTATAAGGAGAAAACCCTTTTGTACGATCCTTACGACTTACAGGGGAACATGCACTTAGGAATCCTCACGATTCTTAAGGAGAAAATACACCTACGAGATCCTCACGACTTGTAGGGAGAAATACCTTTGTGAGACCCTTACGGCTCATGAAGTCAAAAGCCTTAGTCGACAGGACCCTAATTCTGTTCGCTAAGCCACCTTTGTTCGACATCGACAGAGGCAAATGATGATTCACTCCTGGAAATATCCCAGTTGGAGCGGTGCTGATGCTGAAATCGGTGTCTAATTCCAGGTTTACAGCGAAAAACCAGCAAGCCACACATACAAACAAAATAGCCGAAATGATGGGGCAACTTGCAACAATATCAGCAAGTAAAAATGTATTCATGCAAAATAGCCGAAATGATTGGGCAACTCGCAATAAAAAGCAGCGAGTAAAAATAAAATAAATAGCCGAAATGATTGGGCACCGCAAAAAATAGCCGAAATGATTGGGCAATCGCAACTTTCGCTATATAAAAGCTGAAATGATAGAGCATCGCGGGAAGAAATAAAAAAAAAACAACAACAAACTTATGAAAGAATGAAACTTTTGCCCTACAGGCAATATAACATCAATCCCTGTATACAATCCAGGGGCGCAAACAAAAAGGGAATCATATCATCCCACCAGGCTCCATCCGAAAGAGAGCCAAATCTCGATGGTCCACAGACAACCTAGAGATCACCTCGACATTCGTCTCGTTACAGCAGACGCAACATCACCAAACGGAGCCACGGCAAAATCCCTAGCTCCAAGCCTCGACGGTTCACCAACAACCTAGAGACAACCGCGACATTCGTCTCGATACAGCAGACGCAATGTCAGCAAACGAAGCGAAGGCCAAATTCCTAGCTTCAGGGTCTTGACAGCAACTCATATAAAACCTGAAAGACAATCGGAGATCATCTCACACAAGAGTGGAGTGATCACCATCTTGACGTTCGTCTCGATACAGCAGACGAGATATCACGACAACGTCCTTCTTCCAACATGATTCAGAGATGCCAAAGCAAACGAAGCGAAGGCCAAATTCCTAGCTTCAGGGTCTTGATGGATTCGGACGCGCTAAAGAAAATGAAGCAAAAGCCAAATTCCTAGCTTCAGGGTCTTGACGGTAACTCATATAAAACCTGAAAGACTACCGGAGATCATCCCATATGGAGTGGTCACCACCTCGACGTTCGTCTTGATACAGCAGACGAGATGTCACGACAACGTTCTTCCTCCAACAGGATTCAGACGCGACAATCAAACAAAGGAGCCACGGAAAAATCCCAGCTCCACCGCGACATTCGTCTCGATACAGCAGACGCAATGCCGCCAAACGAAGCAAATGCCAAATTCCTAGCTTCAGGGTCTTGACGGTAACTCATATAAAACCTGAAAGACAATCGAAGATCATCTCACCCCAGCGTGGAGTGATCACCACCTCGACGTTTGTCTCGGTACAGCAGACGAAATGACAGCCCAGCGTTCTTTCTCCAGCAGGATTCAGACACGACAATCAAACAACGGAGCCACGGAAAAATCCTAGCTCCACCGCGACATTCGTCTCGATACAGCAGACGCAATGCCAGCAAACGAAGCAAAGGCCAAATTCCTAGCTTCAGGGTCTTGACAGCAACTCATATAAAACCTGAAAGACTATCGGGGATCATCCCACACCAGTGCGGAGTGGTTATGACTCATCGGGGCTCTCCAAAATGAGCTTAACTCAAGTAAAAAGCGGCATGGCAAAATTCCTAACGCTTGCTCTTCCGACGGTTAAACTGCCTAAGAGGATTGCTTGAAGACGTCTTGTACAGCCCCCAAAAGGATCAGAGACACGACGGTCGTAAAGCTACTCGAACAGCAAAACTGACTATCGAGGAATACATCAGATGCGACGGTACAACGGATAAAACCTTAGTACCACAGACCCTAACGGACCTCTGTCGTAAAGAGCAGAGGTTAACCGTGACGTTAGGATATTCTTGCGGGAAATGCTCGGTTCGTCTCGACTCGTGAGGAAATTAGTGTCTTTGCGAGAACTTCACGATTCGTCTCGACTTGTGAGATAAAGCCTTAGGCAGCGGGGATTAAAAAACCTGTTTCCTAAGCACTAGGACCCTGTGAGTCGATCCAAAATGGACTCTTGCATACTATTCACGGGTCACACTCTCCAAAGTCGAATCTCGACAAAGAGGGAAACAACCACTTACGGGTCCTCTCGACTCGTAAGAGGAAAAATTCTCTTATAAGATTCTTACGACTTATAAGAGAAAACGCACTTAGGAATCCTCACGATTCCTAAGGAGAAAACACACCTACGAGATCCTCTCGATCCGTAGGGAGAAAAAGTCTTTGTGAGACCCTCACGGCTCATAAAGTTGAAAAGCCTTTGGCAGCAAATCTGAACTTGCCTCCTAAGCCATCACTACCTCTTAAAAAAGCCAAGACAAGATACTCGCTCTATCATCTGTCGACCATGTTTACTAAAGAATCATGCTGATAATAAAAGAAAGAAGGAAGCGGATAAATGGCACAAGACATTGCAAAAAATGTGTGTATCTTTATTCATGAATTCAATTAAGTACAAGGCGAATCGTATAAAAGAATAAAGAATGGATACATATTATTCAAAGATTACAAGTTTATAATTGATACAAAGGCAGCTACTGAGAAGGAAGTGTCTTAAGTAGGCCTATCAATTGCTCTCGCACTTCCTTCAGCGCCTTCTCCCGATCGGCTGCCGCGACCAACTCTGCTTCCACCTGGGCCCGCTGCTGCAAGTAAGATAAAAGCTGTTCTTCAACGGCTTGCTGAGCTGCTTCATGACCTTGGGCATCACGCTCAACGGCATCGAGCTTCTGCTTCAGTGTTAGCCCATCAGAAATACTTTGCAGAAGGCCCTCGAAGATAGCCTTCACCCGGGCAGCGTTCGCGCCGACTTCAGCATGCAGTCGAGCAGACTCGCTTGAGGTCTCTTGGCATTCCCTCCACCTTAAAGCCTCTTCTTGTTCCAGATGTTGGAAGTAAGAAGCGCTCTGCTCAATCCATGCCTCCCGTTGAGTACTCGCAGCCAAAATCTCGAGGGCAGGACGCATAAGCTCCAGCTGATGCAGGCGGGCCTCGATCTCCCTGCAGTGATTAACCCAAGACTCGACGACGCCTTCATTATAAAAATTTACAAGCGTCGCCAGCATCGGATTAACCTCCGCAGCGAAATCTGCGGCGGATGTAGGAGCTTTTGCGTCAAGCTCCTCAACGCATCCACTCAGCATGCTCAAACTCATCGCAGCACCCTTTGAGGATGGACGTCTGGAGAATGGGCCTGTCGGCATTATGATGCGAGACTCGAAAGGGGACAGAATCGGAATAACAGCTGCAAAACAAAAAGCGATCAAATGACGGTTCAAGAAATATAGAAAGGTCATCAATGACGGAATCTACTATACCGGCTACAGCAGGCGGCAAAGCCGGGAGGACAGGTGGCACGACTGATCTTACATCTCCTCCTTCGAGCTGTAGCACTGCAATCAGGGCAACAAAGAATCAGAAACAAGTTCATTATCGGAAAAAGAAAGAGCATTAATTGAAAACTATACTCACCAGCGCCACTGGAGGAAGCAAGCTCCGACGGGAAGGAAAAGTGTGGGTGCAGCACCTGATACAGGTGATCAAAAAGCACTCTTGCAAAGACGCAATAATACAACGTCAGTACATAAATTATGCAGCCTAAAGATGAGACTGATGAGTCACAAATCCATACCTTCCAGCATTTGCGACTGTACGAGAGAGGGTAGAGATGTGGCCACCGTCAGGGTGGTAACTGACGGCGCTCCTTCGAGTAAAGGGGCATTAGTACTAGCCGCAACTGCATTAGAAACAAGATAAGCCCTGTCAGGAAGGATTGCAGAATAAAAAAGAAGGACGGTGACCCAAAATTTACCTGATGAGTCGCCAGCCGAAACGGTGGCGTCTCCCATCTCCATTGGTAGGGGTTCGCCTCCCGTTGCCTCATCGCCAGACTCTACAGGAGTCATCGTCACGCTCGCGACGCCGGAAGACGACAAGGAGCCGTAAACGGGGAGAGCGATGATCGGAGCGGCACCCGACTCTTGAGAAAGAGCGTCCGTCTCATGCTCAGCGATAATGCCCGTCTCATCCGCTACCACCTCGGGCTCGGCGGTCGCAGCCATCTCGTCCACCACCGCCACGGGTTCATCGGTCGCAGCCGCTCCATCCGCTGCTGCCCCAGGCGCGGTTGTAGCAGCCGTCTCAACTGCTGCTCCCTCAGGCTCGGCATCAGCAACCTTCTCGGGCATAGTAGGCGTGACTGTCTCATTAGCCACTAGCTCAGGCCCGGCGACTACGGCTACACCGTCTACCGTCGCCTCAGGTTCAGCTGCTACCTTCTCCACCGTCCCCTCAGGCTTGACGGTTTCCGCCACTCCTTCAGTTGGACTCGGCCCTGCAGGACACGATGTATAAGAACCAATAGTTTTACAGCTTTTGAAACAAAGTCTCGAAAAACACGTTACCTGAGGTGGATTGATCGTTGGCCTTCCGAACTGCACGCACCGCCCGCCTATGAGCAGTGGACAAGACGACCGGAGACTCTTCCGAAGGAGTAGCAGCACGAGGAATAACGGCGCTTGGGCCCGCTCCCACGGCCAAAGCAGCGCTACGCTCCTTCGCTGCGCGCCTCAAGCGCTTCTTCTCCTCCCGGGCCGTCACGACGGGCATCTTGGAAGCCTCCTTCAACAAGGCGTCGTCGTCCGCGTTCAGAGTTGCCTCCAGAGCCTTCAAGGCATCCATCATCGGATTTTTGAGTTGGGTCTCTCGCGGCAGCCCCGAAGAGGCCGGAACATCGGTAGCTGGACTGGGGAGAATCCCCGCATCGGCTTGCGCATTAAATCTTGCGGCCCCGGCAAAGAGACAAAGAAAGGATTAGATTGGCCATAAAAAGGAGAACAAAGACTCAGTGAGCTGAGACATACCGACACCCAATAGAGTGCGTTTCATCTCTTCCTCCTGGAAAGTTTTGAGGGAAGCAGCGATAGCTTCTTCGGTGGTAATGCCTGTTAAAAAAAGATGGGGAAAGCGTTAGTCAAAAACAATGATAAAAATACGATGCAATGACGGAAAAATATAACTAGTCATTACCCGATTGCGCAAGTTTAGCCAACCACGCTTCGACCCTTGCCGATCGCTTAGAAGCCACGATGGCGGCCGCCATATCGGTGTCTGCTGGATCTACAAAGAAACCCTCATTGCTTCCGTACTCGCTTAGGCCTTCGGTGAAAGGGGCCTGAGGCTCTAAGCCGAGGATGGCATCGAGAGAAAGAACGGACTTCTTCTTCCTCTTCTGCCGGCGGACCCCGGTCGCCGCCAAGATCAGCTTACGGTTAGCAGGCACCTTAGGACAGCGGGTCCCGATGTCCGAGCCCACGCCAGACTCGGGCAAAACTACATTCACTGTCTCTACTGGAGCACAGGGCACTGGGGGCACGTCCGTGGTAGTATGGGGCAATCCGCGCGGAGGGCTCAGCACGCGCGTTGGCTCAGCTCCAGCATCTCTCAGCGGAAGAACGGCAGGGGTCCTTGGCCTTAGGGGAGCTTTACGGTCGCTGCCAGGAGGCACACCCTTGCGGTCAACCAACAACCGCCTTTCTTCCTTAATAACGCCGCCCGTCAAATGCTGGTACCACACCGTATATGTATTGAGGATCTGTGGGATGCAAGTTGGCACGTTGATGAAAAAGTGAGAGCCCGTATTCAGACGCATGAAGTGATGCAGCACGCTCCGCATCCCTTCTTCAGTGGCAGCAGGTTCTAGCAAGAAAGCCTCCAACGGCACTCCTTGATTATAGCTCAGTTGTTGGGCAAAACGATGCGGGTTGTATTTCATGAAAAGCGCCGCATCATTTTGCCTAAACACCAGGAAACCCGGTCTGATAGAATATAAATGGAGGGTCTCCCGGGCTGTCAGAGCTGAGGCCCCATCTTTGAAAATATCTTGCAATGACCGCACTGTAGTAGTAGACGCCTTTCCGATGGTTAACACTTTGTCGATGAAGGTCATCCCGTCTCCAACTGTGCGGGGACGAAGGAGCAAACCTCTGGTATACCGTGGCGACGGAGTTACAATTGAGGCGTCGACCAATCGAATAATCCGAGGGAAGCTGCACCTGTCATAGAACGAAGGCCTTTTGTGCATACCAAAAACGCCAAGTGTATGTAGCTCAAGCCATGACATGAAGTAATGCATCGAGAAGATCACGTGCGGTACTCCAGGTTCATTAGCATCCACCGCTTGACTAAGGCCGTGATACAGGTAGGCTAAGCCGGCGATCCCGACGGCGACTTTTACCCCAATGGTCATCCGGTGAGCTGGGTAAAAGACAGATGGCCTCATATGGCGAAGATGCATCGGGAGCGCAAACCAGCTCAGCCATAGCCTAAGAAATCCTAAGAAGAATGCTTCCTCATCCATCCCAGGGACTGCAACCTCCGCAAAAGGGACAACCGGGGAGTTAGGAAGGAAGAAACCCTTCTGATCTACCTCCGTCGCTGGTAGGTTGTCCAAACCTAAACCGAAAGGGTCATCAAGCGTGGCAAACTTAGCAGCTTCCGCCGAGAGGACTTTCGGGTGAAGGAAGCGAGCGATGAAAT
Source organism: Agapanthus africanus (assembly GCA_030015575.1). Lineage (NCBI taxonomy): Eukaryota > Viridiplantae > Streptophyta > Magnoliopsida > Asparagales > Amaryllidaceae > Agapanthus > Agapanthus africanus. The sequence continues at coordinate 70,311,408 of CM057337.1, read as the reverse complement.
CCTCAAAATTAACCTCGCGACTCCCAGATTCGATAAAATGGCCCTCGTAGATATTCAACACTTTGATCAAACTTGGAAACTGATGTTGAACAGCATTCTCCGGGGTAAGGACCAATATCACTGGCTTAGCACCGAATACATATTCGTGTGTGGGAAGCAGCACCTCATAATGCTCCCCTATGACCGGTAAGCCGGAAACTTCTGTGAACTGCTCTAAAGAAATCGACACTTCCCGGTCCAGTGCAAGGAAAGTGTGAGTAGGATATTCCACTGCTCCAAAAAAGCCTTAATCCACCAGGTAGGAAGCGTAGGATATTGGAAGAGAGAAGCATAAACAGCGATGTACAACCTAAGCCTCATTAACTGCGACTTCTTCGCTGACAAAATGTAGCGAGCCCATGGCAGGTAACCGATCGGATGACAGGAGAACAGACCTATATTATATGGTTGCCCCCAGGGTCGCGCTTCGCCTTGACAAATACGGCGTCCCAAGATATCTAAAACCATGGGAGGCTGAACGGGAATTGCAGCTATAGCGGGATGAAGAAGGCCATCTGAAGTCCAATCGACCATCTCCACGGCATACTTCACCGGGGGTAAGTTGGCATAATGGACCGCTATAATGGGCTCCGATGGTACTGCGCATGAAAAGCTCTGTCGACTCCTGATAATCTGATTGTACCATGACCCCCAAAGGTGAAGATTCTTATGTTCCGGATCGTGGTCTCTGATAAAAGCTAGAACCTTTCGGTCTACGGGTGCTCCAGGGAATCCTCTCTCCGAGCGAACGAATGGGAACGAGGCATCGAAAGACATGTTGCCTGCAAAAAGAAGGAGAACAAAAGTCAACCGTCAATGCTATAATTTAAATTCAGACGCTTGGTACTTTAAAAATTTATACCACACTGTAATGCAGTGGAGAGGGGACCCACAAAATCTAGATGACAATGCATCAGTTAATAAGACAGTATCATCATTGGATGAGACTGTCAATTAATGAAGAGATCCTCAAAAGAATATTCTCATCAATTGAGAAGTCCCTAGAGACAAGGAGAAAATCTCCCCTTTCAGAGCAAAGCTCTATCACAGAGTGACACTTGTCAAACTCTGGTCTCAAGGGAATAAAATTCCTTAAAGAGCCTAACTCTGTAATAATGATGGAAAAATCCATCAAAGGAAAATTAATTCCTAAAAATTAAAAATCTAGAATCTTAAAGATCCATGAAAACTCTTAAGAGTTCATCATCAAAAGATCAAAAAGATCTATATTTTGTCCATGAGCAAAGCTCTGTTCATGGGTTAAAAACCCTGAAACAAGATCTCTTTAGATCTATGGATTCTTGAGAGCAAGGCTCTGTTGGTGAAACCCTAAAGGGTTTTCTTTAAATCAAAGATCTATAAGAGTAAGGCTCTGTCAATTAAAGTTAATTTAATTTAATTTTAATTTTTACCTAAAATTTTTTCTAGAGTTTTAACTCTTAAAGTTCTTAAAAGCAAGAGCAGGGCTCTGAGAATAAAATCTTAAGAAGATGATAATCATCTGAGGAGGACCAAGGGTCCTAATTATAGGCGCTGAAGCGCCTCTACAATTCCTGAATCAATCCAACGGATCAGATCTTGCCATCGTTGCACTCACGTGTGCGCCACGTGAGCGCAACGGTGGGGTGGCATTTGTTTCCCCCAATCAGAGCTAAACTCTTTTTGAATTTCAAAAATTCAAAAAAATTGAAGCAACGCTTCAGATCTCTTGCGCTGCGCGCAGAGTGCCACGTGTCAAAAACTGATACGCTAGCGCAAGGGGCGCTGCGCGCAGAGTGCCACGTGTCAAAAACTGACACACTAGCGTAAGGGGCGCGGTGCCCAAGACAGCGCACTCAATCAGAGCAAGGCTCTGTTTTAAAATAAAAAATAAAAAATAAAAAATAAAAATAAAGGGAGCAACGCTTCAGATGACTTGCGCTCTGCGCTGCACGACACGTGTCAGCGCAGTTGCGCTGCGCGACACGTGTCAGCGTAGGTGCACTGCGCTTTGCGCTTCGCGACACGTGTCAAGCGCAGGTGCGCTTGCGCCAACTGTTGTAACAACTCCTTTTTTAATGTACAAAGAATTGATTTAAATTCAATATATACTTGGAGTATTTATTGCAGCTGATATCTCTTTAAGTATTTATTTCACTTCATAATTACAAGAAGGAGCTTGTAGCTCATTGGTAATACCTTGCACTGCTGAACCAAGCCACCGGAGTTCAAATCCCATGCCCCACATTACTTTTGTATTTATTTTATTTTAAATTTTTTGGAAAGTCAACGGTAAAAGGGTCATAACTCCCAAAATATGTACTGGACAACAAAAAATAAATATACCAAATTATACCCCCGAAGAATCCCCGGCCATTGGACCCATGACTCGGCCCGACTCGGAGCCGTCGGCCGGCGAAACGGCCGACTCGGTCCGGCGCCGCCGGCCGGACTTGGCCGGACGGCCGAGTCACCAACAGAGAAAAGTTAGGTCTTGACCTGGTCCACCCTCCTGCAAACTCTAAATGCTTGGATCGGTTATCATTTGGCCAATAAATCCCTTTTACTATTATGTTTAATGAATTTTTAATGATTTTGTATATTTTTTATAATTTTTTTTGTTAACAACCCTAACCCTAGCCTAACCCTATATAAACCCTCATACCCTCTACCCTCTCACCCTACATTTCTAAGTCCACTCTCTAAAAATTTCAAGAGAACTCGGTACGTTAGAAAACGAGCGAAAGGCGAAGCGCTGCCGAAATCGACGGCGAAATCCCGGCGATCGTACTAGGACATCTTCACGACGTTTCGACGCACCGACAAACCCACTCCCTCCCTCTCACTCTCTAGCGTTGTCTAAACCCGTAAGTCCCCCTTTTTCTACCTTTCTTTCTTCCATTAAAATACGATTTTTCAAACCCGACGGAAATCGGAACAAACCGATTTTCGATTCGGTTTTCTATCAAAACTCACTTGTCACTAATTCCATAATGCTTAAATATATTCATGTTGACTACTAATCACATAAAAATCAATTTGGATAAAGTTTCTCATATGAAATGATAACGTTTCCTTTTATCGTATTTTTTTCCACTTAAATACCACAATATTTAGTTTTCACATTTAACCCTTTAACAATGCTATACCTTAAAATAGATCACGAAGTAATGACCTACCTCCACACACACGCAAATACAACCCTAATTGATATCATCAAAACTTAGAATACGATAATACAAGACTTTACATTAAAATACCATTTTCTTATAAAATCTTTTCTGAAAGTTCTAAGTTGTATACAATTTTAAAACAAAATCTTTTAATAGGAAAATACGATATGTCATGGACATCGATCGTTTATCTAAACCTGACGTTGTGGTGTCTAGGCAAGTGTGTCTAAGGCGAGTGGTTACTTAATTAGGACCACTACTTGTAGTGGAGAGCCTCCCACTCACCTGGCACTCACCTGGCCGCAATTGGCGGTGAAGAGGCGATTTGAGGCTTCTAATGACGTGTCGTTTAGACCATTTAGAAATAGGCTAGTTGGCTTAGGAAACCCTAGAATCTAAAATACGGAAATTTACACCCTTTTGCAAATAAATACCTTATCTTTATAAAACCGTTTTCTAAATGATTAGTATTTATAAAATCTTTGCAAAGTGCCACTACAACCCACATTTGGGGAACCCGTTAGGGATTGTACGGTTTATCGTGCACTCTCGAGCTTAGTAGTGCGAGATTCAGACCTCCGCAAGGAGCATTCGGTCTCGAAAGGTTTAAAATACGACATTTATGAAAAATGAGATTTTTGGAAAATAAAATATTTATTAAAAATTATTCTTGTATAAACATATGTATATTTATCATTTGAACACCTATTTTATTACAAGATAAAGTTTTCACCTTTTCCTAAAAAAATTACAAGATTAAAAGTTACATTAAAATACCATGAATTTCAATTAAATCAATATTACAAAATTAATACTTTTATTTATGTAATTAGGATATTCTCACTAGAAATAACACAAATAAAATTTACACTCATTATAACTATAAAGACGAATAATAAATACCTGAGCTGTATCTTGAAAACTATACAAAAGTACTTTTTATATAAAACCCCCTCAAGTTTTATAATTTACAATAAGGACCCTAACAATTATAGAACTTCAAATTACATTTCTTTTAGTCTGACTCGGGTTTGAGTCTGATTATTTCTGACTTGAATATGATTCAAGTCAATCTATATTCTTTAATATTCCAACTCAATATGAACACATGAATCCCAGAATCCAGTTAACTTGACTGAATCAAACCATGGATATTCATCCATTATTCCGTTATCCCATTTACCTGATTATACAGTTATAATCCGTTTACTGATATCATGGTTTTGGTCAGTCATCCAACTTACACAATACAATACAACAATACTATCAAAACACTACGGGGTTTAACGGGTAGATTGGTACGGAAGGTGTTAAAAGTGGCACGAGGTGGTCAGATTAAGACACCTAACTTATATTCCTTTGCTGTTGTACCGTGGCTTAACGGTTCCTTGTACATTCCGTTTGCCCTGGTCTCTAGCATATAGAGACCCCTCTCGTATACACTGGCATCCTTCTGTACCAAGCTACAAATAACAGCGTTAACACAGTATTCCATAATATTCTACTACATAATACTTTAGAAAATACTCTTATTCCGTCTTTCTAATTCTTCCTTATCTTTGGGACTTACCGAGCGACCTGTTCGCTGACGACATTCTATTTCTTTCTTCTTTGAATGTCGTCAGGTGCTTTGGACCCAGCAGAGATCGAGCCCACCGGTGAAGACTTGGACCAGTTTCATGAAGACTCCGAGTTCTAGATATTGTACCTTGTTCTATTCAGTATTTTCATTTCCTGTTATGCCACTGTTTAGGCATCGCTTTTCATTCCAGTTGTATTTATATTTACTTTTCATGCATTGTAAAAAGAATGTTATTAATAAAGTTTCTGTTATTTTTATATCTCTTGTCTCTTATGATTTACTTTTATATTGCTTAGATACGCTTAGCGTATGTACTTCTGAGTACATACGTAGCGGACCTCGTCGCGTCTCCTTCGCCGTATACCGGGAAGCGGGGCGTGACAGGTTTTGTTGGTGGCACATGCAGGTCAGAGCTGCATGAATCCTTATCATGCAGTTCTGGTCTGCGTGAACAACCTAAGCAATATAACACAAGAACTAGCAACTAAAACATTCTTTACAATTCATGTTTCATGAATCTTACAAATTTCTATTCCTTGAATCTTATCATTTCATATATTTGAATCTGTCCTAACCCAAATTTTTCTTCAAGGTTATAGATTCCCCGAACAACACCAGCACCAACGTCAACAACACACCTCCAACACTACCTCTCGTACCAGCTGTTCCTGCACCACCCACCGAGCAAACAGTGCTACTTGAGGCGATTCGCAGCCTTCTCGAGGGACAACAATAACTTCTGAACCGTCCTGAGACCGACGCACCGGGAGTAAAGCAATTAAGGGCTTTACATCCCAAACAGTTCTCTGGAAAAGGAAGCCCTCTTGAAGCTGAAGAATGGGCACAAAGCATCGAAGACGATCTGGCAGCAGCTCAAGTGCCAGACATCGCTTGGGTCTGTGTAGCAAAACTACAGCTCACGGATAATACTTGCAACTGGTGGAAGGCGGAAGAAAGCCGTCTGGTACAGCCGATTGAATGGAAGACTTTTCGCGAGAAGTTCGACGCGAAATATTTCCTTGTGACTGCCAGGTTTGCAATGGAGCAGCAGTTCATTCATCTACAACAGGGTTCAATATGGGACAAATCAGTAGATGAATACGACGCTGAATTCACCATGTTAAGCCGGTAAGATATGTCACAATAGTTCAATTTTTAAATATCACATACTACACAGCTAACACAATCTTTAAACAGATTCGCGGCACACTTGATACCGACGGACGAGATCAGAGCCCGTCGCTTTCAACAAGGACTGGACACGGAGATTCAGGCTGCTCTAGCCACGGGAAAATTTTTGACTCATGAAGATGCTCTAGAAGCTGCCTGCAGCTATGAGGCAGTGATAAAAGAAAGGGGCAGACCTCGGTCTGCAGGAGTCAAGCGCCCTGCCAACCAGATGGCAGGTGGAGCCTCGTCCAGGCCACCTTTCGTGCCAAGGCGACCCAGAGTACCAACCCATCGTCCCAGCCCAGCCTTTTGCACCTACTGCAAGAGAACTGGACATATGATGAAGGAAGCCGTCGAGCCAACCGCCTTTGCTTAGTCTGCGGCTCAGCTACTCATGATATTGGGTCTTGTCCCCGAAGACAGAACCCAGTTGCTGCACCCAGGCCAGCAATTACTTATCCCCAGCGACCAGCTCTTCAGGCACCTGCTCCTAGACCTGCACTACCTGCACCACCCAGAGGACCGCAAGATGCACCACATCCTCGTCAGTTCCATCAAGATCAAAGGAACGTTCCAAGGAATACTCCTCAGGGCAGGAGGAATGTACCACGGCGCCAGGCTTTCACGATGTCCGTGGAAGAAGCTGAGGCCACTGGCCAAGTCATCACTGGTAAACTTTTCTTTTCAAACTTTTCTTTTCTATTCTACTACTTAGTTACATATTTCCTATACCTAAAACAAATCCCATATACCTTAGGTACAATCTTAGTATCCTCAATCCCTGCACTTGCACTGTTTGATACTGGAGCATCACATTGCTTTATGTCGCAATGGTTTGTCCGAACCCATGCGATTCCAGTTTCACCGCTTGTATCCAGCTGGAATGTCAGTTCCGGAAATGGCGTTCTAAAGGCAACTATGGGATACAGTATGTGTCCAGTCGTCGTCTGCAGTTGAGAGTTTTATGCTGACTTCAAAGTGCTGGACATACCGAACTTCGATGTGGTTCTAGGAATGGATTGGCTTAGAACTTTTTATACTACCATAGACTGTCGTCAAAGGAGGGTAGTATTCGAGATCCCAGACCATCCGGTCTTCTATTTCAAAAGCGGAGACCGTACACTGGAGCCAAGTACCTATAAAGCGAAGCCAAGAGAAGCAGTAGTTGCAGCAGCTCAAGCAGAGGAAGAATCAAGACCAGATGTGGTTCGAGAGTTCGACGATGTATTTCCTGACGATATATCAGGTTTGCCTCCCGATTGAGCTCTTGAATTCAGTATTGATTTAGTACCAGAAGCACAACCGGTGATCAAAGCACCCTATCGTTTAAGTCCAGAAGGTTTGAAGGAAGTCTGAACACAGTTGGAGGAATTACTGGCGAAAGGATGGATTCGTCCCAGCACTTCAAGTTGGGGATCACCTGTACTACTTGTGAAGAAGAAGGAAGGTTCATACAGAATGTGCATCGATTACAGAGCCTTGAATAAAGTAACTATAAAGAACAAGTATCCACTTCCGCGCATCGATGATTTATTCGATCAGCTAAGTGGATCTTGTGTTTTCTCTAAATTAGATCTTCGTTCAGGTTATCATCGGGTGAAGGTCAAGGAAGCTGATATTCACAAAACAGCTTTCAGAACTCGCTATGGACATTACGAATTTCTGGTGATGCCATTCGGAGTGACCAACGCACCCGCAATATTCATGAACCTTATGAATCAAGTTTTCCGGGAGTACTTAGACAGGTTTGTTGTCATCTTCATCGACAACATCCTGGTGTATTCTAAGAGTCGGAAAGAGCATGCAGAACATCTACGAATTGTCCTAGAAACTCTTCGACAACATCAGCTTTATGCCAAGTACAGCAAGTGAGAGTTTTGGCTAAATCAAGTTGGTTTTCTTGGACATATCGTATCAGGAGAAGGAATCTCTGTAGATCCAGCGAAAGTTTCGGCAGTTAGCGAATGGCCTACACCAAAGTCAGTGAAGGATATTCGAAGTTTCTTGGGTTTAGCTGGATATTACAGAAGGTTTATTGAAGGCTTTTCGAAGATAGCAACGCCTCTGACCAAGCTCACACGTAAAGATGAAGAATTTGTGTGGTCAGAAGCATGCGAACAAGCTTTCGTAAAACTCAAGTCAAGGTTGACACCAGCACCTATTCTCGTCATACCGGATCAATCTGGAGGATTCGAAGTGCATTACGATGCATCCGGTAAGGGATTAGGATGTGTTCTACATCAGCACGGTAAGGTTGTGCCTTATGCTTCAAGACAGCTGAAAATTCATGAGCGCAATTATCCGATGCATGATCTGGAGTTGGCAGCCGTCGTCTTTGCTCTCAAGATTTGGCGTCATTATCTACTTGGTGAACGAGTGAACATCTACACAGATCATAAGAGCCTGAAGTACGTGTTTACTTAGAAGGAGTTGAATATGCGGTAGAGAAGATGGTTAGAACTCATGGCCGACTTTGACATCAACTTGCAATACCACCCAGGGAAGGTGAATGTAGTACCTGATGCTCTTAGTCGCCAACCATTAGCAATGAATCTCACCGCTCAGTGGAAGCTTCAACAAGACTTGCATCAGATGGAGATTGAAGTAGTCATGCAAGGTAATGCTTCAAGTTTGATGAATTTACAAGTTCAATCAACCATTGTCAATCAGATCAAACCAGCTCAAGCCAACGATGCTAAGTTGCAAAAGATCAGAGAACAAGTGGAGAATGGACTCAGAACAGACTTCATCATCCATGACAACGGATCTTTGAGATACGGCAGCAGATTATGTGTACCAAAAGGTCCTGTTCGGGAAGAGTTAATGAAAGAAGCCCACAACTCTCTCTACTCAGTACATCCTGGAGGTACCAAAATGTACGAAGATCTATGTCAGAATTATTGGTAGCATGGAATGAAGCGTGAAGTAGCCAGAAGCATCGCAAAATGCTTGGTGTGTCAGCAAGTAAAGGCTGAACATCACAGGACTGCTGGATTACTTCAACCGTTACCAATCCCAGAATGGAAGTGGCAACACATCACGATGGACTTTGTGACTGCTCTTCCTCGCAGCACAAAGGGTAACGATGCCATATGGGTCATTGTGGATCAACTCACAAAGTCGGCTCACTTCATCCCATTTCGAGTTGGCCAATCTACTGAGACACTAGCGAAGAAGTACATGGAGGTAATAATCTAATTTAGATTTAAAACTCTTCATAATGTACTATCTCTGATACCCATGAACTCATACAGGAAATTATGAGACTTCATGGAGTACCGGTCTGCATTGTCTCCGATCGTGACACCAGATTCCGATCACAATTTTGGCAGAGTCTGCAAGCAAGCTTGGGAACAAGTCTGAACTTCAGCATGGCTTATGATCCACAAACAGATGGTCAGTCGGAACGAACTATTCAGATCTTGGAGGATATGCTTAGAGCGTGTATGTTAGACTTCAAGGGATCGTGGGAAGATCACATACATCTTGTGAAGTTTTCGTACAACAACAGCTACCAAGCAAGTATAGGGATGGCACCTTTTGCAGCACTGGATAGAAGGAAGTGTCGTTCGCCATTAAATTGGGACGACATCGGAGATAGGGAACTTCTTGGATCGGAGATATTAGTAGCGACTGTTGATGTGGTCCTTACTATCAGGGAAAGGATGCGTATAGCCCAAGATCGACAGAAGCACTGGGCTGATGCAAAGAGGCGACACTTGGAGTTCCAGCCAGGAGATCACGTATTCCTGAAGATATCTCCGAACCACAAAGTGATCCGATTTGGAAGATGGGGTAAGTTGAGTCCGAGATACATTGGACCGTTCGACATACTCGAACGAGTCGGTGAAGTGGCATACCGCTTAGCGCTTCCACCTTCATTGGAAGGAGTGCATAATGTGTTCCATATATCCCAACTCAGAAAGTATGTGAGTGACCCCAGCCATGTTCTCGATCATTCCGAGCTCACTATACATCCCGACTTGTCTTGTGAGCAACAGCCCGTGGAGATCCTGGATAGGAAAGTGAAGACACTTCGGAACAAGGAAGTTAACTTGGTTCGAGTGATGTGGAGGAAAGACACTCCAGGAGAGTCCACTTGGTAAAGGGAGGATGAAATGCGTACTAGATATCCACACCTCTTTGTAAACTAGTCCTAAAATAAAAGTTGTAAATTTCGAGGACGAAATTTTTGTAAGGAGGGTAGACTGTAACAACTCTATTTTTAATGTACAAAGAAATGATTTAAATTCAATGTATACTTGGAGTATTTATTGCAGCTGATATCTCTTTAAGTATTTATTTCACTCCATAATTACAAGAAGGAGCTTGTAGCTCATTGGTAATACCTTGCACTGCTGCACCAAGCCACCAGAGTTCAAATCCCATGCCCCACATTATTTTTGTAATTATTTTATTTTAAATTTTTTGGAAAGTCAACGGTAAAAAGGTCATAACTCCCAAAATATGTACTGGACAACAAAATGTAAATATACCAAATTGTACCCCCGAAGAATCCCTGGCCATTGGACCCATGACTCGGCCTGACTCGGCGCCGTCGGCCGGCGAATCGGCCGACTCGGTCCGGCGCCGCCGGCCGGACTTGGCCGGACAGCCGAGTCACCAACAGAGAAAAGTTGGGTCTTGACCTGGTCCGCCCTCCTGCATACTCTAAATGCTTGGATCGTTTATCATTTGGCCAATAAATCCCTTTTACTCTTATGTTTAATGAATTTTTAATGATTTTGTATATTTTTTATAATTTTTTTTATTAACAACCCTAACCCTAGCCTAACCCTATATAAACCCCCATACCCTCTACCCTCTCACCCTACATTCCTAAGTCCACTCTCTAAAAATTTCAAGAGAACTCGGTACGTTAGAAAACGAGCGAAAGGCGAAGCGCTGCCGAAATCGACGGCGAAATCCCGGCGATCGTACTAGGACATCTTCACGTCGTTTCGACGCACCGACAAACCCACTACCTCCCTCTCACTCTCTAGCGTTGTCCAAACCCGTAAGTCCCCCTTTTTCTACCTTTCTTTCTTTCATTAAAATACGATTTTTCAAACCCGACGGAAATCGGAACAAACCGATTTCCGATTCGGTTTTCTATCAAAACTCTCTTGTCACTAATTCCATAATGCTTAAACATATTCATGTTGACTACTAATCATTTAAAAATCAATTTGGATAAAGTTTCTCACATGAAATGATAACGTTTCCTTTTATCGTATTTTTTTCCACTTAAATACCACAATGTTTAGTTTTCACATTTAACCCTTTAACAATGCTATACCTTAAAATAGATCACGAGGTAATGACCTACCTCCACACACATGCAAATACAACCCTAATTGATATCATCAAAACTTAGAATACGATAATACAAGACTTTACATTAAAATACCATTTTCTTATAAAACCTTTTCTGAAAGTTCTAAGTTGTATACAATTTTAAAACAAAATTTTTTAATAGGAAAATACGATACGTCATGGACATCGATCGTTTATCTAAACCTGACCTTGTGGTGTCTAGACAAGTGTGTCTAAGGCGAGTGGTTACTTAATTAGGACCACTACTTGTAGTGGAGAGCCTCCCACTCACCTGGCACTTACCTGACCGCAATTGGCGGTGAAGAGGCGATTTGAGGCTTCTAATGACGTATCGTTTAGACCATTTAGAAATAGGCTAGTTGGGTTAGGAAACCCTAGAATCTAAATTACGGAAATTTACACCCTTTTGCAAATAAATACCTTATCTTTATAAAACCGTTTTCTAAATGATTAGTATTTATAAAATCTTTGCAAAGCGCCACTACAACCCACATTTGGGGAACCCGTTAGGGATTGTATGGTTTATCGTGCACCCTCGGGCTTAGTAGTGCGAGATTCAGACCTCCGCAAGGAGCATTCGGTCTCGAAAAGTTTAGAATACGACATTTATGAAAAATGAAATTTTTGGAAAATAAAATATTTATTAAAAATTATTCTTGTATAAACATATGTATATTTATCATTTTAACACCTATTTTATTATAAGATAAAGTTTTCACCTTTTCCTAAAAAAATTACAAGATTAAAAGTTATATTAAAATACCATGAACTTCAATTAAATCAATATTACAAAATTAATACTTTTATTTATGTAATTAGGATATTCTCACTAGAAATAACACAAATAAAATTTACACTCATTATAACTATAAAGACGAATAATAAATACCTGGGTTGTATCTTGAAAACTATACAAAAGTACTTTTTACATAAAACCCCCTCAAGTTTTATAATTTACAATAAGGACCCTAACAATTATAGAACTTCAAATTACATTTCTTTTAGTCTGACTCGGGTTTGAGTCTGATTATTTCTGACTTGAATATGATTCAAGTCAATCTATATTCTTTAATATTCCAACTCAATATGAACACATGAATCCCAGAATCCAGTTAACTTGACTGAATCAAACCATAGATATACATCCATTATTCCGTTATTCTATTTACCTGATTATGCAGTTACAATCCGTTTACTGATATCATGGTTTTGGTCAGTCATCCAACTTACACAATACAATACAACAATACTATCAAAACACTACGGGGTTTAAGGGGTAGATTGGTACGGAAGGTGTTAAAAGTGGTACGGGATGGTCAGATTAAGACACCTAACCTATATTCCATTGCTGTTGTACCGTGGCTTAACGGTTCCTTGTACATTCCGTTTGCTCTGGTCTCTATCATATAGAGACCTCTCTCGTATACACTGGCATTCTTCTGTACCAAGCTACAAACAACAGCGTTAACACAATATTCCATAATATTCTATAACATAATACTTTAGAAAATATTCTTATTCTGTCTTTCTAATTCTTCCTTATCTTTGGGACTTACCGAGCGACCTGTTCGCTGACGACATTCTATTTCTTTCTTCTTTGAATGTCGTCAGGTGCTTTGGACCCAGCAGAGATCGAGCTCACCGGTGAAGACTTGGAGCAGTTTCACAAAGATCCTGAGCTCTAGATATTGTACCTTGTTCTATTCAGTATTTTCATTTCCTGTTATGCCACTGTTTAGGCATCGCTTTTCATTCCAGTTGTATTTACTTTTCATGCATTGTACAAAAGAATGTTATTAATAAAGTTGCTGTTATTTTTATATCTCTTGTCTCTTGTGATTTACTTTTATATTGCTTAGATACGCTTAGCGTATATACTTCTGAGTACATACGTAGCGGACCCCGTCGCGTCTCCTTCGCCGTATGCCGGGAAGTGGGGCATGACAACTGTGCCAGCATTTAAACAATAAAATTCTGGAAAGATCTTTCCAATCTTGTTAAAAACAAGAAGATTACCTTCTGTAAAACAGAAGCCCTAGGATCAAAGATCCAACGGTAGGGAAACATCCCTAAATCAATCAAAGAAAGATCTTTTTAACTGATTTAACAAATCAATTGGCCCTATATAAAGGCCCCTAATCTCCAAGTCTCAGATAGAGATAGAAAGATATACAGAGCTCCTCCAAAACTTTGAGAAAAGACTCAAAGAGAAAAAATGGTAAATCTTTGAAAAAAGAAGAATTTCTTCTAAAAAGATCAAAGATCTAAGAACAAGATCAAGATCTTTATCATAAAAAAGAAAAAGATCATAAAGATCTAATCACAAAAATTAAAGAAGTAATTTACTTCATTATTAGATCTTTTGATCTATATAAAGGCACAGCCTTTTGATGAACCATTGGTTCTTGAAACTTGAGGTAGAACCTCTTCAGAACAAGAAAAAACTTGTTTCCTTGATCTAAATTTGATCAAGATGCGCTCTGCGCTATTGAACAGTGCCCTGCACTCTTGATTTGCGCTGTTGCGCTCCTTGGACTGGCGCAAGTCACCAGAGAGCGCCACTTGTCAATCTGCGCCATGCGCTCCTAAAAACAGAGCGCTGCGCTCTTGGACTGGCGCAACTCACCAGAGCACGCCACGTGTCAGCAGCGTACTGGCGCAGCGCACTGGCGCAGCGCACTGCGCCAACAGACTTGCGCTCACCAGATCGTGACTCGTGTCACCTCCACATGCACTGGCACCTTGCGCTCATTAATTGGCGCTTGCGCCTGACAAGCCACGTGGCGCACTGTCAGAACATTAAATGCTTTGCATTATTAAAAGGGGGCAGAGCCCAATTAAAATGTCTAACAGACCAAAACAAATACTATGCATTATTAAAAAGGGCAGAGCCCAATTAAAGGTCTAATAGACCAAAGATGAATGCTGTGCATTATAATAAAAGAAAAAAGTGGGCATAGCCCAATCAAAGGCCTAACAGGCCAGATATAAATAAAATGTTAGACATTTTTCTAACTGGACTTAACCCAATTCTGGTCATAAGTTCTCATATTAAATTGAACCGAGCACAATTGCTCTCTCAAATCAATTTACACCCGGTTCAAGGGTACATCTCTGAACCCCTCTGATATTTGTCGTTGTAATCCTTCAACGTCGTTAGAGAGGTAATGGGTCCCGACAACCATATATTGCTACGGACTGTGAGGTCCTTAAACTCATGGACTATGATGTCCTTAAACCAATATTCGTCCCCAAAATGGGAATGTTGGACCACCATGTCCCTAAACTGGCAATGGACCACTATATCCCTAAACTAGAACAATAGAGCCCAAATGCTCTTTTGTCGGATCTAAACGATCCTGTTAAGCTGATCTTAGTCTCAAATTAGACCAACGTATCCTTAACAAATATTTAAGTTGATCTTAGCCTCAAATATGGCTAACGTATCCTTAAACCAAAACCCCAAACCCAAATCTAAGAAAATACGGATTTGGACTAATCCACGTCCTACGGGCGACAACATAAATTAGTCTCCGTATACAATCCACGGGAAACCACAAACAAAACAAACACCCACGACACGAAGTGACCATCCGGAGAAGGAGAAAGTTGTTATCGCGATGCGGTAGCGTAATTAACTGCAGGGGCTTGCGCCTACAGGGAAGAGCGTCCCCACAATCAAAAACCTCTCGAACGAGGGGGAATCTGACGAAGTCTGCTACATCGGCCGCATCCGTTTAAACCTTCGATACATGGTGCCATAAATCAACTTGGCATCTTCGGAGAGATGAACGGATAGCAGCAAATAGCATTTGCCCCGAATTTCAGGCAAGACGCCCATCGCGTCTCCGCCGCGTCCTTCGGAGGGGAACATTCACCTAGGTGGCCCTAGTTCTAGGTATTGTTTATGCACGTTTATTGAGTCCCTCTTTCCAAGTAAAACAATTTCAAAAATCCAAAAAAAGAGCTTAAAATTATTACCATTCACCCTCTTTTCATTCTCTTATAATGGGTAACCCAAACCGACCAAATCTTGCCGAGCTTTGCTACAAACAACCAGATATTTCTTATTATCGTAATTGCTTTGGTACAAATTCCGACCCTACCATTTCTTTAAGGGATAGAATAAAGCGCGGTAGAAATAATAGTTGGACACCTCACATAAAGTCCTATCAACCGCGTCAAAATGCAACACCTTCTTATGTTAATAATCCTTTTAAGGCTAGTGAGGCAACTTCTAAACCCATATCCATTACTGAGCATATTGCGAAGGCTCGTAGCCAAAGTTTCATACCTTTCACTGCTCCAAAACCGTTAGGACAACAATTACAATTAATTCCATATGAAAAAAGTTGATACTCATTTTGAGGCGAATAAGGAAACTTTTAAACCCATGACCATTGCTGAGCAAATTGCAAAAGCCAGTTGCCAACTAACCGACTAATCTCAATATTCTCTATATCACAATATTGATCCTAATCCTGTTTATGAAACTTGGATACACCCTTCTAACTTTTATCAACAACACCAAACTTTCACACCCTCTCATGTTGATACTTCTCTTAAGGCTAATGTGGCAATTCATAAACCCCTTTCTATTGCGGAACACATTGAACTTGCTCGTAGCCAAAAATTAAACACATTCCAACTGTACTCAACTTTTGCACCTTATCTAGACAATGATTCTGAACATCAATTAGAAAGTTCCACGGTTCAAAGAAAATCTTTCATTAAAACTTCTTCACAAACCATGTATGGTCTTACAAAAGAGTTGGAATTGAGTAGTGAGAAAAAACAAGGGATCTCTCAAAGTCAAATCAGAACCAATTCTTTTGATCTCGACACCTTCCATCCGGGAACCCCAACCGAATGTACTTGATGATCAACCGCTTAATAATCTAATTGATGAGGTTCCCGAGAATAATATGTTTGATTTTTCCAATCATGAGTGTGAAAGAGAGTCTTATACCATTCCAAATCAAACCGATCATTATCCGACTACACTTGACATTTCAAACCTTCCAATTTCATCAAGTGAACCAAGTGATCCATCGATTGATGATAATATAATTGATCAATTTTTAAAGACCTATTCGTTTGATTTGACTGAAAGTGTTAGTGAGAGCGGTGATGAGAATATCTTTGAAGATGAACCCACTATATTAAATGAGTTGGATTCCCCGACCCATCATGTCCCTTCCATTGAATGTGAACATCTTCATGTGCATTTAACCGATCATATTCTTACCACCGATCTATCCGATATGAAAAACGATATTCAGCCTTCATCTCCCACATCTGGTTCAACAATGCTCGACACCCAAGTTTGTTTACCCATTTCATTACCCACTTTCTTTGGTTCTTCTCATCTTCTTTCACTTCCACCGAAGTTTGATGAACCACACTCCGATATTTCGAGTTCTATGATTCTTGAAAGACCACTTGATTTAAACTGTTTTAAGAATGAGGGAGACGATCTTTTTGAGTCTCCTACCTCCTTAATTTCTGCCAAATCGAATGTTTTGAACCTTGGTGCACAACAGATTGACATTGACGCTTTCAATCTTCTTAGTAGATCTGTCTATTCCACTAACATGGACAATTATTCCTTTCTTTCCGATGAGATTATCACTCGGACCATCGATGAAAATTTCGAAAATATTTTCGCCGAAGAACTCGCGTTCCTTAATGACTTGGATGTTGTGATAAATCAACCTCCACCGAAAATTTATGCGCCTCCCTTCGAGACCGAAGAAGTTGAACCGCCACCCCTTCTTCTTATCCCATATGAGAATGCAACTATTCTACCCATTCCTTATCTTTCAAATTCTCGTTTTCGTTTACCATCACTTTTTTGTCTCTACCAACCGAGACGTAAAAGCTTTTGATTACACCTCTTCTCTCCTCCTCACTTCACCTCTTATCGTTACTCTCATTTATGTTTCTTCTACTCGAGATATAATATAACCTCCATTCTTATACAGTCTCGAGTATTCTTCTACACGTCTATCCATTTCGCATTCTTGTACCAACCATGGTGTTATCTTGATAAAATATTTGAATGGTTGGTTTTAACTTTTGGTCTTTATAAACCTTTGAGTAGACCAATAATATTTCCCCCTCTTATATTTAGTAATAAAAACACTGTTTTACTTAAGTTTATGGGGGAAGAAGAAAAATATTTTAAAATGGCTCTTGAAAGAAAAGAAATTTTTGTACGATTACGAGCCAAGAATAAGTTTGGGGGGAAATTTCGCTGTTAGTCACTCTTGACCCCTTCTTTATACCATCTTATTGAACCGTTCCTCCTAATTTTCAGGTTTTGAACTTACATGACAAAATCAGTTAGGACACTGTTGCAAGCAAGTTTGGGGAGATGATTTGTATAGATGGTTTGTATATATCTACGCATTATATGTAAATATTGTATTGCATAATAAATTTTTGAAAACAAAAGTTAGAAAGTGAAAAAATACATATGAAAAAAAGGAAGAGATTTAAGAAAGGCAAGGAAATTAGATGTTTTAAAACGAAGCTGGTAATACGTAGTCATGTGCTGTTGTCCCACGATTTAGTAAGATGAAGGAATCACTAATCTGTGGATAGAAATAAGTTTGAAAAAATAATCCATATTCTTAGGTTCAAATTTCTGAATGTTGATACCCTACTATACGTACTTGCACACATCTTGAAACTTGAGATAGTAGAAAATACCTTGAAATACTCTTGTCTAAATGCCTTAGTATGAAGAGAAAAAAATATAAATTCAACAAAATATAAATGGCACATAAAATAAAATTTAACAGAAAAATAAACACTGGTTTTGTAATTACTTAAGGCAATATAAAAAAATATAGCGCGAGTGCCTTATCACCTAGTGCCTTAGACCAACTGGTTTGGGAGTCACTGCTGAGCCTTAAGTGTTGTAAGACTAAGATGTTTCTAATTACACCTTAATAAGTAAACGCATTTGGTAATCGGTTGATTGGTATCTCAAAAAGTATTAACGGCCGCATGAAAAATGTGTGAGCAAATCCATCTAAAACATCACCAACTAAAAATTACTAAGGAAGATGGACAAAGAGTATGATAGTTTAAATTGAATTCTCCAAGTATATGGATGTCTTTTACATACACGTAGGGGCATATGATCGATATTTGGAGGAAAAGTAGGGAGGAAGACTAAAGACAATATTTTATTGAGGGATGATATGATTTCCGAAATCTTTTCAAGACCATTAAGATAGGGCTCATTACAACTAAAAAGTTAGTGTAGTTTGAAACTCTTATTTTCAAGTTTTTTCTTTTATATGTTTCTTGGCTTTGCAAGTAATTTTTGTCTTCTTTCTTTTATTTTGGGATTTTGTTGGTGAAATCTACTGAAAACCCTGAGGAGACAACACTCGTCCTATTATGGACACCTAAAGGTTTAAAGGTTTGCTGCACGAGCTAAGTGCAATCGTGTTATTAACGAAAGTGTGCTAGGTTTTTCTTTGTCTTTTTAATAAATAGTTTGCTCTGGACGATCAAACATAAGTTTGGGGGTATTTGATCAATCAAATTTATTGCAAATTTATATGAACATTTTCTCTACTATTATTAACTACTAAAAATGTTAATTGTAAATAAAGAACATAGGGGTTTATTTGTAAAAAAATTATTATCATATATTTCTTCATATAATTAAGGAAAATATATGCATGTCATATTTAAATAAAATATTCATTAAAATATGCATATCATATCAAATATTCCTACCCAATATTCTTAAGATATCATATCATGTAATTGGTTGGAATAATATTTCAAATAAAACTAATGCTACTGAAAATTTGATTTGAGATGTTGTGCAGGTAATATAATAAGATTAGCTCAGGTCTGAAATCTAAATAGGAGATCCACATCAAATCGGATTATAAAACCGAATATGCCGAATAATAGGAGCAAATTGAAGAATCTAGCAACGACAAAGACTAAGAGCAATATTTTCAGAATCTTTGTATCAAGAGAATCTCTAAATATCGAGAAAAAAAGGAACAAAAAATTTGGAAGCCCAAATCCACCAAAAGGCGGCGGAAGCGCGGTCAAAATAGGCTTTCGGCGGCTGTTCAGCGGTCATTTGGCGGCCAAAGGATCCGAAACTTCAGGGTCATGATCGTATTTTAACACACTTCAATATGAAATCTAGAGTTACACATTTCAGAGCCTATAAAAGTACCGAGAGCTATCTATCTATCATGGAACCATCTATCCATCGATCTAGAAAGAGATCTAGCGAGCAACTAGGTTTTTGTAATTTAGTTTTTCAGCGAGCAATTTTTAATGAACTAGTTGATAAATAAAAATAGTTTTTCTTTTAATTTTTGTCGCATTTACTTTCCGCGTTACTTTTCTGCACTTTTAAATTTTAATTATGGTTTCATTCATCTTCCACATTTCTTTTACTGTGCTAATATCCATGAGCGAGTAAATTCTTGCTTACTAGGGTTTGTAGCATAGGATAGAATAATGGATGAAAATTATAAATTAAATTCCTTTTAAAAGTTTTAATATTTATAAATTTTAGCAAAATGAACGTTAATCCTCTTATCGGGTACGCTATCAATTCATGATAGTCACGACCACAATTTGAGATTGGTTAATAATCGTTTTGTTCAGGGCTTGAGATGAATAAAGATAAATGGAAGGACAAGGGGCAGTAGTGGGAAACCCTAATTCCTTCCAAGAACCCTAATCCACATTTATCGCTATCTCTATAGTCTTAAACAATTAAAAAGTAAAAAGAATTATTTTTTTTACTTCATCCATTAACTGCTAAATCCTATAAACCTTACAAGCCTTCTATTATAAAATTCTCTAACCATCCTAGTTTAAAACGACAAACATCTCACCTTTCTTCTATCAACTCATCTAAAACAAGAAAGCAGTCCACTGTTTCCCTGCGGACGACCCGTACTCATCGTGACTAGCTATTTGCGACACCGTCTTGATTGCGGTTATTTTCAACATACATACACACTTTTTCGCATCAATCACAATTATTAGCCCCATGATGATTCAGGACTATCTCGAATACGCGAAGCAGTGTCACTCGTGCTAAATACACGGGGACTTCATACATCAACATCCAAATCCGTTGCATCCGACAGTAGCTAGTTGGTCGTTCGAGATGCGGGAAATAGATATAATCGGCCCTATCGAACCAGCGTCATCCAGAGGACAGCAGTTTATACTAGCAACAACCTACTATTTCTCTAAATGGGCAGAAGCAGTACCGCTAAGGGAGGTGAAGACGGAGAATATCTTCCACTTCTTCAAAACTCATGTCATTTACAGGTTCAGAACTTCGCGATGGATAATTTTGGATAATGGACCAGCCAATAAAATTCAAAAAATAAGCCGCTTCGCACAGCAACACAAGATAGACTGGAGATACTCCTTGGTCTATAATCCTCTGGCTAATGGTCTAGCTGAAGCATTCAACAAGACTTTAACCAAGATTATAAAAAAGACGGTGTCCAGAAACAAAAAGAACTAGCACGAGAGGCTACATGAAGCTCTTTGGGTGTACCGAACAACGTTCAAGAAGGCCACAAATATAACACCATATGCATTGGTGTTTGACACTGAAGTGGTACTGCCACTGGAGATAGAACTCCCTTCATTACGAGCGGCAGTTCAATATAAGCTGACGAATGAAGAAAATGCTCATCTTAGGCTTGAGGAGCTCGATGCCCTCAATGAATCCCGCCTTGTAGCACAACAAAATCTGGAAGTTTATAAGGCAAGGATGACGCGATCATATGAAAAACTGACCAGGCTGAGAACATTCCACCAAGGCGAACTAGTGCTGGTTGTCAAAAACCCAATGATTCCCAATCATGCAAAACGGGGGAAGTTTGAGCCAAATTATGAAAGCCCATATATCATAGATATGGTCTACCAAGGTGGAGTTTACCTGCTCATGGATCTGCATGGCGAAAGGCCATTCTGGCCATTAAACGGCCGATTCCTCAAAAAACGCTATGCTTGAAGAGTCACGACTTAGGTCAATGATAGATGACGACGCTTGTGTCCGCTCGCTACCTTTCTGAGTCAAAACTCTAAATGTGGTACCAAATGAGGTGCGCCTCATTATGGGCGCCATGGACCACTACGTCCTTAAACTGGTGTCAGACCGAAATGTCCTTAAACTATCATTTCACCCTGAACACGGGAATGTTGGAATGTAATGTCCCTAAATTAATATTGGACCGTAATGTCTTTAAACTAATATATTGCCCTATGGTGGATCTCCATATCGAGCACCGTATACAATCTCCGGGCATAAAACGATTCATATCTCTTCCAGGTCCCGTATGATATGGTCCTTAGAAAAATGCTGTGAACTACAGCTGATAGTGTGTTATCTTACGGGCTACATGTCTCCTCAAACGATGTAAAAAAAACACGCAGTTCTTTCCTGAATCTATTACCGCCAAAAAAAGGTATGTCCACAAGCAAAATGGGTACGGATGAAAACCTGAATGGGCGCCGTGAGTAAAAATAGCAGGGCTAGCGGCGAGCTTGTAAAAATCAGAAAGGGCGCGAACTCGTTAAAAGATAAAAAAGATGCACTTGCGAAGTCCTCTCAATTTTGTAAGGAGAAAACACCTGCGTGAGATCCTTACGACTCACAAAGGAGAAACACACTTAGGAATCCATACGATTCCTAAGGAGAAAATACACTTACGAGATCCTCATGACCCGTAAGGAGAATATATCCTCTATAATACTCTCACGACTTACGGGAATCAAAAAGCCTAAGCTACAGGGATCTAAACCTGTTCTTAAGCCATCATGACCCTATAAATTTATGCCCTACAAGTGGTCTAATATTGACCCTTGTATACAATCTATGGGTGTAAATAAATATATTCTTGACCAAATCCCACTAAAATTGAGAAATATTGCTTGACAAGGTGAACAACACTTACAAGTCCCCGTGACTGGCAGTGAGAAAATACTCCAATAAGATCCTTACGACTTATAGGAGTAAAGTACACTTAGAAGCCCTCATAACTCTTAAGGAGAAAATACACCTATGAGATCCTCACGACTCATAGGGAGAAATATCATTATGTAACCCTTACGGCTTGTAAAGTTGAAAAAGTCTTAGTTAACAGGGATTTAAACCTCTTACCTAAGCTACCATTAGCCGAAATTGGCAATGGCATATGATGAGTTGCTCATGGCAATATTCCAGTCGTAGCAATATTGATGCCAAATAAAGTATTATCATACCAAGTATCCGACTCACAACAAAATTGATGAGTATGAAGAAGAAAAATAGCAGAAATGATAGGATAGCTCGCAATAAAAAGCAGCGAGTAAAATAAAAATATGTAATAGCCAAAATGATTGGGCACCGCAAATAAAAAAGCCAAAATGATTGGGGCAATCGCGACTTTCGTGATATAAAAGCTGAAAAGATAGAGTATCGCGGAAAAAAAAACCATATATCAAAATAAAAAAATTCTGCCCCACAAGTAGGTCTATATAGACTCTTGTATACAATACATGAGGATAAATGAAAGAAAGGGAACCATATTTTCCCACCATACTTCGTCAAAAGAAGAACCAAGTTTTAACGGTACATTTATAGCCTAGAGACTACCTCGACGTTCTTCCTCATTCCAATAGGGTGTAGGCGCAACTGTCAAATAAAATCGGAGCAATGGCACATTCCTAACTCCAGATCTCGATGGCGATACATACAGTATAGAGATCATACGGATGTCTACCTTACTTCATCGAAGAATCGGCGCGACACCAAAGTGAAAGCGAAGTGACGACATGTGCCGAGCTTTGGGTCTTGATGGCAAGCCTTAAAACCATTGGATGCCATCCTACCACCATTGGATGCCATCCTACCCTAGAAGGATGTGGTTATGACTCATCAGGGCTTCAATTCAAGCCTAACCTCAAGTAAAGAGCCACGCGATAATACCTAACACTTGATCTTCTGATGGTAATATGGATATTCCAACCTAAAGACATCTTATCCAGTCTCAGAAGGGATCAGAGACACGACAAATGCGTCGTTACTCGAGACGCAAATCAAAGGATTGCATATAAAAAATATACCAGCCAACACGACGGTATGATGGACTTAACCCAGTACCACAAATCTAATGGACCCCTATCATAAAAAAGAGGGTTATCTATATTTAACGTTTGGGCGAGTTTGCCTGTAAACCTAAGGGAAAGATAAATTACACTCCAAAATGAGTAAATAAACTAATCCACGCCAGATTAGGACAATCAAGAGAGAGAGAAGCGCAAATATGAAAATAAATATCTTTTATTCACAAATCAAAATGGTTAAAAGATAAATCTATAAAAAGAGGGTACAATGATAACTACTAAGAGGGTGGGGTTTTCAGCAAGACGGTGACGTGTTCATTCTCTTGTTGGAGTTCATTTTCGCATTCCGTTAGTGCGTCCAGCAGTGCTTCGGTTTAGGCTTGTTGTTGCAGACATGAATTGAGCTTCGCAGAAAGCTCCTGCTTGGCAACCTCATGGCCCCGCATGCCTTGCTCCATAAAATCAAGATCCCTTTTCAATAGCATCCATCTGAATATGCAGCGTTGAAGATACTGAAAAATGGCTTGGATCCGCGCAGCGTTAGTCTCTATCTGAGCTCGTAATTGTCCTGATTCTCTGGAAGCCATCTTATATTACTCTTGCTTTCAGGCCAGCTTCTGCCCGTAACATTGAACGAGGGCGGCACACTATTCAATTCGTGCGGTCAATTGGGCCCCTGAAGATAAAACCTTAGGAGTGAGATGCTTATATGCTCAATCTCATGGAGGCAAGCTTCAATCTATCTGCAATAGCCAACCCAAACACAGACGAAATTTTCATTATGAAAGGTTATAAGGGTAGCCAGCATAGGATTGACTTCATCTGCAAAGTCCCTAGCAGAAGTGAGGGCCTCGATATCAAGGTCTTCGATAAACTCACTCAGCATGCGCCCGCTGTTTTCCATACCTCTAGAAGATTTCGTTTAGATATGCGAGATTCAAAGGGAACCAAAACTAGCAGAGCTGTTACAAAACATGGCATATATAAAAATGGGTCAAATCTCTGTTTAAATAGGAGAAGATGCATAAGATTCAATCTACCAATAGCCGGAAGCGGTAAATATGAGAGCATAAAGGGCTCAGCCATTTTTTCGTCTTCTCCTTCAACCCGTAAGACTGCAATCAGTATAAGAAAATTCTTATCATGAGAGGGTTACTTGTAGAAAGTTGGAGTAAGAAATGAAAGATATACTAACCAACGCTTGAAAGAGGAACAGGCTCCAGTTGGAATACAAAACGTGTGGTTAACGCTTGACGCAACTGGTTAAAGAGTACTCCTGTGAGATTGCGACAGTATACACCAGGCAATTAACATAAGGAATAAGGTCGATACGGAAACGAAGAAATGACAAAATTGAAGGAAAAATTACCTTCCATGGCTAAACTCGGAAAGATTCGTGGAAGCGCGAAGGAAATAGGTGGAGCGACGACGGTCATAGTGCAGGCTGATGGGGGTTCCTCAACCTGTAGATCTCCAAGATTCATAGATGTTACAACCGATATAATGGTTGTCGTATCTGCACCGGAAATGAAGAAAATGTTAGCAAATGTGTCTAGCAGAAATAAAAATGAATATAAGAATGATACCACGCAATGTATCCATGGATCCCATGAGAGTCGGCAAAGTAGAAACCACGACTGTATCCAGAGCGTTAATAGCCTCAACGGTTTCTTCGGTCTCCATTACCACGGAGGATACAGATTCAAGATCCACACCCCCATCTCCTAAATCGACAAAGGCCGTCGCCATGCTAGCATCGCCCGCAGATGCCTGAGATCCACTAGGAGAAGGAGTGGTGATTGGAGCAATATTGTAACGCTTTGAAAATCGTTTCGGTGAAATTTCGAAAAATCGGTAAAATAAGGGGGTTTTCTGTAAAAAGTCAAAATGCAAATATCTTATTATAATAATAAAATATACATATTCTAGCTATGTAATTGCTATTATTTGGTGTTTATTGAGCCGATGGTGAAATTTCAAATTTTCTGAAAAAAATATTATTTTATTATTATTTAAGCCGTCACTAATACATTTAATTAGGGAAAATTACAAATTGGAATGAGTTGAAACAAATTTTGTGCATCATAAAACATTAAATAAAATTTTATCATGTGGTTTTTGGAACGAAATCATTTGCCAAAACGGTTTAGAAATTATTGAAGAAAAAAGGCTTTTTTTAGCGTAAATGGATGTTTGGGGTATTGTATTTATCATTTTTCATCACCCCACACCCGTACCCACACCCACACACACCCACTTACTCCTCCCCATGGCTGAATTCAGCAGCCACCCTATTTTTCCCCACTTGATTTTCAAATGAAAGGAAATGAAAGAAAAGAATAGAAAATGGATAAAGTAGTTAGACTTTTGACTTGCTTTGACCTTGACTTTGTTCCCCCCCCCCCCATTTTCTCTACCTCCCTCCCTCTCCTCACTCCCATTTCTGGCCGAATCCTTCTCCCCACAGCAGCAGCCCTTCCCCCCCCAAAATCCACACTATTTTTCTTCAAAAATCCACAAAAAAGCTTCAAAATCCATACAATTTCAAAGCTTTTTCCAAATCGAACCCTTACCCATTATTTCTTTCCCAAGCAAGCATGGATCTAGGAGCTTGGAGGCCATTTTGGGAGGCTAGATTCAAGCTTGGTCTCTTGATTTTGTGAGGTATAAATCCCAAGCCAAATTTAAATTGTTGGATAGTTTCTTTCATCAAGGTCTATTAAGTTTAAATGCGATTCTAATTGGGATTTAGTTTGTAATGGAAAGAGTTTGAGATCAAGTTAGGTTGTGATCATGTGTTCATGGTTGTGTGATGTTCTTTTTTAGCATCTTAAGCTATGCAACTTAAATTTGTTACTTATTGCCAATTGTAACATGTAAAATGTCCAAATTAAGCTTTTGTGTAAACTAGGGTTTTATAAAATGCATTATATGTGAGGTTAAAAATGTGTTTAGGTTTTTCATGACTTCATTAACTTTATTAAGTGTGGTTTAATGCTTTAGATCATGCAAATCTAAGCTAGATTGTAGTTTGTGCATTTTTGCTTTGAAATTGTTAAAAAGGGTATTTTTGTAAACTAGAATATTAGGGTTTTTGGAATTTAATGAGATTAAATTCCGGAAATTGTTTATATAACTTATTTAAGATATTTAATAAATATATTGGCCGCTACATTCATTTAAATATCATGTTTTGTACAAAAACGGCGAAATGTGCTTGCTAGATTTTCGGAAAAATGACCTTTTAAGTGAAATTGGGGTTTTTGTGAGTTTTAACCTAGTTTATATTAAAGTTAGTGTTCGTGAATGTGCAAATGAGTGTGATTGAATTTTTCTCGATGGTTTGACGTTTGTACATCGACATCGAGGGTTGGTTTTACTATTCTTGCATGCGTAGGCGATAGGTTTGGACCTATGCGTGATACGCGTGCCGATTTGATTTTCGTATGCCGTTTCGATTCCGAATTTAGTTTTAATGCGATATGGTGCGTTATGATATGTAGGTACCCCCATGTGGACTTCGAGGCGACAAGCAAGCGCGTGGCGACGTCGGCACCGGCTAGCGAGGACCAGGTGAGTAGATTTATATCTACGGGGAGAAGTCGGGTGGATGGCGTATAGCACCCCCGCAGTCCGTGGTGGTGTATACAGATGCGTATACACACCAATATTTATTATATGTTATTTGGGATTAATAACGTTGCTTAGGATGGATATTGGTGTGTTGGATTACCTTAGTGTTGCGAACCCTAAGGCAGTGTTGCACTACACATACACACATACATACTTGCATACATTCCTATTGATATGTGCTCATGGGATTCTTTATAGTTATGTGTTCACATGGGTATGCGACTATGTGTTCACATACGGATTGAGGATGATACTTGGGATTGAGCTGAGTCGATGAGATTTGATTTGAGGCCGTGAGATCGGTGATTTAGCAGGGTTCGTATCTTAGATACGACATGACGTTGTAGCGGGTCCTTGACGTAGTGTTTCACACACGTCCATGCATACGTAGGCGGTATCAGTATGGTACTATACGTAGATCAGTACCCCGATCATAATATTTGATAAAGAGGATACCAGGTGAATAGTATGATGAATGTGATATTGACCCGTACCCAGATTTGGGATGCCGTACGACGGATTTACGTACGGGCTATATTGATGATTGATCCGCACTCTTGACTTGGGATGCCTGATTTTAGATATGGTATCGGATATGATATTATTGAGGCGGGATCACCGACTATACATATACAGGTATGTATATGTATCGACTCAGATGATAGGCGGTTTCCTTACCTGTAGTTCAGCTTGTTAGTTCAGCCGTGTAGTTTAGTGTAGTTGTTAGATTAGATTAGACTTCTTACCTATTTCAAAAACTAACGAATCGTGGGCATTTTTAAAGACAGCCCAAGGGATCCTACGGATATTTCAAAAGACGTATCTTTTCATAAAAACACCGTAGCCCCTATTTTCAAAACCCCTTGATTCGTGTTATTTCAAAAGGCACCATTTGTAGGACTTAAATTAGTTTAATACTGATTAGTTATCGTTGTGTCTAGTATTCTGCTTCCGCACATTATTGCTGTTCGCTCTGCCCCGCATACTTATTTTGCTGCATACTCCATTATTGATATCATGCTGTTAGGACACCAGCACCATTACCGATGATGCGTATGTACCACATACACTTACTTGCCGGCTCACACACATCTTCATCGGTAATTGCCATGTCACGTACACTTAGAAAATACTATTGCTTGGCTTAGCTTGTTAGTTAGTAGTTGATACGATATTAGTGTACCTGGGTTATAGGCCAGTTTAGACATTGTAGTTATTACTTGTCACTTCATGCATACTGTTATTCCATTGTTCATACCTAGTTATTAATCATACATTGCAACTTGGTTATTGATACCATATACATTCATTAGCATTGACATATGCACTTGTGATGACTTCTTGAGATTTATGATATTTCTGGATTTCGGGGGAAAGCCGCAAAAATTTCTAAACTTATTAACCTTTTAAAATATGTAAATTGCGGTTTTCTAGTGATGTAAGTGTCGTCCACCATGAGTTTGCTGTGGTTTTCGAGATCCGTGTCGAGGAGTGGAGGAACCGTCACGGGTACATGGTGGGCCCGGTATGGTACCCCGGGGCAAGATGAATGTGGTGTTGACGTTGAGCCTGGCAGGGGACAGATTACCTACCGGTGATATTACCCGACGCGTCGGATATCCGGAGGATACCGTCGTGGTCTTGAGATGGATGGTAGGGGCCGGTCTGGACTGACGGCGTCCTAGATATTGAGATTGAGACATTGATATTTCGAGACAGTGAGATTTATGTTTTGTGTCGATGCTAGACACTGTTGATACTGATTTCATTATGATACCTCAGTTTAAAAATACGAAGGAAATCTCACTAATTTATGAAAACAGTTTCTTCATTTACATGTATTCTGTTTTCATGCATTCATACCTCATTCATATGATATATTGCTACCTGAGGCACCGACACGGGCACATGAGATTCCACTCGATTAGATATTACCCTAGCCATTGTTATAGGCTGCATGTTATTCATATATTTGAGGATATATTATGATCATTGACCTAGATTGCGTTATTTATGCGATTTCTGTGCGTAGATGTTTTTCTATTCACGAGTTGGCAACTCACCCCCGTTGTGCCCCAGTTTCTTGCAGGTTTGCCGTACAGGTTTCATTACGGCTTTGCGGGCTCAGTTTCATTCGGGTGACTTGCTAGTAGGTGGGTTTTTCTTGTATCGTACCCATCATATTACCTTGTATAATATTATTCCGTTGTATCTAGTAAATTCCATCAACCAAACATGTATTTATTTTGAGATAGAGACCAGTGCTGTTTATTCTTTCGACCTTAGAGTCGCTCGTTATATTTCTGGTGGTTTTGAGTTCCTTTTGAGTTTTGATCCTCGCCGTTGGCGTTGTATATTATATTGCTTGGGTGGTTGTGACCGTCGATTGACGAAGAGCTAGCTCCCGCTTGGGGATGCCTTTTTATTGATTTCGTATACTATTCATGTTGTATCCCGTTTGGGAGCCAGTTTTTACAAAGGAGACTCTGCCGAAATTTTCGGTAAATTTTGATGTTCTTAAAAACCGCATAATTCGGTTTATGCTATTAAAACTACTTGTTTTAAATTGGTTTTCCTTCACTCTACTTCTTTTCTTGGTTTGGATTTCTGGGTTTTCGGTTTACTTAGATTACGCACGCCTCGAGACGTTTCGTAGTTTAAGTGCCGGTAATGTTCCGTACTTTCGGGACGTGACAAATATTAAACTCTGGGTTGTGATCCTTCGTCCCAAAATCTCCAGATGCCGCCGCCTCATTTGCTACTTCAGCATCCAAGCTTGTCCCTACTGTATCAAATGTCATCATACAAAAAAAGGATGTTAAAATTTGAATAAATTGTTATATGAGGAAACCCGAAAAATAAGTAAATCCTACAAGTTTTAATCAAGACATCATGTTCTGCTTCCCTCTAAACAAGACGCTACACCTCTTCATGACTGTTCGTGCAATTTGCCTATGAGCGGTTGATAAAGCAGGAGAGATATCTTCCATAGAAGCAGCAGAAGTTTGTGTCTCGCTCGAGCCAGCACCCGCAGCTAAGTTGGCACGACTCTCCCTTTCCACATACCTCCGACGCTTCTCTTCCACTTTAGCTGTACACATAGATCTCTCAAGAACAATCGATAAAGGAAAGTCCTCATCCGAATCGGAGCTAGACTCAAAAGTTGCTGCAACACCCATCATCGGTTGCTTAAACAATGCCTCTTGTAGTAGCGCGGAGGAAGCCTGAGCAACTGTCACGCCCCACCCCCAATACAGAAAGTATTGTCCGCTCTGGCCGAATCCGCACGGTTTTGTCCTTCGGGGAGAACTGGACCCGACCAGTGGCCACTTCCTAGGAGGTCACCCATCCCAAAACTTCCCTGGGTCGAGCACTCTTAGTTGGCACGACGCTCCCTTTCCTCATACCTCTGACGCTTCTTTTCCACTTTAGCTGTACACATAGATCTCTCAAGAACAATCGATAAAGGAAGGCCCTCATCCGAATCGGAGCTAGACTCAGAAGTTGCTGCAACATCCATCATCGGTTGCTTAAACAATGCCTCTTGTAGTAGCGCGGAGGAAGCCTGAGCAACTGTCATGCCCTACCCCCAATACAGAGAGTATTGTCCGCTCTGACCGAAACCGCACGGTTTTGTCCTTCGGGGCGAACTGGACCCGACCAGGGGCCACTTCCCAGGAGGTCACCCATCCCAGAACTTCCCTGGGTCGAGCACGCTTAATTACAGAGTTCTTAAGCTCATGTAGTGCTGGTTCACTTAAAAGGCACATCTGTATTGAAGAGTGGTATCATTCTATTTATAGTATAGATCTGTCATCTTTTGGAATGTATTCCGAAGATTCCCCATTATTCTAGAGTGGGTCCATGAACTCAAGAGGTGGCCCCCACGGATTCAAGAGGTGGCCCCGCCCAATTAACATGACACTTGGCATGGCACTTTGTTCCGTGTGGCATTTTGCTCCGTGAGCAAGAACCGGGTCCCGACATTCTCCCCACCTTTAAACAATGGTTCGTCCTCGAACCACAGACCTACTATTGAGGGACCAGCTCTGATACCATTCTTTCACGCCCCACCCCCAATACAGAGAGTATTGTCCGCTCTGGCTGAAGCCGCACGGTTTTGTCCTTCGGGGCGAACTAGACCCGACCAGGGACCACTTCCCAAGAGGTCACCCATCCCAGAACTTCTCTGGGTCGAGCACGCTTAACTACGGAGTTCTCAAGCTCCTGTAGTGCTGGTTCACTTAAAAGGCGTCTCTATATTGAAGAGTGGTATCATTCCATTTATAGTATAGATCTGCCCTCTTTCGAAATGTATTCCGAAAATTCCCCATTGTTCTACAGTGGGTCCCACGGACTCAAGAGGTGGCCCCCACAGATTCAAGAGGTGGCCCCCGCCCACTTAAAATGACATTTGGCGTGGCACTTTGTTCCGTATGGCACTTTGCTCCGTGAGCAAGAACCGGGTCCCGACAACAACAATTAGCGGCTACGAAGATTCCATGTCAAGTCCCGTTTCCCAAAAGAACAGTAACGACATGTGACAATCCCGCGACGTATTTATTCCGAGAAGGTCCTTTCTCAAAACAAATATGCTAAGCGTATATAAGTAATATACAATGACAAGAAAAGACATGATAATGAGAATCCAACTTTATATATTTGCATTCCCAAGTTTCACAAGTTTCAAACTGAATACATGATGTCTGGAAATAAAGATACATAAAAAAAAGTGTCTGAACACGTGGTTTACTGAAAAAGAAAAAAACTGGGAAGAAAACTAATGATTTGCCTCAGATGCGAAAAGGGTGTAATCCTCTGCAGTCGCTTCCACCTCCTCTAAACCTAAGTCACCTGACGAAAATTCCAAAGAAAACAAAAGATGGGTGAAATGCCCGTCAACAAACTTACGCTCGGTATGTCCCCAAGAAAAGTGTGATATGAATGTATATAAGTGAATATGCAATGTGACATATGATATGGTATGAATGGAAATGGAACATGAACAAGTATAACATGTAATGTTAAAGGAAATTATGTAAGC
Source organism: Agapanthus africanus (assembly GCA_030015575.1). NCBI lineage: Eukaryota > Viridiplantae > Streptophyta > Magnoliopsida > Asparagales > Amaryllidaceae > Agapanthus > Agapanthus africanus. The sequence continues at coordinate 70,279,325 of CM057337.1, read as the reverse complement.
ATTGCAAACAAGTATAACATGGCCGTGGAGTGTAGGTATAGTGAACATGAAGTGAATATATGTATCCTAAAATGTCTCTAAAATGGTATATTTAACTAACGCGGGTTCAAGTGTGAATATCAACCAAATCTCAAGAGTATTCTCAAACCTGAGGCTATCGTCCGGGGGCAAGGAATCACATGCCCAAAAGTAACGAGACTTCAATTGTCATTGAAGTATTCACAAACCCAACAGGCTATCATCCAGGGGCTTAGAAATACGGGCCCTCATTCATGAATTCGTGATGTACCGTTTTGGCCCAGTACTACAGCAACGTTATTTGTATCGTTTCAGCCCGGTACCACAGCAACGTTATTTATAATAATGGGACTCATGAGATTTCGTTGGATTCATACCCAAACTACCCCAACACCCCGCATATCTTAAATTATAGTTACAATTACTAGTCTTGTTCGAATCCATGAATACAAAAGGTGATATATAATATCAAGTTTTTAAAATTGAGTTCATGTCAAGAATCATGTATCATGTCAAGTGCAAGTCGTGTCAATGGTATTCATGGCTCGAGTCAAATTAGATCATGCATGTTAGTTTAGTACAAGTCATATCGAATGGTCATGTAAACATGTCAAGTGTTTAAGAATTCATGTTAAGTCATCCAGGATATCATTTATAGGGTATATATACATGTGTGTAAATAGGTCATTTAGAAAATTCATGGTATTTATGTAAAATACTATATTTTGATATCTCTAGATTGTTTTGATAAAAGAAATTATTAATTAAAATTCTAGGGTGTTTTGATAAAATATTCTTTAGATAACTTAGGGTATCTTAGTAAGAACTAATATTTCTAGAATTAAGGTATTTTATTGAAGACTCTAATTTAACATTTTGTTTTCTTTTAAACTAATAGAAATGATAAATAACGGTTATTATCTCAATTAATTTAAATTATTATCTTTTCCTTTTATTTTAATATTCTAGAAATTGGTTTAAGGTTTGATTTTTCTTTCCTTTCAAGACCGTGCTCTGTGAAGAGCTCCACATCTTACTCATTAGACCCCAAGACGTGTTTTAATCAGTACCATCAAAACAGGGTTCTCCTAATGAGGGTTGTAGAGGCAAATACGCAAAGAAAAAGTTATAGTTAAATCTATTTTTGTGAGAATAAGTAATAGGAATTGCAAACTTACAAGTAACATGTATGGTCAGATTATCAAATCAACTACCAGTGCCTGATCACCTAAGTGCCATAACACATCCACAAATAATTTTCATGTAACCTGAAATCTGTGGCTACTGCCCATAGTGCATTTAATTAATAATGTGTATCCCAAAAATTGTAATCACACTAAACCTGTATACTCTTAATTAAATAGTATATTGAACTAAACAGGTTAGCATGTGATCAAAATTTAGTTAACATTTCATAACTTGGTATTTAACAATGATATAAAAATAAACAAAGGTTCCATTGTGATCAATGTGCAACAACAACATTGGTACTCAATTATAAAGTTGTAAAATATAATACATAGATGAAAATGATGCTTCATCAGCAACTTTTAGTTCCTCAATAATATCGGCATACAAAATGTTAATTTAGCACATATATGACTGCAGCGGTAAAACTTTCATCGATGATGACATGAACCGAGCACTGCAACATCTCATTGGAATATACATAGTATTTAAAATGATATCTTAATGAAGCTTTGGCATATTATTATCTTCTAATATAGTGATTTTTTCTCGATCTTAGATTCAACTTTTATCTATCTCTGTTGTCTGTTTGATCTGTGTTGATTATGGTCTGATGAACTTTGAATTGTTGTAGTGCTTAAATCCTAGCCATGGTCACAAATTAAGTTAGTAAGGCTTAATTCCATTCAAAACCCTTTTCTTGATAAAAAAGCACAACTTTTATAGGATTTGATCAGGGGTATTATATGCATGGGTGATTTGGTTGATTAGTGGGGGAGGGTAAGGAGCAAATGAGTGTTGGTTAATAACTACTTCAAATATTTTGTTGATTTCTCCTAGTTAATATTAAGTTATTAACTAGATTATGATAATTGCAGGTTGGAATATGTATAGGGTTATAGCTTAATGTTATATATAGCAGCTACCAATTTCTAGTTAATAGCAAAAGAAGATTATATGTTCCAAAAAACTCACAATAGCTGACTCTTAATGGAACAACAGACGATTGAAGAAACTTCATGTTTGAACCTAGAGTACCTAGCAACAATAAGTTTGGTGTGCAGATGCCACTTTGGGCTATTGGTGGGTGGAAAAATTATTTCAATTTTCAACAAAAGGTTATTTTAACATGTGAGAACTCGCCTAGAGCACAAGCAAGGTATGAGCAATGACATGGCATAAGGAGAGGAGGTACAAGAAGAACATGGACGAGGGGAGAGAGACGAAGGGGGCTTATGCGTATAGGAAACGATGTAAACTCGTTGGGGCATTTCATCGAACACCTCCGGCACAAATTGAAACGTCAATGGATGAGGGTCTGTTGGTGTCGACGGTAGCCTTAGCGGCTGCGGGCAACGACTAGGAGCTCTAGAAGGGGTAGCGTGAGGCTTGGGGGTGGAGGCCGGTGAGAGAGGAGGTTGGAGGAGCTGAGGCGACGAGATGGCATGGGGGTCAGCCGGCGAAGTGCTCAGGGAGGTAGAGGATGAGGGAGGATGGGGGGGAGAGAGAGAGAGATAGGAATGAGAATTAATAGGATTAATGGGTAATTAAAACTTGGTTTAAAGGGATTTATGAGAGAATTTCGGTTTTGATTGAAAGAATTAAAAAATTTGAGGAAGAAGTAACTGTTGATGGAGAAGAGTGAAAAAAGGTTTTTTTTAAATGTAAAGAAATGAAGAGTTTGATTTAAATGAATGTAGGGATATAATTGAATATGGGATGGGAGTGTGGAGTTTGGAATTTGAAAGGTGAGGATTTTAGTGTGGAAATGAAGAGAAGTGGGCTGCAGGGGGCTTGGGGTTTAGATTTTGTAGGCTTTTAGAAAATAAAAGAATTCTATTTAAGTATAGATTTATATGAATAAAAATTGGTTAATTGGTTTGGGTTATTTTTTGGAAAATAATAGGATAGGAAAAATAATTGGAGTGATTAAATAGAAATAAGTAAATAGTATATCTATTAGGAAATATATGGAAAATACCAAAAGCAAATAAAGATAATACGAAGGTATAGGATTTTTAGGGTCGTTACATTCCATAGCGGTTACTGAAGGAGGAACATCCTCTGTATGAACATCCAAGGATCGTGCCCCGCTTGAATCAGCGCTAGTTGCAGAGGTTCCTATAAGAGAATAAAGGAAAGGAGTTAAAATATGGACGAAATGAGTTAGATGTTCTAAAACGCATAAAAAAAAGTCATACGAAGGCCCATAGAACCACGAAGCTTTCTTCCTCCTCATACTTCCTAATCGACGATTGGAGAGCCTCCTCAGCAGGGATGTCTGGTGAGAAAATAAAGTGTTAAAAATAAAGTACGATATCATTTCGCTCTAGGATATACAAAGAATGTGAATGAAATATAACAGATGCCGCAAGAGGTGCAAGCGCCGCTTGCTCACGGGCTAACCGTTCGGAAGCTTCAAGGGCTGCCTGAAGATTGGTCGCTGCATTTTCGTTGGTGGAGGTCTCAGAGAGAAAAAGATTATCATACTCAGACAGAACCTCGCTATAGGGAGAATGAGCCTCTTGACCGAACACGACATCAACTGAAAATATCGACTTCTTCTTTCGGGAGCCGTGAGCAGCGTTTGACGATAAGTGCTTTCTCTTTACAGGTATCTTCGGACGGCGTGTTCTGATTTCAGAGCCAATATCTGACTCAGGAGACGTTGCAGCCATCATGCTACCATGGGTGCTCACATCGGGCCTTGATTTAATCATCGACGCCGTCGGAAAAACACGTGGAGGCACCACTGCATCGCTCTCCCTTAAGAAAGGGAAGATGATTGTTCGCCGTTTCAGCGAGACCGCAAGACTGCTAGCTGGGACAGAATCCTTGTAATCGAAAAGCATCTACCTTTCTTCCTTGATAATAGCACCCATCATATGTTGATACCAGGAGGTATAAGCAGATAAGGCTTTCGGAATATGATCCGATTCGGCCATCAAGAAATGAGATCTCATGTTCAACCGCATGAAATAATGAACAATATTGCTAACAGTCTCCTCTGAAGCGATGGGATTGACGAGAAAAGCCTAAAGGGGAACACCATGATCGTAGTCTGATTGCTAGGCAAAGCGATGTGGGTTGTATCTCATGAAAAGCACAGAAGCATTTTTTCTATATACTAAAAATCCAAGCCTGATGGAGTATAAATGCGCGACTTCCCTAGACTTCAAAACGAAAACCCCATCCTTAAGCACGTCAAGAAGTGGCCGGACCACTCTCAAAGGTTCTTGGCAAGTGGTCAGAACCCAGTCGATGAAGGTCAAGTTGTCCTCCATAAGGCGTGGATGGAGGAGAAATCGCCGAACCGCCCGTTGCGTTGGATCGGGAGAAGAAGCATCAACCAACTTCATAACTCGCGGGAAGTTATATCCATCATAAGACCTGGGTCTCTGATGCTCACTGAAGGCACCCAACATATGCATCTCAATCCACGATGTAAAATAATGGAGAGGGAAGTTTACGGGCTCCACACTCGGCTGGGCGGTGTCAGCTGCCATGCTTAAAACATTATATAAATGGGCTAATCCTGCAACACCGGCGGCCATACGCGTTCCATTCACGATACGATGAGCTGGGTAAAAGATAAATGGTCTCATGAACCGATGATGTGTAGGAAGCGCGAATCAGCTGAGCCATAAACCAATGAAGCCCACAAGAAACGTCTCCTCATCAATGTTCAAGGCAACAATTTCTTTAAAGGAAGTGATGGGGATATCTGGAATATAGAATTGATTTAGATCCTTATCAGCAGTCGGCAATTTGTCTAAACCAAACCCGAAAGGATCATTAAACTTTGCAAGTTTCGCGATCTTCTTGGACAAAACGTCCGCGCGAAGGAAACAGGTGATGAAATCTACAAAGCTGACCCCATGTCCTCCTGACTCTAAATATAAGCTTTCATAGATATTTAGCACTTTGTTGAGACTCGGGAATTTATGTCGAATAGCATTATCGGATGTAAGGCCGCTGACAACCAATTCTGTTGCGAAAGTGTATTCGTCAGGAGGAAGTACCTCCTCGTAGTGCTCCCCTCGATGGATAATCCAGAGATTTCTAGAAATTCTTCCAGAGAAATCAACACTTCCTGTCTGATAGTAGAAATGTATGGGTTGGGATATTCCATTGTTCCAAGAATGACTTAACCTACCATACGTGAGGAGTATGATAATAAAACAGAGACGTGTACATCGCCGGATACAATCCAGTCTTCAATAACGACTTCTTGACGGATAGAACATAACGAGGCCAATCGAGATAACCCGCAGGATGTCGTGGGGTCATTCCTATGATATAAACCTGACACTACGGCCGTGCTTCTCCTTGGCATATCCGACGCCCCAAAATATCTATGGCCATCGGTAGTTAGACCGGTATTGATACCATGGGTGGCTGAAGACGACCATTCGCATTCCCATTAGTTTTATCCACCGCATAAGCGGTCGGTGGAAAGTTAGTGTGCTGAATCGGAGGGATTGGCTCTGATGGTGCTTCATAAGTAAAGCTGCGACGTTCCCGAATGATGTGACTGTACCATGCTCCCCATAAATGAAAGAATTTCTGTTCCGGATCATGGTCCCGAATTAGAGTGAGGATTTCATGATCAGTAGCAGAAAAAGCACTTTCTGAACGAGTGTAAGGGAAGTAGGAAATCGAAGCCATGATACGTGAGAAGAAACCAAGTTGAAGGTTAGCAAAAGTGCTAGAATCACTAAGTCCAAAACCTAGTGGACCCCACAAAATCAAATCGCGGCTCATCAATGATTGGAACATGTGCCCAGTAGAGAAATTTAAAAAGATTCTCTAAGGCCGATTTTAATAATAAAGTATTTTAGAGCTGAGCTCCGCTTAACATCTTGAAATGGTATAAAATACCAAAATTTCTCTAAAAGGGAAAAATGATCGAGATTAAAGCCAAGCTCCAATAATTAAAGTGGAGTTGAGCCACTAAAAATCTCCAAAACAGGGAAGTTGATATTAAAAATTATCAGAGGAAAGCTCTGTTGAATTAAAATAAATGATGAAATCCCCAAAGAGGATATGATCTAAAATCAAAATCAGAACTAAGTTTTATGATAACAAATGAAGTCAAAACTTCAGAAGACCCCCAAAGGGGATATGATCTAAAATCAAAATCAGAACTAAGTTTTATGATAACAAATAAAGTCAAAGCTTCAAGAAATCCCCCAAGTGAATATGCTAGAACCAAGATCTGTAATCAAAATGGAGTTGAACTCCGAAATTTCTGAAGAAGCATGCACCAAATGCAAGAGCTAAGCTCTGTTAAAGAGGACTCTATCCAATTTTTTTTTTACAGAGTGAGTCTGCAATGCAGATTTATGGAAAAATGAAGAACTAAGATTCACGGCAGAGTTAAGCTCTAATGGAGAATAAAATTCCCAAAGAAGAAGAAGAAATGGAGGCGCAGCTGTCGCCTAGGGCTTAATTCCCTATTTATAAAGAGACGGGGTTGGTTCAAATTCCCCATTTCCCGAGGTGGATTCGAAGACTTAAAGGCTGAACACCGTTGCACTCACATGCAAGCCGCGTGAGTACAAGAGTGGGGGCATTTGTTCCCTCATAAAAATGGGGCAGCGCCTCATGTGTCAGACACGTGAACGCCCACGTGCAAAATACGTGAACGTTTCTGATAAGAAAGATATGCTCTGGGTAGAATTAAAGCGTGCAAAGCACGTGGGCACCTGCTTTAGAAAGGATTAAATCCTATGGGAATGCCCACATGCATGCACGTGAGCGTCAGCGTCCAAGGTTGAAGCAATTTGCTCCTGGTAGAATTAAATTCTAGAAGGGAAAATATTTCCCTAAACAAGAAAAATATTCTCTGTTAAACAGAGAGCAATTGGATCAAAGATCCAATGGTGATTAAAAGTTCATCAAAAGATAGAATTAAATTCTATATTGAAAAATATTTCCCTAATCTTTCTAAATAAAAAAGATATGCTCTGAAAATATTTCTCTAATCTTTCTAAATAAGAAAGATATACTCTGATAAACAGAGAATCGTTGGATTAAAAATCCAATGGTGATTAAAAATAACTGTTTGAATCAAAAGATAGAATTAAATTTTATATGGGAAAATATTTCTCTTATCGTGTTAAAAAGTAGAAAAATATATTATGTTAAACAGAGAGCCTTGGATCTAAAATACAACAATGATTAAAAATCACCACATGATTATGAAATTAGGTTGAGATCTCTTAAATAAGGGATTCTCTCAACTAATCAACAATTTTTCCTCACCTATATAAAAGACCCGAGACTTCAAGTCTCATAGACAGAATCAACCCCATAAGGTGATAGAAGCAAAAAACTGAGAATTCAATTCTCCTGGAAGAATATCTTCTTGCTCCTCTCAAACCCTATGTAAATAGAAAGATCAAAACATCTTCTTTGCCTATTATAGATATATAGATATAAGGGTTTAACCCTCTAAAAAGAAGAACTTAGTTCTTTTTCTGGATCTACGATCTGCAAGACAAATCTTCCATGAGTTGAGAATTTAATTCTCATCGGGAAGATCTTATTTCAGAATCAAAGATCTAGGGGAAGACTATCTTGCTTTGTCAGCTCTTATATAAATATAATGGAAGAGAGGACATAAAAATGGAGTTCATACTCCAGGAACTTTGTTCCTTCATAACCAAGAACTTAGTTCTTAAATTTGATCCAAGATCTTCAAAATAGTGATCTTGGTGATCCTTAATGGTCAAAATACCATTAATAAAAGTTTAACTTCTTTCAAAAAACTTGGACATAGATTAAATCTCTAAAGACACAGCGTCTCACATGATATTCGTGTGAGCGCTCAAAAGATTCTATAAAGATAGCGCCTCCCGCAATACCCATGTGAGCGCACAGAAGGCCCATGAAGACAGTGCTTCACGTGTCGTACACGTCAGCGCCCAGCACCTCACGTGATATACATATGAGCGCTTAGAAAACGCCAAAGTTTTGGCGCCTCACGTGATACACGCATGAGTGCCATATAAAAAAAGTGCTTAGCAATTATTCGTTTAACGCCCAAACTTGAGTGTCTCACGTGATATCCACATGAGCACCAGAGCCTGAGCGCCCCCACATGATATCCACGTAAGCGTCAAAAGATGAATCTGAATATTATATCCATAGTCTAAATGACTAAGTGCTTAGCACTGATAGGGCAACGCCCAAGCCTGAGCGGCTCACGTGGTATACACGTGAGTCTTATAAAATGAGTGCTTAGCACTGAGCGGGCAATATAAAGGCTAATATCCAGCCCAAAAGGGGGGGGGTAGGCTTTTCCGAAGTTAAACTTCTGTGGTTATAAATCAAATGAGTCCATATACTCACTGTGACCCAGCCCATATGCTCACCCTTATGAAATTGATCTTAATAAGATCAATGATCTTTAACTGTATGTCTAAATTGATCTTAGGCTTATATGAGACTAACGTATCCTTAGCTCATACGCTCATATATTTAAGTCTTTCTTAATCTAAAATAAGATTAACGATCCTTAAACCTATGAACTGATGGAACATATAACCTAAGTTCAAACCCAAATCTAATATATATATATATATATATAAACTAATCCGCGCCCTACGGGTGACGACATAAACTAGTTTCCGTATACAATCCACAGGCAATCATAATAAACAAAATATAACACGACACGAAGTGACCTACCAGAGCAGGTGAAAGTGATTATCACGACACGATAACGTAATTAACCGCAGGGGTTTGCGCCTGTAGGGAAGAGCATCCCCACAATAAAAAAACCCCTTACAAATGAGGGGAATCTGATAAAGTCACGCTACATCGGTCGTATTTGTCCAAACCTCCGATATACGGTGCCATAAATCAACTTGGCGTCTTCGGAGAAGTGGACGGATATGTTCTAAATAATATCTGCCCCCAAATTCAGGCAACACGCACAAATCCGGTCTCCAACATGAACTGATCGAACTTGAGATACCGTTGCCCAGGAGCTTGCTTGAGGCCATACAAGCTCTTTCGCAGTTTACATACCATGTTCTCTTTCCCTTTCACCCCGTATCCCGGTGGCCGCATCATATAGATCTCAATCTCCATGAAAGAACGTAGTCTTCACATCCAGCTGCTCTAAGTGCAAATCCTCCACCACTATGATACTAAGAATCACCCGAATAAATGTTATCTTTACTACTGAGGAAAATATCTCTTGATAGTAAATTCCTTGATTTTAACTACCAAACGGGCCTTGTACCGCTTTACACAATCAGTCTCATCTTTAATCCTATACACCCACCTATTTAGCAACGCCTTCCAACCTTTGGGTAGCTTCACCGGGTCCCGCATACTGTTCTTCTTCGAAGAATTCATCTTCTCGTCCAGAACTCACTCTCACTGCTTGCTAGCAATCGCCACTTGTTGCTTCTGCAAAGGATTCAGGCTCTCCCAAATCTGTGTACAATATGAAGTCGGTCATAAGTCTTTCAGGTAACTTTCTATCTCGTGTGGATCTCCTCAGAATTAGTACATCTGGTTGCTGAACATGGTCACCATCCTGTTCTTTAACCTGATTCTGTACTACAGTCTCCTCCATATTCTGATCACCGCCTGTAGGTACCTGAATGCTCTCTTGAGTTCTATCTAACTCGACGATCTTCGATACCGCACCATCTTTGGCTTGCTTCTCTTCTTTGTTCAAGTGCTGCTCATCAAAGACAATGTTCTGACTCTGTATCACCTTCTTACTTGTGTAATCCCACAGCCGATATCTGAACTCGTCTCCACCATACCTGATGAAAGTACACTTCGTAGACTTAGAGTCAAGCTTACTCCTTTCCGCCGTTTCAACCAAAGAATACGTAATACAACCAAATACTTTTATGTGCACGTAATTAACCGGTTTTCCTGACAAAATTTCTTCCGGAATGCCTCCAAGTGCACTCGCTGGGCTTCTGTTGATTAGATATACAGTAGCATCGACCACTGCTTCTCATAGGAATTTTGGCACATACGCATCCAAGGTCGTGCTTCACACTCACTGTACGATCGTCCTGTTCATCCTTTCAACGATGTCGTTCTGTTGCGGCGTCCCTGTTTCCTCGATATTTAAACCTAATAAAAGAGCAAAGCTCTTTTGGATTTAACGAGGCAGCGCCTCACGTGCTCTCCATGAAGGTTCCAGCGCCAGTGCCAATTTTATAGGATTAAATCCTATGGTGGCACCTCACGTGCTCCTCACGCGGGCGCCAATGTGCAAAGCACGGAAGAACTTATTACGTAAGAGTTAAACTCTTAGATGGCACCGCACGTGCTCCTCATTCGGGAGCCAATGTGCAAAACACATAAATACCTATCATAAGAATTGAATTCTTAAATGGCGCCCACGTGCATAACACGTGAGCGCCAGTGCCCAGACAGAATTAAATTCTACAATACTCTCTGTTAAACAGAGCCGTTGGATAAAAAATCCAACGGAGATGATAAATCATCAAAATATAAAATCAAATTCTATTAGGAGAAAATATCTCATATATCTTTCTAAATGAGAAAGATACTCTCGGTTGGATCAATGATCCATTAATAGAATAAAATTTTATTTTGGGAATATATTCTCTTAATCTTTCTAAACAAAAAAAATATTACTCTCTGTAAAATAGAGAACCCTTAGATTAAAAATCCAATGGTGATTAAAAATCACCATTTTACAGAATAAATTCTGTATATAGGAAAATATTTCCCCAATCTTGTTAAAAAAAAGAAAATATATTATGTAAAACAAAAGTTCTTGGATCAAAGATCCAACGGTGGGTAAAATTCCCCAAATCAATTTTGAATCCAATTAAATCAATTGGAATTTTTCAATGAGAGATTTTCTCAAAACCAATTAACAACTTCCAGCGGAGACGGGGGACCAAAATAGATCAACGCATATCAAATCGAGTGAAGTAACAAGGCATCTCCGCTAAGTACAGGAAAAGGAAGATTCAAGCATCACAAATTGCAAGAGTAAAGGTTCTGATGGATACCCAGATACAGGTCAAAATATGTAGCAACTGTAAAAAGGTATCAATTCCTTTTGTAAAGGCTTAGTTATGAAGCCAAAGTAAAACAAGAGATTGAACACGGCTTCTTATGCTAAGCGTCGCAAATTGCAAGCTATTCCAGCGCACCGTAATATAACATAAAAGCTGTAACAGCAGTATAACTGTAGCGACTCCCATTTCATATAGGATTAATTAAACAGCCAAATTGAAAAGCAGATATGATATGGTTTGTTAAATAAAAATGATTAAAATAAATATTTCATTTATTATTTAAGAAACATATAATGTATTTTTAACAGATAACTCCGTATATGTTCTTAAATTATAAATAATGATATTTGTTAATTAATAAAAGATAGGGAAAAGAATGTAAAAATATACAATAAATGTGCCTGACCATTGTAGCAGGAGTTGGAGCAGGACGAGTTGTTGTTGCGTGCGCCGGAATACCGGTTGCTATTGTTGCTGCGATCGAAGTTGTTATTGTAGGTGTTACGATTGTAGGAGATACTTCCACGTTGTTGCGGAGGGCGATAAGAGGAGCGATTGGGTTGGTTGGCATAGTTGGTGCTTGCGAGAAAGAAAGACGCACATGTATCTTTCTTCTTCAGATGGCGTTCGTAGTCTATGAGTTTGTCATAGAGCTCGTCGAAGATGATGGAGTTGTCTCGGACTCGGATAGCAACTGCGACTTCTTTGAATTTATGTCCGAGACCTGCAAGGATGTAGAGAACAAGGTCATCTTCAGGAAGAGGGTGGTCGGCGAGTGCGAGATCGTCGGAGATAATTCACAGTTCTTATAGATACTCACTTATAGAGCACGAGCCACGTTAATTATTGATGAGACGTTTCTTGAGCGACATAACTCGAGAATGAGATTTGTGCGTAAAGAGAGTAACAAATCGATCACATGCTTCTTTGGATGAGGAAATAAATAAGATATAGGGTTGAATCATTTCGACACAGCTGCCGAGAATAGCGTTGAGGATGAGTTGATCTTGACGGTACCATTGATGGTAGTCTGGATTTTCAACACGTTTGGTGTTATCGTTGACTTTGGCGATAGTCCTTATAAGAGGGGATTTGGATCCGTCGATATGTGCAAGAAAATTGTGACCAATTAGGACCGATTGGATTTGGGATCTCCACACAATGAAATTTGTGTGGAAAAATTTTGTTGGAAAAGTGAATTTGGTGATGATGAGGATTGAGTTTTGAGGAGGCCGTGGATCAAAAATTGAGTTTTTAATCGTAAGGCTCTGATACCATATAAAAATTTAGAGAAGATATATTTTAGGGTTTGTAACTTGATTGATTTGTATTGAATATCAATGATGTATATATATTACACTTTACATGATGTAGAATAAAATAAAATAAAATCTTTCCTAAACAAATAAATCACATAAATTATGGAAACATTTCTGTGATTGAAATCTGCAACAGCCGCGTCCACGGTAAGCAAACGTCTGATGAGTAAATGATCAGACATCTGCGTGTTCTCTGGTATTTCTGGTGATTGATTGCCAGACGTCTGGACCTCCTTCTTCAGACGTTTGCACATGATTCATCTAGATGTCTGCGTTTGTTTTGTGTGCTAGCAGTATGTCATATTGAAATCTATATTGTTAAATTGTACTGAAGCCTATTCTGATTGAATATATTCCAGATGTCTGCGTTTGTTTTGTGTGCTAGCAGTATGTCATATTGAAATCTATATTGTTAAATTGTACTGAAGCCTATTCTGATTGAATATATATATATATATATATATATATATATATATATATTCCTTGCACAAAAGTTAAACCCCGGTTCATAAATCATATTTCAAAGGGTTTTTTGGTGTATCAGAATTTCTTGATGTTGCAACGAAGATGCAAATGTATATTTTCTGTGCCAACTCTCTTCAAAGAAATGGACGAACTTTAAAAAAAAAAAAATCATAGGTACAATTTGTATACATATTTTATGCTTGAGATTAATTAAGTTTTCTCATTTTGTAAATATGTAAACATGTTATATTGTATGAATTTTTTTTAATGCATTTAGTTATGTATTCCTTTTCTTTTCTTTCTTTTTAGAAACATTCGTTGTTGTATGTTCCTTTGCTTTCCTTTTAGAAACCTTGTAGTTCTTTTAAATTATCTTTTAATGAAACGACGGGTCCTTCCGTTAATCCCCCCAAAAAAACATGTTTGGATATTTTCTTCCATGAAACAAGCATTCCAAAACGTTTATTTATCTATCAATAAAAACCATATAACTTACAATTTCTTTGATTAACGAAAAGGAAAAGGGAAAAAAAAAATCACACACGTACAGCCATTCAAATTAACCTTATATATATCCAAGTAACTAGTCCAAACTATGGCAAATCTTCTTGAAAACATCCACATGCTCCTCCAAGAGAGCCATGTACACATCAACCCCACCCTTGTCTTTGTATGAAGGCACAAACACCATCAAGCCTTCAACAGGCAAATTAGGTGGCATGAATGCACAAGGCCCTCCACTTCCAAAATCCAACTCATGAAAATCAAACCTCAACCAGCTATCAACTTCCATATTCGGACACAACAAGTTTCCACTCTCTGGTGCAGACCCTACCAATTTTTTAATCCCTGTACCACCTCTTTTCTCAGTCTCTCCAAAGTCGATAAAGGATTTGAAGTACTCGTCATCGATTCGCCTAACCGCGTCGCGGATCACATTGACCGCATCTGCCTGGCCTGACCGCACCAGATCCCCTACCCGTGCCTTTGGGTGGGCCCACAGAACCAAGTTGCCGAAAAATTCAACCGGGACGGGTGGTTTAATCCTGGCTCTACCGTTTACAGCGACCCTCACTTTGGTGAACTCGTCATCCTTGAGCCCTCTTACGACGGTGGTTTTTCGCCATAGATGGGCTAAGAGGGACTCGAATGTCGAGCTACGGCCAGGGACCTTTGATTTGAGGTCAGAGATAAAGCTGGCAGAAAAATGGACCGAGAAGTTCCCAATGTTGGATGTGGTTGCTGATATTGGATTAGACGAGTGGGATTTTTGTTTAAATTCTATTTCGAGATGATTGAATTGTGAATATGGGGGGTTTCTCGGGACGCAAAGGGCGGAGCGATCGAGGAACGGGGAGGGGATGGTGGCTGTGGGGTTGCGGACAGTGCTGGCCCATCGGACGAGGAATTGGCTCAAGGAGGCTCCGTCAGCGGTGCGGTGGTGGCAGGTGAAACCGATCACTATGCCCCCACATGTGTATCTGTTAAGCTGGACTTGAAGAAGTTCCTCGACACCTATCAAATAAATTGAATACAGTCCTTAATTTTAGTTAACTAATAGTAACATTTTTCATACAACACGGTCCAAATCATAACTTTGAAGTATTGATACAGAAAATGATGAGATGGGATTTTAGATATGACATGTATGTTCGAGTCAAACAACTTTCGGCCGAATTTAGATAGGTCTCCACAATTGCTAGCTTAAATTAAGTCTTGTATTTCTTTGTCTAATGGGCATGAGATGAGACAAGTGGATAGTTGTTGATTCTCAAATCTGCTCAATCCTATCACTTTCCTTCCAATTAAGTATTGACCGTTTTCAAAAACGATGTCTCGCAGCCGCATAATCAAAACATAAAACAATACCAAGGTCGACTTGTGTGGTATATAACAAAAATATAGTTCCATATGTGGTAGTCAAAATATCTACTTTCAATAAATTACCAAAACATAAGATGGAGGTTTTCATTTCCAAATGCCCCGTTTTGACGTTGATGGCCTTAAAGAGATAATGTTCCTACCGATCCGACAGATATCACATAAGCTACCAAATTGATGATTAGCTAACACAAAAGGGATAAAAACACAACCTTGGAATTTGTATTTTTGTCCTCACTTTTATAGCGAATCGCCAACCTGTTAGCTTTTGTGTAGCCACCGGGTTGGTTGAAAAAATAAACTTTCCCAGTATTAATTATGGAAAGCTGATGTGTGTGTATATATATATATATATATATATATATATAACCATTAATAGCATCATTCTATTGTTTCCCTCCAAGCAATCATATATTACAAATTTTTCTTTTTCTTATTTCCTCTGATTTAATTCTGGAAAGTTTGTTTTCCTTTTTTCTTTGAATTTGAGTGCTTTTCCGCTAATAAGTTTCTTGATTGAGTGGGATTCATGTCCAGCTAGATATATTATGGCATGTGTGCTACAAGCGAAAATAGCTTTTGGCTTTGCCGATCAAAGAACGGTTATTGTTTAGGCTTCACTAAAATGCTATAATCTTTTTATTATCTTAGATGAATGATAATTTAGTTTTCTTTTTACCATGTCTACGTTTTTAATAATATGTTTTTCAATTTTAGTTGCGAAAAAAGCAGGGGCTCCTATGACTTAACTTATGGGAGGTGTATGTGTAAATTTATTTTTTTGAGAAAAATGAGAAAATAATTATTAAACACTGCCTTCTATCATAGATTAATTAATACCATCTTCTTCTTCTTTTTTTCCCTTTTTTTGAAAAAGAAGTAATTATTAAACTCTACCTTCAATTGGTGGGTGCAACTCTGTGAGGTTGGTTGTAACATCAAGTGGCATTTTCTCTTGCAACGTTGCATGAACCTTGGCTTCAACAAACCTAACTCCTGCATAGTTCAAAACAATGCATGGCTGCCCCAGCTCATCAACACCTAGCCTCCCTGCAAGATGAGGGTAATGTGCCAAAACCCTAGCCAGCCCTTCCCTGAGCTCGCAGTTCTCCGGCATCGGGGCACGGAACGCGTGCACGGTCGGCACGTGGAGGTCCATGGCGGCGAGGTCGAAGATGGTTAGGGCTTCACTTGTTTTTGCCAAGGGATGAGGGGGTATTGATGTGCATGGCTTCAAGATTGTGTTGTTGGTTATCTCTAAAGCCATTGTACTTGAGAGAATTAATGTGTAGTATATATACTTGTTTAGGTTTGATCTTGTGAATATGCATGGTGTTTTCTCTCTCTCTCTCTATTTATAGGGAGAGAGATTGGTAGGTGATATAGAGGATGAGGTGTTATAAAAATAATAACGGGGGTAGTTTAATTTGACTTTGATCAAAGGGGTAGGTGTAGTTAGAACATTGGAGAACGCTTATCCAATGCGGGGCCGGTAACGTGACAACAAAGCTTGCAAAAATATTGGTATTTATTTGTAATTGTACTTGTAATTTTTCTTTTAAAAAATTGTGGAGAAGCATTCAGAAAACTACATATGGAGTGCGACCATCTACTTGTTTTCACCTACCTTGCCTTTTTCTCTTGGGACGTCACATCAAATTAATATCGGATTATTTAAAGTCGTCGGGCAACAGCATGATAAAATCTTCTTACGGTAGAACAAAAGGTCTGCATTTTCAAAATAAATATATCAGTCTTTTACTTTTGCGCGTTGGAGCAGAATGAGAAGGATAATCTTAGACAAGGACCCTTTGCGCACTTTGAATCCCCACCAAACAGTCGGGAGAAGATGTTGGAATTTTTTTTTGTGGTCTCATTTTTTGTGGCCATCTTTCCAACTGAGTAACATCAAACATATATAGTGTCATCTTAATCGCTAAAAATCATGAAGGAAAGTCAAAGGCCAGCAACACCTACACATTGAATTAAATTCAGGGCGGTTCTGTTTTTGTTTTCATTTGATTTTTTAGTTTCTAGCTAGCAATTACTTCTTTATTTATTTAGATAGATTAATATTTTGTAACCCTTTTGCCATTTGGTGTAGAATTGATCCAAATATGATACAAGATTATACCTAATTTTCGGAAGGATATATCTAGGAAACATGTATGGAATTATATTATCCAATTTGAGCTTGCTGGGGTTGGTGAGAACTTAACATTTAATTTCATACTTTTCCAATATTTTATGTATATTTCTTTTATCTGTCTCTAACCTTACTTATGTGTTGATAAGATCGTGTCTGATAGATGTACATGCATCTCTTTGAATAAGTATTTTTAGATTTGGTCCCAAAAAAATTTGCATTTCGTTTAATTCATATTGAGTGGTCTAAATTGGATTACCTTAAGTGCATGAAATATCTAGTTCTAATTGGACAACTTCAAAATGTTGTACACAAAAAATAAGATTACCAAATTAATAATTGCCCTTATTGAGAAAATATTTATATACTTTGGCTAGCTACATAAGCTGAATATAAGCTTATTAAATAATCCCTTTGCATCCGCACCGGGTCGCAACAACAATAAACTTTTCTTTCCAGCACTGTCCAGTATCCAAGTCAGAATTTAAGCAGAGAGAGAATGCGAAATAATAAATTAGATTCGGATTTGTGCTTGTGATAAGATGGATTTATTGAAATCACCATACTATTTTACAGATGGAAATAAATAAGTACATTAATAGACTCGTTTGTATAACAGATTTAGAACAGAGATTCAAAATATGAAATAAGCAAGGGTTTCATTTCAAACTCTAGCAATAAGCAATTCCATACCATCTATTTGTTTAGATGAGAGAGTTACTGCACAACAGGAACAAATCGAGATGTGGTTCCCACTCACCTGTGATGAGGCATGTTGTCATTATTGTTGGGAGATGAGTCGATCCATAAAACAGTGCCCGTGACAAACAATCACGCAATTTGACAACGAAAGATACGGTTAAATTAAAGTGTGGAAATAAGAAGGTAATCAATCACAAACAAGAGAGGGATTTGTTAACGAGATTCACTCACCGTATGGTTAGTCCCTGACAGAGTGGAATCTGCAAACGTCTACTATACATGAATCAAATTTGCAAACAAGAGCCTCTCAAATCACTCTATACAAATCTCTCAAATAAAAACTCTCTGGCTCCCTCTCAAACTCTTTCGGCCCCTACAAAAATAATATGCAGACCTCCTGTGGATTTATAATTCGCATAGAGAAAACAACATGCCTCAAAATTCAACAGCCTTATTTAAGACTACGTTGAATTTGTCTATCACGTTTAATTTATGCAAGCAGGAACTGTTCATTAATAGTACTATTAATAGTCTCTCCTTATTGGAAGACACTGTTATCAATAGTACATTAATTTGGCCACACGTTTAAATGTCACGACTCGGAAACGGCATGTGACCGACACTTAAATCACGTGAAGTTTATAGGACCCCACCGTAATCCAAGTAAACCGAAAACCAAAAATCTAAACCTTTTTAAGTAAATAGTGGAGGTGAAGTTTTGGAAAAAAATGTATAAATAAAATCAAGTTACGCTTTTTAAACTATGAGTGAAATTCGTTGAAAATATAAGTGGATTGTAAATTTTGATAAAAACCAATACATATATATCAATAATATCAACTTCCATAATCAGAAGCTATCTCATCGCCAATCAACGGGAACACAACCACGCAATATATACGACGTCCAAGACGAAAATCAATACAAGAAAAACTAAAGGATATACCAAAACGTCATTAAATCAAATATATCAACCTCAACAAAAGAATATGACATACAAATCACGATTCTAGGTCCAAAAGAATATACAAAACCGGTCTCTAAGTCCACGAATATATAAGTCTGGTTGATACAGTTTTTAACTAGATTACAAATAAATAAAAAAATAAATAAGTGGTGTTTACGATCTGCAATGCAACATACCTATCAAGTAATCATCCAAAGAAGAAGTGTGCCAGCAAGCCGTTGCTGATCCAAACGGTCGTTCCGGCAACAAACTATGGCACAACGATAACGAGTTGCCAACTCGTAAGTAGAAAATATCATCAGATAGTAATCGAATGCATAACGACCTACCTATGTCATACTGTAATATAATATCATATTATGTGGTAACGAATGTATACGTGTGTGTATATATATAATATCGTGTTTGTACCAATATGTGGTAACAAATCATCCATAGCATGTTTTATATATATATTATCCAATAAATGTCCATCAATGACACTCGAAATCATCATAAAATACTGAATGTCCAGTATCGACACTCGAAATTCTCATAAATCTCGTGTCCAGTATCGACACGTAAAATGCTCATATCTCAAACGCCGTCTCATCGGATCGTCCCTCATATCTCAAGCGCCATCTCTAGGATCGGTCCTCATATCTATCTGTATCATATCACTCCGTTCGGTATCCTCCGAATATCCGCCGAGTCTTATACTGTCACCGGTAGGTAGTGCTCTCAGGCAGGCTCAACGCATTTCTATACGATCTTCTTACCCCTGGGTACCGTACCGGGTACACCATGTATCCGCAGAAGGCGACTCATCACTTCTCGAATCGGATAATACTCATAGTTCAGAACCGAGAAAACTCATAGTGGACGCTAAAATATCATATCAAAAGAAAACCGTATTTTTAAAACATTCATAGGTTTTATATAATTATATCCGCGGTTTCTTAAATCAGAAATATCACGAAAATACTATCTCATAATAACATGGCAATAATGGAATACTATGTAAAGGCACAAAACAATAATATAATGCATGGTAAATATGTTCATATAAGCGTGTCATATAAACAATATAAAAAAAAGTACAATATTTAAAACAGTACGTGGTGCTGGATACTAACAGAAATCTAAAATACTAACAGGATATAGTGTGATACGGTGACATAGTGAGTTATATCTGTATACGTGGCATAACAATTACCAATGATTTGTGTGTGAGCATACGAGTATGTGTACGTGCAACATATAAGTTATCGGTAATGGTGCGTGTATCCTAACAAATGATGCTAAGTGGAGCTAAAGGTATAAACATAATATATAAATATATCTTGAATGATCGAAATGCGAGCGTATGCAGAAATAAAAAATCGAAATGCGAGCATATACAGAATAATAAAATCGTAACGTGAACAACTATTAAAATATCAAACTACGTATGAGTCATACAGTTATATTTTAAAATAGCACGAAACGTTGTTTAGAAAATATGGGACTACAATGTTTTTGAGATAAATACCATTTGAAAATTCGTAGCGCACTCTTGAAATTATCATTTAAAAGTACGTAATGAATCTTTAGTTTTGAAAGCAGACATGATTCTAAATATATCATATTTTCCACTTTGAATTATTAACAAGACTTCTCGAGTCGAAATAAATATCGGCCGTAATCAGAAATCGATCCTCATCATATCACGTACGGAATATCCCTTGTATGCTATCATCCAATCAATATGGTACGAATCTATAGTCGCATACACCAATCTCATATCATCTCATATCATATCATATCGTCTCGTCTCGTTTCATCTCATATCGTCTCATATCATATCATACTATATTATGTATACTTATATCGTAAATATCCTTATATATATGTATGTATGTATGTATGTAGCTGATTAGTCAAATTTATTGTATATTTTTATGGACATTTTCCCTACTATTATAACTACTAAAATGTATTAATTGTAAATAAAGAATATATGTGGGTTTATTTGTAAAAAAATTATTATCATATATTTTTTCATTTATAATTAATATAATTAGGAAAAATATATACATATAATATTAAAATAAAATATTCATATTAAAATATGTATATCATATCAAATATTCCTAATCAATATTCTTAAGATATCATATCATTTAATTGGTTGGAATAATATCTCAAATACAACAAATGCTACTAACAAAATGATTTAAGATATTATACAGGTGTTATAATAAGATTAGCTCAGGTCTGAACTGCAGGTATGAGATCCACAACAAATCGATTCACCAAACCAACTCTGCCGAATATTAAGAGCAAATCGAAGAATGTTGCAACGGCAGAGACTAAGAGATATAATTTTAGAATATTTTTATCAGAAGGATCTCCAAATATTAAGAAGAAAAACTACGAAAAATTTGGAAGCCCAAATCCACCAAACGGCAACGGAAGCACGGTCAAATAGGGCTATAGGCAGCGGTTCAGCAGTCATTTAGCGGCCGTAAGATCTGAAAGTTCAGGGTCATGATCTTAATTTTACACACTTCAGTATGTCATCTAGGGTTTCACATTCCAAATCCTATAAAATGACCGAGAGCTATCTATACATTCATACATTCATCTACCCATCAATTGAGAGAGATTTAGCGAGCAAAACTAGGATTTTTGTAATCTACTTTTTCAGAAAGAAATTTTGTAATGCAATAGTTGGTCAATAAAGATAGTTCTTTGTTTTAATTCTTTTCGCATTTACTTTCCGCATTACTTTCTGCATTACATTCCGTAATTACTTTCTGCACTTTTAATTTTTAATTATGGTTTCATTCATTTTCCATCTCTCTTTTACTATGCTAATATCCATAAACGAGTAAATTCTTGCTTGCTAAAATTTGTAGGATAGGATAGAATAATAGATGAAAAACTATAACTTAAATTCTTTTTAAAAGTTTTAATGTTTATAAATTTTTGCAAAATGAATATTAACCCTCTTATCGGGCGCACTATCAATTCATGATAGTCACGATCATGATTTGAGATTCGTTAATAATCGTTTTGTTAAGGGTTTAAGATAAATAGAGATCAATGGAAGGACAAGAGGCAGTAGAGGGAAATCCTAATTCCCTCCAAGAATCTTAATCCACATTCATCGCTATCTTTCTAGTATTAAACAATTAAAAAATAAAAAGAATTATTAATTTTTTAACTTCATCCATTAACTACTAAGTCCTATAAACCCCACAAACCCTTCTATTATAAACTTTTCATCTCTTCTTAATAAAAACGACAACAATCTCTCCTCTCTTTTATCAACTCGTCTAAAACAAGATAAGAAATTCACCGTTTCCCTGCGGATAGCTCGTACTCATCTCGGCTAGCTATTGGCGACACCGTCTTGATTGCGATTATTTACAACACACATATACACAGTTTTTCGCATCCAATCAATAGCCAAATAGTAAGAAATAGAGACTAAGGGTATAATCATTTACTAAATATGCTATTATCGCGTATAATTAGACTATGTATATAATTCTAGTATATATATAGTATCCTAATCTCTACGGTTGCGGGGGTGCTATAAGTCATCCACCCGACTTCCCCCGTAGATATACATATACTCACCTAAACGTCTCGCCCTTGTCGAAACCGACGGATACCTCACCCTTCTTCTTCGTCTCGGAAGTCCCCGCGATCGTTTTTGATAAACATCTATATCAAAAACTGATACGACGAACGAAGCGCACATAGGTTAGAACCTCAACGAGTGCTAAATCCGATAAAATACTCCCGACGTCGACGTACGAACGTCGAACGACTAAGTCACAATATAGACATCCGAAAATCAAATTTCAAAACTCACAAAATATCGTTAAAAGAAAAGTAAAACAACTCCAGATTTTAACTAAGAAAATCTGAGGCAAAATATTATATAAAATAGGCTTATATATAATGTAAAACACCTACAGACCAAACATCGACACCTAATTGCCACAGTAACCCGCCAAAAAATTCATTTTAACTGCAAATTGCGGTCCAAATTTGGAGTTAGGGTCTCGTCTTCATGGTGGTGTCTCCTGGTGGTCTAACTAGATCTAATATATATGCAAAATATTTTGCAGAGACCCCAAATTGCTCCAAATTTAATTTGAACATCAAAAACTCAAAGAAAACCGACTTTTAAAAATCTTAACTCATATTTAAAACTTTAAAACTCTTTAAAATCAATGATACTTGCACCAAAACACTCTCACCTATCACTGATAGGGTTGTAATAACTAGTTAGCTCTCTATTATACCACCACTACAAGGTATATCCACCAAAACTCAATTTTTGAAAACTCAAGAATATAAAACATGTACATGAACTCCAAAACTAGATTGTGAAAGCAAGTGCACTTTAAAACTTATCTAAAAATGGGATTTTTATCTCGTAATAGGGATATAGGAAAATTCAAAAATGGTAAAAGATCCCAAAATGGAGACTTGATCGCATCTTCTTGAATATGATAAGAATTGGAACATATTTTGTGAAGGTTTCATGATATTTTAGAGAGATTTGTGGGGATGGTTTATGGTTTGAATGAGGGTGGAGTAGGTGGAGATGAAGAAGAAGAGATGAAGGAAAAGAAATGAAAAAAAACAAATGGTTGAGGCTACTATAACCCTTTCACTCTATCCCTCTCTCTCATGCCCATATCTCAATATGATAATGCCATCATGCTCTCATGTCTCTTTTCCTTTTTTTTTAAAAATAAAAAATAAAACCATAATCACAAATGGAAAAGAATAATAAAAAGAAAACTAATATGCCCTCATTTGTTAACATGTCATGCACAGTACGCATGGTTAACAAAAATAAAAGTAGGTTTAGTGCAAAAAATAGGTAAACACAAATTAAGTTTAATATTAAACTTGTATGGATATAATTACATGCTTATTAAAGAAAAGTTCAATTAAATAAATGCTCACATAATTAATAATTCATTTTAAGCTTCAATTATTTTCCAAAATAGAGGTATATAATTATTCCAATCTATGAAAACACAAATTCATACCCGGTATATATCCCAAAAAAATTATTATTTTATTATTTAATTTCTAAAATAATATTTTAAATTTTCTGAAATGTTATAATCTTCCGCCTTAAATAAATTCGGTCTCTGAATTTAAATTTAAACCCCCAAACCTTAAAATATTTCAGTAAATCAATCAACGGGGCTCCAAAGTTACGGATAAGTTAGAAATATCATAGCGCAATGCGTGGGCATAAAAACAAACAAAACTCAAATAACTGAAACTCAGACAAGTGTCATGCGAATTATACAAATTACGATGAAATATGCAAATTTTGAGAAACCTACCATTTGAATCAAGCATAATATAATCAAGGCTATAATATATGTATAATACGTATCCGTGTAAAATCATCTAAGTAGCTCAAAACGTATATATGAAAATATCCTTTCAAAATGGCTGTATGATGTGTATATCGCAGCACCAATAGCGGACGTTCGTTTATGAAAAATACACGCGCACACACGTTTTGCTTAGGATATGCGTCCTGCCCTTTTTTTGAAAATAATTTGGAAGGGTTTTTTATGTAAAATTTTGTTTCGCTCACTGACATGTAGGAAAATAATGAGAGTATAGCTCCTTTGAAAACCTCTTCGGTAAATATCGATATATGCAAAAACATTCAAATACTGTCTTTCAGACCAGTCCTACTTGGTTACTATATAACATAATATATCATAAAACGCGATATTCGAAAAGAAATCAATCTTAATAGGTGTATATGAAAACAATCCCACGTGCGACTGGTGCGCATGAAAATCGAAGTCAAAACCAAGTGCAACAAATGTGCAGAAAAATGAAAACCGAGTGCAACGGGTGTGCATGAAAGCATCTGTCAATTGCAACGGGTGTGTACGACAACAACATCAAGTGCATCTGGAGTACACGAAAATCTCAATCAAGTGCAACTGATGTACACAAAAATCCTAAAGTGCATCAAATGTGCACAAAACCATATCAAGTGCGTCGAGTGTGCACGAAAACCTAAATCAAGTGTATCAGGTCTGCACAAAGTATCTAGTGCAATAGGATGCACGAAAATCAATATCAAGTGTAATTAGGTGCACGAAAAAATCTATAGGTGCAACTGATGTGCACGAAAACCACATCAATGCATCGAATGCGCATGTAAACAATATCAAGTGTATCTAAAGTGCACGAAATCAAAATCAAGTGTATCGGAATGCACGAAATCATCAATATGTCCAAAAGCGTGCACAAAACAATATCGAGTATAATGGATATGCACAAAAACATAAATCAAGTGTAATGGATGTATAAAAATATAAATCAAGTGCAATTGCTGTATAAAAAGAAAATATCTATCAGGTGCAGTTAGGGTGCACAAAAATATCAGTCATGAAACTTAATCATCAAAACACAAGGGTCCAAAATGATGAAAACGTGATACTCGGATCACCAAAACATAATAAAAAACAAATGATATTGAGGTACACCTCTTTCAATGTCGAAAGGTGTCTGTGCACCCGAAGCTGGCAGAGCAAGAAATTCCGCTAGCTTTCTGCCCACAGTCTGGCGTCCTCTATTTTTAAGTCCTTATCCTCTCTGCGGACCACCAAATCCATGACCTCTCAGCTCGACAGCCTGATAAGGAGCAGTGACGGAAACAGTCTCACTCTGACGCCTTTCTGAACTTCTCTCAAGCAACTTGGCCACTCGCAATGTAGCACGTCAATGACGGCGGCTGTTCAGTCGAAAATAGTACATTTTTAACATGATGATTTCCTTACTTTTCTTAATCATATAAAGGTATTTGATATAAATATAACCATATTAGAGGTTCGTCTGAAAAATATCATTTATCATGTATTATATATTATAATCAACATTATGAAGGAAATTGTGTGTTTAATATTTCACGCATAATTTTGTATATCTCTAACATTCTTCATTGAGATCTTGTGCAAAAATTAGCTCAGGTCAGATATTGGAATCGGAAATTCGCCGATTAAAATACAGGAAATCAAAGAATCAAATACTGGCAGAAATTCAGAAGAGATAAGAAAATTCCAGATATCACATAAAGACCCAGAGATCAATAGAATAAGATCACAGAGAATTGAAGACATGAGCTCACCAATCGGTCGCGGAACCGCGGCCGAGTCAGGCCGAGTCGCCGCGGCCGATTCAGGGAGTCGGCTATCGAGAATTCTCCAGAAGCTTCATTGCAACGTCCTAGCTTATTAGGGAAGCCTCGTTGTAATAACCGTGTTCTGGAAACTTCTCTATAACAACCTAGCTTATGGGGAAAGCTTGATTAGGGGCTATTAAAAGGACCTAAGCCTTAAGGTGAGGGGTTCGAAACTTTTAATCCAAAACCCAAATCAAGAAAAAAGCTAAAAAGATCCAATTCCAAATCAAGATCCAAGATCAAGAATCGTTGAGAAATTCATCGAGCGGCCTCATTCAATATTCCTTTACGCGAAGCCGATCGTCATCAACGAGCACGTGATCCTCGATAGATCCAAACTCACAGTGATAAAAATCGACGGGGAAATTACCTCTTCAAGGGAGTGATCGGGAGAAATTCTTCTTGTAATCTCGGATTGAAGAAGTTGTAATTTAAAGTTGAATAATAAAGGTGGTCATTACTTTTAATCTCGCTTTCTTTAAATCTCCGCATTATGAAATCTTTAATTGTTGATTCTTCCATTTTCATGATGTGTGAATAAATCTCCGCTTGCTCGGATTCAAAGGAATTCGGTAGATCAAATGGTGAGAGAATCCTATATTCATCTTAAATCTTATGGAGATTATAAACTTTAGCAAATAGAATCATCGATGTCCAAATTGTGAGCGAGATCAATTTATTGTGAATTTTCGTCACAATTTGGGGATTAGATTGATGATCCTTCTTGTTAAAGGATAGATAAAAATGTCAATTAATGAAAGGATAAGGGGCAATGAAGGAGAAACCCTAGTTTCTTCAAGGGATCCCTAATTCTCATTTTTAGCCATCAATCTAGTTTTAATTCTACCAATAGATAAGATAAATCATTTTGAATAGTCATCCATGGCTACCAAATCCGTTCGAATCCTACAAGCCTTCTACAATTTTCTTGATAACTGAATCTTGAACAATTTCTTGAATTTTCTTTCTGGAAAACGATTTCTTGAATTTCTTGAAACTATTAAATTCAACTAAATCTTGAACTATTTCTTGAATTTCTTTACTAGTTCTTTCGACTCAACTAAAGTAAGAATTTACAAATTTCTCGAATCCCAGAAGACGACCCGTGCTCACTAACGCTCGCTACACGTGATACCGTTATTGCTTGCGGTTACTAAACTACAAACCTATATTCTTCTTTTTGAACCAATCAAATGGCGTCGTTGCCGGGGATACGTGCGTAATTTGTTTTTTCTTACTATTTGGGTTGAAATATTATTATTCCATCAAAATTTAAATCAAAAACGTATCGTGTGCTTAACGATTAGTGTATGAATTTTGCAAGGAAATATGGAATCATTGTAGCAGGGAGATAAAGACTCAGGTCATTTCATCGAGACCAGAGGAGCAAGGGGAGCATCAGTACCAAAAATTGTTCAAAGAACAGTCTAGTTGACCGCGGAACCGCGGCAAGAAGCAGGAATTGGCGGCGGAACCGCGGTGTTCTTGAAGAATTAGGGTTTCAGCTCTCTGTGGTATAATTTCTATCTTCTTCTCTCTCCTCTGATTAGTCCAATAACAACTTTTCTGCAGGATTCTTTGCAAAAATTCACCGCTTAAAAAAAATTCTTGTTGGGTGTTTTGATATTGGTTGTTTTTGCATATTTTAATACGGAAATTAAGAGGCAAAGACCAAATTCAGATTAGGTTTCATTACCCTTCCTAAGCCCCAAAAATCACAAAACTAGCATCCGCATCACCCTTCATTAATTAAAAAATATCTAGACCAAGACTCTAAGGACCGTCGCGCTCAATTAGGACAGAGGAAGGTCGTGGGTAATCTACTGCTTATCCGCATTTCTTTTGTGGTGTCTAGGCAAGTGTGTCTAAGGAAAGTGGTTACTTAATTAGGCCCGCTATTTACATAGCGGATACCTTCCACTTACCTGGCACTTACCTGGCCACAGGAGGGATAAAGAGCTAGTGGACGATTTATCCTGCGATTTGTTTTCTGGAAGTCTAGGAGCGGTCTAGTGACTTGACCTAGGTGAACCTAGATTTAGGGTTGATTGTGCATTTTGTGATTTGTCTAAATCCGTCTTTTTCAAAAACAAACATTTCCTTTCTTTTAATTTACGCATACGCTGCCACTTACGCTAAACCCGCTTAGTGTATGCTCGGCTGGACACGGGATTCTAGTGCCCGTCTTGTCCGCGTTTCTTCTATCGACTCCGAAGTCGGTATTTCTTCATCTTATTTTTCCACCACCCACAACAACCACCGTGATGGACGGTTCTCCATCAAATTTTAATAACACCACTCTGCCACCACCCGCAGGTGCGCAGAATCTACCGCGTATATCTCTCCAAGAGAGATGCTACCCTATACGTGGTCCTCTTTCTACTTGTCTTTCTATTCCACCAGCCAATGGGGATAATTTCGAAATCAAACCACACTTTATCAATCTTTTGCCTAAATTTCACGGTCTTGAGTCTGAAGACGCATACGTTTTTATCACCAAATTCGAAAACGTATGTGCTATGATGGGCACTTCACAACTTTCTATGGATGCTATGCGTTTACGTCTTCTCCCGTTTACTTTGTGCGATTTAGCCGAAAAGTGGCTTTATAACACACCCGCACATTCTATTTCTAATTGGGATGAATTCGTTATAGCATTCCTTAAGAAATTTTATCTCAATCATAAGACCGCCCGTGTTAGGAGTGAAATCAACCAGTTTATCCAGCTTCCAAATGAACCATTTTAGAAATGCTTTGAACGGTTCAAGGATCTGCTTGTCCAATGTCCTCATCATGGAATTCATAGATGGGATCTGTGCCGAATTATATATGAGGGCATTAATCCAACGAAAAAGCAGATGCTTGAAACCATGTGTCAAGGCAATTTCATGTCTAAAGAAGATGGCGAAGCTTGGAAATTTTTGGAAGATTTTGCTGAAAACACTTTGCAATGGGAAAGCGTTAGTCCATCATCTAGGGGTGGTATCCATCAACTTGAAGTTTCCATTGCCGTAAAAGCCGAAATGGCAGCAATGCACAAGAAACTCGAAGCTATGAAAACAAATTTTTATTAGCCTCCCTAAACCAGGTGATGCTCCCTAAAACCGTGTGTGAATGCTGTTCCGATCCATCACATCTGATGGAAGAATATCCTTTGAATTCTCTGTTTCAAGGTCAAGAACACACTAATGCTTCTTTTTAGCAACGACCTAGAAACGATCCTTATTCTTCCACATATAATCAAGGTTGGAGGAATCACCCTAATTTTGCTTGGAATCAACACCAAACTCAAAATACGGTTCCAAACCAAAATAACTTTCAAAGGGTTCTTCCACAGCAACAGCAACCACCACAAAATCAGCACCCCTTTCAACCACAAACTTTTCAAAATCCTGCCAACAATTCTGCACCGTATAATAATTCTTTCCAAATGGCCAGTACCGAAAACTCCTCTTCACTCGAACGAACCTTGGATTTGTTTATGAAACATACCATGCAAATGACAACTGATACAAGGACTTCTATCGATACCATAAAGAAGAACTCCGCCTCACACGGTGAGAGTATAAAATCGATAGAAGCACAAATTGCACAATTAAATGCCGCAATGAGCGCTAGAGAGAAAGGGAAACTTCCATCTCAACCCTTACCGAATCTTGGCCACTCACAATATCATAATGTGAATGCCATTACCACGTTGAGATCCGGAAGAGTACTGAATAATCAAGTCGGTGAACAGGTTGATAATGATGAATCAATCAATGACACCCCGGCTTCCACTTCCACTTCTGACCCTAGTTCATCTTCTTCTGAGCCTATTCTCCGTTTTCCCCTAGGCTCGAACCCTCCGCCCACCTCATTGACACAACCTGAAACGATCCCCGCTCCAATTCTGGGATCCGTTCTACCCACACAAACCACACGAACTTCTCTACAAATGTTGGACCCAACTATTATCGATAAAGCTCCTTATCCAAATAGGTTGAGGGCCAACAAACCCAATGCACAAATGGAGAAGATTATGGAAATGTTTAAACAGGTTAACATAAATATCCCTCTCCTAGATGTTATCCAACAAGTTCCGGCTTATGCGAAAATACTTAAGGACTTGTGCACTAGGAAGATAAGAACTCAAGTGCCGAAAAAAGTATTCATGACGAGTAATGTTAGCACAGGTTTTACCCAGCAATTACCAAAGAAACGTAAGGACCCTGGCTTTCCTACAATCTCTATTTCTATTCGGAGTAAAAATATTAATCGTGCTTTACTCGATCTTGGCGCTAGTGTTAACATGCTTCCTTACTCTGTCTACGAGCAGTTAGGTATTGGAGAGTTGAAACCTGCCCACTACACTCTCCAAATGGCAGATCGATTTATCACCAAACCTAGGAGTGAACTTGAGAATGTGTTGATAAAAGTCGGGGAATTTATATTCTCTGTGGACTTTATTATTTTAGACACACAACCTATAGCGAACCCACGGAACCAAATTTCGGTGATTCTCGGTCGACCCTTCTTATCCACTTCCAATGATGTCATTAATTGCCGTAGCGGTTCTATGAACTTAACCTTCGGGAAAATGACAATTGAGATTAACATTTACAAGCTAGGAAGTCAACCATCTGAACCTTCTGCTCATTTACTTGATGTCTGTTCTGTCCACGAGATAGCTCCCGAAAGCTGCAAGGTTGATGAACTTTGCTATAATGATATCGACGACATTAGTACATCATTGTTTGATCTAGCACATTATTATAGCGAGGACACTTTACGAGTCCACACCTAATTTGAACCTTTTGACTCATCACAAAAGTCAGTAGCGCTTTCCGAGTCAATATCATATGCAGGTAATGAACTTCTTAGGGAATCCGAATATCATTCCTTTACCCCACCTTCTATTGTCTCTCCGATATTAGATCTCAAACTATTACCTTCTCATCTTAAATATGCATATTTAGGTGAGAATGAGTCTTTTCCTGTTATCATATCCACTTCTTTAGTTTTAGAGCAAGAGAACGCTCTTTTGATGGTCTTGAGATCAAATCGGCAAGTATTTGGTTGGACAATGGTAGACATTAAAGGGATTAGTCCCTTGATTGTAGAACATCATATGCATTTGATGGATGAAGCCAAACCAACCCGAGACCCACAACGACGGTTGAATCCCGTCATGAAGGAGGCGGTAAAGAAAGAAATTGTCAAGTGCCTTGATAGTGGTATAATTTACCCAATCTCTGATAACCAATGGGTGAGTCCTATTCATGTGGTCCCTGAAAAGTCTGGCATCATGGTCATAACAAATTAGGCTAATGAGTTGATCCAAACACGCACCCAAACTGGATGGCGTGTATGTATTGATTAGAGAAAACTCAATGCCGCAACGAGGAAAGATCACTTCTCTCTACCTTTTATTGACCAGATGTTGGAACAATTAGCTGGACATGAATATTATTGTTTCATGGACGGATACTCTGGCTATAACCAGGCCCCTATCGCCGAAAATGATCAAGATAAAACAACATTTACTTGTCCTTTCGGTACCTTTGCTTATAGACGCATGCCCTTTGGGTTATGCAATACTCCCGCTACATTTCAGCGGTGTATGATGGGGATATTCTCAGACATGGTCGAGAATTTTCTGGATATTTTCATGGACGATTTCTATATATTTGGGGACTCATTTGAGGATTGCCTACGTCATCTTGACGCAATTCTTACCCGCTGTAAGGATAAGAACTTAACTTTGAGTTGGAAAAAATGCCATTTCATGGTCCAAGAAAGTATCGTGCTTGGACATGTCATTTCATGAAAAGGCATTGAGGTAGACAGAGCTAAAATAGATGTCATCCATAACCTTCCTCATCCCAAATGCGTCAAAAATATATGATCTTTCCTTGGTCATGCAGGATTTTATAGGAGATTCATTAAGTATTTTAGCAAAATTGCTAAACCTTTAACTCTTCTCTTGGCCAAGGATACTACATTTCACTTCGATTCGGAGTGTGAGACTGCTTTTGAATCACTTAAGAGATATCTCACTACAACCCCCGTTCTATCATCTCCTGATTGGAACGACCCGTTTGAGCTTATGTGTGATGCATCAGATTTTACTGTTGGTGCAGTCTTAGGACAGCACATTGATAAGATGCCACATGCAATTTATTATGCAAGTAAGACCTTGAATGATGCCCAAATTAATTATACAACCACCGAGAAAGAACTCTTGGAAGTTGTATTTGCATTAGAAAAATTCAGGCCTTACTTGATTGGCTCACCGATTGTGGTTTACACCGATCACTCCGCCCTAAAACATATTTTATCTAAGAAGGATGCTAAGGCCAGGTTAATACGTTGGATCCTGTTATTACAAGAATTTGATCTTGTCATACGAGATAAGAAAGGATGTCAAAACGTAGTAGCCGACCATCTTTCACGCATCTCTTCTTCATCTACTGTGACCTTGCCAATAAATGACTCCTTTCCTGACGAGCGGCTCTTGAACGTATCCTGCGAATCTTGGTTCGTGGATATTGTGAATTATCTAGCAACATGACTTATCCCCAGCGAATGGTCTAAACAAGACAATCATCGATTTCTATCCCGAGTAAAGTATTTTTACTGGGATGAACCTTATTTATTTAAGTATTGTCCTGACTAAATCATTCGCAGATGTGTCCCCAATGATGAATTCAAGAGTATTTTGTCTTTCTGTCATGATCAGGCATGTGGTGGTCACTTTGGTCCACGTAAGACGGCGGAGAAAGTTTTGCAATGTGGTTTTTACTTGCCTACATTATTTAAAGATGCATTTGATCATTACAAAACATGTCCACGGTGTCAACACACGGGAAGAATTTCTCGAAAAAATGAGATGCCACTCCAACCTATCTTGGTTGTGGAAATTTTTGACGTTTGGGATATTAATTTTATGGGTCCTTTTTCCAACTCTTTTAAGAATTTATATATCTTGTTAGCAGTTGATTATGTCTCAAAATGGGTGGAAGTAATACCATGTCGCACTAATGATAACAAGGTTGTTAATAAGTTCCTTAAAGAAAATATCTTTTCGCGATTTGGACACTCTCGCGCTATAATTAGCGACAATGGGACACATTTCTGTAATCGGTCTTTCGAGACTTTGATGCGGAAATATTCAATCAACCATAAACTTTCTACGCCCTATCATCCCCAAACGAGCGGGCAAGCTGAGATTCCAATAGGCAAATCAAATAAATTTTGGAGAAAACAGTTTCTAAAAACCGGAAAGATTGGTTAACCAAATTGACGGATGCTCTTTGGGCATTCCGTACCGCTTATAAGACTGATCTTGGTATGTCTCCTTACCGACTAGTGTTTGGAAAGGCTTTCCATCTTCCTGTCGAGATCGAACATAAAACAATGTGGGCCATTACAGAACTTAACTTCGATTTAAATCAAGCCTGCACTTTCGGAAGCTGCAATTAAATGAGCTAAACGAACTCCGCGATGAAGCTTACGATAATGCAGTTATAGTAAAGAACTGGACTAAAATATTTCACGATAAAAATATTTTGAGAAAAACTTTCATCCCAGGACAACAAGTCCTTCTTTACGATTCCCGTCTCCATCTTTATGCGGGTAAGCTAAAATCTCGTTGGAAATGACCATTTTTGGTGCGGTATGTATACCCGCATGGGGCGGTTGAAGTTGAAAATAGTAAAAACGATTCAATTTTCAAAATGAATGGGCATAGATTAAAACCGTTTTTTTCCACTAACCCCACGGAGGAGCTCCTGTTTTAACAAGAGTCGATTTATCATAACTAAATTTCTTCCGCCCCACCTCCATGACTCGATAAAATTGTCTCATCATAAGAATGGAGGTGATTACAAATAAGTTTGGGGGAGATTTTCACGTTCATTTATTCTTGTACCCCGTTAATAATTTTTCCTCCCAAGTCTACAGGTGTTACGATTTAAAAGATGACAACAGTGAGGACACTGTTGTAAACAGGTTTGGGGGAGATTTGTGCTTAGTTACGCATTACCTTGCATTACACTTTGCATAAGCACAAAATTTTCAAAAAATATTCTTTTATAACAAAATATTAGAAAGTGAAAAATTACATTTAAAAGATTGGAAAAGTTTAAGAAAACCAAGAAAGTTAGATGTTTTCTTAAACGAAACTAGTAATAAGTAGTTATGAGCCGTTGTCCCAAGGGTTAGTAAGATGAAGGAAGTCACAAATCTAAGGATAAAAATAAGTCTGAAAAATAGTTCCTATTCTGGATGCCAAATATTTGAACGTTGATACCCTACTATACGCACTTACACACGTCTTGAAACTCGAGATAGTAGAGGATACCTTAAAATGCTCTTGTCTAAAAGCCAAAGTACGAAGAAAATAATAAATGAAGTATAAAAGTATAAAATGGTGGGGGGGGGGGGGGAAATGAACACTGGTTTTGTAATCATCAAGGCAGTATAAAAAAAATATAGCGAGGGTGCTCATCACCTAGTGCCTTAGACCAACTGGTTTGGGAGTCACTGCTAAGCCTTAGGTGTTGCAAGACGAGAAAATTGCTAATTACGCCTAATAAGTGAACGCATTTAGTAATCAGTCAGTTAGTACCTCAAGAATTATTAACGGTCGCATGAAGAATGTGTGAGAAATTCCATCTAAAATATTCACCGACTAAAAAGTACTGAGGTAGATGGACAAGAGTATGATAGCTTGAATTGAATTCTCCGAGTGTAGGGATGTTTTTTACACACACGTAGGGGTATATGATCGGTGTTTGGAGGAAAGGTAGGGATGAAGAATAAATGCGGTGTTTTATTGAGGGATGATGTTATTTCTAATATCTTTTCATGATTATTAAGATAGGGCTCATGACAACCGAAAAGGTAGTGTAGTTGGAAACTCTGATTTTCAAGTTCTTTTTTTTATAGTTCTTATCTTTATTTGTAACTTTCACAGTTTTTCTTTTATTATAGGATTTTGTGGGCGCAATCCACTGAAAACCCTCAGGAGACAACACTCCTCCTATTAGGGACACCTAGAGGTTTAAAGGCTTGTTGCACGTGCTCAGTGCAATCGTGTTGCCTACGAAAGTGTGCTAGTTAGTTTTTTCTTTTTCTTTCTATGTTTCTCCTTCTCTTGAATAAATAAATTTGCTCGAGACGATCAAAGTCAAGTTTGGGGGTATCTGTTCAGTCGAAAATAGTGCATTTTCAACATGACAATTTCCTTACTTTTCTTAATAATATAAAGGTATTTGATATAAATATAACACATATTAGAAGTTCGTCTGAAAAATATCATTTACCATGTGTTATACATTATAATCAACATTATGAAGGAAATTGTGTGTTTAATATTTCACGCATAATTTTGTATATCTCTAACATTCTTCATTAAGATCTTGTGCAAAAATTAGCTCAGGTCAGATATCGGAATCGGAAATTCGCCGATTAAAATACAGGAAATCGAAGAATCAAATACTGGCAGAAATTCAGAAGAGATAAGAAGATTCTACATATCACATAAAGACCCAGAGATCAACAGAATAAGATCACAGAGAATTGAAGACATGGGCTCACCAATCGGCCGCGGAACCGCGGCCGAGTCAGGCCGAGTCGCCGCGGATCCAAGGCCGATTCAGGGAGTCGGCTATCGAGAATTCTCCAGAAGCTTCATTACAACGTCCTAGCTTATTGGGGAAGCCTCGTTGTAACAACCGTGTTCTGAAAACTTCTCTATAACAACCTAGCTTATGGGGGAAGCTTGATTAGAGGCTATAAAAAGGACCTAAGCCTTGAGGTGAGGGGTTCGAAACTTTTGATCCAAAAACCAAATCAAGAAAAAATCTAAAAAGATCCAAGATCAAGAATCGTTGAGAAATTCATCGAACGACCTCATTCAAGATTCCTTTATGCGAAGCCAATCGTCATCAACGAGCACGTGAATCTCGATAGATCCAAGACTCACAGTGATCGAGCGAAGCAAAGATCGACGGAGAAATTACCTCTTCAAGGGAGTGATTGAAAGCAATTCTTCTTGTAATCTCGGATTGAAGAAGTTGTAATTTGAAGTTGAATAATAAAGGTGATCATTACTTTTAATCTCGCTTTCTTTAAATCTCCGCATTATGAAATCTTTAATTATTGATTCTTCTATTTTCATGATGTGTGAATAAATCTCCGCTTGCTAGGATTCAAAGGAATTTGGTAGATCAAATGGTGAGAATCCTATATTCATCTTAAATCTTATAGAGATTAAAACTTTAGCAAAGAGAATCATCGATGTCCAAATTGTGAGCGAGATCAATTTATTGTGAATTTCGTCACAATTTGCAGATTAGATTGATAATCCTTCTTGTTAAAGGCTAGATAAGAATGACAATCAATGAAAGGACAAGGGGCAATGAAGGAGAAACCCTAGTTTCTTCAAGAGATCCCTAATTCTCATTTTTAGCCATCAATCTAGTTTTAATTCTACCAATAGATAAGATAAATCATTTTGAATAGTCATCCATGGCTACCAATTCCGTTCGAATTCTACAAGACTTCTTCAATTTTCTTGATAACTGAATCTTGAACAATTTCTTGAATTTTCTTTCTTGAAAACGATTTCTTGAATTTCTTGAAACTATTAAATTCAACTAAATCTTGATCTATTTCTTGAATTTCTTTACTAGTTCTTTCGACTCAACTAAAGCAAGAATTTACGAACTTCCTGAATCCCAGAGGACGACCCGTGCTCACTAACGCTCGCTACACGTGATACCGTTATTGATTGCGGTTACTAAACTACAAACCTATATTCTTCTTTTTTAACCAATCAGCGGCCTCTGACCCTCTGAGTTCATACCATACAACCGATCATGGGTCCAAATCTCTATCACTGTAGTATCCCAGAAAGAGCCCATCATGGCTTCTGCCGATCTCATCTCTGCCGAACTGCCCGAAAATTAGAACTCTTAAATTAATCTGTTTCCGTTCCGGAACAGCTACAGTCTCATCATGACTTTTCTCTGAAAATGTGGTTGTATCCAACGCTTCTGCATGCGTATCAAATCTCTGGCACCAACGGAGAAGAACAACTACTAATTGAGATCTCGCACGAACCTCTTAATCCACTTCTCTTCAATGTCTTCCAAATCGGAATCATATCTTGATAGTTGCGTAAACTGCAATTTATACTCAGCTACGGTCATGTCCGGAGTCTCATGCAAAGACTCGAAACTATGAACTCGGACATCTCCAACACTCTGTGGAAGAAATCTGGTTAAATATGTCCTCGAGAACTCGTCCCAGTTATCGGAGAAATATGCACTGCTCGTCCTCTCTAGATCGACTCACACCAGGTCTGAGCAAGACCCTTCAAACAGAAACTAACTAACTCATCTGATCTCACATCGAAGCATCCAAACGAACGAAATATCCTAGCCACTCTATCCAGGAATGATTAAGGATCCTCTGTCACATCCCTGCCTGTAAACTCATGTCGCTTCAGTTTCGAGAACTCTGGAAGCGGCATCATGTCAATCTTAACAACGGCTGGTACATCTGTCTGCACGGTAGATAACACAACGATCTCCGGAGTAGGCTATACATCAACGGTCCTCTCAATCTGGCTGGCCTTAAGCAATGACCCGACCATCCGGTGCGGATCCAAAACACTCGCCCCAAATGAGAAATCCTAGTATAAAAGGATAACCAATCGGTTCCTGTGTCACCGGGATAACACCCTGGTTAGTCCTCGTCCTGACGAGCTCGCCCTGACCGCATCTCTAGCCGTAGCTTTCTCAGCTCGCGTAGTCATGATGACAAGAACCACAATAAGTATCGATGAGTATAGAGCACAAGAATGAATAGAAAAAAGGATCTTAAGATATGTACATCCTAAAGTTACTTAAGCAGAGTATCGTATCATAAATATGCCGTGGAACATACGTATGGTACGCCACTCTACTTGAGCCACCGACTTTATCAACCAAGATCAACCTACGTAACGAAAGTTCGGATCTAATACCCTCTCAGTCAAGTCTAAGTTCCGTAGGGTCAAGCCTAGGTTCCGAAATATACGCCCCAGACTCCACATAGTCAAACCTAGACTCGAACAAAGGTTAAATCTAACGCTCTGTTACCAATTTTGTTACGACCCGGAAACGGCACGTGACCGGCACTTGAATCACGTGAAGTTTATAGGACCCCACCGTAACCGAAGTAAGCCGAAAACCAGAAATCTAAACCTTTTAAGTAAACAGTGAAGGTGAATTTTTAGGAAAAAGGGTATAAATGAAATCAAGTTCCGCTTTTTAAAGTATAAGTAAAGTTCTTTGAAAATACAAGTGAATTGTATACTAAAGTTTGAAAATATTTTCATCATTTGAAATTTTAGCAGCACCTTCTTTGTAAATTTTGATAAAAAAACAACACACACACACACACACAAACATAATATCAACATCCCCAATCGGGAGCTATCTCATTGCCAATCGGCGGTAGCACAATCACGCAATATATACGACGCCCAAGACGAAGATCAACACAAGAAAATGTAAAGAAAATACCAAAACGTCATCAAATCAACTATATCCAACACAACAAAAGAATATAACATACAAGTCACGATTCCAAGTCCAAAGAATATACAAATCTGGTCTCTAAGTCCACAAATATACAAGTCTGGTTGATATAGTTTTTAACTAGATTACAAATTAATAAAAAAATATTCAAGCGGCGGTTATGATCTGTAATGTAACATACCTACCATACAACCATCTAAAGAAGAAGTGTGCCAGCAAGCCGTTACTGATCCGAACGGTCGGTCCTGCAAGAAAACTATGACACGGCAGGGGTGAGTTGCCAACTCGTAAGTGAAAGACATCATCAGGTAGAAATCGAATGCATAACGATCTACTTAGGTTATGCTGTAATATAATATCATAATATGTTGTAACGAATGTATTCGTGTGTTTATATATATATATATATATATATATATATATATATATATATATATATTATTCAATGAGTGTCCATCCATGACATTCGGAATCATCATAAAACACTGAGTGTCTAGTATCGATACTTGAAATTCTCATAAATCTCGTGTCCAGCATCGACACGTAAAATTCTCATATCTCAGACGCCGTCTCATCGGATCGGCCCTCATATCTCAGGCGCCGTCTCTATGATCAGCCCTCATATCCATCCATATCATATCACTCCGGTCGGTATCCTCTGGATATCCGCCGAGTCCCATACTGTCACCGGTAAGTAGTGTTCACAGCCAAGCTCAACGCCTTTCTATACGATCTTCTTACCCCTGGGTACCACTGGGTTCACCATGTATCCGCAGACGGTGACTCCTCACTCCTCAAATCGGATAATACTCATTGCTCGGAACCGAGAAAACTCATGATGGACTCCAAAATATCATATCAAGATAAACCCGTGTTTTTAAAATAATCACAAGTTTTATAAAACCGTATCCGCGATTTCTCAAATCCAGAAATATCATGAAAACACAATCTCATAATAATATGGCAATAATGGAACAATATATAAAGGCACACAAAAATAATATAATGCATGTCAAGTATGTTCATATAAGCGTGTCATATAAGCAATGTAAAGAAAGTACAATATCTGAAACAGTATGTGGTGCGGGGTACTAACAGAAATCTAAAATGCTAACAGGGTATAGTGTGATACGGTGAAATAGCGAGTTCTATCTGTGTACGTAGTATGGCAATTACCAATGATGTGTGTGAGAGCAAATGAGTATGTGTACTTGCAACATGTAAGTCATCGGTAATGATGCACGTGTCCTAACAAATGATGTCACATAGAGCTAAAGGTATAAACGTAGTATATATATCGTGAATGATTGAAACGCGAGTGTATGCAGAAATAAGAAATTGAAATGCAACCGTATATAGAATAATGAAATCGTAACGTGAACAAGTATTAAAATATCCAACTACGTATGAGTCATACAGTTATAGTTTAAAATAGCACGAAACGTTGTTTTGGAAATAGAGGACTACGATATT
Source organism: Agapanthus africanus (assembly GCA_030015575.1). NCBI lineage: Eukaryota > Viridiplantae > Streptophyta > Magnoliopsida > Asparagales > Amaryllidaceae > Agapanthus > Agapanthus africanus. The sequence continues at coordinate 70,239,350 of CM057337.1, read as the reverse complement.
TTTGAAATAAATACCATTTGAAAATTCGTAGTGCACTGTCACGTCCCGAAAGTACGGAACATGACCGGCGCTTAAACTACGAACGTCTCGAGGCGTACATAATCTAAGTAAACCGAAAACCCAAAAATCCAAACCAAGAAAAGTAGTAGAGTGAAGGAAAAACCAACTTAAAACAAGTAGTTTTAATAGCATAAGACGAATTATGCGTTTTTAAAAATATCAAATATTTCCTGAAAATTTCGGCAGAGTCTCCTTTGTAAATACTGGCCCCCAAACGGGATACAACATGAATAGTATACGAAATCAATAAAAGGCATCCCCAAGCGGGAGCTAGCTCTTCATCAATCGACGGTCACAACCACACAAGCAATATAATATACAACGCCAAGGGCGAGGATCAAAACTCAAAAGTAACTCAACACAACAAGAAATCCACAGAAATATAACGCGCGACTCTAAGGTCGAAAGAATAACATCACTGATCTCTATCTCAAAAATAAATACATGTTTGGTTGATGGAATTTACTAGATACAACTGAATAATATTATACAAGGTAATATGATGGGTACGATACCAATAAACCCACCTACTAGCAAGTCACCCGGAAATGGAAATAATGCCAGTAAACCCGTAATGAAACCTGTACGGCAAAATCTGCAAGAAACTGTGGCACAACGGGGGTGAGTTGCCAACTCGTGAGTAGAAAACATCTACGAACAGAAACCGCATGAACAACGCATTCCTAGGTTATACGATCATAATATATCCTCAAATAGATAACCAGCAGCCTATAATAATGGCTAGGGTATACCTCTAAACAACGGTAATACCAAGTGCTCGTGTCAGTGCCTCAGGTAGCAATGTATCATATGGATAATGTATGAATGCATGAAACAGAATGCATGTACTGAAGAAAACTGCTTTCATAAATTAGTGAGATTTCTGTATCTTTTTAAAAGAGGTATCATAAATGAAATCAGCATAAACAGTGTCTAGCATCGACACAAAATATAAATCTCAATGTCTCAAAATCTCAGGCTCCGGCTATCCGGACTGGCCTGTATCATCAAATCTCAGTACCTCAATATCTCGAAATTTCAATGTCTCAATCTCAATATCTAGGGCGCCGTCAGTCCAGACCGGCCCCTACCATCCATCTCAAGACTACGACGGTATCCTCCGGATATCCGACGCGTCGGGTAATATCACCGGTAGGTAGTGCTCCCCTGCCAGGCTCAACGCCATCATCTGCGATCCTCTTGCCCCGGGGTACCGCACCGGGTCCACCATGTACCCGAAACGGTTCCTCCACTCCTCGAACTCGGGTCTTGAAATCCATCAGCAAACTCATGGTGAACAACTCATACATCATGGGAAAACCACACTTTTTATTTGAAAGAGAGAGAAGAAGTTTATTTATATTTTTGCGGTTTTCCTCCAAATCCAAGAAATCTCATGAAATCCGAATCCAAATCATCAATAGCACGTGAAACCATGAATATAGGCATAAAAATCTATGAATGCGGCATAACAATGAATAACAGTATGCATGAAGTGACAAGTAATAACTACAATGTCTAAACTGGCATATAAGGCAGGTACACTAATATCATGTCAAACTACTAACTAACAAGCTAAGTCAAGCAATAATATTTTCTAAGGTGTACGTGACATGGCAATTACCGATAAAGATGTGTGTGAGCCGGCAAGTAAGTGTACGTGGTACATACGCATCATCGGTAATGGTGCTGGTGTCCTAACAGCATAATATCAACAATGCAATATGAAATAGCAATGTAAGTATGCGATGCGGAGCGAACAACAATAATGAGCGGGAGCTGAATACTAGACACAACGACAGCTAATATAGGCTAACAACTACACTAAACTATAGGGCTAAGCTGTCAAGCTAAACTAAAGGTAAGGAAGCCGCCTAACGTCTGAGTCGATACATATGTATATATATATATATATATATATATATATATATATATATATTTATATATTAGTCGGTGATCCCGCCTCGATAATATCACATCCGATACCATATCTATAATCAGACATTCCCAAGTCAAGAGTGCGGATCAAATATCAATATATATAGCTCGTACGTAAATCCGTCGTACGGCATCCCAAATCTGGGTACGGGTCAATATCACATTATTCATCTGGTATCCTCTTTATCCAAGATCATAATCTGGGTACTGATCAACGTCTCATACAAACCGATATCATCATCATATATCGTCATAAAGAGGTATACATCGCCTAATGCGACCTATTATGAATATCTTACTATATCTTATCTCGTATCACGATCACATGTCAACCATTCAAGGTATAACACTATTCATATGTAACGTCGTCCCAAGATCCGCTATAATATCAGGACATATCTCAAGTACGAATTCTGCCATATCACCGTTCTCGCGGTCTCAATCAAATCTTATCGACTCATCTCAAATCCCAAATACTATCCTCAAATCCAGTATGTGAACAGATAGTCCTATACCCATGTGAACATATAACAATATAACCCCATATAAGCACATATGAAAGAAGGATGTATGCAAGTATGGGTGTGTGTGTGTAAATGTGGTGCAACCTCTACTCTAGGGTCTCGCAACACTAAACCTATCCAATCACACCTAAAATCTATCATTATCATCAATAAACTCAATAATAAATAATCAATATATATGTGTGTGTATACGTATTCGTATATATCACCACAAACTGTGGGGGTGCTATACGCCATCCACCCGACTTCTCCCCGTAGATATAAATTTACTCACCTGGTCCTCGCTCGCCGGTGCCGACGTCGCCACGTGCTTGCTTGTCGTCTCGAAGTCCACATGGGGTACCTACATATCATAAAGCACCGTATCGGATTAAAATTCGACTCATGACCAAAACGACACACGAATCCCACATAGGTCAAAACCTATGGCCGCTTTCACCAATCAACCCAAAAACCCTCGACGTCGGCATACAAACGCCAAATCATCGAGAAACACCCAAACACACTCATTTGCACGATCACAAGCACTAATTATACTATAAAATAGGTTAAAATTCACAAAAACCTCAAACTCACTTTAAAAGTTATTTTTCTGAAAATCTAGCAAATAAAATTACCCGTTTTAGTACAAAACTCGACGTTTAAACAAATCTAGCGGCCGCAATATCCACTCAATATCATAACTAAGTCATATAAACCACTTCAACAATTTAATCTCATCAATTCTTATAAAACTAAAATTTCTAGTTTTGCAATTTATCTAATTTTAACAATTTCAAGTAAAAATGCACAAAACAACAACTACGCTTGGTTTTGCACGATCCAAAGGCATTAAACCACTCCTTTTAATATTAATAATGACATGAAACCTTAATTATATTTTAATCCAAAGCATTTAATAATTTTCCAAAAACCCTAGTTAGCAAAATAGCTTAATTAGGACATTTTAAAGTAACAATTAGCAAACTAGTTACTAGTTTACATTCTATAAATCCTAAGATGGTAAGCTACCCATCACAACCATGATCAAATAATACAAACCCTAACTTGATCACAACCCACTCTCTTGAACTTTCAAACACACAATTAAACCACAAATAAACTTATAATTAAGCTAGACTAAAGTATTTAGCAACAATTTAAACAAAAGGCCAAGATTATACCTCATGAACCATGGATCAAACTTGCAATCTAGCCTCTCAAAATACTCTCTTTTCACCACAATCCATGCATCTAAGGCTACACTAAAATGGGTAAGAGCTTGATTTGGATTTTTGGAATTTTTTGTAGGGATTTTGAGGCAAAAATGGGGGATTTTTTGATGGGGAAAGAGAGGAAGAAATGGAGGGGCTGAAGGATGGGGCTCGGCCAGGTGCAGGTGTGTGTGTGTGTGGGAGTGTGTGAGGCGGGGAAAGATCAAGTGAGGAAAGTCCAAGTACACCAAGTCAAAGCCCATACTCCTTTTACCAATTTCCTTCTCTCTTTTCTTTTCCTTTCCTTGATTTTGTGAGATGAGGGGCCCAAGATGTTGGGCTGTTCAAGGGGGGCCGACCACTTGGGATGGGAAAGAGAGGGTGAGGTGTGGGTGTGTGGTCTAGAGAAAAAGATAAATGTATTACCCCAATTCCCATTAACACAATATTCATTAATTAAGCCATTTTTCTTCGATATTTTCTAAACCGTTTTGGCAAACCATTTCATTTCAAAAACAATATTTTACATGTCAGTTTAGTGTTTCATGAATTATAAAATTTGTATCAACCCATTACAATTTGTAATTTTTCCTAATTAAATGTATTAGTGACGGCTTAAAATAATATTAAAATAATTAATTTCGGAAAATTTTTCAGAAAATTTGAAATTTCACCAGTGGCTCAATAAACATCAAATACCAGCAATTACATAGCTAGAATATGTATATTTAATTTTATAATAAAGATATTTGTATTTTGACTTTTTACAGAAAACCCCCTTATTTTACCGATTTTCCGAAATTTCACCAAAACGATTTTCAAAACGTTAACAAATGATGTCACATAGAGCTAAAGGTATAAACGTAGTATATATATCGTGAATGATCGAAACGCGAGCGTATGCAGAAATAAGAAATCGAAATGCAAGCTTATATAGGATAATGAAATCGTAACGTGGACAAGTATTAAAATATCCAACTACGTATGAGTCATACAGTTATAGTTTAAAATAGCACGAAACGTTGGTTTGGAAATAGAGGACTGCGATATTTTTGAAATAAATACCATTTGAATATTCGTAGTGCACCCTTGAAATTATTATTTAAAAGTATGTAACGAATCATTAGTTTTGAAAGTAGGTATGACTCTAAACATCTTATATTTTCCATTTTGAAATATTAACAAGACTCCTCGAGTCAAAATAAATATCGGTCGTAATCGGCAATCGATCCTCATCATATCACGTACGGAATATCCCTCATACGATATCATACAATCAATATGGTACGGATCTATAGACGCGTACACCAATCTCATATCATATCGTCTCATCCTATATCATATCGTCTAATATCATATCATACTATATCATGTATACTTATATTGTAAATATCCTTACATATATGTATGTATATATATAGTCTAATAGCAAGAAATAGAGACTAAGGGTATAATCATCTACTAAGTATACTGCTATCACAAATGATTAAACTAGGTATATAATTCTAGTATATATATAGTATCCTAATCTCTACGGTTGCAGGGGTGTTATACGCCATCCACCCGACTTTCCCTGTAGATATGCATCTACTTGCAGGGTGTTTTTCTTCACCCCATTGAGATGGGAATACGCGCGCGCTTGTCAGGCGCACTACAGATTCCCCCTGCCTATGGTAGACGAGGGTTTATTGATTGCGGGGATCCGAATCTCCGGCAGCCGCGGACTAAGCTGCCGTTAATTACCCATCGCCTTTGGAGCGAAGGAACCTCCGATTGAAGGGTCAAACAGGTCAAACAAACTCAATGTGCAGTGTGCGTGTGTTGTGCATTGAAGGGTCAAACAGGTGGGGGATTATATTTAGTGTGGGGTGCATGGGAAAAAATAGGGTGAGGAGCGTCTTAAAGAAGCGTGCATAGCGTGTGGGCGCTTCGCGCCCGCGGGTCACGTGCGCGGAACATGGGCGCTGGGCGCCCTCAGGTCACGTGCGCGGCGAGGGGCGCTGGGCGCCAGCGGGTCACGTGTGCTACACGCGACTGCTGGGCGTTGAGCGCCTGTGGGTCGCATGAGCCGCACGTAGGCGCTTAGCGCCCGCAGGTCACGTGCCCTGCACGCGACCGATGGACGCCCGCGGATCACATACCCTGCACGCGACCGCTGGGCGCCCGCGGGTCACGTGCGCGGCATGCGACCACTGGAAACACCAGCGGAAAGGGGGATTAGCCCCTAGGTTAGGAGTTAAACTCCCAACGGGGCTTTGGAATTGAACTCCTAACAGGGATTATGTATAGAATTGAAATTAAACTCCTAAAAAGGGGTTTGATTTATGGAGTTAAACTCCAACAGATCTTGAATGGAGTTAAACTCCTAAAAATCTTTGGATCTTCTTTTGAGCCTTGGATCCTCCCGGAAAAGGATTTTTGGAGATGGGTCTCCTTCTTTCTCCTCTTCATTGGCTGGATCTTGAAGAAAGAGGGAGGTGAGATTCAAAATCTCCCCTTTAGAGATCTAATGGGAGATCCGAGATTCCCTTTATGGGTTTTATGGTGAAAAACTATTTCTTTTTTAAAAAAGGAAGAGTTAAACTCTTGATTTAATTTAAAAAGGGGAAGAAGGTTTAGAACCATGAAAAAGGAGAAGGTGGCACAGAAATCCTAGAATTTGAGGGGAATCAATTCTTATCTTTATTTCATTATCATGTTGCCTTTTTTAGGCTTACAAATTTACATATAGCCCCTTGGGCTTTACAGAATGGCATTTTGCCCATCCCATGCCTCATGAGCTCATTTCTTTTGCACATGAGTCATGGGCTTTACAAAAATTCGGCTTTATGCCCATTTTTCTTACATTCATGCATAAAAAAATTACATCAAAATTATTTATTACATGATTTCATTTTGGTATGGGGGAGGCCGGCCGCGGGGCTCGACTTGGGCATAGGCCCACTTGATCTGGGTTTGGGCCCGCTTACTTAGGGTTGACTTTGACTTTGACTTGGTCAATCGGGGTGTAATTTTCGACCTTAACAAAATGCCCCCCATCAATAAATGCATACCACACATGTGGGTCGTGTGTATGAAATTGATGGATCTTCTTTCGCATGGGGGTTGATTTGATTTAGTTCCCGTTTCGACGACATAGAGGTCGATGCTGCCCTTTTTGCGACTTGGACGGTCGGTTCTGCTCTTTTTGCGACGTGGGCGGTCGATGCTGCCCTTTTAGTGATTTGGACGGTCAGTTCTGCCCTTTTTGCGACGTGGACGGTCGGTGCTGCCCTTTTTGCGACTTGGACGATCGATGCTGCCTTTTTAGATACTTGGACGGTCGGTTCTGCCCTTTTGACGATGTGGACGGTCGGTGCTGACCTTTTAGCGACTTGGACAGTCGGTTCTGCCCTTTTAGCAACGTGGATGGTCGGTGCTGCCCTTTTTGCGACTTGGACGGTCTGTGCTGCCCATTTAGCGACTTGGACGGTTGATGCTGCCCTTTTTGCGACGTGGACGGTCGGTGCTGCCCTTTTTGCGACTTGGACGGTCGATGCTGCCCTTTTAGCGATTTTGACGGTCGGTTCTGCCCTTTTTGCGACGTGGATGGTCGATGCTTCCCTTTTAGTGACTTGGATAGTCGATTCTGCCCTTTTTACAACGTGGATGGTCGGTGTTACCCTTTTTGCGACTTGGACGGTCGATGCTGCCCTTTTAGCCACTTGGACGGTCGGTGCTGCCCTTTTCGCGACGTGGACGGTCGGTGCTATCCTTTTTGCGACTTGGATGGTCGATGCTGCCCTTTTAGTGACTTAAACGGTCGGTTCTGCCCTTTTTGCAACGTGGACGGTCGGTGCTGCCCTTTTTACGACTTGGACAGTCGATTCTGCCATTTTTGCAACGTGGACGGTCGGTGTTGCCCTTTTTGCGATTTGGACGGTCGGTGCTGCCCTTTTAGCGACTTGGACGGTCGGTGCTGCCCTTTTAGCGACGTGGACGGTCGATGCTGCCATTTTTGCGACTTGGACGGTCGGTTCTGCCCTTTTTGCGACGTGGACGGTCGGTGCTGCCCTTTTTGCAACTTGGATGGTCGGTGCTGCCCTTTTAGCGACTTGGATGGTCTATTCTGCCCTTTTTGCGATGTGGACGGTCGGTGCTGCCCTTTTTGCGACTTGGACGGTCGGTTCTACCCTTTTGCGACTTGGACGGTCGGTGCTGCCATTTTTGCGACATGGACGGTCGGTGCCTTGCTCCGCTTCTTACGGTGTCGGGATTTGATTTAACTTGCTCCGCTTTCCGCGGTGTCGAGGTTGAAGTTGACTTGCTCCGCTTCTTGCGGTGTCGGGGATTGAATTTAACTTGCTTCCGAGGTGGAGCTTGATTCCGCCAAGGAGGCCGTTGGTTGTCTTACCGACTTGATATGATTTGGGTTGACATCAGCATTGCTGCACTGGAATAATTCCAGGAGCAACTCATCATTTTCCCCGAGAGGACTCGGGATTTGGTTTTTGGGTCGGCATCAGCATTGCTGCACTGGAATAATGCCAGGAGCAACTCATCATACCGTGAGGGGATTTCCCTCGTTCCCAGTTTAACGACTTAGGGGTCATATGTTCCCAGTTTAACGACTTAGAGGTCATTTGTTCCCAGTTTAAAGACTTAGGGGTCTATTGGATCGGAAGTTTGGAATTTTGGGGTAGGGGTCGGCATCAGCGTTGCTAATACTGAAGCACAAGTGCCAGGAGCAATTCATCATTTTCCTTCTCCTGTTGGGGAGCGATGGCGTAGGAGACAGATTTAGGTCCCTATCACTTAAGGCTTTCCAGTTTTATGAGCCGTAAGGGTCTCATAAAAGTATTTTCTCCCTACGAGTCGAAAGGATCTCGTAGATGCGTTTTCTCCTTAGGAGTCGTGGGGACACCCAAGCGTGTTTTTCCTTGGTGAGTCATAAGGATCCTACGAAGGTGTTTTCTTATGAGTCGTGAGGATCCCGTAAGTTTTGTTCTCCTCATGCATCGTGAGGACACATGAGTGGGTCTTTCCAAATGGAGGATAATTCCAAGGGCGGAGACCGGCCGCTGGACTGGTGATTGCAGTGGAGTATGGGTATGATGAGAATTATTTGAGCCCGTGGATTGTATATGGTAGTCAGTTCGGGGACCAACCGTAGGGCTGGGAGAATTTTGGGAAATTGGATTTTGGTTGGCGTCTGCATCGCTACACTGGAGTATGGTACCAGGAGCGACTCATCATTCACCATTTGGGAACTTGGATTTTGGTTGGCGCCTGCATCGCTGCACTGGAGTATTGTACCAGGAGCGACTCATCATTTACCGTTGGGGATTTGAATTTTGGTTGGCGTCTGAATCGCTGCACTAGAATATGGTACCAGGAGCGACTCATCATTCGCTATTTGGGAACTTGGATTTTGGTTGGCGTCTATATCGCTGCACTGGAATATGGTACCAGGAGCGACTCATCATTCGCCGTTTTTTTTACCGCGATTGCTCTATCATTTCAGCTTTTCTTATCGTGAAGGTTACGATTGCCCTATCATTTCGGCTATTTATTCGCGGTTGCCCTATCATTTCAGCTTTATTTTCATCTTTATTTTACTCGCTGATTTTTATTGCGAGTTGCTCCATCATTTCGGCTCTTTTTTTTACACATATTTTTTTACATTCCCAGTTAACGACTTAGGGGTCGTCTGTTCCCAATTTAACGACGTGGTGGTCCGCTCTTTTTAGAGAAAGGTAGATTTCTGAGAGAATCAGGTTTCCGAAGGACTTCGGTCTCCATTTGTATGAAATTGGCAGTCGCGGCTTGACTGTTTGTTAACACTCCTTTAGACGGTTCTATCTCTCCTGCCTTGTATTGCTTTTCGACCAAATCTTTGAAGACAAAACAGTCCTCATTGGCATAACTTATCACTCTGTGATAGGTGCAATATTTGGGGTCGTCGATCATATTCGCTTCTTACGGTATTTTTGATTCTGGCAATTGTAGACCGATCCTTAAGGCGTCTTTGAATATTTTACGGACTTTGTCCCTTCTGAAAGAATAGACCTTATCCAGCCTCTTTTTCAGTAGAGATTCTCCTCCCTCTCCGAACACTGGCTTTCGAGGCTGGTTGGCATTAAGCCTGATCATCCCTCGCTTATTTCAGTTAGCCGAAGTTTTGAAAGATTCAGTATCGTCGGAACTTCCGACTTTGCGATTATCATCCTTTTCGGTTTCTCCAGGACCTATTGTTATTTTGGGAATCAGAGAAAGACTCCTGCTTTGAACGCTCCAACATCTAGACTTTCCTGGTCAGCTCTTGAAATGTTTTGAGACCCGCGGTGCATAGAAACGGGGCCATCCAATTGTTGAGATTTCCGACGAGGAGGCTGACAGATTGGTCCTGCTCTATCGGCGGTTCACATTTGACAGAGAGATTGCGTCATCGGGTTATAAAATCCGTGCTGCTTTCGTTATTCTTTGGCTTGGTCCTTACGAGGTCGGCAATGGTGATCTTATCATTGACACTCATGAACCTTTGTTGGAACATAGACTCAATTTGGACGAAAGTAGTAACGGAGCCATCCGGTATGCTCGCATACCAGCCGAAAGCGACATCGGTCAGGCTATTAACGAACTGGCGGAGGAGAAGCGCATCATTACCCCCAGTATTCCCGCATGAGGCTTTAAAATGGGCGATGTGCTGATTTGCATTTCCTGTCCCATCAAATCTTCCGAATTTGAGGATGACATAGCCGCTAGGAAATTCTACCAGATCATACTGAGCAGGATATGGTCTCCCACTACTGCTGATATTTTTTTGCGCTTCGGCTTCGGCTACCAATGTTTTGACTTTGTTGGCAACCAAATCCATGACTTGATCTTAAGTTAGCAGGCTACTGTCATCGGTAGCCAAGACATTTTCCGAGATAGGATGCGACTGACTTTCATGCGGTCCGTCTACCTTTGGATTTGAGGGAATAGGCATCGGCTGTCTCGGGACACCGTTTCCCGGTTCATGAGCAGAACCCTGCACTTGATTGGACGGCTGAGAGGCAACTTGGGCTGTGAGCTACATCACGACATTCGTCAAGTCGTCAATTTTAGAGTAAAATTTGGCCATCTCCTTGTCTTTACTTCTGAGCTGTTTTCGAAGCTCTTGAAGCAGCTCTTACTCTGCGGTCCTGGGCGGAAAGTCGGCTCTTCCTCGCTGTCTGACCTTGACTCCATATGGACTGAGGGTTCCTTCTGCCTATCGGCCTCATCGAGAGGGTTTTTATCGTCCAGCGGAGGCGGCTGATCTTGGGAAACGGCAACCACATTCAAGCCAGATTGGGCTTGGGATGTGGTGTCCCCATCCTTGTTTTTGCTACGCAAGTTGTCGCTGGGACGCGCGCCCGCCATATAGACCATATGGATAACATATCCGGCCGTCTTTTCATTATTGGCAGCGGATTTCGTGGACCGCTGTCGTGGCCCTTCTGTTTTGGTAACGGACAATTGATTAAAGATGGCTGGCCTAACCGACTTCTTGAGTAGTGATGGCACTTCTTTTTTGTATTTGCCCCGCTGCTTTCACGCGGCACAGAGCGCCTGATAGACTCTTAAAGAGACAGTGTCATGCTTTCTCTGTTGGGGCCGGGATACGTCTCTTTGTAGTATCGTTTGGACTGTTGTCTCCTTGATTCTAGCGGTCATGGCATTTTTCTGAACCCACTTCAGGGGTTGAAAAGAATTGCTGACTTTTACGGCCGACTCAGCCGTCGTCGCGGGGTGACCCTGCTCTTGGAACCTCATAAGATTCCACTTGGCCGAACTCCTGGCCTTTTTGTTGGCTCGATACCTGAGCCGCTTCTTTCTCAACCTTTCTGTTTTGAGCACTTGGCAGGCTTCGGCCCTTCGCGGCCCTTCGGGACGACGTCGTAGACCGACTGACAGAGAGTCCAGAGAATATGCCTGCTCGCTCGATCGTCAAGGGCAACGTCTGAGCTTGCTGGAGTTGCTTTGTGGCCTCATTGGTGTTGACGGCCCTGCCCCCAGTTGGAACAGTGGAGAGTCATTCGAATACGGATTTGCATTTGGGGTGGGATGCTCTGGCGACCACGACGTTCGGCCTCCTGACCCTTGAGGTCGGTTTAGCCGCATGGTTTGTCGGGACCTCCGCCAGATGAGCGCTTCCAGTAGGGTAGATGACGACCGAAGCAAATTGACGGGGTGACTCCTCCCATTGCCGGCTGAGACTGACAGGGGGAACCACACGAGCATTGATCTTGACCACGTACGAGATTGGGGTGGTGTTGGCAGCTGAATTCATCTTGGAAGACATCGTCGTTGAAAGTTGATTGCTGCACGGACAAAACATTATTTCAGTAAAAGCATCGGCATATATGTTAAATGAGTTCGCATGAACGCTTGACCCGAGATATGGGAGGAGAGAAAGGTCCCACCGGACGTGCCAGAATCCGTAGGGTGTTTTTCTTCACCCCATTGAGATGGAAATACGCGCGCGCTTGTCAGGCGCACTACAGATTCCCCCTGCCTAGGGTAGGCGGGGGTTTATTGATTGTGCGGATCTGAATCTCCGACAGCCGCGGGCTAAGCTGCCGTTAATTACCCCTCGCCTTTGGAGCGAAGGAACCTCCGATTGACGGGTCAAACAGGTCATGCAACTCAATGTGCAGTGTGCGTATGTTGTGCATTGAGGGATTTTGGATATATCGGGGGGCCCGCAGAGTTATGGGGGTTAAGAGAGCTAGCAACCCCCTTGTGGGGTGCGGGGCAGCGCCCCGTTAGAAATTTTTTCTAGTGGGGGAGGTATATTTAGTGTGGAGTGCATGGGAAAAAGTAGGGTGAGGAGTGTCTTAAAGACGCGTGCATAGCGTGTGGGCGCTTGGCGCCCGCGGGTCACGTGCGCGGTGCGCGGGCGCTGGGCGCCAGCGGGTCACGTGCGCGGCACGTGGGCGCTGGACGCTGGGCGCTGAGCGTCCATAGGTCGCGTGAGGCGCACGTAGACGATAGGCGCCCACGGGTCACGTGCGCGGCACTCGACCGCTAGAAACACCAGCGAAAAGGGGGCTTTGGAGTTGAACTCCTAACATGGATTATGTATAGAATTAGAGTTAAACATCTAAAAAGGGTTTTGATTTATGGAATTAAACTCCAACAGATCTTGAATGGAGTTAAACTCCTAAAGAACTTTGGATCTTCTTTTGAGCCTTAGATCCTCCCGGAAAGGGATTTTTGGAGATGGGTCTCTTTCTTCCTCCTCTTCGTTGGCTGGATCTTGAAGAAAAAGGGGGTGAGATTCAAAATCTCCCCTTTAGAGATCTGATGGGAGATCCGAGAATCCCTTTGTGGGTTTTATGGTGAAAAATTATTTCTTTTTTAGAAAGGAAGAGTTAAACTCTTGATTTAATTCAAAAAACGGAAGAAGGTTTAGAACCTTGAGGAAGGAGAAGGAGACACAGAAACCCTAGAATTTGAGGGGAATCAATTCTTATGTTTTATTTTATTATCATGTTGCCTTTTATAGGCTTACAAATTTACATATAGCCCATTAGGCTTTACAGATTGGTATTTTTCCCATCTCATGCCTCATGTACTCATTTCTTTTGCATATGAGTCATGGGTTTTACAAAAAATCGGCTTTATGCCCATTTTTCTTACATTCGTGTATAAAAAATTACATTAAAATTATTTATTACATGATTTAATTTTGGCATAGGGGAGGCCGGCCGCGGGGCTCGACTTGGGCATGGGCCCACTTGATCTGGGCTTGGGCCCGCTTACTTGGGGTTGACTTTGACTTTGACTTTGACTTGGTCAACCGGGATGTAATTTTGAACCTCAACACTACTCACATAAATGCCTCGTCCTTCTTCATCATCTCGGAAGTCTCCGCGATCGTATCTACATTCAAAACCATATCGAGTCGCATAAACATCCATATCAAAAACCGATACGATGAGCGAAGCGCACATACCTTAGAACCTATTGTCAACGCGTTCTAAATTCGATAAAATACTCCCGGCGTTAACGTATGAACGTTGAACGGCCAAGCCACAACATAGAAATCCAAAAACCAAATTTCAAAACTCACAAAATATCGTTAAAAGCCAAGTAAAATAACTCCAGATTTTAACTAAGAAAATCTGGGACAAAATAGCATATAAAATTGGCTTATATATAATGTGAAACATCTACGGACCAAACCTCGACACTTAATTGCTACAGTAAACTGCCAAAAAATTCATTTTAACTGCAAATTGTGGTCCAAGTTTGGAGTTAGGGTCTCGTTTTCATGGTGGTGTCTCCTGGTGGTCTAACTTAGTCTAATATATATGCAAAATGTTTTGCAGAGACCCCAAATTGCTCCAGATTTGATTTGAACATAAAAAAATCAAAGAAAACCGACATTTGAAAATCTTAACTCATTATTAAAATTTTAAAACTTTTTAAAATCAGTTATACTTGCACTAAAACACTCTCACCTATCACTAATAGGGTTGTAATAACTAGCCGGCTCTCTACTATACCACCGCTATATGCTATATCCACCAAAACTCAATTTTTGAAAACTCAAGAATGAAAACATGTATATGAACTCCAAAACTAGATTGTGAAAGAAAGTGCATTTTAAAACTTATCTAAAAGTGGGATTTTTACCTCATAATAGGGATGAAGGAAAATTCCAAGATTGCAAAAGACTCCAAAATGGAGAATTGATCACATCTTCTTGAATAGGATAAGAATTGGAACATGTTTTGCGAAGGTTTCATGGAGTTTTGGAGAGATTTGTGGGGGTGGTTTGTGATTTGAATGAGGGTGGAGGAGGTGGAGAAGGAGAAGAGGAAGAAGAAGAAGAAGAAGAAAATGTGAAGGAAAAGAGGTGAAGAAAACAAATGGTCGAGGCTACCATAACCCTTTCACTCCCTCCCTCTCTCTCATGCCCACACCTCCATATAATAATGCCACCATTCTCTCATGTCTCTTTTACTTTTCTTTTTAAAAAATATATATATATATATATAACCATAAACACAAATGGAAAATAATAATAAAAAGAAAACTAATATAACCTCATTTGTTAACATGTCATGCACACTAAACATGGTTAATAAAAATAAAACTAGGTTTAGTGCACAAAATAGGGAAACACAAATTAAGTTTAAAATTAAACTTATATGGATATAATTACATGCTTGTTTAAGAATAGTCCAATTAAATAAATGGTCACATAATTAATAATTCATTTTAAACTTCAATTATTTTCCAAAATAGAGATATATAATTATACCAATCTATGAAAACACAAATTCATACCCGGTATCTATCCAAAAAATCATTATTTTATTATTTAATTTCTAAAATAATATTTTTCATTTTCTGAAATGTTACATTAAATCCCTTAGACAAATTAAATGCTTGACTGCAACCTACATTTGGCTTCTCTACATATTTAATTGGCTACCCTCCTAGTCTAGGAATTAATCGTTAATAGGCTAGGGAGATGAGATTTTATATTGAAAGGAAGGTTCTCCACAACTCTAACATTCTCTCACTTAGAGATTTTTTCGTCTTTATTTCCAAACTAGTAGACTTCACACGATTCCGTTGCTGCTCTCTCCTCATCGAATTTTCATGGAAAGGTTCACCAACCTGCAACAGAAATCCAGGTTGTCTCTGTCTGCGTCATTGGTGAACATATCCACAAGATTCTTTTCTCCCGCGATCTTCTATAGTGTCAACTCGCTATTTCCAACGCTATGCGTATGAAATGGTACCGCACCTTAATGTGCTTCGTCTGAGAGTGATATGACGCATTCTTCACCTAATGTATCGTACTTTGACTGTCACTCCACAAGGTGTTGAAGTCTTGCTTCTTACCCAACTCTTCGAGTAACCTTTGTAGTCATATCATCTCTTTGCTTGCTTCCGTGATCACCATGTACTTAGCCTCTGTAGTGGATAATACTACCATCTTTTGTAGTTGAGAGACCCAACTCACCGCTGTTCCCACAACCGTGAATACGTACCCCGTTGTGCTCTTCCCACTATCTCGATCACCCGAATAGTCTGCATCAACGTAATCTTGCACTTTTAGAGAGTCACCGCCGAAATATAAGTGACTAAAAGTACCCCTAAGATACTTCAAAATCCACTTCACCGCATTCCAATGCTCCTTCCCCGGGTTTTGCATATACCTACTAACAACTCCCACTGCATGTGCAATATCAAGTCTCGTACTCACCATCGCATACATCAAACTCCCCACCGCAGATACGTAAGGCACTCTTTCCGTCTCGTCTTTCTTCTCTCGAGTTGTCGGGCACAACTTCTTCATGAGTTTGAAATACTTCGCTAACGGCGTACTCACCGGTTTTTACTTGTCCATATTGAACCGCTTCAAAACCTTCTTGATGTAATCCCCTTGCGATAACTACAGCTTCCGTTACTTCATATCTTGAATGATCTTCATACCCAAGATTTGTTTGGCCACTCCCAAATCCTTCATAGAGAATTTCTCAGCCACTATCTTTTTCAAACTTTGAATTTTCTTGAAATTTGGACCCGCTACCAACATGCCATCCACATAAAGTGATAGAATGGTGTAGTCTCCATCCTCAAAAGTCTGAACGTACACACAGTGATATGATTCACGATGCACAAATCCTATCTCCAACATAAACTGATCGAACTTGAGATACCATTTCCTAAGAGCTCGCTTGAGACCATACAAGCTCTTTCGCAATTTACACACCATAGTTTCTTTCCCCTTTATCTCGTATCCCGGTGGCTGCATCATATAGATCTCCTCCTCCAAATCTCCAAAAAGGAACGCCGTTTTCACATCCATCTGCTCTAAATGCAAATCCTCCACTGCCACAATGCTTAGGATCGCCCGAATTGATGTTATCTTCACCACAGGGGAAAATATCTATTGATAGTCAATTCCTTGCTTTTGCACACACCCTTTAACTACCAAGCGAGCCTTGTACCGTTTCATACCATCAACCTCATTTTTAATTCTGTACACCCACCTATTGAGCAACTCCTTCCGATCCTTGGGTAGCTTTACTAGGTCCCGCGTACAATTCTTCTTCAAAGAATCCATCTCCTCGTCCATAGCTCGCTCCCACTACTTGATTGTTAGTTCTATGTATGCCCTAGAGGCCAGTATTGTATAGATGATGTATATTATATTGGATGCTTGTACATATATAGAGAGGACTTTCTTGCTCGACATGATAGTATGCTATTTGGTTGCTCTTTATCTTAACATGTGTACTTGTCTCTTTATACTGTCTTACTGTTATATGTTGGTAAAGCCCTTAGGATGTGTACTTGACTACCTGGACTATGATGCAGATCATACTAGTGGGGACATGGTAGTCCATAAGTACATCCTTCAAGGTCCTTAGTCGTAGGTGTATCGAGACGGGGCATCGATATACCAGTGTAGACTAGCGTATACGCTTCTCGACCCATGAGATGGGTGATGGATGATCCCATATCTATTGGTGTTTGACATCAGAGATGGTATACGGGTGCTCAGTGGAGACTGGGTACACTGGACGAACTCACTGAGAACTCCCAGATGGTATTATACCTCACGTCAGATGGAAGTTCTCTGGTGACACTTGTGCAGGTTAGTCTGTAGACCCGAGATCGTCATAGATTCTTGTGTGATTCCTACTGTGCTTTGATTTCCACCTTACCACGTTCATGAGGGCGTGCAAAACGGTGGTTTTTGGGTACAGTCCCGAGTCACATGGAGGCAATGAGCGATAGGAGGGGTTTCGTCTCTCCCGGTATTGGGGGTTGATGTTGCGCTGTGCTCGATTGGCCATAACAGGGAAGTCCCTGGCCATGGCTGATTTAGAGATTTACTGGTAAGTGTTACCAGTAGTTTCTCGACCCGTTATGAGCCTCACATCGGCACGACTTATCGGTTATTGGGGTCTGACGTTTACCACCCCTAGACTTGATATGCGACATATCAGACGAGCAGACCGGACTGTACGGGAAGTGTTACCGGCAGGCTTTTACAGGAGTTGGAGCCGGCTTGCTTGCTGATCTTCTGATCGCTCAATACCCGGGTAGCCGTTACGTCCAGCTAGTACCGCTGACGGCTTGTGGGTGAGTGATGTGATCATCACCTACTGCCGGCGTATTGACGAGTCTTTAGAGTCCTACATAGAGGTTTTACTGGCTCAGGCAAAACGAAATAGGAGCACGTATGTGATATGTGCGGGACCGAGAATAATGCGTGTATGTGATACCGTATTTTATTCTCGCGACTTTTTGTATCGGTCGGTTATATATGATATAGCCGGGTTATCGAATCTAGTGTTGATTCGATAAGTCGATACAATGGATGTTAGTCGGTTATATGAGATATGACCGGTTTATTAAGTCAAGTGTTGATTTAATAATTAAGTGTATAATTGTATATTAGATATACTAGTTTACATTTACTAACACTTGTTCACTTTAGGGTTTTTCTCACATGAGCACAATTTTAATGTATATATGATATATATTAAAATGTGTTTTTCTTATTGTATCATGGTTGATGATACACATGACATGGGTCTACAAGACATAATCCATTCTATTTATATGGTGGGTTATAATTATTTAAGGTAATTACAAAATTGGTGGATTTTTGGAAAGAGTATGAAGCTTGTAGAAGCTTGCTTTGCTTTGACAAAGTCCACTACCTTTGTCTTCACCTTAGACTTTTTATTAACCTAACCATTTAGATTAGCTATGGTTATGGCTCTACAAGAGTTAGTATATGATACTCACTCACCATGGTTAGCCTTCTCACTTGATCATTATCCTCATCTCTTTCTTTTCTTCTTCTTCTTCATTGGTTAAAAGAAAAAAGCTTGCTAGGGTTTGATCAAAAGTGAGAAATAAAGTGAGAAACAAAATTCTAAAGAGAACACACTTCCTATTTCTCCATCCTCTACTAGACTAGCACTTTAGTTTAGGGTGTTTACTTCACTAATTCTCTAGTTAGTGAAGTAGGAGCTTGAGTCGGAATTCCCTCAACGTAGATCATCTTCGGCCTCGGAGACTTCAAGCAAGGTCGCGTCGTGAAGTCATGCAAGAGTCCGGGAGAACCTTGATCGCAGCGAAGGGACTTCAACAAGGAGCAAATGAAGTGAAGGACCGATCTACAAAGGTTGTATTTCGTATTCCCTTTAGAGTAAAGTTGTTTACTTGCTATATGATTCACCTAATCTCTAGTATACGATCTTGCTTAGGGTTGTCCGGCACATAAAAATTTAATTTTGGCATGGTCGATACCTTGTGGAGCCTTGTTAGTGTGCCTAGTAACCCTACAGTGGTATCAGAGCCAAGCTAGAGCTTTAGGCGTCGCTTTGACGAAGTTAAAACTCCGATCGAACTTAAAATACGAACTTTTGAACACTCTCTGGACATTTTTTCAAAACTGTTATTTTTCAGTATTAAAAATACTTAAAATATTCAGCAGGAAAATCTAAGCATAACTGTAGAAAACGAGGCCATGAACAGTGATTTCCACCGCGGAACCGCGGCCAAAGCTTGCTTAGGCCGCGGCTCCGCGGCTGTACAGATGGTTCATTGTCTAGTTTTTGTACAGTAATGATGCAGTCTGCTTGTATACATTTTTGGGTATTTTTAATCTGAATCTAGTGCTGAATGTTCTGGAGATTGTTTTGGAGTCAGTGATTCGATCGGAATTTTGATTTCGTGTCTTTTTCGGATAATTTAGAAAGTACTAAAATGTTCGAACGGATATCATTAACTCATTATTTCCCAGCACGAAAAACATTCAAGTGCTGAATTTTTCTCGGGTTTAAATCTTTCGGAAAAACGTGCATGTGACGCGATGGACCCTCTAGAAGACAACAAACCTTAACTCGATTATGTGATCGTCTTGAACTACCTTTTGAACCTTAGGGTTTGGGGCAGTACGGCGTGCCACATGTGAGGCGTTGGCTTGACCCTTCTACGGCTGGACCGTTGCTACTGTGACGTATTCTGGAATTTTTTGAACTCCGCTCAAGTGTTGAGCTATTATGGAAATCTTGGGTATTTGATTATTCGATCGGAAAGTTTAATACTGTCTATTTATCTGGAATGTGATACAATATCTGAAATTCATACAGTTAGGCATGAAATGCGAAATATGTGATATTTCGGATTTACGATGTCTAAAGAGATTGTGGATTCCAAATGTTGTAGTTTTACACTTTTTTTCTGCGACCGTAAGTGTAATATGTGATATCGCCGGTTTCGTTGCTATATGCCAACGACAATTGGGATGCGCATATTTACTTACGTTGATGACATGTGATGTTCTGTGTTGCTGAATATGTTATATTGGATCGTCACGTTCTGAATAGCCGGGTTTTTTTTATGTGATATGAGAGTTTTTATTTTCATTCATGTAAATTTAAATGTATGTAATATTTTTTTATTGGGTCACTTCCGGGATGAGGTCGATGTCACCATTTGTATATTATTTACTTTTCCGCAC
This sequence comes from Agapanthus africanus, assembly GCA_030015575.1. NCBI lineage: Eukaryota > Viridiplantae > Streptophyta > Magnoliopsida > Asparagales > Amaryllidaceae > Agapanthus > Agapanthus africanus. Next base: position 70,219,119 of record CM057337.1, on the reverse strand, counting down.
TAGGATAGACCCAAGGAGGAGAGCACAAATAACCGGGTTCTAGAGTCCAGTGGGAGACCAACTCGAGGAGTCGAGTCCTGGTCTCCTAACTCTAGAATTGGTAGGGTTGCTTGCCGCTCTCGTAGGGGTCTAGGGGTGTGAGTTTGGCTATTCGTCGCGACCGTGGAATCCGTGTTTTATAGAGGCTCAAAATAAAACACGGACGTCCTAGTATATCCAATGTTTCATATGTTTCTTCTGCTGGGATATCTGTGATGTGATCATTTGATGTTCTATGATAAATACTGTATATAGTATATATGATATATTATATAGACGTTACTTATGTTTTACACCCGCGCTAGCCCTGCCCTGCTCTGCCATTAGTTACTTAACCTAACGGTGCACGAGGGGATATCGAGGCGAATGCGGATGGCATAAGTGTACGTCGTATTTATCTGTGATGTTTAGGTGACTTAAATGATGGGACTTCATTAATGTGATTAATGAAAGAAAAGAAACCTAAAAGATATTGTAGAATCAAATTTTCAAATAAAAGGGTAGCTACAGTTTTGCTTTGCATAGCGGTATATATGATATACCCTGCACCTTATTCGATGGGGAAAGAGCCGAGATCTCTTCATCGGGAGTGACCTCTTTAGCAAAACTGGCAGATGCTACAACACTCGGTTTGACTTTTGACTGCTTTGGAGTTTTGCTTTGCATAGTGATATATATGATATGTCCTGCACCTTATTCGATGAGGAAAGAGCCGAGATCCCTTCACCGGGAGTGACCTCTTTAGCAAAACTAATAAAAGCCTCAAAATCACTCCATTTCAAAATTCACTCGATTCTACAACGATATCAAGTTCATTACGTAATAGGTTTTCAGAAAAACCTGTCGTAGCCTTCCGTCATTTCAGATAAGAACTATTTAGTATTCGTGCTGCGTTTGTTGGCCTTTGTCAAGGCGTAGTGTGCGGTAACTAAATGGTGCTTATCTGCTTATGCATATGATGCAGATTGTTTTGGGGTAGTCGTACGACCTTGTTGGCCTTTGTCAAGGGTCGTGCGGGTGGGTTTGATTCAATCAAGAAATGACGGGTTGAACTTGACTAGCATCCTATGATTTGTTGGCCTTTGTCAAGGTCATAGGGGTTATGGGCAAAATATTATCGGGAATTTCAAGTGTTGAGATTTGCAATGAGATTGCATACCTTCTATGAGATAGTTGGATCCCGATACCCACTGCGAGTAATTGTTACTCCTGGGAGATTTTACACAGGACAATTAGCCGATCAAGTAGGTGTCTAGAAAGGTGTCAACGGGGTTACGCCTATGGGAAAACGAGGTTTACTTTAATTAGGTCCGTGCGAAAGCACGGGGAACCTCCTTCAAAGTACCGACACTGGCCTGGCTGAAAGATTGGCGAAGTTGTAGGGTGTAATTAATCCCGGCTAGTCTTTCCTTTTAGGGTTTGAAGGAAAATTTGATAAAAACAGTGGGAGCTATCCTGATTAGATAAAATAATAACCAATCTGATTTTGCAAGAGCATACGCTAAAGTGTTTTCTTCTCTCTCTCTCCAGGTAGCGACCATTTCATGTCTTAATCAAGATAATAATATGGATGTATTGACCGAACCCGCATGTTATACTGTGCTGTGAAACGTTGGTTCCGTTCTTTCATATAAGAATTATAAGACTGAACATGATATAGGGGAATACCAGGATTCCCATGCCACCCGAATGAAGAAAGTACATGATGATGCATTTTCTTCGGGTGTGTTCGTTACGGAGAACTGTTTCTCCATTTGCTCTATGTCCTGGGTATTAGATACCGGGTCAGGATCCCATATATGTAATCAGTTACATGGGCTTAGAAAAGGTTGAGAACTTGGAGAAGGTGATAAAGACATAAGGGTTGGAAATGGTGCAATTGTTGCAGCTAAAACCGTCGGGGAATATTACCTTGTATTGCCAACTGGTAATACATTGGCTCTGAACGAATGCTATTACATGCCGAACCTAATATGCAACATTATATCGGTTTCTTTACTAAGTAAAGAGGGATATAATTTTGTATTACAGGATAATGTTATGAATATTTTACTTAACCAAAAGTTGGTTGGATCAGCCACGTTGTGCAATGGCATTTATGTTCTAAATCAATCAACAGTTCTGAGCATAACAAACACACACAAGAAGAAGAGTTCAGAACTGAACGAATCTTTCTTGTGGCATTGTAGACTGGGTCACATCAATGCGACACGACTAGCTAAGTTGCATAAGGATGGATATTTAAATCCGTTTGAATTTTTATCTTATGATACTTGCCAGTCATATCTCAAAGGCAAGATGACCAAAACTCCATTTACGGGACACGGAGAAAGAGTTACCGAACTCTTGGGACTGATACATAATAATGTATGCGGTCCCATGTCTACACATGCCAGGGATGGTTCTTCATACTTCATTACATTCACTGACGATCTCTCAAGATACGGACATGCGTTCTTGATAAGACACAAGTCTGAAGCTTTTGAGAAATTTAGAGAATATAAACAAGAAGTCGAGAACCAAACCGGGAAAAGTATTAAAATCCTTCGATCTGATCGAGGAGGTGATACTTGAGCAATGAATTCCTGGACTTCCTATAAGAGAATGGGATTCTCTCTCAGCTAACTCCTCCATATACACCACAGCACAACGGTGTATCGGAATGGAGGAACCGCGTCCTATTAGATATGGTGCGCTCTTTGATGAGTATAGCTGAGTTACCTATTTCCTTCTGGGGGTATGCGCTGGAGACAGCAGCATGCCTATTGAATCAAGTTCCATCTAAATCTGTACCTACCACACCATATGAGATATGGAGTGGGACGAGACCATGTCTTAAACGAGTTAAGATATGGGGTTGTCCGGCCTATGTCAAGAGGCAAAATCCGAACAAACTCGAGGCACGGTCAGATCTATGTAAGTTTGTGGGATATCCCAAACATTCACATGGATATCTTTTCTACCATACTGAGGAACAAAAAGTGTTTGTTTCTCGACATGCCACCTTTTTAGAAAAGGAATTTCTTGCAAAAGAAATTAGTGGCAGTGAGGTAGAACTGGAAGAAATTCCGGCTACACAAACTCAAACTGAAGATTTAGTGGAACCGGAGGATTCGGTAGTTCCCAACGAAGCTCAGCCTCTCCGCCGATCTAGTAGGGTTCCTCACCCACCTGAAAGATACTACGGTTTTCTCATGGATGGTGGGAGCGAGGATTGCATCATGGTTGATGATGACCCAACTAGCTTCGAGCAGGCCATCACGAGTGGAGACTCAGTGAAATGGCTGGATGCAATGCGGTCCAAGATGGAATCCATGTACACCAACAAAGTATGGACTTTAGAAGTTGCTCCTGAAGGGGTAAAACCCATTGGGAGCAAGTGGATCTTCAAGAAAAAACTTGGTGTAGATGGGAAAGTCGAGACTTTCAAAGCTATACTTCTTGCAAAGGGTTTTCGTCAAAGACCAGGTGTGGACTATGACGAAACCTTTTCTCCAGTGGCTATGCTTAAATCCATCCGGATCATGCTTGCCATCACTGCATATCATGACTACGAAATCTGGCAAATGGATGTTAAAACCGCCTTTCTAAACGGTGATTTAGAAGAGTGCGTGTACATGACTCAGCCAGAGGGCTTCGTAGATAGTGGGAGCAGCGGGAAGGTGTACAAGCTGCTTAAATCCATTTATGGATTAAAGCAAGCATCGCGGAGCTGGAACATCTGCTTTGACGTCGTTATCAAAGAGTTTGATTTCGTCAAAAACGTAGATGAACCTTGTATCTACAAGAAGGTGGCAAAGAGTAAGGTTGTCTTCCTCGTATTGTACGTGGATGACATACTCTTGATAGGAAATGATATTCCTATGCTGCAATCGGTCAAGCTCTTCTTATCACAAAAATTCTCAATGAAAGATCTTGGTGATGCCTTCTGCATATTGGGAATTATGATCTATACAGATAGATCTAAAGGGATATTGGGATTTTCCCAATCCAGGTACATTGACACCATACTAAAGAGGTTTAGTATGGAAGAGTCCAAACGTGGGTTTTTACCCACGATCTCAGGCTCACTCTCTCCAAAGAGATGTCTCCCAAAACTGATTTGGAGAGAGCCCGCATGCAAGGGATACCCTATGCTTCGGCAGTAGGCTCTATCATGTACGCGATGCTATGTACCAAACCCGATGTAGCATACTCACTAAGTGTAGTGAGTAGGTATCAAGCTGATCCTAGAGAGAGTCACTGGACAGCTGTGAAGAGCATTCTCAAGTACTTATGAAGGACTAAAGAGATGCTCTTGGTGTATGGTAACGGAGAACTCCAAGTGGAGTCCTTTACCGATTCGAGCTTCCAGAGTGATAAGGACGACTCTAAGTCGCAGTCGGGATTTGTCTTTACCCTTTACGGAGGGACGGTTAGCTGGAAGAGTTCCAAGCAGGAAACCGTGGCAAACTCGACGATGGAGGCTGAATACATCGCTGCCAACGATACTGTCAAATAGGCTGTCTGGATCAAGAAGTTCATTACTGAACTTGGAGTGGTTCCATCCATTGAGCATCCAATACCTTTGTATTGCGATAACAATGGAGCGGTGGCTTTGGCCAAGGAACCCAGGTCCCATCAGCGATCCAGGCATATTCTGAGGCGGTATCACCTGATCCGGGAGATAGTTGATCGCTGGGAGATCGAGGTCAGGAGGGTTGACACGAAGAAAACCACAACGGATCCACTCACGAAGGCCATTCCCCAGATACAGTTTGAGAGACTCTTCGGGATGCTCGGTATACGATACTACAGCAGCTGGTCCTAGTGCAAGTGAGAGATTGTTGTTGTATGTATGCCCTAGAGGCCAGTATTGTACAGATGATGTATATTATATTGGATGCTTGGACATATATAGAGAGGACTTTCTTGCTCGACATGATAGTATGCTATTTGGTTGCTCTTTATCTTAACATGTGTACTTGTCTCTTTATACTGTCTTACTGTTACATGTTGGTAAAGCCCTTAGGATGTGTGCTTGACTACCTGGACGATGATGCGGATCATACTAGTGGGGACATGGTAGTCCATAAGTACATCCTTCAAGGTCCCTAGTCGTAGGTGTATCGAGACGGGGCATCGATATACCAGTGTAGACTAGCGTATACGCTTCTCGACCCATGAGATGGGCGATGGATGATCCCATATCCATTGGTGTTTGACATCAGAGATGGTATACGGGTGCTCAGTGGAGACTGGGTACACTGGACGGACTCGCTGAGAACTCCCATATGGTATTATACCTCACGTCAGATGGCAGTTCTCTGGTGACCCGAGATCGCCATAGAGTCTTGTGTGATTCCCACTGTGCTTTAATTTCCACCTTACCACGTCCATGAGGGCGTGCAAAATGGTGATTTTTGGGTACAGTCCCGAGTCACATAGAGGCAATGAGCGATAGAAGGGGTTTCGTCTTTCCCGGTATTGGGGGTTGATGTTGCGCTGTGCTCGATTGGCCATAACAGGGAAGTCCCTGGCCAGGGCTGATTTAGAGATTTACTGGTAAGTGTTACCAGTAGTTTCTCGACCCGTTATGAGCCTCACATCGGCACGACTTATCGGTTATTGGGGTCTGACGTTTACCACCCCTAGACTTGATATGCGACATATCAGACGAGCAGACCGGACTGTACGGAAAGTGTTACCGGCAGGCTTTTACAGGAGTTGGAGCCGGCTTGCTTGCTGATCTTCTGATCGCTCAATACCCGGGTAGCCGTTACGTCCAGCTAGTACCGCTGACGGCTTGTGGGTGAGTGATGTGATCATCACCTACTGCCGGCGTATTGACGAGTCTTTAGAGTCCTACATAGAGGTTTTACTGGCTCAGGTAAAACGAAATAGGAGCACGTATGTGATATGTGCGGGACCGAGAATAATGCGTGTATGTGATACCGTATTCTATTCTCGTGACTTTTTGTATCGGTCGGTTATATATGATATAGCCGGGTTATCGAATCTAGTGTTGATTCGATAAGTCGATACAATGGATGTTAGTCGGTTATATGAGATATGACCGGATTATTAAGTCAAGTATTGATTTAATAATTAAGTGTATAATTGTATATTAGATATACTAGTTTTCATTTACTAACACTTATTCACTTTAGGGTTTTTCTCACATGAGCACAATTTTAATGTATATATGATATATATTAAAATGTGTTTTTCTTATTGTATCATGGTTGATGATACACATGATATGGGTGTACAAGACATACACCATTCTATTTATATGGTGGGTTATAATTATTTAAGGTAATTACAAAATTGGTGGATTTTTGGAAAGGGCATGAAGCTTGTAGAAGCTTGCTTTGCTTTGACAAAGTCCACTACCTTTGTCTTCACCTTAGATTTTTTATTAACCTAACCATTTAGATTAGCTATGGTTGTGGCTCTACAAGAGTTAGTATAAGATACTCACTCACCATGGTTAGCCTTATCACTTGATCATTATCCTCATCTCTTTCTTTTCTTCTTCTTCTTCATTTGTTAAAAGAAAAAAGCTTGCTAGGGTTTGATCAAAAGTGAGAAATAAAGTGAGAAAAAAAATTCTAAAGAGAACCCACTTCCTATTTCTCCATCCTCTAGTAGACTAGCACTTTAGTTTAGGGTGTTTACTTCACTAATTCTCTAGTTAGTGAAGTAGGAGCTTGAGTCGGAATTCCCTCGACGTAGATCATCTTCGGCCTCGGAGACTTCAAGCAAGGTCGCATCCTTCGCGTCGTGAAGCCATGCGAGTGCCCGGGAGAACCTTGATCGCAGCGAAGGGATTTCAACAAGGAGCAAATGAAGTGAAGGACCGATCTACAAAGGTTGTATTTCGTATTCCCTTTAGAGTAAAGTTGTTTACTTTCTATATGATTCGCCTAATCTCTAGTATACGATCTTGCTTAGGGTTATTTGGCACATAAAAATTTAATTTTGGCATGGTCGATGCCTTGTAGAGCCTTGTTAGTGTGCTTAGTAACCCTACATTGCTAGCATCGTTGCTTATTGCTTCTTCAAGGGATTCGGTGTTAGGCAGTGTCACACACTCTACGGGATTCATAGAGGGGCAGAATTTTCAAAAACAATTTTTTAAAGCGGACAACACCGACTATTCCATAAGATCTACCGTAATCCCTAGATAAAAAAACTTGCAAAGGTACTAATCTACTGTGAAAGTGATTATATCTATATGAACCAAGTCCTTCGGGTCTTCTTTTCATCTTCTTGAGCTTCTTGTCCGTCGGGATCGAGCTTGGTCATCGGCTTTCTCGTGTCGAAGACGATCCACCCGAGAATCTATAGTTCAAGCTCCAACCTCAAACTTGAGGTAACTAAAACACCTAATTTGCTAATCTAGATGGTTTAGTGGATGTAGAGAATGTTTATTGGATTAGTTTGTATCAATAATCCTAGGTTTCTCAACTCATGAAAGTGTTAAGGTATGAGAAATAAGAAGAGAGCAAAGGAGGAAAGAGAGTGTAAAGTCTAGAATGAATGAAGAATGGCTAAGTGTTGATAACTATGAAGCATATCTTTTTCAATAATAATCATAAGAATAATACAACCATGCTTCAATAGTTATCCAAATGAATTAGTCATCCAAAGTATCCATGCTTCAAACATGCTTAAATAACACATCATTCCTCCACCTCATTATATATTTAAACAAATGGATTTATCACAAATGAGGTGTCTTCTTCTAGAAGCACTCTTATGAAAATACAAGAATACCCCTCACTGTATATACATACCCTTATGCGTACAATGAATGCCAAGAGATAAAATATAATATAATAATATAATACTAGAATGCGTCTTAATCCTAAGCCCGCTAGTATTATCCGTCCGAACAAAAATGGTGTAGCTGGTATACGTATATGATCGAAACCTTGCATGTAAAACCATACGGCCTCTATATCATTTTGCCTGAACCAGGGAAACCCTCTATGTGGGACTCTAAAGACTCGACAGTACGCTGGCAGTGGGTTTAACCACAAGCACGTCAGTGGCACTAGCTGTACGTAACGGCTACACAGATACCTATCGAAAAGAAGGCCGATTAGCAAACTCATCTGAACTCCTACTGAGTCTGTCCGTGACAATCTACGTACAGTCCGGTCTGTTCGTCTAAGAGTACCGCATGCCGGGTATAGGGAGTGGAAAACGTCAGACCACTGATAACCTGACAATTCGTGCCGATGTGGCTCAAGACCATCCGAGAATCTACTGATCTAACTATTAGTAATTCTCAATCCGCCTTGGCCAGGGACTTATAGTGTTGGCTAACCGAACACAGTGCGATATCGACTCCCTATACCAGGAGAGACAAATACTTGACAATCGCTCACTTCCTCCGTATGACTCGAGACTGTACCCGACTAAAACCTGTTTGCATGACTCAGTAGAGCCGTGGTTGGGTAGTAATCAAAGCACAGTAGGAACTCACACAAGACAAATGACGACCTCAGGTTGATAGACTATCTGTACTCATATCACCAGAGAACTGGTATCTGACGATTGGTATAATACCATCTAGCCAGTTCTCGGTGAGTTAGTGTACTCACCCCTAGTGAGCACCTGTGTACGATCTTAGGTGCCAAAGACCAATGGTTGTGGGACCAACCATTGCCCCTCGTCGAGGTCTAGAAACGTATACACCAGTCTACTCCGGTGTATCGATACCCTGTCTCGATACTCCCACAACTAGAGACATTTAAGGATGTACTTATCGACTACCCAGCTTCTACAAGTATGATTGGCATCATAACGCTGGTAGTCAAACAATGATCCTACGTGATTTATCAACATGTATTAATAATACGTAATAACAAGTAAAATATATGCACTTGTTAAGATAAAAACAAACCAAATAGCATACTATCATATCGAGCTAGATTGTTCTGTACATACATATGTCCAAGTATCAACTTGTATACATATACAATAATGGTCTCTAAGGCAAACATATCCAACAATCTCACACTTACACTAAGGCCATATATTGGCATATCGAATACCCAATATCTGCACTAGGGCCAGTTGTTGGCGTATCGCATACACAACATCTCAAATAGTCTCTCGAACTCGTCCCAGTCAACTTAAGTCGACGCTTCAGTTCTATACGAGCATAACGGCCATGTGTCGAATAATCATTTGCGAGATTTAAAATAGGTAATACTAACATGTGACTTCATATTTATTTGGTCTGCATTTGTTAGAGTAAATTAATTATATTGAACATATTAATGATTTTATCTTCTGTAGCAAAACTACATAAGTAACGCCTATATGTGGATAAGTCGATATTTGGCCTAAAATGCCAATCAAGTCGACCTACGCGGTTAAGTCAACCCAAAAGATGAATTCAACCAACTACTGTAGGCCCAAACTATAATGTCACATAGACATTCATAGAAACGTCAACCCGTAAAACCATAAATTCCATAAGAGACAAAACGTTTCATTAAGCTAACCAACCATCCTAAATCCATAACAAAACTATTTTAACTGATAGGGAAGTTATTTAATGTATAATATTCTATATCTAAATACAGAACTAAACTCATATGTATCCGTTACACGAATCGCTTCCATAAACACTACTACTCATAGGGACTAAGTGCTTCAACTCAATCCAATGACGAGCAAAACTGTTCATACTCCAATAATCAAAACAATTTGTGACTTGCTCTTTTCATTATTACCATCTTGCTTCTCATATAAGATCACTTAACTTTTGACACGTTATTTTTTGTTTTTCTTAACTCAAATGAAGTGCACGTGCGTTTAAGACACAAATCTTTACGCACTGAATACTTCATCGATATGTAAGCAACGCTCTTGGTTTATTGCCCATAGTGGTGTAATCATAAACTTCAGTTATCCAAATGTACAGGCAAACATCATTACATTCGTTTTTTGGATAACTAATTGTTTTGATAGAAAAACATATATAACCGACTATTATTGTTGGTTGATAGATAGACTGCAGCAGCACAACTGCTCAACAACGACACTTGCTTCGCTCAACAACAGACAAACTGGAGTAGCATTGTATGATCAACAAACAAATTGGAGCTGTAAGTTAGAAGTGAACTACTAAAAATGGAAAACAAATAATTGTTGGGTCATTACAACACGACACATCTCGCAATTTGCTTAGCACCTAGACAACAAAAATATCTAGTGCACAACATATTGCTCCGCAAATCATGCAGACGTTTGGTGCATAGATAACTGTATACCTATCGCACTCGTAAACCGCGTTGGTTTAAGAATTAAGAAAAGAAATCCTACGTATCTATGACATCATTCTATAAAACAACCTTTGATACGCCAAGCCTTCAAAGACTGCTGCATCTCAGCAGTGCTACGTCATGAAACACTGTCATCTCGTCACTAGCATATGGTCCTTCAACTAGCCTATGAAACACTATCGACAAGATATCTACTTAAAAATTTTATAGATTCGTTAAGATTCTATGCATTTTAATTTAGAGTAATATGCAAGGTTTTTAAAATTTCAATATTTAATAAAAGATAATAGCAGCGGAATTATTTCTATAACTAAGAAAAGAGAAGCTGGGCGATTCTAAAACTATATTTCATAGAATATAAAAATAAAAATATTCAACAAGTATTCGTTAGAAAATATGAAATATCAATCTCAAAGATAAAAGTATAGGTTGTTAGTTTTATCTTGTCCGAAATCTCCCACTTGAAATATATAGTGTTAGGTAACCTAACTCTAATTATTTAATATAAATGATTAACTACCCAAAACATAAATTTAAGGAGTTAAAAAGTTTTCTTGGATTGACTTGCGTCCCTATATGTGCTCCCACTTAAGTTAACTAGTCTATGCATCCGTAGAATTCTTAGGATTTAAAAGGAAAATTTGTTTCGGTATCGTTAAAATATTTATCATGGCTTTCACTTGAGAAAAAATGTTCCATTTAACCCCAAATAATTTCTGAAATCGAAAAATATTTTTTTTGGATTTTTTTGCCATTTTAAGAAATTTTTCTGAATTTATTTTCAAAATAAAACAAAATTCAGAAAAAAGAAATTAAAAACAATAAAACTGACCCAGGCCTCAAGAGCACAGGCTTACTGGGCCTCAGGCCCAGCCCGAGCCATGGTCCAGCTCGGCTTGAGCCGGCTCGAGCTCGGCTCAGGTCGAGCCGCGGCTCACCCTAGCTGCGGCTCACCCCTCTCAATTCTTTTTTTAAAAAATATATCATAAAATCCTTTAAAAATTTCAGAATATTTTAAAAATATTTTCTTAAAAAAAAAATATCTTTTCAACTTTAAAAAAATTCTTACCAAAAGAAAATATTTTCTATCATATCTTTGAGAAAATCTTTTGAAAAAGGGTCAAATAATGCAAAAAAAAAAATCCACATTTATTTAGCATATCAACAAAAAAAAATTTCAAAATTAGGATTAAGGTTTTTCAAGCACACGGCCGCCATCGAAGTAAAAAAATCGCGGCGTCATCCTACATCTTAAAGGAACAATTTTTTAATCTCGATAAAAAAATTCATAACATGCCAAACTTAATTTTACAATAATTTTTAAATAGAAATTATCAACTTTTAAAATCACAAGTTAAATAATATAAACGGTCACTAGAAAGTCTCTAAAAATATGATATGTACTTTCGGATCATAAAAATAAAATAAAAATTTAAGTTTTAGCATGGTTCTTCAAAGGCTCAAAGTGTCTTCTAGATCTAATTAAAAAAAACTTTAATGATCTAAAACACTTAAACATAATAATCTTTAAAAGAGAAAAGATCGGAAACTTAAAAAAAAGCTCTGATACCAATGTAGGCTAATGGTAATGTATGATTACATCCTACATCTCTCTATGGATTCTGATCCATGTGAAGATCAATACAAACAACGGAAGCAAATATACGTAACTAGTGGCCTGTACGAATACTAGGATCTTATAAAGTTTAGCTGGATAGAAGATCCCTCTAATCGATTGGTGACGGATCTCTATCTTTGTTCATTTGCGTTCTCCTCTTCTCTTCGCGATGGTCGGCGAGAGACGATCACAGCATTGGTCGGAAAGCTCTTTTGTTCAACGTGATTGCCACTACTTCGAAGGAGATGAGGTGCCTTGAAAACCGTAATTTTCTTTCCTTTTATTTCACACATATGAAACAAGCATATATACCAACCCTAGGCTTTGCATACATATATAGCAAAGGGACAAGACAAAGGGTCGGATGGTCCCACCCACCCGATTAGGCGGGCCCTATGCCAACCTATATTATAATGATTAATTAGTTCTAGAATAATTGACCCATATACACAACTATAATACTTGTTGTGGCTGGCTAAATTTTCAAAGCTAAATACTTGTCTACTTGTAATGAAATAAAATTTTGTGTTCTACATAGCGAATTAAATTTAATTTACAATATTATTACATGTGATAGCAACAATAATAATTAGCTTGATTGATAGTTAAATTGAAAACTTGGGTTCAAGATTAGAAGTGTTTGATATAGATTATGGACTAACCGTCCAAAGATGAAGTCAAAAGCTCTATCAGCTGCTTCAAGGTCAGGATGTAGCTTAAAGTATGGCTCGAACTATTGAATGACAAGTGAGATCCCAACTTCTCCTTTTTGTTCAGCCTGTAAATATATAGCATACAAAAAAGACTTTCGAATATATGTTAGTTCAACTTAATAGATATATAGAATTCATACTAACCTCTTCAACAAATTAAATACTTTAATTATTCTTGTGAAATGAACTACACAGTGATGTTTTCTTTTCTTTTCTTTTCTTTTGGATTTTTAATATAGTTATATTTTGTATCAGGGAAGGGTAGGTGTAATATACTTAAAATTGAAAAGCAAAACTTTGTAAATAGTATATTGATCAATTAATAATCCATCTACAAGACAATATTTAATAATACTCTAAGTTTCCAAATTAAATACTGGTTAATGTAAGGGATAAAAAGATATTTTGTTTAACCATCAGTTATCCAAGAGATTCTAGATTAATTATTTTTTGAATATATATAATTCAACATCGCGCGGTCATTTACATCATCGATATCATAATCTAGCATGTCACACGTCAAAATTAGATTCCATATAGAACACAAGGTTTTACAAGGAATATAGAGGTAGTTCCTGCAGCTCGGTTTATATATATGAATAGTACTATACTGGTAGATATAATTAAATTACATAAATGTTAAATATAAAATGAAAATAAAATTTTCACAAATTTCACCTCCAAGTTCTCTTCATAAAGCCGGTAAGCCGCAACATGGGCTAGTATAAGGTTGTGCGAGACAATACACCGTTAACGAGTTACCCACCGGGCAATTCAAATATGGAGTGCATCTACCTGGTGTATGGTATCCCAGTCCATAGCCAAGACTACTAAAGGTCCACGGTTCGTTTAGAGTGATCCAATGCTTAACTCCCTCTCCAAATGCTTGGAAACAAACATCACAGTAGTCCTTAAAGTCATCCCTACGATTAGACAAAAATAAAAGATGAGAGAGAGAGAGAGAGAGAGAGAGAAATTAATTTCTTTTTCCTCCCTTCTTTTTCTTCTCTATGGGTGCTTGTGGTATTACTCCATCACTATTCTCCATCAGAATTATAAAACACAAAAAGTTTAATTAATTTTTTCTTAAACAATTTGAGGGTCCAAGAAACCTCCTGATGGAGGTTAGGATCTCTTTCAGATGTTGTACTCCGTCAATATGTCACGAGCATGGGTGAACGGCTGATATTGGTATCGGGGGTCGTTTCCTTGAACGTGTGGATCTCAGTGGGCTTGATTCAAGGTGAAGCCAAGCTACCTGCAAAAGAAGTCCCGGGGTGGTTATACCACCGTGGACCCTCTGACGATCAAGTTAGCCGAGATATTTGAGCAGAGTAGCGGTTTATTGGAATGAAATTGTGTTATCTGAGTCGTCTGGGAGAGGGGCTTTTATAGTGGTTGCTTGGAGCGAGCCGACGCGAGATCTTCGTCGGCCGTTACGCCCCTGGCGTTACGCCTGCGTGAATGACGGGATCCCCCCATTAATGACGAGATACACTCATTAATGAGGGGATACGGCGGCGTGGAACACGGGATGTTGGGTGGTGGATGTCTCACTTCTCGAGAGATACGCGGAGCCGTGGCAGAGGCGTTTGGGCTCTGCATCCTTGGTTGCTCGGTGGATCCGGGCGGCTTAGCTCGGCGGAAGCTCGGAGACGAGCGGGAGGCTAAGGAAGCTCGGTTCTGTGGTAGCTCGGAGGCGAGCTCGGAGGGTTGAGGAAGCTCAGCGCGTAGGGAGATCTGAGACGAGCCCTCGGTCATTTGTTAGGTGTGCATGAGAGCTTTCGGGGGCCCATAGAAGGTCGGGATACACCCGGGTCGATAGCCCGGGGAGAGCCTCCAACGCGCAGTGCTTGCCCTGTTAGCGTGAGCCCCAAAACACGTCATCTGCCATGTGTCATGATCTGGGGAGTTCCCACTTATGAGCATCATCATTAGCCCCCCACTTTCGTCCTGACCTATTTATGGGTCGGGTCAAGAGTGGTCTGACCGGTCTCTCGGGCTCAGCCTGTAGTCAAGAACCTATCAGCGTGGATCTCTGAGGCGGCTGGATGTATCTTCGATGACGTCAGCGGATCATGGGGGAGATCGTGCATTAAAGAGGGAGCGCCGATTCATTTGTACGTCAGTTGAGGCGCAGGCCACGTGTCCGACGCAGATTGGAGGACATGAAGGGCTGTCGCTGTCACCTGCGCTCGAAGGGACATTTCCAATGGTCGTTTGACACGTGGGGCGTCGATAGCCAGCAGGCGCGAGGCTCCGATTTGGCGGAAAACGATCTGAGCCATTGGATACATCGCCCAAGTAGTATAAATAGGGGTGGGATCCCCCCAGGGTCCACACTTTCGCCATCATTTTCCTTTTGCTGCGAGAGATAGCTCGGCGCTCCATCCTTTAGATCGGACCCCTTGCACTCTTTCTTCGGAGGACTCCTTTTGAATCAAGTTAGGTGTCTTTCTCTGAGGAGTCTGTGGAAGTTATTAGGGTAGAGTCGGCCGATGAGGTTCCAGTTGTAGGAACCGAGTCCAGGGTGTCTTCTCCCGCTTCTTCCTCTACCCCATCCGAGTTAGGTTCCCTTCATAGAGTTAGGGACACCCGTGCTGCTCGTCGTCAGGCGACGGTAATGGTCCCTAAAGTGCGCATTGGGAACGCTCGCGATGCCCCCGAAAAAGGCAGGAATGCTCAGGCCTCGGGACCGGGGAGGACTCGACTTGCTCAACGACGGCGTCGGGAACCGGGGTGACGGCTTTTGGGTCGGTGCTCCAACCAGGAGCTTTATCTCCAGCACTCCCACTAGCAGCCTCTCCCCCGGCGGCACTCCCGGTGGTCTCCTCCTGCGGCTCATCCTCGGAGAGGGCGTACTGGAGCCGAAGCTCGCTGTCAGCAAACCCCGGCATCAACGCCTTGACAGCGTCAAGATCCTGGTGCCAAACAATGGCCGAGGCGTCGGCAAGGTCAGCGTAAAACTGGTCCGACGTCTTGTACCTCTCCACCGACTTCACAGCCCAGAGGTCAGCGAGCTTTACCGCGTCAAGCGCCGCATGGGTTTCCCTCTTGCAGGTGTCCCGCGACTTCTTCATCGTGGCGTTAAGCACCTTAGCCTCCCCGAACTTAGCCTGGAGACCTTGTTGGATTCACTCATAAGTTGAAGGGACTCCTTGCATTTAGAGTTCGTCAACTCCTCGGCGACCACCCGGGTTTCGATGGCGGCTATCCTTTCTTTCGTCTGCTGAAACTCCAGGCGCAAGTCCTCCTCCCACGAGGACGACTCACCCCCCTTCCGCATCGCCGGGGCGATCTTCTCGGACTCCATGTTGACGATGAGGGCGCAGTGCTCGAGGACCTGAGGAAAGTAGAGGAAGGGGTTAAAAGTATCTGACCCGAGGAAAAAAATACTTGACGAAAATCTCAACGAAAAGCAGATACTAACCTGGACAGTCTCCTGAGCGATAGCGGCCACTTGGGCCTTCAGGGTCCCCCGGAGAATTTTGCACCCGGCCAATCGTTCCATATCCGAAAGCAAGCTATCGGCAACAAAAAGCCCCGAGGGCACCTCAAAACAGACGTCCCCCTCTTGCACGGGGATCGGGGAGACTGGAGATCAAGAAACCGTCCTCTTGTACCTCTTGAGGGGGACCTCGGGGGTCGGCCTCATCCCTCACCTCCGTCGCTCAGGACTCCCATTCCCGAGCGTGCTTATGGCTCTCCCCGTAGCTGGTTTCCGGAGCTCGGGGCACGGCGAAGGTCTTAGCCAGTGCGGCTGGCTTCGGGGCCGAGCTCGAACCTGGACGGGATGAGCTAGCGCCCCTAGTCTTCTTCCCTATCTTTGCGGCTGTAGCAGCCAAGAATTTGGATCGGTTCATTGGCTCTGCAGAAAGAAGAATACATGAAGGAAGTTAGCGACGCTGAAAAGAGAAAAAGAAAAATATTCAAGTCTAAACAGATCGTTCAAGCTCCTAACTCACCCACGAATCGAGCGGGGCTGAGCCCGAACCAGCTAAGGGCCTGCTCAGAAAGCAAAACGTCGGCCCGCTGGATCGGCTCCCACATAGACACCGCCCTCGTCTCGGGAGAGGACGATCGCTTCACCCGCGGGCAGTCGACCCTATGCCACTGTACAGGCATATGCCAATCCTCGCCTTCGGGTGGCCCGACGAATACAAACTTCTCCTTCCATTCGTGAATGGAAGAAGAAACAACTACTACCTATGACCCGGCCGCCCCTCCCTTGCGTTTTTTGAAGGAAATGTGCACCAAGCTCGGCTCGTCCTTATGGGTGCCGGGATGATTTTTGTAACAAAGGAAGGAAGTGAGAAGGGTCAGACTGAAAGGGATTTCTTCAAGTCTCAACCGGACCATAAACCCGAGGAGAATTCTCTATGAGTTCGGCACTAGCTGGCCCGGGGCAAGTTGGAAGCAACGTAGTACTCCGCATACTTCGGGGGGAAAATGCAGATGCATCCCAGCCCAGAATGCATCCAAGTACAAAGCAATCTTCTTGTCCTGTGCCTGATCCGCCCTTTTGTCCTCCCTAGCTAAACGAAGCGAATAGCTAGGGGGAATGTGGAAACGAGCCCGAATCTCAATGAGCTCGTCCACGTTTCTTAGGAGGGAGGGGGCATCGCGAGCGTTCCCAATGCGTTGGGGCTATAAATAGCGAAGGCGTGTTGGTTATTTTTAGCTTTGCACTTCAGAAAAAATGGCAGGTTCCATTTACTCCATTCAAGAGATCATTTCTCATGACGACGTCTACTTGTACGATCAGGCAAGCACCGATAAGATGTACCGGACATTGGTCCAGCGCGTAGAGGAACACTTCGGCCGTCTACTTCCCCGTCGATCATCCCTCCTTCAATTGCTCATGTATGCCATTTGGAGGATGTTACCGGGGCTGCACAACGCCCTGTCCGAGGAGCTCAAGGATGAGGCGGTTAACAAGCTGCACTCGCTCCACCACCACGGCCTGATCTCGAAGAGCAGACGGGATCGCTCGGTAGCACTTGTCCTGGAGTGCTTTCAACAAAGGCAGATCGCCGATGGCTGCCCGGCAGGTGTGGTCTCTGGCCCTTCCGCGGCATCGCGGGTCCGCGGGCAACATCAGAGGGAGTGGGCTGAGGAAGTGAGGGCTCGGCTGGCGGCGATCTCCTTGGAGTACCAACAGCAGTGTTTTCTCCACCCACTACCTCCTTTGTTGTAATATTTTTGTATATATTTTCCTTTGTGTAAGGCTGGGAAGCCCATAATATCTTTGATGAATAAAGTTCCTCTTTTGCAATGTGTTTTTGTCTCCTTTTTATTCCCTTTGTGCTTTTGCGTCGTTTCACAAAAATGAACCTAGGGGTCTTGGAACCGAGGAAGAGGGAAACATATCGAAGGAGTTTCCTTTAATTCAGGAGACTTAATAATAAAGAAAAATTACATCACTTTGACAAAGAAGGAAACATATTCACTGATACAAAATTCGAAAATATATTCACTTGTACAATTTGAGCTTCTCGGCGTTGTAAGGCCGCAGAAACTTGCGTCCTCCCGCGTATTGTAAGCAATAGGCTCCTCCGGGAAATACTTCGGAGATGAGGAATGGGCCATCCTACTTCAGGGAGAACTTATGCAGCTTGCCTTAGTCTATAAATCCGTTCCGTCTTAGGACCAAATCTCCCGTTTTGAAGGCGCGATACTTGACTCGTGTGTTATACTAGCGGGCAGTTTGCTGTTGATAAGCGGCGTATTTGATCTGTTCTTGGTCCTGCTTTTCTAGCAAGATGTCCAGATTAGTCCGGAGCACCGAGGTGTTTGCTTCGTCGTCGAAGTGTTCGACTGTAACACCCTACTTCATTTATACCAGTTCTTTTTGAGTATTTCTTTATTTATGGTATTTTCCTGATTTACTATGTTTTGGGTGCGAATAGTGTATTTGACATCTTTATTTGCATTCGACCCGACCCGCTTGCTGGAAACCCGTCTTGATTCCTGTTTATGACTTATCCCGGCTTGTTATGTGGATCTGTGCACCTTCATTTTTTTCATATACTGCATACTGGCATTATATCTGGCATCTGCATTTTTTTAATATAACAAGTAAAGTCAAATAAAATATTTTAAAAATATCTAGCATGGCCTGCATAGTACCCCTAACCCTGTCGTAGCATCCACGCTTTGTGTTCCCGTCCCGTTCAGTGAAACGAACCTGTTTGGATCGCCCCGTGCACCCTATGTGTATCCGTTCTTGGGGGTATACTTTAGTTACTCGGATATCCTATTTTAATTTTAGTCGACACGTATATTTTCCGTATTTTAAAACTGGATTTCTAGACCCGACCCGGCTGTATTTTGGACTACTTTTGTTTTAGCGAAAATCTCAAAATGTATAATATAAAATTCTTTTATATATTAAACGGTTTTTATATATCGTTTATAACAAAATATATATTTTAATATTTTAAAAAGATTTTAAAAAGATTTTTTAAACTCACAGATCTCTCTCTCTCTCTCCTCTCGCGGTGAGCGAGATCCCGTCACCTCCTTTTTCCCCTGCGCTCGCCTCCCTCCTTCATTTCTTTTCTTCTTCTTTAAAAACCCAAGCACACCCCTCGATGAGACTCACAGAAACCCTGACCCCCTAGCCGCCTCCTCTCATCTTCCCTCGACCTCGCTCCTTAATCCCTCGTCATCATCACCTCCTCCTTCTCCTATCCATTTCCTTTCTCTTCTCAACCCAAGAACCCTGCACACCCACCGCGACAACCCAAGAAACCCATCACCTCCGCCGTCGCCTCCGTCGCCTTCATCTCCACACCTCCCCTTCGCCTTCTCCTTAACCACCTCTGCACCTTCTCCTCTCTCCCTCTGCCTCCTCCCATCACCACAACCACTATCACTCTCAACCCAAACCGAGCCCGGCCTCACCTGCACACCTATCGCCGGAGCTCCGATAACCCCGACAACCTCACACCATCGTCACCGTCTCCATCTCCTCCTACTCCTCTCTCCTACACCCTTCAAAACCACAACCCCTCTCTTCCTCTCCTTCTTCTTTCTTCTTTCGCTTTCTTGATCTTGCTTCTTGTTGCCGGTGATCACCCGCCGGAGCCGTGCTCGTTGCTGACGATCCGTGTGATACAGTGAACGTCCCCTACCTGCATGGTTATCCTCTTGCCTTGCCTGGACCCGTCCCGCATGCCGTGTGTGCGTCGCGACGATTGACCGACGTCGGACGTACCGTACGCACCCGTCGTGTGTTCCGCTCAGGCAAGTTCATCTTTCTACATACTATGTATCTTATTTTGCATCCATATGAATAAAAATATCACATGTTGATTGCATTATACATCCATATTAATGTTTACTGTTTTCGGATACCCGTATGCATCCATATCATTTATTATATATGTAGCTGCATTTACAGATCACATTAATTCATATTACTGTTACATTAGTACCCCATGCTTGATAATGTGCATCCCACATAGTCTTGGAGCTGTAGTTGTAACCCCTGATAGATAATTGTGCATCCATATTTTATTGTGTACTCATACCATTAATTCTGCATATCTAGTTGCATACCATATTATATTAATTCATATTATTGTTACATTAGTACCCCATGCTTGATAATGTGCATCCTACATAGTCATGATGTAACCCTTGATAGATATTTGTGCATCCATACGTTTACCGTACATCCGTACTTTTACCCTGATTCGATACTTGCTACAGTTTTATTATGAGCATCCGTTTGATACCTGTGCACTACCTGTCATGACCTGATACACCACTACTTGACCTGTTACCTGATCATGTTTCTAATGCCGACAATTCTGACATGTTGTCCTGACGGACGTATCCTGTTGTCTACATAGACAAATCTGTACCTACTTGATCCTGTGTTGGCATTAGCTCCAGATTATCAATACCTGACTTGAACACATAACCTTGGGGCTATGGGGAAATCAAAAGTGTAACTGAAGTGTAGCTTAAAAGAGTATTACTTAATCCGTGGTCCCGGGGGATAACGGGACATAATCATTCGTGATTCTTACTTGATCCGTGGTCCCGGGGGATAACGGGACAGAGTCATTCATGACTCCCACTACCTGATCTGTGGTCCCGGGGGATAACGGGACATATTCTTTGAGTTACATGGAGGAGTACACTAATTGATTTCAAACAAACTTTAGAATAGATAACCCAGTAGCACAGTTTATATTGATCACCGCACGTCACATACACTGATACACTTCACTGCTCTATATTCGTGTTTACTCATTACATTCATGTTACTTTTCATGCCTGCATATATTGTTACATCCTGCTTGCTTATTATCATTGATATTATGACGCACTGACGTCTGGGTTTTGCATGGCCCAGATTCTCTATCTTTGGCGCAGGCCGTTCAGGAGTATTTCAGCCAACAGGCCGAGCAGTGAGGATTCTGTTAGTAGCTAGCTAGTTAGTTTTATTTTCCCATTTTCATTTCCTGATGTGAGCCCGTATTTGGGACGTACCTTCCAGATTGTTATTGTTACTTGGATTTATTGCTTCCACATATTATTTCTTGACTCGTTTATTCTGGCATATGGACATATACTAGATAGTTTATTCTATTTCTACTGTTCTTGATATCTTATAGACAGCCGTAATGTGCCTGTGGAGGGATGTTTCCTAGCTACAGGTAGCATGGTTGGCTCTGTCACGTGCCGATCTTAGCGCACTCTGGGAAGCGGGGCGTGACATCCACTCTGTAACTGGGTAGTCCAATCTCTGCTGCGACCATCGCCTCGGTGCTGTAGCAGAGGCTGAAGGGGGTCTATCCAATGGGGGTCTTCTCCGATGTGCGTAAGGCCCATAAAACCCAGGGTAGTTTCTCGACCCAGCTGCCCTGTCTTCCTTCTAAACGAGTTTGAAGACCTCGAATGACATCTCTGTTAGCGACCTCGGCTTGCCCGTTGCATTGAGGATGCGCGACCGCGGAAAACTTCATTGGTATGTAGTATTCATTGCAGAATCCTTTGACTTTGTCGTTTTAAAAATTCGTCTCATGGTCGGTAACAATACACCTCGGGATCCCGAATCGAGATATTATGCTGTTCTGCAAGAATTTGATGGCCGTGGTGGCGTCCGGATTTCTAATGAGGATGGACTCAATCCATTTCGTAAAATAGTCCACCGCGACGAGGATGTATTTGTGTCCGTCCGTACCAGTTGGGAGTTGGCCAACCATGTCCATCCCCCACTAGGAAAATGGCTAGGGGAAGGTGAGAGTCGTTAGCTCGATAGCCAGAAGACGGGGTTTGCTACCCTGGAGTTAACAGCTTTTGCATCTTCGGATGAGCCTTTGAGCTTCTTGGTGAATCGTCGGCCAATAGTTCCTTTGGAGCAGCATCTTCTGAACTAAGGTGTAGGCCCCTTGATGTGCTCACTGACCCCTTCGTGTATCTCACGCAGGACGTAGTCGGCTTCATGGGGATCGACGCACCGAAGCAGGGGTTGCGTGTACGACTTCTTGTAGAGGTTCCCATTGCTCAAGACGAAATGGCGGGATTTAGCTCGAAGGCGGCGTGCTTCCCCTCGGTCCTCTGGGAGTGTACCCTCCTTCAGGAACTCTACGAGGGGCTTCCTCCAATCCCGGCCTTCCTCCTGACTAGTGTATACCTGAAGTGTTTCCTCCCTGTCTTCCACGCTGGGCCGTGACAAGACTTTGAAGAGGATATTCCTCTTATTGTTAGCCGTATAGGAGTAGGCTAGCCTGCTCAGGGCGTCGGCCTGGGCGTTTAGGTGCCGAGGAATCCGCTCCTTTTGAACTTTGTCGAAGTTTTTTCGTAGTCTCTTTACCTCGACTAAGTACTTTACCATTAGCGGCTCTCGGGACTCGAAGCAGCCAGTCACTTGGCCCGCGACTAGGATGGAGTCGCTGCGAATTCGGATCGTCTTCAGCCCCACTCCAAAAGTGACTCGTGGTCCAGCTAGCAAGGTCTCGTACTCCGCGGCGTTGTTTGATACTCTGAACCCGAGCTTCAAAGAGTGCTCTATCTCTGCCTTGTTCGGCCCCCAAATGATAAGGCCAGCGCCGCTCCCCTCCTAGGTAGAGGATCCATCAACATAGAGGACCCAATCGGGGACGGAATCGGGCTCTTCCTACACCGAGGGTCGGGACCCAGGGACGGGCGCCGACACTGCCTCCTTGTTTGGGATAGTGCATTCGACAATGAAGTCTTCCAGGACTTGCGCTTTGATGGCTTGCCTGGGGAGGTATTTGATGTCGAATTGGGATAACTCTCACCTCCATTTCTCCAGATGACCAGATAACTCGGGGGAGGCGATAATAGCCCCTAGGGGATGCTCGGTGAGGACAAGGATGGTGTGTGCCTGGAAGTAATGCCGTAGCTTCCATGAGGCCACAATAAGCGCCAAGACAATATTTTCTATGGCCGGGTACCTTGTTTCCGCGTCCTTAAAAACGTGGCTCACGTAGTAGATCGGATTCTGTGCTCCTTCGACTTCTCGGACGAGCACCGAGCCGGCAGCATGATCGGACGCCGCAAGGTACATCAACAGCTCGTCTCCTTCGGCAAGCCAGGTGAGCAGCGGGGGAGTTGTCAGGTGCACCTTGAGTTTCTCAAAAGCATTCTGACACTCTTTCGACCATTCGAACTATGGGATTTTCCTCAGGGCTTTGAAGAACGGGAGACACTTTTCCCCGGCCCTCGACATGAAGAGACTAAGAGTGGACACTCTCCCCGTGAGTTACATGATCTCCACGTTGCTCTTTAGCGTGGCAATGTAGAGGATGGCGTTGATTTTCTCCGGGTTAGCCTCAATTCCTCGGTGGGTAACCATGAACCCGAGCCAGTGACCCCGAACACGCACTTGGCGGGATTTAGCTTCATTTTGTACTTGCGGAGGATGCCGAATGTCTCGCCAAGATCTTTAGCGTGCTTGTCTGATGAGGTCGATTTTACGAGCATGTCGTTAACGTAAACCTCCATGTTCCTCCCAATCTGTTGTTTGAACATTCTGTTGACCAGGTGCTGGTATGCAGCTCCGGCGTTTTTGAGGCCGAAGGGCATCATTTTGTAGCAGTACACCTCCCGGTCTGTTGTGAACGCGGTAAGCTCTTCATCTGCCAGGTTCATACGGATCTGGTTGTAGCCGGAGAAAGCATCCATGAAGCTGAGCAATTCGTGGCCTGCCGAGCTGTCGACAAGCTGATCTATCCGAAAGAGGGGATAGTTGTCTTTCGGGCAGGTCTTGTTGAGATCTGTGAAGTCGACGCACATGCGCCACTTCCCGCTTGCCTTCTTAACCATAACCACATTCACTAGCCATTCCGAGTAGGCCACATATCGAATGAAGTTGACTGCAAGCAACCTATCGACCCCGTCTTCTATCGCCTTTTGTTTGATCAGAGCGAAGCTTTGTTTCTTTTGCCTGACGGGTCGGGCCGTCGGATCAACCCCGAGCTTGTGCGAGATTACCTTGGGGTCGATCCCGGACATGTTGGCAGGCGCCCAGGTGAACACGTCCGAGTTTCCTTGGAGAAAGTGGATCAAGTCTTCGTGTTGGGCTCCCGTTAAGAGGGATCCGATCTGGAAAGTTCGTTCATTGTTCCCCTCGACGAGGGGGGCCTCTGTTAGCGCTGCCACCGGGGCCCCTCGGATTTCTTTTTGTTCGTCACGAGTATCTAAGGACCCCTGGAAATCACTCGCGCCTCCAAGGTCGTCGCTTTGCTCCTCGAAGGTGGATGCGCTGTGAAGAAAATCGTGGCAATTTGCTGGTTCCCGTAGGCCCGGCCTATTCCCTCTTGATCCAATAGAAACTTGATCCCGAGGTGGTAGGTTGAGATTTGGGCCGTAAGGGAGTTTAGCGTTGGGCGTCCCAGGAGGATATTGTAGGACGAGGGGATCCTGGCGATGATGAACTTATAGGGTTATCTAGCACGGCAGCAAGGTTTCGGGAGGTATCGTTCATACCGTTTTCAAAAATTTGCCGTTCTAAACAACCCTAACCAAGAATCTTAACTAGAGTTTTAAACAAAACATCATGCAAACAACTTCGCAAGTCTAAGTGAATGCGGAATACAACCTTTGTAGACCAGTCCTTCACTTCAAATGTTCCGTGTAGAAGTCCTTTTGCTGCGAGTAAGAATCTCCCGAACTCTTAAGAGGCTCCACAAGGTGAAAAATGTAAACTTGCTCGAAGTCTTCGAGGCCGAAGATGATCTACGTCGAGGAGACTCAAGCTCATGCTAGCTCTTCACTAAATTAGGGTTTAGTGAAGAAAACACCCTAAACTAAATGGTTAATAGTAAATAATGATGAAGTAGGAAATGAGCTCTCTTTAGTTTTCTTATTCTCACAATATTTTCTCACCTTAGAAAAAGCTAGTGAGCTTTTTCAATGAAGAAGATGATCAAAATGAAGAATATGAGAGAATGAACTTAAGTGAATTGAGAATATGAACCATGGGTGAGTTAGTGTCATACACTAACCCATGTAGAGACTTAACTAGGGTAAGGATAAAGGTTGGGTTAATAAATATCTTTAGCAAAACAAAAATGGTGGACTTAGTCAATGATTATCCACAAGCTTTCTCAAAGCTTCTACCATGACAAAATCCAACCAATTTTGAATTATTTTGATAAATTAAAAACCCTAGGATTATCCTAACTATAGTGTAAGTCTCATACACCCATGTAACATGTATCATCAAGCATGACACAATAAAATGTACATTAATATATATCACATATATACTATATGCACACAAGTGAGAAAAAGAATACTTAGTGAGTAAATATTAGTTAATGTAAATTAATATATCACATATATAATTATACATTAAATTATCAAATCAACTCTTGATTTAATAATCCGGCTATATCACATACAACCGACTAATATCATATGTAACAACTTATCAAATCAACACTTGATCCGATAATCCGGCTATATCACATATAACCGACCGATATCATAATTCGTGAGAATGGAATGCGGTATCACATACGCGCATTAATCTCGGTCCCGCACATATCACATATGTGCTCCTACTCCGTTTCGCATGAACCAGGAAACTTCTGTATAAGACTCTAAAGACCCGTCAATACGCCGGCAGTAGGTGATGATCATATCAAACACCCACAAGCCGCAAGCGGACTGCTAAATGTAACGGCTATCCGGGTATTGAGCGATCAGAAGATCAACAAGGAAGCCTGCTCAAACTCCTGCGCATCCAATTAGTAACACTACCGTACAGTCCGGTCTCTTCGTCAGATATGTCGCATATCACAGCCTAGGGGTGGTATAACGTCAGACCCCAATAGCTTGATAAGTCATGCCGATGCAAGGTCCATAATGGTTCGAGAAACTACTGATAACACTTACCAGTATATCTCAACAACGCTGGCCAGGGATTTGCTGTTATGGCCAATCGAGCATAGCGCAACATTAACTCCTAATACCGGGAGAGACGAATCACCTCCTATCGCTTATTGCCTCCATGTGACTCGGGAATGTACCCAAAAACCACCGTTTTGCACGATCTATTGACCGTGGTAAGGTGGAAATCAAAACACAGTGGGAATCACACAAGACTCTATGACGATCTCGGGTCGACAGACTAACCTGTACCAGTGTCACCCGAGAACTGCTATCTGACGATAGGTATAATACAATCTAGGAGTTCTTGACGAGTCCGTTCAGTGTACCCAGTCTCCACTGAGCACCCGTATACCTTCTCTGATGTCAAACACCAATGGATGTGGGATCATCCATCACCCATCATATGGGTCAAGAAGCGCATGCGCTAGTCTACTCTGGAGTATCGATTCCCTGTCTCAATACTCCTACGACTAGGAACAATTATAGGGTGTACTTGTGGACTACCCTTGGCCCCACTAGTATGATCTCCATCATATTCGTGGTAGTCAGGTACACATCCTAAGGGCTTTATCAACATGTGAGAGCAAGACAGTATTACAATACAAATTTACATGTTAAGATAAAAAGCAACCAGATAGCATACTATCATGTCGAGCAAGAAAGTCCTCCCTATATATGTCCAAGCATCCACTACAATATACATCACATGTACAGTAATGGCCTCTAAGGCATACATATAACTAACAATCTCCCACTTGCACTAAGGTCATTTGTTGCAGTATCTCATACTCAACGATATAGCAGTGGTTGTAGTATCCCATACTCAACCATCCCAAAATCTCTCAAATAGTATTTGGGGAAGCAGGTTTTGGTGAGTGGATCCGCCGTGTTAACCTCAAAATCTACTCTCCTTACCTCGATCCCTTGGAGATCAACCATCTCCCTGATCAGGTGATACTTGCCTCAGGAACGCTAATGGGACAGGCGTTCCTAGGCCAAAGCCACAACTCCATTGTTGTCACAATAACAGTTATTGGACGCTCAATGGTAGGAACCTTGTTCATCTCATGAACAAGAAATGCCCAGACATCCACTTTGTTAGTATCGTTGGTAGCAATGTATTCAGCCTTTATCGTCTAGGATGTCACGGTGTATAGTTTGGAACTCTTCCAACATACCGTCCCTCCGTTGAGGGTAAAGACAATGCCTGTGACCGAATTTCAGTCGAACTTATCACTCTGGAAGCTGGAACCAAGAACTTTCTTTTAGTGCTTCTAAGTACTTAAGAATGTCCTCCACAGTTTTCCAGTGATTCTCCCAAGATCCGATTGATTCCTGATCACTACACTTAGTGATTTAGCTACATCTGCTCTGGTACATAACATCGCACACATGATAGATCCTGCTGCCGAAGCATAGGATATCCCTTGCACACGAGCTCTCTCCAAATTAGTCTTTAAAGAGAGTGATCCATGAGTGAGTAGGCGAACCACCACGCTTAGAATCTTCCATACTAAACCCCTTTAGTATGGTGTTCATGTACCTGGATTTGGGACACTCCCAACATCCACTTAGATTTATCAACATAGATCATAATCCATAAGATATAGTAGGTATCATCCATATCTACCATGGAGAATCGTCGTGATAAGAGGGCTTGACCGAGTGTAACATAGGAAAACATTTCCTATCAAGAGTATGTCATCTACGTACAATACGTGTAAGACAACCTCACTCTCTACTACCTTCTTGTATATACAAGGTTCATCTACCTTTTTGATGAAGTCAAACTCTTTGACTACCACATCAAAACAGATGTTCTAACTCCGCAATGCGTGCTCTAATCCCGATGGACTTAAGCATAGCTTTGAAAGTCTCAACTTTTCTATTTACACCAAGAATCTTCTCAAGATCCATTTGCTCCCAATGGGTTTTACCCCTTCAGGTGCAATATTCAAAGTCATACTTTATTGTTGTACATGGATTCCATCTTTGATCGCATAGCATCCAGCCTTTTCACAGAGTTGCCACTCGTGATGGACTACCTGAACCTAATTGGGCCATCGTCTACCATGATGAAATCCTTGCTCCCACTGTCACCGAGAATACCGCAGTATCTCTCAAGTGGATGAAGAACCCTACCAGATTCACGGAGAGGCTGAGGTTCGTTGGAGACTATTGAATCCTTTGGTTTCACCAAATCATCAGCTGTTAGTTTGTCTAGCTGGAACTCCTTCCAGTTCTACCTCATGTCCACTAATTTCTTCACAAGAAATTCCTTTTCTAAAAAGGTGGCATGCTGAGAAAGAAAACACATTTTGCTACTCAGAGTGGTAGAAGATATTCCCTCACAAATGTTTGGGATATCAAACAAACTTTTAGAACTAACCTTGCCTCAAGCTTTTCCATATTTTTCTTTTCAACATAGGCCGGATAACCCCATATCTTAACTCGTTTAAGACATGGTCTCTTCCCATTCTATATCTCATATGGAGTGGTAGGCATTGATTTGGATGGAACCCCATTCAATAGGTATGCGGCTTCTCAAGTGCATAACCCCAAAAGGAAACAGGAAACTCAGCAGTACTCATCATAGAGTGCGCCATATCTTATAGGGTGCGATACCTCCACCCCGATACACCGTTGTTCTGTGGTGTATACGAAGGAGTATGCTGAGAGAGAATCACATTCTCCTTTTAGAAAATCCAGGAACTCCATGCGCAAGTATTCTCTTCTCCGATCACATCGAAATACTTAATACTTCTACCCGTCTGGTTCTTTAACTTCAATCTTATATTCCTTGAATTTCTCAAAAGTTTCAGACTTGTGTTTCAACAGGATCATATATCCGAATCCTGAGAGAAGATCAGTGAATATAATGAAGTACGAAGAACCAACCTTGACATTTGTAGACATAGGACCGTATACATCATCATGTATCTATCCCAAGAGTCCAGTAACTCTTTCTTTGTTTCCAGTAAACGGAGTATTGGTCATTTTACCTTTGAGACAAGACTGGCAAGTATCATAAGATGAAAATTCGAACAGATTCTTATATTCATCCTTATGTAACTTAGCCGGTCGTGTCGTATTGATATGATCTAGTCTACAATGCCATAAGAAGGTTTCGTTCATTTCTGAACTACTCCTCTTGTTTGTGTTCTATTTACTTTGAACTGTGGTTTGATTTAGAACGTATATGCTATTATATAACGTGCCTGATCGAATCAACTCTTGATTAGGAAAATGTTCACAACATTATCCTCCAATACAGAATTATATCCTTCATTAAGTTAATAAAGAAACTGATGTAATATTGTATATCAGGTTCGGTATGTAATAACATTTGTTCAGAATCAATGTATCAATACAAGGTGATATTTGCCAACTGATTTGGCTGCAACACTTGCACCATTCTCTACACTTAGAGATATATCACCCATTCTCAGTTCTCTACCTATCTGTAGCCCATGTAACATATTATATATGTGGGATCCTGATCCAG
The DNA here is from genome assembly GCA_030015575.1 of Agapanthus africanus. NCBI lineage: Eukaryota > Viridiplantae > Streptophyta > Magnoliopsida > Asparagales > Amaryllidaceae > Agapanthus > Agapanthus africanus. The sequence goes on along the minus strand of CM057337.1, from coordinate 70,189,578 downwards.
TATCACATACCCAGGACGTAAAGGATTCTGAGAAACAGTTCTCAGTAATGAACACACCTGAAGAAGATGCATCAACATCCACTTTCTTTAATTGGGTGGCAAGGGAATCCGGGTGTTCCCATATTTCCTGCTCGGACTTATAACAATTATAAGATAGAGCTGAACCAACGTTCCTTAGCACAGTATAATAAGGAGGTTCGGTCAATGCATCCATATTATTATCTTGATTAAGGCGTGACATAGTCGCTACCAAGAGAGAGAGAGAGAAGAAAACACTCTGCGTGCGTTCTTGCAAGATCAGATTGGTTATTAATTTATCTAATCAGGATCGCTCCCACCGTTTTGATCAAATCTTCCTTCAAACCCTAAAAGGTAAGATTAGCCAGGATTAATTACACCCTACAAGTTCGCCAATCTTTCGGTCAGGCCAGTGTCGGTACTTTGAGGGAGATTCTCCGTGCTTTCGCACGGACCTAATTAAAATAAATCTCGTTTTTCCAGGGGTGTAACCCCGTTAACACCTTTCTAGACACCTACTTGATCGGCTAATAGTAATGTGTAAAACTCTCACAGGAGTAACTCTTACTCGCAGTGGGTATCGGGATCCAACTATCCCATAGAAGGTATGCAATCTCATTGCAAATTTCAACACTTGAAATTCCCGATAATATTTTGCCCCTAACCTCCTATGATCTTGATAAAGTCCAACAAACCATAGGATGCTAATCAAGTTCAACCCGTCATTTCCTGATTGAATTAAACCCACCCGCATGACCCTTGACAAAGGCAACAAGGTTGCACGACTATCCTAATCCAATCGCATCATATGCTCAAGCAGATAAGCACTAATTAGCTACCGCATACTACGCCTTGACAAAGGCCAACAAACACAGCACGAATACTAAATACTACTTATCTAAAATGACGGAGGGCTACGACAAGTTTTTTAGAAAATCTTTTGCGTAATTAACTTGATATCGTTGTAGAATCGAGTGATTTTGAAAAATGAGTGTTTTTAGGCTTTTACTAGTTTTGCTAAAGAGGTCACTCCCGGTGAAGGGATCTCAGCTCTTTCCTTATCGAATAAGATACATGATATTTCATAAATACCGCTATGCAAAGCAAAAACTACAGAAGCAATCAAAAGACAAACCGAGTGGGTTGAAGCATCTGCCAGTTTCGCTAAAGAGGTCACTTCTGGTGAAGGGATCTCGGCTCTTTCCTTATCGAATAAGGTGCTGGATATTCTACAAGGAATACCGCTATGCAAAGTAAGAACTAGATCTACCATGTTTTAAAACAAGTTTCTACAATATCTTTAGGTTTCTTTTAGTTTCATCAATCTCATTAATGAAGTCCCATCAATTATGCTTCCTAAGCATCACATAAGAAACGAAAGCATCAATAGTTATTATATATCATATATATAATATAGGCATTCGTCTCAGAACATATCAAGTGATCACATCACAAAATATCAGCAGCAGAAGAACACATATGAAATATTGGATATACTAGGAATTCCGTGTTTTATTTAAGCTAATAAAAAACGCAGATTCCATGGTCGTGATGAATAGCCAAAACCACATCCATAGACCCCTACGAGAGCGGCAAGCAATCCTACCAATTCTAGAGTTAGGAGACCCGGTCTCGACTCCTCGAGATGGTCTCCCACTGGTCCCTAGAACCCGGTTACTTGTGCTCCCCGCCTTGGGTCTATCCTAATGCGGAAAAGTAAATAATATACATCAATGGTGACATCATCCTCAACCCGGAAGTGCCCCAATAAAAGAATATTACATACAAGTTTTTACATGAATGAAAATGAAAAACTCTCATCTCACATAAAAAAAACCCGGCTATTCAAGACACGACGATCCAATATAACATATTACAGAAACACATAACATCACATGTCATCAACGTAAGTAAATATGCGTATCCCAATTGTCGTTGACGTATAGTACCGAAACTGGCGATACACCACATATTACACTTACGGTCGCAGAAAAGAAAGTGAAAAACTACAACAGTTGGAATCCGCAAGCACCTTAGACATCATAAACCCAATGTATCACATACTTTGGATTTCATGCCCAACAAATGAATTCCTTAGACATCACATGCCTAACAATTATAAACCCCGCATTTTAGTCTCGATATTGAAAACACTTACCAATAACCTGTCGGGTAATTCAATAAGATTCCCGATAACCTGATCGAATTCTCGTCGGAAACTTTAGTAGACGGCCGCACCCCCAATGCCGTCGACGAAGTGCACTAAGGCGGAACACCGCTGCCGCGAGCACCCGAACGGATGCTTTTGGCGACGGGGTTCTTCTACAGTCACTTGGTCGGGCCTATGGGGCATGGCTATTTATTAAGGTTACCCGGTGAGTCTTCGCATACATTACGTAATTGCGACGGACTTTTGATCAACATCAAAATCCCGTGGCAACCGATCAAATGAGACTAACTTGCTAGATTTATAAAATTTAAATTAGTTATCTCATAACTACTATGTGGATTCCAAATATTGTATCACAATCACAGATAGCTAGACGAAATTAAACTTTTCGATCGAATAAGTAAGCACCCAAAATTTCCCAACAAGCTCAACACTTGAGCGGAGTTCAAAAAATGCCCAGAACACGCCACAGCTCCTATGAACCAGTTGTAGAAGGGTCAACCAAATGCCTCACCTGTGGCACCGTTGAACTACCACAAACCCTAAGGTTTGATGGCAGTTCTGACAGTCACAGAATCGAGTTAGGGTTTCGTTCTTCTAGAGGTCCACAGAATCGCTTGCATGATTTTCTGAAATTTTTGAACTTGGAAAAAATCCAACACTTGGAAAATTTCCAGCCGGGAAAAATTGGGTTATTGATTTCCGTTCAAAAATTTTAACATCGTCTAAATAACCCGAATACATGTTAGAATTATGACTGCGAAACACTCCGAGTTTCCTTTGCAGAAAGTTAACATCACATGAAAATTTAGAAAAAACAAACAACACCTGAAACCCTAAAACCCAGAAACTGGAACACCCTGAAAATTTGAAGCCAAAACTCCATACTTGAACCGAGGAGGCCGGATTTTATCCCCATGTGGCCGGCCATATTTGCATAAAAACCCCTCAAATTTTCACAGTGTTCATGTTATATCTCATAAAACATTCTGCAGTTGTTTAAAAAAATTTTAGAGCCCTTTAAAAATTCGACAGAAACTGGATTTCGTAGTTTCAAGTTTCGGAGTTGTTTCGGTTTTGTAATCTAACCAACATCGTTTAAATCTCTAGCTTGGCTCTGATACCACTGTAGGGTTACTTAGCACGGCAGCAAGGTTTCGGGAGGTATCGTCCATGTCGTTTTCAAAAATTTACCGTTCTAAACAACTCTAACCAAGAATCTTAACTAGAGTTTTAAACAAAATATCATGCAAACAACTTTGCAAGTCTAAGTGAATGCGGAATACAACCTTTGTAGATCAGTCCTTCACTTCAAATGCTCCGTGTAGAATTCCCTTCGCTGCAAGTAAGAATCTCCCGAACTCTTGAGAGGCTCCACAAGATGAAAGATGCAAACTTACTCGAATTCTTCGAGGCCGAAGATGGTCTACGTCGAGGAGACTCAAGCTCATTCTACCTCTTCACTAAATTAGTGTTTAGTGAAGCAAACACCCTAAACTAAATGGCTAATAGTAAATGATGATGAAGTAGGAAATGGGCTCTCTTTAGTTTTCTTATTCTCACAATATTTTCTCACCTTAAAAAAAGCTAGTGAGCTTTTTCAATGAAGAAGAAGATGATCAAAATGAAGAATATGAGAGAATGAACTCAATTGAAGTGAGAATATGAACCATGGGTGAGTTAGTGTCATACACTAACCCATATAGAGACTTAACTAGGGTAAGGATAAAGGTTGGGTTAATAAATATCATTAGCAAAACAAAAATGGTGTACTTAGTCAATGATTATCCACAAGCTTTCTCAAAGCTTCTACCATGACAAAATCCAACCAATTTTGAATTAGTTTGATAAATTAGAAACCCTAGTGTCACGCCCCGCTTCCCAGAATACGCTAAGATGGGCACGTGACATAGCCAACCATACTACCTGTGGATAGGAAAAATCCTTCCACAGTCACATTACGGCTGTAGAGATATCAAGAATAGGAAAGTAAACTAACTATCTAGTACATGTCCATGAGCCAGAATGAATGAGTCAAGAAATAATAATATGCGGAAGCAAAAGATACAATAAATGAAACACCTGGAAAGTAAAACTGCATACCAACAGGATCCTTACCGCTCGGTCTAACAGCGGCAAAACTCCTGATCAGTCTGCAACAAAGGTGGAGGATCTGGGCCATGCAAAACCCAGAAGTCAGCGCGTCATAACATCAAGCAATAATATATAAACAGGGTGGCAAGACATGCAAGCATGATCATAAAGGGTAAAGCAAGTGTAACAACAATATAAATCAGGGCAGTGAAGGGTAGTGTGCAGTGAGTAATCTAAACTAGTCTATTGGGTTAACTACTCTCAAGTCTTTGAAATCAATTTGATGAATCATCGATGTAACTCAATAGTATCCCGTGCATGCCCGGGACCATGGTCTAAGACTCTCGGGCTGATACCGAGACGTGCCGCTAGGCACTAAAACAGGAAATATGTAAATACGAATGATGTCAGCAGCATCATCCCGAGGCTGGCCTAGCCTCTAAAACTGATCAGTATAAGCAAGCAACTGTCGAGTTACAAGTCAGGATTTCATCATAGATTTCCCCATACCCCCAAGTTAAAAGTGTTCAAATCAGGTATTAAATAATCTAGAACTAATGCCAACACATGATCAGGCAGGTACAGGTTTTTCTGGATAGACAACAGGAGCAGTCTGTTCCCTGATTAAAAATCAGGAAAGAGCTTCAGAAGAGGCATCACGTGCTCACACGTGACCAGTGGTCACGTGTTAGAACGTGATGGTTAAGCAGCGGCCAGAGAACAGAGCGCAGAAGAAGAAAAGCCCATTCCAGGGGTCACGTGCTCACACGTGACCAGCGATCACGTGCTCACACGTGACCAATGGTGAAGTGGCCACACGTGACCGGCTTTAAAAGCCTTATTCTTTAACAGAATTAAATTCTGAGGAGAGATCATTCAAATCTTTCCAAAATGGAGAAGAATTATCTGAAACCGTTGGATCAAGAATCTGAAGGTGATTAAATATCACCAATTTATGGAAAAATCTTGGACATGGAAATATTTCCCCCTAAATCTAACCGAAATAACAAATAGATATCTTTGGATTTAAAATCCAATGGTGAATAAAATTCACCTAATAATCTAAAGGCCCAGATTAATGATGAAGATAAATCAAATCTCTCAATAAACAAATCAAGTCTTTCAATGAAAGATTCACTAAAACAGATTGATTATTTTCCTTCTCCTATAAATAGGAGCCAAAAAAGAAGGAGAAAGAGGGGAGAGAGATATAGAGCCTTGGAATCTTGAAAATTCAGAAGGAAGAATTTGATTCTCTGCAAAAGAAAAACCCTAGCTAAGAAAAGAAAGGCTTCAAAAGAGAATTTAATTCTCAAAAGAGTTTAACTCTTATATAAAGAAAAGAACTTAGTTCTTTCTTTGGTGGAGGATATGCAAAGTGCACATCTCCCCATGAATTGAGAATTTAATTCTCATTGGGTTGAGATCCTGCCATGCAGATCTAAAAGATAGAGGAGGAATTGAGTTTTGAGAATTTAATTCTCACAGAATTATAGGAATTTAATTCCTTTGAGATAAAATTAGGGTTTAACCCTATATTACAGGAATTTGATTCCTTCAAAATGGACAGAACTAGGGTTTAACCCTAATTGAGAACTTAATTCTCTCAAACCCACAGGAATTTAATTCCCTTAAAAAAAAGAAATTAGGGTTTCACCCTATGCCAGAATTTAATTCTTTACATATATGGGGAATTTAATTCCTACAGAAAAGAAATTAGGGTTTAACCCTATCTAAGAATATAATTCTTCAGAAGAAAATAGGAATTTAATTCCTCTAAAGTTTATTGCTAGGGTTTAACCCTATGAAGAATTTAATTCTTAAAAGATGAATAGATCTTTAAAACATGCAAAGAACCAAAGTCACGTGCTACCACGTGACTCCTGTAAAGATCCACAAAAAAGAACTTTGAGGCAACGCCTCACGTACCCCACGTGCCCCCTGAAGGATACAAAGAAAAAGCAAACAGAAGCTATGGGCGCCCTCACGTGCTACCACGTGACCCCTATTCAAAAGCTTTAACAGTTAAAAACCCACATTCCCATCACGTGACAGCACGTGATACTCCAAGAGCAATTATAGAAAGTATTCAATACTTTCGGCAGAATAAAATAAGGGGAATCAGGACGCTCTCACGTGTCCACACGTGACCCCTCTCTCCTTAGTGTTTAGAACTAATTTGAAGACTTTGTTCCCAGTGTTTAACACTGATTTTCTTAGTGTTTAACACTAATTTGAAAACTCTATTTGCAGTGTTTAACACTGATTTTCTTAGTGTTTAACATTAATTTGCAAACTTTGTTCCCAGTGTTTAACACTGATTTTCTTAGTGTTTAACACTAATTTGAAAACTTTGTTCCCAGTGTTTAACAATGATTTGTTTTAGTGTTTAATACTAATTTGAAATCTCTGTTTCCAGCGTTTAACACTGATTTGCCTTAGTGTTTAACACTAATTTGAAATCTCTGTTTCCAGTGTTTAACACCGATTTGCTTCAGTGTTTAACACTAATTTGAAAGCCCTGTTGCTAGTGTTTAACACTGATTATCTTTTAGTGTTTAACACTAACTTGCTAATACTGTTGGTCTTTAGTGTTTAACACTAGGTTTAGCCCAATTAGCTAAGTTCCTAGAGGCAAAGCCTCTCCTTTAATGAACCAACAGAGGGCCAATATTCTAAACATGATTGGACTTAGCCCAAGCTGGCCATAAGTCCTCAATTCAAACTTAATTGGGCTAATGTGCTCATAATATAATTAATTGGTCTTAGTTCCAAATTGGGCCAAAGATTATTTAATCTACCTTGGTTCAAGGGTACATCTCTTCACTCCTTTGATACTTGGCGTTGTAATTTCTCAACGTCTTCAAAGAGGTGACGGGTCCCGATGACCACATATTGATACGGACTGTGGGGTCCTTAAACTCATGGACTATGATGTCCTTACCTTGATCGAGATGTCTTAAAACTAACAACGGACTGTGGGGTCCTTAAACTCATGGACTATGATGTCCTTAAGCTTGACCGTGATATCTTAAAACTAACGTCGGACTGTGGAGTCCTTAAAATTCACGGACTATGATGTCCTTAAACTTGACCGGGATGTCTTAAAACTAACAACGGACTGTGGGGTACTTAGACTCATGGACTATGATGTCCTTAACCTTGACCGTGATGTCTTAAAACTAATGTCGGACTGTGGAGTCCTTAAAATCCACAGACTATGATGTCCTTAACCTTGACCGAGATGTCTTAAAACTAACAACGGACTATGATGTCCTTAACCTTGACCGGGATGTCTTAAAACTAACAACGGACTGTGGGGTCCTTAAACTCATGGACTATGATGTCCTTAACCTTGACCGTGATGTCTTAAAACTAATGTCGGACTGTGGAGTCCTTAAAATCCACGGACTATGATGTCCTTAACCTTGACCGAGATGTCTTAAAACTAACAACGGACTATGATGTCCTTAACCTTGACCGTGATGTCTTAAAACTAACGCCGGACTGCGGAGTCCTTAAATCCATGGACTATGATGTCCTTAACCTTGACTGCAACGTCTTAAAACTAACATTGGACCGCAATGTTCTTATACTACCTATTGACCGCAATGTCACTAAACTAAACAACAGGGCCCCCCTTAATTGCTCTCTTGTTGGATCTAAACGATCCCGTTAAGTTGATCTTAGTCTAAAAACTAGACTAACGTATCCTTAACTAACGTTTAAGTCGATCTTAGTCTCAAACGAAGCTAACGTATCCTTAAACCCAAATCCCCAAACCCAAATCTAAGATAATACGGATTTGGACTAGTCCACGCCCTACGGGCGATGACATAACTCAGTCTCCGTATACAATCCACGGGCAACAAAACACAAAACAAACATACGCGACACAAAGTGACCATCCGGAGAAGGAGAAAGTTGTTACCACAATGCGGTAGCGTAATTAACTACAGGGGCTTGCGCCTGCAGGGAAGAGCGTCCCCACAATCAAAACCCCCTCAAGCGAGGGGGAATCTGACGAAATCTGCTACATCGGACGCATCCGTTTAAACCTTCGATACATGGTTCCATAAATCAACTTGGCATCTTCGGAGAGCTAGACGGATAGCACCAATTAGCATATGCCCCGAATTTCAGGCAAGACGTCTGTCGCGCCATCTTTCGGAGGGGAACAGATTCTGGCACGCCCGGTGGGTTCTTTTCCTCTTTCCACTCCACACTTCGTGTGTCGTCTTCGCGAACGAATCGCGGTTTGTTAATGGTTGCCTTTGGGTTTCAAGTTACTAAGATTTGGACTTTTTCCTGGCGCAGAAATCAAGCATTAATAGCATCCAACTGCTCGAGCTGCTCGAAATGCAAGTGCAACAGACGCTCCGCCTCACCTGGAGGTGTAGCCTATGGGCCTCAAGCGGCCTCCATCCTTGCCATGCCAGTGGAACAGGTGACTCAAGCCACCACCGGTCTGTTCTTCGGGACCATGCTCCCACCTGCAAGCTTCACCATTCCAGTGCCCGCACCGGAAGCGCAAAAGAAATCGGTCTTCGATCGGCTCATTGCTACAACGGCCTCTCTCAACGGGTCGTCCAATGTCAAGCCGGTAGCCTTGGTCTTTACCAGGATGAACCTGAACTCTAATGGGCCTGCCAAAAAGCCCATGACTCCTGACGTGGCCATCGCAAAGAAGACAGCCATCTCCATTCCTGAAGTCCTCAAGACGGCTTCTCCTGCTAAAGAGTCGGTCTTTTCAAGGCTGACTATTCCGGCTCCTGCTCCTGCTCGTGGGTCTGTTTTGACAGATTGAACATCGCCACTCAAAAGACATCAGCCTTCAAGAGGCTGGCACCAGCGGCGCCTCATCCGGATAGGGGGCAAGACGAGACTATCCCTATCGCCGAGCCAGTCCCAACAGCTCGACACGCTCGACGTCGCCACTGGCGCCGAGTAAGGAAGGCCGGGGGCAACTCCCCCTCAGGGCTAACTCCACCGGCTTCGATGGTGGAAGTTGATGCTGCTGTTCCAACTGGGAACAGCTTTGAACCGCTAAGGAGGGTACGCAAGAACTCTCTGACTGCCACGTTGAAAAGATCTCCTCCACCTGCGGAGAGTATTACAGATGCAAAGCCGGAGCAGCCCCCTCAACGGCTATCCTCCAAGATTTATAAGGTCTGGCAACGGGTCCAAGACTCAGTAATCGACCAAGATCACTCTCGCCGGCAGAAGAGGGTGAAGGTTCAGGAAGAAAGGAACCGTCCTGTCAAACAACAAAGGATGACAACCACTTGGGTGCTCGCTGCAACGGCTCCCTCTACGTCGACTACTCAAAAGAGAAGAAGGCCGGAGAAAGTCCCCACGCCTATAGCAAATGTCAAAGACAGTAAGCCTAAACGCCCTAAGTCTGGGGGCATGGTGGTGCATACCGTTTACATGGCGTCCGGGAAGGAAGATAGCCGTACATCTACAGGTCATCGACCGCTCACGCGATCGGTGACTAAAGCTCAGGAGCAGCAGCAAAAGCTCCAAGAAATGATGAATGCGATGGCCGCACTCACTGGGCTAAAAGAAAGCCCTGAAACATCCTCGGATCAACGCCAGGAGCAGGAAACTGATGCTGAATTCCTTCGCAGGATACTGGAAAAGAAGGATAAAGAGGCTGCGGAACAAGCAGCTAATATAAAGCGAATGGCCCTTCTGTTCCAGGACATGGTGGGTATGATGATCCAACCAGATCCTCTTGCTGAAAATCCTCCGATCGTCCTTGAAGATGACAGGGGAGAAACGTCAAATCCTCCACCGGCTCTGTCAACAGCCAAGGAGGAGACAATCTCTAAAGCAGACTTGGACGAATATATAGCTCAGCAGATATGGGTTCACCAGGCGACTGAGGCAGCCGGTCAAGTTGTCAGAACAGGGCGACCGTATCCGAGCTGGTATGATCAGATCAAGTACCCGCCGGGCTATACAATACTGAAATTCCATGTCTATAAGGGGACGGGCAATCCCCACCAGCATTTTGCCCAGTTCAGGGCGCTTTGTGGCAACACTGGAGGCGACGATAAACTGCTACTTCGCCAGTTTGTCGGCAGCTTTTCAGAAACGGCGTTCGAGTGGTACTCTGAGCTCCCGAACGACTCCGTCAAAACATTTGCGGGGATGGAGCTTCTATTTACGCAGCGATTCGCGAGCGCCAGCAAACGCACCCCGATAACGGCGTTAATTAATGCCAGGGTGAAACCAGGCGAGACGTGGGTCCAGTACGCTATACGCTGGAGAAACTTGTGGTCGAAATGCGAACAACGCATTGAGGAAGCACCCACGGTGGGCATGTTCGTGGGTACCCTAGATCCTCATGCAACTATCTCACAGTTCATGATGTTCTTTAAGCCCACCACGTTCCAGGCTTTGATCGACAAGTTGGCCCAGATGGACCAGATGGGTCACAGACCGTCTCCCCCGAAGCCGGAACCTCGGGATGACAAGGGTAAAGGGAATGTAACCTTCTTTGCGAACACTCAGCAGCAACCCAGTACCCCAAAGTTGGCGGATTAACTGGAAGAAAGACGGCGGTATTATAATAAGAAAATGAAGCGCCCCTACTCATTCCCGCGGGAGACGAAAAGGCTGTTCGAGCTGGCGGTACGCAACATGCTTATCAACTTGCCAAACCCAAGGAGACCGCCGCAACCCAGTGAGGTGAATAACCGCAATTACTGCCCTTACCATCAAACGGTAAGCCATCCGATTGAGGATTGCTTCGTCTTCAAAGGATGGATTGAAGATCAATACCTACAGGGCAAGTTTGCGCTGTCCGAGAAGTGGAATGTGAACCCGCCACAACCGTACTCTCTTAAGAAGACAGACGCACGGGGGCAACTTGCTCTTTCATTGAAGAAGCTCCAAGGGAAATCGTGCTTTCAGCAAAAACCAAAAGAATGCTGAATGAGCTCCAGACATGCCCGGCGATCAGGTGGAAGAACCCGCTGGAACCCCAGATCATTGAAGGGATGCTGAAGCCGCGCCTAACTCCAAAGATCGGTGGTGATGGCCCGAGCACTCACAACCAGCCGTCAAAATCTTCAAAGAAAAAGAAGAAAAAATCCAAGAAGCCCATGAAGCCTGGAGACAAGCGCACGGACTTGCAGAAACAGATTGACGCGCTGGAGGAGTACAATCAAAAGGCGCGGACTCCCATCACACTCCAAGAGTTCCTCAACCACGTCTTTCAGGAGGAAGATAATGGAGAAAGCTCGTCGGATGAATCCGAGGGATATGTGGCGAGTTGTCATGTAATCTCCCACTCATTTACGCACGATGAAAAAACTCCTGGCACTGAGAAACTGGGGGCACAGCCTGAACCAGAACTTGTGTGGCCGACAGACAAAATGACCGACGCCTTTCTAGAGGAGATTCGTCTGAAAAGTAAAGCCGACCGGGAGTGTGAGATGGCCGTATCAGAAGGAGCCAAACGCAGGCGACTAAACGAAAGAGTCGAAGCACTCCCGTCGGATCAAAAGACATCCGATGCGGATAAAAACATATTCAAGACGAGAAAAAGGTTTGCCAAAGCCATATCAATGGGAATGGAGCTACCACCCTCGGAAGAAAACACGCTCGGCGGAGCAGAAATGCATCCTGATTACTGCTTATATCATCGGAAGATTTCACACCCTACTGAGGAGTGCGACGCTTTTAAGAGATGGTGGCAGGGATATGTTGCTCACATGCAACATTTTAAGCGAATGAAACGCAGAACTCGTCGGGAGCAGAGAAGTAAAACCGAAGGGCACAAAAGAACTACCGGTAACTGTTACACGGTTAACGCCGGAGGATCACAAGTATTCACTTTTGGGAGAGACTCTGATGAGGAAATGGCTCTGGGCCCTCTCTTTAAAGAATCCATCTTAGGGAAAGAGGAAGAACCAGAGGCCTGCGAAAACATTCAGCTGCGCAATCGCACGCTCCCGGAAAAGAATCTCGGACCCGCAACTAGAAAAGATAAGGGAAAGGAAAAGGTCGCTGAGGATATCGCCTTAGACGACCAAGTCATGAAAGAGCTAACTGCCAAGGACCCGCCCAAGAGGAGTAAGGTGGACTATAATATCCTAGCGCACCTGAGGAAGCTACCCTCGCAGCTCAGCATTCTTGACGCCCTCTTATTATCAAAAGAAGCGAGAGATTCATTAATCAAGGCGCTATAAGAGCCTGAGCAATTCCAAGCCTTCCTCGCCGAAAAAAGGATGAAGGATGAACTGGAAGAAGTGCACACAGCCGATGTCACGTTTGGTGATGAAGACCTTCTCCTTGGTACGTGCGACCACAACCATCCCCTGTACGTCTCTGGATACTGCCATGATATCAAGATAGGCAAAATCCTGGTTGATAATGGATCCTCCGTCAATCTCCTTAATGTTCGGGTGTTGAAGGAAATCTGCATGAGCGTTCAGCACCTCGCTCGTGATAAAATTATCATCTCAGGTTTCGACTCCCAATCGTCACGAACTCTCGGATCTGTGATACTAACATTACGCTTCGGACTACTCGTCATGGACATCAAGTTTCACGTCATTGACGCTAAGACCTGCTACAACGCTCTGCTCGGTCGTCCCTGGTTACACGAGTACAACATCATCCCTTCTACACAACATCAGTGTATGAAGTATTTCAAGGATGGTCTCGAGTATACCGTAACAGGTGAGCTGAACCCATTCTCCGTGAACGAAGTCCGCAAGTACGAAGATGCAAAGTACTTTTTGCCAGATTTCGAGGACACGGAGAGGTGTCGCAAACCGGAGAACAAAGCCGCCGCCACCATTCCTGTTTTTGGGAGTGATACCGAAGACGAAGAAGAGATAGTTTACGCTGGGCCGTCTCGACGCAATAACTCGGGACCGTCCGCCCCCATATTGATCTTCGGAAGTGAATCGGAAGATGTAATGCTGTGTTCTCCAGTCGGCCTTCAATACAAGCGTCCCCTGGCGATGATCAGAGTCTGCAAATTACCATGATTCCGCGGGAGCACTACAAAGATATTGACGCACTTGAAGCTTACAATGTGCAAGACCTGCAGACATTTTACGTCCCTCCCAGGCGAAAAGGTGAAAAGGTTATCTTATTCTACTGATCCACGGAAACAAGAGTGGAGAAAGAAATCTGGCACGGCGCGAATTCTACACTTGACAGGCTCCAACCCATCCGTTTGCCCAGATATTATACGAATGGACTAAAAAGGCTATTGAAGCGCCAAGGGGTACCCTTAAAACAGACTGTCCGACAAGCTCGGTTCTACAACAGGATTTGGGATGTCCCTGGGACTCAGCGCAAGCTGCCCAATGGGAGAATGGAAACGCTCGAGCTTGGATATATGAAATCTGGGAAACGGGAACGAGTCCATGCTAGCTACGTCATATATGACTTCGATGAAGAAGGGGACGCCCTGTCAGAAAACGCTGACCCCGAACCAAAACAAAATCCTGCAATCAAAATACCGAGCCCGTCATTTGAAGAGCAAATGGACAAGCTTATCAGAGAAGCGGGACAAAAGGTTCGAGACGACCATAATCGCGTAATGGCCATCTATGAGAAAGCCAGGACGCAACGCCTCCTTCAACAGGCTGCGAAAGACGAAAATGCTCCTCCCTGTCAACCTGCCGTGCAAAAGGCCCGACGCAGAGGCAGAAACAAGTCAAAGAGCAGAAAAGGCGTTCGACAGCGACAAAGCGGGACCGGAAAGTCACGTAATCGGGAATTGGGCGGTCCGGATTTGTCCCTTATGAAGAAGATGAGTCAGGCATACTCTTTCCCTCAAGACAAGACGAAGAAGATACTTGATCTCGCTTTAAAACATCGAATGATTACACTCCCGGAGTCTTAGCACCTTGAGCAAGCTAACGAGGTCTCTCATCCGTGTTATTGCTCTTATCACCAAGCCATAGGACACCGTATCGAAGAATGCTTCACCTTCAAGAACTGGGTCGAAGATCAGTATCAGCTCGGCAAGTTCGCTCTATCTGACAGCTGGAGGGTAACACCGCCACAGAAGCATGAACCCAAAGCCGCGAGAGTAGAACCAGAACAACATCGGTCTTGTAAGCGAGCTCGTACTTGTCATATGATAACACTACCAAAAGAAGAGCCCGAGAATATAGATGACCTTCCCCGGTGCTTCGAAAACAGCGATGACGAGATAATCTCAGAATTTCCACCAGCGCCGAAAGAGCTGGAAGATGGCATACATACTATTGTAGATAACCTCAAGAAGATTGAGTTGGACACAGCAAACGACCCGCGGCCGACATTTGTCAGCGAATTGCTATCTGAAGAAAGGGTGGATGCGTTAAAAGACGTGCTTATGCGGCATAGAGATTGCTTCGCATGGAACTATTCCGAAATGCCAGGACTAGATCCAGAAATAGCTGTCCATAAATTGGCAATATCCCCGGACATCAAGCCAGTTAAACAAGCGCCGAGAAGAATGCGGCTCGAGCTTGAGATGAGCATCAACGCCGAAGTCAAGAAGCTGATCGACTTTGGGTTTATCCAAGAAGTTCAATATCCCGATTGGATCGCTAACATCGTCCCAGTGATGAAGAAAAATGGGACAGTGCGCATATGCGTAGACTTCCGGGATCTCAATAAAGCTTGCCCGAAGGACGATTTCCCAGTACCGGTCACCGAGCTGATGATAGATAACATGTCCACTCACGAGGTGTTATCTTTCATGGACGGCTCATCAGGATACAATCAGATAAAGATGCATCCCGAAGACCAGAAGCACACCGCTTTCCGGACTCCTCTGGGTATATTTTGCTACAAAGTTATGCCTTTCGGTTTAAAGAATGCCGGTGCCACCTATCAAAGGGCCATGACGAAGATCTTCGATGACCTCATACATGAAATCGTCGAATGTTATATCGATGATCTCGTGGTGAAAAGAAAATCGTACGAGGAGCATTTGGAGCATCTGAAGACCGTATTTCAACGCCTTCGGCAATACAACTTGAAGATGAACCCCCTTAAATGCGCGTTCGGGGTATCCTCAGGCAAGTTCCTAGGGTTCATTGTCCGGCACCGGGGTATCGAGATAGATCCGTCGAAGATCAAGGCGATCATGGAAATGCCACCGCCAAGGACTCTCACACAATTGCGGTCTCTCCAAGGGAAGCTCGCGTACATCCGGCGATTCATAGCCAACCTTTCAGGCAAGTGTCGCCCTTACAGTCACTTGATGAAGAAGGGAACCCCGTTCGTCTGGGATCACAAATGCCAAGGCGCACTGGATGAGATCAAGCAGTACCTGCAGAACCCGCCGATGTTAGCTGCTCCAGTCAAGGGAAAACCTCTTATTCTTTATACAACTTCCCTCGAAGGTTCCTTAGGTGCATCATGGGCACAAGAGAACGACCAAGGGAAAGAAAGAGCTCTCTATTACTTGAGTCGGGTTCTACTGGGGGCAGAAGGCAACTATTCCCCCATTGAAAAACACTGCCTGGCCCTGATCTTTGCGATAACAAAGCTCAGGCACTATGCGTTGGCGCATGAAGTCCGTCTCATATCGAAGGTGGACCCTCTCAAACATTTGATGTCAAAGGCCATATTGACAGGTCGGCTCGCTAAATGGGCCTTGCTCTTGATAGAGTTCTCGATAACTTATCAACCTCTTAAAGCAGTCAAAGGCCAGGCCATCGCCGACTTCCTCGCTGAACATCCGATACCGTTTGATTTCCATTTGAATTGCGAACTGCTAGACGAACACGCGTTTGATGCGATCGACGGTGGTGGTAACCGGTGTGAACTTTATTTTCATGGAGCGTCTTCCATGAAAAAGCGCAAACAAAGCACCCCTATAATCAAATCAGGGGTAGGCCTTATCTTCGTAACCCCACAAGGAGGGATAATGCGATTCGCCTTCTCCTTGACAGAGTCAAGGACGAACAATGAAGCCGAATACGAAGCTTTGATAGCAGGTCTCGAGATCGCCATCGACATAGGAATTGAAAACCTCCTCATATATGGAGACTCCCAATTGGTCGTTAGCCAAGTGAACGGCGACTACCAGACATACAAGCCAGAGCTGGTGAAGTATGGCGACAGAGTACAGCGATTGCTGACTCAAATTCCCTACTACATACTGGAAAGCATACCGCGTGCGGAAAATAGAAAGGCGGACGCGTTAGCCAAGCTCGCTAAAGGCTGGCTGACGAAAACCTCGATGACGTAAGAATAGTGGTACAAAGCCGTCGGGTTCTTGCTCCGGCAGAAATATCGCCGGAATCATCTGATCGCACGCTTTTGGCGTGTCGGATGTTCAAAGTTCTAAAGTATAACCGCGATCAGGACGGTGTCGCTATGCAGCTAGCCGGTTGAGCACGGGTCGATCCACAGGAAGATGGTTGTATGTCCATTCGAGTTTTAGATGAGTCAATGAAGAATTTGTATATGTTTGTTCAAATCTAACCTATGTGTTTATATGCAAGAGTAAAGTTGTTAAGAAAAAGATACGAGAGTGTAAGCTAAGAAAATCCGCACTCAAAACTTTTGAGCCGAGTCTTGACCAATTGAAGCTAGAGCAATCGGCAACAACGTGGATTAGGGGATTTAAGCATGGTATTCGTGGAATCCAGCTTATCTACCCTTGTCCTTCCGTTCTTGTCTCTTGCTTTCGCCTCCGGCCAAACTGAACGCAACCGGTCGCGGTTAGGAATCACCGTTACCTTGGTAGGGTAGGGTGCCTAACGGAGCGCTTGCGTATCGTTTGGGCGGAGTTCAATGGAAAATAACGGGAAAAGGAAATGAGCAAAGAAACATTAACTTACAATATCGTATTTATTCTTAACAACAATAATTACAACCATTCACAAAACGAACCAAAAAAGAGAGAACAAAAAGATAAACAAAGAAAAGAAAAGATTACAAGCAAGTAATTAAAGTGCATGGTAATAAATTGCAAGTAATAAAAGACAAGAATAAAAAAATGCAAGAAAGAGATAAGCAAGAAAGTAATACTAAGAACCATAGATCTCAAGACAAGCCATGGGATCAATAGCCAACCCTTAAACTTGCAAGCTCAATCAAGAGGTTGCAAGATCAAGAGAAGGGTAAAGAACTCATGTAAAATGAAGCACAAAAGAGAGAACAAAACGATACAACCCCTTGAGATCAATGACCAAAGCTTAAACTTGCAAGCTCACTTAAGAGGTTGCAAGATCAAGTTAAGGTAGAGAGCTCAAGGGGGAAGCTAAGCAAAAGAATGATACAAAAACCCTCATCTTCATTTAACATCCACTTAATGCTCTCGCTACATTTTCATGGAGGAAAGAATGAAGAAGAAGAAGAAGAAGACTAAAAACTAACAAAAAAGATAGCATAAGAATGGACACCTTTGGCTTGGCAAGTTCTGGGGTATTTATAGGCAGGGAACTGGAAACCTAAGGCAAGAATCGGGCTCCACATGAATGTACCAATATAACCCCAGAAAACGACACAGTGAGGAGCCTATATGGCCGCGGTTCCGCGGCCTAAGCGCGCTTGTGCCGCGGTTCCGCGGCCTTTTAGAAGGATCGTGCCTTCATCTTTTGTCGTATCCCCTAGTTTGTGGTCCTCTTCAGTGTGGTATAGTACTTTTCTCAGAATCTCTTCACAATTCTTCCAGAATTTCAGTAGATCAAAATGTGAAGTGATGTGGATCTTTTGCCATGATTTCCTCGAGCTCCGCGTAGATATGTTGGATCTTGTGTTGACATTGAGCTTTGTGCATGAAAATGACATCGATTTGCCATTTTGTCCCTTAAACTGGTGTGTGGCAACATACGGATAGAGAGCGGAGACCCGTGTTTTATCTGTGGTTGGCAGTAATCCGGAATTTGTCGTACTTTTCCATGAATTTCATTGTTTAGAGCTGAGAACCAGTATCCTGTAAATATGTAGCAAACACTGATTAAAAGCATCTGCCTATAACCAAACGAGCGTAAGAATGGGCGGTATAAAATGCAATATTCTGGTATGAACAAATACCCCCAAACTTAACTTTTGCTCGTCCCGAGCAAAACCAATTATTCACAAAAAAGTCCTAACCGCACTTTCGCAGGGAACGCGATTGCACTGAGCACGTGCAACAAGCCGTTAAACCTCTAGGTGTCCCTAGTAGGAGAAGTGTTGTCTCCTGAGGGTTTTCAGCGGATTACACCCACAAAATCCTGTCAAGCTAGTGTCATAAGTTAACATCGATTCTACTCCTACAGTTTAGTATTTACGTTAGAAATTCTATTATCCTAAGTTAGAAATATCTAACCCTTATGTTTCACACCTCCTATCTATTTAACTTTAGGTCCTATACGTTCCAAAAGTTTAGAAAGATGTTGGTTCTCCTGAGTTTTCCTTCTAAAGTGCGGCCTCAAATCAGGGATTTTTATCAACTTTACAGAAAACACAAGTCTTATTCTTCATTTCTCTCTTTTATCCAAACATCGATTGTATACCCCTACGTGTGTGTAAATTTGCATCCCTACACTTAAGAATTCAATTCAAGCTATAGTACCCTTGTCCTAATACCTAATATTACTTCTTTTCATTAAGGATGGACGGTGTTGCTCACACACCTTTTATGCGACTATTAATGCTTCTTGAGGCACTAACAGCCGATTACTGAATGTGTGAGCTTAAAGCGTAAATAGCAGTTTCCAGGTCTTGACTTTATTCTTTTTTTTTTTTTTTTCCAAGACCGGATATATTTTTCAATAATGCTCTTTTGGTATTTAGCTTTAAATACCGTTTTTTTTCTTTCATACTAGGCTTTCAGGCAAGAGTATTTCTAGGTATCCTCTACTATCCCAAGTTTCAAGGTGCGTGTAAGTGCAGTTTATAGGGTATATACTTTCTAAATTTGAACTCAAGAAAAGAAACTATTTTTCAGACTTATCCTTCAGTAAAGCTTCAATACTTTCCCTTCATCTTGACTTAACTCAAGAAATGAACTCAAGGTTACCTATTTCTCAAAAAAAACTGTAAGGACGTATACATACCAAAATTAGACAGAATGAGGATTATTTTTAGGATTTTCAATTCCTAAGCCTATAATTTAGTTATTTCTAACATATCAACTAAACTTTCAGAATAAAAATCTAAGTTACCCTATTAGCTAACTTGACGACAAAGTTTTTATATTTTTGGAAAAAATTTCGATTTTTGTGGGTTTTTTAATAAGGTATGCAAATGCAGAATATACAAATGAATGCGAAGGAAGAAAACTTACCGAGCATACCCCCAAACTTAAAATTGGCAGTGCCCTCACTGTCAGGCTACACCAAGAGGGTCAAAATTGTCGGCGCTCCCTAGAAACAAATTATATACAAACAAAAAGGAAAACAAAAAAATATATACAAAAAAGGAGCCCCCCCCCCAAACTTAAGTAAAACAGTGTTTCCACTGTTAAGCGTTGAAGTTCAGGATTAGAGGGGAAAGAGAACAGTTTCAAACTATACAAGGCCTTACACAGGCCAAAAGAGAGCACCAACCATTCAATGATTTTATCTCTATAATGTGCTGGTTGGTGAAAGAACGCGGAGAGGTAAGAAATGGAGAATACGCGAGACCGTATGGAGATAGAAGCGGGATACGGTCTTGGTATATGAGAAGAAGAATGGCGGAAGGGAGAGAGAAGTGGAATACGAACTTGAGGGTGGAAATGGATTGAATAAATTAGTACAATCTGTAATGATCGATGTGAAAAGATGGATTGTACTAATCTATCAATATGGCGAGAAATTAGGTTAAATCCCTTAAGATTCGTGAGAAACCATGGGTACGCCGAACTTGGTAAACTAGACATATGAAATGAAAGTGATACGGTTTCTTGTAATGTCGGAACGATGGAAAGGATGGAGGTAGGTGATTGAGGAAGGTTATCGGTTAGAGGTTGAGGAGGGTGTACACAGTCAATGAAAGGAACATGATGAATTGGAAAATCCGACTCATCAAGCAAAACTGGTTCATCCTCAAAACTATCCTCAAAATTTTCCTCAAAATTCAGCTTATCCATGCAAATTTCATCAAAATCAAGACGCATATGGGGTTCAGGAAAAACAGTTAATGACTCGGGATGATGAATTGGAGAGAAAAACTCTGCCAAATCTACAGGTTCATCATCCAAAATATTCCCAGCGTCGATATCCTCAATCAAGTGAAAATCAATATTCTCAGACACCTCAACAAAAGCATGGATATTAATCAATTCAGGTTCTAGAGTGGAGGTGTAGAGGTCAAAAGGATTGGGTGTGGTTTCACTCGAAAGGGACCCTTCACAATCGGGTAAATCAAACACTACAAAGTCACATAACTCATTATCTATTCTATCTTTAATCAATGAATCGTTTGGAACACTAGATAGACATTCAAAACCGGAGTTGTGGGATGCAAGTTGAAACGGGTAGGCTTGATTCGGAAGGGGGTACAGATCACTCTCTCCACTCAAATTCTCAACCTGTCCTACCGCCTCTTCATACATTGGAAAATTTGGAGCTACCGGGTCACTAGGTTACCGGGTCACTAGGTTGTATGAGGGCGGCCATGGACGCATTCAAATCCATTATTTATTGGTACGACGCTACCTTAAAGTCTTCCAAAGACTGTTCTAAACTAGACATGGGTTGTGAAGGGGTTTCAGTAAAAGATTTAAAGTTGTGTGGATACTGAAAACTCCCAAATGGCGGTTCAGAAGCAATGTCTAGGGAAGGTGCAAAAGTCGGGTAGGACTGGTAGGAATTGAATGGCTGGACAGGAACCGGATCAACATTTGGATAAGAAGGTGAATGGAATTGTTGATCCCAAGAATCTGTAGTGGTGAAAGGAGTGAAAGATCGGCTACAGGATTGTTCAATATGTTCAGAGATGGACAAAGGACGACTTGCAAAAGGGGTATCAACATAAGAGGATGGGGGAGGTTGAAAAGGTTGATACAAGCGTCTATCCGATCTTTCAAAGAGATTTTGGGCATGGAGGGATCGTTTGACGTTCGGCCAAAGCAAGAACCGTAAGAAGTAATGTCTGGTTACGGGTACCAAAGTTCGGCAAGAGTTTTGCGAGGTGGGGTACCCATGATATGAAGAGAGAAAGAAAGAAAGGCAGAGAAAAGGAGGGGGAAAAGAATGTGATTTTTTTTTAGTTAGATATTAACAAAAGAATGAAATATACACACAAAAAGAAACTGGATAAAAACAATCACGACACAAAAATACCACACACCTAATCGTTCTAGGGTACTCCTAGGTCAACTAGACCTGCTCCAGAACTTGATTGTCGAAGTAAAACTGTGTCGAGAAACGGGCTCAAGATACACTGATCACGAGGCCAGGTAAGTGCAGAGATAAGTGGAGGTTTTCCGACGCTTTCGCGAAGTTCCTTAATTAAATAACCCTTTCTCTTTTGGCGGTTTCGCCGTTAACACTTTCCTAGACACCCCGTAAACAATATACCGTTAAGCGAGTTTCTAAACACAGTTAACTTTTCCTAGTGAGCGCGAAGTCCTTAAGGCTTAAAGTCTAGTTTCTTTTAAATTTTGTGCGGGTAACGTTATGCTCAAGTTCGTGATTTGTGGGCCACGGAAAAGGTGATGAAATCTTTTACCGTATGTTGTGGGGTTTGTTTGCCCTTAAGTCCGTATTAATGTATGCAATGCGCAATTCAATAAAAATTCTATAAAGAATCAAACAATCGTTTTTTAGTTTAAGCACGGCACTGCAACAAATACGGGTTAGTCAATTTTTAGCGTTTGCTAGCGAACTTGCAAAGAATCCTGCAAAGAATAGTATATTGGATGCGTCGGATTTGAGAAGAAGGTGTTAGTAAAGTACGTACCGTTAAGTTTTTGAGTTAGGAAACCCCCGTTGAATCAAATCCAGTAAGCTTGAAAAGTTCGCTTGCGCGGGTCAAACTACCCGGATCTTTGGCACTGTACTTTGCAATCACCTTAGCCTTGAACGTACACTCTGCTCCCCACAATTGCAGTTCGCAAATCCGCAAAAATCTGCAGACTTGCTCACAAAAATTATCAAAAATAACAAAAAGATTTTTTTTTAATAAATATATACAAAAAGAATATTAACCCGAATAACAAGAAAGAAAATACGCTACCGTCTCCCCGGCAACGGCGCCATTTGATCGCACGCTTTTGGCGTGTCGGATGTTCAAAGTTCTAAAGTATAACCGCGATCAGGACGGTGTCGCTATGCAGCTAGCCGGTTGAGCACGGGTCGATCCACAGGGAGATGGTTGTATGTCTGTTCGAGTTTTAGACGGGTCAATGAAGAATTTGTATATGTTTGTTCAAATCTAACCTATGTGTTTATATGCAAGAGTAAAGTTGTTAAGAAAAAGATACGAGAGTGTAAGCTAAGAAAATCCGCACTCAAAACCTTTAAGCCGAGTCTTGACCAATTGAAGCTAGAGCAATCGGCAACAACGTGGATTAGGGGATTTAAGCACGGTATTCGTGGAATCCGGCTTATCTACCCTTGTCCTTCCGTTCTTGTCTCTTGCTTTCGCCTCCGGCCAAACTGAACGCAACCGGTCGCGGTTAGGAATCACCGTTACCTTGGTAGGATAGGGTGCCTAACGGAGCGCTTGCGTATCGTTTGGGCGGAGTTCAATAGAAAATAACGGGAAAAGGAAATGAGCAAAGAAACATTAACTTACAATATCGTATTTATTCTTAACAACAATAATTACAACCATTCACAAAACGAACCAAAAAAGAGAGAACAAAAAGATAAACAAAGAAAAGAAAAGATTACAAGCAAGTAATTAAAGTGCATGGTAATAAATTGCAAGTAATAAAAGACAAGAATAAAAAAATGCAAGAAAGAGATAAGCAAGAAAGTAATACTAAGAACCATAGATCTCAAGACAAGCCATGGGATCAATAGCCAACCCTTAAACTTGCAAGCTCAATCAAGAGGTTGCAAGATCAAGAGAAGGGTAAAGAACTCATGTGAAATGAAGCACAAAAGAGAGAACAAAACAATACAACCCCTTGAGATCAATGACCAAAGCTTAAACTTGCAAGCTCACTTAAGAGGTTGCAAGATCAAGTTAAGGTAGAGAGCTCAAGGGAGAAGCTAAGCAAAAGAATGATACAAAAACCCTCATCTTCATTTAACATCCACTCAATGCTCTCACTACATTTTCATGGAGGAAAGAATGAAGAAGAAGAAGAAGAAGACTAAAAACTAACAAAAAAGATAGCATAAGAATGGACACCTTTGGCTTTGCAAGTTCTGGGGTATTTATAGGCAGGGAACTGAAAACCTAGGGCAAGAATCGGGCTCCACATGAATGTACCAATATAACCCCAGAAAACGACACAGTGAGGAGCCTATATGGCCGCGGTTCCGCGGCCTAAGCGCGCTTATGCCGCAGTTCCGCGGCCTTTTAGAAGGATCGTGCCTTCATCTTTTGTCGTATCCCCTAGTTTGTGGTCCTCTTCAGTGCGGTATAGTACTTTTCTCAGAATCTCTTCACAATTCTTCCAGAATTTCAGTAGATCAAAAGGTGAAGTGATGTGGATCTTTTGCCATGATTTTCTCGAGCTCCGCGTAGATATGTTGGATCTTATGTTGACATTGAGCTTTGTGCATGAAAATGACATCGATTTGCCATTTTGTCCCTTAAACTGGTGTGTGGAAACATACGGATAGAGAGCGGAGACCCGTGTTTTATCTGTGGTTGGCAGTAATCCGGAATTTATCGTACTTTTCCATGAATTTCATTGTTTAGAGCTGAGAACCAGTATCCTGTAAATATGTAGCAAACACTGATTAAAAGCACCTGCCTATAACTAAACGAGCGTAAGAATGGGCGGTATAAAATGCAATATTCTGGTATGAACATCATCCGAGGAAAAGGAAGCAACTGAGCAGACGGCCCTGCAAATAAATGACCAAGAAAAAGTTGAAGATTGGAGAGAAGTCTTCATAGACTACTTCAAATCCCGTCGAACGCCTGAAAATGCGTCCTCAAGACACCAGCTCATGAAGCGAGCCCTATCTTTTGCCTTCGTCAATGACACTCTGTACAAGAGGTCATTTGATTTCCCGTGGTTGAGATGCCCGGGACCCGAAGAAGCAGAAAGAGTCGTCCAAGAAGTTCACGACGGACTCTGCGGTTCTCACCAAGCCAGACCAAAGATGAAGTTGAAGATCAAACTAATGGGTTATTATTGGCCCACGATGATCCAGGACTGCCTCCAGTATGCGAAGCAATGCCACTCGTGCCAGATTCATGGGGACTTCATCCATCAGCATCCAAATCCACTACATCCAACGGTGGCTAGCTGGCCGTTCGAAATGTGGGGGACTGACATAATCGGCCCCATCGAACCAGCATCGTCCAGAGGACATCAATTCATTTTGGCAACAACTGACTACTTCTCTAAATGGGCAGAAGCAGTACCGCTGAGGGAAGTGAAGACGGAGAATATCCTCCATTTCTTCAAGACGCACGTCATTTATCGGTTCGGAACTCCGAGATGAATTATCTCTGATAACGGGCCAGCCTATAGAAGCCACAAGATTAGCCGCTTCGCACAACAACACAACATAGACTGGAGATATTCCTCAGTTTATAATCCGCGAGCTAACGGTCTAGCTGAGGCTTTCAACAAGACCTTGACGAAGATCGTAAAGAAGACGGTATCCCGAAATAAGAAGGACTGGCACGAGAGATTACAAGAAGCTCTCTGGGCGTATCGAACTACGTTCAAGACGGCCACGAACACAACGACGTACGCGTTGGTATTCGGTACAGAAGCGGTACTCCCCATCGAGATAGAGCTACCTTCTCTACGAGTGGCAGTCCACTACGAGCTGACGGACGAATAAAATGCTCACCTTCGGCTTGAGGAGCTTGACGCCCTTGCTGAAACCCGGCTCATAGCGCAACAAAATCTGGAGGCTTATAAAGCAAAGATGACGCGCTCATATGAAAGATTGACTAGGCCGAGGACATTCCGCCAAGGCGAACTCGTGCTAGTGGTCAAAAGACCTATGATCCACAATCGTACCAAACGGGGAAAATTCGAGCCGAACTATGAAGGCTCGTACATCATAGACAAGGTCTATCAGGGTGGAGCGTATCTACTCATGGATATGCATGGTGAAAGACCTTTCATGCCAATAAACGGTCGCTTCCTGAAGAAATACTACGCTTAACGGGTCAGGGCCTAGGTCAATGATAGATAACGACGACTATGTTCGCTCGCTATCTTCCTAAGCCCGAACTCTATAAGTAGTAACCGGCCTTCTTCAACAACGGACCGAAACGTCTTTAAACTAACGACGGACCGAAATGTTCTTAAACTAACAACGGACCACTATGTCCTAAAACTAGCCGTTGACCGAGATGTCGATAAACTGCGGTGGATTGCAGCGTCTCAAAGCCGATACAAAAAAAAATATAAAAAAATAATATAATAAAAATAAAAACGGTATGTCCATAAGCGAAATGGGCACGGATGAAAACCCGAAAGGGCTCCGTGAGTAAAAACAGTAGGGCTACCGGCGAGTGTTTGTGAAAACCCGAAAGGGCGCAACCTCGTTAAAGGACACTTGCAGGGTCCTCACGACCTTGTAAGGAGAAACCACCCGCGTGAGATCCTTACGACTCACAAGGGAGTAACACACTTAGGAATCCTCATGATTCCTAAGGAGAAATTACACTTGCGAGATCCTCACGACTCGTAAGGAGAACTCTCTTATGGGACCCTCACGGCTCATAAGATTTGAAAGTCTTAAGTTACAGAGACCCGAACCTGTTCTTAAGCACCCCCCCACAACCTTCGATATTGCCCTACAAGTGGCTCAATACTGACCCTTGTATACAATCCACGGGCGTGAATAAACATTTCCCTAACCGAGTCCTATCCGTGACTAGGGATATGTTTATATGGTGAAAAACCCTTGTAAGTCCTCTCAACTTATAAGGAGAAAACCCTTTTGTAAGATCCTTACGACTTACAAGAGAACATGCACTTAGGAATCCTCACGATTCCCAAGGAGAAAACACACCTACAAGATCCTCACGACTTGTAGGGAGAAATACCTTTGTGGGACCCTTACGGCTCATGAAGTCAAAAGCCTTAATCGACAGGACCCTTAACCATGTTTACTAAGCCACCTTTGTTCGACATCGACAGAGGCAAATGATGATTCGCTCCTGGCAATATCCCAGTCGTAGCGATGCTGATGCCAAAATCGGTGTCTAAATCCAAGCTTGCAGCGAAAAGCCAGCAAGCCACACATGCATACGAAATAGCCGAAATGATGGGGCAACTTGCGACAAAATCAACAAGTAAAAATGTATACATGAAAAATAGCCGAAATATTGGGCAACTCGCAATAAAAAGCAGCGAGTAAAAAATAATATAAATAGCCGAAATGATTGGGCACCGCGAAAAAATAGCCGAAATGATTGGGCAATCGCGACCTTCGCGATATAAAAGCTGAAATGATAGAGCATAGCGGAAAAAGAAATAAAATAAAAATGAAATTTTTGCCCTACAGGTGATGTTACATCAATCCATGTATACAATCCAGGGGCGCAAACGAAGAAGGAATCACACTCCTCCTCCCCAGGTTTCATCAGAAGAAGAAGCCAAATCTCGATGGTTCACAGATAGCCTAGAGATCCTCTCAACACCCGTCTCATTACAGCAGACACAACATCAAGCAATGCGGAACAACGGCAACTCCCAGTTCCATGACTCGACGATGTACTCCCACAGAGAGTCAAATCCGAACTCCGTGAAATGCGGATATAATCAACAAAATTCCTGGTCACGTGGAACGCGGATAACATCACACTTTGACCCCGTGGAAAACGTCCAGAGCGGATCCTGGTCCTCGCAGAGCACGGCAGTGAACCCGTGTGAAGCATCCATAGCGGAGCCTGGTTCTCGAGGAATACGGCAGTGAACCCGTGTGAAGCATCCAGAGCAAAATTCTTGGTCACGTGGAACGCGGATAACGTCACTCTTTGACCCCGTGGAAAATGTCCAGAGCGGAGCATAGTCCTCGCCAAGCACGGCAGTGAACCCGTGTGAAGCATCCAGTGCAAAATTCCTGGTCACGTGGAACGCAGATAACGTCACTCTTTGACCCCGTAGAAAACGTCTAGAGCGGAGCCTGGTCCTCGCAGAACACGGCAGTGAACCCGTGGGAAGCATCCAGAGCAAAATTCTTGGTCACGTGGAACGCGGATAACGTCACTCTTTGACCCCGTAGAAAACGTCCAGAGCGGATCTTGGTCCTCGCAGAACACGGCAGTGAACCCGTGGGAAGCATCCAGAGCAAAATTCCTGGTCACGTGGAACGCGGATAACGTCACTCTTTGACCCCGTGGAAAACGTCCAGAGCGAAGCCTGGTCCTCGCAGAACACGGCAGTGAACCCGTGGGAAGCATCCAGAGCAAAATTCCTGGTCACATGGAACGCGGATAACGTCACTCTTTGACCCTATGGAAAACTTCCAGAGTGGAGCCTGGTCCTCGCAGAACACGG
This sequence comes from Agapanthus africanus, assembly GCA_030015575.1. Classification (NCBI taxonomy): domain Eukaryota; kingdom Viridiplantae; phylum Streptophyta; class Magnoliopsida; order Asparagales; family Amaryllidaceae; genus Agapanthus; species Agapanthus africanus. Next base: position 70,161,751 of record CM057337.1, on the reverse strand, counting down.
CAATGAACCCGTGGGAAGCATCCAGAGCAAAATTCCTGGTCACGTGGAACACGGATAACGTCACTCTTTGACCCCGTGGAAAACGTCCAGAGCGGATCCTGGTCCTCGCAGAGCACGGCAGTGAACCCGTGTGAAGCATCCAGAGTGGAGCCTGGTCCTCGCAGAACACGGCAGTGAACCCGTGTGAAGCATCCAGAGCAAAATTCCTGGTCACGTGGAACGCAGATAACGTCACTCTTTGACCCCGTGGAAAACGTCCAGAGCGGAGCCTGGTCCTCGCAGAACACGGCAGTGAATTCATGGGAAGCATCCAAAGCAAAATTCCTGGTCACGTGGAACGCGGATAACGTCACTCTTTGACCCCGTGGCAAACGTCCAGAGCGGAGCCTGGTCCTCGCAGAACACGGCAGTGAACCCGTGGGAAGCATCCAGAGCAAAATTCCTGGTCACGTGGAACGCGGATAACGTCACTCTTTGACCCCGTGGAAAACGTCCAGAGCGGAGCCTGGTCCTCGCAGAACACGGCAGTGAACCCAAGGGAAGCATCCAGAGCAAAATTCCTGGTCACGTAGAACGCGGATAACGTCACTCTTTGACCCCGTGGAAAACGTCCAGAGCGGAGCCTGGTCCTCGCAGAACACGGCAGTGAACCCGTGGGAAGCATCCAGAGCAAAATTCCTGGTCACGTGGAACGCGGATAACGTCACTCTTTGACCCCGTGGAAAACGTCCAGAGCGGATCCTGGTCCTCGCAGAGCACGACAGTGAACCCGTGTGAAGCATCCAGAGCGGAACCTGGTCCTCACAGAACACGGCAGTGAACCCGTGTGAAGCATCCAGAGCAAAATTCCTGGTCACGTGGAACGCGGTTAACGTCACTCTTTGACCCCGTGGAAAACGTCCAGAGCGGAGCCTGGTCCTCGCAGAACACGGCAGTGAATTCGTGGGAAGCATCCAAAGCAAAATTCCTGGTCACGTGGAACGCGGATAACGTCACTCTTTGACCCCGTGGCAAACGTCCAGAGCGGAGCCTGGTCCTCGCAGAACACGGCAGTGAACCCGTGGGAAGCATCCAGAGCAAAATTCCTGGTCACGTGGAACGCGAATAACGTCACTCTTTGATCCCGTGGAAAACGTCCAGAGCGGAGCCTGGTCCTCGCAGAACATGGCAGTGAACCCAAGGGAAGCATCCAGAGCAAAATTCCTGGTCACGTGGAACGCGGATAACGTCACTCTTTGACCCCGTGGAAAACGTCCAGAGCGGAGCCTGGTCCTCGCAGAACACGGCAGTGAACCCGTGGGAAGCATCCAGAGCAAAATTCCTGGTCACGTGGAACGCGGATAACGTCACTCTTTGACCCCGTGGAAAACGTCCAGAGCGGATCCTGGTCCTCGCAGAGCACGACAGTGAACCCGTGTGAAGCATCCAGAGCGGAACCTGGTCCTCGCAGAACACGGCAGTGAACCCGTGTGACGCATCCAGAGCAAAATTCCTGGTCACGTGGAACGCGGATAACGTCACTCTTTGACCCCGTGGAAAATGTCCAGAGCGGAGCCTGGTCCTCGCCGAACATGGCAGTGAACCCGTGTGAAGCATCCTGAGCAAACATCGGACTGTGGAGTCCTTAAAATCCACGGACTATGATGTCCTTAACCTCGACCGTAATCTCTTAAAACTAACGATCAACCACCATGATTCTAGACTGAATTTACCTTGGTTCAAGGGTACATCTCTTCATCCCTTTAATATTCGTCGTTGTAATTCCTCAACGTCTTCAAAGAGGTGACGGGTCCCGGTAACCACACGTCGGACTGTGGGGTCCTTAAACCCACGGACTACGATGTCCTTAACCTTGACCGGGATGTCTTAAAACTAACATCGGACTGTGGAGTCCTTAAACCCATGGACTATGACGTCCTTAACCTTGACCGTGATGTCTTAAAACTAATATTGGACTGTGGAGTCCTTAAATCCACGGACTATGATGTCCTTAACCTTGACCGTGATGTCTTAAAACTAACCTTGGACTGTGGAGTCCTTAAACCCACGGACTATGAGGTCCTTAACCTTGACCGCGATGTCTTTAAACTACAGTACCTTGAAAAACATCCCAAAGCAACCCCTGACCCCGTGAAATACGGATAAGGGCGACCGCACCCAGCACTTGCGGGTCCTCACGACCGGTAAGGAAGAAAACTTTCTTGTGAGATCCTTACGACTCTCAAGGGAAAACCCGTTTAAGAATCCTCACGATTCTTAAGAAGAACTTACACCTACGGGATCCTCTCGACCTGTAGGGAGAAAAACTCTTTATGAGACCCTCACGGCTCGTAAAGCACAAAAGTCTTAGGAGGCGGATCTTAACCCTGAATCCTAAGCCACCGCTGCCCTGCAAAGAGACCAAGATAAATTGTCCGCAGAACACATTCAATAAAAAGGAGACACACCATTGAGAAGAAAAAAATATGTCTTTATTCATAAACCGAAATGAATACAAAGTACAATTCATGAAAGAACAAAAAGAAAATATTCTCATTCAGGAGTATGTACAAAAAGAAAGGAAAAGATACAAGTTTTCAAGCCGGCGGGCGATTTAGCAATTTTTCTAGTTCATCCTTCTTTTACTGGGCCACAGCTTCATGATTCAGGATCGCCAGAAGACGGGCCTCCGCCTGAGCCTGCTGGGCCTGATACGAGGCGAGCCGTCCTTCGAGCTCTTTCTCAGTAGCCTTGTGAGCCTCGACCCTTTCGCGAGTGAACACGGCAGCTTTATCAAGAGCCACCACCTCTCTGATAGACTCTTGAAGTACCCGCCAGAGTTCATACGCTTTATTGGCTTTGGCTGTGAGGCTGGTTTGAAGCACGCTCAATGCCTTAGAGGCCAGCTCCCTTTCCGAGAATTTGCGGCCGAGTCTCTTCTCGCATGATGCCATGTTTGTCGCGCACCGCGCTATCAGCCCCCGCAAGTCCGCCTTTACAGCCACGGCCTCCGAGGAAAGGCGGGAACACTCTAAGGCGTGCAAGCAAGCCTCCACCTACCGACAGAACTCCACCAAGACTCACACCACCTCTTCGCTATGGTAGGTGGCAAGAAAAGGAAGAGAACCGTTAGCTTCGGCAGCAAATGCTTAGCTGTGGTTGCGCTGCCAGCACGAAGCTCCTCGATCAAAGACGACAAGGAGACAAGGCTTAACTGGGCTAAGCGCTCTGAGGCTCGCAAAGCATAGGGGCCGGGCGGCATGGCGATGCGCGAGTCCAGCGCTATGGGGGCTGGCAAGGCTGTTCAGATTTGAAAAATGTCAGTAAAACTCTTAAGCAAAGGAACAAGTGGGACTATATTGAAATGTCACTTACCCACGGACATGCAAGTAGGAGCCGAAGGTTTCCCTGGCCCTTCAAGGACCTCGACCTCGTCATCAGCCTCCAAAACTGTAGAGAACATCAATGTCAATACGCAAAATAACAGCGATACTATAAGAAATGGCGAACGGCACTAACCTTGTCCAGATGAGAGGACGATGCGTTGAGGGGAGATCGCCTGCGGAGCTGCCATCTCCAATAGACGCTGAAACGATTGCCGGGGAGACAATCAGCGATAGAGGCCGCCAGCCCGCGCAATTCTAGGAAAACAAAAGAGTTCAGACAATAGAAAGATTGCTAATTTAAAATGTAGAAGGTTCCCTTCAACACTCCTCCCATTCTGATTCAGGGGGATGGTGGCTTCAACGGCCTCCGCCGTGATCTCCGGCTCCGGCAAAGGGAGGGTAGTCCCGACTACCTCTCCTCCAGCCTCTGGGCCGCCCGCAGGAAGAGTCGTTGGGACGGCAACCCCCAAAGGAGCCTCTACCAAAGGAGCAAGCGCTCCGTGATCAGGAACCGCCACTGGAGGCTCTATGGCAAGAGGAACAGCCTCGTCAGCCCCCTCCACATCGAGCAAGGCTGCATCGGGAATGTCAACGGGCTTTAGCTTCAACAAGCCCGCAGGGACCTCCCCTATCGCCGAGGACTCTGCACAATCCACAAAAGAATAAGAATACATATATACGGGCATAAACAATCTGAAAAACTGCAAAGAAGTATAAAAAACATACCAATGCGCAGGGAAGCCTTCAATATGGCTTCTTCACGCCGATACTCCTTCTCAAGGAGGCGGGCTCGCCGGGGTTCGAGGGTGGACTCGTGGCTGCCGGTCCATAAGGAAAGCGCGTCCGCAGCATCCTCCGAAGCGGCCTGCTTCAGCGCCCTTTCTTTCCACTCCTCCAAAGGGCCAATAAACCGCCGCCGGATCCATGAGGGGTCTTCATAGAAGATTACGGCAGGATAAGCTTTTTTGGGAACCCTTGCGTTCTGAGACTCATCTTTAGAACGCCGTATGGCCTCAGCCAACTGTGCGGCTTTCTCGGCGGCCGAACTCGGGAAAAGTAGTCCAGCATCTGATTCCTGCAGGGCCAAAGGTTTATCCTCAAGAATGGGCTCAGACTCTATTAAAGAGTCGAGCAAGTTAGTAGCAAGCTTCCTTCGACGCTTGGACCCAGAGACGGTCGCCAAGGACGACCGCTTCCTTCCCCGCGGACCTTAGTGCGGCGTCGGCCCACGTCGCCCTCAACACCCTCAACAACCTCATCCCTGTCACCCTCACCCGGTGCCACAACCGAGGATGACACCGCCATTGTCGATGCCACGGGGGGCGGTGTAGCCTCGGGTGGTGACACTGTTACCGGAGCCCGTTTACCCCGCGACCGAGTACCCAGGGGCATACCAGCTGTTGGGGTAAGATCCACTCCCGACTCTCCCGGAATAAGCGCGGTGCCGGTATCCCTCAGAGGAAAGCGGACCGGGGTGCGCGGTCACAGCGTAGCTCCCGTGGCCAGAACCTGAGTATGGGCACCGTGGCCAAGAAGTACCTTTCTTTCCTCAATAATAATCGGGTTGACCCGATGGAGATACCAGCCCGTGAACGACCCCACGCATCGGGGCATGTAATCAGCATCGGGGATCATGAACTGGGAACCGGTGTTCAGCCTCATAAAATGATGGGCGGCATCTTGAACGGCCTCGAGCGAAGGAACCGGCGCGACTATGAAAGCCTCAAACGGAACGCCCTGATCGTTGCCAAACTACCGGGAAAAGCGATGCGGATTGTACCGCATGAAGAGGGTCGCTCTATCCTGACAGAATACCAGGTAACCCGGTCTGATTACGTATAAGCGCACGGCCTCCCAGGGCTTCAAAGAGGGCGCGTTATCTATTGACCGGTCCCAAAGCGGCTGGGCTGAACCCGCGGAAGAAGATAAGACCCGATCATTAAATACCAATCCGCCAACAGTAGCTTAAGGAGAAATCAACGCCCGAATAGCCCCGAATTAAGTCGGGTCAGCGGTAGAAGCATCCACCAATCGCATAAGCCGCGGGAAGGTATAGGCGTCGTAGAATGCGGGCCTTTGATGCATAGCGAAAGCACCCAAGATGTGCATTTTGATCCAAGACGTAAAGTAGTGAAGCGAAAAATTTACCACATCTACGCCAGGGGTGGAAGTATTAGCTGCAGCGCCCAACCCGTGATAGAGATGCGCCAATGCCGGAATGCCAACGGCCAGCCGCGTTCCCTCAGCTATACGGTAAGCCGGATAGATGACCGAAACTCTCATAAAGCGGCGATGCATAGAGATGACAAACCAGCTGAGCCAAACACTGATAAACCCAACGAAGAATATCTCCTCATCCATGCCAGGAGCTGCAATGGATTTGAAAGACATCGGCGACATTATGAGGATGTAGTACCGCGGTAGATCCAATTCATTGGTCGGCAGCTTCTTCGGACCAAACCCAAAGGGGTGTTTAATATTTGCGAACTTCGGAGCTGTCTTCGACAATACGCCCTCGCGAAGAAAACAGGCAATAAAGCTCTTAAAAGTAACGTCCTACTCCTCAGATTCGGTGAACAATCGATCAAAGATACCTAGCATCTTGATCAAGCTGGGACGCTTATGGCGGACGGCGTTCTCAGCAGACAAGCCGTCAAGCGGTGCGGGCTCGGGTTCAAAGACGTATTCATCAGAAGGCAGTAACTCCTCATAAAGTGTCCCTCGAATTGGCAGCCCCGAGATCTCATAAAATTCCCCCAAAGAGATCGAAACCTCTCTGTCCCCCTGAAGAAAAGTGTTGGTGGGGAGATTCCATTGATTCAAGAACGCCTTAACCCACCAGACATGCGGGGATCAATAATGGAAGAGCGACGCATATATTGCCTGGTAAAGCCCGACCTTCTGCAGCCGCACACGATGGGTAGCAAGGATATAGCGAGCCCAGAGGAGGTAGCCCGTGGGGTGTCGAGGAGTGAGCCCTATCTTATAAATCTGTCCCCATGGGTGGGCCTCACCCTAGCAAATGCGTCATTCCAGGATATCTATAGCGGGGATCGGATGGTTCGGGATACCGGTTATTAAAGGCTCGAGCCGTCCCGTTGGAGTCCAATTTGGCATCCCCACAGCGAAAACCGTCCTCGGAGGGTCCATCGGCAAGAACGGGAAAGTGGGCTCTGTCGGCACTTCACAGAGGAAACTCCGGCGACCCCGGATGATATGGCTGTACCAAGTTCCCCATAGAAGTAAGCTAGTGCAGTTCGGGTCATGAGCCCGGATCATCGCCATCGCTTCCTCATCGGATGGTGATTGAGGAAAAGCGGTCTCCGAGCGAGTGAAGGGAAAGCACGGAACAGAAGCCATTGCACCTGAAACAAAGTAAAGGAAAACTGTCAAAAATGAAACCAGGAACATATATATATATATATATATATATGTATATGTATATATATATGAGCATAAATATATGAAGACAGTTGAAGAAAGTGACAGAGGACTTGTTTGGTAGGACCATTAGTTATAAAACATGTGGGTCCCACGAAATCAAGATGACGGCTGGCTAATGATGAGACACAGCAATCATAATGAGACAAAGGGAATATTCTAATCAAATAGGCAGTGGGATTCAAGTGACCCTACACACTCCCCAAAAATGAAATATATTTTGGACTCTGTGACAAATCAAACAGAATCAAGGGGATTAAATTCCCAGGAAAGGACATGGCAAACCTCTTCTTCTCGGATGTGAAAGAGACAACCCAGGGCAAGAAAACCCTAAGAAGCCCCCATGGGAAGAACTTAGTTCTTCGTAGGAATTAAATTCCTTTTGAAAAGGGGAATTAAATTCCCAGAAACATTTCTTGGGAAGGAATTAAATTCCATGGATTTGAACAGCCGCCATCATCTCCCTAAAGATCAGATGAACCCTAAGAGATCTACTGTTCGAAGATTAAATGGTTTTCTATTTTTGTTGATGAACTTGAAGAAAAAATGGGTTCATGTTAAAAGGGGTGAAACCCTGGGTGTGGATTTAAAATCCAGAGAGTTTCTGAAAAATATATATAAGGGTTCCTCGATCGTTCAAAGATCACTACCTGAAGAGATGGGTTTTCCCTGAACAGAGTTAAACTCTAAAGATTGTGGAGCAGAGAACTAAGCTTTGGAAAAGGAGAATTAAATTCTCAGGAAAAAAAAGTTTGCAAGGAGGAAGATGAAGCAAAGTGGAGGCTCTTCTGAAAGGACATGGCTATTTATAAGATGGGATGGAAAACGTTTCATCTACCATACTCCCAAGGCAGATCCGACGGTCACAAAAGTGACAGCGTTGCACTCACGTGTAGACACGTGAGAACAACGCTGTGGGGGCATTTGTTCCCTGATTAAAAATCAGGAAAAAGCTTCAGAAGAGGCATCACGTGCTCACACGTGACCAGTTGTCACGTGCTGGCACGTGATGGTTAAGCAGCGGCCAGAGAACAGAGCGCAGAAGAAGAAAAGCCCATTCCAGGGGTCACGTGCTCACACGTGACCAACGGTCACGTGGCCACACGTGACCAACGGTCACGTGGCCACACGTGACCGGCTTTAAAAGCCTTATTCTTTAACAGAATTAAATTCTGAGGAGAGATCATTCAAATCTTTCCAAAATGGAGAAGAATTATCTGAAACCATTGGATCAAGAATCTGAAGGTGATTAAATATCACCAATTTATGGAAAAATCTTGGACATGGAAAGATTTCCCCCTAAATCTAACCGAAATAACAAATAGATATCTTTGGATTTAAAATCCAATGGTGAATAAAATTCACCTAATAATCTAAAGGCCCAGATTAATGATGAAGATAAATCAAATCTCTTAATAAACAAATCAAGTCTTTCAATGAAAGATCACTAAAACAGATTGATTCTTTTCCTTCTCCTATAAATAGGAGCCAAAAAAGAAGGAGAGAGAGGAGAGAGTGATATAGAGGCTTGGAATCTTGAAAATTCAGAAGGAAGAATTTGATTCTCTGTAAAAGAAAAACCCTAGGTAAGAAAAGAGAGGTTTCAAAAGAGAATTTAATTCTCAAAAGAGTTTAACTCTTATATAAAGAAAAGAACTTAGTTCTTTCTCTGGTGGATGATCTGCAAAGTGCACATCTCTCCATGAATTGAAAATTTAATTCTCATTGGGTTGAGATCCTGCCATGCGGATCTGAGGAATTGAGTTTTAAGAATTTAATTCTCACAGAATTATAGGAATTTAATTCCTTTGAGATAAAATTAGGGTTTAACCCTATATTACAGGAATTTGATTCCTTCAAAATGGACAGAACTAGGGTTTAACCCTAATTGAGAACTTAATTCTCTCAAACCCACAGGAATTTAATTCCCTTAAAAAAAGAAATTAGGGTTTCACCCTATGCCAGAATTTAATTATTTACATATATGGGGAATTAAATTCCTACAGAAAAGAAATTAGGGTTTAACCCTATCTAAGAATATAATTCTTCAGAAGAAAATAGGAATTGAATTCCTCTAAAGTTTATTGCTAGGGTTTAACCCTATGAAGAATTTAATTCTTAAAAAATGAACAGATCTTTAAAACATGCAAAGAACCAGAGTCACGTGCTACCACGTGATCCCTGTAAAGATCCACAGAAAAGAACTTTGAGGCAACGCCTCACGTGCCCCACGTGACCCCTGAAGGATACAAAGAAAAAGCAAACAGAAGCTATGGGCGTCCTCACGTGCTACCACGTGACCCCTTGGCAAAAGCTTTAACAGTTAAAAATCCATATTCCCATCACGTGACAGCACGTGATGCTCCAAGAGCAATTATAGAAAGTATTCAATACTTTCGGCAGAATAAAATAAGGGGAATCATGGCGCTCTCACGTGTCCTGTTCAGTTGATAAAACTGCACATTTGTATTAATTTTTCCTACCATTTTCATATTAAAAATGGACTTTATTATGATATATTATTCATATGAGGGTTTATGTGTAAAGACACCATTTTCCATGTGTTAATATATTTTAATTATCATTTGGTAGGAAAATGTATGCAAATAAATTCATTGACCAAATCCTAGTAGAACTAAGTCTACTAAATATTATTTGAGATTATTGTGCAGAATTTTCCAAGTTGTTATGCAGAATTTATCAAACAAATCAAGTTGTTGAAGAAAACTTGCCAAATTAAGAAGCAAAATTTGGAGACCAAGTCTGGGAGCAACCGAGAGAAGATTTCTGAATTCTGAAGGTGCCTAGGATTGCCACATGTCACAATCACAAAGCACAAGAAAAATGATCAAGAGATCCCCACCATTGGCCGCGGAACCGCGGCCAAACCCCCCTGTTGGCCGCGGATCCGCGGCAATATAGAGAGATCGTTTGGTAAAAATTTGGGGTATCAATCTTTGCTGAATTTTACCAAGTTTCCAACTAAAAGATTCTGGCTTTGCATTATAAAAGAGCACCGAGAGCCTCTTGGAAAAGTTATCAAGCCGACGAGATCACGAAGTCCAAGACGGCTCACGCATCCAGGCTGATCATCAACGGTTCATCTACCTCCTTGGAAGAGATCGAGAAGCAAACTAGTCTTTGTAATCATTTTCTAAGGATTCAAGTGTAATGAATTTTGTTGATTAATAAAGGTAGCTTTCTTTTTCTTAATCTATTTCTTCGTAGTTTAATTATGCAATTTCTTTCCATCTCTTTTTCTCCCAACATGCGCGAGTAATTCTCCGCTTGTTAGGGTTCGTAGGATTAGGGTAGGCTAATGGATGATGAACATCTCTAAACCCTTTTTAAGTCCTATAAAGTTTATGAACTTTATCAAAATAATCATTAATATCCTAATCGGGCGCGCTAACAATTCTTTGTTAGTTCCGACCGCGATTAGAGATTAGATTAATGATTGTTTTGGTAAAGGCTAGATATGAACGGAGTTCCGTGTCGAGACAAGGGTTAAGAGTGGGATTTCTTTTCCCTCCAGAAACCCTAATCTACACGCATCACCGTCGTTCTAGTTTTAAATCTATTAATGGATAAAAAGGGTAACTTTTAATTAATCATCCATGACTACTAAATCCTAACGAACCCTACAAGCCCTCTTATTATATTAACTACATCTTTAAAATAATCTAGATCTATATTTTACATTCTTGTTTAACGTAGATCTAGAAACCATTCTATAAAATTCTTTATCCCTCCTCTCTTTCTCAACACATCTAAAGTAAAAATAAAAGGTTCAACGTTTCCCAGAGGACGACCCGTACTCATCTCGGTCTAGCTACACACGACACCGTTATTGATTGCGGTTAAACTACAAACAAACACTTTTTCGTATCAATCATGTCCACACGTGACCCCTCTCTCCTTAGTGTTTAACACTAATTTGAAAACTTTGTTCCCAGTGTTTAACACTGATTTTCTTAGTGTTTAACACTAATTTGAAAACTCTATTTGCAGTGTTTAACACTGATTTTCTTAGTGTTTAACACTAATTTGTAAACTTTGTTCCCGGTGTTTAACACTGATTTTCTTAGTTTTTAACACTAATTTGAAAACTTTGTTCCCAGTGTTTAACACTGATTTGCTTTAGTGTTTAATACTAATTTGAAATCTCTGTTTCCAGCGTTTAACACTGATTTGCCTTAGTGTTTAACACTAATTTGAAATCTATGTTTCCAGTGTTTAACACCGATTTGCTTCAGTGTTTAACACTAATTTGAAAGCCCTGTTGCTGGTGTTTAACACTGATTATTTTTTAGTGTTTAACACTAACTTGCTAATACTGTTGGTCTTTAGTGTTTAACACTAGTTTTAGCCCAATTAGCTAAGTTTCTAGAGGCAAAGCCTCTCCTTTAATGAACCAACAGAGGGCCAATATTCTAAACATGATTGGACTTAGCCCAAGCTGGCCATAAGTCCTCAATTCAAACTTAATTGGGCTAATGGTCTCATAATATAATTAATTGGTCTTAGTTCCAAATTGGGCCAAAGATTATTTAATCTACCTTGGTTCAAGGGTACATCTCTTCACTCCTTTGATACTTGGTGTTGTAATTCCTCAACGTTTTCAAAGAGGTGACGGGTCCCGATGACCACACATTGATACGGACTGTGGGGTCCTTAAACTCACGGACTATGATGTCCTTAACCTTGTCCGGGATGTCTTAAAACTAACAACGGACTGTGGGGTCCTTAAACTCATAAACTATGATGTCCTTAACCTTGACCGTGATGTCTTAAAACTAACGTCGGACTGTGGAGTCCTTAAAATCCACGGACTATGATTTCCTTAACCTTGACCGGGATGTCTTAAAACTAACAACGGACTGTGGGGTCCTTAAACTCATGGACTCTGATATCCTTAACCTTGACCGTGATGTCTTAAAACTAATGTCGGACTGTGGAGTCCTTAAAATCCACGGACTATGATGTCCTTAACCTTGACCGAGATGTCTTAAAACTAATAACGGACTATGATGTCTTTAACCTTGACCGGGATGTCTTAAAACTAACAACGGACTGTGGGGTCCTTAAACTCATGGACTATGATGTCCTTAACCTTAACCGTGATATCTTAAAACTAATGTCGGACTGTGGAGTCCTTAAAATCCACGGACTATGATGTCCTTAACCTTGACCGAGATGTCTTAAAACTAACAACGGACTATGATGTCCTTAACCTTGACCGTGATGTCTTAAAACTAACGCCGGACTGCGGGTATTAATATATATTTTCATTTGATTTATCCAATATATTTATTATTAACACTTGCAATTTAATAACATAGTTTTTTTGTATTTGCAGTTGGATTACGATTTTCAGCCTGTACCTGACCCTGATCATCCTGAGAGGGTGCTCGATTTTCACGCTCTGTACCATGGCCTAATGAAGAACATGCAATTAAAGATCCGATACAATAGGAACGAGCTGAAGATCGACTGATATTCCCTGTGGATGGCGACCCCCGAGACAGAGAGAGCGGCTCTCCTACATACTCCGGACTTTGCAAGAGTCGACGTAGATACATGGCCTCTCTTGTGCCAATATTTCAACTCTCAGCGCAAACAGATTTGTATTTTAAATGTAATTCATTGTTAAGTACATAATTTATTTTTTGTGTTGCTTAATTAGAAAACTAAATATGAATGTGCTGTGCAGAAACAGGATGATCACAATAAAGAGAATAGGAAGTCGGCGAAGAGGGGTCGCCCCATTTATACAGGTGGCTCGAGGAATATTACTCGAGCCATGGAGTTATCGGTAAATTACAATAGACCTACTGTGATATAATGTAATATTAAGAGTTATTTTCTAATATATGTAAATTTTTGGCGAATTGCAGAGAGCACAGACCCTGGCGCAGGGTGGTACACCGAGCGTGTTGTCCGCGTATCTTGCCGTTCACGGCACCTCGACAGATCCCGCCACGGGCGAGCTTCGATACCCCGACACCGCTGTCCAGGAGTATTGCGTAAATGTTAATATTTATTCAACCCCTATTTGAAATTTTTGTTTTGAAAGGTTCAAATTTAAATGATATACTTATATTTTACTAGTTAATGTGTTAGTGTATATGCCCTAGAGGCCATTACTGTATTATACTAGTTTGTATATTACTTAATGGAAGCTTGGGATATTCACAGTTGTATAGACAGTCTTGCTCAAAATGGTAGTAAGCTACTTGGTTTGTTTCTACTTTAATATGTGCATGTGTTTCTTTTACCATATCGCTTATACATATTAGTGGAGCTCTTAGGATCTTTGCTTGATTACCAGCGTTGTAATGGCAGTCACACTAGTGGAGGCTGGGTAATCTACAAGCACATCCTTATACAGGTCCCTAGTCGTAGGATTATCGAGACATAGCATCGATACTCTGGAGTAGACTAGCGTATACGCTTTTCATCCCAGCAGGGAAGATGGTCTGTCCCACAGCCATTAGTACGTCATACTGGAGATAGTATGTGGGTGCTCGTTAGGTTACGAGTACAATGGACAGGACTCGTCGGGAACTGTTGGTTGGTACTATACCTATCGTCAGATAACAGTTTCCAGGTGACAGGAGTACAGCTTAATCCATCGACTTGACGCTGCTACTTCGTCTCGAGTGTGTTCCCACTGTACTTTGATTACTACCCTACCACGGCTCAAAGGAGTCGTGCAAATAGGTAGTAGTTGGGTGCAGTCCCGAAGCACTTGGTGGCAGTAGCGGTTAGACAAGATTCGTCTCTCCCGGTATTGGGGGTTGATATCGCGCTGTGTCTAGGAGAGCCATTACACAAAGTCCCTGGCCAGGGCAAGCGAGATTTACTGATAGTATTTCCAGTAGCTTCTCAGGGTGTTCTGGGCTACACTCCGACACGACTTGTACCGCTATTAGGGGTTTGATGTTTACCGCCCCCTAGGCCCGACATGCGATACTCTTAGACGAACAGACCGGACTGTATGGAGATTGTCACATTCAGGCTCAGTAGGAGTTCGGATGGGGTTTACCTCGTCGGCCTTCTTATCGACATCTACCTGGGGACCGTTACGTACAGCTAGTGCTGCTTGCGGTCTGTGGTTAAACCCACTGCCAGTGTAGTGTTGAGTCTTTAGAGTCCCACACAGAGAGTTTCCCTGCACTGGGCAAAAGGTGTAGAGGCCGTATGGTTTTACGGTAAGGCTGCGATCACTTACGCGCACTTGTGCGCGTATGATGTTCGGGCAGACAATACTAGTGGGCTTTGGTTTAAGCCGGATCCTAGTATTGTATAGATGGATTAGTTTTGTCTTCTGTGCATTCGCATTCTACGGAATGCGGATGCGGGTGTGTATGCACGGTTGTGAGGAGCGAAGAAGAAGTTGCCTCATTAGGGTTTTGACTATTGATTCGGTCAAAACCATTATGAGGTGAGGAAAATATTTACTAATCTTTTTAATGATAATTGTGTAATGGCTTTGACCATTTGACCATGTTGACCATTTGACCTAGTTGACCATTGTTGACTTGGATATTTCTTGTGAGCTCTAGACTCTTCTTATGGCTTGGATTTAATTTGACATGATAATGGTCAAATCAATGGTAACCATCACACTTTATCATGACAAAAGAATGGTAATTATTTTTCTCGTGGATTATTATCTCTTTGGCTTTCTCTCTCATCCAAAAGAAAGCTCACGTGGTTCTTCTTCTTCCTCCTCTCTAGATTTTTCTATAGCTCTCATGTGTTGAGAAAAGTAGAAATAAAATAGACAAACAAATCCATCTTCTTCCTCTACATCATCTAGGACATCAAGCATGGCAAACTTGTTGCCCTAGTTACCTCGGCTTGAGGTGGAGCTCGGACTATAGACTCTCGGGTGGATCGTCTTCGACTCTAGGAGGCCGCGGAGGTGACCAAGATCCGGATCGATCCTCGGAGCTTGCATAGACGTGGAGGACAACGGAGGGAAGAACCGAAGGATCGTTTTTGTGAGGTATAATTTCCTAAGCACAGTAGATAGAACCTCTAGTTTTTTGTTAGAAATGGTTTGGCAAAGGTCCTCAAGAAAGTCTATGCTACCTTATGATAAAAATTTGTTTTTTACCTATTCCGCCTCCCCGTAAGTACCGGGGTGGGTATTGTAGACTTACAGTGGCATCAGAGCCTAGCTAATCCATTACTAGCATGTTAGCAAAGTGTTAGAAATTCGTTCGCCGGAGAAATCGCAAAAACACGTCAAAACTGCATGCTTTCTGTCGATTTTAAAACCGGTCCAAAAATTATTTCAGGGACCTTAAAAATATGTGCAGGCTTTTTGAAGGACACACAAGAAAAACGAGCTCATGAATCGGTTAGACCGCCGTGGAAGCGCGGCGAAACCAAGCGTTTCGCCGCGGTTCCGCGGCCGAATCGACGCCGAGTCAACTCGTTTTTCCTGCAGTCTGTCCAGATTTGTATTTTGTGATTTTTCGGATACTTTGTTTCTGTCCAGATTTTGTTGAGTACTGTGTTGTACTTGGGGTAGTTTCAAATCAAGTTATCGATCGAAATTCTAAGTATTTTAGCTAATCGGATCTTCTGTGATGTGATATATGTACTGAACGTTTACTAATCGCTATACGTCGATTAGTGGGGGTTGTACATATCTGTGATCTGTGATGTTGGATTGTGTATATAAACTTGTTGGATTGTCGTGGATGAATAGCCGGGGATGTGAGATGAGTGTTTATTTATCTTTCATTTGATGTAAATTGTAAATTGATGTAATCTTATTTTATGGTCGCACATCCGGGTTGAGGTTGTAGCCACCATTGTATATTATTTCTTTTACTGTTTTTGCTCCTAGGATAGACCCAAGGTGGGGTGCATAAACTACCGGGTACTTTGAAGTGTCGAGTGGCCTACTCACGTTATTGAGGGAGGTTGCTTCACTTCGGGTATTTAGCGGGTAGTTTGCCTCACCCGTAGGGGTCTAGGGTAGAGTTTGGCTATTCATCGTGACCGTGTAATCCGTCTTTCGTTGCAGGCTCAAACGAAGCGCGGATTCCTAGTATATCCAATGTGTTCATCTGTGATCTGTAATGGCTATCATTGCATTTGACGAATGTATATATCTATATATGATATCTAGTAGACGTTGCTTATGTTTTGCATCCGCGTTAGTCCAGCCCCCGCTCTGTCGTTAGTTAAGTAACCTAACGGGTGATGACGGGGCCCCGTGGCGAATGCGGATGGCATAAGCGTACGTTATATTTTCGTTTTTTTCTGTAATGGTAGGATTAATTGATGGGGCGCATAATATTAATGCAAAGAAAACAAACCAAAGCTGAATCGTTGGAACAATTTCAAAACCACTCGGTTTTTCAAAACAGCAAAACTTTTAAAAACGCGGAGCTTAAACCACTCCTTTTAAAAGCTATCAGGTTCCTTCGATTATATCAAGTTCACTACATTCACGGTTTCGCCAAAACCATTCGTAGCCCTCCGTCATTTCATATGAATATTCAATAGTATTCAAGCTATGTTTGTTGGCCTTAGTCAAGGCATAGTGATTGGTAGCTGCTGGGTATTCATATGTTGCATAGATAGATGCGTTGGTTTAGGACAGTCGTATTACTTTGTTGGCCTTAGTCAAAGGTGTATACGGGTGGGTTCAAATTAACCTGGACAATGACGGGTAGAACTTGACATGTGACTTATGATTTGTTGGCCTTAGTCAAGGTCATAAGGGCATGGGGCAAAAATCCACATCAGGAGTTTCTAAGGAAATTGAAACTTGCTAGTACCGCATACCATTTGGAGTTTGATAGTGTTGGTAGGATTCCTTCAGCATTATCACACAATGATATTTAGATCCCGATCCTACTGTGAGTATCCGCTACTCCTCGGGAAATTTTCTCACTTAACGATCAATGCTATAAACCAAGTAAGTGTCTAGAAAGGTGTTAGCGGGGCCACGCCCACAGGGAAAAGAGGTTATTTAATTAAGGAACTTCGCGAAAGCGTCGTAAAACCTCCCTCGAAGTACCGACACTGGCCTGGCTAAACGGTTAAGCAAGTATTGTACGGTGAGATCAGTCCTGACTAATTCTTCTTTTATGGTTTGAGGAAGGATTCGAGAAACAGTGGGAGCCATCCTGTTTAAATAAACTAAAAACCAATCTAAACTTTCAAGAGTATCATGCTAAGTGTTTTCTTCTCTCTCTCTCTTAATTGCAGCGACCCAGTGACCAGACATAGGTTACATCTAGATAATAAAATGACTGAATCTGACTGTAATGACTGGCAAAGGTCTGTCCAGATGTCTATTACCCATGACAAACTGGGACACCTCTTCACTAATCCAACCCCTGCCGTCTCAGGACCAGTTTCCATCGTCACAGATACTGATATCCGTAAGACATCGGAAAAAGACTGTGCGAATGCCAAGTGCCTCGTGTTGGCCTCAGTTGATGGTACATACCAGAGGCAGCATGAGAAGATGGACTCAGTTTCTGTCTTCCTCCATAACAAAGATTTATATGGAGAGCAATCTCGTATCGCAAGATATGAGACCTCGAACGAATTGCTTCAAGCGAGGTTGGCTGTCGGGTTATCTGTAGGGGACAACGTCCTTACAGAGACTAGCTATTTTGATGAGCTCACGGACGTGAAGACCACGTTGAAGAACATGCCAAATACAGACTTGATTCTACAGTCTCTGCCCTCTACTTACACCCTGAAGGAAACCAGGGAAGTAGAAGGAAAGGGAAAGGCAAAAGTTTCGGGACTAGATGTGGTGAAGGAGGGACGTTCCTATTGTTACGGGAAAGGACATTGGCAGAGGGATTGCAGGGCTAGCAAAGCCAGTAGCCAGGATTCGAAGCATGTTGTGGCTTCGGCTTCGGGTGTGTTTGTAATAGAAAACTGTATGTCAATTAACTCTACTTCCTGGTACTAGATACCGGATCAGGATCTCACATCTGTAATTCATTACAGGCTTTGAAAAACCGTAGAGTTATCAGGTTAGGTGATATGACTCTCAGGGTCGCTAACGGAATGAGCGTGGACGCTGAATCCATAGGGGAATATCACCTTGGATTGACAAGTGGGTAGATATTAATTCTGCATAACTGTTTGTATGTACCTAGTCTAGCTTGTAATATCATATCTGTATCCTTACTTTCTAAGGAAGGATATGATTTTACTTTTGTAAGCGATGCGGTCCACATCCACCTAAATCAAGTTTCGATTGGGTCAGGTACATTAGAAAACAGAATATACGTATTGAATCAAGCTCAGGTTTTTAGTGTCCAGAACACACTTAAAAGAAAGTCTCCAGAAACAAATCAGGCTTTCTTATGGCATTGTAGACTGGGTCACATTAACGAGAAACGATTAACAAAGTTACATAAAGAAGGGTACTTGAATCCGTTCGAGTATCAGTCTTATGCTACTTGTGAATCTTGTCTCATGGGAAAGATGACAAAGACTCCGTTCACTGGACACGGAGTAAGAGCGAGCGAGCTCTTGGGACTCATACACAGTGACGCATGTGGTCCAATGTCTACACATGCGCGAAATGGTTATTCATACTTCATTACTTTTACGGATGATTTCTCTAGGTATGGACATGTCTTCCTGATGAAGCATAAATCCGAGGCCTTTGTGAAATTTCGGGAATACAAGAATGAAGTTGAAAAAAAAAGGCAAAAGTATCAAGACACTGAGATCTGATCGAGGTGGTGAATACTTGAGTGCCGAGTTTCTGGGCTACTTAAAAGAGAATGGTATTCTCTCTCAGCTTACTCCTCCATACACACTACAACACAATGGTGTATCAGAAAGGCGGAATCGAACCCTATTGGATATGGTTCATTCCATGATGAGTAAGGCTGAGTTACCGCGATCCTTCTGGGGTTATGCACTAGAAACAGCTGCATATCTTTTGAACCAAGTTCCTACTAAGTCAGTGCCTACTACACCATATCAGATATGGAGTGGGAAGAAACCCTGTCTTAAGTATCTTAAGACATGGGGATGTCCAGCTTTTGTTAAAAAGCAGCATGCGGACAAGCTCGAGGAACGCTCAGTACAGTGTAAGTTTGTGGGATACCCAAAGAACTCCAAGGGGTATGTTTTCTATTACGCAGAAGAGCAAAAGGTCTTTGTTTCTCGTCATGCCCACTTCTTGGAAACTGAATTTTTAGAAAATCGGATAAGTGGGAGCGCAATAGAACTGGAAGAAATTCCAGAACCACAAGCTATTATTGAAAGCTTGGTGGAACAAGAAGTTTCAGGAGAACCTGACATCCCAGTGCCACTCCGCAGGAGTAGTAGGCAGTCTCATCCGCCCGAGAGATACTACGGTTTTCTCATAGACGGGGATCGAGAGGATTGCATCATTGAAAATGATGAGCCTACTGTAGGGTGTTTTTCGTCACCCCATTGGGATGGGAATACGCGCGCTCTTGTCAGGCGTACTACAGATTCCCCCTGCCTAGGGTAGGCCAGGGTTTATTGATTGTAGGGATCCGAATCTCCGGCAGCCGCGGACTAAGCTGCCGTTAATTACCCCTCGCCTTTGGAGCAAGGGAACCTCCGATTGACGGGTTAAACTGGTCATGCGAACTCAATGTGCAGTATACGTGTGTTTTGTTTTGGAGGGGGCTTGGATATATTGGGAGCCACGCAGAGTTTTTACGGGGGTCCCACTACCCGGATAGCGGGCTGGGGGTCAAGGAGGCTAGCAGCCCCCTTGCGGGGTGCGGGGCAGCGCCCCGTCCTAAATTTTTTTGGGGAGGAAGAGTGTTGTAGAGTATGTGTGTGTGTATATGTATATATACATATATATATAAAAAGAAAGGGAAAGGGCATCCAGAGGATGCGTGGGGAAAAGCGCCAGCGCTTTGGGTGCTAGCGCTTTGAGCGCAAGGGCCCCACGTGTCAGCACGTGGGCGCTCGGGCGCTAGCGCTTTGGGCGCTAGCGCTCTGAGAGCTAGCGCTCTGAGCGCTAGTGCTCCACGTGTCAGCACGTGGGCGCTCGAGCGCTAGCGCCCCACGTGTCAGCACGTGGGCGCTCGAGCGCTAGCGCTCTGAGCGCAAGAGCGCTAGCACCCCACGTGTCAGCACGTGGGCGCTCGGACGCTAGCGCCCTGAGCGCAAGGACGCTAGCGCTACACGTGTCAGCACGTAGGCGCTCGGGCGCAAAAAGGGACTTGGTCCCTGCAATGGGAGTTGTACTCGCAGAAAGGAGCACTTATTATTCTGTGTGTGTGTGTGTGTGTGTGTGTGTGTGTGTGTGTGTATGAGGAGTTAAACACCTAGGATATTTTGAAGCTGATGAAGGGCTTCTCCCCTTGAGCCCTAGTTCTTCCCCAAAGTGGGGTCTCTGGAGATAGGTCTCCTTCTTCCTTCTCTGTTGTCCGGATCTTGAAGATCAAGAGATGTGAGATTTTAAAAATCTCTTCTTTTTAAGATCTGATGGCAGATCTGAGTTCCCCTTTGTGGGTTTTGTGGTGAAAAACTATTTAGTTTTATAAAAGAAAGAGTACAACTCTTGATTTAATTCAAAAAGAGAAGAAGGTTTTAGAACCTTGAGGAAGGAGAAAGAGGCACAGGTCCTAATTTTTTTGGGGAATGAAAAGTTTTTTTTTATTCATCATCATGTTGCCTTATATAGGCTTACATATTTACATAGAGCCCCTTGGGCTTTACAAAATGGCATTTGCCCATCCCATGGCTCATGTGCCATTTCTTTTTGCACATAAGCCATGGGCTTACAAAAATTTGGCTTTATGCCCATTTTGTTTACATTCATGCATAAAAAATTACATAAAAATTATTTATTACATGATTTCATTTTGGCATGGGGGAGGGCCGGCCGCTTCATGTTCGGACTCGACCTGGGCATGGGCCCGCCTGACCTGGGCTTGGGCCCACTTGGCTTGGGGTTGACCTTGATTTTGACTCGGTCAACCGGGATGCAAATTTTGACCCCAACAAAGTGCCCCCATCAATAAATACACACCGCGCATGTGAGTTGTGTGCATGAAATTGATGGATCTTGAAGCTAGACTTCGAGGTGGAACATCGTTCCAGAGGCGGAGCATCATCCCGGGGAGCATGATTCCCGGGGATCGGAGCATCATTCTGATTTGCGGAGCATAATTCCAGGGTTCGGAGCATCATTCCGAAGAGCGGAGTATGATTCCCAAGGACGGAGCATAATTCCGAGGATCGGAGCATCATTCCGAAGAGCGGAGCATGATTCCAGGGATCGGAGCATCATTCCGAAGGGTGGAGCATGATTCCAAGGATCGGAGCATCATTCCGATGAGCGGAGCATGATTCCAGGGATCGGAGCATCATTCCGAAGCATGGAGCATGATTCCAAGGACCAGAGCATCATTCCGAAAAGCGGAGCATGATTCCAGGGATCGGAGCATCATTCCGAAGAGCAAAGCATGATTCCAAGGGATCGGAGCATCATTCCGAAGAGCGAAGCATGATTCCAGGGATCGGAGTATCCCTCAGGGAGCATGATTCCCGAGGATCAGAACATCATTCCGATTTGCGGAGCATAATTCCAGGGATCGGAGCATCATTCCGATGAGCGGAGCATGATTCCAGGGATCGGAGCATCATTCCGATGAGCGGAGCATGATTCCAAGGATCAGAGCATCATTTCGATGAGCGGAGCATGATTCCAGGGATCGGAGTATCCCTCAGGGAGCATGATTCCCGAGGATCGGAGCATCATTCCGATTTGCGGAGCATAATTCTAGGGATCGGAGCATCATTCCGATGAGCGGAGCCTGATTCCAGGGATCGGAGCATCATTCCGATGAGCGGAGAATGATTCCAGGGATCGGAGCATCATTCCGAAGAGCGGCAGACATTCTGACCGAAGCATAATTTCGATGCAGAGGTTGATTCCCTGGTGAAGCATAATTCCGACGGGGATGGAAAATACTCCGAGGCGAAGCATGATTTCGACACGGGGTACATTCTAAGACGGAGCATGATTCCGGCGCAGAGCTTGTTGGTTGACTTGATTCCGAGACGAAGCATAATTTCGACAGGGAAGAAAGATACACCGAGGCGAAGCATGATTTCGATACGGGGTGCACATTCTGAGACGAAGCATGATTCCGGCACAGAGCTTGCTGGTTGACTTGATTCCGAGGCGGAGCATAATTCCGACGAGGAGGTTGTTGGTTGATTTCGAGCCGAAGCATAATTCCGACAGGAAAGGAAGATACACCGAGGCGAAGCTTGATTTCGACGCGGGGTACACTCTGAGACGGAGCATGACTCCGACGCAGAGCTGGTTGGTTGATTTGATTCTGAGGCGAAGCATAATTCCGAAAGGGAAGGCAGATACACCGAGGCGAAGCTTGATTTCGACACGGGGTATACTCTGAGACGAAGTATGATTCCGACGCAGAGCTGGTTGGTTGATTTGATTCCGAGGCGGAGCATAATTCCGGCAGGGAAGGTAGATATCCCGAGGCGAAGCATGATTTCGACACGGGGTAAATTCTGGGACGGAGCATGATTCCGCCGCAGAGGTTGTTGGTTTGATTTGGGTTGACATCAGCATCGCTGCACTGGAATATGGTACCAGGAGCGAATCATCATTTGCCATGAGAGGATTTGGGGATTTTTTTTTGTCGACATCTGCATTGCTACACTGGAATAATGCCAGGAGCAACTCATCATTTGCCCCGGGAGGATTTGGGAATTGGTTTTTGCTTGGCATCAGTATCGCTACACTGGAATATGGTACCAGGAGCGAATCATCATTTGCGCTTGTTTATCAGGAAGCGATGGCTTAGGAGACAGGTTTTAGGTCCCTATCACCTAAGACTTTTCAATTTTGTGAGCCGTAAAGGTCTCACAAAGCATTTTCTCCCTACGGGTCGTAAGGATCCCGTAGGTGTATTTTCTCCTTAGGAGTCGTGGGGACTCCTAAGTGTGTTGCCCCTTTGTGAGTCGTAAGGATCTAACGCAGGAATTTTCTCCTCACAAAGTCGAGAGGACTTTGTGAGTGCATTTCATCTCTTTTTTACGAGTTTGCGCCCTTTCGGGTTTTCACAAACTCGCCTGCGGTCCTGCTGTTTTTACTCACGGAGCCCTTTCTGGTTTTCATCCGTGCCCATTTTGCTTGTGGACATACCCTTTTTTTTTGAATTTTCACCGCCCGTGGGACTTTGAATGTGGTTTCACCGGTAAGACTTGGGAGGGATTGGGATTGTTTTACGCCCGTGGATTGTATACGGTTTTGCAGGATGTATGATCCAGACCGTAGGGCCGGAAAAATTTCGGGACTTTGTCGGCGTCTGCATCGCTACACTGGAATATGGTACCAGGAGCGACTCATCATTCGCCGTTGGGGTATGTGATTTGGAACTTGGTTGGCGTCTGCATCACTGCACTGGAATATGGTACCAGGAGCGACTCATCATTCGCCGTTTGGGGATTGGGGAGCGATGGCTTAGGAGACAGGTTTAGATCCCTATCACCTAAGGCTTTTCAATTTTATGGGCCGTAAGGGTCCCATAAAAGCATTTTCTCCCTACGGGTCGTAAGGATCCCATAGATGCATTTTCTCCTTAGGAGTCGTGAGGACCCCCAAGTGTGTTTTTCCTTTGTGAGTCGTAAGGATCCCACAAAGGTTTGTTCTCCTCATATATCGTGAGGACACATGAGTGGGTCTTCCCAATGGAGCATAATTCCAAGGGCGGAGACCGGCCGCTGGACGGGTGACTTTGGTGGGGCATGGGTATGATGAGAATTATTTGAGCCCGTGGATTGTATACGGTAGTCAATCTGGGGACTGGCCGTAGGGCTGGGAGAATGTTGGGGATTTGGATTTTGGTTAGCGTCTGTATCGCTGCACTGGAATATGGTACCAAGAGCGACTCATCATTCGCCATTTTTTTTTGTTTTGTTTTTGTTGTTTTTTTTACCGCGATTGCTCTATCATTTTAGCTTTTCATATCGCGAAGATTGCGATGCCCCATCATTTCGGCTTTTATTCGCGGTTGCCCCATCATTTCGGCTTTATTTTCATCTTTATTTTACTCGCTGATTTTTATTGCGTGTTACCCCATCATTTCGGCTTTTCTTTATTTTTCTTTTATTTGCACATTTTTTGTTTATTTACATATACATATTTTTTTTTACATTCCCAGTTTAATGACTTAGAGGTCGATTATTCCCAGTTTAATGACGTGGTGGTCGATTATTCCCAGTTTAAAGACTTGGTGGTCTGCTGTTTCCAGTTTAACGACGTAGAGGTCATCTGTTTCCAGTTTAACAACGTAGAGGTCATCTGTTTCCAGTTTAACGACTTAGAGGTCATCTGTTTCCAGTTTAACGACGTAGAGGTCTGTTTCCAGTTTAACGACGTAGAGGTCATCTGTTTCCAGTTTAACGACGTGGTGGTCATCTGTTTCCAGTTTAACGACGTGGTGGTCATCTGTTTCCAGTTTAACGACGTGGTGGTCATCTGTTTCCAGTTTAACGACGTAGAGGTCATCTGACGGGGAGCTTAGAGAAGATACCCGATTGAGCAGTTGTCAGGCCCACCGCTGGAGCTTGCCCGAGATGCCTTATTACTTTGTCGGTGTTGATGGCCTTGCCCCCAGCTGGGGCCGAGGAAAGTCGTTCAAATACCGACTTGCGTTCGAAGATAGCAATTTGAAATTTGTTAACCCCTGCATAAAAAAATCATGATTTCAACACAGGCAATTGATATGCATATTAATTGAGTTCGCATGAATGCATAACCCGAAATATGGGAGGAGAGATTGGTCCCACCGGGCGTGCCAGAATCTGTAGGGTGTTTTTCGTCACCCCATTGGGATGGGAATACGCGCGCGCTTGTCAGGCGTACTACAGATTCCCCCTGCCTAGGGTAGGCCGGGGTTTATTGATTGTGGGGATCCGAATCTCCGGCAGCCGCGGACTAAGCTGCCGTTAATTACCACCCGCTTTTGGAGTGTAGGAACCTCCGATTGACGGGTTAAACTTGTCATGCGAACTCAATGTGCAGTATACGTGTGTTTTGTTTTGGAGGGGGCTTGGATATATCGGGAGCCACGCAGAGTTTTTACGGAGGTCCCGCTACCCGGATAGCGGGCTGGGTGTCAAGGGGGCTAGCAGCCCCCTTACGGGGTGCGGGGCAGCGTCCCGGCCCAAAATTTTTTTGGGAGGGAGAGTGTTGTAGAGTATGTGTGTGTGTATATGTATATATACATATATATAAAAAAAAAAAGAAAAGGAAAGGGCATCCAGAGGATGCGTGGGGAAAAGCGCCAGCGCTTTGGGTGCTAGCGCTTTGAGTGCAAGGGCGCTAGCGCTTTGAGCGCAAGGGCGCTAGCGCAAGAGCGCTAGCGCTCCACGTGTCAGCTCGTGGGCGCTCGAGCGTTAGCGCTTTGGGCACTAGCGCTCTGAGCGCAAGAGCGCTAGCGCTTTGAGCGCTAGCGCCCCACGTGTCAGTACGTGGGCACTCGGGCGCTAGCGCTCTGAGCGTAAGAGCGCTAGCGCTTTGAGCGCTAGCGCCCCACGTGTCAGCACGTGGGCGCTCGGACGCTAGCGCCCTGAGCGCAAGGGCGCTAGCGCTCCACGTGGGCGCTCGGGCGCAAAAAGGGACTTGGTCCCTGCAATGGGAGTTGTACTCCCAGAAAGGAGCACTTATTATTCTGTATATATATATATATATATATATATATATATATATATATATATATATATATATATGAGGAGTTAATCTCCTAGGATATTTTGAAGCTGATGAAGGGCTTCTCCCCTTAAGCCCTAGTTCTTCCCCAAAGTGGGGTCTCTGGAGATGGGTCTCCTTCTTCCTCCTCTGTTGGCCGGATCTTGAAGATCAAGATATGTGAGATTTTAAAAATCTCTTCTTTTTAAGATCTGATGGCAGATCTGAGTTCCCCTTTGTGGGTTTTGTGGTGAAAAACTATTTAGTTTTATAAAAAGAAGAGTAAAACTCTTGATTTAATTCAAAAGGAGAAGAAGGTTTTAGAACCTTGAGGAAGGAGAAAGAGGCACAGGCCCTAATTTTTTTGGGGAATGAAAAGTTTTTTTTTATTCATCATCATGTTGCCTTATATAGGCTTACATATTTACATATAGCCTCTTGGACTTTACAAAATGGCATTTGCCCATCCCATGGCTCATGTGCCATTTCTGTTTGCACATAAGCCATGGGCTTACAAAAATTTAGCTTTATACCCATTTTGTTTACATTCATGCATAAAAAATCACATAAAAATTATTTATTACATGATTTCATTTTGGCATGGGGGAGGACCGGCCGCTTCATGTTCGGACTCGACCTGGGCATGGGCCCGCCTGTCCTGGGCTTGGGCCCACTTGGCTTGGGGTTGACCTTGACTTTGACTCGGTCAACCAGGATGCAAATTTTGACCCCAACACCTACTAGCTTCCAGCAAGCCATTCAGAGCGGTGACTCAGTAAAATGGCTGGATGCAATGCGGACCGAGATGGAGTCCATGTACACTAACAAAGTTTGGACTTTGGACATTGCTCCAGAAGGGGTAAAACCCGTAGGCTGCAAATGGATCTTCAGAAAGAAGATTGGTGTAGATGGACGGGTTGAAACCTATAAAGCTAGACTTGTTGCGAAGGGTTTTCGTCAAAGACCTGGTTTGAACTATGACGAAACCTTTTCTCCAGTGGCTATGCTCAAATCCATTCGGATCCTTCTTGCCAATGCCGCCTTCTACGATTATGAGATCTGGCAGATGGACGTAAAGACGACATTTCTAAATGGTAATTTGGAAGAATGCGTCTATATGGATCAGCCGGAGGGTTTCATTCAGAGTGGGAGCAGCGGTAAAGTGTGTAAGTTGCTTAAGTCCATTTATGGGCTAAAGCAGGCATCGCGGAGTTGGAACATCTGCTTTGATGATACTGTCAAAGAATTCAACTTTATCAAAAATCCAGATGAACCATGCATTTACAGTAAGATTGTAGGGAGAACTGTGGTATTCCTCGTCTTGTACATGGATGCCATTCTCTTAATAGGAAATGACATTCCTATGCTACAGTCAGTCAAAAGATTCTTGTCACAGAGGTTCTCCATGAAGGACCTGGGCGATGCCAACTACATTCTGGGGATCCAGATCTATCGTGATAGATCTAAGAGGATGTTGGGACTTTCCCAGTACAGATACATCGACACCATACTGAAACGATTCAGTATGGAAGATTCAAAGTGCGGTAACCTACCGGCTTGTCACGGAATCACCCTATCTAAAGAGATGTCTCCAAAGACTGATTTGGAAAGGGCTCCCATGTCATCTATACCCTACGCATCTGCGGTAGGCTCTATAATGTATGCGATGTTGTGTACCAGACCAGATGTAGCATACGCACTGAGCGTTGTAAGCAGGTATCAGTCGGACCCAGGGGAGAAACACTGGATAGCAGTAAAGAACATTCTCAAGTACCTGAGAAGGACTAAGGAGATGTTCTTGGTGTATGGCGGAAAAGACCTCCAGATCGAGGTCTTTGCTGACTCCTGCTTCCAGAGATGACTCCAAGTCCATGTCGGGTTATGTCTTTACCCTCAATGGAGGGGCGGTTTGTTGGAAGAGCTCCAAGTAGGAAACCGTTGCTGACTCGACGATGGAAGCAGAGTACATAGCTGCTTGCGATGTCGTAAAGGAAGCTGTCTGGATGAAGAAGTTCCTCACGGAGCTTCAGGTGGTTCCTACCATTGTTGATCCAATACCGCTGTATTGTGACAACAACGGCGCTATAGCTTTAGCGAAGGAACCTAGGTCCCATCAGAAGTCCAGACACATTTTGAGGCGGTACCACCTGATCATGGAGATCGTAGATCGCCGAGAGATCGAGGTGAAGAGAGTAGATTCGGAGAATAACACTGCAAATCCATTCACGAAGGCCATACCCCAGACTCAGTTCGAGCGGCTGATCGAGATGATAGGTCTTCGATACGCCAGTACATGGCTCTAGTGCAAGTGGGAGATTGTTAGTGTATATGCCCTAGAGGCCATTACTGTATCATACTAGTTTGTATATTACTTAATGGAAGCTTGGGATATTCACAGTTGTATAGACAGTCTTGCTCAAAATGGTAGTATCCTACTTGGTTTGTTTCTACTTTAATATGTGTATGTGTTTCTTTTAGCATATCGCTTATACATATTAGTGGAGCCCTTAAGATCTTTGCTTGATTACCAGCGTTGTGATGGCAGTCACACTAGTGGGGGCTGGGTAATCTACAAGCACATCCTTATACAGGTCCCTAGTCGTAGGATTATCGAGACGGGGCATCGATACTCCGGAGTAGACTAGCGTATACGCTTCTCATCCCAGCAGGGGAGATGGTCTGTCCCACAGCCATTAGTACGTCATGCTGGAGATAGTATGCGGGTGCTCGTTAGGTTACGAGTACACTGGACAGGACTCGTCGGGAACTGTTGGTTGGTACTATACCTATCGTCAGATAACAGTTCCCAGGAGACAGGAGTACAGCTTAGTCTGTCGACCTGACGCTGCTACTTCACCTCGAGTGTGTTCCCACAGTACTTTGATTACTACCCTACTACGGCTCAAAGGAGTCATGCAAACAGGTAGTAGTTGGGTGCAGTCCCGAAGCACTTGGAGGCAGTAACGGTTAGACAGTATTCGTCTCTCCCTGTATTGGGGGTTGATATCGCGCTGTGTCTAGGAGAGCCATTACATAAATTCCCTGGCCAGGGCAAGCGAGATTTACTGGTAGTGTTTTCAGTAGTTTCTCAGGGTGTTCTGGGCTACACTCTGACACGGCTTGTACCGCTATTAGGGGTCTGACGTTTACCGCCCCCTAGGCCCGACATGCGATACTCTTAGACGAACAGACCGGACTGTACGGAGATTGTCACATTCAGGCTCAGTAGGAGTTCAGATGGGGTTTACCTCATCGGCCTTCTTATCGACATCTACCTGGGGACCGTTACGTACAGCTAGTGCCCCTTGCGGTCTGTGGTTAAACCCACTGTCAGCGTAGTGTCGAGTCTTTAGAGTCCCACACAGAGAGTTTCCCTGCACTGGGCAAAAGGTGTAGAGGCCGTATAGTTTTACGGCAGGGCTGCGATCACTTACGTGCACTTGTGCGCGTATGATGTTCGGGCAGACAATACTAGTGGGCTTTGGTTTAAGCCGGATCCTAGTAATGTATAGATGGATTAGTTTTGTCTTCTGTGCATTCGCATTCTACGGAATGCGGATGCGGGTGTGTATGCACGGTTATGAGGAGCGAAGAAGGAGTTGCCTCATTAGGGTTTTGACCATTGATTCGGTCAAAACCATTATGAGGTGAGGAAAATATTTACTAATCTTTTTAATGATAATTGTGTTATGGCTAAATGCTTTGACCATGTTGACCATTTGACCTAGTTGACCATTGTTGACTTGGATATTTCTTGTGAGCTCTAGACTCTTCTTATGGCTTGGATTTAATTTGACATGATAATGGTCAAATCAATGGTAACCATCACACTTTATCATGACAAAAGAATGGTAATTATTTTTCTCATGGATTATAATCTCTTTGGCTTTCTCTCTCATCCAAAAGAAAGCTCACATGGTTCTTCTTCTTCCTCCTCTCTAGATTTTTCTATAGGTCTCATGTGTTGAAAGAAATAGAAATAAAATAGACAAACAAATCCATCTTCTTCCTCTACATCACCTAGGACATCAAGCATAGCAAACTTGTTGCCCTATTTACCTCGGCTTGAGGTGGAGCTCAGACTATAGACTCTCGGGTGGATCGTCTTCGACTCTAGGAGGCCGCGGAAGTGACCAAGATCTGGATCGATCCTCGGAGCTTGAATGGACGAGGAGGACAGCGGAGGGAAGAACCGAAGGACCGTTTTAGTGAGGTATAATCTCCTAAGCACAATAGATAGAACCTCTAGTTTTTTGTTAGAAATGGTTTGGCAAAGATTCTCAAGAAAGTCTATATTACCTTGTGATAAAAATTTGTTTTTTACCTATTCCGCCTCCCCGTAAGTACCGGGATGGGTAATGTACACTTACATAATGTGGGAGTAGGAGCGGGTTGTTGAGCAGGCGGAGGAATCGGGGATCGATTTTACTGGACAGAACGATCCGATACTGCTGACCTCAGTCCTAGACGCCGCACACGGAGGGCACCACGGAGGTTGGGAGAGAGGCCGGGGACTGGGTCCTAGCAGGGCACATATGAGGTTGGACTCCATTCCGGCGGTTACTTCCTCTATCTCCCGTGAACGACATTTCGAGCAAGAACTGGACACCTTGAAGGGCACCGTCCAGGAGTTGAAGGAGATGTTGGTATGTATACTATTTAATAGTAAAATATTATGTCATATTATAGATAGCAACATATCCAATATTGATACGTAGCCTGAGCTTATTTTGTTGTAGACTTAGCTTTGATTAATCGTACATACATAGAACTGTCTAATTAAAATAAACTACAGTTTTCCAAACTATATATCCAAACGAGCCCTAAGTCCCTAAGTATTCATAGATTGAGGTTTAGCAATAACCTGATAATGATACGAATTCGACTAATACACAGTTCTTACTCGTTTATTACACACAACACTGAACAGACGCGATAGGGTATTTCGGCTGAGGCTCCACATGCATCTCTTTCGGCTGCGGCTCCAAATGCATCTCCTTCGGGTTTGGCTCCGCAAGCCACTACTTCGGCTGCGATTGCGCAGACCACTCCTAAAGCTCCACAGCCCGCTCAGACTCCCGCACAGTCCGCATTGGTCGACTTGTTGACTCAGGGTTTATCCGAGGAGCAGATGCGCCAGATTACGACGATTATCATAGGTAGAGCTGGACCGAGATAGGGTGGCTTTTTGATTTTTATATTTTAAGCATGAATATACTTATATGATACATATTGTATATATTTTGGACGATATTGGTGGTGTTTGCGTATTCATGATGATTTAGATTTATATAGTATTCAGTTTGTTGATTTCTTTTATATATTATGCGTGTTCATGTTGATTATCGTACTACGGTAGAAAGAGTGAATTGAATTCATGGTAACGGTATTTGATTATATGATGTATATATTATTATGCACAGGGCGAGAAAAAAACAGATAGCCCTTTTTATAAAAAAAAACTGATAATTTGTCCCTACGAATTAATCCGTAGAGACAACAGTTGCACCTACAGATTAATCCGTAGGGACAAACTTTGCACCTATATATTTATCTGTAGGGACAAAATATCAGGATATCTGATATTTTGCCCCTATAGACCCAGTAACAGGTGTTAGACTTGCTCCTACGGATTAATTCGTAGGGGCGTAAGGATGGACCTACGTAGATATAAATCTGGTCCTACGTATTACTCCGTAGGGCATGTATTTAGCCCTACGGAGTAATACGTAGGGGCAACTATTTTATTTTATAAACCGATAAATTGAATAAATATTTTGTCCCTATAGCTTATACCGTAGGGACATACTTACCTACTCAGTAATCCGTAGGGGCAATTATTAAACCGTAGAGGCATGAATGGAGGAGGAGGTCGGGGTGTCGCTGTCGTGGTGGAGTTGACCGGAGGAGGTTGAAGGAGTTCAGGGTGTTTTTTATTTTAATATTTCAGAAATTATGGTCAGGGTTAATGAGAGGGGATTTTGGGGATTATATATATTTTTTAGCTGATGTAGCAATTTGATTGACATGGCGCTGATGTCGCACGGGCGATACCTGTATGTCACCGTTAAGTTCGATGGTTTCTTGATAATTTCAAAGGTATTGGTATTTTTTTTATTTTGGTCCAAATTTATTGAGAGTTTTAAATAAATAAGTCTAGATAAATTAAAGATAGACTTGTGGTGAATGGGTATATATAGACAGAAAAAGGAAATTGATTTTGTTTGATAAATATGCTCTTTTTTCTAGAGTTATATTCATTAGATTATTAATTTCCCAGTCGTATTTTGAAATTGTATGTGTATCAAATGGATGTAAAAATTGTATTTTTAAATTGTAACTTAGAGAAGGAAATATATTTGAAATAACCCTAAGGTTGTGTTATCGTGGGACAAGAAAATAAAATTTTGCAAACTGTTCAAGTTTAAAGCAAGCTCTAAAATAGTAGCTTGATAATTTTGTTATCAAAAATTTAAACAATAGTAATTAATAATAACTTAGTTATTATATGTCTCTGTATTGATGACAAGCAATTATTCAACTTTGACATGGATCTATCAAATGGTACTAAATATATTTTTTTATTCAAAATTTATGTGAAAGTCCTTAATAAAAGCATATTGTTCCATTGGAGTGACCGGAGACACAGAGAGGATCTATGCGCTCAACCCGGCGCGATTCTCATTTTGGTCCATGTAGCCTACCCCATATATGCATGAGATAAAGACCCGGTTAATTGTTGTATATTCCAAATTTGATATGAAAAATTTAGGATTAGCCAAAGCTATCTTTGCAGATTAAGATACTGAGAAATGATAGTCATTTGAAATTATGACAATCTCATTATGTAAATGTAAATGATGTATTGCAGATATAGGATGAATAGAGTAAAAGAATTATACTAATTAATACACCTGAGCCTACTAGATTTAATCCGGTAAATTCTCAATTAATGGTAAACTTATATATGTATGTAATGCTTACTGCAAATTAAATCCAAATTAATTTATCATATGTTATTTGAAGACTTGGTGGATATATTTTGTTGTCTAGGTAATGAGCATGCTAAGTAAGGAAGTGCTTGCTGTACAAGTATGGAAGTGCTTAAAGAATATTTAAAGATGCCTTTGCGGCCTAAACCTATACCGCGGATTTCCATTGATATATTGTTAGTATGAGTCCACGAGATTAATAGCTCATAATAAAGTATATAATGGAAAAACCTTGACAATTTAAGTCTACGACATTGTTATGTCCACTATTTAATAACGAACGATCGAACAGTTGGGATTAAATATATTCGTACAAATTAAAATCTTGCAGATCTTTCCTTTAAGAGGTTGTCAAGAGAGATTTGATAGGGAAGCAATCATAAATATTAGTGATTGGGTTAAAACAACCCATACAAATAAATCGACTAGCTATCATAGAAATTCTACTTGATTCATGTGCTCTTAATAGTAGTGGTGTATGTTTAAAAGAAGAGTACATAATACGATCGATTGTATGAGCAAGAAAAGCAATACTTATCCCTAAAATGACCATGTTTAGATCTCGTAGTAAATGTAAGAGAATGTGTTACTTTATTAATGGGTCATAGTATAAAGCCATGTAAAAGGCAGACATGCACTAGATTATATACCTAAATGAAAATGACCATGAAATCAAAGATTTTTTTGCCGGGGCATTCATGAAATCAAGACATGCCTGTGGTCGTAATAATACAAACTCATGAATAACTTGTTTTTGAAATATATGTATGTGTGCTCTATATATCCGGGGCTTCCACAAACTAACTATTTATGTGCATTCAGTACTTAATCTAGCTAGCATAAGAACAACATTCATAAAGAATCATAGGATAACATTCATAAACTTAACCTAGGTAGCATAAGAATAACAATATTCATAAAGTATCATATGATCAGCATACCATTTTCAAGTAGTTCATTTATGAGATTGTTGTAATAATCAATCCCGTCTTGACTAATTCCACCTTCGAGATTGCCCTCTGCAACAATATTTACGAGCATTAGGTTATAAAAGTCATCAAAGTGTGTGTGTGTGTGTGTTTATATATAAATAACAATTAAAAGTTGTTACCTGGCAATATTCTTGGCCAAGAAATAGAAAATCTATAGTCATCAATTCCCATTTTCAAGTTCATTTATGAGATTGTTGTAATAATCAATTCCGTCTTGATAAAATTATATATATTTATATTGAACAATTATAAGTTGTTACCTGGCAATATCCTTGGCCAAGAGATAGAAAATCTACAGGCATCAATTCCCATTTTCTTTGAACTTGTATGGTCTTTACAATTGCATCAATACTCTAATTGTGGGGGATTAAGATTGAAGAGACGAGCGCGCGCGTGTGTATATATATATAGAGAGAGAGAGAGACCGACCCTACTTAGTTAACGCTTCCGTCCATCTTTTGAGTAGCTAAAATAGGCTGTTTCAATATATCATTGTAGTATTCATTTTCATGCAACCATTTGTGGGATGTTATTTTACATGATGAACCACGGGCTCTACTTTTTCATGAAAAAGAAAGAGAGAAAAAATTACTGTATGTGGATGGGTGTGCATGCATCAAGTAACAAGAATAAAAAAAAACCTAAGTGAAAGCTAAAACGGTAAAAAAAATGTCCCTGCCTAGGCTTCATTTCCTCGCCTTTAGCACGAAATACTATCACTATGGTTATAGATGACGATGGAAAAACAATAAAACTATAAAACTGGAGGTAAAGGGAAACATTTTTAGAGTGCCATTATTTTATAGGTCTTTTATTTTAATTTTGTACCCCTAAACTTTCATATATTTTCAAAAAAAGACTTCTCAAGCTTGGTATTTTCAAAACGGGCGCTCCAAATCTTTTAAGTTAACTAAAAAAAACCTAGTTAACTCTTATCGAAATTCTGTTAAATATGACAGTTTGGAGATTGTAAATTATTGTAATACTCTGCATGGTTTGGAAATTACTAATCCATCTCTCTCCCTCCCTCTCTCTCCCCTTTTCAGGTGAGATCCATGAAAACAAGAATGGAAGGAAGATGGAGAGGAATGAGGGAGGGGACGAGGGTTTGCATGGGAAGTTGGGGATGGAGATGGAAATGGGCTCGGATCAAACCGCCATTGATTGTGTGGAAGAAGAATAAGAAGAAGAGGGGATGGTACAAATCGGATCAGGTAAAGAGGAGAAGAAGAAGAAGAATGATAGTTTCGTCTTTATATTTAGAATTTAACCATTGAATTTAACGGATTATCTTTTTTAGTTAACGATTAAGTGGGTTTTTTTTTTGTTTTTTTAATATCAAGTTTTTTTTTTTATAAAAAATATCAAGTTTGAGATGTATACAAGTTTGAGAATATCAAGTTTTTTTTTAAAAATATCAAGTTTTTTTTATTTTAAAAATATCAAGTTTGAGAATGATCAGGTAACGGTTTACTGACAATAGAACTTTTTACATCGCTAATTCAACGGTGAAAAGTGGTAGAATCATATGAAATTCGATGTATACACATCTTAGATGGTAAATATGATGATGATCGGTGCCGATTGTCGGAAAAAATGGTGGAGGATATAGATTTTTGACGCCACTTAACGAAAAAGCCTCTTAAGACGTATTTTCTCCATTGTTCTCGTATATGTATGGTGAGACAGTGAGATGGGATTTTTAAAGCGAAATGAAAAAAATCTGGCCGTTGGATCGACGATTGAATTTTTGTATCGTGTTCTACACGTCAAAATATGTATGCGCGTAAAAAATTAGACGATTTGAAAAGAGTATTCAATATATGCAATTTTTACGATGCTTTAACAACCATCCATTTTGCAACCGTGATATCCATATCTTAGAAATGTTTAAATCTTCTAAAATTTTGTATGCATATGTTGATTGATATGTAGAATAAGATGTATGTATCCGATCATCATTTTGATCGATAGATGTTGCTTGGATTTTTCCATCTCACTTCAAGATTCTCGTCTCCTGCTATCGCTATCCTACCGCACACACCGCATAAAGTTACATTGGTCCACTGCAGTACTACATTGCATTTTGAGGGGTTCCAAGCCTTACATACAGCATAAAGTTGTGTTGGCCTATTGATACGACATTGCATTTTGAGCTAGTTGATACGACATTGCATTTTTACCCTTTATTTTAGGACTCATAAGAGAATATTTCAAAGAAACCCCTAGATTTTTCATATTTATTTTTAACCCTTTTATCTATTTAACAACCTATGATATTTTTTAAAATTTTCAAATGTTTAGCAATTTGTATATGGTATAAATTTGAACAGATATATTTTGGATTTGATAAATGCATTCTTCTTATTTTAGCTATAAACATTATATTTTACAAGTAAATATAATAAATAATATAGTATTATATATATTCATATATATAAACTAATAAGAATACTATATAAATTTAAGTTGGGGTATACTTAGATGCAAGTAAATTACTTATTTTTGGAAGTAACATTTTATTTTTAAGCATGCAAATTAAAATAAAGTAGCTTCTTCTTCGAATTTAAACCTTTACAATTTACATTAATATAGAATAACCATACAAAAGATAAGTACATTATTGTATTAATGCTTTAAAAATATATTTAAGAATATCCATTAAGATATCGGTTTATTTTTATATTTGAGATAGGTTTTACTAGGCCCTTCCAAAACAAAATTCCTGCCTCTGCCCGTGATATCGGAAATTTTGTATTTATTATTTATTTTTAATGAATTCTAGCATGGTTAACCCCAATTATTATATTAAAAAAAACGTTATATATGACAAGCAAGAGTACACAAAAATTACCTACTATATTTTATTAAGAGGTTTTGTGATCACCATATCAAACCTAATGATAAGAATAAGCACTAATTTGAACATTAGTTCACCAATCCTGACTCAATTTGCATGTATAACAGAATAACAAAATGCGTTTTATACATATCTTTACTATTATAATGCAAAAATAAAGAGACATGTGGCAATCTCACATTTAATTGAAATTAAATATTCAAAAAGAAAGAAAAATCTTTTATTCAAAGACGTTCTATATCATCTATTTTCTGCAGAATGCACTATTGATACATATCAGCATCAAATGGTTAAGATTTAAAAATATTTTTAGTGACCTGCAGTTAATTAAGATAATAGATATTTTAAAAACTTTTGGTTAAAATAACGAAAATATTCATATCGACCCTTGAAATAGTAAATTGGTAAAAAAACTATTTTAAAATCTCTTATGCTTATGCAAAATTATTTAAGAAATCAAAACTAATTTCTCAAATATTTTCAAATATAACTGATTTTTTTACTTAAGATAATAAAAATATCACATCATGCTTTTATTTAAATACACCGTTCACGTGTGAAATGCTAGTATTATTAATGTTATGCTTGTTTTTTCCTAGGATAGGATTGACCAATTATTAATAATTAAAATTCCAACATGCCTATTGAGTAAAAATAAAGGATTATCTTGGCACATATAATTGGAAATATGATGTTGATTTTAAAAGAAAAGTAGAAAAATGTTTAAGCTATCAGCCTTGAAATCTTATCCAAAGTCTACTTTTGAGATAAACACTATAGGACTATGTGTTTGGCAATAATATCTAGATGTTACGGTCCCACTATTTTGTCTCTTGAATAGATTGTGGTAGAAATTCTTGCCGTTTGTTAAGGTGTTACTCTGAAAATTATATTTAACAATCAATGATTTGAAGGAAGAAAAGTGTCGTGCTCACCAATATGTAGAGGGGTAGTTGGTAGTGATTAATATTATATATACACACTGAAGTTTAATTGAATTTTGTTTTTAGTTTAACCATTTTAGTGATTAGAGATTTTTTCAACTTACTAGCTTTTCTTTAGATCAGGATTTGGTAATTATTTTTTGTCGCTTCACTGATCACATTAACTTAATTATCATTTTATTTTTCTACCATATGTTTTATTGAGAAATTATTCCTTATGCCGGCTGTATATCACCGGACAAAAAAAAGAGAAGAAATATAAGTGCGGATCCCACACGTTGTCCAAAATTCTCTCCTATGTATTACATTCGGTATAGAGAATAATTTCTTGTATTAATGGATGTACTGTTGTCTGTTGAAAACAAACTCTAGTAACTTTCAAGCTGTTGCAGAGGCGCTAGGCCTCCGCAATCTCGGTTGATCGGGGGAGGCCGAGAAACTTCGGCACATCAGGGGCTCGGAGACGAGCGGGAGGCCGAGGAAGCTCGGCACGAGAGAAGGCTCGGAGGCGAGGAGACTGCGGAAGCTCGGAAACGAGCTATTGGTAGTTTCGTGGATGAAGGTGGAATGTCTTTTAGGGAGGTCTCTCGAAAGGTCGGAGACCTCCCTCGAGAAGGGGCGCCGGGGAATGTCCCCGATGCGGCTCACTTATTCCACCCCCCGTGGAATCTGGTACGCGTCATCTACCACGTGTCGTAATCTGGAGGGCCATCGAAGGTCGGGGTCAATCCTCAGGATGAAAGCCCGGGGAATGCTTTCAATGTATCATGCTTGCTCCAGTCCCGTAAGCCCCGGGACACGTCATCTACCACGTGTCATGATCTGTGGAATTCCCACTTAAGAGTATCATCATTAGGCCCCCACTCTCATCCCGACCTATTTATGGGTCGGATCGGTTTTCTGGGCTGTTCCCGCCAAAATTTTGGCTCAAAATTTGCTCCCTTAGAGAAATAATAACAATAAAATAAAAATAAAAATAAAAATAAAGGAAAAAC
The DNA here is from genome assembly GCA_030015575.1 of Agapanthus africanus. Taxonomy (NCBI): domain Eukaryota; kingdom Viridiplantae; phylum Streptophyta; class Magnoliopsida; order Asparagales; family Amaryllidaceae; genus Agapanthus; species Agapanthus africanus. The sequence goes on along the minus strand of CM057337.1, from coordinate 70,123,435 downwards.
TCCACATGCAAAGCATGTAGGTACTTTTTCGGATAGAATTAAATCCTATGATAGCGCCTCACGTGCAAAGCATGAGAGCGCCAGCACCCAGAGTCAAAAACTCTGAGGCAGCGCATCACGTGCAAAGCACGAGAGCGCTGAGCACCAAGAGCGCCAGCGCCATGAGTCAAAGACTCTGAGGCAGCGCCCCACGTGCAAAGCACGAGAGCGCTGAGAGCGTCAACGCTAAAGAGTCAAAGACTCTGAGGCAGCGCCTCACGTGCAAAGCATGAAAGCGCTGAGCGCCAACGCTAAAGGGTCAAAGACTCTGAAGCAGCGCATCACGTGCAAAGCATGAGAGCGCTGAGTGCCAAGCGCTAAGAGTCAAAGACTCTGTGATAGCACATCACGTGCAAAGCAGGAGAGTGCTGGCACCAGAACTAAATGTTCTCCACCGTTGGATCAAAAATCCAACAAAGATGATAAATCATCAAAATTCATAATAAAATTCTGTTGAGAAAATACTTCTCAAATCTTTCTAAATAAGAAAGAATGTGCTCTGTAAATCAGAGCACCATTGGATCAAAAATCCAATGGTGATTAAAAATCACCAAGATACAGAATAAACTCTGTAGGGGAAAATATCTTCCCAATCTTTCCAAATAAGAAAGATTGTGCTATGTAAATCAGAGCACCGTTGGATCAAAAATCCAATGGTGATTAAATATCACCAAGATACAGAATAAGATTTTTATGGGAAAATATTTCCTTAATCTTGCTAAAAACAAGAAAGACTGCCTTCTGTAAAACAGAAGCCCTTGGATAAAAAATTCAACGATGGGAAACATCCTCAAATCAATCAAAGGAAAGATTTCTTTAACTGATTCAACAGATCAGCCTCCCCTATATAAAGGCCCCAAGACTTCAAGTTTTGCACAGAGAAACCCCCCATAAACTTTAAGTTCAAAAATACAGAAAACAGAGAGGAAAACCCCTTGGTAAGTAAAAACCAAAAGATAATTTAATTCTCAAACCAAGAGTTTAACTCTTCTCAAAGAACTTAGTTCTTCCTCTGATTGGGATCTGCAGAAACAGATCTCCCTACAAGTTGAGAATTTAATTCTCATCGGGGAGATTCTGTTATGTAGATCCAAACCTAGGAGAAAGAGCTAAATTCAAATAATTTAATTCTTACCAAAAATATATATGTCACGCCCCGCTTCCCAGTGTACGGCGAAGTGGACGTGATGAGGCCCGCTACGTATGTACTCAGAAGTACATACGCTAAGCGTAACTAAGCAATATAAAGTAAATCACAAGAGACGAAAGATATAGGAATAACAGCAACTTTTATTGATAACATTCTTTTGTACAATGCATGAAAAGAAAATACAACTGAAATGAAAAGCGATGCCTAAACAGTGGCATAACAGGAAGTACAGAAAAGAACAAGGTATAATATCTAGAGCTCGGGATCTTCGTGGAACTGCTCCAAATCTTCACCGGTGGGCTCGATCTCAGCTCGGGCCAACGCACCTGACGACATTCAAAGAAGAAAGAAATAGAATGTCGTCAGCGAACAGGTCGCTCGGTAAGTCCCGAAGATAAGGGAGAAATAGACAGAGAGTAAAAGAGAGAGAGAGAGTAGTTTTTTTTTAATGTTGTATTGTATTGTCATATTATAGTAGTATGGTGTTAACGCTGTTGTTGTAGCTTGGTATAGAAGGATGCCAGTGTATACGAGAGGGGTCTCAGTATGCTAGAGACCAGGGCAAATGGAAGTACAAGGCTCCGTTATACAACCCGGAACAACGGCAATTGGATTCAGGTTAGGTGTCTTAATCTTACCATCTCGTGTCACCTTTAACACCTTCCGTACCAATCTACCCCTTAAACCCCGCGATATCTTGTTTGTATTGTTATGTTGTAAAATTGTATTGATTGCATGATTGATTGACTGACTGACCGAAACCATGATATCAGGAAACAGTTATAACCGTAGAGTCATGTAAATGGAATACTGGAAAACATATAAAAGGAATATCCATGGTTCGGTTCAGTCGAGTAGATTGTTAACTGGATTCAGAGATTCATGTATTCAAATTGTATTGGAATATAAATGAATATAGATTGACTTGAATCATATTCAAGTCAGGAGTAGTCAGACTCTAACCCGAGTTAGACTAGAAGAAAGGTAATTTGAAGTTCAATATTAGTTAGGGGCCTTATTGTAATTTGTAAAACTTAAGGGGGTTTTATGTAAAAAGTACTTTTGTATAGTTTTCGAAATACACCTCAAGTATTTAATAATCGTCTTTATTGTTATAATGAATGTGTATTTTATTTGTGTTATTCTAGTGAATATATCCTAATAAAAGTATTAATTGTTTTATTTGAAATTCATGGTATTTTAACGTAACTTTTAATCTTTTAATTTTAGGAAAAAGTGGAAACTTTAGATTATGATAAAATAGGTGTTTAAATGTTAATTATATATATATTAACATATGAATAATTTTATATAAATATTTTATTTAGAGAAAGTCTCATTTTCCTTAAATATCGTATTTTAAACCTTTCGAGACCGAATGCTCCTTGCGGAGGTCTGAATCTTGCACTACTAGCCTGCAGGTACACGATGAACTGTACTATCCCTAACAGGTTCCCCAAAAGTGGGTTGTAGCGGCACTTTGCTTAGGTTTTATAAACACTTCCCATTTAGGAAAACGGTTTTATAAATATAAGGTATTTATTTGCAAAAGAGTTTAGTTTTCCGTATTTTAGTTATTAGGGTTGCCTAAGACAACTAGCCTACTTCTAAGGTCTAAACGATGAGTCATTAGAAGCCTCAAATCGCCTCTTCACCGTCAATTGCGGCCAGGTAAGTACCAGGTAAGTGGGAAGGAACCACAGTCATGGGCCTAATTAAAAACCACTAGCCTTAGACACACTTGCCTAGGCACCACAAGACAGTTTAGATAAACGATCGATGTCCATGACCAATCGTTCTTTCCTTTTATTAAAAGATTTTATTTAGAGAAGTTTACAATTTAATGCTTTCAACAAAGATTATAAAGATTAGGGTATTTTAGTGAAAAGTCCTGTAATTTCGTATTCTGTGATTTGATATTTATCAATTAGGGTTATATTTGTGTGTGTGTGTAGAGGTAGGTCATTACCTCGTAACTTATTTTAAGGTTTAATGAAGTTTTAGAGGTTAAATATGACATATTAAACTTGAAGGTATTAAAGCGCAAGAATACGGTATTTGAAAACGTTATCATTTTATGTGTGAAATTTCATTCAAATTGAGTTCTACAAGTTTTGTGATCAAGATAAACATATTTAGGAGTGAGGTAATTGATTAAACTAGGAAAAATGAACTTCATGGTATTTTTATGAAAAGAATACGGTTTTGCAAAGAAGCTATCATTTCATATGAAAAAGTTTGATTAAATTGGTTTATGGGTGATTAATAGTCAACATGAATATGGGTAGATAATATGTATTAGGTGACAAGTGGAAATTTATAGAAAAACCGAATCGGAAATCGTTTTGTCCGATTTCCGTCGGGTTCCAAAAAGTCGTATTTTTACATTTATAGAAAAGAGAGAGAGAAGAGGTGGGACTTACGGTTTGGACAAGCTAATGAAGCTAAGGGATGTGGTGGTTGCCGATTCGTCGAAAGCGTCGCGAAGGTTCTGATCCGGTCGCCGGAATCCGTCGTCGATTTCGGCAGCGCTTCGCTTCTCGCTCTTCGTACCGAGTTCTCGAGAATTTGGGAGAGTAGACTTAGAGTTGTGAGGGGAAAAGGTAGAGGATAGGGGTCTTTATATAGGGCTAGGCTAGGGTTAGGGTTAGGATAAAAAATATTAAAAGAAAATATAAAAAAAACATTAAAAATTCATTAAAAATCATTAAACCTACGAGTAAAAGGGATTTATTGGCCAAATCAAAACCGATCATGGTATAATAAGTGTGCAAGAGGGTTGACCAAGTCAAGAGCCAACTTTTCTCAGTTGGTGACTCGGCCGTCCGGCCAAGTCCGGCCGGATCGGCCGGACCGAGTCGGCCGATTCGCCGGCTGGCGGCGCCGAGTCGGGCCAAGTCAGGCTTCCAGTGGCCAGGGATTTTCTGTGGGTACAATTTGGTATATTTACTTTTTGTTGTCCAGTACATATTTTGGGAGTTATGGCCTTTTTACCGTTGACTTCCAAAAAAAAAATTAAAACAAAATAAATACAAAAATAATGTGTGGCATGGGATTTGAACTCCGGTGGCTTGGTTCAGTAGTGCAAGATATTACCAATGAGCTACAAGCTCCTTCTTGTAATTATTGTGGTTTTTAATTAGTTAAACCGATAGCAGCAAGAATAAATACTCCTAGTATACATTAAATTTAAAGTAATTTCTTTTACACTAAAAATGGAGTTATTTCATTCTTGTAGCTTGTAATTAAAAACAAAAATAATTACCTAAATCTTGTGCTCAGGCTAAAATACCCCTTTGTGGATTTTAAAAATATTTTGAAAAAAAATTTGTATAGGAAAAAGTGTATAAGAAAATTAGGGTTATTACAATATAGGAATTTAATTTCTCTGATAAAACTAGGGTTTAACCCTATAAAAGAATTTAATTCTTATAAAATAAGGGACCTGAAATTCACAAAACTTAGATCCAGAGCTCCATGCTCAATGCTACATAATAAAAGCTCATGTGTTCCCACGTGAGCACTTTTGAAGAACAAAAAAGGGAAGACTGAGATCTAGCCACGTGACCCCTGAGAAGAGCTCGACACATATAAAAGAGAAAAGGGGAATAAACCCAAGATAGTTCCTATTCTGGGGTGCCTCACGTAACCTCACGTGACCCCTGAGAAGTGCTCAACACTTATAAAAGAGAAAATGGAATAAACCCTATTTTTGGGGCGCCTCACGTGATCCCACGTGACCCCCGAGAAGAGTTTAGCACTTGTAAAAGAATAAGAAAATCAAAGAGCCAACGCCCAATGCTAAGCGCCTCACGTGCCACATGCGACCCTCAACTTTTAGTGTTTAACACTACTTCAATCGCCTCACGTGGCTCCACGTGAGCGCCTTAAATTTTTAGTGTTTAACACTGCTTCAAGCGCCTCACGTGACCCCACGTGAGCGCCTCAACTCTTAGTGTTTAACACTACTCTAAGCACCTCTCGTGACCCCACGTGAGCGCCTCAACTCTTAGTGTTTAATACTACTCCAAGCTCCTCACGTGACCCCACGTGAACACCTCAAAATTCTTAGTGTTCAACACTACTATAAGGCCTCACGTGGGAGCACGTGAGTGATGAGCATATACTAGTGTTTAACACCATAAGAGGCCAGCTTCAAACCCCAGATTGGCCAAGTCTTTCCTGAGATTAAATCTCTAAATAAACCGAGTTTCCATGCTCATGACTGATGACTCCTCAATCTGAAATCTGGTTTAAGGGTACATCTCTTCATACCTCTGATACATGTCGTTGTAATTCTTCAACGTCTTTAGAGAGATAGAGGGTCGCAATAACCAATAACTGTTGGTGTATCCCTAAATGGTTAAACCTTACAGACTATGATGTCTTTAAACCGTACAGACTATGGCGTCTTTAAACCAGACTATGATGTCTTTAAACTGGACTATGATGTCCTTAAACTCCACGGACTATGATGTCCTTAAACTTATGGACCGCAATGTCCCTAAACTAAAACAATAGAGTCCAAATGCTCTTTTGTTGGATCTAAATGATCCTGTTAAGTAGATCTTAGTCTAAAAATTAGACAACGCATTCTTAACAAACGTTTAAGTTGATCTTAATCTCAATGAGATTAACAATCCTTAAACCCACTGGACCGCAATGTCCCTAAACTAAAACAATAGAGCCCAAATACTCTTTTGTTGGATCTAAATGATCCTATTAAGTAGATCTTAGTCTAAAATTAGACTAATGTATCCTTAACAAACGTTTAAGTTGATCTTAGTCTCGAATGAGATTAACGATCCTTAAACCCAACCCAAAACTAAATCTAAGAAAATACGGATTTGGACTAATCCACACCCTACGGGCGACACAACATAAATTTGTCTCCGTATACAATCCACAGGCAACCAAAAATAAAACAAACATACACGACACGAAGTGATCATCTTGAGAAGGAGAAAGTGGTTACCGTGACGCGGTAGTGTAATTAACTGCAGGGGCTTGCGCTTGCAGGGAAGAGCGTCCCCATAATAAAAAAACCCTCACAATGAAGGGGAATCTGACGAAGTCTGCTACATCGGCCGCATCCGTCTAAACCTTCGATACATGGTGCCATAAATTAACTTGGTATCTTCGGAGAGGTGGAAGGATAAATCCAAATAGCATCTGCCCCCAAATTTAGGCCAGACGTCCCAACGTTCCGTTCGCGTCTTTCGGCGGAGAACAGATTCTGGCACGCCCAGTGGGACCTTTTTCTCTTTCTACTCCACACTTCGTGTGTCGTGTTCACGAACGAATCGTGGTTTAATGTGGTTGTCCCTAAATTCGAGATACTAAGATTTGGTGTCTTGCTCCCGTGCAGTGATCAATGGCTTCCAACTGCATTAGCTACGGCAATAATTCCCGCTCCGTCCTTGTTGGAGGAGTGACCTATGGGCCGCAAGCGGCCTCCGTTTTCATGATGCCAGTGGAACAGGTGGCGCAAGCCACTACTGGGCTGTTCTTTAGGACCATGCTCCCACCAATGAGCCTCAACGCCCCACTGCCGTCGCAACAAGCTCCGAAGAAGTCGGTCTTTGATCGGCTTACAGCTACCGCGGCCCCTCTCAACGGGTCACCCAAATTCAACGCCTCAGTCTTTAACAGACTGGGCCGAAACTCCAATGGGCCCATGAAGAAGCCCGCGATACCTGAGGGGGTTATCCCAAAACGGATAGCTATCCCTGTTCCAATAAAAGAAATCATCAGAGAGGCTTCTCCTGCTAAGGGATCGGTCTTCGCTAGACTGTCCGCTCCAACTCCCACTTTAGGCGAAGTCACAGAGGCTGCTTCCCCTGCTCGAAAGTCTGTCTTCGACAGGTTGGCCATCCCCACTCAGCGGACGTCAGTCTTCGATAGGCTGACACCAACAGCAACCCTCCACCAGAGCAGGGGGCATGATGAAGCCACCCCCATAGCTGAACCAATACCGTCTGCAAGGCATACTCTACGTCGCCATTGGCGCCGAGTGAGGAAAGCTGGGGGCAGTTCCCCTTCTGGATTGACTCTACCAGCTCTGATGGTTAAAGTAGATGCTGCTGTTCCAACCGGGAACAACTTTGAACCACTCAGGAGGGTCCGCAAGAATTCTCCGACCGCTATATTGAAAAGATCTCCTCCACCTGTGGAGAATGTTACAAACTCAAAGCCGGAGAATCCCCCTCAGCGTCTGCCTTCCAAATTCCACAAAGGCTGGCGGAGAGTCCAGGATTCTGTTATCGACAAAGACTATTCCGGCCGACAAAAGAAGTTGAAGACTCTATAGGAAGAGGACCATCCCTCTGCCACTCCACGCAAAGTATCGTCTGCTCAGGTGCCTACTGCAACAGCCCCCTCAACTTCAATCGTCCATAAAAAGAGGAGGGCGGGGAAGATCCCTATGCTTGCGACGAATCTCAAGGGCACTGAACCCAGACATTCCAAGTCTGGGGGCATGGTGGTGCATACTGTTTATATGGCTTCTGGGAAGGAGGAGAGCCATGCCTCTGGGGGTCATCGACCACTCACCCGATCGGTAACAAAAGCTCAGGAGCAACAACAGAAGCTCCACGAGATGTTGACACAGATGGCCGCATTCACTGGGCGAAAAGAAAGCCCAGAGACGTCGTCGAAGCAGCGTCAAGAACAAGAAAATGAGGCCGAGTTCCTCTGCAGAATCCTCGAGAATAAAGATAAAGAGGCAGCGGAACAAGCGTCCAATATAAAACAGATGGCATTTTTATTCCAAGATATGTTCGAAATGACGATCCAGCCGGATCCTCCAGTAATCCTTGCAGACGACAGAGGGGAGACATCGAACCCTCTTCCGGCTCTATCAGCAGCCAAGGAAGAGACCATCTCTGAAGCCGCCCTTGACGACTATATAGCTCAACAGATACGGGCTCATCAGGCGAGCGAAGCGGCTAGCCAAGTCGTTAGAACCAGACGACCCTATCCGGGCTGGTACGATCAGATTAAGTACCCGCCAAGATATACGATCCCCAAATTCCATGTGTATAAGGGGACGGGTAATCCACATCAGCATATCGCTCAGTTCAGGGCTCTCTGCGACAATACCGGAGGTGACGACAAATTACTACTTCGCCAGTTCGTCGGCAGCTTGGCAGAGACGGCCTTTGAATGGTATTCAGAGCTACCGAATGACTCCGTCAAAAGGTTTACAGAGATGGAGTTGCCATTCACTCAGCGGTTCGCAAGCGCCAGCGGACGCATTCCGATCACAGCATTGATCAATGCCAGAGTGAAGCCGGGAGAGGCATGGGTGCAGTATGCAATCCGGTGGCGGAAGTTATGGTCGAGATGCGAACAACGCATAGAAGAAGCTCCTGCCGTGGGCATGTTCATGTGGACCCTCGACCCTCAGTCGACTATCTCCCAATTCATGATGTTCTTCAAGCCGACCACCTTCTAGGCCTGGATTGACAAGCTGGCCTAAATGGACCAGATGGGCTATAGGACTTTCCCTTCAAAAGCGGATTTTCGAAATGAAAAAGGCAAAGGTAAAGTGACCTTTGTCGCCAACGCTCAACAACAGCCGAGTGAGCCGAAACCAGCTGCCCGCCAAGGCAACAAGCGGCGATCCCTCGATGAGAAGTTAAGACGTCCTTACTCATTTCTCCAGGATAAAACAAGAAGACTGTTCGAACTGGATTGCGCAATGGGCTCATCACTCTGCTGGACCCAAGATATCCGTCGCAACCTGGTGACGTTAACCATCCTAACTATTGTCCCTACCACAGAGTAATGGGTCACCCACTCGAAGATTGCTACGTATTCAAAAACTAGGTTGAAGACCAATACCAGCAACGCAAATTCACGTTGTCTGAAAATTGGAAGGTGAACCCGCCACAACCACATGTTCCGAAAAAGATGGACATGCCTGGGGCATCGTGCTCATTCATAGAGGAAGCTCCATGGGAAGTTGTTCTTTCGGCAAAAACTAAAAGAATGCTGAAAGAACTTCAAACATGTCTGGCGATCAGGTGGAAAAGCTCACAAAAACCGGAGATCATCGATGGGATGTTGAAACCACGCCCAGCATCGGGAGTTAGTAGCGATGGGCAAAACACCCAGACCCAGCTATCAAAGTCTTCGATGAAAAAGAAGAAGACCAAAAAGCCCGCTCAGTCTGACGACAAGCGCATGGATCTACAAAAGCATATTGACGCGCTGGAGGAATACAACCAGAAGGCGCGAACCCCAGTCATGCTTCAAGAGTTTCTCAATCACATCCTTGAAAGTGAAGATAACGACAATGATGAGGAAGAAGACTCGTCAGAGGAACCCGAAGATTATGTAGCAAGTTGCCACATGACCTCTCATTCGTCGCTAAGTAACAAAGAAGCTCACTCGGCGTTAGAAGATAATGTAGAAGAGCTGGGGGCAGGAGCAGTACCAAAATCCTTGGATTATGTAACAAGTGTTCCCCTCCGAATGACGGCGCGACTGGACGTCTTGCCTGTGATTCGGGGGCAGATGCTAATTGGTGCTATCCGTCCACCTCTCCGAAGATGCCAAGTTGATTTATGGTACCGTGTATCGAAGGTTTAAACGGATGCGTCCGATATAGTAGACTTCGTCAGATTCCCCCTCGCTTAAGGGTTTTTTGATTGTGGGGACGCTCTTCCCTGTAGGCGCAAGCCCCTGCAGTTAATTACGCTACCGCATTGCGGTAACCACTTTCTCCTTCTCCAGATGGTCACTTCCTGTCGCATGTGTTTATTTTGTGTTTAGTTGCCCGTGGATTGTATACGGAGACTGAGTTATGTCGTCGCCCGTAGGGCGTGGACTAGTCCAAATCGGTATTATCTTAGATTTGGGTTTGGGGGTTTTGGGTTTAAGGATACGTTAGCCTCATTCGAGACTAAGATCGACTTAAACGTTTGTTAAGGATACGTTAGTCTAGTTTTCAGACTAAGATCAACTTAACGGGATCGTTTAGATCCAACAATAGAGCAATTAAGAGAGCCATATTGTTTAGTTTAGTGACACTGCGGTCAATAAGTAGTTTAAGGACATTGCGGTCCATGGGTAGTTTAAGGACATTGCGGTCCAATGTTAGTTTTAAGACATTACGGTCAAGGTTAAGGACCTCATAGTCCGTGGATTTAAGGACTCCACAGTCCGTAGTTAGTTTTAAGACATGCCGGTCAAGGTTAAGGACCTCATAGTCCATGAGTTTAAGGACCCCACAGTCCGTTGTTAGTTTTAAGACATCTCGGTCAAGGTTAAGGACCTCATAGTCCATGAGTTTAAGGACCCCACAGTCCGTGTCAATATGTGGTCATCGGGACCCGTCACCTCTTTGAAGACGTTGAGGAATTACAACGCCAAGTATCAAAGGAGTGAAGAGATGTACCCTTGAACCGGGGTGGATTAAATAGTCTTTGGCCCAATTTGGGATCAAGACCAATTAATTATGTTATGAGCCCATTAGCCCAGTTAAGTCTGAATTGAGGACTTATGGCCATCTTGGGCTAAGTCCAATCATGTTTGGAATATTGGCTTCCTGTTGGTCCAATGAAGGAGAGGCTTTGCCTCTGGCCATTTAGCCAATTGGGCTAACGTTAATTCAGCAGTGTTGAACACTGGGATCAAGTTAGTGTTTTAACACTAAAAGAGAGTTGGTGTTAAACACCAGCAACAGGGGGTTCAAATTAGTGTTAAACACTAGAGCGAATCAGTGTCAAACACTAGCAGCAGAGGTTTCAAATTAGTGTTAAACACTAAGAATAATCAGTGTTAAACACTGGTGACAGAGATTTTAATTTAGTGTTGAACACTAAGGGAGTTAGTCTTAAGCTCTGTTAACGGGGGTTTAATTTAGTATTAAACACTAAGAAATTCAGTGTTAAACACTGCAAATAAAGTTCTTTGATTAATGTTTAACACTAAGGCCAAACAGTGTTTTAACACTGGATTCAGAGGTTCCAATCTAGTGTTAAACACTGAAGCAAGAGGGGTCACGTGGTAGCACGTGAGGGCGCCCTCCCTTCATTTGTTCTGCTGAGAATATTGCATCTTTTGGAGCATCACGTGCCATCACGTGACGGGCATTTAAATGCTTGTATGTTAAAGCTTCTGCCAAAGGTCACGTGGGTCACGTGAGGCACTGCCTCAAAGGCCCTTCTCTGTGGATCTTTTCGGGGGTCACGTGGTGGCACGTGACCCTGCCTCTTTGTATGTTTTTTAGAAGATATGTTAATCCCTTTTTTAAGAATTAAATTCTTCGTAGGGTTGAACCCTAACGATAAATTTAAGAGGAATTAAATTCCTATTTCCTTCTGAAGATTTATATTCTGGGATAGAGTTGAACTCTGAATTTTCTGCAGGAATTAAATTCCTCATATATGTAAAGAACTGAATTCTATCATAGGGTTAAACCCTAATAAAAGCTTTAAAGGAATTAAATTCCCACTCTCTTTTAGAGAGGCATGAGATTCTGTCATAGGGTGAAACCCTAATTTCTTCTTTCTTGAAGGAATTAAATTCCTGTTATTTTAACAGAACTAAGTTCTTAACTAGGGTTGAACCCTGATTCTGTTCATTCTGAAGGAATTAAATTCCCATAACATAGGGTTAAACCTTAATTTTATTTTAAAGGAATTAAATTCCTATAGTTCTGTGAGAATTAAATTCTCAAGCTTCCATTCCCTCTCTATGCTTTGGATCTGCATGGCAGGATCTCAACCCAATGAGAATTAAATTCTCAATTCAAAGGGAGATGTGCACTTTACAGATCCTCCACTAAAGAGAAAACTATGTTCTTCTGTTTAATATCAGAGTTAAACTCTGTTGAGAATTAGATTCTCTTTTTCTTTCAAAAAGCCTTCCCTTTCTTACCTAGGGTTTTGTAACACCTTAGGATATGTTTAGTGAATAATTATATTTAAATATTGGGGTTTTAACAAAAAGTTTACCAAATTGTGTTTTAAATATATTTTCTAATTTAATAAATATTTTTCCAAAATTTTCCTAGGTTTGCACACACATGTGCATGTAAACTAGGGTTTTTAAAATGAGTTATTACCATGATTATTAACCATGGTGGGTTAATCATGGGATTAAGTCTTATGGGTTTAATTAGTAGGTAGTAATTACTTTAATTTGAATTAGTTTTGAGTGTTGACTTGTGAGAGAGAGGGAGTGGGCATCATGGCTTAGCCTATGCTTGCCATTAATGAGGAGAGAGAGAGAGAAGGGTTGACATTGGGTGATGATTTTTCCTCTCAATTGTTTTGTTTTCTTTCTCTCAACCTCACTCACACACACACACACACACACACACACACTCACCTCTTCAACACAACAGCAGTAGCAGCAGCAAACACAACAGCAACAGCAGCAAACACAACAGCAACAGCAACAACACAAAAGCAGCAGCAGCAGCATCAGTGAGCAGCAACAGCAACACAACTTCGACTGCAGCTTCTCCCCTTCATTTCTTCTTCTTCCTTCAGCTACCTAGGGTTAAGTATGAGGTATATTTCCTAAACTTATTCCCTAGTTTGCTTGGTTAGTGTAGTTTTGCATCGGTTAGTGGTTTTTAGTGCGTTTTAGTGCGATATGAGGTGTTTAGTGGGAACTTTGTGCTAAGGTGGTATGGTTTGGTTTCAGTAGGTTGTTAGTGGGTTGTTGAGACCATATTAACCTAGTTTAACCCCGATTGCACTAAAATACCACCAGTTTTCCAAATTGATGCAATTTATCGTATTTATGCAAAATTGAGGTTTTCTGGAACTGCTTTTGACTCGATGAGTTCTGAATGAAATTGAGGATGCTGCAGTGTAGTGGAGATGTGTTGATACCATAGATTTAACCCGACCCCCTAACTGCTACAGTAGGCCGCCAATTAATTCGTTCTGGCCGCCAATTGCGGCCAGATGGGTAGGGTTTGGGTTGGTGTTTGGTCCTATAGGTGTCTGCTAGTGTGTAGAGTGCTGTGATGTATATATTTTTGTAAGTTTAGTTCTGTATATAAATCTGGGACCAAATACCTATTTTGCCGTTTTTTCTAAACCTTCGCGGCACGCGTGATACGTGAGTAGGTTTGGGGCTTTTGCGTATCGCGACGCGTCGGGGTAGTTTCAGGCGCGTGATCACACATTTTAGCGTATCGCGCACACGCGCAATTGGTTTGCGACACGGGTTTCTAGTTGGACCGTAATGTCGCGTTTCTGTGAAATTGAGCTTATGTGTGATATATGTTGTGTGATTCTAGGTTCGCAGGCCAGTGAGACGGACGCTGCGAAGAAGGGAAAGCAAGTCGTCGGCTACACTTAGCGCGAGACTCGGTGAGTAGATTTCACATCTACGGGGATATCGCCCGTATGGCGTTATGCGTCGGGGCTGATAGAACTTTATTATTATATTTGCATGTACCCCATAGACTGTCATCGCATATTGCATTCCCTGCTACATATATATATGCTTAGAACTGATAGAACACCGCACTATTACTAACGGTTTATGTTGCACGGGCACTATTTGCATGCTACACACACACCGTTAGTAATTGCTATGCCACACTCACTATAGAGCTGCCATGATTACATTACTGTAGTTCATCTTACATATGATTGGTTATGATTTTCTAGAAATTGGGAGCCGCATGACATCTTTAAAAACGGAAACTATTTTTAAAAGCGGTTTTCCCCTTATGCTCATACCATGGATTGCTTTACATTGTACCTCGCATTGGATTTACTTATTGGTGATGGATTTTCATGTGATTTCTGGTTTTTGAGGACCCTGGAAGTATTTAAGAAAAGATGCACTATTTTGAAAAACCCGGTACCTCGTGATATGATATTTTGGTGTGTCCACCACGCGTTTTCTCGGTGCTGAGACGTGTGCTTGAAACCCGATTCGAGGAGTGGATGTTCCGTTTGCGGGTTCGTGGTGGGCCCGGTATGGTTCCCCTCGGCGAGATGATCGATGGGTTTTTCCGATTGAGCCTGGAGGCGGGAGAGTACCTACCGGTGATTGGTTGGACCTGGCAGTTGTCCGGAGGATACTGACCAGAGTCGAGAGATGGATGCGGGATGATCCGTACTGCCGGGGCCGAGGGCCGATACCGCAGACGGACCCCGTGGGCCGATCCGGACTGACGGAGCCCGATATACGAGGATTTGCGTGTCGATGCTGGACACGAGTATTTTATGATATTTTGGGTGCCGATGTTGGGCACTCGTGATTTCTCAGAGATGTACAGGATTTGAGGGCCGATGGGTGTGCCGGCGCCTGAGTGTAATTGGGATTTGGGTGCAGTCTGAGGCACCGATTATTGCTTTCCATGTTGACATATCCATGTAGATGTTATTTATCCCATGCTCAGTATTGATTACTATATACCTCATTCTGTAGCATTTACCTGATAGAGCACTTGCATTACTATTGCATCCACTGTTTGTCATGCATTGATATTATCTGCTGGCATTAGTAGAGCCGCGCTATATGTGCATGCTCGCGATCACCTTTATATGTTATCTCTATTCACGAGTTGGCAACTCACCCCCGTTGTGCCACAGTATTTGCAGGTTGCCCTTGGGAGTAGTCACGGCTGGCTGTTTACCGCATCTTTTGGCACAGATACCATTGCTGAGGCGAGTTAGCCTTTTGCTGTTAGGTGGGTTTTGTACGGTATCTGTTATCTTTCAGTTGTATATTGATGTATCTAGTATTCTCCATCTACCGTTCTGTATTGACTTAGAGACAGTTGTGAGGACGTTATGTATGATTTTATATTCTGGTGTCGAGCTCGCATGTGAGCCGACTTTATTATATGCAGTTTTACCTTCCGTGATATTTGTCCTTGCTTTACTGTGTATTCTTCGCAACGGCATCGTATATCATATTGTGATGCTTTATTCTTTTTACTTGTTATTCCTGCTACACCTTGTTCTACCCGACTTGCGGGACAAATGTTTAAAAAAAAAGAGGAAATGTTACCAAAATTATAAAAATTATAACTCTTGAACTAAAAAGGATTTCTACTAAATAAATGGAAGTTTCTCAGATATGTATGACTGTTTTTACAAAAGATGTTTTAATCACTCTTTATTTATTGGTTTTGATTTCTGGGTTCGTCTTACTTAGCCGCGTTACGCCTGTAGACGTTGCGTGGTTAAGTGCCGGTCACGAGTCGAAATTCTCGGGTCGTGACAAAGTTGGTATCAGAGCGTAGGTTTTACCTTCGGAGTGTAGGATGACCCTGGTATGATGGAGTAGGTAGCTGCAGCAGGGTAGCGTAGCGTGTGTATGTTCCGCGGCATACTCACGACACGGTACTCCGCCTACGCGACCTTAGGACTTGTTGATTTAAATTCCTCCTTGATTACATATGTTCTTGCGATTCGATTTCCGTGTTCTTATCGAATCCAAATTTTCTTTCAGCCATTATGCCGCCTAAGACTACGAGGGCACAGAGAGCGGCCGCGAGGGCCGAGATTCGTGTTGACTCGTCCGAGACGAGGACTGATCCGGGCAGTGCACCCGTTGTACCCGAGCAGGCTGTTCCCGCCGTGACAGATCAGATCGCCACGCTAGGGGCTGGTATGCAGGAGATGCGCCAGACGGTGGGATCTAGCATGCAGGAGATGCGCCAGATGATAGGATCGCTAGTTGAGACGCTTCGAGCGCAGCGACCAGAGGTAGCTCCACCCGTTCCAGAGACCGCGATGGTACCTACCGCACAGCCAGTTGCCCCTGCAGCCACGGAGGTGATTACAGTATCGCTGTCAGAATTCATGAGGCTGAAGCCTCCGGTCTTCACAGGCACCGATACAGCCGAGGACCCACAGTCTTTCATCGACAGGATGGCCAGGATATGCCGTTCCCTCAGATGCGCAGATGCGAGATGGGTCGAGTTCGCGAGCTTTCGCCTGGAAGGTCTTGCGCAGAAGTGGTGTGATTCAGTTGAGAAGGGCAGAGCAGCAGGTCTTCCTCCTATGACCTGGACGGAGTTCGTGACTATATTTCTAGCCCGTTTCCTTCCCCAGAGTGTTAGGGATGCCCGAGCACGCAGATTTGAGTCCTTACGCCAGACGCCAGGGATGACAGTGGCAGAGTATGACGTGCTGTTTACAGAGCTAGCAGTCTATGCCCCATATTTAGTGGCTACCGAGGAGTTGCGAGTCAGGAGATTTGTTCGAGGCTTGCTTACACCACTGTTCCTTGCGATCAGCGTGCAGCACTACGAGACCTATGCAGCAGCTGTAGACGCAGCCCTAGTAGTCGAGGAGCACCTTGCTGAGACTTCGGTAGTTCCAGAGCCGAAGAGAGTTCGTACCAGTATTTCCGCACGGAGGTAGTCATTCAGACGCCGCGACAGGTATCGTTCTGGTACGAGGAGTAGCATAGATTCGGGATGGAGCCAGATGTTTAGTTCCTATCCACGAGAGGAAAGTCAGCAGTCGCTGCGGGGTTGCTTCAGATGTGGCAGCCTACTTCACCTCGTTCGAGATTGTCCAGAGACCCACCGGAGGGAGGCGGCAGCACCGCATGTTACCTTACCACCTTCACCACCCCAGAGGGCGTTGCCCGTTGTACCTACCGTTGCTCCGCGCCAGACTCATGCACAGAGAGGTCGTGGGCGTGGAGGAGTTGCTCAGAGAGGGCGAGATGACCGAGGCAGAGGGCAGTCAGTTACAGGTGGTGGACTGGCGCGGGTTTTTGCTTTGACACATCAGGACGCGCAGGCGTCCAATGCAGTGGTTTCAGGTATCCTTCCTGTATGTACAGTTGATGCACACGTACTGTTCGATCCCGGATCCACACACTCGTACGTATCCACACACTTTGTGCCGAGTTTAGGTAGAGAGTCCGGTTTGCTTGATCAGCCGCTTGTGGTGACCACTCCTGTGGGAGAGTTGTTTGTTGCTAGACACGTGTTCCGATCCTGTACCGTCTGTATTGGCGAGAGAGAGTTGCCTGTCGACTTGATCCTTCTGGAGATGTTGGACTTCGACGTTCTCTTAGGTATGGATTGGTTAGCCACGTGCTATGCTTCTGTGGACTGCCGTGAGAAGACAGTTAGATTCTGCTTTCCCGGCGAGTCGGTTTTTGTTGTGTTGGGGGACCGTGGTGCCGCCCCTCACAGTGTGATTTCTTCTTTTCGCGCTGGACAGCTTTTGAGGAAGGGATGTCAGGGATTTCTCGCCTATGTTTGCGATGCTCGCGCTACAGAGGTTCCATTGGATCAGGTTTCGGTTGTCAGCGAGTTTCCTGATGCGTTCCCTACCGAGCTTCCAGGGTTGCCGCCCGAGCGCGACATTTCCTTCTGTACTGATTTGGTTCCTGGCTCGGGGCCTATTTCCATACCGCTTTATCGGATGGCCCCGGCGGAACTTAGAGAATTGAAGGGTCAGTTGCAAGATTTGCTGGACAAGGGACTTATTCGACCCAGTGTTTCTCCTTGGGGTGCTCCAGTCCTGTTCGTCAAGAAGAAAGACGGCAGTTTGCGTCTGTGTATCGACTACCGCCAGCTGAACAGGGTGACAGTGCGGAACAGGTATCCTTTGCCGCGCATCGACGATTTGTTCGACCAGCTTCAGGGGGCAGGGTACTTTTCGAGGATCGATTTGCGATCGGGCTATCATCAGCTGCGGGTTCGACAGGAGGACATTCCCAGGACAGCTTTCCGTACGCGTTACGGCCATTACAAGTTTTTGGTGATGTCGTTCGGACTCACCAATGCGCCAGCAGCCTTCATGGACTTGATGAACCGTATTTTCCGGCCATATTTGGATCTGTTCATCATAGTCTTCATTGACGATATCTTGGTGTATTCCCGGAGTAGTGAGGAGCACGAGCAGCACCTGCGGATTACCTTGCAGACCTTGAGGGAGCACCAGCTTTATGCGAAATTCTCCAAGTGTGCTTTTTGGCTGGACAGCGTGGACTTCTTGGGATATGTGATTTCACGAGACGGTATATGTGTAGACCCGAGGAAGATCGAGGCCGTTCAGCGTTGGCCCAGACCCACATCGGTGACGGAGATTCGCAGCTTTTTGGGGCTGGCCGGTTACTACAGACGTTTTGTGCAGGACTTCTCCCGTATTGCTACACCGTTGACCGGGTTGACCCGGAAGGGAGTTCCTTTCGATTGGACGGAGGAGTGCGAGCACAGTTTCCAGCAGTTACGGACTCGGCTGACGACGGCACCGGTATTATCTTTACCTTCCGGATCGGGCGGATTTGTGGTATATTGTGATGCTTCTCGAGTGGGGTTAGGGTGCGTACTGATGCAGCATGACAGGGTGATCGCGTATGCCTCGCGACAATTGAAGAAACATGAGCAGAACTACCCCACTCACGATTTGGAGATGGCGGCAGTGGTCTTCGCACTTAAGATCTGGCGACATTACCTATACGGCGAGTCGTGCCAGATATTCACGGATCACAAGAGTCTGAAATATATTCCAGCAGCGGGACCTGAACCTTCGACAGCGCCGATGGATGGAGTTAGTGAAGGATAACGACTGCGAGATCTTATATCACCCGGGCAAGGCAAATGTGGTGGCGGATGCTTTGAGTAGGAGGCCCGGGGGTAGTCTATCTTGTTTGAGCGCAGTACAGGAGCAGTCATCCGCGGACTGGCAGATATTATGCGACAGCCGGATACAGTTCGAGTTCACGCCGATTGGAGGACAGATCGCGCATGTCCGTGCACGCCCACAATTGATCGATCGTATACGTGAGGCACAGCTCAGTGATGACCGATGTTCAGAGATCATGGCACAGATTGGACAGGGCAGATTTTCCGAGTTCGTGATCGATGATCAGGGGATACTACGATTTGGAGTCAGACTGTGCGTACCAGATGCTGAGTGACTGAGGCGCGAGATTCTTGAGGAGGCACATCGATCGGTATATAGCGTCCATCCTGGTTCCACCAAGATGTATCATGATATGAGAGGTGTTTACTGGTGGGACGGAATGAAGAGGGACATCGCAGATTTTGTGTCGAGATGCCTGACTTGTCAGCAAGTCAAGGCTGAGCACCAGAGGCCCGCGGGAGAGGTACAGCCGTTACCCATTCCGGAGTGGAAATGGGAACAGATTTCGATGGATTTCGTTGTGGGACTACCCAGGACTAGTCGAGGGTATGACTCCATCTGGGTGATCGTGGATCGCTTGACGAAAGCGGCTCACTTCCTATCGGTGAAGACGACTTTCAGATTTACTCAGTATGCCCAGATCTACATTGACGAGATAGTGCGACTACACGGAGTCCCGACATGCATTGTGTCCGACAGAGGCACCCAGTTTACCAGTCGACTATGGCAGAGGCTTCAGGAGGCTTTGGGCACTCGCTTGAGTTTCAGCACAGCATTTCATCCGCAGACCGATGGACAGTCAGAGCGGACCATTCAGACTCTCGAGGACATGCTCAGAGCATGTGTATTGGATTTCGGAGGTAGCTGGGATCATCATTTGCCCTTAGTAGAGTTCTCCTACAATAACAGCTACCAGGAGACCATTCAGATGGCACCATTTGAGGCTCTTTATGGGAGGAGATGCAGGTCGCCCACTTGTTGGACAGAGCTCAGTGAGAGCAGTATCTTAGGGCCACAGATTGTTGAGGAGACGACAGCGAAGGTCCAGTTGATTCGCGATAGGATGAGAGCAGGCCAGAGTAGGCAGAGATCTTATGCGGACCGTCGGCGACGCAGACTTGAGTTTTCTGTTGGTGATCATGTTTTCTTGAGGGTCTCCCCAATGAAAGGTGTGATGAGGTTTGGGAAGAAGGGGAAGCTCAGTCCCAGGTATGTGGGCCCCTTCGAGATCCTCGAGCGTGTTGGTGCAGTAGCCTACCGTTTAGCCCTTCCGCCCAGCTTTCCAGATGTGCATCCCGTATTTCATGTCTCGATGCTCCGTAGATATCTTCATGATCCTTCTCATGCGATTCATCATCCGACGATCCAGCTGGAGCGCGACCTTTCCTATGCAGAACAGCCAGTGATGATCTTGGATCGACAAGTGAAGAAATTGAGATCAAAGGACATTCCATCTGTCAAGGTACTTTGGCGTGGCCAGAACCGTGAGGAGGTCACTTGGGAGACCGAAAGCGAGATGTTGAAGACGTATCCCCATCTTTTTGAAGGTACGTGTAGTTAGATTTTTGAAATTCGGGGACGAATTTCTTTAAGGGGGAGAGATTGTAACACCTTAGGATATGTTTAGTGAATAATTATATTTAAATATTGGGTTTTTAACAAAAAGTTTACCAAATTGTGTTTTAAATATTTTTTCTAATTTAATAAATATTTTTCCAAAATTTTCCTAGGCTTGCACACACATGTGCATGTAAGCTAGGGTTTTGTAAAATGAGTTATTACCATGATTATTAACCATGGTGGGTTAATCATGGGATTAAGTCTTATGGGTTTAATTAGTAGGTAGTAATTACTTTAATTTGAATTAGTTTTGAGTGTTGACTTGTGAGAGAGAGGGAGTGGGCATCATGGCTTAGCCCATGCTTGCCATTAATGAGGAGAGAGAGAGAAGGGTTGACATTGGGTGATGATTTTTCCTCTCAATTGTTTTGTTTTCTTTCTCTCAACCTCACTCTCACACACACACACACACACACACACACACACACACACACACTCACCTCTTCAACACAACAACAGTAGCAGCAGCAAACACAACAGCAACAGCAGCAAACACAACAGCAACAGCAGCAACACAAAAGCAGCAGCAGCAGCATCAGTGAGCAGCAACAGCAACACAACTTCGACTGCAGCTTCTCCCCTTCATTTCTTCTTCTTCCTTCAGCTACCTAGGGTTAAGTATGAGGTATATTTCCTAAACTTATTCCCTAGTTTGCTTGGTTAGTGTAGTTTTGCATCGGTTAGTGGTTTTTAGTGCGTTTAAGTGCGATATGAGGTGTTTAGTGGGAACTTTGTGCTAAGGTGGTGTGGTTTGGTTTCAGTAGGTTGTTAGTGCGTTGTTGAGACCATATTAACCTAGTTTAACCCCGATTGCACTAAAATACCACCAGTTTTCCAAATTGATGCAATTTATCGTATTTGTGCAAAATTGAGGTTTTCTGGAACTGCTTTTGACCCGATGAGTTCTGAATGAAATTGAGGATGCTGCAGTGTAGTGGAGATGTGCTGATACCATAGATTTAACCCGACCCCCTAACTGCTACAGTAGGCCGCCAATTAATTCGTTCTGGCCGCCAATTACGGCCAGATGGGTAGGGTTTGGGTTGGTGTTTGGTCCTATAGGTGTCTGCTAGTGTGTAGAGTGCTGTGATGTATATATTTTTGTAAGTTTAGTTCTGTATATAAATCTGGGACCAAATACCTATTTTGCCGTTTTTTCTAAACCTTCGCGGCACGCGTGATACGTGAGTAGGTTTGGGGCTTTTGTGTATCGCGACGCGTCGGGATAGTTTCAGGCGCGTGATCACACGTTTTAGCGTATCGTGCACACGCGCGATTGGTTTGCGACACGGGTTTCTAGTTGGACCGTAATGTCGCGTTTCTGTGAAATTGAGCTTATGTGTGATATATGTTGTGTGATTCTAGGTTCGCAGGCCAGTGAGACGGACGCTGCGAAGAAGGGCAAGCAAGTCGTCGGCTACACTTAGCGCGAGACTCGGTGAGTAGATTTCACATCTACGGGGATATCGCCCGCATGGCGTTATGCGTCGGGGCTGATAGAACTTTATTATTATATGTTGCATGTACCCTATAGACTGTCATCGCATATTGCATTCCCTGCTACATATATATATGCTTAGAACTGATAGAACACCGCACTATTACTAACGGTTTATGTTGCACGGGCACTATTTGCATGCTACACACACACCGTTAGTAATTGCTATGCCACACTCACTGTAGAGCTGCCATGATTACATTGCTGTAGTTCATCTTACATATGATTGGTTATGATTTTCTAGAAATTGGGAGCCGCATGACATCTTTAAAAACGGAAACTATTTTTAAAAGCGGTTTTCCTCTTATGCTCATACCATGGATTGCTTTACATTGTACCTCGCATTGGATTTACTTATTGGTGATGGATTTTCATGTGATTTCTGGTTTTTGAGGACCGTGGAAGTATTTAAGAAAAGATGCACTATTTTGAAAAACCCGGTACCTCGTGATATGATATTTTGGTGTGTCCACCACGCGTTTTCTCGGTGCTGAGACGTGTGCTTGAAACCCGATTCGAGGAGTGGATGTTCCGTTTGCGGGTTCGTGGTGGGCCCGGTATGGTTCCCCTCGGCGAGATGATCGATGGGTTTTGCCGATTGAGCCTGGAGGCGGGCGAGTACCTACCGGTGATTGGTTGGACCTGGCAGTTGTCCGGAGGATACTGACCAGAGTCGAGAGATGGATGCGGGATGATCCGTACTGCCGGGGCCGAGGGCCGATACCGCAGACGGACCCCGTGGGCCGATCCGGACTGACGGAGCCCGATATACGAGGATTTGCGTGTCGATGCTGGACACGAGTATTTTATGATATTTTGGGTGCCGATGTTGGGCACTCGTGATTTCTCAGAGATGTACAGGATTTGAGGGCCGATGGGTGTGCCGGCGCCTGAGTGTAATTGGGATTTGGGTGCAGTCTGAGGCACCGATTATTGCTTTCCATGTTGACATATCCATGTAGATGTTATTTATCCCATGCTCAGTATTGATTACTATATACCTCATTCTGTAGCATTTACCTGATAGAGCACTTGCATTACTATTGCATCCACTGTTTGTCATGCATTGATATTATCTGCTGGCATTAGTAGAGCCGCGCTATATGTGCATGCTCGCGATCACCTTTATATGTTATCTCTATTCATGAGTTGGCAACTCACCCCCGTTGTGCCACAGTATTTGCAGGTTGCCCTTGGGAGTAGTCACGGCTGGCTGTTTACCGCATCTTTTGGCACAGATACCATTGCTGAGGCGAGTTAGCCTTTTGCTGTTAGGTGGGTTTTGTACGGTATCTGTTATCTTTCAGTTGTATATTGATGTATCTAGTATTCTCCATCTACCGTTCTGTATTGACTTAGAGACAGTTGTGAGGACGTTATGTATGATTTTATATTCTGGTGTCGAGCTCACATGTGAGCCGACTTTATTATATGCAGTTTTACCTTCCGTGATATTTGTCCTTGCTTTACTGTGTATTCTTCGCTATGGCGTCATATATCATATTGTGATGCTTTATTCTTTTTACTTGTTATTTCTGCTACACCTTGTTCTACCCGACTTGCGGGACAAATGTTTAAAAAAAAAAAGGAAATGTTGCCAAAATTATAAAAATTATAACTCTTGAACTAAAAAGGATTTCTACTAAATAAATGGAAGTTTCTCAGATTTGTATGATTGTTTTTACAAAAGATGTTTTAATCACTCTTTATTTATTGGTTTTGATTTCTGGGTTCGGCTTACTTAGCCGCGTTACGCCTGTAGACCTTGCGTGGTTAAGTGCCGGTCACGAGTCGAAATTCTTGGGTCGTGACAGGTTTTCTTTTGCAGAAGATCCAAATTCCTCCAAAGTATCAAGGCTCTCCTTTTTTTCTATGTATCGATCCCTCTGCATATATGTCCCTCTGTGTGTCTCTTGGCTCCTATTTATAGGAGGGGCAGCCGAATCAATTAGTTTTGGTGAATCTTTCATTGAGAGATTTAATTTGTATTCACCATTCGTTTTGGACCTTTGGATTATTATGTGAATTTTAATCACCATTGGATTTTAAATCCAGAGATTCTCCTTTGTTATTTCGGTTAGATTTTAAGGGGAAATCTTTCCAAGTTCAGGCTTTTTCCATAGATAGGTGATTTTTAAGAATCTTTAAATCTTTAATTCAATCGGTTCCTTTGGAAAGATTTGAGAGGCCTTTTCTCAGAATTTAATTCTGTTAATAGATAGGCTTTGAAAGCCGGTCACGTGTGGCCACGTGACCCTTGGTCACGTGTGGGCACGTGACCCCCTTGGAACGAGACCTCTTCTTCCTTTTTGCGTTCTGCCTTATGGCTGCCGCTTAGCCGTCACGTGCCACCACGTGACCCCTGGTCACGTGTGAGCACGTGACCCTCGCCTGGAGCCTTTTTCTTGATTTGATCAGGGAATTGAGTCTGCTGCTTTTGAGTGTCACGTGCCAACACGTGACGCTGGTCACGTGGGAGCACGTGACCTCTTCTGAAGCCTTTTCCTTGATTTGATCAGGGAACCGATGTGCCTTTGAAGCCGCTTTTAAATATCACGTACCAACACGTGACCCTGGTCACGTGGGAGCACGTGACCCTTTCTGAAGCCTTTTTCTTTGATGTAGTTGGGAAACTGAATTCGCCTTGCCGATGCTTTTAGATGTCACGTGCCAACACGTGACTACTGGTCACGTGTGAGCACGTGACCCTTTTCTGAAGCCTCTTCCGTAGGTTTTCCTGATTTTAAATCAGGAAACAAATGCCCCCACAGCGTTGTTCTCACGTGTCTGCACGTGAGTGCAACGCTATCACTTTTGTGACCGTTGGATTCCTCTAAGGATTTGGGGAGACGAAGCGTTCCCATCACCTCGTATAAATATTGGGGTCATTTCAGAGACGCCTCCACTTTGCTTGTCTTCCTCCTTGCAAACTTTTTTCTGAGAATTTAATTCTCTTCTTCCAGAGCTTGGTTCTCTGTCTTGAAACCATCTTCAGAGTTTAACTCTGTTCAAGTGACCCTTTTCCTCAGGTAATGTTCTTGGACAAACAGTGAACTTTCACGTTCCTCTGGATTTTAAATCCAAAATAAGGGTTTTTACCCCTTTTTTAACAAAGAACCCATTTTTTTCTTCGAGCTTTTTTAACCAAAGTATGAACCCATTTTAGCCTTCAAAAGTAGATCTCTTAGGGCTTAGACGATGATCCATGGAGTTTAACTCCGTTTACAGAAAAAATGCTTTTGGGAATTTAATTCCCTTCTCTTAATAAGGAATTTAATTCCTATGAAGAACTCAATTTCTTCGCATGGAGGCTCCTTAGGGTCTCTTGGCCCGAGGTTGTTCTTCTGCAATTAGTGAAGAAGACGGTTGCAATGATGTCTTTTGTGGGAATTTAATTCTCCTGGTCTTGTTTGATTTGTTGTAGAGCCCAAGGTAGATTTGTTCTTTAGGAGAATGTGTAGAGCCACTTTAAACTCATTTTTTTTATTTAATGAGGGTATCCCCTTTGTCTTATTACAACTGCTCGGTTTCATTATTAATGAGCCGTCATCTTGATTCTGTGGGGCCCATGTGTTTTGTAGCCAATGGTCCCAGAAAAATCTACTGTTGCTTTCTTTAACTAGTCTTCATGTTCATGCATGGATATATATCGCTGACTTTGCTTTTAACGGTCTTCTTTCATTCGATTTCAGGTGCGATGGCTTCTGCTCCGTGTTTTCCCTTTACTCGTTCGGAGGCCGCTTTTCCTCAATCACCATCCGATGAGGAAGTGATGGCGATGATCCGGGCTCATGACCCGAACTGCACCAACTTGCTTCTATGGGGAACTTGGTATAGCCATATTATCCGGGGTCGCCGGAGTTTCCTCTGTGCAGTACCGACAGAGCCTACTTTCTCATTCTTGCCGATGGACCCTCCGAGAACGGTTTTTGCTGTGGAAATGCCCAACTGGACTCCAACGGGGAAGCTCGAGCCTTCAACGACCGGTATTCCGAACCATCCAATCCCGGCTATAGATATCTTGGGGCGGCGTATTTGCCAGGGTGAGGCCCACCCGTGGGGGCAGATCTATAAGATAGGGCTCACTCCCCGACACCCTACGGGCTACCTTCTCTGGGCTCGCTACATCCTTGCCACCCATCGTGCGCGGCTGCAGAAGGTCGGGCTTTATCAGGCAATATACGCGTCACTCTTCCATTATAAGTCCCCGCATGTCTGGTGGGTTAAGGCGTTTTTGAACCAATGGAATCTTTCCACCAACACTTTCATTCTAGGAGATCGCGAGGTCTCGATCTCTCTGGCAGAATTTTATGAAATCTCAGGATTTTCAATCAGGGGTGTACTGTATGAGGAGTTGTTGCCTCCTGACGAGTATGTCTTCGAGCCCGAGTCTGCACCGGCTGATGGCTTGTCTGTTGAGAACGCCATTCGCCACAAGCGTCCCAGTTTGATCAAGGCGCTAGGTATCTTCGACCGATTGTTCACCGAATCCGAAGAGCAGGGTGTTACTTTCAAGAGCTTCATTGCTTGTTTCCTTCATGAGGAGGTCGTGTCGAAGACAGCTCCGAAGTTCGCCAACATTAGAGACCCCTTTGGGTTTGGTCCGAAGAAGCTGCCGGCCACCGAATCGGATCTACCTCAATACTATATCCCCATCATGTCGCCGATGTCTTTTGAGTCCATTGCAGCACCCGGTATTGACGAGGAGACGTTCTTCGTGGGGTTTGTCAGTGTCTGGCTTAGTTGGTTTGTCATCCCCATGCATCGTCGTTTTATGAGGGCTTCGGTTATCTACCCGGCTCATTGTATAGCCGAGGGGACGCGGTTGGCCGTCGGTATCCCGGTGTTGGTGCATCTTTATCACGGGTTGGGCACCGCAGCTAATACCTATACTCCCGGCGTGGATGTAGTAAACTTTTCGCTTCATTATTTCACGTCCTGGGTCGAAATGCATGTGCTGGGGGCTTTTTCCATGCATCAGAGGCCCTCATTTTACGATGCCTACCCCTTCCCACGACTTATGCGATTAGTGGATGCTTCTGCCGCCGACCCGACTCAGTTCGGGGTTATTCGGGTGCTGATTTCTCCTTACGCTGCCGCTGGCGGGATGGTTTTTAATGATCGGGTCTTGTCTACTCCCTCAGGTCCAGTTCAACAACTCTGGGACCAGTCGAAAGACAACGCACCTTCTTTGAAGCTCGGGAGGCTGCGCACTTGTATACAATTAGATCGGGCTACTTGGTGTTTCGCCAGGACAGTGCAGCTCTTTTCAGGCGGTACAATCCGCATCGATTTGCCTGACAACTTGGATACGACCAGGGTGTTTCTTTCGAGGCTTTCATAGTCGCCCCGATCCCTTCGCTCGATGCCGTTCGCGATGCCGCTCATCATTTCATGAGGCTAAACACCGGCTCCCACTTCATGGTCCCTGAAGCTGAATACCTGCCCCGGTGCGTGGGCGCGTTTACGGGTTGGTATCTTCATCGGGTCAGCCCAATCATTCTTGAGGAAAGGAGGGTGCTTCTTGGCCACGATGCCCCTCCTCTGGTTCCAGGAGCTAAGCTGCGACCGAGGGCTCTGGTCCGCTTCCCTCTAAGGGATACCGGCACTGCGCTCATCTCAGGAGAATCGGAGGTAAACCTTACTCCAACGGCTGGTATGCCCCTGGGTTCGTGGAAGGGCCCCAGTAGTAGCACCGCCGCCTGTGGCAGCACCGCCCCCCGTGGCATCGACAAAGACAGTGTCATCCTCGGTCGTGGCACCAGGCGAGGGTAATAGAGATGAGGGCGTCGTAGGCAATGTGGGTCAGCGCCGCCCTAAGGCTTCACGGGGGAGGAAACGGTCATCCTCGGCGACCGGCTCTGGGTCTAAGCGGCGGAAGAAAGCGGCCACCAATCTG
Source organism: Agapanthus africanus (assembly GCA_030015575.1). Classification (NCBI taxonomy): domain Eukaryota; kingdom Viridiplantae; phylum Streptophyta; class Magnoliopsida; order Asparagales; family Amaryllidaceae; genus Agapanthus; species Agapanthus africanus. The sequence continues at coordinate 70,095,626 of CM057337.1, read as the reverse complement.
CTCGATTCTTTGGCTGAGTCTGAGCCTATCCTTGAAGACGAATCATTGGCCCTGTAAGAGTCAGACGCTGGGCTTCTCTTCCCGAGTTCGGCCAATGAGGAGGCCGCACAGTTGGCTAAGGCCATACGGCGTTCCAAAGACGTGTCTTATAACGCCAAGGTTCCTAAGAAGTCCTATCCCGCTGTAATTTTTTACGAAGACCCTTCGTGGATTCGGCGGCGATTTATCGGTCCTTTGGAGGAATGGGGGGAAAGGGCTCTGAAGCAGGCCGCTTCAGAAGACGCAGCGGACGTACTTTCTTTATGGACCGGCGGCCATGAGTCTACCCTTGAACCCCGGCGAGCCCACCTCCTTGAGAAGGAGCAGCGGCTTGAAGAAGCCATATTGAGGGCTTCTTTACGCATCGGTACGTTGTTGTTCTTTTTGTAGTTCTTCAGATTATTCACGCCTGTATATGTGTATCCTTATTCTTATTTGAATTGTGCAGAATTTTCGACGCTGGGGGAGCTCCCTACGGGCTCATTGAAGCTAAAGCCAGCCGAAATTCTCGATGAAGCATTGCTCGATGTGGAGGGGGCCGACGAGGCTGCTCCTCTTATGGTAGAGCCTCCAGCGGCGGTTCTTGATCAGAGAGTGCTTGCCCCTTTGGGGGAGGCTCCTTTGGAGGTCGCCGCCTCAATGGCTCTTCCCGAAGGCGGCCCGGAGGCAGAGATGGAGGTAGTGGGGACTACCCTCCCTCTGTTGGAGCCCGAGGTTCCGGCAGAGGCTGTCGAGGCTGCTATCCCCCCGACTCAGAACGGGAGAAGTGTTGAAGGTAACCTTCTGAATTTTAAATTAGCAGCCTTTTCGTTGTCTGAACTCTTTTGTTTTCTCAGAATTACGTGAGTTGGCGGCCTCTATTGTCGATCTGTCTCCCCGGCAATCCTTTCAGCGTCTGCTGGAGATGGCAGCTCCACAAGCGATATCCCCCCAACGCATTGTCCTCTCATCCGGGCAAGGTTGGTGTCGTCCATCACTTCTCATAGCATCGTCGTTATTTTGCGTATTGACATTGATGTTTTCTACAGTTTTGGAGGCCGATGATGAGGTCGAGGTTCTCGAAGGGCCAGGGGAACCTTCAGCTCCCACTTGCACGACTGTCGGTAAGCGACATTTCATCATACTCTCATTCGTTCTTTGCTTAAGAATTTTACTGAAAACTTCCAAATTTGAACAGCTCTTCCAGTCTCCACGGCGTTAGAGTCGCGCATCGTGATGCCGCCCGGCCCTTACGCCTTGCGGGCTTCAGAACGCTTGGCCCAATTAAGCCTTGTCTCCTTATCATCTTTGATTGAGGAGCTCCGTGCTGGTAGCACGACCACCGCTGAAGCGTTTGCCGTCGAAGCTAACGGTTCTCTTCCTTTTCTCGCCACCTACCATAGCGAAGAAGTGGTGCGAGTCTGGGTGGAGTTCTGTCGGCATGTGGAGGCTCGCTTGCATGCCCTTGAATGTTCTCGCCTTTCCTCGGAAGTCGTGGCTGCAAAAGCGGAGTTACAGGGTCTGATAGCACGATGCGCGGCCAACATGACGTCATGCGAGAAGAGGCTTGGCCGCAAATTCTCGGAGAGGGAGCTAGCTTCCAAGGCGCTGAGCGAGCTTCAAGCCAATCTCACGGCCAAAGCCAACAAAGCGTATGAACTCTGGCGGGTGCTTCAAGAGTCCATCAAAGAGGTGGTGGCTCTCGACAAAGCTGCCACGTTCACTCGTGAAAGAGTTGAGGCCCATAAGGCCACTGAGAAAGAGCTTGAAGCTCGGCTTGCTTCATATCAGGCCCAGCAGGCTCAGGCGGAGGCTCGTCTTCTGGAGATCTTGCGTCACGAAGCCGTGGCTCAGCAACAGAAAGATGAGCTGGTAAGATTGCTACATCGCCCGCCGGCTTGAAGACTTGTATTTTTTCTTTTCTCTTTTTGTACATACTCATGGATGAGAGTATCTTTTTTTTGTTTCTTTCATGAATTGTACTTTGTATCCATTTTGGTTCATGAATAAAAGATACATTTTTCTTCTCAACGGCGTGTCTCTTTTATCGAGTGCATTCCGCGAACAATTTATCTTGATCTCCTTGCAGGGTATCGGTGGTTTAGGATTCAGGGTTAAGATCTGCTTCCTAAGACTTTTGTACTTTATGAGCCACAAGGATCTCATAAGGAGTTTCTCTCCCTATAGGTCGAGAGGGTCCCATAGGTGTAAGTTCTTCTTAAGAATCGTGAGGATTCTTAAGCGAGTTTTTCCCTTGAAAGTCGTAAGGATCTCACATGAGAGTTTTCTTCCTTACAGGTCGTGAGGACTTGCAAGTGCTAGATGTGGTCGCCCTTGTTCGTGTTTCACGGAGTCAGGGGTTTCTCAAGGCCTCGTAGTTTAAAGACGTCGAGGTCAAGGTTAAGGACCTCATAGTCCATGGATTTAAGGACTCCACAGTCCGGTGTTAGTTTTAAGACACCACGGTCAAGGTTAAGGACCTCATAGTCCATGGATTTAGGGACTCCACAGTCCGATGTTAGTTTTAAGACATCACGGTCAAGGTTAAGGACCTCATAGTCCGTGGATTTAGGGACTCCACAGTCCGTTGTTTGGTTGCAGGGACCCGTCACCTCTTTGAAGACGTCGAGGAATTACAACGCCAGGTATCAAAGGAATGAAGAGATGTACCCCTCAAACCAAGGTAGAATCCGTAGGGAATCGGGGTGGTTGATCGTTAGTTTTAAGACATTACGGTCGAGGTTAAGGACATCATAGTCCGTGGATTTTAAGGACTCCACAGTCCGGTGTTTGCTCTGGATGCTTCACACGGGTTCACTGACGTGCTTGGCGAGGACCAGGCTCCACTCTGGATACTTCACACGGGTTCACTGCCGTGCTCTGCGAGGACCAGGATCCGCTCTTGACGTTTTCCACGGGGTCAAAGAGTGACGTTATCCGCGTTCCACGTAACCAGGAATTTTGCACTAGATACTTCACACGGGTTCACTGCCGTGCTCGGCGAGGACTAGGCTCCGCTCTGGATGCTTCACACGGGTTCACTGCCGTGCTCTGTGAGGACCAGGATCCGCTCTGGACGTTTTCCACGGGGTCAAAGAGTGACGTTATCCGCGTTCCACGTAACCAGGAATTTTGCACTAGATGCTTCACACGGGTTCACTGCCGTGCTCGGCGAGGACTAGGCTCCACTCTGGATGCTTCATACGGGTTCACTGCCGTGCTCTGCGAGGACCAGGATCCGCTCTGGACGTTTTCCACGGGGTCAAAGAGTGACGTTATCCGTGTTCCACGTAACCAGGAATTTTGCACTAGATGCTTCACACGGGTTCACTGTCGTGCTCGGCGAGGACTAGGCTCCGCTCTGGATGCTTCACACGGGTTCACTGCCGTGCTCTGCGAGGACCAGGATCCGCTCTGGACGTTTTCCATGGGGTCAAAGAGTGACGTTATCCGCGTTCCACGTAACCAGGAATTTTGCACTAGATGCTTCACACGGGTTCACTGTCGTGCTCGGCGAGGACTAGGCTCCGCTCTGGATGCTTCACACAGGTTCACTGCCATGCTCTGCGAGGACCAGGATCCGCTCTGGACATTTTCTACGGGGTCAAAGAGTGACGTTATCCGCGTTCCACGTAACCAGGAATTTTGCTGATTGTATCCGCATTTCACGGGATGGAGGTTTGACTGTTGGCGATATGTATACCACCGAGCCATGGAATTGGGAGTTGCCGCTGTTCTGCTTAGCTTAGCGTTGTGTCCGTTGTTACGAGACGAGTGTTGAAACTATCTCCAGGTCTCCTTTGGCTCGTCGAGACTTGGCTTCCTCTTCTGATGAAACCTGGGGGAGAAGTATGATCCCTTTTTTGTTTACGCCCTTGGATTGTGTACAGGGTGTGATGGAACATCACCTGTAGGGCATAAATTAAAACTTTTTATTTTATTTTATTTTATTTCCGCGATGCTCTATCATTTCAGCTTTTATATCGCGAAGGTCGCGATTGCCCCATCATTTCGGCTATTTTTCGCGGTGCCCAATCATTTCGGCTATTTATTTCATTTTCACTCGCTGTTTTTTTATTATTGCGAGTTGCCCCATCATTTCGGCTATTTTTTTTAATTTTCACTCGCTGTTTTTTATTGCGAGTTGCCCCATCATTTCGGCTATTTTCCATGCATACATTTTTACTTGCTGCTTTTTATTGCAAGTTGCCCCATCATTTCGGCTATTTCGTATGCATGTGTGGCTTACTAGCTTTTTCGCCGCAAGCTTGGATTTTAGACACCGATTTCGGCATCAGCACCGCTGCAATTGGGATGTTGCCAGGAGTGAATCATCATTTGCCTCTGTCGATGTCGAACAAAGGTGGCTTAGTAAACAGGGTTAAGGGTCCTGTCGACCAAGGCTTTTGACTTCATGAGCCGTAAGGGTCTCACAAAGGTATTTCTCCCTACAAGTCGTGAGGATCTTGCAGGTGTATTTTCTCCTTAGGGATCGTAAGGATTCCTAAGTGTATGTTCCTCTGTAAGTCGTAAGGATCCTACAAAAGGGTTTTCTCCTTATAAGTCGAGAGGAATTATAAGGGTTGTTCACCATATGGACATGTCCCTAGTCACGGGTGTGACTTTGCTGGGGAAATATTTATTCGCGCCCGTGGATTGTATACAAGGGTCAGTATTGAGCCGCTTGTAGGGCAGTATCGAAGGTTATGGGGGATCTGCTTAAGAACATGTTTATGTTTCTATAACTTAAGACTTTCAAATCTCATGAGCCGTGAGAGTCCCATAAGAGAATTCTCCTTACGAGTTGTGAGGATCTCGCAAGTGTATTTTCACCTTAGGAATCATGAGGATTCCTAAATGTGTTGCTCCTTTGTGAGTCGTAAGGATCTCACGCGGGTGGTTTCTCCTTACAAGGTTGAGAGGACCCTATAAGTGTCTTTTAACAAGGTTGCGCCCTTTCGGGTTTTCACAAACACTCGCCGGTAGTCCTGCTGTTTTTACTCACGGAGCCCTTTCGGGTTTTCATCCGTGCCCATTTTGCTTATGGACATACCGTTTTTCTTATTCTTTTCATTTTCTTTTTCTCCTTTTTTTTACGAGGCCGCGCCCTTTCGGGTTTTCACGAACACTCGCCGGTAGCCCTGTTGTTTTTACTCACGGAGCCCTTTCGGGTTTTCATCCGTGCCCTTTTTGCTTATGGACATACCGTTTTTATTTATTATATTTTTTTTTATCTCGTCCGCCTAAGGATGCTGCGGTATTAGTTTAAGGACGTTTCGGTCCGCTATTAGTTTAAGGACATTTCGGTCCGTCGTTAGTTTAAAGACATTTCGGTCCGTCGTTAGTTTAAGGACGTTTCGGTCCGTCGTTAGTTTAAAGACATTTCGGTCTGTCGTGGAGAGAGCCGGCTACTACTTATAGAGCTTTGAGCTTTAGGAAGATAGCGAGCGGACATAGTCGTCGTCATCTATCATTGACCTAGGCTGTGGCTCATTAAGCGTAGTATTTCTTTAGGAAGCGGCCGTTTATTGGCCTGAAAGGACTTTCACCATGCATGTCCATTAGTAAATAGGCCCCACCGTGGTAGACCTTATCTATGATGTACGGGCCTTCATAGTTTGGCTCGAATTTTTCCCGCTTGGCGCGATTGGGGATCATAGGTCTTTTGACCACTAGTACGAGTTTGCCTTGGCGGAACGTCCTCGTCCTGGTCAATCTTTCGTACGAGCGCGTCATCTTTGCTTTGTAGGCCTCTAGATTTTGTTGCGCTATGAGCCGGGTTTCATCGAGAGCATCAAGCTCCTCAAGCCGAAGGTGAGCATTTTCTTCGTCCGTCAGCTCGTAGTGGACTGCCACTCGTAGAGAGGGTAACTCTACCTCGAGGGGGAGCACTGCTTCCGTCCCAAATACCAACGCGTACGGCGTTGTGTTCGTAGCCGTCTTGAATATAGTTCGATAGGCCCAGAGAGCTTCTTGCATTCTTTCGTGCCAGTCTTTCTTATTTCGTGACACCGTTTTCTTCATGATCTTCGTCAAGGTCTTGTTGAAGGCCTCGGCCAGACCGTTAGCTCGTGGATTGTAAACTGAAGAATATCTCCAGTCTATATTGTGCTGCTGCGCGAAGCGACTAATCTTATGGCTTCTGTAGGCCGGCCCGTTATCGGAGATAATCCGCCGTGGAGTTCCAAACCGATAGATGACATGTGTCTTGAAGAAGTAGAGGATATTCTCTGTCTTCACTTCCCTCAGCGGTACTGCTTCTGCCCATTTGGAGAAGTAATCAGTTGTCGCCAGGATGAAACGATGTCCCCGGGACGATGCTGGTTCGATAGGGCCGACTATGTCAGTCCCCCACATTTCGAATGTCCAGCTAGCCACCGTTGGATGTAGTGGATTCGGATGCTAGTGGATGAAATCCCCGTGGATTTGGCATGAGTGACATTGCTTCGCATACTCGAGGCAGTCTTGGATCATCGTGGGCCAGTAGTAACCCATCCGTTTAATTTTTAACTTCATCTTCGGGCCTGCTTGATGAGAACCACAGATTCCATCATGAACCTCTTGAACGACTCTTTCTGCATCGTCCGGTCCTAAGCATCTCAGCCACAGAGAATCAAACGACCTCTTATACAGAGTATCATTGACGAAAGCGAAAGATAGAGCTCGTTTCATGAGCTGATGTCTTGAGGATGCTTCTTCGGGGATTCGGTGGGACTTAAAGTAGTCTATGAAGATCTCTCTTCAGTCCTCAGCCTTCTCACGGTCTTTTATTTGTAGGGTTGTTTGCTCAGTCGCGCCCTTTTCTTCGTATGACTCGGGAGATATTTCTGCTGGGGCGAGCACTCGACGGCTTTGTACCATGATTTTGACGTCATCGAGGTTCTCGTCAGCCAGTTCTTTAGCGAGCTTGGCTATCTTGTCTGCTTTGCTATTTTCCGCCCGTGGTATGCTTTCCAAAGTGTAGGAGGGAATTTGGGTCAATAGTTGTTGCACCTTTTCGCCGTACTTCACCAACTCCGGTTTGCACGTTTGGTAGTCGCCATTTACTTGACTAACGACCAGTTGAGAATCCCCGTATATAAGGAGGTCTTCAATTCCCATGTCGATGGCGATCTCGAGGCCCGCTATTAAAGCTTCGTATTCGGCTTCATTGTTCGTCCTCGATTCCGTTAAGGAGAAAGCAAAGCGCATTATCCCTCCTTGTGGGGTTACAAAGATAAGGCCTACTCCCGACTTGACTATAGGGGTACTTTGTTTGCGCTTCTTTACGGAGGACGCTCCATCGAAATAGAGTTCCCATCGGGTACCACCGCTGTCGATCGTGTCAAACGCATGTTCGTTTGGCAAATCGTAATTCAGAGAAGAATCAGCCGGTATCGGATGTTCAGCGAGAAAGTCGGCGATGGCCTGGCCTTTCACTGCCTTGAGAGGTCGATACGTTATCGAGAACTCCATCAGGAGTAGAGCCCATTTAGCGAGTCGACCCGTCAATATAGCCTTTGACATCAAATATTGAAGAGGGTCCACCTTCGAGATGAGACGGACTTCGTGCGCCAACGCATAGTGCATGAGCATTGTTATTGCGAAGATCAACGCCAAGCAGTGTTTTTCAATGGGAGAGTAGTTGCTTTCTGCCCCCAGCAGAACTCGACTTAAGTAGTAGAGTGCTCTCTCTTTTCCTTGATCGTTCTCTTGTGCCCATAATGCGCCTAAGGAACCTTCGAGGGTGGTCGTATGAAGAATGAGGGGTTTTCCCTTGACCGGCGCAGCCAACACTGGAGGGTTCTGCAGGTACTGCTTGATCTCGTCTAGTGCGCCTTGGCATTTGTGATCCCAAACGAATGGAGTTCCCTTCTTCATCAAGTGGCTGTAAGGACGGCACTTGCCTGAAAGATTGGCGATAAACCGCCGGATGTATGCGAGCTTCCCTTGGAGAGACCGCAACTGTTTGAGAGTTCTTGGCGGAGGCATTTCCATGATCGCCTTGATCTTAGATGGATCTATTTCGATACCTCGGTGTCGGATGATGAATCCCAGGAATTTACCCGAGGAGACTCCGAACGCGCATTTGAGGGGATTCATCTTCAAATTATATTGCCGAAGGCGTTGAAATACAGTCTCAAGATGCTTTAAATGCTCTTCGTATGACATGCTCTTCACTACGAGGTCATCGATATAGCACTCGACGATGTCATGTATGAGATCGTCGAAGATCTTTGTCATGGCCCTTTGATAGGTAGCGCCGGCGTTCTTTAGACCAAAGGGCATAACCCTGTAGCAGAATATACCCAAAGGGGTCCGGAAAGCGGTGTGCTTCTGGTCTTCGGGATGCATCTTTATCTGATTGTACCCTGATGAACCGTCCATAAAGGAGAAAACCTCGTGAGTGGACGTGTTATCTATCATTAGCTCGATTACCGGTACTGGGAAATTTTCCTTCGGGCAAGCTTTATTGAGATCCCTGAAATCCACGCATATGCGTACCATCCCATTTTTCTTCATTACCGGGACGATGTTGGCGATCCAGTCGGGATATTGGACTTCTTGGATAAATCCAGAATCGATCAGCTTCTTGACTTCGGCGTTGATGCTCATCTCAAGCTCGAGTCGCATCCTTCTCGGCGCCTGCTTGACTGGCTTGATATTCGGGGGTATCGCTAATTTATGTACAGCAATCTCTGGATCTAATCATGGCATCTCGGAATAGTTCCACGCGAAGCAGTCTTTATGCTGTAGGAGCACATTCTTTAACGCAGCCACCCTTTCTTCAGATAGCAGCTCGCTGACAAATGTCGGTCGCGGATCATCTACCGATCCCAACTCAATCTTCTTGAGGTTATCTGCAGTAGTATGTATGCCATCTTCCAGTTCTTTCGGAGCTGGCAGAAATTCTGAGATCACCTCATCATTGCTGTTCTCGAAGCACCAGGGAAGGTCATCCATGTTCTCGGGCTCTTCTTTTAATATCGTAATCGTGTAACAGGTGCGAATCCATTTCCAGGACTGAGGTGGATCCGGTTCTGCTCTTGCGGCTTTGGGTTTGTGCTCTTGTGGCGGCGTTACCCTCCAGCCGTTGGATAAAGCGAATCTGCCCTGTTGGTACTGGTCCTCGACCCAGTTCTTGAAGGTGAAGCAGTCTTCGGTAGGATGTCCTATGGCTCAGTGATAAGAGCAATAGTTCAGATGAGAAGCCTTGTTAGCTTGCTCAGGGTGCTTAGACTCTGGAAGCGCGATCATTTGATGTTTTATAGCGAGCTCGAGTAACCTCTCCGTCTTGTCTCGGGGGAAGGAATACGCTCGACTCATCTTCTTCATGAGGGACAAATCCGGACCACGCAATGCCCGATCACACGACTCTCTAATCCTGTGTCGTTGTTGTCGGCTCCTCTTTCCGCTTCTTGATTTATTTCTGTCTCTGCGTCGGGCCTTTCGTACAACGGGTTGACAAGGATGAGCATCTTCGTCTTTTGCAGCCTGTTGAAACAGACGTTGCATCCTGGCTTTCTCGTAGATGGCCATCTCGCGGTTGTGGTCTTCCCGAGCTTTTTGACCCGCTTTCCTGATAAGCTTGTCCATTCGTTCTTCAAATGACGGACTCGGCCCTTCAATCGCGGGATCCAGTTTTGATGAGGGGTTGGCATTTCCTGACAGGGCGTTTTCCTCCTCCTCGAAGTTATATACGGCGTATCTACCATGGATTCGCTCCCGTTTACCGGATCTCACGTATCCAAGGCCGAGCGTTTCCATTCTCCCGTTGGGCAATTTGTGCTGAGTCCCAGGGACATTCCAAATCTTGTTGTAGAACCGAGCTTGTCGAACAGTCTGTTTTAAGGGTATTCCTTGGCGCTTCAATAGCCTCTTTAGTCCATTTGTGTAATAGCTGGGCAAACGGATGGGTTGGAGTCTGTCGAGGGTAGAATCCATACCGTGCCAGATTTCTTTCTCGACTCTTGTTTCAGTGGATTGGTAGAATAGGATCATCTTTTCGCCCTTTCGCCTGGGAGGGACGTAAAATGTCTGCAGGTCCTGCACATTGTGAGCTTGAAGTGTGTCGAGATCCTTATAGTGTTCTCGCGGCACCATGGTGATTTGCAAACTCTGATCATCACTGGGGGATGCTTGTATTGACGGCCGATTGGAGAACACGGCATTAACCTCATCCTCCGAGTCACTTCCGAAGATCAACATGGGGGCGGACGTCCCCGGGTTGTTGCGTTGAGACGGCCCAGCATAAACTATCTCTTCTTCCTCTTCAGTATCGCTCCCGAAGACAGGGATGGTGGCGGCGGCTTTGTTCTCCGGCTTGCGACACCTCTCTGTATCCTCGAAATCTGGCAAAAAGTACTTCGCATCTTCGTATTTGCGGACTTCGTTCATGGAAAATGGGTTTAGCTCACCTGTTACGGTATACTCGAAACCATCCTTGAAATACTTCATACACTGATGTTGCGTAGAAGGGATGATGTTGTATTCATGTAACCAAGGGCGACCGAGCAAGGCGTTGTAGCAGGTCTTGGCGTCAATGACATGGAATTTGATGTCTGTGACGAGTAGTCCGAAGCGTAATGTTAGTATCACGGATCCGAGAGTCCGTGACGATTGTGAATCAAAACCGGAGATGGTAATTTTGTCACGAGCGAGGTGTTGCACACTCATGCAGATTTCCTTTAACACCCGAACGTTAAGGAGATTGACGGAGGATCCATTGTCAACCAGGATTTTGCCTATCTTGATATCGTGGCAATACCCAGAGACGTATAGGGGACGGTTGTAGTCGCACGTCCCGAGGAGAAGGTCTTCATCACCGAAAGTGATGTCGGCCGTATGCACTTCCTCCAGTTCATCCTTCATCCTTTCCGCGGCGAGGAAGGCTTGGAATTGCTCAGGTTCTTGTAACGCCTTAATTAGTGAATCTCGTGCTTCTTTTGATAATAGGAGGGCATCGAGAATGCTAAGTTGAGAAGGTAGCTTCCTTAGGTGCGCCAGGATATTTTAGTCCACCTTACTCTTCCTGGGAGGGTCTTTGGTAGTCAGCTCTTTCATGACTTGGTCATCTAAAGTGATATCCTCAGTGACCTTTTCCTTTCCCTTATCTTTTCTATTTGCGGGCCCGAGATTCTTTTCCGGGAGCGTGCGATTGCGCAGTTGAATGTTTTCGCAGGTGTCACGTCCCGAAAGTACGGAACATGACCGGCACTTAAACTACGAAACGTCTCGAGGCGTACGTAATCTAAGTAAACCGAAAACCCAGAAATCCAAACCAAGAAAAGTAGTAGAGTGAAGGAAAACCAAATTAAATCAAGTAGTTTTAATAGCATAAGCCGAATTATGCGTTTTTTTTAAAACATCAAATATTTCCTGAAAAATTCGGCAGAGTCTCCTTTGTAAATACTGGCCCCCAAACGGGATACAACATGAATAGTATACGAAATCAATAAAAAGGCATCCCCAAGCGGGAGCTAGCTCTTCGTCAATCGACGGTCACAACCACACAAGCAATATAATATACAACGCCAAGGGCGAGGATCAAAACTCAAAAGGAAACTCAAAACCACAAGAAAACCACAGAAATATAACGCACGACTCTAAGGTCGAAAGAATAACATCACTGGTCTCTATCTCAAAAATAAATACATGTTTGGCTAATGGAACTTCTAGATACAACGGAAAATGATAAACAAGATAAATAATGGGGGTACGATACAAGTAAACCCACCTATTAGCAAATCACCCGAAGGAAACTATGCCCGCAAAGCCGTAATGAAACCTGTACGGCAATCCTGCAAGAAACTGGGGCACAACGGGGTGAGTTGCCAACTCGTGAATAGAAAAACATCTACGAAAAGAAATCGTATAAATAACGCAATCCTAGGTCAATGATCATAATAAATCCTTAAATATATAACCAGCAACCCATAACAATGGTTAGGGCAAATATCTAACCCAAGTGTAATTCCATGTGCCCGTGTCAGTGCCTCAGGTAGCAATATATCATATGCATGAGGTATGAATGCATGAAAACAGAATACATGTAAATGAAGAAACTGTTTTCATAATTTAGTGAGATTTTCTTTGTATTTTTAAAATGAGGTATCATAATGAAATCAGCATAAAACAGTGCCTAGCATCGGCACAAAACGTAATCCCAATATCTCGATATCTCTGTATCACAGTCTCTGTACTTTAATATCTCGAAATCTCAATGTCTCAATCACAATATCTAGGGCACCGTCAGTCCAGACCGGCCCCTACCATCCATCACAAGACCACGACGGTATCCTCCGGATATCCGACGCGTCGGGTAAAATCACCGGTAGGTAGTGCTCCCCTGCCAGGCTCACATCGTCATCATCACGCGCTTCTTGCCCCGGGGTACCTTACCGGGTCCACCATGTACCCGAAACGGTTCATCCGTCTCCTCGAATCGGGTCTCGAAATCCATCAGCAAACTCATGGTGGACGACTCATACATCATGGGAAAACCGCACTTTTTATTTTAAAAGAGAGAAAATGTTTATTTATGTTTTTGCGGTTTTCCTCCAAATCCAGAAAATCTCATGGAAATCCGAATCCAAAACCTCAATAACACGTAAAATAGTGAATATATGCATGAAAATCCATGAATGCGGCATAACAATGAATAACAGTATGCATGAAGTAGCAGGCAATAACTACAATGTCTAAACTAACATATGAGGCAAGTACACTAATATCATGTCTAAACTATTAGCCAACAGGCTATGTCAAGCAATAATATTTTCTAAGGTGTACGTGACATGGCAATTACCGATGAAGATGTGTGTGAGCCGGCAAGTAAGTGTACGTGGTACATAAGCATCATCGGTAATGGTGCTGGTGTCCTAACAGCATGATATCAATAATGGAGTATGAAACATAATATAAGCATGCGATGCGAAGCGAACCACAATAATGAGCGGGAGCTGAATACTAGACGCAACTATAACTAATCTGCATTAATCTAATATAAGTCCTACAAATGGTGCCATTTGAAATAACACGAATCATGGGGTTTTGAAAATAGGGGCTATGGTGTTTTTATGAAAAGATACGTCTTTTGAAATATCCGTAGGATCCCTTGGGCTGTCTTTTAAAATACCCACGATTCGTTAGTTTTTGAAATAGGTAAGAATCGAATCTAATCTAACAACTAAACTAAACTAAAGGGCTAAGCTAACAAGCTGGACTACAGGTAAGGAAACCGCCTAACATCTGAGTCGATCCATATACATACCTGTATATATATTAGTCGGTGATCCTGCCTCAATAATATCATATCCGATACCATATCTATAATCAGACATCCCAAGTCAAGAGTGCGGATCAATCATCAAGATATAGCTCGTACGTAAATCCATCGTACGGCATCCCCAAATCTGGGTACGGGTCAATATCATATTCCTTACACTATACCTCTGGTATCCTCTTTATCCAAGATCATAGTCTAGGGTACTGACCTATGTCTAGTACAATACTAATATCCTCAATATACTCATGATCTGACTACTGATCGACAATCTCGTACAAACCGATATCGTCAGCACATATCATCATCAAGGGGTATACATCGCCCGATACGGCCTAATATCAATATCCTAGCATATCATGCCTCATATCACGATCATATGTCGACCATTTTATTTATAACACTATTCACCCGTATCGCCGCCCCAAGATCCGCTATAACACCAGGACGTACCTCAAGTACGAATCCTGCCATATCACCGATATCACAACCACAAAACAAATCTCATCGACTCAGCTCAATCCCAGGTATCATCCTCAAATCCGTATGTGAACACATAGTCCCATACTCATGTGAACACATAACTATAAAGAATCCCATGAGCACATATAAATAGGAATGTATGCAAGTATGTATGTGTAGTGCAACACTACCCTAGGGTTCGCAACACTAAAATAATCCAACACACCAATATCCATCCTAAACATCGTTATTAATCCCAAATAACATATAATAATTGTTGGTGTGTATACGCATCCGTATACACCACCACGGACTGCGGGGGTGCTATACGCCATGTTGGAGATAGTGCCCTCATAGTCAATTATTGGATCGCAGGTACGTGATTGCAATGATTGCGGAGGACCTATACCGGTAGGACAGTCTTACTCGAGATGATAGTATGCTATCTGGTTTGCCTTTATCAGTCGTGTACATGTTCAGGTGACTGATTGCATGTTACACTTTGATAGAGCCCTTAGGATCTTGCTTTACTACCAACAGTATGATGGCGATCATATACGTGAGAGTTGGGTAGTTTATATGCATATCCTTAATTGTGGTCCCTAGTTGTGGGAGTTTCGAGACAGGGCATCGATACTCCGGAGTAGACTAGTGTATACAGTCGAGACCCCGACGAGGGGCGGTGGCCGGTCTCACAAGCCACTGGTGTCAGTTGGATCACCTAAGATGTATACAGGTGCTCATTGGGTTATGAGTACACCGGACAGGACTCGCCGGGAATCTGCTAGTTAGTACTATACCTATCGTCAGATAGCAATTCCCTGGTGACATGTGTACAGGTTAGTTCATCGACCTGAGGTCGTCATTTGTCTCGTGTGATTTCCCACTGTGCTTTGATTTCTACCCTACCACGGCTCAAAGGAGTCGTGCAAACAGGTAGCTTTTGGGTACAGTCCCGAGCCATATGGAGGCACGTGAGCGGATCGGCAGGGGATTCGTCTCTCCCGGTATTGGGGGCGAGATCGTGCTGTGTCTAGGAGAGCCATTACACATAGTCCATGGCCATGGCAGGAGATTTACTGGTAGGTACTCCAGTAGTATCTCAGGGTGTTATTGGGCTACACTCCGACACGACTTATACTGCTATTGGGGGTCTGACGTTACTAGCCCCCTAGGCGGATATGCGATACTCATTGACGAACGGACCGGACTGTATATACATTGTCACTGTTAGGCTCAGTAGGGTTTCTGGATGAGTTCACTCATCGGCCTCCCTTGAGTTAGCTCATCAGCCTTCCTTGAGGTCAGTCCATGGGCAGCCGTTACGCATAGCTAGTGCCGCTGACGGTTTGTGGTTAAACCCACTGCCAGGGTACTGACGAGTCATTAGAGTCCCCCACAGACAGTTTTCTAAGTTCGGGCGAAACATTGTAGAGGCCGTATGGTTTTATGGCAGGGTTCGGAAAATGCACGTGCGTTTACGCACGTGTTATTTTTCGGGCAGATGATACTGGTCGGCTTTGGTTTAAGCCGGATCCGAGTATTATATTGAGTAGGTATAATATCTTTGTCTCAGTTGCATTTGTATTCGGTCGTAATACAAATGCGGGTATTTTTATACAGTTTCGGGGTTGTCCTGAAATTCGTTTCAGGATCACTTTTGGAAGTTGCCAGTTTCCAGTTTTCTATCAGCCGTCTTTTAACATTCGGTTAAAGACGGATTTATCTTTTCTTGGATGAGGGTGAGTCATGCTTCTAGAAGGTTCTAGAAGGTTCTAGATTTGGTGAGGTGTCTTGTGACTCATGCTTTGATTTTAACCATTTCTTGTTTTCCTTAAGATATTATTTTGTGTTCACATTATGATATTTATCCTATGGTTACTCTCCCCTCTCCTACGGTCACCCCCCACTCCTATAAGTGGCCGGCCCCCTCTCTCTCCTCACTCTCTCTTACTTGAGGTTTTCATATGGTTGTAAAAGATATGATAGTATTTGGGGTGCATGGAATTTTACAGTTCATTTCATTCCATCACCCAATTCCCTCGGCAACTTCATTAACCGATCGTCCACGGATTTGGACGAAGTGAGAAAAAGTCATCTACTCATTCTCTACATCATTCTTGGTCGTCTCTTTTAGCAAACTTGACGGCCGAGTTGCCTCGAGTCAGAAGCAGGAGCCCGTTTAAAGAATCGTCGACGTGGTGCCACCTCGACGAGGATATCGGAGAACGACGAGATTGGAGCAGCCGCAACGGAGCGTCGGATGATGGTTAAAGAACGAAGGACTCGGATCGTTCGGTATAACTTTTCTACACTCTTTACAGTTTGTTAGTTTAGCAATAATGGCAGATCCGGGTGAAAGTATACGATAGCGCCAGTTAAAAAGTTTTTGTTCCGCATTTGGCGTCTGTAGACGGCCGGGGCGCTAGCGTAGACTTACACGCCATCCACCCGACTTCTCCCCGTAGATATAAATCTACTCACCTGGTCCTTGCTCGCCGGTGCCGACGTCGCCACGCGCTTGGTTATCGTCTCGAAGTCCACATGGGGTACCTACATATCATAACACACCGTATCGCATTAAAATTCGACTCATGACCAAAAAGACACACGAATCCCACATAGGTCAAAACCTATGGTTGCTTTCACAAATCAACCCAAAAACCCTCGACGTCGACGTACAAACGCCAATCCATCGAGAAAACCCAAACACACTCGTTTACAAAATCACAAGCACTAATTATAATATAAAATAGCTTAAAATTCCCAAAAACCTCAAACTCACTTTAAAAGCTATTTTTCCGAAAATCTAGCAAGCCAAATTACCCGTTTTAGTACAAAACTCGATTTTTAAACAAATCTAGCGGCCGCAATATCCACTCAATATCATAACCAAGTTATATAAACCATTCTAATAATTTATTCTCCACAAAATATATATATTTACAAAACCTAGTTAACAAAATTAGCACAATTTTCCATTTTAGCTCAAAACTTGGTGTTTTAACCAACTTAAATATTTTAACAATTCTAGTGGCCGTAATTCTCATTAAAACATATTAACTAAGCCACACAACCATTATCTAGATTTTAATCTCACTCTTAAAATTAATTACAAAAATCTAGTTTGCAAAACAATCATAATTAGGACAATTTAAATTTAACAATCTAGTAATAAGCAACAACGTTTAGTTTTGCATAGAATTAACATGTTAATCACTCACTAGAACCATAATCTAATGCTAGAAACCCTCACTTGAATTTTACAAACCCTAATCCCAAAAGCAAACCCTTTTCTAAAATATCCTAAACTAGCAATTACACCCAAATCAACACTTGAATAAGATAGCTTATCATAATTAAACAACAATTAGCCATAAGGTTAAGAATTTACCCCACAATTATCTTGAGATCTAGCATAAATCTAGCCTTCCAAACATGCTTCCCTTCACCAAGATCCATACAAGAATAGCTAAGGAAAAATGGGTAAGGTTTGTATTTGGAAAATTGTGAGGTTTTACTTGATTTTTCTTGGAATTTTGGAGAGAAATGAGATGAGAAGGGGGGCTGCTGCTGTTAAGGGAGGAATGGGGCTCGGCCAGAAAATTGAAGGGGGGAGGAGAGAGAGTGAGATGGAGAAAGTGGGGAGGAAAAGACAAAGTTTACACCCTTTGACTTTCTTTTCTTTTCTTTTCTTTTCTTTTATTTTCAAAAGAGAGGTGATTGGAGAGAGAGAGAGAGGGAGGGCTGTCAAAGTGGGGCTGGCCATGTGGGGAGGGGGAGAGAGGGTGAGGTGTGGGTGTGTGGGTTAGGGAAAAAGATGAATGTATTACCCCAATTCCCATTAACACTAATTTCACCGAAAAAAGCCTTTTTCTTCGATATTTTCTAAACCGATTTAGTAAACGATTTCATTTCAAAAACCACATGATAAAATTTTATTTAATATTTTATGATGCAAAAAATTTGTTTCAACTCATTCCAATTTGTAATTTTCCCTAATTAAATGTATTGGTGACGGCTTAAAATAATAATAAAACAATTTTTTTTTCAGAAAATTTGAAAGTACACCTGTGGCTCAATAAACACCAAATACTAGCAATTAAATAGCTAGAATATGTATATTTAATTTTATAATAAAGATATTTGCATTTTGACTTTTTACAGAAAACCCCCTTATTTTACCGTTTTTTCGAAATTTCACCGAAACGATTTTCAAAACGCTACAGCAGGCCTCCGGTTCCTCCTCTTTCCCTAAAACGGATTCTTTAAAGAGAGGGCCCAGAGCCATTTCTTCATCAGAGTCGCTCCCAAAGGTGAGAACTTATGACCCTCCGGCGTTAACCATGTAACAGTTGCCAGTGGTTCTGTTGTGCCCGTCGGCAGTACTTCTTCGTTCCCGATGAGTCTTGCGTTTCATGCGCTTAAAATGTTGCCGATGAGCAACATATCCCTGCCACCATATCCTAAAGGCGTCGCACTCCTCCGTAGGGTGTGAAATTTTCCGATGATATGCGCAATAATTAGGGTGCCTCTCCGCCCCTTTGAGCGTGTTTTCTTCCGAGGGTGGTAGCTTCATTCCCATTGACATGGCTTTGGCAAACCTTTTCCTCGTCTTGAATATCTTCTTGTCTGCCTCGGGTGCCTTTCGATCTGGCGGGAGTACTTCAACTCTTTCGTTCCGTCGCCTGCATTTGGCTCCTTCCGATGCGGCCATCTCACACTCCTGATCCGCTTTACTCTTTAGACGAATCTCGTCTAGAAAGGCGTCGATCATTTCATCTGTTGGCCACACAAGCTCTGGTTCAGGCTCTGTCCCCAGTTTCTTAGTGCCAGGAGTTTTTTCATCGTCGGTAAACGAGTGGGAGATTATGTTACAACTCGCCACATATCCCTCGGATTCATCCGACGAGCTTTCTCCATCATCTTCCACCTGAAAGATGTGGTTGAGGCACTCTTGCAGCGTGACAGGAGTTCGCGCCTTTTGATTGTACTCTTCCAGCGCGTCGATTTGCTTCTGCAAGTTCGTGCGTTTGTCTCCAGGCTTCACGGGCTTCTTAGATTTCTTCTTCTTTTTCTTCGAAGATTTTGACGGTAGGGCTTGAGTACTTGGGCCATCACCACCGCTCTTTGCAGTTGGGCCCGGCCTCAGCATTCCTTCAATGATCTGGGGTCCCAGCGGGTCCTTCCATTCGACTGCCGGGCACGCATGAAGGTCTTTCAGCATTCTTTTGGTTTTAGTTGACAGCACGACCTCCTATGGAGCTTCCTCAATAAAAGAACAGGTTGCCCCCGGTGTATCTGCTTTCTTGGGAGTATGCGGCTGTGGCGGGTTCACCTTCCACTTTTCGGACAGCGCAAACTTCCCCTGGAGGTATTGATCTTCAATCCATCCTTTGAAGATGAAGCAATCCTCAATCGGATGACTTACCGTTTGATGGTAAGGGCAATAGTTAGGGTTATTCACCTCAGTGGGTTGTGGCGGTCGCCTTGGACTTGGCAAGTTTATAAGTCTGTTGCGTACTGCCAACTCGAATAACCGTTTCGTCTTGTCCCGTGGGAACGAGTAGGGACGCTTCATTTTCTCATTATAATACCGGCGTCTTTCTTCCAGTTGATTCGTCAGCTTTGGGGCATTGGGTTGCTGCTGGGCATTCGCGACGAAGGTTGCTTTTCCTTTACCCTTGTCACTCCGAGGCTCGGGCTTCGGGGGAGACGGTCTATGACCCATTTGGTCCATCTGGGCCAGCTTGTCGATTAGAGCCTGGAATGTGGTTGGCTTAAAGAACATCATAAACTGGGAGATAGTTGCATGAGGGTCTAGGGTTCCCACGAACATGCCCACTGCGGGCACTTCCTCAATGCGTTGCTCGCATTTCGACCACAAATTCCGCCAGCGTATAGCATACTGGACCCAAGTTTCGCCTGGTTTTACCCTGGCGTTAATCAATGCCGTTATTGGAGTACGTTCGCTGGCGCTCGCGAATCGCTGAGTGAATAGCAACTCCATTTCAGCGAACGTCTTGATAGAATCGTTCAGGAGTTCTGAATACCATTCGAACGCTGTTTCTGATAAGCTACCCACGAATTGGCGAAGCAACAGTTTATCATCTCTGCCGGTGTTACCGCAAAGGGCCCTGAACTGGGCGACATGTTGGTGGGGATTGCCGGTCCCCTTATACACGTGAAATTTTGGTATTGTATAACCCGACGGATATTTGATTTGGTCGTACCAGCTTGGATACGGCCGCCCCATTTTGACGACTTGACCAGCTGCCTCAGTCGCATGATGAACCCGGATTTGCTGGGCTATATAGTCGACCAAATCAGCCTTAGAGATTGTCTCCTCCTTAGCCGTTGAGAGGGCCGGCGGTGGATTTGACGTTTCTCCCCGGTCGTCTTCAAGAACGATTGGGGGATCCTCAGCGGGTGGGTCCTGTTGGATCATCATTCCTATCATATCTTGGAAGAGAAGGCCCATACGCTGTATGTTGGCTGCTTGTTCAGCAGCCTCTTTGTCCTTCTTCTCCAATATTTGGCGAAGGAACTCAGCGTCGGTTTCTTCCTCCTGGCGTTCGTCCGAGGACGTTTCTGGGTTTTTTTTTGGCCCGGTAAGTGCGGCCATAGCATTCATCATTTCCTGGAGCTTTTGCTGTTGCTCCTGAGCTTTGGTCACCGACCGTGTAAGCGGTCTATGACCTGTAGACGCACGGCTGTCTTCCTTTCCTGACGCTATGTATATGGTATGGACCATCACGCCCCCAGACTTAGGGCGTCTGGGCTTAGTGCCTTTAGCTGTCGTTGCGGGCTGGGGGATCTTCTCTGGCTTCCTCCTTTTATGAGCAGTGGAAGTTGAGGGGGGCCGTTGAAGTGGGCACCCAAACAGCCTTTCGTGGTTTAGCCTGGTGACTGGCTTCCTGTTGGATTTTCAGCTTCTTGTGCTGGCGGGAAAAGTTTGGATCGATCATCGAGTCTCGGACCTGCCGCCAAACCTTATAGATCTTGGAAGACAGCCGTTGAAGGGATCGGGGCTGTTCTGGCTTTATTTCCGCAACTTTTTTTAGTGGAGGAGGAGACCTCTTTAGCACCGCAGTAGGAGAATTCTTTCGCACCTTATTTAGCATCTCGAAGTTGTTCCCAGTTGGAACGGCAGCATTAACTTCCACCGTTGAGGCTGATGGAGTTGGCCCAGAGGGGGAGTTGTCCCCAGCCTTCCTTACTCGGCGCCAGTGGCGACGTCGAGCGTGTCGAACGGACGTCACTGGTTCAGCGGTGAGGATGGCTTCGTCTTGCCCCCTATGTAGGTGGGAGGTCGTTGCTGGTGTTAGCCTGTTAAAGACCGATGTCCTTTGTGTAGCAGGAGCGGGAGCTGAAGCCGTCAATCTTGTAAAGACCGACTTTTTGGCTGGGGAAGCCGCCTTGACGACTTCAGGCGCAGGACCGGTCACTTTCTTAGAAGCAGCCTTCTCTGGGATTGTAGGCCCCATTGTGGGTCCACAGGAGTCTTGGCCCAATCTAGAGAAGACCGAGGCGCTGGTGTTGGGCGACCCGTTGAGAGGGGCCGCGGCAGGGGTAAGACGATCAAAGACCGACTTCTTGGGAGCTTCCTTTGTCAGCACCGGAGCGGTGAGGCTTGTCGGCGGGAGCATGGTCCCAAAAAACAATCCCGTGGTGGCTCGAGTGACCTGTTCCACGGGCATTGTGAATAACGAAGCAGCTTGGGGTCCGTAGGCTATACGTCCTGGCGAGGAAGAGCGTTGGTTGCAATTGCAGTCCGAGCAGTTGGAGCATTTCGCAGAAGTAGAAGCCATCGATTATTTGCTTTCTGCAATAAGCAAGACGTCAAGTCTTAGTATCTTGAAACCCAAGGGAAACCATTAGCGAACCGCGATTGGTTCGCGATTCACGACACACGAAGTGTGGAGTGGAAAGAGGAAAAGGTCCTACCGGGCGTACCAGAATCTGTTCCCTTCCGAATGACGGCGCG
This sequence comes from Agapanthus africanus, assembly GCA_030015575.1. Lineage (NCBI taxonomy): Eukaryota > Viridiplantae > Streptophyta > Magnoliopsida > Asparagales > Amaryllidaceae > Agapanthus > Agapanthus africanus. Next base: position 70,073,895 of record CM057337.1, on the reverse strand, counting down.
ACTGGACGTCTTGCCTGTGATTCGGGGGCAGATGCTAATTGGTGTTATCCGTCCACCTCTCCGAAGATGCCAAATTGATTTATGGCACCGTGTATCGAAGGTTTAAACGGATGCGTCCGATATACCAGACTTCGTCAGATTCCCCCTCGCTTAAGGGGTTTTTGATTGTGGGGACACTCTTCCCTGCAGGCGCAAGCCCCTGCAGTTAATTACGCTACCGCATTGCGGTAACCACTTTCTCCTTCTCCAGATGGTCACTTCGTGTCGCATGTGTTTATTTTGTGTTTAGTTGCCCGTGGATTGTATACGGAGACTGAGTTATGTCGTCGCCCGTAGGGCGTGGACTAGTCCAAATCCGTATTATCTTAGATTTGGGTTTGGGGGTTTTGGGTTTAAGGATACGTTAGCCTCATTCGAGACTAAGATCGACTTAAACGTTTGTTAAGGATACGTTAGTCTAGTTTTCAGACTAAGATCAACTTAACGGGATCGTTTAGATCCAACAATAGAGCAATTAAGGGAGCCCTATTATTTAGTTTAATGACATTGCGGTCAATAAGTAGTTTAAGGACATTGCGGTCCATGGGTAGTTTAAGGACATTGCGGTCCAATGTTAGTTTTAAGACATTGCGGTCAAGGTTAAGGACCTCATAGTCCTTGGATTTAAGGACTCCACAGTCCGTAGTTAGTTTTAAGACATCCCGGTCAAGGTTAAGGACCTCATAGTCCATGAGTTTAAGGACCCCACAGTCTGTTGTTAGTTTTAAGACATCTCGGTCAAGGTTAAGGACCTCATAGTCCATGAGTTTAAGGACCCCACAGTCCGTGTCAATATGTGGTCATCGGGACCCGTCACCTCTTTGAAGACGTTGAGGAATTACAACGCCAAGTATCAAAGGAGTGAAGAGATGTACCCTTGAACCAGGGTGGATTAAATAGTCTTTGGCCCAATTTGGGATCAAGACCAATTAATTATGTTATGAGCCCATTAGCCCAGTTAAGTCTGAATTGAGGACTTATGGCCATCTTGGGCTAAGTCCAATCATGTTTGGAATATTGGCTTTCTGTTGGTCCATTGAAGGAGAGGCTTTGCCTCTGTCCATTTAGCCAATTGGGCTAACGTTAATTCAGCAGTGTTGAACACTGGGATCAAGTTAGTGTTTTAACACTAAAAGAGAGTTGGTGTTAAACACCAGCAACAGGGGGTTCAAATTAGTGTTAAACACTAGAGCGAATCAGTGTCAAACACTAGCAGCAGAGGTTTCAAATTAGTGTTAAACACTAAGAATAATCAATGTTAAACACTGGTGACAGAGATTTTAATTTAGTGTTGAACACTAAGGGAGTTAGTCTTAAGCTCTGCTAATGGGGGTTTAATTTAGTATTAAACACTAAGAAATTCAGTGTTAAACACTGCAAATAAAGTTCTTTGATTAATGTTTAACACCAAGGCCAAACAGTGTTTTAACACTGGATTCAGAGGTTCCAATCTAGTGTTAAACACTGAAGCAAGAGGGGTCACGTGGTAGCACGTGAGGGCGCCCTCCCTTCATTTGTTCTGCTGAGAATATTGCATCTTTTGGAGCATCACGTGCCATCACGTGATGGGCATTTAAATGCTTGTATGTTAAAGCTTCTGCCAAAGGTCACGTGGGTCACGTGAGGCACTGCCTCAAAGGCCCTTCTCTGTGGATCTTTTCGGGGGTCACGTGGTGGCACGTGACCCTGCCTCTTTGTATGTTTTTTAGAAGATCTGTTAATCCATTTTTTAAGAATTAAATTCTTCGTAGGGTTGAACCCTAACAATAAATTTAAGAGGAATTAAATTCATATTTCCTTCTGAAGATTTATATTCTGGGATAGAGTTGAACTCTGAATTTTCTGCAGGAATTAAATTCCTCATATATGTGAAGAACTGAATTCTATCATAGGGTTAAACCCTAATAAAAGCTTTAAAGGAATTAAATTCCCACTCTCTTTTAGAGAGGCATGAGATTCTGTCATAGGGTGAAACCCTAATTTCTTCTTTCTTGAAGGAATTAAATTCCTGTTATTTTAACAGAACTAAGTTCTTAACTAGGGTTGAACCCTGATTCTGTTCATTCTGAAGGAATTAAATTCCCATAACATAGGGTTAAACCCTAATTTTATTTTAAAGGAATTAAATTCCTATAGTTCTGTGAGAATTAAATTCTCAAGCTTCCATTCCCTCTCAATGCTTTGGATCTGCATGGCAGGATCTCAACCCAATGAGAATTAAATTCTCAATTCAAAGGGAGATGTGCACTTTACAGATCCTCCACTAAAGAGAAAACTATGTTCTTCTGTTTAATATCAGAGTTAAACTCTGTTGAGAATTAGATTCTCTTTTTCTTTCAAAAAGCCTTCCCTTTCTTACCTAGGGTTTTCTTTTGCAGAAGATCCAAATTCCTCCAAGTATCAAGGCTCTCCTTTTTTTCTATGTATCGATCCCTCTGCATATATGTCCCTCTGTGTGTCTCTTGGCTCCTATTTATAGGAGGGGCAGCCGAATCAATTAGTTTTGGTGAATCTTTCATTGAGAGATTTAATTTGTATTCACCATTCGTTTTGGACCTTTGGATTATTATGTGAATTTTAATCACCATTGGATTTTAAATCCAGAGATTCTCCTTTGTTATTTCGGTTAGATTTTAAGGGGAAATCTTTCCAAGTTCAGGCTTTTTCCATAGATAGGTGATTTTTAAGAATCTTTAAATCTTTAATTCAATCGGTTCCTTTGGAAAGATTTGAGAGGTCTTTTCTCAGAATTTAATTCTGTTAACAGATAGGCTTTGAAAGCCGGTCACGTGTGGCCACGTGACCCTTGGTCACGTGTGGGCACGTGACCCCCTTGGAACGAGTCCTCTTCTTCCTTTTTGCGTTCTGCCTTCTGGCTGCCGCTTAGCCGTCACGTGCCACCACGTGACCCCTGGTCACGTGTGAGCACGTGACCCTCGCCTGGAGCCTTTTTCTTGATTTGATCAGGGAATTGAGTCTGCTGCTTTTGAGTGTCACGTGCCAACACGTGACGCTGGTCACGTGGGAGCACGTGACCTCTTCTGAAGCCTTTTCCTTGATTTGATCAGGGAACCGATGTGCCTTTGAAGCCGATTTTAAATGTCACGTGCCAACACGTGACCCTGGTCACGTGGGAGCACGTGACCCTTTCTAAAGCCCTTTTCTTTGATGTAGTTGGGAAACTGAATTCGCCTTGCCGATGCTTTTAGATGTCACGTGCCAACACGTGACTACTGGTCACGTGTGAGCACGTGACACTTTTCTGAAGCCTCTTCCGTAGGTTTTCCCGATTTTAAATCAGGAAACAACAAGGTCTATCAAGGGGAAACCTACTTGTTCATAGAGCATCCGGCAAAACTTCGCCTCAAAGCTACTATGGACCGAAAAGTCCGTAAACTAGAAATTTGCTTCAAATATGCCAACAATGGACCGAAATGTCCTAAAACTAACTACTGACCAAAACTTCTTTAAACTACTAAAAACTCGTAGTATCCTTGGGCTGACGCGTAAAAAAAAACGGTATGTCCACAAGCAAAACGAGCATGGATGAAAACCCGAAAGGGCTCCGTGAGTAAAAACAGCAGGGCTACCGGCGAGTTTGTGAAAACCCGAAAGGGCTCCATGAGTAAAAACAGCAGGGCTACCGGCGAGTTTGTGAAAAGGGAGCAGACTCGTAAAAAAAAAGGTACGTCCACAAGAAAAATAGGCACGGATGAAAACCCGAAAGGGCTCCGTGAGTAAAAACAGCTTGGCTACCGGCGAGTTTGTGAAAACCTGAAAGAGCGCAATCTCGCTAAAAGACACTTTCAAGGTCCCCTTGACCTTGTAAGGAGAAAACTACCTGCGGAAGATCGTTACGACTCACAAAGGAGCAACACGCTTAGGGATCCCCACGATTCCTATGGAGAAATTACACTTACGAGATCCTCACGACTCGTAAGGAGAACCCTCTTATGAGACCCTCATGGCTCATATGATTCAAAAGCCTTAAGCTACAGGGATCTGAACCTGTTCTTAAGCCATCACCTTTCCCAGATTGCCCTACAAGCGGTTCAATACCGACACTTGTATACAATCCACGGGCACAAATAATCATTTCCTTACCGAGTCCCACCAACGATGAGGAATGCCCTCATTTGATGAACAAATACTTGTAACTCCTCTCGATTTACAAGGAGAAAAACTCTTGCAAGATCCTTACGACTTACAAGAGAACATACACTTAGGATTCCTCAAGATTCCTGAGGAGAAAAGACACCTACGAGATCCTCACGACTCATAGGGAGAAACACCTTTATGAGACCCTTACGGCTGATGAAGTCAAAAGGCTTAGTCGACAGGATCTTAACCCTGTTTTCTAAGCCACCTTTGCTCGAACCGACAAATGGCAAATGATGAGTCGCTCCTGGCAACATTCCAGTCGCAGCGATACTGATGCAAGATTGGTATCAGACCATGAGTTCCATACTGAAAAATGCATATGAAATAGCCGAAATGTTTGGGCAACTCGCAATAAAAGCCAGCAAGTAAAATATATGCATAGAAATATAGCCGAAATGATTGGGCAACTCGCAATAAAAAAACAGCGAGTAAAAAGGGAAAAGAAAAATAGCCGAGATGATTGGGCACCGTGAAAAATAGCCGAAATAATTGGGCAATCGCAACTTTCGCGATACAAAAAGCTGAAATGATAGAGCATCGCGGGAAAAAAAATGAAATGAAACGAAACTTTTTTCCCTGCAGGTAAGTCCATACTGACCCCTGTATACAATTCATGGGCATAAACGAAAAGGGAACCACATGTCCCAACAAACCCATCAAAGGGAGATTCAGGTCTCAGCGGCAATATCTGCATCCTAGAAGACCAGCAACAGCGTTCTTCCTCATGCCAGCAGGATACAGTCGCAACATCAACAAATGGAGCCATGGCAGAGTCCCCTAGTTCCAAATCTCGACGGTTCATAAACAACCTGGAGATAACCTCGACATTCGTCACAATATTACAGTCACGATGTCAATAAATGAAGCAAAGGAAAATCCCTAGCTTCAGGGTCTCGACGTCAACATCGACAACCTAGAGATCAACACCAGCGTTTCTCCGTATTCCAATCGGATGTAGACACAACATCAACAAATGGAGCCATGGCAGAGTCCCCTAGTTCCAAATCTCGATGGTTCATAGACAACCTGGAGACAACCTCGACATTCGTCGCAATATTGCAGACACAATGTTAACAAACGAAGCAAAGGAAAATCCCTAGCTTCAGGGTCTCGACGTCAACTTCGACAACCTAGAGATCAACACCGGCGTTTCTCCGTAGTCTAATCGGATGCAGACACAACGTTAACAAATGGAGCCATGGCAGAGTCCCCTAGTTCCAAATCTCGATGGTTCATAGACAGCCTGGAGAAAACCTCGACATTTGTCGCAATATTGCAGACACAATGTCAACAAACGAAGCAAAGAAAAATCCCTAGCTTCAGGGTCTCGACGTCAACATCGACAACCTAGAGATCAACACCGGCGTTTCTTCGTATTCCAATCGGATGCAGACACAACATTAACAAAGCGGACCCACGGAAAAGTCCCCTAGTTCCAAATCTCGACAGTTCACAGACAACCTAGAGACTACCTCGGAGCCATGGCAAAGTTCCTAGTTCCAGGTCTCGACGGCTACATCTACAGCCCGGATATCAACCAACAACGTCCTTCTTCCTTCCAGCAGGATACATGCGCGACATCAACAAATGGAGCTATGGCAAAGTCCCCTGGTTCCAAAACCTCGACGGTTCACAGAAAACCAGAGACAATCTCGACATTCGACGCAATATTGCGGGCACAATGTCAACCAACGAAGCTAAGGAAAATCCTCCGCTTCAGCGTCTTGACGGCAACTCAAATGAGACCTAAAAAGACTATCGGAGATCATCCCACACCAGCGCGGAGTGGTCATGACTCATCGGGGCTCCCAAACTGAGCCTAATCTCAAGTAAAAAGCAACATGGAATACCCTAACGCTTGCTCTTTCGACAGTAATATTACTTGAAGACGTCTTATCCCCCCCGAAGCGATCAAAGACACGACAGTCGCGGGGCTACCCGAACAACAAGATTGCATATCGGGGAATATATCGGCCAACGCGACGGTGCGACGGATAAAAAACCCTAGTACCACAGACCCTAACGGACTTCTATTAGCAGGAGTTAACTGTGACTTTAGGAAAACCTTGCGAGAACTTCTCGATTCGTCTCGAATCGTGAGGAAATTAGTGTCCTTGCGAGAACTTCTCGATTCGTCTCGACTCGTAGGGCAAAGCCTTAAGCAATTGGGGTAAGGACCTGTTTCCTAAGCACTGTGGCCCTGCAAGTTGGTCCAAGATGGATTATTGTATACTATTCACGGGCCACACTCTCAAAAGTCGAATCTCGACAAGGAGGGAAACACTTACGAATTCTCTCGACTTGTAAGCGGGAAAAATTCTCTTATGAGATCCTTACGACTCTTGAGAGAAAACGCACTTAGGAATCCTCACGATTCCTGAGGAGAAAAGACACTTACGAGATCCTCTCGACTCGTAGGGAGAAAACCCTTTATGAGACCCTCACGGCTCGTAAAGTTGGAAAGTCTTAGGCCGCAGATCTGAACCTGTTTGCTAAGCCATCGCTTCTTATCTCGATTCAGGGAAATCAGCGTCCTTGACGAGAACCTCACGATTCGTGTCGACCCGCAGAGAAATCAGTGTCTTTGCAGGAATACCTCGATTCGTCTTGACCCCCGGAGAAATCAGTGTCCTTGGCAAGACCTCTCAATTCAGGGAAATCAGCGTCCTTGACGAGAGCATCTCGATTCACGTCGACCCGCAGAGAAATCAGTGTCTTTGCAGTAATACCTCGATTCGTCTCAACCCCGGGAAAATCAGTGTCCTTGGCAATACCTTGATTCAAGAAAATCAGTGTCTTTGTAAGAATATCTCGATTCGTCTCAATCCCAGGGAAATCAGTGTCCTTGGTAAAAATTTCGATTCAGAGAAATCAGCGTCCTTGGTGAGAACCCCTCGATTCATTTCTACCGGCAGGCAAATCAGCGTCTTTGCAGGAATATTTCGATTCGTCTCAACCCTAGGGAAAACAATGTCCTTGTCTAAACCCTTCAATTCAGGGAAATCAGCGTCCTTGACGAGAACCTCTCGATTCGCGTCGACCCGCAAGGAAATTAGTGTCTTTGCAGGAATCTCTCGATTCGTCTCAACCCCAGGGAAATCAGTGTCCTTGGCAGAACCTCTCGATTCAGGGAAATCAGCGTCCTTGGCGAGAACCCCTCGATTCGTTTCGACCCGCAAGGAAATCAGTGTCTTTGCGAGAATCTCTCGATTCGTCTCGACTTGTAGGGAAATTAGTGTCCCTACACATAAAGAAAATTCTTTTGTGGGATCCTTATAATTCTCAAGAGAAAATGCACTTAGAAGTCCTCACGACTCCTAAGGAGAAAAGACGCCTACGGGATCCTCTCGACTCCTAGGGAGAAAAGTCTTTATGAGACCCTCATGGCTCATAAAGTTCAAAAGTCTTAGGTGGCAGATCCTAACCCTGTCTCCTAATCCATCACTGCCCTGCAAGAAGGTCAAGATGGACTATCCATAGGACACACTCTCCCAAGTCGAATAACGACAAAGGGGGGAAACAACCACTTACGAGTCCTTTCGACTTGTAAGGGAGAAAATTCTCTTGTGAGATTCTTACAACTCTCAAGAGAAAACGCACTTAGGAATCCTTACGATTCCTAAGGAGAAAAGACACCTACGGAATCCTCTCGACTCGTAGGGGAAAAAGTCTTTATGAGACCCTCATGGCTCATAAAGTTCAAAAGTCTTAGGTGGCAGATCCTAAACCTGTCTCCTAAACCATCACTTCCCTGCAAGGAGGTCAAGATGAACTGTCCATGGGCCACACTCTCCCAAGTCGAATATCGACAAGGGGGGAAACAACCACTTACGAGTTCTCTCGACTTGTAAGGGAGAAAATTCTCTTGTGAGATCCTTACGACTCTCAAGAGAAAACGCACTTAGAAGTCTTCACGACTCTTAAAGAGAAAAGACACCTACGGGATCCTCTCGACTCGTAGGGAGAAAAGTCTTTGTGAGACCCTCATGGCTCATAAAGTTGAAAAAGTCTTAGGTGGAAAATCATAACCCTGTCTCCTAAGCCATCACTGCCCTGCAAGGAGGTCAAGATGGACTATCCACGGACCACACTCTCCCAAGTCGAATATCGACAAGGGGGGAACAACCACTTACAACTCCTCTCGACTTGTAAGGGAGAAAATTCTCTTGTGAGATCCTTATGACTTTCAAGTGAAAACGCACTTAGGAATCCTCATGATTCCTAAGGAGAAAATACACCTACGGGATCCTCTCGACTTGTAGGGAGAAAAGTCTTTATGAGACCCTCACGGCTCATACGGTTGAAAAGTCTTAAGCGGCAGATTTGAACCTGTTTCCTAAATCATCGCTGCTCTACAAGAAGGTCAATATGGACTATCTGCGGGCTATATTTACCAAAGCCACATTCACCAATGAAATAAAGAAGCTACATACGGGTCCTCACGATTCGTAAATACCCGAGTGAGATCCTTACGACTCACGGAAGCGATGAACACTTAGAAATCCTCACGATTTCTAGGGAGAATTTACACCTATGGGATCCTTTCGACTCGTAGGGAGAAAAACCTTCTTGAAACCCTAACGGTTCATGAAAATGGAAAAAGTCTTAGGCTACAAGGACCCTAAACTTGTCTCCTAAGCCATTAATTCTCTGGCCAAACATAACATTGTACTACTTCACCTACATACATACTTACGTGGTCAAAGTAGTGGGGGGCATTTGTTCCCGCCAAAATTTTGGCTCAAAACTTGCTCTCTTAGAGAAATAATAACAATAAAATAAAAATAAAAATAAAAATAAAAATAAAAATAAAAGAAAAACTCCACATGTAAAGCATGTAGGTACTGCCTCGGATAGAATTAAATCCTATGATAGCGCCTCACGTATAAAGCATGAGAGCGCCAGCACCCAGAGTTAAAGACTCTGAGGCAGCGCATCACGTGCAAAGCACTAGAGCGCTGAGCGCCAAGAGCGCCAGCGCCATGAGTCAAAGACTCTGAGGCAGCGCTTCACGTGCAAAGCACGAGAGCACTGAGAGCGTCAATGCTAAAGAGTCAAAGACTCTGAGGCAGCGTCTCATGTGCAATGCACGAGAGCGCTAAGCGCCAGCGCTAAAGGGTCAAAGACTCTGAAGGAGCGCATCATGTGCAAAGCACGAGAGCACTGAGCGCCAAGCGCTAAGAGTCAAAGACTCTGTGACAGCACATCACGTGCAAAGCACGAGAGCGCTGGCGCCAGAACTAAATGTTCTCCACCGTTGGATCAAAGATCCAACGAAGATGATAGATCATCAAAATTCATAATAAAATTCTGTTGAGGAAATACTTCTCAAATCTTTCTAAACAAGAAAGATTGTGCTCTGTAAATCAGAGCACCCTTAGATCAAAGATCCAATGGTGATTAAAAATCACCAAGCTAAAGAATAAGCTCTGTAGGGGAAAATATCTTCCCAATCTTTCCGAACAAGAAAGATTGTGCTCTGTAAATCAGAGCACTGTTGGATCAAAGATCCAATGATGATTAAACATCACCAAGATACAGAATAAGTTCTGTATGGGAAAATATTTCCCCACCCTTACTAAAAACAAGAAAGATTGCTTTCTGTAAAACAAAAGCCCTTGGATCAAAGATCCAACAGTGGGAAACATCCCCAAATCAATTAGAGGAAATATTTCTTTAACTGATTCAACAAATCACCCTCTTCTATATAAAGGCCCCAAGACTTCAAGTCTTGCACAGAGGAACCCCCCCATAAACATCAAGTTCAAAAATACATAAAATAGAGAGGAAAACCCCTTGGTAAGCAAAAACCAAAAGAGAATTTAATTCTCAAACCAAGAGTTTAACTCTTCTCAAAGAACTTAGTTCTTCCCATGGTTGGGATCTGTAGAAGCGAATCTCCATACAAGTTGAGAATTTAATTTTCATCGGGGAGATTCTGTTATGTAGATCCAAACCTAAGGGAAAGAGCTAAGTTCAAAGAATTTAATTCTTACCAAAAAGATATAGGAATTTAATTCCTCTGATAAAACTAGGGTTTAACCCTATAAAAGAATTTAATTCTTATAAAATAAGGGACCTGAAATTCACAAAACTTAGATCCAGAGCTCCATGCTCAATGCTACATACTAAAAGCTCACGTGTTCCTACATGAGCACTTTTGAAGAACAAAAAAGGGAAGACTGAGATCTAATCACGTGACCCCTGAGAAGTGCTCAGCACTTATAAAAGAGAAAAGGGGAATAAACCCAAGACAGTTACTATTCTGGGGCGCCTCACGTGACCCCACGTGACCTCTTAGAAGTGCTCAGCACTTATAAAAGAGAAACGGGAATAAACCCTATTTTTAGGGCATCTCACGTGATCCCACGTGACCCCCGAGAAGAGCTTAGCACTTGTAAAAGAATAAGAAAATCCAAGAGGCAGTGCCCAACGCTAAGCGCCTCACGTGCCATACATGACTCCCAACTTTTAGTGTTTAACACTACTTCAAGCACCTCATGTGGCCCCACGTGAGCGCCTCAAATTTTTAGTGTTTAACACTGTTTCAAGTGCCTCACGTGACCCCACGTAAGCACCTCAACTCTTAGTGTTTAACACTACTCCAAGCGCCTCACGTGACCCCACCTAAGCGCCTCAAAATTCTTAGTGTTCAACACTACTATAAGGCCTCATGTTGGAGCACGTGAGCGATGAGCATATACTAGTGTTTAACACCATAAGAGGCTAGCTTCAAACCCCAGACTGGCTAAGTCATTCCTGAGATTAAATCTCTAAATAAACCGAGCCTCCATGCTCATGACTGATGACTCCTCAATCTGAAATCTGATTCAAGAGTACATCTCTTCATACCTCTGATACACGTCGTTGTAATTCTTCAACGTCTTCAGAGAGATAGAGGGTCCCTATAACCAATAACTTTTGGTGCATCCCCAAACGGTTAAACCTTACAGACTATGATGTATTTAAACTGTAAAGAGTAGGACTTCTTTAAATCAGACTATGATGTCTTTAAACTTGACTATGATGTCCTTAAACTTCACGGATTATGATGTCCTTAAACTTATGGACCGCAATGTACCTAAACTAAAACAATAGAGTACAAATGATCTTTTGTTGGATCTAAATGATCCTGTTGTTAGTTATATGTATGCCCTAGATGCCATTACTATACATGAGATGTATATTGTAGTGGATGCTTGGACATATATAGGGAGGACTTTCTTGCTCGACATGATAGTATGCTATCTGGTTACTCTTTATCTTAACATGTAAACTGATTGTCTCTCTGTTACATGTTGGTAAAGCCCTTTGGATGTGTACTTGACTACCTAGATTATGATGCGGATCATACTAGTGGGACAAAGGTAGTCCGTGAGTGCATCCTTTAATGTCCCTAGTCGTGGGTGAATCGAGACGGGACATCGATATACCAGAGTAGACTAGCGTATAACTTCTCGACCCATATAGATGGGCGATGGATGATCCCATATCCATTGGTGTTTGAGATCAGAGATGATATACGGGTGCTCAGTGGAGACTGGGTACACTGGACGGACTCGCCGAGAACTCCCAGATGGTATTATACCTCACATCAGATGGCAGTTTTCTGGTGACACTGGTACAGGTTAGTATGTAAACCCAAGATCGTCATAGAGTCTTATGTGATTCCCACTGTGCTTTGATTTTCACCTTACCACGTTTAAGAGGACGTGCAAAACGGTGGTTTTTGGGTACAGTCCTGAGTCACATGGAGGCAATGAGCGATAGGAGTGGTTTCGTCTCTCCCGGTATTGGGGGTTGATGTTGCGCTGTGCTCGATTGGACGTAACAGGGAAGTCCCTGGCCATGGCTGATTTAGAGATTTACGGGTAAGTGTTATCAATAGTTTCTCGACCTGTTATGAGCCTCGTATCAGCATGAATTATCGGTTATTGGGGTCTGACGTTAACCGCCCCTAAACTGGATATGCGACATATCAGACGAGGAGACTGGACTGTACGGTAGTGTTACCGACAGACTTTACAGGAGCTAGAGCGGGCTTGCTTGTTGATCTTCTGATCGCTCAATACCCGGGTAGCCGTTACGTCCAGCTAGTACCGCTGACGGCTTATGGGTGCTTGATGTGATCACCTACTGCCGGCGTATTGACGAGTCTTTAGAGTCCTACATAGAGGTTTTACTGGCTCAGGCAAAACGAATTAGGAGCACATGTGTGATATGTGCGGGACCGAGAATAATGCGAGTATGTGATACCGTATTCTATTCTCGCGATTTATTCGTATCGGTCGGTTATATGTGATATAGCCGGGTTATCGAATCAAGTGTTGATTCGATAAGTTGGTACATTTAATATTAGTCGGTTATATGTGATATAACCGGATTATTATATCAAATGTTGATTTGATAATTTAGTGTATAATTGTATATTTGATATACTAGTTTACATTAACTAATATTAGTTCACTTAAGCATTTATTATTCTCACATGTGCACACTTAATATATATGTGATATATATTAATTGTGTTTTATTTTTTATCATGGCTGTTGATACACACTACATGGGTGTATGAGATTTACACCATACTAATTATAATATTGGGTTTTAGTATTTAAAGTAATTCCAAATTATTGGATAATAGCTCACATGCATGAAGGTTCATGAAGCTTGTGGATGCATTGACCTAGTCCACTAATTTTGTTTTACTTAAGATATATATTAACCTAACCATTATAATTTAGCCATGGTTATGTCTCTACATGAGTTAATATATGATAAAAACTCACCCATGGTTCATTCTCTCATCTCATTAGTTCATTCTCATTTCTTTTGCTCATCTTCTTCTTCATTGAGCAAAAAGCTTGCTAGGGTTTTCTAAAGAGAGAAAATATTGTAAGAAAAATAAAACCAAAGTGAGCTCACTTCCTACTTCATCATCCTATACTAGATCAGCACTTTAGTATAGGGTGTTAGCTTCACTAATCTCTCATTAGTGAAGTAGTAGCTTGAGTTAGTGTCTCCTCGACGTAGATCTTCTTCGGCCTCAAAGACTTCAAGCAAGATCGTTCATTTCACCTTAAGAAGCCATGCTAGAGTTCGAGAGTTCCGTGATTGCAGCGAAGGGACCACTACAAGAATCTATTGAAGTGAAGGACCGGTCTACAAAGGTTGTATTCCTAGTTCACTGAGATGTAAAGTAGTTTATATGTTATTTCGTATGATTCTCTACTTATCGATTCTAGTTTAGGGTTCTTTAAAACGGCAAATTTTTGAAAATAAGCATGAACGATGCCTCCCGAAACCTTGCTGTCGTTCATAGGAACCCTACAATGGTATCAGAGCCTAGCTAGAGAATTAGACGGATTGTGTTGGATTACGAAACCGAAATACTCCGAAACATGAAAATCCAAAGCTGTTGTTTCTGTCGTTTTTTAAAGTTGTCAAATTTTTTTTCAAACAAGTACAGAATGTTGTATGTGATATAACAAGAACACTGGAGAAATTTGAGGCTTTTCTGAGGAAAAGTGGCCGGCCACCATACCCCCCATCTCGGCCTAAAATCGAGCACCCCCCAAATTTTTCTATTGTTCCATTGACTGGGTTTTGGTGTTTCAGGTGTTGTTTATTTTTGCTAAATTTGCATGAGATATTAATTTACCATAAAGGCAACTCGGAGTGTTTCGTAGTCGTAATTCTAACTGTTTTCGGGTTACTTTAGACGGTGTTAAAAATTTTGATCGGATATCAAATACCCGCTTTAGCCCTTGCCGGAAAATTTTCCAAGTGTTGGATTTTTTCCGTAGTTAAAAAGCATTCAAACATCATGCAAGTTATGCGATGGACCCTCTAGAAGAACAAAACCTTAACTCGATTATGTGACCGTCAGAACCGCCACTAAACCTTCGGGTTTGTGGTGGTTCAGCGGTGCCACATGTGAGGTAGCTGTTGACTCTTCTACGGCTGGTCCATTGGTACTGTGGCATGTGCTGAATAATTTTAAACGACGCTCAAGTGTTGAGCTTTTTGGGTAATTGTGGGTGTTTGTTGATTCGATTAGAATGTTTAACATCGTCTAGTTTTTTCTGCGACCGTAAGTGTAATATGTGGTGTATCACCGGTTTCGTTGCTATATGTCAACGACAATTGGGATACGCATGTTTACTTACGTTGATGACATGTGATGTTATGTGTTGTTGTATATGTTATATTGGATCGTCGTGTTTTGAATAGCCGGGGTTTTATGTGAGATGAGAGTTTTTATTTTCATTCATGTAAAATTCAATGTATGTAATATTCTTTTATTGGGGCACTTCCGGGTTGAGGATGATGTCACCATTGTTGTATATTATTTACTTTTCCGCATTAGAATAGACCCAAGGAGGGGAGCACAAGTAACCAGATTCTAGAGTCCAGTGGGAGACCAACTCGAGGAGTCGAGTCTGGGCCTCCTAACTCTAGAATTGGTAGGGTTGCTTGCCGCTCTCGTAGGGGTCTAGGGATGTGGGTTTGGCTATTCATCATGACCGTGGAATCCGTGTTTTATATAGGCTCAAAATAAAACACGGACCTCCTAATATATCCAATATTTCATATGTTTTTTCTGCTGCTCTGTGATGTGATCACTGTGGATTCTGAGATGAATGGATATCATTATATATGAGATATATAGTAGACGTTGCTTATGTTTTGCACCCGCGCTAGTCCCGTCCCGGTATGCCGTTAGTTAAGTAACCTAACGGTACATAACGGGACACTGTGGCGAATGCGGATGGCATAAGCGTACGTTGTATTTTCGTTTCATTTTCTGTGATGCTTAGGAAGTTTAAATGATGGGACTTCATTAATATGATTAATGAAAGAAAAAGAAACCTAAAAGATATTGTAGAATCAAATTTTCAAAAAGGGTAGTTACAGTTATTGCTTTGCATAGTGATATATGTGATATATCCCGCACCTTATTCGATAAGGAAAGAGCTGAGATCCCTTCACTGGGAATGACATCTTTAGCAATAACTGACAGATGCTACAACACTCGGTTTGTCTTTTGATTGCTTTTAGAGTTTCTTGCTTTGCATAGAGATATATTTGATATATCCCGCACCTTATTCGATGAGGAAAGAGCCGAGATCCCTTCACCGGGAATGACCTCTAACTAGTAAAAGTCTCAAAAACACTCCTTTTCAAAATCACTCGATTATACAACAATATCAAGTTCATTACGTAAAAGGTTTTCTGAAAAACCTGTCGTAGCCCTCCGTCATTTCAGATAAGTCTTACTTAGTATTCGTTCTACGTTTGTTGGCCTGTGTCAAGGCGTAGTGTGCGGTAGCTAACTAGTGCTTATCTACAGCATAAGATGAGATTGAATTAGGGTAGTCGTAAGACTTTGTTGGCCTGCATCAAGGGTCGTGCGGGTGGGTTTAATTCAATCAAGAAATGACGGGTTGAACTTGACTAGCGGACTATGGTTTGTTGGCCTGCGTCAAGGTCATAGGATGCTAGGGGCAAAATATTATCGGGAAATTCAAGTGTTGAAATTTGCAATGAGATTGCATATCTTCTATGAGATAGTTGGATCCCGATACCCACTGCGAGTAAGAGTTACTCCTGGGAGAGTTTTACACAGGACAATTAGCCGATCAAGTAGGTGTCTAGAAAGGTGTCAACGGGGTTATGCCTCTGGAAAAACGAGATTTATTTTAATTAGGTCCATGCGAAAGCACGGGGAACCTCCCTCAAAGTACTGGCACTGACCTGGCTGAAAAATTGGCGAAATTGTAGGGTATAATTAATCCCGGCTAGTCTTTCCTTTTAGGGTTTGAAGGAAGATTTGATAAAAAACAGTGGGAGCCATCCTGATTAGATAAAATAATAACCAATCTGATCTTGCAAGAGCATACGCTAAAGTGTTTTCTTCTCTCTCTCTCCAGGTAGAGACCATGTCACGTCTTAATCAAGATAATAATATGGATGTATTGACCGAACCCGCATGTTATTCTGTGCAGGGGAACGTTGGTTCCGTTCTTTCTTATAATTGTTATAAGACTGAACAAGGAATATGGGAATATTCTGATTCCCACGCCGCCCAAACGAAGAATAAACATGTTGATGCATCTTCTTCGGGTGTGTTAGTTATTGAGAACTGTTTCTCAGTTCACTCTACGTCCTGGGTATTAGATACTGGATCGGGATCCCACATATGTAATATATTATATGGGCTAAAGAAAGGTAGAGAACTGGGAATGGGTGATTGATTAGTCGAAAATATTGCATATTTTAGCCGGCAATTTCCTCATCATTTGCATTTATTTAGAAGTGTACGGTATTCATATTTCACATATTAGCAAAACTGTCGCAAAATACCAGATTACATGTATTAGACCTTAAAACCGGCATTTCTAGGGAAATTGACTGCATTTCATGGCATGGCAGTATTTCTATATATTGCAACCCGTGTTTCGAAGTCTGTGCAGGAAAATGAGAAGCTCGCTCAAAT
The DNA here is from genome assembly GCA_030015575.1 of Agapanthus africanus. Lineage (NCBI taxonomy): Eukaryota > Viridiplantae > Streptophyta > Magnoliopsida > Asparagales > Amaryllidaceae > Agapanthus > Agapanthus africanus. The sequence continues at coordinate 70,057,196 of CM057337.1, read as the reverse complement.
TTATACCGCTCAAATATTACGCCAATTCAATGACTTCAGATCTGGTATCAATACAAAAGGGCAAATACAATTCAACACATCAGATTAAGCTCAAAATGGCATCTCAAGACCACAGAAGAAGGCCCAAAGCCCAAGCCCTACAAAGCGCCGCGGATCCGCGGCAGGAGCTTGGTTGCGCCGCGGATCCGCGGTGGGTCCAAGGAATCAGATTCTCAGTTTTGGTCCAAAATGCTTCCCTATGTCCCTACAGTACAGAAATATACCACAAGTTCCAGAAGACTCCAGGGGTTTCTGCCAGATCAGCAAACTAGGGCTTCCAAGCTTAATTAATCCTAGCTTAAAGCCTAAGCTAGCTCCTAACAAACTACCTTCTAGATGACTCAACAAACTTTTGGAGGGAACTACAATTTCAAACCTAGACCTAGGGTTTGGGTGATCTATAAATAAGACCCTAGGCTCACTTGTAAAAGGGACTTGATCCTTGACTAATTCATTTTAGCCAATTTAGATCCATTCTATCTCCTTCTTCATCTTCTTCTTCCACAAGTCTAGTGAGAGGACTTGTGTGAAACCCTAACCCTAATTCCAATCAAAAGCCAAGATCCCGAGTACCCATCAAGCAAGAAGCCTTGCAACCTTTTATGAGCGAAGCCGATCTTCAACAGAGCAAGTGGTCAAAGCCGATCCGCGACTCACGGAGCCGAGCGACGCCAGATCGACAATTTAGTTCTTCCTCTTGTAGTTCTTGAGCGATTGTAATCAAATTGTTGATATAAATAAAAGGAGATATTCTTTTATCTTGTTTTCTTTAAATTCTCGCATCATGATATCTTTTCAATTCTTGAATACTTTCTGTGTGATGATGTTTGAGTAATACTCCGCTCGTCGAGGAGTCGAGACGATCAATAGAATGATGATGTAATATATCTTAAATCGATTCTTGAATCCTATGAGTTTTGTAAACCCTAGCAAGTTCAAGAACCGACAACCCAATTCGTTGCGATACTTTCTTGATTGATATCGCTCGAGATTGGGAAGTTACGATCGTTTCTTGAAATTGCTAGAGGCTAGAATGCGAATGATATCGATGAAAGAACAAGGGTTAAACGATGAAACCCTAGTTTCATCAAGAAAGCCCTAACTCTCGTCGATCATCATCGATCTAGTATCAATCCTTCGAAGGACAAGAACACGAAAGCTTGAAATTACATCACGTCTATAGATCCGATCGATTCCTACGAGCCTCATTTAGATTCTTGACATTTTGGTTGGAAATATTATCAAAACACCGATTCTTGATTTGTTTATCAGTTTCTTGATTCTTGATTAAAAATTGTGACACCTGAATCAATCGATAAATTCTTGAATCATGTTTTCTTTTCTTTTCAATTAACTTTTTTATTCAAACAAATTAAACATAGAAACGAATCGCACAATCCCTGTGGACGATCCGCACTCGCTTACGATCTACAACTGACACCGTAGTTGATTGCGGTCAAATATAATTTTTGGTTGTGATTTCTTTACAATTTGTCTAAATACCGACACAAAGAAACTTATTCACTTGATTTGATACACACAATCGGAAAATTATGACAATCAAAATGGCGCCGTTGCCGGGGATCGCGCGCTAATTCGTTTCATATTATAGTTTGAATTGAAAGAATTATTCCATTGTTATTTTAAGATCAAAATTCGTGCAAACTCTAAACGATTTGTTGTGGTTCATTGCAAGGGAATCTGGAGCTGTTTGGAAATTGAAGAAAATTTTTGGAAAATACCAGAGAGCAGAGGGAGTCTACAGAAACTCCCTGGTGAAGGTACAGTGTTCCCACACTTCAACCGCGGAAGCACGGCATAAGGGAGCAATTGCGGCGGAACCGCGGCCCCTTGGAGGGTTCTCTGTGCAATTTTTGCTTCAGGTGACTTCTTACCTTCTCCTCTCTCCTCTTTTAGTTCCAACTAATAATTTTCTGCAGGTTTCTTTGCAAATAATCGCAGCGCCGCAAAAGCAAAATTAAATTTGTGCGTGATTTTGATTTTTTAGTTGTTTGCATTCTAAATACGGAAATTAAGGGGCACGGCCAAATCCAAATTAGGTGGGGATTTCATTACCCTTCCTAGGCCCCGAAAATCACAAAACTTGCATCCGCATTGACCCACATTAACTAAAAGAAATCTAGAGAAGACTCTAAGGACCGTCGCGCTCATTTAGGACAGAAGAAGGCCGTGGGTAATTCATTGCTTATCCGCGTTTCTCTTGTGGTGCCTAGGAAAGTGTGTCGAAGGCTAGTGGTTACTTAATTAGGCCCACTACTTACGTAGTGGAGAACCTCCCACTTACCTGGCACTTACCTGGCCGCAGGAGGGACAAAGAGGCAGTGGAGGATTCTATCCCGCGTCTTGTCTTCTGGCAGTTAGGAGCGGTCTAGAGCCGGACCTAGGTGACCACTAGATTCTAGGGTTTGTGTGCTGCATTTGTTTTGTCGCATCATTTTTTCAAAAATCCGTCCCTTTTTCAAAGCAAACACCGCATTCACTTCATTTACCCCTAATTATAAGCCACGCTGCCACTTGTACTAACCCTTTTTAGTACAAGATAGGCTGGACACGGGATTCTAGTGCCCGTTTAGTCCGCGTACCTCCTATCGACTCAAAATCGATATTTCTCCATTTACCTTTCCTTTACCCACTACCACACCCACACCGATGGATCCGAATCCATCAAACTTCTTTAACCCTAATCTGCCACCGTCCGTTGGTGCGCAGAATCCACCCCGCATCTCTCTCTAGGAGAGGTGCTACCCTATTCGAGGTCCTCTTTCGACCTGCTTATCCACACCACCAGCCAACGGGGATAACTTTGAGATTAAGCCCCAGTACATCAATCTTTTACCCAAATTTCACGGACTCGAGACTGAGGACGCTTATGTTTTCATTACCAAATTTGAAAACGTATGCGCAATGATGGGTACGTCATAACTTTCAGTGGATGCAATGCGTCTATGACTTCTTCCATTTACATTGTGCGATATAGCCGAGAAGTGGCTATATAACACTACCGCACACTCTATTACGAATTGGGAAGAATTCGTAGCGGCATTCCTTAAGAAATTTTACCCAATACAAAAGACAGCTCGAATCCGTAGCGAACTGAATCAATTTGCCCAGCTCCCTACTGAACCATTTTCAAAATGCTTTGAACGTTTCAAGGATTTATTGGTTCAGTGTCCTCATCACGGCATCCCGAGATGGGAGCTTTGCCGAATCATTTATGAGGGCATTAACCCAAGCACTAAACAGAGCCTTGAAAACATGTGTCAAGGTACTTTTATGACCAAAGATGATGGGAAGCTTGGAAGTATTTAGAAGAGTTCACTGAAAAATCACTACAGTGGGAGAGTGGAACCCAACCATTGAATAGGGGTGGCGTACACCAAATAGATGTGTCCATAGGTGTTCGAGCTGAAATGGCAGCAATGCAAAAGAAGCTCGACGCTATGGAACACAAATTTGCAGCAGCCTCCCTAAACCCAGTGTCACTCCCCAAAACTGTTTGTGGGTGCTGTTCTGATCCGTCTCATTTAACGGAAGAATGTCCATTAAACTCTGCATTTCAAGGTCACGAGCATTCTAATGCCGCATTTCAAAGACCTAGAAACGATCCTTATTCTTCCACGTACAATCAGGGTTGGAGGAATCACCTGAATTTTGCTTGGAACTAAAACCAATCTCAAAACACGGTTCCAAACACGAATAATTTTCAAAGGGCTCTTCCTCCACCACAACAGCAACCCCTTCAACTCACTCAGCACCCCTATCAGTCACAAAACTTCCAAAATCAGGTCAACACTCCTACACAGTCTAATCCTATGACCTGTTCTGACGAGTTCTCTCAATTCACTCAAACCATGAAATCACTTTTGTCAAATTTCATAGAGGTTTCGGCTGAGGTTAGATCTTCCGTCGGTGAGATAAAGAAAAACTCAGCGTCCCAAGCTGAGAGTATCAGAACGATGGAAGCTGAAATCGCACGACTTAAAGCCGAAATGAGTGCGAGAGAAAAAGGGAAACTTCCCTCTCAACCCCTACAGAATCCTGGGCATTACAATGTAAATGCCATCACAACGTTGAGATCGGGAAGAGTGCTGAACAATTATGTCGGGGAAGGTATTGATGATACTGAAAATCATATCAACACCCCGGCTGAGACCTTTCCACACACACACACTTCTCCTTCTGATCCTTCTTCTTCTACCACACCACTTTCTCACGAGCCTATTCTCCATTTCCCACTAGGCTCGACACCTTCTCCCAACCCTTATAGTTCTCCACAGACGGTCCCCACACCTCTTTTGGGACCGCGTCTACCCCCTCTTCCTTCTCCTGTGATGGACCCTGCGCTTATTGCGAAAGCTCCTTACCCGAACCGGTTAAGGGCTAATAGAACAAGTCCTCATATGGAGAAAATAATGGAAATGTTCAAACAGGTTAACATCAATATCCCTCTCCTAGATGCGATTCAACAAGTCCCCGCTTATGCGAAAATTCTTAAGGACTTGTGCACTAGGAAGAGGAAGACTCAAGTGCCGAAGAAGGTCTTCATGTCAAATAATATTAGCACTGCTTTTATACCCCAGCTACCAAAGAAACGAAAGGACCCAGGATGTCCTACAATATCGATTTCGATTGGGGGTAAAAACATAAATCGTGCTCTTTTAGACCTTGGCGCAAGTGTTAACCTGCTCCCTTATTCTGTCTATGAGCAATTAGGGATTGGAGAGCTGAAACCTGCTCATTGCACTCTCCAAATGGCAGACCGATCTATCACCAAACCAAGGGGTGAATTAGAGGATGTGTTGATAAAGGTCGGGGAATTTGTTTTCCCTGTAGACTTCATTGTGCTCGACACACATCCTGTAGCAAACCCCCGGGGCCAAATTCCGGTGATTCTGGGTCGTCCTTTCCTTGCCACTTCCAACGCTGTTATAAATTATAGAAATGGTTCAATGAACTTATCATTTGGAAATATGACCATTGAACTAAATATCTACAAAGTTGGAAGTCAGCCATCAGAACCCTCTGCTCATATTTTAGATGTGTGCTCTGTCCATGAGATCGCTCCCGATAGTTGTGGAGCTGAGGAACTTTGCTTTACTGATCTCGATGACATTCCCACATCTCTGTTTGATTTCACACATGATCTTAGTGAGGACACTTTCTCTACACTTGAGTCCTGCACTTCTGACTTTTCTCCACCCGAGTCTGTATCTTTCACAGGCTCTGAGCTTCTTTGTAAATCCAAAAATCACTCAATGATCCCCCCTTCTATCATTTCTCCGCCTGAGTTAGATCTCAAAATTTTACCTTCTCACCTTAAATATGCATATCTAGGTGAGAATGAGTCTTTACCGGTTATCATATCCGCTTCTCTTGCATTAGAGCAAGAGAATGCACTTTTATCGGTATTGAGATCTAACAAAGAGGCGTTTGGTTGGAGTATGGCGGACATCAAAGGGATTAGTCTCTTGATAGTTGAACATCATATACATGTGATGGATGATGCCAGACCAACCCGAGAACCACAGAGACGGTTGAATCCTGTCATGAAGGAAGCTGTCATGAAAGAGATCGTCAAATGCTTAGATAATGGTATTATATACCCCATCTCCGATAGCCAGTGGGTGAGTCCTATACATGTCGTTCCTAAGAAATCCGACATCACTGTTATAACCAATGAGGCAAATGAGTTGATTCAGACACGTGCCCAAACTGGGTGGCGTGTATGTATCGATTATAGAAAACTCAATGCTGCCACGAGGAAAGACCACTTTTCTCTACTATTCATTGATCAGATGCTGGAACGCTTAGCGGGACGAGAGTATTATTGTTTTATGGACGGATACTCAGGCTACAATCAGGTCCCCATCGCCAAAAAGGATCAAGATAAACCACTTTTACTTGTCCTTTTGGTACCTTTGCTTACAGTCGCATGCCCTTTGGGCTATGCAATGCTCCCGCTACCTTTCAGCGGTGTATGATGGGGATATTCTCCGATATGGTAGAGAATTTTCTGGAGATCTTTATGGACGATTTCTCGATTTTTGGAGACTCTTTTTCTGATTGCCTAGCGAATCTTGACGCTGTTCTTACTCGTTGCAAAGAGAAGAACTTGACTTTGAACTGGGAAAAATGCCATTTTATGGTCCAAGAAGGAATAGTACTTGGATATGCCATTTCACAGAAAGGCATTGAGGTTGACAGAGCTAAGATTGATGTCATTCAAAACCTCCCTCATCCCAAAAGCGTCAAAGATATTCGATCTTTCCTTGGCCACGCGGGCTTTTATAGGAGATTCATTAAGGACTTTAGCAAAATTGCTAGACCTTTAACTCTTCTCCTGGCCAAGGATACGACCTTCCACTTTGACTCGGACTGCGAGACAGCTTTCGACTCACTTAAACACTCACTCACTTCAGCCCCCGTTTTATCATCACCAAACTGGGACTACCCCTTTGAGCTGATGTGTGACGCATCTGATTTTGCAGTAGGTGCAGTCTTAGGACAGCACATCAATAAGATGCCACACGTGATATACTATGCAAGTAAGACCCTGAATGATGCGCAAATCAATTATACAACCACAGAAAAAGAACTCTTAGCGGCTGTATTTGCATTAGAGAAATTCAGGCCTTACTTAATTGGCTCACCTATAGTTGTGTATACTGACCATTCCGCTTTAAAACATCTTCTGGCGAAGAAAGATGCAAAAGGTCGACTAATACGTTGGATCCTTCTGTTACAAGAATTCGATCTTGTTATCAAAGATAAGAAAGGATGTGAAAACGTAGTAGCTGACCATCTTTCACGCATCATTTCTTCCCCTGTGACCCTGCCGATCAATGATTCGTTCCCTGACGAACAACTCTTGAGCATATCCGCTGAACCATGGTTCAGGGATATTGTGAACTATCATGCCACGGGACTGATACCCAGCGATTGGTCAAAACAGGACAAATACCGTTTTCTATCCCAAGTAAAACACTTTTACTGGGACGAACCTTATTTGTTTAAATATTGTCCTGATCATATCATTCGCCGGTGTGTCCCGAATGAAGAGTTTAAGAGTGTTCTTTCTTTTTGTCATGATCAGGCCTGTGGGGGTCACTTTGGTCCTAAAAAGACGGCGGAAAAGGTTTTGCAATGTGGATTTTATTGGCCGACCTTATTCAAGGACGCATTTGAGCATTGCAAAACCTGTACACAGTGTCAGTACACGGGTAGAATATCCCGGAGGAATGAAATGCCTCAACAACCCATCTTGGTTGTTGAAATCTTCGATGTTTGGGGCATTGATTTTATGGGTCCTTTTCCCAACTCCTTTGGGAATTTGTACATATTGCTGGCGGTTGATTATGTCTCCAAATGGGTAGAAGCCATTCCATGTCGCACTAATGACAAGAAAGTTGTCATTAAGTTCTTGAAAGAGAATATCTTTTCGCGATTTGGACACCCACGCGCTATCATTAGCGATAATGGGACACATTTCTGCAACAGGTCTTTCGAGACTCTGATGCGAAAATACTCAATCAATCACCGACTTTCTACACCCTATCATCCCCAGACAAGCGGGCAGGCTAAAATCTCAAATAGACAAATCAAACTTATCCTGGAGAAAACTGTTGCTAAAAATAGAAAAGACTGGTCGACCAAACTGACAGATGCTCTTTGGTCATTCAGAACTGCATATAAAACCGACCTAGGGATGTCTCCATATAGGATAGTGTTTGGGAAAGCATGTCATTTACCTGTCTAAATAGAGCATAAAGCATTGTGGGCTATAAAAGAAATAAATTTTGATCGAAACCTTGCTTGCAACTTTCGGAAGCTGCAAATAAATGAGCTAAGCGAACTCCGCGATGAATCTTATGATAACGCTGTAATCACAAAGAATAGGACTAAGGGTTTTCACGATAAAAACATTTTGAGGAAAACATTTTCACCTGGTCAACAAGTCCTTCTTTATGATTCACGATTACACCTTCACGCGGGTAAGCTCCGATCTCGATGGAAGGGACCTTTTGTTGTGCGGTCTGTATACCGGCACGGGGCAGTAGAGATAGAAAATGTTAAAAACGACACATTTTTCAAAGTAAATGGACATAGACTTAAGCCGTATTTTTCCACTGACCCCACGGAGGAGCTCTTGTTCTTACAAGAGCCAGTTTATTTGGATTAAAATTCCTCCGTCTCACCTTCATATCCAGCATATCATTGCATCATCTTTTCGAATGAAGGTGAGTGAAAAGAATAAGTTTGGGGGAAGTTCTTCACTTATATATTTTGCCCCCACTAATAATTCCCCCCAGGCTTACAGTTTTTGTAGGTATAGCGATTCGCAACAGTGAGGACACTGTTGAAAACAAGTTTTGGGGAGGTTTGTGCTTATTTTTGCATCATTTGCATATCATTTGCATAAGCACAAAACATTTCTTTCTTTAAAAATCTATAAAAATTGAAAAATTTTCAAAACCCATAAAAATTTAAAAATTTCCAAGTATAAAAATAATTTTAATATTTACACTTTTTTGTACATAAATAAGATAATGAAAGTTTAGATAGTGAACAATTACATTCATGAGATTAGAAAAATTTAAGAAAACCAAGAAAATTAGAAGTTTTCTTATACGAACTAGTAATAAGTAGTTATGAGCCGTTGTCCCAAGGGTTAGTAAGATGAAGGACGTCACTAATCTGAGGATAAAAATAAGTCTGAAAAATAGTTTCTATTCTGGAAGCCAAACATTTTGAATGTTGCTACCCTGCTATTCGCACTTACACACGTCTTGAGGCCTGGGATAGTAGAGGATACCTTGAAATGCTCTTGTCTTAAAGCCAATGTATGAAGGAAATAAAAAGAAAAAGTGAATAAAGAAAATATAAAGTGGTGAGAAAAATGGACACTGGTTTTGTTATCACCAAGGGCAATAAAAAATGTATAGCGAGGGTGCTTCTTCATCTAGTGCCCTAAGGCCAACTGGTCTGGGAATCACTGCTATGCCTGAAGTGGTGCAAGACGAGGAAAATACACCAAATAAGCAAGCACAGGAGTAATCGGTCGATTAGTACCTCAAGAAGTATTAACGGTCGCATGAAAGTGTGTGAGCAATCTCATCTAAATATTCATTAATTAAAAAGTACTGAGGCTGATGGGCAAGAGTATGATAGCTTGAATTGAATTCTCCGGGTGTAGGGATGTTTTTACACACACGCAGGATTATATGATCGATGTTTGGAAGAAAGATAGGAATGAAGAATAAGACGATGTTTTATTGAGGGAGGACGTGATTTCTAACATCTTTTCATGACCATTAAGATAGGGCTCATGACAACCGAAAAGCTAGCTTAGTTGAAAACCCTAATTTTCAAAGTCTTCCTTTTACAATTCTTTTCTTTAAATGTAATATTCATGATCTTTCTTTTATTATTGGATTTTGTGGGTGCAATCCGCTGAAAACCCTCAGGAGACAACACTCCTCCTACTAGGGACACCTAGAGGTTTAAAGGCTTGTTGCACATGCTCAGTGAAATCGTGTTGCCTACAAAAGTGTGCTAGTTAGTTTTTCTCTTTCTTTATTTTCTCCTTCTCTTTTTAATAAAACAGTTCGCTCGAGACGATCGAAATTAAGTTTGGGGGAATTCGATTAGTCGAAAATATTGCATATTTTAGCCGGTAATTTCCTCATCATTTGCATTCATTTAGAAGTGTACGGTATTCATATTTCACATATTAGCAAAACTGTCGCAAAATACCAGATTACATGTATTAGACCTTAAAACCGGCATTTCTAGGGAAATTGACTGCATTTCATGGCATGGCAGTATTTCTATATATTGCAACCCGTGTTTCGAAGTCTGTGTAGGAAAATGAGAAGCTCGCTCAAATTTATACCGCTCAAATATTACGCCAATTCAATGACTTCAGATCTGGTATCAATACAAAAGGGCAAATACAATTCAACACATCAGATTAAGCTCAAAATGGCATCTCAAGACCACAGAAGAAGGCCCAAAGCCCAAGCCCTACAAAGCGCCGCGGATCCGCGGCAGGAGCTTGGTTGCGCCGCGGATCCGCGATGGGTCCAAGGAATCAGACACTCAATTTTGGTCCAAAATGCTTCCCTATGTCCCTACAGTACAGAAATATACCTCAAGTTCCAGAAGACTCCAGGGGTTTCTGCCAGATCAGCAAACTAGGGTTTCCAAGGTTAATTAATCCTAGCTTAAAGCCTAAGCTAGCTCCTAACAAACTACCTTCTAGAAGACTCAACAAACTTTTGGAGGGAACTACAATTTCAAACCTAGACCTAGGGTTTGGGTGATCTATAAATAAGACCCTAGGCTCACTTGTAAAAGGGACTTGATCCTTGACTAATTCATTTTAGCCAATTTAGATCCATTCTATCTCCTTCTTCATCTTCTTCTTCCACAAGTCTAGTGAGAGGACTTGTGTGAAACCCTAACCCTAATTCCAATCAAAAGCCAAGATCCCGAGTACCCATCAAGCAAGAAGCCTTGCAACCTTTTATGAGCGAAGCCGATCTTCAACAGAGCAAGTGGTCAAAGCCGATCCGCGACTCACGGAGCCGAGCGACGCCAGATCGACAATTTAGTTCTTCCTCTTGTAGTTCTTGAGCGACTGTAATCAAATTGTTGATATAAATAAAAGGTGATATTCTTTTATCTTGTTTTCTTTAAATTCTCGCATCATGATATCTTTTCAATTCTTGAATACTTTCTGTGTGATGATGTTTGAGTAATACTCCGCTCGTCGAGGAGTCGAGACGATCAATAAAATGATGATGTAATATATCTTAAATCGATTCTTGAATCCTACGAGTTTTGTAAACCCTAGCAAGTTCAAGAACCGACAACCCAATTCGTTACGATGCTTTCTTGATTGATATCGCTCGAGATTGGGAAGTTACGATCGTTTCTTGAAATTGCTAGAGGCTAGAATGCGAATGATATCGATGAAAGAACAAGGGTTAAACGATGAAACCCTAGTTTCATCAAGAAAGCCCTAACTCTCGTCGATCATCATCGATCTAGTATCAATCCTTCGAAGGACAAGAACACGAAAGCTTGAAATTACATCACGTCTATAGATCCGATCGATTCCTACGAGCCTCATTTAGATTCTTGACATTTTGGTTGGAAATATTATCAAAACACCGATTCTTGATTTGTTTATCAGTTTCTTGATTCTTGATTAAACATCGTGACACCTGAATCAATCGATAAATTCTTGAATCATGTTTTCTTTTCTTTTCAATTAACTTTTCGATTCAAACAAATTAAACATAGAAACGAATCGCAGAATCCCTGTAGACGATCCGCACTCGCTTACGATCTACAACTGACACCGTAGTTGATTGCGGTCAAATATAATTTTTGGTTGTGATTTCTTTACAATTTTTCTAAATACCGACACAAAGAAACTTATTCACTTGATTTGATACACACAATCGGAAAACTATGACAATCAGTGATCATTCCATAAGAGTCGGAAATAGGGCAAATGTTGCAGCCAAAGCAGTTGGCGAATATCACCTTGTATTACCAAATGGTAATACATTGATTCTGAACGAATGTTATTAGATACCGAACCTGATATACAACATCATATCAGTCTCTTTATTAAGTAAAGAAGGATATAATTTTGTATTGTTAGATAATGTTTTGAACATTTCTTATATCAAGAGTTGATCGGTTCAGGCACGTTATTTAAAAGCATATACGTTCTAAATCAAACCATAGTTCATAACGTACAGAACACACACAAGGGGAAGAGTTCAGAAATGAACGAATCCTTCTTGATGTATTGTAGACTAGGTCATATCAATGCGACACGGCTAGCTAAGTTGTATACGGATGGATATTTGAATCCGTTCGAATTTTCAACTTATGACACTTGCCAGTCATGTCTCAAAGGCAAGATGACCAAAACTCCGTTTACTTGAAACAGAGAAAGAGTTAGTAAGCTCTTGGGATTGATACATGATGATGTATGTAAGTCCCCTATCTACACATGCCAGGACTGGTTCTTTGTACTTCATTACATTCACTGATGATCTCTCAAGATTCGACACATGTTCCTGTTGAAACACAAGTCTGAAGCTTTTGAGAAATTCAAAGAATATAAGTTAGAAGTAAAGAACCAACAAACGGGTATAAGTATTATATCCTTTGATGTGATTAGGGAGGAGAATACTTGAGCACGGAGTTCCTGGATTATTCAAAAAGAGAATGATATTCTCTCTCAGCATTACTCCTCCGTTTACACCACAACACGTCAGTGTATCGGGGCGAAGCAATCGCACCCTATGAGATATGGTGCGCTCTATGATGAGTACTACTGAGTTGCCTATTTCCTTTTGGGGTTATGCGCTTGATGTAGCTGCATACCTATTGAATTGAGTTCTAACCAAATTAGGTGCCTACCACTCCATATGAGATATAGTATGGGAAGAGCCCATCTCTTAATTAAGTTAAGATTTGGGGTTGTCCGGCCTATGTCAAAAGAAAAATCCGGACAAGCTCGAGGCAAGGTCAGTTCTGTGGAAGTTTGTTGGATATCCCAAGCATTCGCAAGGGAATATCTTCTACCGCACCGAGGAAAAAATGTGTTTTATTTCTCGGCATGCCACCTTTTTAGAAAAGAAATTTATTTTGGAAAGAAATTATGGTCATGAGGTAGAACTGGAAGGAGTTCTAGCTATACAAACTACAGCCGATGATTTGGTAGAACAGGAGGATTCAATAGCTTCCGACGAACCTCAGCCTCTCCGCCGATCTGGTAGGGTTCCTCATCCACCTGAGAGATACTTCGGTTTTCTCTATGACAGTGGGAGCGAGGATTGCATCATAAGATGATGACCTAACTAGTTTCGAGCAAACTATCAAGAGTGGGGACTCTGTAAGAATGCCTGGATGCTATGCGATCTGAGATGGAATCCATATACACCAACAAAATATGGACTTTGGTTGCTTTATCTGAAGGGTTAAATCCCCATCAGAAGCAAGTATATCTTGAGAAGATTACTTAGTGTAGATGGAAAAGTTGAGACTTTCAAAACTAGACTTGTTGCAAAAGGTTCTCGTCATTGAACAGGTGTGGATAATGATGAAACCTTTTCTCCAGTAACTATGCTTAAATCCATCCGGATCCTACTTGCCATTGCTACATACCATGACTACGATATCTGGCGGTTGGGTGTCATTACTGCTTTTCTAAATAGTGATTTAGAAGAAAGCGTCTATAAGTACACAGCCAGAGGGCTTCGTAGAAAGTGGGAGCAGCGGAAACGTGTGCAAGTTGCTTTACGGGTTAAAGCAGGCATCGCGGAGTTGGAACATCTTTTTTGATGTGGTAGTCAAAGCATTTGACTTCATCAAAATAGTAGATGAACCTTGTATATACAAAAAGGTAGTAGAGAGTAAGGTGGTCTTCCTCGTATAGTACGTGGATGACATACTCTTGATAGGAAAGGAGTTTCTTATGCTACGCTCTGTCTATCTCCTCTTATCACAAGGATTCTCCATATAGGATCAAGGTAATACCGCCTAAATCCTGGGTTTTTATCTATGAGATAGATCTAAATGGATGATAGGATTCTCACTAGGTGTAGTGAGATGGTATCAATCGATCCTAGGGAGAATCACTGGATAGATTCCAGGATGGTAAGGTCGACTGAATGTCAGTCACAGGTATTGTCTTTACCCTCAGTGGAGGGACGGTATGTTGGAAGAGTTCCAAGCTAGATACCGTGGAAAACTAGACGATAAAGGCTGGATACATCGCTACCAAAGATGAAGTCTGTGTGTATATTAGTTCATGAGATGAACTTCGTTCCTACCATTGTGAGACAATGGAGCTGTGGCTTATGCCTAGGAACCCCCGTCCCATCAGTGATCCAGACATATTCTAAGGCAATATCACCTGATTATGGAAATGGTTGATCTCCAGGGAGATCAAGGTTAGGAGAGTAGACTCAGAGGACAACACAGCGGATTCACTCACAAAGGCTTTTTCCCAGAGAGAGACTTTTATGAGATGGTTGAGTATGAGATACTACAACCACTGCTATATGATGGCCCTAGTGCAAGTGGGAGATTGTTAGTTATATGTATGCCCTAGAGGCCATTACTATACATGAGATGTATACTGTAGTGGATGCTTGGACATATATAGGGATGACTTTCTTGCTCGACATGATAGTATGCTATCTGGTTACTCTTTATCTTAACATGTACACTGATTGTCTCTCTATTACATGTTGGTAAAGCCCTTAGGATGTGTACTAGACAACCTAGATTATGATGCGGATCATACTAGTGGACAAAGGTAGTCCGTGAGTACATCCTTTAACGTCCCTAGTCGTGGGTGTATCGAGACGGGACATCGATATACCAGAGTAGACTAGCGTATAGCTTCTCGACCCATGTAGATGGGCAATGGATGATCCCATATCCATTGGTGTTTGAGATCAGAGATGATATACGGGTGCTCAGTGGAGACTGGGTATACTGAACGGACTCGCCGAGAACTTCCAGATGGTATTATACCTCACGTCAGATGGCAGTTTTCTGGTGACACTGGTACAAGTTAGTATGTAAACCCAAGATCGTCATAGAGTCTTGTGTGATTCCCACTGTGCTTTGATTTCCACCTTACCACGTTCAAGGGGACGTGCAAAACGGTGGTTTTTTGGGTACAGTCCGAGTCACATGGAGGCAATGAGCGATAGGAGGGGTTTCGTCTCTCCCGTTATTGGGGTTGATGTTGCGCTGTGCTCGATTGGACGTAACAGGGAAGTCCCTGGCCAGGGCTGATTTAGAGATTTATGGGTAAGTGTTATCAATAGTTTCTCGACCCGTTATGAGCCTCGTATCAGCATGACTTATCGGTTATTGGGCTCTGACGTTAACCACCCCTAGACTGGATATGCGACATATCAGACGAGGAGACCGGACTGTACGGTAGTATTACCGACAGACTTTACAGGAGCTAGAGCAGGCTTGCTTATTGATCTTCTGTTCGCTCAATACCCGGGTAGCCGTTACGTCCAGCGAGTACCGCTGACGGCTTGTAGGTGCTTGATGTGATCATCACCTACTGCCGGCGTATTGACGAGTCTTTAGAGTCCTACATAGAGGTTTTACTGGCTCAGGCAAAACGAATTAGGAGCACATGTGTGATATGTGCGGGACCGAGAATAATGCGAGTATGTGATACCGTATTCTATTCTCGCGATTTATTCGTATCGGTCGGTTATATGTGATATAGCCGGGTTATCGAATCAAGTGTTGATTCGATAAGTTGGTACATTTAATATTAGTCGGTTATATGTGATATAGCCGGATTATTATATCAAGTGTTGATTTGATAATTTAGTGTATAATTGTATATTTGATATACTAATTTACATTAACTAATATTAGCTCACTTAAGCATTTATTATTCTCACATGTGCACACTTAATATATATGTGATATATATTAATTGTGTTTTATTTTGTATCATGGCTGTTGATACACACTACATGGGTGTATGAGATTTACACCATACTAATTATAATGTTGGGTTTTAGTATTTAAAGTAATTCCAAATTATTGGATAATAGCTCACATGCATGAAGGTTCATGAAGCTTGTGGATGCATTGACCTAGTCCACAAATTTTGTTTTACTTAAGATATTTATTAACCTAACCATTATAATTTAGCCATGGTTATGTCTCTACATGAGTTAATATATGATACAAACTCACCCATGATTCATTCTCTCATGTCATTAGTTCATTCTCATTTCTTTTGCTCATCTTCTACTTCCTTGAGCAAAAAGCTTGCTAGGGTTTTCTAAAGAGAGAAAATGTTGTGAGAAAAATAAAACCAAAGTGAGCCCACTTCCTACTTCATCATCCTATACTAGATTAGCACTTTAGTATAGGGTGTTAGCTTTACTAATCTCTCATTAGTGAAGTAGTAGCTTGAGTTAGTGTCTCCTTGACGTAGATCGTCTTCGGCCTCGAAGACTTCAAGCAAGATCGTTCATTTCACCTTGAGAAGCCATGCTAGAGTCCGGGAGTTCCGTGATCGCAGCGAAAGGACCACTACAAGGAGCTATTGAAGTGAAGGACTGGTCTACAAAGGTTATATTCCTAGTTCACTTAGATGTAAAGTTGTTTACATGATGTTTCGTATGATTCTCTAGTTATCGATTCTAATTTAGGCTTCTTTAAAATGGCAAATTTTTAAAAATGGTATGGACGATGCCTCCCGAAACCTTGTTGTCGTTCATAGGAACCCTACACCTGTTAAGTAGATCTTAGTCTAAAAATGAACGCATCCTTAGCAAACGTTTAAGTTGATCTTAATCTCAATGAGATTAACAATCCTTAAACCCACTGGACCGCAATGTCTCTAAACTAAAACAATAGAGCCTAAATGCTCTTTTGTTGGATCTAAATGATCCTGTTAAGTAGATCTTAGTCTAAAATTAGACTAACGTATCCTTAACAAACGTTTAAGTTGATCTTAGTCTCGAATGAGATTAATGATCCTTAAACCCAAATCAAACCAAATCTACGAAAATACGGATTTGGACTAATCCACACCCTACGGGCGACAACATAAATTAGTCTCCGTATATAATCCACGAGCAACCAAAAATAAAATAAACATGCACGACACGAAGTGACCATCTGAAGAAGGAGAAAGTGGTTACCGCGACGCGGTAGCGTAATTAACTGCAGGGGTTTGCGCCTGCAGGGAAGAGCGTCCCCACAATCAAAAACCCCTCACAATGAAGGGGAATCTGACGAAGTCTGCTACATCGGTCACATCCGTCTAAACCTTCGATACATGGTGCCATAAATCAACTTGGAATTTTCGGAGAGGTGGACGGATAAATCCAAATAGCATCTGCCCCCAAATTCAGGCCAGACGTCCTAACGTCCCGGTCGCATCTTTCGGCGGAGAATATGGGCGCAGCCTGTTGCCAAAAATCTATCGACGCGGATTTCCAGGGTGACTCGGTGTAAGGCAGTTGCGTCGTTCAGATTTATGAGTCCGTGTGGCATATCCTAGGCACTTGGATCTTCGCGCGCATCTTTGATGACATCAGCGGATCCGGGGAATGATCGTGCATTAAAGAGGGGGCGCCGATTCATTCTCACGTCTGTTGAGATGCATGCCACGTGTCCGACGCGGATTGGTGGATGCAACAGGCTGTCGCTGTCTCCTGCGGTCGAAAAGACGTCTCCAATGGTTGTTCAACATGTGGGGCTTCGACGGCTGGCTGACGCAACGCATTGTTTGGGGGGGCGAAGCTTCGGCCATCATTTGGCACGAAGCTCTTAATGCCCTCTAGGCGTTAATGCCGGAGTTTGCCGACGGTTAGTTTCACGCTCGGGTCCTGCTTTCGGTGGACACGCTGCAAGCGGTTGGCGCTAGGGGAGGGGCAGTTACGGAAGTAGAAGCTCCGGCCCCTGAGGGCGGTGCCGAGCAAGGAGAGATCCGGGCAGTGCTTGTAGCCTGAGCCTTTTGTTTTTCCCTTTAATTTTTCTCAAATTTTGTAAGCCTCCAAGCACTTTTTGTAGGGCTGAGGAGCCCGGAATACCTCTTAAAGACTTTCGGAACATGAATAAAACCGGTTTTATTTTCCTCTGCATGACAATGTGTTTCTTGCGTAAGTACTTGAACTCGTCGGTCTTTTTCTCAATTCAAGTGTTAGGCCGTAGGTCGATGACCGGCCTTTTAGATGATGATCGCGCGTTGAGTGTAAGTTAATTAATCTCCAAGTGCAGGAAGGTCGGTGCCCTTCCGCTCCCGGAGTCCAGGTGGCGATCGTTCACTTAGAATACATCAGAAGATCCCTCAGTGTAGGAAGGTCGGTATCTGCCCATTCCTTAGAGTCGGACCGACGACCACGACTCTTAGAGTAAGTTGAACAATAGCCAAGTTAGAATTGGTCGGCATTGACTGATTCCCCCTTGATGTAGTTCCTATACCTTCGTCTTAGGATGGTTGGAATTTATCACTCGGAGTCTAGCCAAGCAGGGATCTGCACGGTTGCCCCTTGGTGGGGCTTCGATCCTTACCGTCGGTGGGTAGGAAGTTACCCTCTAAGGATTGACCGAGCAGGGAGGCTGCTCGGTAGCCTCGTGATGAGGGCTTCGATCCTTAACGTTGATAGGTAGGAAGCTACCCGCCAGGGATGGACCGGGTAGGGAAGCTGCTCGGTGGCCTCATGAGGAGGGCTTTGATCATTGGCGTAGTTGGAAAGGAAACTACCCGTTAGGGATAGACCGGGTAGGAAAGTTGGTCGATGGCTTCTTGGTGAGGGCTTCGATCCTTAGCGTAGGTGGGTAGTAAGTTACTCGCTAAGGATTGACCGAGAAAGGAAACTTCTCGGTGGCCTCGTGATGAAGGCTTCGATCCTTGGCGTAGATGGGTAGGAAATTACCCGCCAGGGATAGACCGGGCAGGGAAGCTGCTCGGTGACCTCTTGGTGAAGGCTTCAATCCTTAGAATAGGTGGGTAGGAAGTTACCCGCTAAGGATTGACCGAGCAAGGAAGTTGCTCGGTGGCCTCATGATGAGGTCTTCGATCCTTAGCATTGATGGGTAGGAAACTGCCCGCTAGGGATGGACCGGGGAGGGAAGCTGCTCAGTGGCCTCGCGATGAGGGCTTTGATCCTTGGCGTAGATGGGTAGGAAACTACCCGCCAGGGATGGACCGGGCAGGGAAGCTGCTCGGTGGCCTCGCGATGAGGGCTTCGATCCTTTGAATAGATGGGTAGGAAACTACCCGCCAGAGATGGACCGGGCAGGGAAGCTGCTCGGTGGCCTCTTGGTGAGGGCTTCGATCCTTAGCAAAGGTGGGTAGAAAGTTACTCACTAAGGATTGACCAAGCAGGGAAGCTGCTCGGTGGACTAGTGATTAGGTCTTCGATCCTTAGCGTTGGTAGGTAGGAAACTACCCGCTAGGGATGGACCGGGCAGAGAAGCTGCTCGGTGGCCTCGCGATGAGGGCTTCGATCCTTAGTGCAGGTGGGTAGGAAGTTACCCGCTAAGGATTGACCTAGCAGGAAAGCTGCTCGGTGGCCTCGTGATTGTTCCCTGATTTAAAATCAGGAAAAAGCTTCAGAGGAAGCATCATGTGCTAGCACATGACCAGCGGTCACGTGTTGGCACGTGACGTTTAAAGCAGCGGCACAGAGCACATTCATCCCCTGATTAAAAATCAAGAAAAAGCTTCAGAAGAGGCATCACGTGCTCACACGTGACCAGTGGTCACGTGTTGGCACGTGATGGCTAAGCAGCGGCTAGAGAACAGAGTGCAGAAGGAAAGAAGCCCATTCCAAGGGTCACGTGCTTACACGTGACCAGGGGACACGTGCTCACACGTGACCAGGGGTCACGTGCTCACACGTGACCAACGGTCATGTGACCGGCTTTAAAAGCCTTATTCTTTAACAAGAATTAAATTCTGAAGAAAGATCTTTCAAATCTTTCCAAAATGAAAAAGAATTATCTGAAACCGTTGGATTAAAAATTTAAAGGTGATTAAATATCACCAATTTATGGAAAAACCTTGGGCTTGGAAAGATTTCCCCCTAAATCTAACCGAAATAACAAAGAGATATCTTTGGATTTAAAATCCAATGGTGAATAAAATTCACCTGATAATCTAAAGGCCCAGATTAATGATGAAGATAAATCAAATCTCTCAATAAACAAATCAAATCTTTCAATGAAAGATTCACTAAAACAGATTGATTCTTTTCCTTCTCCTATAAATAAGAGCCAAATGAGAGAATTTGAGGGACAGATAGAGAGATAGAGAGATAGAGCCTTGGAATCTTGAAAATTCAGAGAGAAAAGAAAGAAGAATTTGATTCTCTGGTTATTAAACCCTATGTAAGAAAAGATAGGGGGTAAAGGCTTCAAAAAGAGAATTTAATTCTCAAAAAAATAAAGAGTTTAACTCTTCTATAAAGAAAAGAACTTAGTTCTTTCTCTGGTGGAGGATCTGCAAAGTGCACATCTCCCCATGAATTGAGAATTTAATTCTCATTGGGTTGAGATCTTGCCATGCAGATCTAAAACATAGAGGAGGAATTGAGTTTTGAGAATTTAATTCTTACAGAATTATAGGAATTTAATTCCTTTGAGATAAAGTTAGGGTTTAACCCTATATTATAGGAATTTAATTCCTTAAAAATGGACAGATCCAGGGTTTAACCCTAATTGAGAACTTAATTCTCTAAAACTCACAGGAATTTAATTCCCTTAAAAAAGAAATTAGGGTTTCACTCTATGCCAGAATTTAATTCTTTACATATATGGGGAATTTAATTCCTACAGAAAAGAAATTAGGGTTTAACCCTATCTAAGAATATAATTCTTCAGAAGAAAACATGAATTTAATTCCTCTAAAGTTTATTGCTAGGGTTTAACCCTATGAAGAATTTAATTCTTAAAAGATGAACAGATCTTTAAAGCATACAAAGAACCAGAATCACGTGCTACCACGTGACCTCTGTAAAGATCCACAGAAAAGAGCTTTGATGCAACGCCTCACGTGCCCCACGTGACCCCTGGAGCACACAGAGAGAAAGGCAAAAGAAACAGAAAAGAGCTCTAGGGCGCTCTCACGTGCTACCACGTGACCCCTTGGCTGAAGCTCTAACAGAAAAACACCCAAATTCCCATCACGTGACGGCACGTGATACTTCAAAGTATTCAATGCACTTGACAGAACAAAATAAAGGGAAGCAGGGCGCTCTCACGTGCTACCACGTGACCCCTCTTGCCTTAGTGTTTAACACTAAATTAAAATTTCTGTATCCAGTGTTAACACTGATTTGCTCTAGTGTTCAAACACTAATTTGAAAAAACTTTTTTTGCTGTGTTTAACACTGAATTTTATTTAGTGTTTAACACTAATTTAAAATCTCTGTTCCCAGTGATTAACACTGATTTGCCTTAGTGTTAAACACTAATTTGAAATCTCTATTGCCAATGTTTAACACCGATTTGCTTTAGTGTTTAACACTAATTTGAAAGCTTTGTCGCTAGTGTTTAACACTGACTATCTCTTAGTGTTAAACACTAACTTGCTAATCTTGATCTCAGTGTTCAACATTGTTGGTCTTTAGTGTTTAACACCAGCTTTAGCCCAATTGGCTAAGTTTCTAGAGGCAAAGCCTCTCCTTCAATGAACCAACAGAATGCCAATATTCCAAACATGATTGGACTTAGCCCAAGCTGGCCATAATTCCTCAATTCAAACTTAACTGGGCTAATGGGCTCATAATATAATTAATCGGTCTTGGTTCAAAATTGGGCCAAAGATCATTTAATCTACCTTAGTTTAAGGGTACATCTCTTCACTCCTTTGATACTTGGCGTTGTAATCCCTCAACGTCTTCAAAGAGGTGACGGGTCCCGATGACCACACATTGATACGGACTGTGGGGTCCTTAAACTCATGGACTATGATGTCCTTAACCTTGACCGGAATGTCTTAAAACTAACAACGGACTATGATGTCCTTAACCTTGACCGTGATGTCTTAAAACTAACGCCGGACTGTGGAGTCCTTAAACCCATGGACTATGATGTCCTTAACCTTGACCGCAATGTCTTAAAACTAACATTGGACCGCAATGTCCTTAAACTACCTACAGACCGCAATGTCACTAAACTAAACAACAGGGCCCCTTTAATTGCGCTCTTGTTGGATCTAAACGATCCCGTTAAGTTGATCTTAGTCTAAAAACTAGACTAACGTATCCTTAACAAATGTTTAAGTCGATCTTAGTCTCAAATGAGGCTAACGTATCTTTAAACCCAAACCCCCAAACCCAAATCTAAGATTATACGGATTTGGACTAGTCCACGCTCTACGGGCGACGACATAACTCAGTCTCCGTATACAATCCACGGGCAATCAAACACAAAACAAACACACACGACACGAAGTGATCATCTGGAGAAGGAGAAAGTTGTTACCGCAATGCGGTAGCGTAATTAACTGCAGGGGATTGCGCCTGCAGGGAAGAGCGTCCCCACAATCAAAAACCCCTCAAGCGAGGGGGAATCTAACGAAGTCTGCTACATCGGACACATCCGTTTAAACTTTCGATATGCGGTGTCATAAATCAACTTGGCATCATCGGAGAGGTAGACAGATAGAACCAATTAGCATCTGCCCCGAATTTCAGGCAAGACGTCCGTCGCGCCGTCTTTCGGAGGGGAACAGATTCTGGCACGCCCGGTGGGACCTTTTCCTCTTTCCACTCCGCACTTCGTGTGTCGTCTTCGCGAATGAATCGCGGTTTGTTAATAGTTGCCTTTGGATTTCAAATTACTAAGATTTGGTCTTTTGCCTGGCGCAGAAATCAAGCATCAATGGCCTCCAACTGCTCGAGCTGCTCAAAATGCAAGTGCAACCAACGCTCCGCCTCACCTGGAGGTGTAGCCTATGGGCCTCAAGCGGCCTCCATCCTTGCCATGCCGTTGGAACAGGTAACCCAGGCCACCACCGGTCTATTTTTCGGGACCATGCTCCCGCCAGCAAGCTTCACCATTCCGGTGCCCGCACCAGAAGCGAACAAGAAGTCGGTCTTCGATCGGCTCACTGCTACAACGGCCCCTTTCAATGGGTCGTCCAACATCAAACTGGTAGCCTCTGTATTTGCCAGGCTGAACCAGAACCCTGATGGGCCTGCCAAGAAGCCCATGAACCCTGAAATGGCCGTCCCGAGGAAGACAGTCACCTCTGCTCCCGAAGTCGTCAAGGCGGCTTCTCCTGTTAAAGAGTCAATCTTTTCAAGGTTGACCATCCCGGCTCCTGCTCCTACTCAAGGATCTGTCTTTGACAGATTGAACATCGTCACCCAAAGGACAACATCAGTCTTTAAGAGGCTGGCACCAGCGGCGCCTCATCCGGACAGGGGGCAAAACGAAATTACCCCTATCGCCGAGCCAGTCCCGACAGCTCGACATGCTCGACGTCGCCACTGGCGCCGAATAAGGAACGCCGTGGGCAACTCACCTTCAGGGCTAACTCCACCTGCTCCAGTGATGGAAGTCAACGCTGCTGTTCCAACTGGGAACAGTTTTGAACCGCTAAGGAGGGTACGTAAGAACTCTCCGATTGCTACGCTAAAAAGATCTCCTCCACCAGCGGAGAGGGTTACAGAAACGAAGCTGGAACAGCCCCCTCAACGGCTGTCCTCCAAAATTTATAAATCTGGCGGAGGGTTCAAGATTCCGTAATCGACCAAGATCACTCTCGTCAACAAAAAAGGGCGAAAGTGCAGGAAGAAAAGAAACGTCCTGTCAAACAATAAAGGACGACAACCGTCAGGGTGCCCGCTGCAACGACCCCCTTAACTTCAACGGCCCACAAGAGAAGAAGGCCAGAGAAAATCCCCGCGCCTGCGGCAAATGCCAAAGGCGGTGAGCCTAAACGCCCTAAGTCCAGGGGCATCGTGGTCCATACTGTATACATGGTGTCGGGAAAGGAGGACAGCCGTGCATCTACAGGTTATAAACCGCTTACACGGTCAGTGACCAAAGCTCAGGAACAACAGCAGAAGCTCCAAGAAATGATGAACGCGATGGCCGCACTCACTGGGCCAAAAGAAAGCCCCGAAGCGTCCTCTGATCAACGCCAGGAGCAAGAAACTGACGCGGAATTCCTCCGCAGGATACTGGAAAAGAAGGATAAAGAGGCGGCTGAACAAGTAGCCAATATAAAGCGAATGGCCTTCCTGTTCCAGGACATGGTGGGTATGATGATCCAACAAGATCCTCCTGCTGAAGATTCTCCGATCATCCTTGAAGACGACAGGGGAGAAACGTCAAATCCTCCACCGGCTCTGTCAACAGCCATGGAGGAGACAATCTCCAAAGCTGACTTTGACGAATATATAGCTCAGCAGATACGGGCTTATCAGGCGACTGAGGCGGCCAGTCAGGTCGTAAAAACGGGGCGACCATATCCGAGCTGGTATGACCAGATCAAGTACCCGCCGGGCTATACAATACCGAAATTTCATGTCTATAAGGGGACGGGCAATCCCCATCAACATGTGGCCCAGTTCAAGACGCTTTGTGGCAACACTGGTGGCGATGATAAGCTCTTACTTCGCCAATTCGTCGGCAGCTTGTCAGAAACAACGTTCGAATGGTATTCTGAACACCCGAACGATTCCGTCAAGACGTTCGCTGAAATGGAGCTGCTATTTACGCAGCGATTCGCGAGCGCCAGTGAACGCACCCCGATAACGGCGTTGATTAATGCCAGGGTGAAACCAGGCGAGACGTGGGTCCAGTACGCTATACGCTGGCGAAACTTATGGTCAAAATGCGAACAACGCATTGAGGAAGCGCCCGCGGTGGGCATGTTCGTGGGTACCCTAGATCCTCATGCAACTATCTCACAGTTCATGATGTTCTTTAAGCCAACCACGTTCTAGGCTTTGATCGAAAAGTTGGCCCAGATGGACCAGCTGGGTCACAGACCGTCTCCCCCGAAGCCGGAACCTCGGAATGACAAGGGTAAAGGGAAGGCAACCTTCGTTGCGAACGCTCAGCAGCAACCCAGTGCCCCAAAGTTGGCGGACCAACTGGAAGAAAGACGGCGGTATTATAATGAGAAAATGAAGCGCCTCTACTCATTCCCGCGGGATAAGACGAAGAGGCTATTCGAGCTGGCAGTACGCAACATGCGCATCAACTTGCCAAACCCAAGGCGACCGCCGCAACCCAGTGAGGCGAATAACCCCAACTACTGCCCTTACCATCAAATGGTAAGCCATCCGATTGAGGATTGCTTCGTCTTCAAATGATGGATTGAAGATCAATACCTACAGGGCAAGTTTACGCTGTCCGAAAAGTGGAAGGTGAACCCGCCATAGCCGCATACTCCCAAGAAGGAGGATACACCGGGGGCAACCTGTTCTTTCATTGAAGAAGCGCCATGGGAGTCGTGCTATCAGCTAAAACCAAAAGAATGCTGAATGAGCTCCAGATATGCCCGGCGATCAGGTGGAAAAACCCGCTGGAACCCCAGATCATTAAAGGGATGCTGAAGCCGCGCCCAACTCCAAAGATCAGTGATGATGGCCCAAGTACTCACACCCAACCGTCAAAATCTTCAAAGAAGAAGAAAAAGAAATCCAAGAAGCCCGTGAGGCCTGGAGACGAGCGCACGGACTTGCAGAAGCAGATTGACGCACTGGAGGGGTACAATCAAAAGGCGCGGACTCCCGTCACACTCCAAAAGTTCCTCAACCACGTCTTTCAGGAGGAAGATGATGGAGAAAGCTCGTCGGATGAATCCGAGGGATATGTGGCGAGCTGTCATGTGATTTCCCACTCGTTTACGGACGATGAGAAAACTCCTGACACTGAGAAACTGGGGGCACAGCCTGAGCCAGAACTTGTATGGCCGACAGATGAAATGATCGACGCCTTTCTAGACGAGATTCGTTTGAAAAGTAAAGCCGATCGGGAGCGTGAGATGGCCGTATCGGAAGGAGCCAAACGCAGCCGTATAAACGAAAGATGTGAAGCACTCCTGCCAGAACAAAAGACATCCGATGCGGAAAAAAACATATTCAAGACGAGGAAAAGGTTTGCCAAAGCCATGTCAATGGGAATGAAGCTACCACCCTCGGAAGAAAACACACTCAATGGGGAGGAAAGGCACCCTAATTACTGCTCGTATCATCGGAAGATTTCACACCCTATTGAGGAATGCGACACCTTTAAGACATGGTGGCAGGGGTATGTTGCTCACCGGCAACATTTTAAACGGATAAAACGCAGAACTCGTCGGGAGCAGAGAGGTACAACCAACAGGCATAAAAGAACTACCGGCGACTGTTACACGGTCAACGCCGGAGGATCACAAGTTCTCACTTTTGGGAGCGACTCTGATGAGGAAATGGCTCTGGGCCCTCTCTTTAAAGAATCCGTCTTAAGGAAAGAGGAAGAACCGGAGGCCTGCGAGAACATTCAGCTGCGCAATCGCACGCTCCCGGAAAAGAATCTCGGACCCGCAACTAGAAAAGATAAAGGAAAGGAAAAGGTCGCTCAGGATATCGCTTTAGATGACCAAGTCATGAAAGAGCTGACTGCCAAGGACCCTCCCAAGAAGAGTAAGGTGGACTACAACATCCTAGCGCACCTAAGGAAGCTACCTTCGCAGCTCAGCATTCTCGACGCCCTCTTATTATCAAAAGAAGCGAGAGATTCATTAATCAAGGCGCTACAAGAGCCCGAGCAATTCCAAGCCTTCCTCACTGAACAGAGAATGAAGGATGAACTGGAAGAAGTATACACGGCCGATATCACTTTCGGTGACGAAGACCTTCTCCTCGGGACGTGCGGCCACAACCGTCCCCTATATGTCTCTGGATACTTCCACGATATTAAGATAGGCAAAATCCTGGTTGATAATGGATCCTCCGTCAATCTCCTTAATGTTCGAGTGTTGAAGGAAATCTGCATGAGCGTTTAGCACCTCGCTCGGGACAAAATTACCATCTCCGGTTTCGACTCCCAGTTGTCACGGACTCTCGGATCTGTAATACTAACATTACACTTCGGACTACTCGTCACGGACATTAAGTTTCACGTCATTGACGCCAAGACCTGCTACAACGCTTTGCTCGGTCGTCCTTGGTTACACGAGTACAACATCATCCCTTCTACGCAACACCAGTGTATGAAGTACTTCAAGGATGGTCTCGAGTACACCGTAACAGGAGAGCTGAACCCGTTCTAGGTAAACGAAGTCCGCAAATAAGAAGATGCAAAGTACATTTTGTCAGATTTCGAGGATACAGAGAGGTGTCGCAAACCGGAGAACAAAGCCGCCGCCACCATTCCTGTTTTCGGGAGAGATACCGAAGAAGAAGAAGAGATAGATTATGCTGGGCCGGCTCGACGCAACAATCCGGGACCGTCCGCCCCCATATTGATCTTTGGAAGTGACTCGGAAGATGAGGTTAATGCTGTGTTCTCTAGTCGGCCGTCAATACAAGCATCCCCTGGCGATGATCAGAGTTTGTAAATTACCATGGTTCCGCGGGAGCACTAAAAAGACCTTGACGCACTTGAAGCTCACAACGTGCAAGAGCTGCGGACATTTTACGTCCCTCCCAGGCGAAAAGGTGAAAAGGCGATCATGTTCTACCAGTCCACGGAAACAAGAGTGGAGAAAGAAATCTGGCACGGATTCTACACTCGACAGGCTCCAACCCATCCGTTTGTCCAGATATTACACAAACGGATTAAAAAGGCTATTGAAGTGCCAAGGGGTACCCTTAAAACAGACTATTCGACAAGCTCGATTCTATAACAGGATTTGGGATGTCCCTGGGATTCAGCGCAAATTGCCTAACGGGAGAATGGAAACGCTTGGGCTTGGATATGTGAGATCCGAGAAACGGGAACGAGTCTATGGTAGCTACTCCATATATAAGTTCGATGAAGAAGAGGACGCCCTGTCAGGAAATGCCAACCCCTCATCAAAACTAGATCCCGCAATCGAAGTGCCGAGTCCGTCGTTTGAAGAACGAATGGACAAGCTTATCAGGAGAGCAGGTCAAAAAGATCGGGACGACCATAATCGCGAGATGGCCATCTACGAGAAATCTAGGACGCAACGTCTATTTCAACAGACTGCAAAAGATGAAGATGCTCCTCCCTGTCAACCCGTTGCGCAAAAGGCCCGATGTAGAGGCAGAAGTGAGTCAAAAAGCTGAAAAGGAGGTCGACAACGACAACGTAGGATCAAAGAGTCATGTGATCGGGTATTGCGCGGTCCGGATTTGCCCCTCATGAAGAAGATGAGTCGAGTGTATTCTTTCCCTCAAGACAAGACGAAGAAGATACTCGATCTCGCTTTAAAGCATCGAATGATTACACTTCCGGAATCTAAGCATCCTGAGCAAGCTAACGAGGTCTCTCATCTGGGCTATTGCTCTTATCACCGAGCCATAGGACACCCTATCGAAGACTGCTTCACCTTCAAGAACTGGGTTGAAGACCAGTACCAGCAAGGCAGGTTTGCTCTATCCAGCAGCTGGAGGGTAACGCCGCTACAAAAGCACGAACCCAAAGCCACAAGAGCAGACCAGACCCACATCGGTCTTGGAAGCGAGCTCGTGCCTGTCATATGATAACGGTATCAAAAGAAGAGCTCGAGAACATGAATGACCTTCCCTGGTGCTTTGAAAACAGCAATGACGACGAGGTAATCTCAGAATTTCCGCCAGCGCAAAAAGAGCTGGAAGATGGCATACATACTACTGCAGATAACCTCAAGAAGATTGAGTTGGGAACGGCAAACGACCCGCGACCGACATTCGTCAGCGAGCTGCTATCTGAAGAAAAGGTGGCTGCATTAAAAGACGTACTTATGCAGCATAGAGATTGCTTCGCATGGAACTATTCCGAAATGCCAGGACTAGATCCAGAAATAGCTGTCCATAAATTGGCGGTATCCCCGGACGTTAAGCCAGTCAAACAGGCGCCGAGAAGAATGCGGCTCGAGCTTGAGATGAGCATCAACGCCGAAGTCAAGAAGCTGATCGACTCTGGGTTTATCCAGGAAGTTCAGTACCCGGATTGGATCGCCAACATCGTCCCGGTAATGAAGAAAAATGGGACAGTGCGCATATGCGTGGACTTCCGAGATCTCAATAAAGCTTGCCCGAAGGACGACTTCCCAGTACCGGTCACCGAGCTGATGATAGATAACACGTCCACTCACGAGGTTTTCTCTTTTATGGACGGCTCATCAGGGTATAATCAGATAAAGATGCATCCCGAAGACCAGAAGCATACCGCTTTTCGGACCCCATATTCTGCTACAAGGTGATGCCCTTCGGTCTAAAGAACGCCGGTGCCATCTATTAGAGGGCTATGACAAAGATCTTCGATGACCTCATACATGAAATCGTCGAATGCTATATCGACGACCTCGTGGTCAAAAGCATGTCATACGAAGAGCATTTAGAGCATTTGAAGACTGTATTTCAACGCCTTCGGCAGTACAACTTGATGATGAACCCCCTCAAATGTGCGTTCGGGGTGTCCTCAGGCCAATTCCTAGGATTCATTGTCCGGCACCGAGGCATTGAGATAGATCCGTCGAAGATCAAGGCGATCATGGAAATGCCACCGCCAAGGACTCTCAAACAATTGCGGTCTCTCCAAGGGAAGCTCGCGTACATCCGGCGATTTATAGCCAACCTTTCAGGCAAGTGCCGCCCTTATAGCCACCTGATAAAGAAGGGAACCCCGTTCGTCTGGGATCGCAAATGCCAAGGAGCACTGGACGAGATCAAACAATACCTGCAGAACCCGCCAGTGTTAGCCGCGCCAGTCAAGGGAAAGCCTATTATTCTTTATACGACAGCCCTCGAAGGTTCCTTAGGCACATTATGGGCACAAGAGAACGACCAAGGGAAAGAGAGAGCGCTCTACTATTTAAGTCGAGTTCTTCTGGGGGCAGAAAGCAACTACTCCCCCATCGAAAAACACTGCATGGCGTTGATCTTCGCGATAACGAAACTCTGGCATTATGCGTTGGCGCATGAAGTCCATCTTATATCAAAGGTGGACCCCCTTAAATATTTAATGTCGAAGGCCATATTGACCGGTCGACTCGTTAAATGGGCCTTGCTCTTGATGGAGTTCTCAATAAATTATCAACCTCTCAAAGCAATCAAAGGCCAGGCCATTGCCGACTTCCTCGCTGAACATTCGATACCTGCTGATTCTCCTTTGAATTGCGATCTGCCAGACGAACATGCGTTTGACGCGATCGACGGAAGTGATACCAGATGGGAGCTTTATTTCGATGGAGCATCTTCCGTGAAGAAGCGCAAACAAAGCACCTCTATAATCAAATCGGGGGTAGGCCTTATCTTCGTAACTCCACAAGGAGGGATAATGCGCTTTGCTTTCTCCTTGACAGAGCCGAGGACGAACAATGAAGCCGAGTACGAAGTTTTGATAGCAGGCCTCGAGATCGCTATCGACATGGGAATTGAAAACCTCCTCATATACGGAGATTCTCAACTGGTCGTTAGTCAGGTAAACGGCGACTACCAGACATGCAAGCCAGAGCTGGTGAAGTATGGAGAGAGAGTACAGCAACTGCTGACTCAAATTCCCTCCTACATGCTGGGAAGCATACCGCGTGCAGAAAATAGCAAGGCGGACGCGTTAGCCAAGCTCGCTAAAGAACTGGATGATGAGAACCTCGATGACGTCAGAATCGTGGTACAAAGCCGTCGAGTCCTCGCACTGGCAGAAATATCTCCGGAATCATCCGAAGAAAAGGGAGAGACTGAGCAGACGACCCTGCAAATAAAAGACCGGGAAAAGGCCGAGGACTGGAGAGAAGTCTTTATAGACTACTTCAAATACCGTCGAACGCCTGAAGATGCATCCTCAAAACACCTGCTTATAAAACGAGCTCTGTCTTTTACCTTTGTCAATGATACTCTATACAAGAGGTCGTTTGATTCTCTGTGGTTGAGATGCCTGGGACCCGACGAAACGAAAAGAGTCGTTCAGGAAGTTCACGACGGACTCTGCGATTCTCACCAAGCAGGCCTGAAGATGAAGTTGAAGATTAAACGGATGGGCTACTACTGGCCCACGATGATTCAGGACTGCCTCGAATATGCGAAGCAATGCCACTCATGCCAAATCCATGGGGACTTCATCCACCAGCATCCAAATCCACTACATCCGACAGTGGCTATCTGGCTGTTCGAAATGTGGGGAACTGACATAGTCGGCCCTATCGAACCAGCATCGTCCAGAGGACATCGTTTCATCCTGGCGACGACTGATTACTTCTCCAAATGGGCAGAAGCGGTACCGTTGAGGGAAGTGAAGACGGAGAATATCCTCCATTTCTTAAAGACGCACGTCATTTATCGGTTTGGAACTCCGCGACGGATCATCTCCGATAACGGGCCAGCCTACAGGAGCCACAAGATTAGTCGCTTCGCGCAGCAACACAACATAGACTGGAGATATTCCTCAGTTTATAATCCGCGAGCTAACGGTCTAGCTGAGGCTTTCAACAAAACCTAGACAAAGATCGTGAAGAAGACGGTGTCCCGAAACAAAAAGGACTGGCACGAGAGGCTGCAAGAAGCCCTTTGGGCGTATCGGACTACGTTCAAGACAGCCACGAACACAACGCCATACGCGTTGGTATTCGATACGGAAGCGGTACTCCCCCTCGAGAAAGAGCTACCTTCTCTACGAGTGGCAGTCCAGTACGAGCTGACGGACGAAGAAAATGCTCACCTTCGGCTTGAGGAGCTTGATGCCCTTGATGAAACACGGCTCATAGCGCAACAAAATCTGGAGGCTTACAAAGCAAAGATGACGCGCTCATACGAAAGATTGACCAGGCCGAGGACATTCCGCCAAGGCGAACTCGTGCTAGTGGTCAAAAGACCTATGATCCCCAATCGCGCCAAACGGGAAAAATTCGAGCCGAACTATGAAGGCCCGTACATCATAGACAAGGTCTACCAGGGTGGAGCGTATCTACTCATGGATATGCACGGTGAAAGACCTTTCAGGCCAATAAACGGTCGCTTCCTGAAGAAATACTACGCTTAATGGGTCAAGGCCTAGGTCAATGATAGATGACAACGATTATGTCCGCTCGCTATCTTCCTAAGCCCGAACCCTATAAGTAGTAACCGGCCTTCTTCAACAACGGACCGAAACGTCCCTAAACTAACAACGGACCGAAACGTCCCTAAACTAATAACGGACCAAAACATCCCTAAACTAACAACGGACCGAAACGTCCTTAAACTAATAACGGACCGAAACGTCCTTAAACTAACGACGGACCACTACGTCCTAAAACTAGCTGTGGACCGAAACGTCCTTAAACTACTACCGCAGTATCCTCAGGCTGACGAGATGAACATAAAAAATAAAATAAAAAAAACGGTATGTCTATAAGCGAAATGGGCATGGATGAAAACCCGAAAGGGCTCCGTGAGTAAAAACAGCAGGGCTACTAGCGAGTGTTCGTGAAAACCCAGAAGGGCGCGACCTCGTTAGAAAAAAAAAGAATAAAAAGAGTAAAATAAAAAAGAATAAAAAAAACGGTATGTCCATAAGCAAAATGGGCACGGATGAAAACCCGAAAGGGCTCCGTGAGTAAAAACAGTAGGGCTACCGACGAGTGTTTGTGAGAACCCAAAAGGGCGCAACCTCGTTAAAAAGACACTTGCAGGGTCCTCTCGACCTTGTAAGGAGAAACCACTCGCGTGAGATCCTTACGACTCATAAGGGAGCAACACACTTAGGGATCCCCACGATTCCTAAAGAGAAAATACACTTGCGGGATCCTCACGACTCTTAAGGAGAACTCTCTTATGGGACCCTCACGGCTCATAAGATTTGAAAGTCTTAAGTTACAGAGACCTAAACCTGTGCTTAAGCAACCCCCCACAACTTTCGATATTGCCCTACAAGCGGCTCAATACTGACCCTTGTATACAATCCACGGGCGCGAATAAACATTTCCCTAACCAAGTCCCATCCGTGACTAGGGATATGTTCATATGGTGAACAACCCTTGTAAGTCCTCTCGACTTATAAGGAGAAAATCCTTTTGTAAGATCTTTATGACTTACAAGAGAACATGCACTTAGGAATCCTCACGATTCCCAAGGAGAAAACACACTTACAAGATCCTCACGACTTGTAGGGAGAAATACCTTTGTGAGACCCTTACGGCTCATGAAGTCAAATGCCTTAGGCGACAGGACCCTTAACCCTGTTTACTAAGCCACCTTTGTTCAATATCGACAGAGGCAAATGATGATTCGCTACTGGCAATATCCCAGTTGTAGCGGTGCTGATGCCAAAATCGGTGTCTAAATCTAAGCTTGCAGCGAAAAGCCAGTAAGCCACACATGCATACGAAATAGCCGAAATGATGGGGCAACTTGCGACAAAATCAGCAAGTAAAAATGTATGCATGAAAAATAGCCGAAATGATCGGGCAATTCGCAATAAAAAAAACAGCGAGTAAAAAAAATAAAATAAAATAACTGAAATGATTGGGCACCGCGAAAAATAGCCGAAATGATGGAGCAATCGTGACCTTCGTGATATAAAATCTGAAATGATAGAGTATCGCGGAAAAAGAAATTAAAAAAAAACGAAATTTCTGCCCTACAGGTGATGCTACATCAATCCCTGTATACAATCCAGGGGCGCAAACAAAGAATGGATCATACTCCTTCCCCCCCAGGTTTCATCAGAAGAAGAAGACAAATCTCGACGGGCCGCAAATAACCTAAAGATCGTCTCAACATTTGTCTCGTTGCGGAAAATACGACCTCGAGCAAAGCGGAACAGCGACGACTCCCAGTTCTATGACTCGGCGGTGTACAGATCACCGAAAGTCAAATCCCAACTCCGTGAAATGCGGATATAATCAACAAAATTCCTGGTCACGTGGAACGCGGATAACGTCACTCTTTGACCCCGTGGAAAACGTCCAGAGCGGAGCCTGGTCCTCGCAGAACACGGCAGTGAACCCGTGGGAAGCATCCAGAGCAAAATTCCTGGTCATGTGGAACGCGGATAACATCACTCTTTGACCCCGTGGAAAACGTCCAGAGCGGAGCCTGGTTCATGCAGAACACGGTAGTGAACCCGTGGGAAGCATCCAGAGAAAAATTCCTGGTCACGTGGAACGCGGATAACGTCACTCTTTGACCCCATGGAAAACGTCCAGAGTGGATCCTGGTCCTCGCAGAGCACGGCAGTGAACCCGTGGGAAGCATCCAGAGCAAAATTCCTGGTCACGTGGAACGCGGATAACGTCACTCTTTGACCCCGTGGAAAACGTCCAGAGCGGAGCCTGGTCCTCGCTGAACACGGCAGTGAACCCGTGGGAAGCATCCAGAGCAAAATTCCTGGTCACGTGGAACGCGGATAACGTCACTCTTTGACCCCGTGGAAAACGTCCAGAGCGGAGCCTAGTCCTCGCCAAGCACGGCAGTGAACCCGTGTGAAGCATCTAGTGCAAAATTTCTGGTCACGTGGAACGCAGATAACGTCACTCTTTGACCCCGTGGAAAACGTCCAGAGCGGATCCTGGTCCTCGCAGAGCACAGCAGTGAACCCGTGTGAAGCATCCAGAGCGGAGCCCAGTCCTCGCCAAACACGGCAGTGAACCCGTGTGAAGCATCTAGTGCAAAATTCTTGGTCACGTGGAACGCGGATAACGTCACTCTTTGACCCCGCGGAAAACGCCCAGAGCGGAGCCTGGTCCTCGCCAAACACGGCAGTGAACCCGTGTGAAGTATCCAGAGCAAACATCGGACTGTGGAGTCCTTAAAATCCATGGACTATGATGTCCTTAATCTCGACCGTAATGTCTTAAAACTACCGATCAACCATGATGATTCTAGACTGATTTTACCTTGGTTAAAGAGTACATCTCTTCACTCCTTTAATATTTGGCATTGTAATTCCTCAACGTCTTCAAAGAGGTGACGGGTCCCAGTAACCACACGTTTCGTGGACTGTGGAGTCCTTAAATCCATGGACTATGAGGTCCTTAACCTTGACCGTGATGTCTTAAAACTAGCATCAGACTGTAGAGTCCTTAAATCCACGGACTATGACGTCCTTAACCTTGACCGTGATGTCTTAAAACTAACATCGGACTGTGGGGTCCTTAAATCCACGGACTATGACGTCCTTAACCTTGACCGTGATGTCTTAAAACTAACATCGGACTGTAGGGTCCTAAAATCCACGGACTATGACGTCCTTAATCTTGACCGTGATGTCTTAAAACTAACATCGGACTGTGGCGTCCTTAAATCCACGGACTATGACGTCCTAAACCTTGACCGTGATGTCTTAAAACTAACATCGGACTGTGGAGTCCTTAAATCCACGGACTGTGACGTCCTTGACCTTGACCGTGTTGTCTTAAAACTAACATCGGACTGTGGAGTCCTTAAATCCACGGACTATGACGTCCTTAACCTTGACCGTGATGTCTTAAAACTAACGTTGGACTGTGGAGTCCTTAAACCCATGGACTATGATGTCCTTAACCTTGACCGCGATGTCTTTAAACTACGGTACCTTGAAAAACATCCCAAAGCAACCCCTGATCCCGTGAAATACGGATAAGGGTGACCGCACCCAGCACTTGCGGGTCCTCACGACCTGTAAGGAAGAAAAACTCTCTTGTGAGATCCTTACGACTCCCAAGGGAAAACCCGCTTAAGAATCCTCACGATTCTTAAGAAGAACTTACACCTACGGGACCCTCTCGGCCCATAAAGCTCAAAAGTCTTAGGAGGCAGATCTTAACCCTGAATCCTAAGCCATCGCTATCCTGCAAAGAGACCAAGATAACCTGTCCGCAGAACACATTCAATAAAAAGAGACACACCATTGAGAAGAAAAATATGTCTTTTATTCATAAACCAAAAATGGATACAAAGTATAATTCATGAAAAAGCAAAAAGAATATACTCTCATTCAGGAGTATGTACAAAAAGAAAGGAAAAGATACAAGTTTTCAAGCCGGCGGGCGATTTAGCAATTTTGCTAACTCATCCTGTTTTTGCTGGGCCACAGCTTCATGATTCAGGATTGCCAAAAGACGGGCCTCTGCCTGAGCCTGCTAGGCCTGATACGAGGCGAGCCGGCCTTCGAGCTCTTTCTCAGTGGCTTTGTGAGCCTCGACCCTTTCGCGAGTGAACACGACAGCTTTATCAAGAACCACCACCTCTCTGATAGACTCTTGAAGTACCCGCCAGAGTTTATACGCTTTATTGGCTTTGGATGTAAGGCTGGTTTGAAGCTCGCTCAATGCCTTAGAGGCCAGCTCCCTTTCCGAGAATTTGCGGCCGAGCCTCTTCTCGCATGATGCCATGTTTGCCGCGCACCGCGCTATCAGCCCCCGCAAGTCCGCCTTTGCAGCCACGGCCTCCGAGGAAATGCGGGAACACTCAAGGGCGTGCAAGCAAGCCTCCACCTGCCGACAGAACTCCACCCAGACTCGCACCACCTCTTCGCTATGGTAGGTGGCAAGAAAAGGAAGAGAACCGTTAGCTTCGGCGGCAAATGCTTCAGCTGTGGTTGCGCTGCCAGCACGAAGCTCCTCGATCAAAGACGACAAGGAGACAAGGCTTAACTGTGCCAAGCGTTCTGAGGCTCGCAAAGCACAGGGGCCGGGCGGCATAGCGATACGCGATCCTAGCGCTATGGGGGCTGGCAGGGCTGTTCGGATTTGAAAAATGTCAGTAAAACTCTTAAGCGAAAGAACAAGTGGGACTACATTGAAATGTCACTTACCTATGGTCATGCAAATAGGAGCTGAAGTTTCCCCTGGCCCTTCAACGACCTCGACCTCGTCATCGGCCTCCAAAACTGTAAGAGACATCAATGTCATTTCGCAAAATAGCAACAATGCTATAATAAAAAAATGGCGAACGACGCTAACATTGCCCAGAAGAAAGGACGATGCGCTGAGGGGAGATCGCCTGCGGAGCTTCCATCTCCAATAGATGCTGAAACGATTGCCGAGGAGACAAATCAGCGATAGAGGCCGCCAGCCCGCGCAATTCTAGGAAAGCAAAAGAGTTTAGACAACAGAAAGATTGCTAGTTTAAAATGTAGAAGGTTGCCTTCAACACTCCTCCCATTCTGAGTCGGGAAGATGGCGGCTTCAACGGCCTTCGCCGTGATCTCCGGCTCCAACAAAGGGAGGGTAGTCCCCACTACCTCTCCTCCAACCTCTGGGCCGCCCGCAGGAAGAGTCGTTGGGACGACAACCCCCAAAGGAGTCTCTTCCAAAAGAGCAAGCGCTCCGTGATCAGGAACCGCCACTGGAGGCTCTATGGCAAGAGGAACACCCTCGTCAGCCCCCTCTACATCGAGCAAGGCTGCATCGGGAACATCAACGGGCTTTAGCTTCAACAAGCCCGTAGGGACCTCCCCCATCGCCGAGGAGTCTGCACAATCCACACAAGAATCAGAATACATATATACGAGCATAAACGATCCGAAAAATTGCAAAGAAGTATAAAAAAACATACCAATGCGCAGGGAAGCCTTCAATATGGCTTCTTCAAGCCGATTCTCCTTCTCAAGGAGGCGTGCTCGCTGGGGTTCAAGGGTGGACTCGTGACCGCCAGTCCATAAGGAAAGTGCGTCCGCAGCATCCTCCGAAGCGGCCTGCTTCAGCGCCCTTTCACCCCACTCCTCCAAAGGGCCGATAAACCGTCGCCGGATCCATGAGGGGTCTTCGTAGAAGATCAAGGCGGGATAAGCTTTCTTGGGAACCCTTGCGTTCTGAGACTCATCTTTAGAACTCCGTATGGCCTCAGCCAACTGTGCGGCT
Source organism: Agapanthus africanus (assembly GCA_030015575.1). Lineage (NCBI taxonomy): Eukaryota > Viridiplantae > Streptophyta > Magnoliopsida > Asparagales > Amaryllidaceae > Agapanthus > Agapanthus africanus. The sequence goes on along the minus strand of CM057337.1, from coordinate 70,019,671 downwards.
TCCTCGGCGGCCGAACTCGGGAAAAGTAGTCCAGCATCTGATTCCTGCAGGGCCAACGGTTCATCCTCAAGAATAGGCTCAGACTCTATTAAGGAGTCGAGCAAATTAGTAGCAACCTTCCTTCGATGCTTGGAACCAGAGCCGGTCGTCGAGGACGACCGCTTCCTTCCCCACGGAGCCTTAGCGCGGCGCCGGCCCACGTCGCCCTCAATGCCCTCATCCCTATCACCCTCACCCGGTGCCACAACCGGGGATGGCACCGCCATTGTCGATGCCACGAAGGGCGGTGCTGCCTCGGGTGGTGGCGCTGTTACCGGAGCCTGTCTACCCGGCGACCGAGTACCCAGGGGCATACCAGCTGTTGGAGTAAGATCCACTCCCGACTCCCCCGGAATAAGCGCGGTGCCGGTATCCCTCAGAGGAAAGCAGACCGGGGCGCGTGGTCGCAGCATAGCTCCCGTGGCCGGAACCTGAGTAGGGGCACCATGACCAAGAAGTACCCTTCTTTCCTCAATAATAATCGGGTTGACTCGATGGAGATACCAGCCCGTGAACGACCCCACGCATCGGGGCATGTAATCACCATCGGGGATCATGAACTGAGAACCGGTGTTCAGCCTCACAAAATGATGGGAGGCATCTCGAACGGCCTCGAAGGAAGGAACCAGCGCGACTATGAAAGCTTCAAACGGGACGCCCTGATCGTAGACAAATTGCCAGGCAAAGCGATGCGGATTGTACCGCATGAAGAGGGTCGCGCTATCCTGACGGAATATCAGGTAACCCGGTCTGATTGCGTATAAGCGCGCGGTCTCCCAGGGCTTCAAAGAGGACGCGTTATCTATTGACCGGTCCCAAAGCGGCTGGGCTGAGGCCGCGGAAGAAGATAAGACCCGATCATTAAATACTAACCCGCCAGCAGTAGCGTAAGGAGAAATCAACGCCCGAATAGCCCCGAATTGAGTCGGGTCGGCGGCAGAAGTATCCACCAATCGCATAAGCCGAGGAAAAGTATAGGCGTCGTAGAATGCGGGCCTTTGATGCATAGTGAAAGCACCCGAGACGTGCATTTCGATCCAAGGCGTAAAGTAGTGAAGCGAAAAGTTTACCACATCTACGCTAGGGGTGGAAGTATTAGCAGCAGCGCCCAACCCGTGATAAAGATGCGCCAATGCCGGGATGCCGATGGCCAGCCGCGTTCCCTCAGCAATACGGTGAGCCGGATAAATGACCGAAACTCTCATAAAGCGGCGATGCATAGGGATGACGAACCGGCTGAGCCAGACACTGATAAACCCAACAAAGAACGTCTCCTCATCCATGCCGGGAGCTGCGATGGATTCGAAAGACATCGGCGATATTATGGGGATGTAATACCGCGGTAGATCTGATTCATTGGTCGGCAGCTTCTTCGGACCAAACCCAAAGGGGTCTTTAATATTTGCAAACTTCGGAGCTGTTTTCGACAAGACGCTCTCGCTAAGGAAATAGGCAATGAAGCTCTTAAAAGTAACGCCGTGCTTCTCAGATTCGGTGAACAATCGGTCAAAGATACCTAGCACCTTGATTAAGCTGGGACGCTTATGGCGGACGGCATTCTCAGCAGACAAGCCGTCAAGCGGTGCGGGCTCGGGTTCAAAGACATATTCATCAGAAGGCAGCAACTCCTCATAAAGTGTCCCTCGAATGGGCAGCCCCGAGATCTCATAAAACTCCCCCAAAGAGATCGAAACCTCTCTGTCCCCCAGAAGAAAAGTGTTGGTGGGGAGATTCCATTGATTCAAGAACGCCTTTACCCACCAGACATGCGGGGATTGATAATGGAAGAGCGACGCATATATCGTCTGGTAGAGTCCGACCTTCTGCAGCCGCGTACGATGGGTGGCAAGGATATAGCAAGTCCAGAGGAGGTAGCCCGTGGGGTGTCGAGGAGTGAGCCCTATCTTATAGATCTGTCCCCATGGGTAGGCCTCACCCTGACAAATGCGTCGTCCCAGGATATCTATAGCGGAGACCGGATGGTTCGGGATACCGGTTATTGAAGGCTCGAGCCGTCCCGTTGGAGTCCAATTTGGCATCTCCACAAAGAAAACCGTCCTCGGAGGGTCCATCGGCAAGAACGGGAAAGTGGGCTCTGTCGGCACTTCACAGAGGAAACTCCGGCGACCCCGGATGATATGACTGTACCAAGTTCCCCATAGAAGTAAGCTGGTGCAGTTCGGGTCATGAGCACGGATCATCGCCATCGCTTCCTCATCGGATGGTGATTGAGGAAAAGCGGCCTCCGAGTGAGTGAAGGGAAAGCACGGGACAGAAGCCATCGCACCTGGAATCAAATAAAGGAAAACTGTCAAAAGCGAAGCCAACAATATATATATATATATATATATATATATATATATATATATATACATGAGCTTAAATATATATATGAAGACAGTTGAAGAAAGCGACAGTAGACTCTTTTTATGGGGCCATTGGCTACAAAACACATGGGCCCCACAGAATCAGGTTGACGGTTCGTTAATAATGAGGCCAAGCAATTATAATGAGACAAAGGGAATATTCTCATCACATAGGCAGTGGGTTTCAAGTGACCCTATATACTCCCCTAAAAGAAAAATCCATCTTGGACTCTGTGATGAATCAAACAGAATCAAGGGAATTAAATTCCCAAAGACCAACAGTGCAAACTGTTTGAAGAAGATGACTCAAGGCAAGAAAACCCATGAAGTTCTCTAGGAAGATCTTAGTTCTTCAGAGGAATTAAATTCCTTTTTGAAAAAGGGAATTAAATTCCCAGAAATTTTTGTTCTAGAGCCAGAGCTCCTCGGGATGGAATTAAATTCCGTGGACATTATCATCTCCCTAAAAGATTAGAGAAACCCTAAGAGATCTACAGTTTGAAAATTAGATGGGTCTCTGTTCTTGTTGATGAACTTGAAGAAAAAATGGGTTCATGTTAAAAGGGGTGAAACCCTTGATGTGGATTTAAAATCCAGAGAGTTTTTTTTTTAAAATGAAGGTTCTTCGATCGTTCAACATCATTACCTGAAACGAAGAGTCTTTCTTGAACAGAGTTAAACTTTAAAAAATTTTCAAGGCAGAGAACTAAGCTCTAGAAAAAGAGAATTAAATTCTCAAAAGAAGGAAGTTCTCAAAGAAGGAAGATGAGCAAAGTGGAGGCTCTTCTGAAAGGATATGGGCATTTATAGGATGGGATGGAAAACGTTTCTTCTACCCTACTCCCAAAGCAGATCCGGCGGTCACAAAAGTGACAGCGTTGCACTCACGTGCAGACAAGTGAGAACAACGCTGTGGGGACATTTGTTCCCTGATTTAAAATCAGGAAAAAGCTTCAGAGGAAGCATCACGTGCTAGCACGTGACCAGCGGTCATGTGTTGGCACGTGACGTTTAAAGCAGCGGCACAGAGAACATTCATCCCCTGATTAAAAATCAAGAAAAAGTTTCAGAAGAGGCATCATGTGCTCATACGTGACCAGTGGTCACGTGTTGGCACGTGATGGCTAAGCAACGGCCAGAGAACAGAGCGCAGAAGGAAAGAAGCCCATTCCAAGGGTCACGTGCTCACACGTGACCAACGGTCACGTGGCTACACGTGACCGGCTTTAAAAGCCTTATTCTTTAACAAGAATTAAATTCTGAAGAAAGATCTTTCAAATCTTTCCAAAATGAAAAAGAATTATCTGAAACCGTTGGATTAAAAATTTAAAGGTGATTAAATATTACCAATTTATGGAAAAACCTTGGGCTTGGAAAGATTTCCCCCTAAATCTAACCAAAATAACAAAGAGATATCTTTGGATTTAAAATCCAAAGGTGAATAAAATTCACCTGATAATCTAAAGGCCCAGATTAATGATGAAGATAAATCAAATCTCTCAATAAACAAATCAAATCTTTCAATGAAAGATTCACTAAAACAGATTGATTCTTTTCCTTCTCCTATAAATAAGAGCCAAATGAGAGAATTTGAGGGACAGATAGAGAGAGAGAGAGCCTTGGAATCTTGAAAATTCAGAGAGAAAAGAAAGAAGAATTTGATTCTCTGGTTATTAAACCCTAGGTAAGAAAAGATAGGGGGTAAAGGCTTCAAAAAGAGAATTTAATTCTCAAAAAAATAAAGAGTTTAACTCTTCTATAAAGAAATGAACTTAGTTCTTTCTCTGGTGGAGGATCTGCAAAGTGCACATCTCCCCATGAATTGAGAATTTAATTCTCATTGGGTTGAGATCCTGCCATGCAGATCTAAAACATAGAGGAGGAATTGAGTTTTGAGAATTTAATTCTCACAGAATTATAGGAATTTAATTCCTTTGAGATAAAATTAGGGTTTAACCCTATATTATAGGAATTTAATTCCTTAAAAATGGACAGATCCAGGGTTTAACCGTAATTGAGAACTTAATTCTCTAAAACTCACAGGAATTTAATTCCCTTAAAAAAGAAATTAGGGTTTCACTATATACCAGAATTTAATTCTTTACATATATGGGGAATTTAATTCGTACAGAAAAGAAATTAGGGTTTAACCCTATCTAAGAATATAATTCTTCAGAAGAAAACATGAATTTAATTTCTCTAAAGTTTATTGCTAGGGTTTAACCCTATAAAGAATTTAATTCTTAAAAGATGAACAGATCTTTAAAGCATACAAAGAACCAGAATCACGTGCTACAGCGTGACCTCTGTAAAGATCCACAGAAAAGAGCTTTGAGGCAACGCCTCACGTGCCCCACGTGACCCCTGGAGCACACAGAGAGAAAGGTAAAAGAAACAGAAAAGAGCTTTAGGGCGTTCTCACGTGCTACCACGTGACCCCTTGGCTGAAGCTCTAACAGACAAACACCCAAATTCCCATCACGTGACGGCACGTGATACTTCAAAGTATTCAATACTCTTGACAGAACAAAATAAAGGGAAGCATGGCGCTCTCACGTGCTACCACGTGACCCCTCTTGCCTTAGTGTTTAACACTAAATTAAAATCTCTGTATCCAGTGTTAACACTAATTTGCTCTAGTGTTCAAACACTAATTTGAAAAAACTTTATTTGCAGTGTTTAACACTGAATTTTATTTAGTGTTTAACATTAATTTAAAATCTCTGTTCCCAGTGATTAACATTGATTTGCCTTAGTGTTAAACACTAATTTGAAATCTTTATTGCCAGTGTTTAACATTGATTTGCTTTAGTGTTTAACACTAATTTGAAAGCCTTGTCGCTAGTGTTTAACACTGACTATCTTTTAGTGTTAAACACTAACTTGCTAATCTTGATCTCAGTGTTCAACATTGTTGGTCTTTAGTGTTTAACACCAGCTTTAGCCCAATTGGATAAGTTTCTAGAGGCAAAGCCTCTTCTTCAATGAACCAACAGAAGGCCAATATTCCAAACATGATTGGACTTAGCCCAAGCTGGCCATAAGTCCTCAATTCAAACTTAACTGGGCTAATGGGCTCATAATATAATTAATCGGTCTTGGTTCCAAATTGGGCCAAAGATAATTTAATTTACCTTGGTTTAAGGGTACATCTCTTCACTCCTTTGATACTTGGCGTTATAATCCCTCAACGTCTTCAAAGAGGTGACGGGTCCCGATGACCACACATTGATACGGACCGTGGGGTCCTTAAACTCATGGACTATGATGTCCTTAACCTTGACCAGAATGTCTTAAAACTAACAACGGACTATGATGTCCTTAACCTTGACCGTGATGTCTTAAAACTAACGCCGGACTGTGGAGTCCTTAAACCCATGGAGTATGATGTCCTTAACCTTGACCGCAATGTCTTAAAACTAACATTGGACCGCAATGTCCTTAAACTACCTACGGACCGCAATGTCCTTAAACTTCCTATTGACCGCAATGTCACTAAACTAAACAACATGGCCACCTTAATTGCGCTCTTGTTGGATCTAAAGGATCCCGTTAAGTTGATCTTAGTCTAAAAACTAGACTAACGTATCCTTAACAAATGTTTAAGTCGATCTTAGTCTCAAATGAGGCTAACATATCCTTAAACCCAAACCCCCAAACCCAAATCTAAGATAATACGGATTTGGACTAGTCCACGCCCTACGGGCGACGACATAACTCAGTCTCCGTATACAATTCACGGGCAACCAAACACAAAACAAACACACACGACACGAAGTGATCATCTGGAGAAGGAGAAAGTTGTTACCGCAATGCGGTAGCGTAATTAATTGCAGAGGCTTGCGCCTACAGGGAAGAGCGTCCCTACAATCAAAAACCCCTCAAGCGAGGGGGAATCTGACGAAGTCTGCTACATCGGACGCATCCGTTTAAACCTTCGATATGCGGTGCCATAAATCAACTTGGTATCTTCGGAGAGGTAGACGGATAGCACCAATTAGCATCTGCCTTGAATTTCAGGCAAGACGTCCGTCGCGCCGTCTTTCGGAGGGGAACAGTGATGAGGGCTTCGATCCTTAGCGTTGATGGGTAGGAAATTACCGGCTAGGGATGGACCGGGCAGGGAAGCTGCTCGGTGGCCTCGCGATGAGGGCTTCGATCTTTGGAGTAGATGGGTAGGAAACTACCTGTCAGGGATGGACCGAGCAAGGAAGCTGCTCGGTGGCCTCTTGGTGAGGGCTTCGATCCTTAGCGTAGATGGGTAGGAAGTCACCCGCTAAGGATTGACCGAGCAAGGAAGCTGCTCGGTGGCCTCGTGATGAGGGCTTTAGATACTTGCGGAGGATGTCGAATGTCTCACCAAGATCTTTGGTTTGCTTATCCAATGAGGTTGATTTCACGAGCATGTCGTCGACGTAAACCTCCATGTTCTTCCCAATTTGTGGTTTGAACATTTTCTGAACTAGGCGCTGATATGTAGCCCCAGCATTTTTGAGGCCGAAGGGCATCACTATGTAGCAGTATACCCCCTGGTCCATGGTGAACGCGGTAAGTTCATCATCTGCCGGGTTCATACGGATCTGGTTGTATCCGGAGAAAGTGTCCAGGAAGCTGAGCAATTCGTGGCCTGCTGAGTTGTCTACTGGCCGGTCTATCTGAAGGAGGGGATAGTTGTCTTTTGGCCAGGCCTTGTTTAGGTTGTTTACCGCCGGAAGCCGGGAAAGACTGAACGTCTTGCCTGAATCTGGGGGCAGATGCTAATTGGTGCTATCCGTCCACCTCTCCGAAGATGCCAAGTTGATTTATGGCACCGTGTATCGAAGGTTTAAACGGATGCGGCCGATGTAGCAGACTTCGTCAGATTCCCCATCGTTTGAGAGGTTTTTGATTGTGGGGACGCTCTTTTCTGCAGGCGCAAGCCCCTGCAGTTAATTACGCTACCACATCGCGGTAACAACGTTCTCCTTCTCCATATGGTCACTTCGTGTCGTGAGTGTTTGTTTTGTGTTTGGTTGCCCGTGGATTGTATATGGAGAGTAAGTTATGTTGTCGCCCGTAGGGCGTGGACTAGTCCAAATCCGTATCTTTCTTAGATTTGGGTTTGGGGGGTTTGTGATTAAGGATACGTTAGCCTTATTTGAGGCTAAGATCAACTTAAAAGTTTGTTAAGGACACGTTAGTCTAATTCTAGACTAAGATCGACTTAACGGGATGTTTAGATCCGATGAGAGAGCAATTGGACTCTATTGTTTAGTTTAGTGACATTGCGGTCGATAATTAGTTTAAGGACATTACGGTCCATTGTTAGTTTTAAGACATTGCGGTCGAGGTTAAGGACATCATAGTCCGTGAGTTTAAGGACCTCACAGTCCGGTGTTAGTTTTAAGACATCGCGGTCGAGATTAAGGACATCATAGTCCGTGGATTTAAGGACTCCACAGTCCGATATTAGTTTTAAGACATCACGGTCGATGTTAAGGACATTATAGTCCATGAGTTTAAGGACCCCAAAGTCCATAGTAATGTGTGGTTGTCGGGACCCGTCACCTCTTTGAAGACGTTGAGGAATTACAACGACAAATATCAAAGGACCGAAGAGATGTACCCTTGAACCGGGGTGTAAATTGATTGGAAGAGCAGGTATGCTTAGTTCAATTTAAATTGAGGACTTATGGCCAGAATTGAGCTAAGTCCAGTTAAAAAAATGTTTAACATTTTTATTTTTGTTCTGCCTGTTGGGCCTTTATTTGGGCTGTGCCCTTTTAATAATGCCAACCATTGGGCTCTGACATTGGATTCAATTAAATGCATAGCATTTATCAGGAGCAAAATGGTGTTTATATAGTGCGCCACGTGGCGCGTCAGGCGCTTTGCGCCTTTTAAAGAGCGCATTGCGCTAGCGCATGCGAAGGTGACACAAGTCACGCTCAGCGCTAAGCACCAGTTTGTTAGAGCACTGCGCTTTTAATTCATGAGCGCGCTGCGCTGGTTCGTGGGTGCGCCAATGAATGACATGTGGCGCGCTTGGCGCTGAGCGCCAACCCAAGAGCTCAGTGTTTTGTTTTCAAGAGCGCAAAGCGCAGATCGTGTCTGTGGTTGACACGCGGCAGGTTTTGGTGCTGTGCGCCGGTCCAATGAGTGCAAAGGCGCAGTTCAAGAGTGCAAAGCTCTTTTCAATAGCGCAAAGCGTATTTTGATCAATTTAAGATCAAATAACAAGTTTATGTTCTTCAAAGGAGGCCTTGCCTCAAGATCCAAGAACCAAAGTTCTTGTTTTTTATTAAAAGGCTCTGCCTTTATAGATCAAAAGATCTGTGAATGAAGTAAAGTACTTCTTTTTTATATTTTAAGGATTAGATCTTTTATGTTTAATCAAAGACCTTGGTCTTTTTTATAGATCTAAGATCTTTTCAGAAGATGATTCTTCTTTTTACGAGATGATTTCATCTCTGTTGTTTAAGAATTAATTCTTTTACCTTTAAAGATGAAGAAATGATCTTCTTTCTTCAAAGGCTTGCTTTTCTTTCTCTTTGAGTTCTTCTCAAAGTTTGCCCAGGGTTTTTCTTTATGAGACTTGAAGTCTTGGGGCCTTTATATATGGCCAATTGATTTGTTAAATTAGTTGAATAGATCTTTCTCTGATTGATTTGGGAATATTTCCCACCGTTGGATCTTTGATCCTAAGGCTTCTGTTTTACAGAAAATAATCTTCTTGTTTTAATAAGATTGGAAAATCTTTCCATAAAAGAATTTTAATTCTGATTAATTAAGAATTTATTATTATTAGATCTTTTGATCTAACGGTGGGGAATTCTTTTAATTCCATAGCGCGACGCAACTGCGCTAACGCAGCCGTGCTTGACACGTGGCGCGGAGCGCAGAGCGCTGGATCTGAAGCGTTGCTTCAACTTTTAAAATTTGAATTTTTAAACAGGGCTTTGCTCTGATTGGAAGTGCGCTGCCTAGGACGCAGGCTCCTGGCGCTGGCGTGTCTGCTTTTAACACGTGGCGCGCAGCACGCGGCGCACGGGATCTGAAGCGTTGCTTCAATTTTTGAATTTTAGATTTTTTAATATAGAGCGTTGCTCTTTTTGGGAAAAGGAAGCGTCGCTTCATTTCAAATCTTGGAATTTGAATAGAGTTTTGCTCTGATTGGAGAAACAAATGCCCCCCACCGTTGCGCTTACGTGGCCCACACGTGAGTGCAACGGTGGCAGCATCTCTGCCGTTGGATCAACTTTTTAGAAGTTGAAATGGCTGTCAATGCCTATAAATAGGACCTTTGGTCCTTTAGATGATTTTCATCTTCTTCTTTGAGAACTTTTATTCAGAGCATTGCTCTCTCTTTTTAAAAAGTGAAGAGTTAAAACTCTGTCAGATTTTTCTAGGTAAAGATTTAATCTTTAAAGGGATTAATAATCTGGAGTTTTACTCATTATCAGAGCCTTTTACTCTACTTAGATCATAGATCTTCAAGAAAACCTTTTTAGGGTTTCTTAATAGGGCTTTGCCCTTGTGAGATCTTAGATTCTAAGAGATCTTTTAAGCATTTTGAGGGGTTATTCCATTATCTTTACAGAGCATGGCACTTTTAGAATTCTCGGGGTATTTCTTTAAATTTCCCTCATAATTGACTTTGACAGGTATCACTCCTGTCTGCAGAGCATTGCTCTCGAGGAGTTTAACACTCTGTGTCTGTTTTTCCTCATTGCTAATCTTCCAATGATGTTTCTTTCAGGCACTATAGCTGTTCATTTATATAGTCTGAACGAGTTCATTACTTATGAGGATATCCGCGTACAGGGCCGTCACCAAAATCAAGAATTTACAGATGCCCAGTGTGCGGAGATTATGGGTCGTCTGTATGCACGCGTTGGTTGGTTGCTTTCTCGCCGTTCTGCTCTCTTGAAAGTCGTACAGGGAAGAATCTGTTTACCGTCGGAAGCCGGGAAAGACTGGACGTATTGCCTAAATCTGGGGGCAGATGCTAATTGGTGCTATCCGTCCACCTCTCCGAAGATTCCAAGCTGATTTATGGCACCGTGTATCGAAGGTTTAAACGGATGCGGCCGATGTAGCAGACTTCGTCAGATTCCCCCTCGTTTGAGGGGGTTTTGATTGTGGGGACGCTCTTCCCTGCAGGCGCAAGCCCCTGCAGCTAATTACATTACCGCATCGCGGTAACAACTTTCTTCTTCTCCATATGGTCACTTCGTGTCGTGGGTGTTTGTTTTGTGTTTGGTTGCCCGTGGATTGTATACGGAGACTAAGTTATGTTGTCGCCCGTAGGGCGTGGACTAGTCCAAATCCGTATCTTTCTTAAATTTGGGTTTGGGGGGGTTTGTGTTTAAGGATACGTTAGCCTTATTTGAGGCTAAGATCAACTTAAACGTTTGTTAAGGACACGTTAGTCTAATTCTAGACTAAGATTGACTTAACGGGATCGTTTAGATCCGACGAGAGAGCAATTGGACTTTATTGTTTAGTTTAGTGACATTGCGGTCGATAATTAGTTTAAGGACATTACAGTCCATTGTTAGTTTTAAAACATTGCGGTCGAGGTTAAGGACATCATAGTCCGTGAGTTTAAGGACCCCACAGTCCGGTGTTAGTTTTAAGATATCGCGGTCGAGGTTAAGGACATCATAGTCCGTGGATTTAAGGACTCCACAATCCGATATTAGTTTTAAGACATCACGGTCGAGATTAAGGACATCATAGTCCATGAGTTTAAGGACCCCACAGTCCGTAGTAATGTGTGGTCGTCGGGACCCGTCACCTCTTTGAAGACGTTGAGGAATTACAACGACAAATATCAAAGGAGTGAAGAGATGTACCCTTGAACCGGGGTGTAAATTGATTGGAAGAGCAAGTGTGCTCAGTTCAATTTAACTTGAGGACTTATGGCCAGAATTGGGCTAAGTCCAGTTAAAAATGTTTAACATTTTTATTTATGTTCTGCCTGTTAGGCCTTTATTTGGGCTCTGCCCTTTTAATAATGCCAAGCATTGGGCTCTGACATTGGATTCAATTAAATGCATAGCATTTATCAGAAGCAAAATGGTGTTTATATAGTGCGCCATGTGGAGCGTCAGGCGCTTTGCGCCAATTAAAGAGCGTATTGCGCTAGCGTATGCGAAGGTGACACATGTCACGCTCAGCGCTAAACACCAATTTGTTAGCGCACTGCGCTTTTAATTCATGAGCGCACTGCGCTGGTTCGTGGGTGCGCCAGTGAATGACATGTGGCGCGCTTGGCGCTGAGCGCCAACCCAAGAGCGCAGTGCTTTGTTTTCAGGAGCGCAAAGCACAGATCGTGTCTGTGGTTGACACGTGGCAGGTTTTGGGGCTGTGCGCCGGTCCAATGAGTGCAAAGGCGCAGTTCAAGAGTGCAAAGCACTTTTCAATAGCGCAAAGCGCATTTTGATCAATTTAAGATCAAAGAACGAGTTTATGTTCTTCAAAGGAGGCCTTGCCTCAAGATCCAAGAACCAAAGTTCATGTTTTTTATTAAAAGGCTCTGCCTTTATAGATCAAAAGATCTGTGGATGAAGTAAAGTACTTCTTTTTTTATATTTTAAGGATTAGATCTTTTAATCTTTTATGTTTAATCAAAGACCTTGGTATTTTTTATAGATCTAAGATCTTTTCAGAAGATATTTCTTCTTTTTACGAGATGATTTCATCTCTGTTGTTCAAGAATTAATTCTTTTACCTTTAAAGATGAAGAAATGATCTTCTTTCTTCAAAGGCTTGCCTTTCTTTCTCTTTGAGTTCTTCTCAAAGTTTGCCCAGGGATTTTCTATATGAGACTTGAAGTCTTGGGGCCTTTATATAGGGCCAATTGATTTGTTAAATTAGTTGAAGAGATCTTTCTCTGATTGTTTTGGGAATATTTCCCACCGTTGGATCTTTGATCCTTAGGCTTCTGTTTTACAGAAGATAATCTTCTTATTTTAATAAGATTGGAAAATCTTTCCATAACAGAATTTTAATTCTGATTAATTAATAATTTATTATTATTAGATCTTTTGATCTAATGGTTGGGAATTCTTTTAATTCCAGCGCTGGCGCACTTGGCGCAAGCGCGCATGTGTTTGACACGTGGCGCGCAGCGCAGAGCGCAGCGCAACTGCGCCCTTGCTTGACACGTTGCGCGCAGCGCAACTGCGCTAGCGCACCCGTGTTTGACACGTGGCGCGCAGCGCACAGCGTTGCTTCAACTTTTAAAATTTGAATATTGAAACAGAGCTTTGCTCTGATTGGGGGTGCGCTGCCTAGGGCGCAGCGCTCATGGCGCTGGCGTGTCTACTTTTGACACGTGGCGCACAGCGCGCAGCGCACGGGATCTGAAGCATTGCTTCAATTTTTGAATTTTGAAATTCAAAACAGAGCTTTGCTCTTATTGGGGGAAACAAATGCCCCCCCCACCGTTGCGCTCACGTGGCTCACACATGAGTGCAGCAGTGGAAACATCTGAGCCTTTGGATCAACTCAGAAGTTGAGGAGGCGGTCCAGCGCCTATAAATAGGACCTTTTGGTCCTCAGATTATCTTCATCTTCTTCTTAAGAATTTTATTCAGAGCCTTGCTCTTTTGTTCAAGAACTTTCAAGAGTTAGAACTCCACTAAATTTCGGTAAAATTAAATTAAATTAATTCTAATAAATTGGGGGTTTTATCCATTAACAGAGTTTTCCTCTTTATAGATCTTTGATCTAAGGAGAACCCTTTTAGGGTTCCATTAATAGAGTTTTACTCTCTAAAAGGATTTTATTTACAATTTCTTAATTCTTTAATGGAGCTTTGCTCCTTTCAAATCATATAAAAGAACTCTTAAAAGTTTTTCATGGATCTTAAAGATGGAATTTTCTTTCTTGATGAATTATATCACCTTCTCAGAGTAAAGCCTTCAATATTCTCGGGGGATTTCTTTAAATTCCCCTCATAATTGTTTTTGACAGGTGTCACTCCTGTGTGCAGAGCATTGCTCTTGAGGAGTTTAACTCCCCGTGTCTGTTTTTCCATATTGCTAATTTTCTAATGATGTTTCTTTCATGCACTATGGCTGTTCATTTATACAGTCTGAACGGGTTCATTACTTATGAGGGTATCCGCGTACAGGGCCGTCACCAAAACCAAAAGTTCATAGATGCCCAGTGTACGGAGATTATGGGGCGTCTGTATGCACGCGTTGGTTGGTTGCTTCCTCGCCGTTCTGCTCTCTTGAAAGTCATACTGGGAGCAATTTGGAAAGCACTTCCGGGGTTTCACGAGGCCATACCGCTTAATGCGCCGGATGATGCCGAAGATAAGGTGCATTCAGTGTACCTGTCGGGGCTGATCTCAAAAAAACGGCGAGATAGCCTCATTGATATTCTGCATCAAATTTTTCAACAGACGACGATTATTGCTTCTTATCAAAGGGTGGGGGGCATTGCCGAAGACCTTGATACGTGTGAGCGCGAGAGGATGCACACGAGAATGGTCAGAAAGGCCATAAAGACTCTAGACGGCCTTATTTTCGAATTTCTCAATCCATGCCCTGGATTCGAGGTTTTGCCATTGTAATCATCTTGACGATGTTTTCGTTTATTGCTTTCATAATTGTAAGTGCCTCCCCCCTTTTTTTGAAATATGAATGTCAAATTTATCATTTCAGCGTGTCCTCTTTTATGTACTAAATCTCTTGCACATGCATGAATGGGTATGCCTCGAACGCTTAATTAAATGCAAATCAGATGTTCTTTCTGTCGCTTTCTTCTCCTTTCTATGTTGTTGCCATGTAATTTTAGTAAGTGTGGTCTGTAGATAGCATATAGCTGTCAGTCTTGGGCTCTTTGTAGAGTGGCGATGGCTTAGAAAACAGGGTTAGGATGTCACCTAAGACTTTTCAACTTTATGAGCCGTGAAGGTCTCATAAAGAATTTTCTCCCTACCGGTCGAGAGGATTCCGTAGGTGTAATTTCTCCTTACGAATCGTGAGGATTCCTAAGTGTGTTTTCTCTTGAAAGTCGTAAGGATTTCTCAAGAGAATTTACTCCCTTACGAGTCGTGAGGACCCGCAAGTGATGGATGAAGTTGTCCTTATCCGCATTTCACGGAGTCAGGGGTTGCTCTGGATGTTTCCCACGGGTTCACTGCCATGTTTGGCGAGGACCAGGCCCTGCTCTAGACGTTTTCCAGGATACCGTAGTTTAAAGACATCACGGTCGAGATTAAGGACATCATAGTCCGTGGATTTAAGGACTCCACAGTCCGTCGTTAGTTTTAAGACATCACGGTCAAGGTTAAGGACATCATAGTCCGTGGATTTAAGGACTCCACAGTCCGACGTTAGTTTTAAGACATTACGGTCGAGTTTAAGGACATCATAGTCCGTGGATTTAAGGACTCCACAGTCTAATGTTAGTTTTAAGACATCACGGTCGAGGTTAAGGACATCATAGTCCATGGGTTTAAGGACCCCACAGTCCATGAAATGTGTGGTTGTCGGGACCCGTCACCTCTTTGAAGACGTTGAGGAATTACAACGACAAATATCAAAGGAGTGAAGAGATGTACCCTTGAACTAAGGTAAAATCAGTTTAAAATCATTACGGTTGATTGTTAGTTTTAAGACATCATGGTCGAGGTTAAGGACATCATAGTCCGTGGATTTAAGGACTCCACAGTCCGATGTTAGTTTTAAGACATCACGGTCGAGGTTAAGGACATTATAGTCCGTGGATTTAAGGACTCCACAATCCGATGTTTGCTCTGGATGCTTCCCACGGGTTCACTGCCATGTTTGGCGAGGACCAGGCTCCGCTCTGGATGCTTCACACATGTTCACTGCCGTGCTCTGCGAGGACCAGGATCCTCTCTGGACGTTTTCCACGGGGTCAGAAGTGACGTTATCCGCATTCCACATGACCAGGAATTTTGATCTAGATGCTTCCCACGGGTTCACTGCCGTATTCCGCAAGGACTAGGCTCCACTCTGGATGCTTCACACGGGTTCACTGCCGTGCTCTGCGAGGACCAGGATCCGCTCTGGACGTTTTCCACGGGGTCAGAAGTGACGTTATCCGCGTTCCACGTGACCAGGAATTTTGCTCTAGATGCTTCCCACGGGTTCACTGCCGTGTTCGGCGAGGACTAGGCACCGCTCTGGATGCTTCACACGGGTTCACTTCCGTGCTTTGCGAGGACCAGGATCCGCTCTGGACGTTTTCCACGGGGTCAGAAGTGACGTTATCCGTGTTCCACATGACCAGGAATTTTTCTCTAGATGCTTCCCACGGGTTCACTGCCGTGTTCGGCGAGGACTAGGTTCCGCTCTGGACATTTTCCACGGGGTCAGAAGTGACGTTATCCGCGTTCCACGTAACCAGGAAATTTGCTCTAGATGCTTCCCACGGGTTCACTGCTGTGTTCGGCGAGGACTAGGCTCCGCTCTGGACGTTTTCCACGGGGTCAGAAGTGATGTTATCCGTGTTCCACGTGACCAGGAATTTTGCTCTAGATGCTTCCCACGGGTTCACTGCCGTGTTCGGCGAGGACTAGGCTCCGCTCTGGACATTTTCCACGGGGTCAGAAGTGACGTTATCCGCATTCCACGTAACCAGGAAATTTTCTCTAGATGCTTCCCACGGGTTCACTACCGTGTTCGGCGAGGACTAGGCTCCGCTCTGGACATTTTCCACGGGGTCAGAAGTGACGTTATCCGTGTTCCACATAACCAGGAAATTTGCTCTAGATGCTTCCCACGGGTTCACTGCCGTGTTCGGCGAGGACTAGGCTCCGCTCTGGATGCTTCACACGGGTTCACTGCCGTGCTCTGCGAGGACCAAGATCCGCTCTGGACGTTTTCCATGGGGTCAGAAGTGACATAATCCGTGTTCCACGTAGCCAGGAATTTTGCTCTGGATGCTTTCCACGGGTTCACTGCCGTGTTTGGCGAGGACCAGGCTCCGCTCTGGATGCTTCACATAGGTTCACTGCCGTTCTCTGTGAGGACCAGGATCCGCTCTGGACGTTTTCCACGGGGTCAGAAATGACATAATCCGCGTTCCACGTAGCCAAGAATGGTTGACTTTTATCCGCATTTCACGGAGTCAGGGTTCGACTCTCGGTAATCTGTATACCACCGAGTCATGGAACTGGGGGTTGCCGCTGTTCCGCTTTGCTTGATGTTGTGTCCATTGTAATAAGACGAATGTTGAGATGATCTCTAGGCTGTCTGTGAACAATTGAGATTTGGCTTCTTCTTCTGATAAAACCTGGGGAGGAAAGGCGTAATTCCTTCTTTGTTTGCGCCCCTAGATTGTATACAGGGATTGATGTAATATCACCTGTAGGGCATAAGTTTCATTCATTCATTTTTTTTATTTCTTTCCGCGATGCTCTATCATTTTAGCTTTTATATCGCGAAGGTCGCGATTGCCCAATCATTTCGGCTATTTTTCGCGGTGCCCAATAAGTTTGGCTATTTATTTTATTCTTACTCGCTGCTTTTTATTGCGAGTTGCCCAATCATTTCGGCTATTTTGCATGCATACATTTTTACTTGCTGAGTTTATTGCAAGTTGCCCCATCATTTCGATTATTTCGTATGCATGTGTGGCTTGCTGGCTTTTCGCTGCAAGCTTGGAATTAGACACCGATTTCGGCATCAGCACCGCTACAACTGGGATATTGCCAGGAGCGAATCATCATTTGCCTCTGTCGATGTCAAACAAAGGTGGCTTAGTAAACAGGGTTAGGATTCTGTCGACTAAGACTTTTGACTTCATCAGCCGTAAGGGTCTCACAAAGGTATTTCTCCCTACAAATCGTGAGGATCTCGTAGGTGTGTTTTCTCCTTAGGAATCGTGGGACTCCTAAGTGTATGTTCCTTTATAAGTCGTAAGGATTTTACTAGAGGGTTTTCTCCTTATAAGTCGAGAGGACTTACAAGGGTTGTTTACCATATAGACATATCCTTAGTCACTGATGGGACTGGGTTAGGGAAATGTTTATTCGCGCCCGTGGATTGTATACAAGGGTCAGTGTTGCACCGCTTGTAGGGCAATATCGGAGGTTGTGGGGGCTGCTTAAGAACAGGTTCAGGTCTCTGTAGCTTAAGACTTTCAAATCTTATGAGCCGTGATGGTCTCATAAGAGGATTCTCCCTACGGGTCGAGAGGATCCCGTAGGTGTAATTTCTCCTTAAGAATCGTGATGATTCCTAAGTGTGTTGCTGCCTTGTGAGTCGTAGGGATCTCACGCAGGTGATTTCTCCTCATAAGGTCGAGAAGACCCTGTTAAGTGTCTTTTAACGAGGTTACGCCCTTTCGGGTTTTCATAAACACTCGCCGGTAGCCCTGCTGTTTTTACTCACGGAGCCCTTTCAGGTTTTCATCCGTGCCCGTTTTGCTTATGGACATACCGTTTTTATTTATTATTTTTTTTATTCTTCTTTTTTTTTATTTTAGTATCAGCTTTGGGATGTTGTAATCCACCGTAGTCTATCAACATCTCGGTCAACAGCCAGTTTTAGTTCATAGTGGTCCGTTATTAGTTTAAGGACGTTTCGGTCCGTTGTTAGTTTAAGGACGTTTCGGTCCGTTGTTAGTTTCAAGAACGTTTCGGTCCGTTGTAAAGTAAGCCGGTTACTACTTATAGAGTTTGGGCTTAGGAACATAGCGAGCGGACATAGTCGTCGTCATCTATCATTGACCTAGGCCGTGACTCGTCAAACGTAGTACTTCTTTAGGAAGCGACCGTTTATTGGCCTAAAAGGTCTTTCACCATGCATGTCCATGAGCAGATAGGCTCCACCCTTGTAAACCTTGTCTATGATGTACGGGCCTTCATAGTTCGGCTCGAATTTTCCCCGCTTGGATTGATTGGGGATCATAGGTCTTTTGACCACTAGCACGAGTTCGCCTTGGTGGAATGTCCTCGGCCTGGTCAATCTTTCATATGAGCGCGTCATCTTTGCTTATAAGCTTCTATATTTTGCTGCGCCAGGAGCCGGGTTTCATCAAGGGCATCGAGCTCCTCGAGGCGAAGGTGAGCATTCTCTTCGTCCGTTAGCTCATAATGAACTGCCGCTCGTAGAGAGGGTAACTCTATCTCGAGGGGGAGTACCGCTTCTGTACCGAATACCAACGCGTACGGCGTTGTGTTCGTGTCCGTCTTGAACGTAGTTCGATATGCCCAGAGTGCTTCATGCAGTCTCTCGTGCCAGTCCTTCTTGTTTCGGGACATCGTCTTCTTCACGATCTTTGTCAAGGTCTTGTTAAAAGCCTCAGCTAGACCGTTAGCTCGGGGATTATAAACTGAGGAGTATCTCCAGTCTATGTTGTGCTGTTGTGCGAAGCGGCTGATTTTGTGGCTTCTGTAGGCTGGCCCGTTATCGGAGATGATCTGTCTCGGAGTTCCAAACCGATAAATAACGTGCGTCTTGAAGAAATGGAGGATATTCTCCGTCTTCACTTCCCTCAGCGGTACTGCTTCTGCCCATTTGGAGAAGTAATCAGTCATCGCCAAAATGAATCGATATCCTCTGGACGATACTGGCCCGATGGGGCCGATTATGTCAGTTCCCCACATTTCGAACGGCCAGCTAGCCACCGTTGGATGTAGTGGATTTGGATGCTGGTGGATAAAGTCCCCATGGATCTGGCATGAGTGGCATTGCTTCGCATACTCGAGGCAGTCCTGAATCATCGTGGGCCAGTAGTAGCCCATCCGTTTGATCTTCAACTTCATCTTCGGTCCGGCTTGGTGAGAACCGTAGAGTCCGTCGTGAACTTCTTGGACGACTCTTTTTGCATCTTCAGGTCCTAGGAATCTTAACTATAGAGGATCAAATGATCTCTTGTACAGAGTATCATTGATGAAGGCGAAAGATAGGTCTCGCTTCATGAGCTGATGTTTTGAGGACGCATCTTCAGGCGTTCGACGGGATTTGAAGTAGTCTATAAAGACTTCTCTCCAATCCTCAGCCTTTTCCTGGTCTTTTACTTGTAGAGCCATTTGCTCGGTCGCTCCCTTTTCCTTGGACGACTCTGGAGATATTTCCGCCGGTGCAATAACCAGGCGGCTTTGCACAACGATCCTCACGTCATCGAGGTTCTCATCGGCCAGTTCTTTAGCGAGCTTCGCTAGTGCATCCGCTTTTCTATTTTCTGCACGCGGTATGCTTTCCAAGGTGTAGGAAGGTATTTGGGTCAACAGTTGCTGTACCCTCTCGCCGTACTTCACAAGTTCTGGTTTGCACGTTTGATAGTCGCAGTTTACTTGACTAACAACCAGTTGGGAGTCTCCGTATATGATGAGGTTTTCAATTCCCATGTCGATAGCGATCTCGAGGCCTTCTATCAAAGCTTCATACTCGGCTTCATTGTTTGTCCTCGGCTCTGTTAAGGAGAAAGCAAAACGCATTATCCCTCCTTATGGGGTCACGAAGATAAAGCCTACCCCTGATTTGATTATGGGCGTGTTCTGTTTGCGATTCTTCATGGAAGACGCTCCATCAAAATAAAGTTCCCATCGGGTATCACCACCGTCGATCATATCAAACGCATGTTCGTCTGGCTGTTCGCAATTCAAGGGAGAATCGGCCGGTATCGGATGCTCGGTGAGGAAGTCGGCGATGGCCTGGCCTTTCACTGCCTTAAGGGGCTGATAGGTTATTGAGAACTCCATCAAGAGCAGGGCCCATTTAGCGAGCCGTCCCGTCAATATGGCCCTAGACATCAAATACTTGAGGGGATCCACCTTCGATATGAGACGGACTTCATGCGCCAACGCATAGTGCCTGAGCTTCGTTATCGCGAAGATCAACGCCAGGCAGTGTTTTTCGATGGGAGAATAATTGCTTTCTGCCCCCAGGAGAACTCGCCTCAGGTAGTAGAGAGATCTTTCTTTCCCTTGGTCGTTCTCTTATGCCCATAATACGCCTAAGGAACCTTCAAGGGCTGTTGTATAAAGAATAAGAGGCTTTCCGTTGACCGGAGCAGCCAGTACTGGCGGATTCTGTAGGTACTGCTTGATTTCGTCCAATGCGCCTTGGCATTTGTGATCCCAGACGAACGGGGTCCCTTTCTTCATCAAGTGACTGTATGGGCGGCACTTTCCAGAGAGATTGGCTATAAATCGCCGGATATACGCGAGCTTCTCTTGGAGAGACCGCAATTGCTTGAGAGTCCTTAGCGGGGGCATCTCCATGATCGCCTTGATCTTTGACGGATCTATCTCGATGCCTCGGTGTCGGACAATGAATCCTAGGAATTTGCCCGAGGAGACCCCGAACGCTCATTTGAGAGGGTTCGTCTTCAAGTTGTATTGCCGAAGGCGTTGAAACACAATCTTCAGATGCTCGAGATGTTCCTCGTATGATTTTCTTTTAACCATGAGGTCGTCGATATAGCATTCGACGATTTCATGTATGAGGTCATCGAAGATCTTCGTCATGGCCCTCTGATAGGTGGCACCGGCATTCTTTAGACCGAAGGGCATCACTTTGTAGCAGAATATACCCGAAGGGGTCCGGAAAGCGGTGTGCTTCTGGTCTTCGGGATGCATCTTTATCTGATTATATCCTGATAAGCCGTCCATGAAGGAGAAAACTTCGTGAGTGGACGTGTTATCTATCATCAGCTCAGTGACCGGTACTGGGAAATCGTCCTTCGGGTAGGCTTTATTAAGATCCCGGAAGTCTACGCATATGCGCACTGTCCCATTTTTCTTCATCACTGGTACGATGTTGGCGATCCAATCAGGATACTGAACCTCTTGGAAGAAGCCAGAGTCGATTAGCTTCTTGACCTCGGCATTGATACTTATCTCAAGCTCAAGCCGCATTCTCCTTGGTGCTTGTTTGATTGGCTTAACGTCCGGGGTTATCGCCAATCTATGGACAACAATCTTTTGGTGCCGGTGGAAACTCTGAGATCACCTCGTCATCATTGTTTTCGAAGCACCAGGGGAGGTCATCTCTATTCTCGGGTTCTTCTTATGATATCGCTATCATATGACAAGTACGAGCTCGCTTCCAAGACCGATGTGGATCTGGGTCTACCCTCGTGGATTTGGGTTCATGCTTCTGCGGAGGTGTTATCCTCCAGCTGCTGGATAGAGCGAATTTTCCGAGCTGATATTGGTCTTCGACCCAATTCTTAAAGGTGAAGCAGTCTTCGAAAGGATGTCCTATCGCTCGGTGATAAGAGCAATAGTCTGGGTGAGAGATCTCGTTGGCTTGCTCGGGGTACTTGGACTCCGGGAGTGTAAGAATTTGATGTCTTATGGCAAGATCGAGTATCTTCTTTGTCTTATCTTGAGGAAAAGAGTATGCTCGACTCATCTTCTTCATAAGGGACAAATCCGAACCGCTCGATTCCCGACCGCGTGACTTCTTGTTTCCTCTTTGGCTGTTGACGAACGCCTTTTCCACTCTTTGACTTGTTTCTGCCTCTGCATCGAGCCTTTTGTACGACAGGTTGACAGGGAGGGGCATTTTTATCTTTCGCAGCCTGTTGAAGAAGGCGTTGTGTCCTGGCTTTCTCGTAGATGGCCATTTCGCGATTATGGTCGTCTCGAACTTTTTGACCAGCTTTCCTTATAAGCTTGTCCATTTGTTCTTCGAACGACGGACTAGGCATTTTCACGTCAGGGGCTCTTTCGAGTTCAGGGTTAGCATTCTCCCATTGAGCATCTCCTTCTTCATCAAAGTCATGTACGACATAGCAGTCGCGGAGTAGCTCTTGTTTCTTGGACCGAAGATATCCAAGCCCGATTGCTTCCATTCTCCTATTGGGCAACTTGCGCTGAGTTCCGGGAACGTTCCAGATCCTGTTATAGAATCGTGCTTGTCGCGCAGTTTGCTTAAGAGGTACGCCTTGGCGCCTTGACAGCCTTTTTAGTCCGTTCGTGTAATATCTGGGCAAACGGATGAGCTGGAACCTGTCAAGTGTAGAATCCGCCCCATGCCAGATTTCTTATTTCTTCAAGTGCGACTTCGGGATTTTCTTTAGACGATGGATTAGCGAGTGGTGCCGCCTGAGCAAGCATCTCCTGCAGCTTTTCACGTTGCAGTCGAACTTTTGTTAAGGACTAAGTTTGAGGTCGGTGACTAGTAGAAGATCGAACTTCGTCTTCGGAATTCACCACATAGACTATGTGAACTACCATGCCCCCAGGCTTGGGGTGTTTGGAGTTTGCTTCGGGCACTTGAGCTTTATTGGGTTTCTCTTTTTTTTTGTGAAAAGTCGCTTTGGTTTTGGGAGGAACCGCTGTATCAGGATCCGTCTGGGGGGGAGTCCCTTTCCCCTGCTTCCACACCTTATATAGATGAGGAAAGTTGTCTCAGGGAGCGAACTGGTTTCTGCTCTCGTGGGATCTCCATGGGCTGCAGAGACTTCTTCAATATTGCGGTAGAAGAACTTTGTCTGACCCTTCACAACAACATTCACCATCGGGGTTGAAACAGGACCATGCGGAGAACTGCCCCCAGCTCATTTTGTATGACGCTGACATTGACGTTGGTCATTTCTTACAGCCGTGATTTGATTAGCTTAAGGATTTTATTGAGCCTGCCACCTGTTTCCTTTGAGAGCCTGAATACTCTGCCCCCTGCGTCGTCCTTGGTTCTTGGCATGTACCAATTGTTTGAGGACTGATTCCGTCGGCAAAGCTGCCGCTTGGGGAGCCTGCCTGTGGAAGACAAACTTCCTCTGGGATTCCTCTATCGGTGTTGAGGCACCGAGGGAGGGAGGTGGGAGCACCGATCCAAAGAGAAGCTCGTTGATTTCTTGAAGAACCGGATTGCAGAGATTTGAGGCTGCAAGTAGCCCATTCTTGACTCCACCAGATGTGACAGTGCCTGAGTTGCTAGGGTAGGACCAAACGCCATTTTTCATAGAGACGAAATGCCGGCTTCAATATCCACTCCCCTAAGGGCAACCAAAAACATACACACCGCGATTATCTGATCGCGGGAAAAACACGACACACGAAGTGTGGAGTGGAAAGAGGAAAAGGTCCCACCGGGCGTGCCAGAATCTGTTTACCGCCGAAAGCCGGGAAAGACTGGACGTCTTGCCTGAATCTAGGGGCAGATGCTAATTGGTGCTATCCGTCCACCTCTCCGAAGATGCCAAGTTGATTTATGGTACCATGTATCGAAGGTTTAAACGGATGCGGCCGATGTAGCAGACTTCGTCCCTGCAGGCGTAAGCCCCTGCAGTTAATTACGCTACCGCATCGCGGTAACAACTTTCTCCTTCTCCATATGGTCACTTCGTGTCGTGGGTGTTTGTTTTGTGTTTGGTTGCCCATGGATTGTATACGGAGACTAAGTTATGTTGTCGCCCGTAGGGCGTGGACTAGTCCAAATCCATATCTTTCTTAGATTTGGGTTTGGGGGGTTTGTGTTTACGGATACGTTAGCCTTATTTGAGGCTAAGATCAACTTAAACGTTTGTTAAGGACACGTTAGTCTAATTCAGGACTAAGATCGACTTAACGGGATCATTTAGATCCGACGAGAGAGCAATTGGACTCTATTGTTTAGTTTAGTGACATTGCGGTCGATAATTAGTTTAAGGACATTACGGTCCATTGTTAGTTTTAAGACATTGCGGTCGAGGTTAAGGACATCATAGTCCATGAGTTTAAGGACCTCACAGTCCGGTGTTAGTTTTAAGACATCGCGGTCGAGATTAAGGACATCATAGTCTGTGGATTTAAGGACTCCACAGTCCGATATTAGTTTTAAGACATCACGGTCGAGTTTAAGGACATCATAGTCCATGAGTTTAAGGACCCCACAGTCCGTAGTAATGTGTGGTCGTTGGGACCCGTCACCTCTTTGAAGACGTTGAGGAATTACAACGATAAATATCAAAGGAGTGAAGAGATGTACCCTTGAACCGGGGTGTAAATTGATTGGAAGAGCAGGTATGCTCAGTTCAATTTAAATTGAGGACTTATGGCCAGAATTTGGCTAAGTCCAGTTAAAAAATTTTAACATTTTTATTTAAGTTCTGCCTGTTAGGCCTTTATTTGGGCTCTGCCCTTTTAATAATGCCAAGCATTGGGCTCTGAATGCATAGCATTTATCAGGAGCAAAATGGTGTTTATATAGTGCGCCACGTGGCGCGTCAGGCACTTTGCGCCAATTAAAGAGCGCATTGCGCTAGCGCATGCGAAGGTGACATATGTTACGCTCAGCGCTAAGCACCGGTTTGTTAGCGCACTGCGCTTTTAATTCATGAGCGCGCTGCGCTGGTTCGTGGGTGCGCCAGTGAATGACATGTGGCGCGTTTGGCGCTGAGCGCCAACCCAAGAGCGCAGTGCTTTGTTTTCAGGAGCGCAAAGCGCAGATCGTGTCTGTGGTTGACACGTCGCAGGTTTTGGTGCTGTGTGCCGGTCCAATGAGCGCAAAGGCACAGTTCAAGAGTGTAAAGCACTTTTCAATAGCGCAAAGTGCATTTTGATCAATTTAAGATCAAAAAACAAGTTTATGTTCTTCAAAGGAGGCCTTGCCTCAAGATCCAAGAACCAAAGTTCATGTTTTTTATTAAAAGGCTCTGCCTTTTTAGATCAAAAGATCTGTGGATGAAATAAAGTACTTCTTTTTTTATATTTTAAGGATTAGATCTTTTAATCTTTTGTGTTTAATCAAAGACCTTGGTCTTTTTTTATAGATCTAAGATCTTTTTAGAAGATGTTTCTTCTTTTTACGAGATGATTTCATCTCTGTTGTTCAAGAATTAATTCTTTTACCTTTAAAGATGAAGAAATGATCTTCTTTCTTCAAAGGCTTGCCTTTCTTTCTCTTTGAGTTCTTCACAAAGTTTGCCCAGGGTTTTTCTATATGAGACTTGAAGTCTTGGGGCCTTTATATAGGGCCAATTGATTTGTTAAATTAGTTGAAGAGATCTTTCTCTGATTGATTTACGAATATTTCCCACCGTTGGGATCTTTGATCCTAAGGCTTCTGTTTTACAGAAGATAATCTTCTTATTTTAATAAGATTGGAAAATCTTTCCATAATAGAATTTTAATTCTAATTAATTAATAATTTATTATTATTAGATCTTTTGATCTAACGGTGGGGAATTCTTTTAATTCAAGCGCTAGCGCACTTGGCGCTAGCGCGCTAGAGCGCAGCGCAACTGCGCTAGCGCACCCGTGCTTGACACATGGCGCGCAGCGCAGAGCGCAGCGCAACTGCGCTAGCGCACCCGTGCTTGACACGTGGCGCGCAGCGCAGAGCGCTGGATCTGAAGCGTTGCTTCAACTTTTAAAATTTGAATTTTGAAACAGAGCTTTGCTCTGATTAGGGGTGCGCTGCCTAGGGCGCAGCGCTCCTGGCGCTGGCGTGTCTGCTTTTGACACGTGGCGCGCAGTGCACAGGATCTGAAGCGTTACTTCAATTTTTGAATTTTGAAATTCAAGACAGAGCTTTGCTCTGATTGGGGGAAACATAGGTCTGTGAATTCGACGCACATGAGTCACTTCCCATTCGCCTTTTTAACCATGACTACATTCTCCAGCCAATCCGAGTAGTCAACATTTCGAATGAAGTTGGCTGCAAGCAATCTATCGACCCCATCCTCAAGAGCTTTTTGCTTGATCGGCGCGAAACTTCGCTTCGTTTGTCTGACGGGTCGGGCCTTCGGGTCAACCCCGAGCTTGAACGAGATTATTTTGTGGTCGATCCCGGGCATGTCAGCAGGCGCCCATGCGAACATGTCCGAGTTCCCTCGGAGAAAGCGGATCAAGTCTTCATGTCGGGCTCCCGTTAAAAGGGATCCGATCTGGACGGTTCGTCCCTCATTCCCCTCAACGAGGGGGACTTCTGTTAGCGCCTCCACCGGGGCTCTTTGGATTTCTTTCTGTTCGTCGCGAGTGTCCAAGGACCCCTGGAAATCATTTGCGTCTTTGAGTTCGTCGCTCTGCTCTCCGGTGGTGGATGTCGCGGTGAAGCAAATCTTGGCGATTCGCTGGTTCCCGTAGGCCTGGCCTATCCCCCTTGACCTAATGGAAATTTGATCGCAGGGTGGTAGGTCGATATTTGAGCCCGGAAGGCGTTTAATTTCGGGCGTCCCAGGAGGATGTTGTAGGATGAGGGGATCCTAGCGACGATGAATTCCACCGGTACGGTCCTCGTATGGCCCGCTTCCCCAATGTTGAGGAGGAGGGTGACCACTCCCTCGGCCGGGATAGAATGGTTGGTAAACCCTGATAGGACGTGGGAGGTTAGCCGTAGGTCGGACGGCCCCAGCCCTATACGCTGGAAGCAGTCATAGAAGAGGATATCTGCTGAGCTTCCAGAATCGACCAATATCCTCTGAACCTCGTAACAGTGGACCCATGCCGTAATCACGAGTGGGTCGTTGTGAGGAAAGGATATACCGTGGAGTTCTTCATTAGTGAAGATGATAGGCGGTCCTGCATTTCTTTTGGGGCGGGTCGCTTGTTCCCTCGACAGGTAGGAAGCAGTGAGTCTCGCCGGCTCCACGGGCAGACCCCGAGGAAATGACCATGATTTGGCCGATCGTTAATTCGCCGGGAGGGGGTTGGTTCTCCTGCTTCCGGTCTGCCTGCCGCCTGTCCCGCGGGTACTTCGCCAGGTGGCCAGAGCGGATTAACTCCTCGATGCAGTCATGGAGTTGTTTGCAGTTTTCGGAAGGATGGCCTTGCGACCTATGGAAGGCGCAATACGGGTCCCGGATACGCTTAGCCGCTCTATGGGAGACTGGTGGGAGCTTGAAGAATCTCTCGCCCTTGGCTTCCTCCAACAGCTCGGTCTGGGAGATGTTGAGAGGAGTGTACTCCTGAAACTTCGGGGAGTACGGTTTTGGTCAGTCGACCCTCTTCTTCTCTGTCCCTCTTCTTTTGGTGAGCTTGGTCGCCCCGGGGTAAATCAGCGTTCACCTTCAACTCGAGTTGGATCTCTCGCTCGGTCCAAGCTTTTACCTTAGGCATGGTCTAAGGTTGCGCTAATGCAAAAGAGCGGAGCCACTCTTTGTGCGTAAGACCCGACCTCAGGACAGTGATGACAGTTTCATCCCGGTGCTCGGGAACCTCGAGAAGAGCGTTGTAGAAGCGAGTGACGTATCCCTTAAAGGATTCCTTGTCCCCGCTCTTTATGGTGAAGAGGTAATCGACAGTCCGCTTCTGTCGTTTTTTTCCAACGAAATGACCAAGGAACTGGGCGGCCAGCTCATCAAAGGTAGATATGGAGCATGGAGTGAGTCCTTGGAACCAGTCCCGTCCAGCCTGGATGAGGATAGCAGGAAATGCTCGGCATTGGGCAGCGTCGGAGTTATCCTGGAAGCTCATGCCTGCCGTAAATGCGTCCAGATGATCCTTTGGGTCAAATTTCCCGTCGAAGAGGGCCACCTTGGACGGCTTGTTCCTGGACGAGACATGTACGGCGAGCAACTCCTCGGTGAAGGGCTTCATAAGTGAGTCGGAGGCGTACCTGGCCCCTTCACGGATGGATGACCCTCCCGATGTATACCCTCAATTTTCTTTTCAAGGGCGTCGAGGTGGTCGTGATACCCCGAGGATTCGGCATAGTCAGAGTGGTGGCCTGTTCAGTCGAAAATATTGTATTCTCAACACGACAATTTTCTTACTCATCTTAATCATTTGGAGATAGTTGTTATAAATATAGCACATATTGCCAGTTCATCTGGAAAATATCAAATACCATGTGTTATATATATAATCAATGTCTTATGAAGGAAATTGTGTGTTAATATTTAACGCATAATATTCTCACATTCTTTATTGAGATCTTGTATCAGATTATTCAGGTCAATTAACAGGAATCAGAAATCTGCCGATATAATACAGAAAACCAAAGAACCAAATACTGGCAGCAACCAAGCAAACATTATAAGATTCCAGACATCAAAAGAAGACCTAAAGACCTACATCAGAACACCCCAGAAAACACAACCAGAGATCTCACTATATGGCCGCGGAACTACGACCGAGTCAAGCCGATCCGCCGTGGATCCGCGGCCGAGTTGAGGAGACGGTCGACAACATTTTTCCAGAGGCCTCCATATTACTCCTTAGCTTACTTAAGACACTTCGAAATACCTAGCTTTCTCCAGAAGCTTCTCTACAACAGCCAAACTTCTTATGCAAGCTTGATAACTATCTTACTCTAGAAGCTTCTCTACAACTACCTAGCTTCTTGGGGAAGATTAACCTAGCTTCTAATGGAAGATTGGTGAAGAGCTATATAAAGGGACCTAGGGCTACATTGTTGTGGTTGTTCAAAAGTTGTTGATTAGTTGTTGAACATTTATTCACTACATAATTCAATACAAGTTGAGTGACACAACTTGAGATCCAATTCCAATCCAAATCAAATCAAGAATCATCGAGAGTTTATCAAGCATTCAACGCAAAGATCCTTTACGCGAAGCCAATCTTCATCTACGAGCGCGAGATCCACGATAGATCCAAGTCTCACGGAGATCGAGCCAAGCGAAAGTCGACGGAGAAATTACCTCTTCAAGGGAGCGATCGAGAGCACTTCTTATAATCTCGAATTGAAGGATCGTGTAATTTGATGTTAATTAATAAAGGTGATCAATTGTAATTCTTGTTTTCTTTGAATTCTTGCATTATGAAATTTCTAATTCTTGATTCTTCTATTTTCATGATGCGTGAGTGAAATCTCCGCTTATTTATGATTCGAAGGAATTCGGTAGATCAAATGGTGATGAAATCCTAAAACTAATCTTAAGTCTTATGAGAAGTATGAATTTTAGGAAAAAGAATCATCAATGACCTAATTTGGATCGAGATCACCGTTCTTGATTATTTCGTTGCGATTTGGGAATTTAATAATTGATGATTTTCTTTACTAAATGCTAGATTTGAATGATGATCAATGAAAATACAAGAGATAGTGAAGGAGAAACCCTAGTTTTTTCAATAGATCCCTAATTTTCATTCATCGCCATAGATCTAGCTATAATTCATCAATAGATAAGATGAGTCGTTATTAGTATTCATCATTACTACTAATTCCTATCGATTCCTACAAGCTATTTTTCATTTTCTTGATAACTAAAATTGATATTGGACACTTTATTGATTTCTAATTCTTGAACATAATCTTGATTTTCTTGAAATGACAACTCTATTAAATCTTGAATTACTTTCTTGAATTTTCTTTCAATTCATCTAAAGAAAAAACGAATAGATACACGAATCCCAGTGGACGACTCGTACTCATTAACGAGCTAAATCGACACCGTTATTGATTCCGGTTATAAATTCTTTGATTGTGATTATTTTTCAAAACACAATTCATACGATCAATCAAATGGCGTCGTTACCGGGGATGCGTGCGTAATTTGTTCGTTCTTGCAATTTGAGTTGAAAAATTATTATTCCATCAAATTTTAATTCAAGAATCGCATTGTGTGCTTAACGTTTAGTATTTGAATTTTTGCGAGGGAATCTGGAATCATTGTAACTGTGCGATCAAGATTCAGAGAAGTTCTACAGATTCTAGAGGAGTACAAGAATCTACAGGAAAAATTTGAAACCCTAATTCCTTTTGTGAACCGCGGATCCGCGGCGTAATGCAGGTTTTTGCGGCGGTTCCGACGCCGTTTAGGCGTGTCACTGTTCCCAACTTCTGTGGTATATTCTCTGTTCTCTCCTCTTCTCTTTGATCTTGTCCAATAACAATTTTCTGCAGGATTCTTTGCAAAAAATCGCAGCGCCGCTAAAAAATAAAAATTTTGTTGCGTATCTTGAAATTGGTTGTTTTGTGCATATTTTAATACGGAAATTAAGGGGTAAAGACCAAATTCAAATTAGGTGGGGATTTCATTATCCTTACTAAGCCCCGCAAATCACAAAACTAGCATCCGTATCACCCTTCATTAACTAAAAAATATCTAGACAAGACTCTAAGGACCGTCGCGCTCAATTAGAATAGAAGAAGCTCGTGGATAATCTATTGCTTATCTGTATTTCTTTTGTGGTGTCTAAGGCAAGTGTGTCTAAGGCAAGTGGTTATTTAATTTGGCCCGTTACTTATGTAGCAGAGAAGCTCCCACTTACCTGGCCACATGAGGGATAAAGAGGCAGTAGAGGATTTATCCTGCGATTTGTCTTTTGGAAGTCTAGGAGCGGTCTAGAGACTTGACCTAGGTGCCATTAGATTTAGGGTTGCTTGTGCATTTTTTGTGTGATTTTTCAAAATCCGTCTTTTTCAAAAACAAACACCAAACCAACACTTTTCTCTAATTAATTAACGCTGCCACTTGTGCTAAACTATTTAGTGCAAGCTCGGCTGGACACAGGATTCTATTGTCCGTCTTGTCCGTGTTTCCCTTATCGACTCCAAAGTCGGTATTTCTTCATTTTCTTTTTTCCCACCACCCATCACAACCGAGATGGACGGTTATCCATCAAATTTTAATAACACCACGCTGCCACCGCCCGCAGGTGCACAGATTCCACTGCGCATTTCTCTCCAGGAGAGATGCTACCCTGTACGTGGTCCTTTCTCTACTTGTCTTTCTATACCACCAGCCAATAGGGATGATTTTGAAATTAAACTCCAATTTATCAAACTGTTACCCAAATTTCACGGACTTGAGTCTGAAGACGCATACATTTTTATCATCAAATTCGAAAACGTATGTGCTATGATGGGTACTTCACAACTGTTTGTGGATGCTTTGCGTTTATGTCTTCTCCCATTCAGTTTGTGCGATTTAGCCAAGAAGTGGCTTTATAACACAGCCGCACACTCTATTGCCAAATGGGATGAATTTGTTGCAGCATTCCTTAAGAAATTTTATCCCAATCATAAGACCGCTCGTGTTCGGAGTGAAATCTACCAGTTTTCCCAACTTCCGAATGAGCCATTTTGGAAATATTTTGAACGATTCAAGGATCTTCTTTTAGAATGTCCTCATCACGGAATCCCTAGATGGGATCCGTGTCGCATTATCTATGAGGGTATTGATCTCACGACAAAATAGATGCTTGAATCCATGTGTCAATGTTAATTCCCGTCTAAAGATGATGGTGAATGTTGGAAATACCTGAAAGATCTTGTCCAAAATACTTTACAATGGGAAAGTGTTAGTCACCCATCGTCTAGGGAAGGTATCAATCAGCACGATGTTTCCATCTTAATGAAAGCCGAAATGGCTGCAATACAAAGGAAACTCGACGCTATTGAAAACAGAATCTCTTCAGCCTCCCTAAATCAGTACACACTCCGCAAAAATGTTTGTGGATGTTGTTCCGATCCATCACATTTGACGGAAGAATGTCCTTTGAATGCTCCGATTCAAGGTCAAGGAAACACTAATGCTGCATTTCAGCAAAGACCTGGAAATGATCCTTCTTCTTCCACTTATAATCAAGGTTGGAGGAATCACCCTGATTTTGCTTGGAACCAACATCAAACTCAAAATACGGTTCCAAACCAGAATAATTTTCAAAGGGTCCCTCCATAACAACAGCATCCACTACAACGGAGTCATCACCCCTATCAAACACAAAATTTTCAAAACCCGGCCAACAACTTTGATCTTTTTTCTGCCGGTACCAATAATTCCTCTGCACTCGAACGAACCTTAGAGTTGTTCATGACACACACCATTCAAATGTCGGATGATATAAAGTCTTCTATCGATGATATAAAGAAGAACTCTGCCTCCCACGGTGAAAGTATTAAATCGATAGAAGCACAAATTGCACAAATAAATGCCGAAATGAGTGCTAGAGAGAAAGGGAAATTTCCAGCTCAACCCCTATCTGATCCTAGCCCCTCGCATTATAATAATTTGAATGCTATTACCACGTTGAGATCTGGAAGAGTGCTGAATAACCATGTGGGTGAACAGATTGATGCTAATGAGAAATCAATTGAAACCCTGGCTTCCACTTCCACTTCTACTTCTTACCCGATTTCGTCTAATTTACCTTCTTCTTCCGAGCCTATTCTCCGTTTTTCCCAAGGCTCGAACCCTCCACCTACTTCATCCTTTCCACCCCTACAAACTTCTCCACATATGTTGGACCCAATCCTAATTGATAAAACTCTATTTCCAAACAGATTGAGGGTAACCTAACGCACAAATGGAGAAGATTGTGGATATGTTTAAGCAGGTTAATGTAAGCACCCCTCTCCTAGATGCGATTCAACAAGTTCCAGCTTATGCGAAAATACTTAAGAACTTGTGCACTAGGAAGAGAAAAGCTCAAGTGCCGAAATAAGTTTTCATGACGAGTAATGTAAGCACAACATTTACCCAGCAAGTACCCAAGAAACGTAAGGACCCAGGGTGTCCTACAATATCCATTTCTATTGGGGGTAAAAATATCAATCGTGCTTTACTCGACCTTGGCTCTAGTGTTAACCTGCTTCCATATTCTGTATATGAGCAATTGGGTTTCGGAGAATTAAAACCATCACAATGCACTTTACAAATGGCAGACCGATCTATCACCCAACCAAGGGGTATGTTAGAGGATGTGTTGATAAAAGTTGGGGAGTTTATCTTCCCTGTGGACTTTATTGTTCTAGATACACAACCTGTAGCAAACCCACGGAACCAAATTCCGGTGATTCTGGGTCGACCTTTTCTTGCAACTTCCAACGCTGTAATCAATTGTCGAAACGGTTCTATGACCCTATCCTTCGGGAATATGTCAATTGAACTTAACATTTACAAGTTGGGAAATGAAGCCTCCGAACCCTATGCTCATGTATGTTCTGTTGAATTAATGGATGTAGATAGCAGCGAATTAGAACAGCTTCACGATACAGATCCAGACTCTCTTAGTACGTTGTTGTTTGACCCAGCGATGTATTATACACATACGAACTCTTCTTTCGAGTTGTCCGGCTCAACATCTAACGCTTATTCTAAACCTTTCATGGAGTCTGAGTATCATCCCGTCTTTCCGATGACATTATTCTTCGGAATATCGATGAAATCTTCGCTGATGAACTCGTATTCTTAGTTGACACGGATTTTACGATTAATAAACCTCCACCTAAAGAAGTTGAACCACCACCCCTTCTTGACAATCACGATAATGTGAGTAATCCATCATAACAATCATTGTGTCGTCTCTCCAAATCGAGACGCAAATCCATTCCAGACCACCTCTTGTTTCTTCCCCACTACTTCCTGGCTCTTTATAACATGTTCTTCCACCAACCGGTGCGTTTCATCGATAAATTTTTTGAATGGTTGGTGTTGACTTTCGGT
Organism: Agapanthus africanus; assembly: GCA_030015575.1. NCBI lineage: Eukaryota > Viridiplantae > Streptophyta > Magnoliopsida > Asparagales > Amaryllidaceae > Agapanthus > Agapanthus africanus. Next base: position 69,986,009 of record CM057337.1, on the reverse strand, counting down.
CTTTGTAAGGCTTTGCTCTGACCAATAACTTTATCCCCCCCTCTTATGATTTTAAAATGCTTAATATTGTTTATCTCAAGTTTGGGGTGGGGAGGGGTTATACTTTTGGCTCTTGAAAAGAAATGTCCTCAAAAAAAATTTTGAGCCAAAAATAAGTTTGGGGGAGATTTTCACGTCCATTTATTCTTGTACCCCGTTAATAACTTTTCCTCTCAAGCCTACAGGTTTTTGATATTTAAAAGAGACAACAGTGAGGATACTGCTATAAACAGGTTTGGGGGATGTTTGTATTTATTTGCGCATCACTTTGCATTATACATTGCATAAGCACAAAATTTTCAAAAAAAAATTATTTTATAATAAAAGATTAGAAAGTGAAAAATTACATTTCAAAGATTGGAAAAATTTAAGAAAACCAAGAAAGTTAGATGTTTTCTTAAATGACCCAGTAGTAAGTAGTTATGAACCGTTGTCCCAAGGGTTAGTAAAATGAAGGAAGTCACTAATCTGAGAATAAAAATAAGTCTGAAAAACAGTTCCTATTCTGGAAGACAAATATTTGAACGTTGATACCCTACTATGCACACTTACACACGTCTTGAAACTCGGGATAGTAGAGGATACCTTGAAATGCTCTTGTCTAAAAACCAAAGTACGAAGAAAATAATAAATGAAGCATAAAAGTATAAAATGGTGAAGAAAAATAAACACCGGTTTTGTAATCACCAAGGAAGCGTCAAAAAATATAGCGAGGGTGCTTCATCACCTAGTGTCTTAGATCAACTGGTTTGAGAGTCACTGCTAAGTTTTAGGTGTTGCAAGACGAGTAAATTGCTAATTACGCCTAATATGTGAGCACATTTAGTAATCGGTCGGTTAGTACCTCAAGAAGTATTAACGGTCGCATGAAGAATGTGTGAGCAATTCCATCAAAAATATTCACCGACTAAAAAGTACTGAGGTAGATGGACAAGAGTATGATAGCTTGAATTGAATTCTCCGAGTGTAGGGATATCTTTTACACACACGTAGGGGTATATGATCGGTGTTTGGAAGAAAGATAGGAATGAAGAATAAAGACGATGTTTTATTGAGGGATGATATGATTTCTAACATCTTTTCATGACTATTAAGATAGGACTCATAGCAACTGAAAAGCTAGTATAGTTGAAAACTCTGATTTTCATGTTCTTTCTTTTATAATTCCTATCTTTATATGTAACTTTCACAGTCTTTCTTTTATCATGGGATTTTGTGGGTGCAATCCGCTGAAAACCCTCAGGAGACAACACTCCTCCTACTAGGGACACCTAGAGGTTTAAAGGCTTGTTGCACGTGCTCAGTACAATCGTGTTGCCTACGAAAGTGTGCTAGTTATTTTTTCTCTTTCTTTATATTTTCTCCTTCTCTCGAATAAAAGAGGTTTGCTTGAGACGATCAAAATCAAGTTTGGGGGAATTTGTTCAGTCGAAAATATTGCATTCTCAACACGATAATTTCCTTACTCATCTTAATCATTTGAAGATAGTTGTTATAAATATAGCACGTATTACCAGTTCATCTGGAAAATATCAAATACCACGTGTTATATATATAATCAATGTCTTATAAAGGAAATTGTGTGTCAATATTTCACGCATAATATTCTCACATTGTTTATTGGGATCTTATATCAGATTATTCAGGTCAATTAACAGGAATCAGAAATCTGTCGATATAATACAGAAAACCAAAGAACCATATACTGGCAGCAACCAAGCAAACATTATAAGATTCCATACATCAAAAGAAGACCTAAATACCTACAACAGAACACCCCAAAAAACACAACCAGAGATCTCACTATATGGCCACGGAACCGCGGCCGAGTCAAGCCGATCCGCCGTGGATCTGCGGCCGAGTTGAGGAGACGGTCGGCAACATTTTTCCAAAGGCCTCCATATTACTCCTTGGCTTTCTTAAGATGCTTTGAAATACCTAGCTTTCTCCAGAAGCTTCTCTACAACAGCCAAGCTTCTTATGCAAGCTTGATAACTACCTTGCTCTAGAAGCTTCCCTACAACTACCTAACTTCTTAGGATGATTAACCTAGCTTCTAATGAAAGATTGGTGAAGAGCTATATATAGGGACCTAGGGCTACATTGTTGTGGTTGTTCAAAAGTTGTTGATTAGTTGTTGAACATTTATTCACTACATAATTCAATACAAGTTGAGTGAAACAACTTGAGATCCAATTCCAATCCAAATCAAATCAAGAATCATCGAGAGTTTATCAAGCATTCAACGCAAAGATCCTTTACGCGAAGCCAATCTTCATCTACGAGCGCGAGATCCACGATAGATCCAAGTCTCACGGAGATCGAGCCAAGCGAAAGTCGACGGAGAAATTACCTCTTTAAGGGAGCGATCGAGAGCACTTTTTGTAATCTCGAATTGAAGGATCGTGTAATTTGAAGTTGATTAATAAAGATGATCAATTGTAATTCTTGCTTTCTTTGAATTCTTGCATTATGAAATTTCTAATTCTTGATTCTTCTATTTTCATAATGTGTGAGTGAAATCTCCGCTTGTTTAGGATTCGAAGGAATTCGGTAGATCAAATGGTGATGAAATCCTAAAACTAATCTTAAGTCTTATGACAATTATGAACTTTAGGAAAAATAATCATCAATGATCTAATTTGGATCGAGATCAACGTTCTTGATTATTTCCTTGCAATTTGGGAATTTAATAATTGATCATTTTCTTTGCTAAAGGCTGGATTTGAATGATGATCAATGAAAAGATAAGAGATAGTGAAAGAGAAACCCTAGTTTCTTCAATAGATCTCTAATTTTCATTTATCGCCATCGATCTAGCTATAATTCAGCAATAGATAAGATGAGTCATTATTAGTATTCATCATTGTTACTAATTCCTACCGATTAGTACAAGATATTCTTCATTTACTTGATAACTAAAATTGATATCGGACATTTTATTGATTTCTAATTCTTGAACATAATCTTGATTTTCTTGAAATGACAACTCTATTAAATTTTGAATTACTTTCTTAAATTTTCTTTGATATTTTCTTTCAATTCATCTAAAGCATAAACGAATAGATACACGAATCCCAGTGGACCACCCATACTCATTAATGAGCTACATCAACACCGTTATTGATTGCGGTTATAAATTCTTTGATTGTGATTACTTTTCAAAACACAATCCATACGATCAATCATGGCCTTTCCCGCTTGTGGTCTGCTGTAGGCTGCGACTCCGATTCCGTTTTATCAAATTCCTTAGGTCCTCTGGCGAGATCCTTCTTGAGTCTTCGCTGCGAGTGTCGTTCGCGCGATCCCATCGAGGGAGAGGGTGTCGGTCATGCGTGGGAACATACGAGCTGACCGATACCTCCTAGGGAGGGACGGGAACGCGACAGGCTTCGGGGCGATGGGCTCTTTCACGAGATCGTGGCGTGGAGCCGTGTGGCGCACAATGGGCCATTGAATCAGTCGTCGCAGGGAGCCACATTCGCCAGAGTGAGCATGATGTTGTTCGGTGGTGCCAGCGTGGGCGGTGTCATCCGCCCCTATACGGAGGTCGTGATACCTGGAAGAGGGAACGTCGATCTGGGGGGTTGATCCCGCCGTTTGGACACGGACAAGGGCGTCCACTATGGACATGGGCCTATTGATCCTTGCCGAGAGGGCGTAGATGGCGTTCGGAGGGGGAGTAGATCCGTCCGCGCCACCGTTGTAGGGAAGGCGGAGGCTTGTGCTGGGATCGTCACGGTTTTCGCTCGCCATGAAGTCGAGAGCGGAAGATTAACTTTCGATGGGTGGAAAAAATTGGTTTCCCACATATGGCGCCAACTGATAGAGGTCTGGATCTCCTTCAGATGTTGTCCTCCATCGATCTGTCGCGAGCGTTGATGAAATGTTGAGATTGGTGTTGAAGATTGTCTCCTTAGACGTATGGATCTCAATGGGTTAATTTTGAGGTGAAGCCGAGCAACCTGCAAAGAAGTCCCGGAGTGGTTGTACCACCGTGGACCCTCCGACGATCAAGTAATCCGAGGAATATGAGCAGAGTAGCGGCTTGTTGGATTGAAATTGCCTTACCTGAGTCGTCTAGGAGAGGGGTTTTATAGTGGTCGCATGGAGCGAGCAGGCGCAAGATCTCCGCCTTCGGTTACGCCCCTGACCTTACGCGTGCGTGAACGATAGGATCCCTCCATTAATGATGAGATACGCTCAGTAATATGGGGACGTGCCAACATAGGACGCGGGACATGGGACGGCGGTTATCTCGCTTTGGCGAGATCGCGGAGCCGGTGCGGAGGCGCCAGGACTCCGCAATCTCGGTTGATCGGGGAAGGCCGAGAAAGCTCGGCACATCAAAGGCTCGGAGACAAGCGGGAGACCAAGGAAGCTCGGCATGCTTGGAGCTCGAAGACGAGCGGGAGGCCGAGGAAGCTCGGCATAAGAGAAGGCTCGGAAGCGAGGAGACCGAGGACGCTCGGAGACATGCTATTTGTAGTCTCCTAGATGAAGGTGGAATGTCTTTCAGGGAGGTCTCCCGAAAGGTCGGAGACCTCCCTCGAGAAGGGGGCCCGTGGAATGTCCCCGATGCGGCTCACTAATTCCACCTCCCATGGAATCCGGGACGCGTCATCTGCCACGTGTCATAATCTGGGGGTCCATCGAAGGTCGGGTCAATCCTTGGGGCGAAGGCCCGGGGAACGTCTTCAATGTATCGTGCTTGCTCATGTCCCATAAACCCCGGGACACGTCATCTACCACGTGTCATGATCTGGAGAATTCCCACTTAAGATTATCATCAGGAACTAAATGCCACGTCGAACAAAATGGCTTGCCATGCCAAGCCTGCGGGGGCCATCTCTTGAATCTAATGGAGGCATATCTAGAATTCTCATATGATGTTCCGACATGATGGATGATATACTCACGATGCAGCTGCTCTATTCCATTCTTTCCGACTTGATTAATTAAATATTGTTTTTAAAGGAATAAACATGTCAATATATTTTTACAGGAACTTGTAACATTTTCCTTTTATTTATTACATTGACATTTGATTTACCAACACTATATGTTCAATATAAATTACTAGATTTTTGGGATTTTTACCTGAGCCTCGCTGGATGACAGAAATTTCGTTGTGTTTTGAAATATTCCGTCAAATCTAAATCAATTAGATTTGATAGTGGTCGAGACTATCCCTGTTGACGCCGGCATAGCAGTTTGCTCATATTTCTAAAACTAGGCAGAGTTCCTGTAGTCTTCTGTCCAGCTCAGCCCCAAACAGTGCACTTCGACAAATCGATGACAACACCCGTGTAATATGGATATGCTTAATAATTTTCAAGATATCTACGGTAATGCATGAAGTGATTTGCATTCATGAATGCAACCAAAGAAATCTATATATTCATGCACATCTAGTCCCAATATTTTATAAAGAGGTTAATATGCCTCTAAGGTTAACATCTAAGTCGGCTGTAAACTCCGGTTATATTTTACTGTTTTGGGTCCCGTCCTAACATAAAAAGTTGACTCATCGAAACAGTAAATCTGAGTGAACTTCACAGTTCTCTCTGGCTGTTGATTTCATAACCATATTTTTTCTTATATATAAATATGAAATATATCTTGAGGGTATGTTTAAAGCATAATTCTTTTGAAGTTGAAATATAACTTTTAAACTCAAACTTTAGATACATGCCTAGGCTGCTAAATTTTTTGCTCGTGCATTTACATTTGGCTAAAAACTTAAACATTCTTGTAGAATTCTTACTTGAAGCAAAATCGTAGAAATTACATATTCACCGTCCGTGGTGTGATCCATGAACGGTTGAGATCGAAAGTGATGGAGGTCCTTTTCGGGTCTCCGTCAGATGTTTTCTTTCGTCGATCTCCTAGTGAATCTTGGAGGTGATCTCCTGCTGCGTGTGGGTCTCAATGGGTTTTGAGAAGATTGGTGATTTGAGGAGTTTAGCGCCGAGTACCTTCAAGGAAGTCCCGGGATGGTTTGGTACCACCGAGGACCCTCCGACGATCAAGTTTGCACGAGATCCGAGCAGAGTAACGGCTAAGTGGAGTAAAAAATCTCTTACTTGACCCCTCTGTGATGCGGGTTTATATAGTGGTGGCGGCGCGCAGCAGCAGGCGCGAGAATCTCGCCGGCAGTTACACTGCCGATGTCACGCCCGCGTAAAGAGCGGATCGCCCATTAATGGGGATCGTGATGGCGTGGAACGTGGGATGCTGCTGATGGAGAATCTACGCATGGCGAGATTTGTGGGGCGGCGGTTACACCTGTGAGTGGTGGAGTTGGTCGGTCGAAAGGACCGAGGAAGATGGCCTTGGCTGGGGAGCTCGGAGACGAGCAAGAGGGCCGAGGAGTCTTGGTCCTGTGGCAGCTCGGGGCGAGCTGAGGGGCCAAGGAGGCTAATTTGCAGGGGGCTCTGAGGAGGGCCAGCTTGTGCTTGCAGGTCGGGTATAGGGGTGGCCTGGTCGGCCCCTATGGGCCCTTTCTTCTGAGTTCTGGGACACGTCATCTGCCACGTGTCCTGATCTTGGAGATCGCCAATATTGAGCATCATCACTATCCCCCCACTCTTGTCCCAACCAGCTAGCGGGTCGGGTCAGGAGTGGACTGCCGGGCCGCCCAGGGCGAGCTCCCTCTTAAGATTTCGTCGGGACGCGTTCCCGGGATGTCAGCTATCTTTTATGCTAGCGAATCAGGGCGAGATCTCTGCATTTAAGGAAGGTGCGCCGGTTCGTGCATCCTGTTACTAAAGCGACGGTCCACGTGTCAAGCGTCGATTGGCCGACGCGACGTGTGCAGACCTGCGGCGTCTGATGGGGTGCGGTCCAGTATGGGAACGACAAGTGGAGCAATCGGAGTCGTTGGACGCGAGGAGGCATTTTGGTGGGAGATGAAGGGCGCCTTTGGATGAGGGCTATTGCGGAAACAAATAGGGGAGGGGCCCACTACAGGGTCCCTACTCCTTCATATTTCCTCGCTATAAACCCTGGTTGCTCAGCGCTCAACTTATTTCTTCTGCTTTTATTTTCCGAGGATCTCTCTTCTCCAGGTTAGATGTCTTCTTTCGTGAAATATGTAGATGTCGTAGGAGTAGGTTCTAGGGACTTTTTAGTTGAGCCTAAGTCTTCCCGGGGAGCAGGGGTCGGATTCTCTTCCTGTTATCGTGCGGCGGGGGCAGCCCCCAGGGAGGAGGTGGTAAACGCTGCCCCCGGCGCGTCGTGTTGAGTGAGGCATGAGGACGAGCTCGCCAATACTCGGGCTCGCTTCCATATCCCCTCACGTTATACGCTTCGTCTGGCCAAGGAGGGATAGAGGACAGAACAAGTACAGGATAGGGAGATCGCCCTGTACTTGGAAGCTTTTTGGGGTGGAATGCGCCTGCCCTTCTCTCCCGAGGTCATCGAAGCACTGAACTTCTTCGAGTTAGCCCCTGGACAGTTAGTGCCGAACTCATGGAGGATTCTCCTCGGGTTCCTGATCCGCCTGAAGTTACAGGTGGTTCCCTTTCGCCTCTCCCTCATTGATTCTTCCATCATTTTCAAAAATCATCCTGGGGGTCGAGCGGGCGACCCGAGGTGGGTCTACCTCTTCTTTAAAAAGTGACAGGGGGGCGCCGCCGAGACAGGGGTTGTGGTCTTGCCTTCTTCCATTCATGACTGGAAGAAGAAGTTCTTTTTCGTTTCCCCTCCCGAGGGCGAGGACTGGCCCGTGCCTACCAAATGGTCGAGGGAAAAATGCTTGCCGGGGAACCAGTCCAATGACCCCGCCGTGGTGAGAGTGGCGTCGTGGGAGCCTGTTCCCCGATTCGACGTGCTGCTGTCTGAGAGGGTCCTGAGTTGGGTCGGGATTAGCCCCGTTGAGTTCGCCGGTAAGTTAGGCTTGCTTCTTGGCTTTTATATTGCATGTGTTGCTGACTTCTTTGCATCTGGTTTTGTGCAGGACCCATGGACGTGAACGAGCTCCGAGACTCCATGCGCCGGCCGAGGAGGGTCACGAAGGCCCGAGGCGCCAGCTCTTCCTGCTCGAAGCCCGCCCCGGCTCCTTCTCCTCTGGTGGTCGCGTCCCATGAGCGTTCGGGGGCGGATCCCGCCTCGGGGCCTGGCAGAGCGTCAGGCCGGAAGGGGGCTCGGATTCTGGAGGACTAAGTCTCAGAGGAGGAGATCGGTTCTCCATCGGAGCCGCTCAAAAGGGGTTCCTGGAGGTCTTTCCGGGGCCCGCCCTCGCCGATCATGGTGGAGGAGAGGGGCCTCCAGTTCGCGGTGCCCTCGGGGCTATCCGTCGCGGATAGCCTGCTTCATGAAATAGAGAAATCGGCGGGGGGTAGGGTCCCCGGGGGGACCTTCAGGGCCCAGATGGCGTCCATTGCCCAGGAGTCCATGCAGGTAAGTGTTTGGTTTTTTCTGCGAGATTCGGTGCCTCCTTCTCCTTTCTGATATCTTTCCAATTTTTTAGGTTCTCCAGCACGTTGCCCTTGCCTTGCGCTTGGAGGCCGAGGTGATAGCCCCGGCGATGAAGGCTGCAGGCCAGCTTGCCTCGCTGGAGGAGAGCTCCAAGCGGGAGCTGGAGTCGGTGATGGCGAGGGTAGCCGCCCTGGAGGGCGAGGTGGAGGTCGGGAAACAGGAGGTTTCCCAGTACCGCGAGGCCGCCGTGGCTGCCGAGGCCAAGCTTGAGGACGCTCAGGTGCTCGTCGGCAACCTGAAGAGGACGGTGAAGACCCTCCGGAAGGAGCTGGAGGCGGCGGCCGAGGCGGTGAAGTCGGCCGACCTAAGAGTGGCGAAGTTGGCCGACCTCTCGGCGGCGAAGGCGGTGGAGGGTTACAAGAAGTCAAAGGACTTCTATGATGACCTGGACGTGGCCACAACCCTTATCTGGCACGAGTCCCTCGACGCCGTTAAGGCCCGGATGCCGGAGCTCGCCGACGAAGAGCTCTGGGCCGAATACCCTCTCACGGACGCTGATGAGCACGGGGAAGAGATTCCAGACGAGGAAGTCACCGAGGACCCTGCTCGTCTCGTGGTGGATGTCGAGGACCCTGAGGTCGCGCCCGGTCCCGAGGCCTAAAGCCCCCGTCTTCCTCCTTTTATTTTGTTGCTTCTGGGATTTTTGTAAGCCTCCGGGCAGTTTGTAAGGCTGGGGAGCCCAAAATACCCTTTGTAAAGACTTTGCCTTTGGTAATAAAATTTTTTTTTCTTTGGTTTCATCGGTTTGCACTTTATCTTCTATTTGTGAAGAATGCTCGTAAAACATCTCTGCTTGCACTGTTGGGCTTCCATGTCAGGTCGGCTATCTGTCTAGCGATCGTTCGTCGAGTTGATTTCGATCCCTTGCCAAGCGCTGCTGAGAAGGAGGTATCTCCATGCATCTCCATGGCCCCAAAGTCGAGGGGGAATCGCTCAGACTTGGATAAACCTGATGCTCCTTGTTGGGGCCTCAGATCCTCTGTATGTGATGGGCAGAGGGATGTCTGCCTTATTTGTGTCGAGCATGAAAGGGCTCAGAGGCCTCGTTATGAGGACATACCGAACTTCGATGTGGTTCTAGGAATGGATTGGCTTGGAACTTTTTATGCTACCATCGACTGTCGTAAAAGGAGGGTAGTATTCGAGATCCCAGACCATCCGGTCTTCTATTTCAAAAGCGGAGACCGTACACTGGAGCCAAGTACCTACAAAGCGAAGCCAAGAGAAGCAGTAGTTGCTGCAGCTCAGGCGGAGGAAGAATCAAGACCAGATGTGGTTCGAGAGTTCGACGATGTATTTCCTGACGATATATCAGATTTGCCTCCCGATCGAGCTCTTGAATTCAGTATTGATTTAGTACCAGGAGCACAACCGGTGATCAAAGCACCCTATCGTTTAAGTCCGGAAGGTTTGAAGGAAGTCCGAACACAGTTGGACGAATTACTGGCGAAAGGATGGATTCGTCCCAGCACTTCAAGTTGGGGATCACCTGTATTACTTGTGAAGAAGAAGGAAGGTTCATACAGAATGTGCATCGATTACAGAGCCTTGAACGAAGTCACTATAAAGAACAAGTATCCACTTCCGCGCATCGATGATCTATTCGATCAGCTAAGTGGATCTTGTGTTTTCTCAAACTTGGATCTTCGTTCAGGTTATCATCAAGTGAAGGTCAAGGAAGCTGATATTCACAAAACAGCTTTCAGAACTCGCTATGGACATTACGAATTTCTAGTGATGCCATTTGGAGTGACCAACGCACCCGCAATATTCATGAACCTTATAAATCAAGTTTTCCGGGAGTACTTAGACAGGTTTGTTGTCATCTTCATCGACGACATCCTGGTGTATTCTAAGAGTCGGAAAGAGCATGCAGAACATCTACGAATTGTCCTGGAAACTCTTCGTCAACATCAGCTTTATGCCAAGTACAGCAAGTGCGAGTTTTGGCTAAATCAAGTTGGTTTTCTTGGACATATCGTATCAGGAGAAGGAATCTCTGTAGATCCAGCGAAAGTTTCGGCAGTTAGTGAATGGCCTACACCAAAGTCAGTGAAGGACATTCGGAGTTTCTTGGGTTTAGCTGGATATTACAGAAGGTTTATTGAAGGCTTTTCGAAGATAGCAACGCCCCTGACCAAGCTCACACGTAAAGATGAAGAATTTGTGTGGTCAGAAGCATGCGAAGAAGCTTTCGTAGAACTCAAGTCAAGATTGACATCAGCACCTATTCTCGTCATACCGGATCAATCTGGAGGATTCGAAGTGCATTGCGATGCATCCGGTAAGGGATTAGGATGTGTTCTACATTAGCACGGAAAAGTTGTGGCTTATGCTTCAAGACAGCTGAAGATTCACGAGCGCAATTATCCGACGCATGATTTGGAGTTGGCAGCCGTCATCTTTGCTCTCAAGATTTGGCGTCATTAGCTACTTGGCGAACGAGTGAACATCTACACAGATCATAAGAGCTTAAAGTACGTGTTTACTCAGAAGGAGTTGAATATGCGGCAGAGAAAATGGTTAGAACTCATGGCGGACTTTGACATCAACTTGCAATATCACCCAGGGAAGGTGAATGTAGTACCTGATGCTCTTAGTCGCCAACCATTAGCTATGAATCTCACCGCTCAGTGGAAGCTTCAACAAGATTTGCATCAGATGGAGATTGAAGTAGTCATGCCCGGTAATGCTTCAAGTTTGATGAATTTACAAGTTCAATCAACCATTGTCAATCAGATCAAAGCAGCTCAAGCAAGTGATGCTAAGTTGCAAAAGATCAGAGAACAAGTGGAGAATGGACTCAGAACAGACTTCATCATCCATGAAGACGGATCTTTGAGATACGGCAGCAGATTGTGTGTACCAAAAGGTCCTGTTCGGGAAGAGTTAATGAAAGAAGCTCACAGCTCTCCCTATTCAGTACACCCTGAAGGTACCAAAATGTACAAAGATCTATGTCAGAATTATTGGTGGCATGGAATGAAGCGTGAAGTAGCCAGAAGCGTCGCAAAATGCTTAGTGTGTTAGCAAGTAAAGGCTGAACATCACAGGACTGCTGGATTACTTCAACCGTTACCAATCCCAAAATGGAAGTGGCAACACATCACGATAGAGTTTGTGACTGCTCTTCCTCGCAGCACAAAGGGTAGCGATGCCATATGGGTCATTGTGGATCGACTCACAAAGTCGGCTCACTTCATCCCATTTAGAGTTGGCCAATCAACTGAGACACTAGCAAAGAAGTATATGGAGGTAATAATCTAATTAAGATTTAAACTCTTTATAATGTACTATATCTGATACCCATGAACTCATACAGGAAATTGTGAGACTTCATGGAGTACCGGTCTGCATTGTCTTCGATCGTGACACCAGATTCCGATCGCAATTTTGGCAAAGTCTGCAAGCAAGCTTGGGAACAAGTCTGAACTTCAGCACGGCTTATCATCCACAAACAGATGGTCAGTTGGAACGAACTATTCAGATCTTGGAGGATATGCTCAGAGCGTGTATGCTAGACTTCAAAGGATCGTAGGAAGATCACCTACATCTTGTGGAGTTTTCGTACAACAACAACTACCAAGTAAGCATAGGAATGGCACCTTTTGCAGTATTGTATGGAAGGAAGTGTCGATCGCCATTAAATTGGGACGACATCGGAGATAGGGAACTTCTTGGACCAGAGATGATAGTAGCGACTGTTGATGTGGTCCGTACTATCAGGGAAAGGATGCGCATAGCCCAAGATCGACAGAAGCACTGGGCTGATGCAAAGAGGCGACACTTGGTGTTCCAGCCAGGAGATCACGTATTCTTGAAAATGTCTCCGAACCGCGGAGTGATCCGATTTGGAAGACGGGGTAAGTTGAGTCCGAGATACATTGGACCGTTCGACATACTGAAACGAGTCGGTGAAGTGGCATACCGCTTAGCGCTTCCACCTTCATTGGAAGGAGTGCATAATGTGTTCATATATCCCAACTCAGAAAGTATGTGAGTGACCCCAGCCATGTTCTCGATCATTCCGAGCTCACTATATAGCCCGACTTGTCTTGTGAGCAACAGCCCGTGGAGATCCTGGACAGAAAAGTGAAGACACTTCGGAACAAGGAAATTAACTTGGTTCGAGTGATGTGGAGGAAAGACACTCCAGGAGAGTCCACTTGGGAAAAGGAGGATGAAATGCGTACTAGATATCCACACCTCTTTGTAAACTAGTCCTCAAATAAAAGTTGTAAATTTCGAGGACGAAATTTTTGTAAGGAGGGTAGACTGTAACAACTCCATTTTTAATATACAAAGAATTGATTTAAATTCAATGTATACTTGGAGTATTTATTGCAGCTGATATCTCTTTAGGTATTTATTTCACTCCATAATTACAAGAAGGAGCTTGTAGCTCATTGGTAATACCTTGCACTGCTAAACCAAGCCACCAGAGTTCAAATCCCATGCCCCATATTATTTTTAATTATTTTATTTTAATTTTTTTGGAAAGTCAACAGTCAAACCGCCATAACTCACAAAATTTATACTGAGCACAAAAAGTTAGATGCACCAAAATTCCCCCCAGAAGATCCCCCGGCAAGCCCTCGACTCGGCCCGACTCGGCCGAGTTGGCCGGCGGACCGGCCGACTCGGGCCGGTGCCGCCGGCCGGACTCGGCCGGACGGCCGAGTCGTCAACACGGAATTTCTCCGTGTTGACCTGGTCTTCTCACCTGAATACTTTAATTTTCTAGATCGGTTATCAAATCCTCAATAAATCACTTTTACTCCAAAATTTAATGATTTTTTTAATATTTTTTATATATTTTTATATTTTTTTAATTAAAAGCCTAACCCTAACCTGACCCTATATAAACCCCCAAACCCTCTACCCTCTCACCCTACATTCCTAAGTCCACTCTCTAAAAATTTCAAGAGAACTCAGTACGTTAGAAAACGAGCGAAAGGAGAAGCGCTGCCGAAATCGACGGCGAAGTCCCGGTGATCGTACTAGGACTCTTCACGACGTTTCGACGCGCCGACAAACCCACTACCTTTCTAGCACTCTCTAGCGTTGTTCAAACCCATAAGTCCCTCTTTTCTACCTTTCTATTCTTTCATAAAATACGACTTTTTAAAACCCGACGGAAATCGGAACAAACCGATTTCCGATTCGGTTTTTTATCAAAACTCACTTATCACTAATTTTATAATGGTTAAACATATTCATGTTGACTAGTAATCACTTAAAAATCAATTTGGATAAAGTTTCTCACATGAAATGATAACTTTTGCAAAATACCGTATTTTCGCACTTAAATACCACCATGTTTAGTTTATCTCATTTAACCCTTTAACATTGCTATACCTTAAAATAGATCACGAGGTAATGACCTACCTCCACACACACGCAAATACAACCCTAATTGATATCATCAAAACTTAGAATACGATAATAAAAGATTTTACATTAAAATACCATTTTCTTTAGAAACCTTTTCTGAAAGTTCTAAGTTGTATACAATTTTAAAACAAAATCTTTTAATAGGAAAATATGATATGTCATGGACATCGATCGTTTATCTAAAACCTGATTTTGTGGTGTCTAGGCTAGGCAAGTGAGCTTAGGTAACTTTAAAAGGCCCGTCTCACGATTCATGAGCGGATCCCTCCTTCCTCACTTGTACTTACCTGGCCACAATTGGCGATGAAGAGGCGATTTGAGGCTTCTAATGACTTGTCGTTTAGACCAATTAGAACTAGGCTAGTTGGCTTAGGAAACCCTAGAATCTAAGATACGGAAATTTACACCCTTTTACAAATAAATACCTTATATTTATAAAACCGTTTTCTAAATGACTAGTATTTATTAAATCTTTGCAAAGGGCCACTACAACCCACTTTTGGGGAACTCGATTGGGATAGTACGGTTTATCGTGCACCCTCGGGCTTAGTAGTGCGAGATGCAGACCTCCGTAAGGAGCATTCGGTCTCGAAAGGTTTAAAATACGACATTTAAGAAAATAAATTATTTATTAAAAATTATTCTTGAATAAACATATGTATGTTTATCATTTAAACACCTATTTTATTATAAGATAAAGTTTCCACCTTTTCCTAAAAATTACAAGATTAAAAGTTACATTAAAATACCATGAATTTCAAATAAATCAATATAACAAATTAATACCTTTATTAGGATATATTCACTAGGAATAACACAAATAAAATTCACACTCATTATAACTATAAAGACGAATAATAAATACTTGAGGTGTATCTTGAAAACTATACAAAAATATTTTTACATAAAACCCTCTTAAGTTTTATAAATTACAATAAAGACCCTATCAATTATAGAACTTCAAATTACATTTCTTTTAGTCTGACTCGGGTTTGAGTCTGATTATTTCTGACTTGAATATGATTCAAGTCAATCTATATTCTTTAATATTCCAACTCAATATGAATACATGAATCCCAGAATCCAGTTAACAATCTATACAACTTGACTGAATCAAACCATGGATATACATCCATTATTCCGTTATTCCATTTACCTGATCTTGCAGTTACAATCTGTTTACTGATATCATGGTTTTGTTCAGTCATCCAACTTATACAATACAATACAACAATACAATCAAAACACTACGGGGTTTAAGGGGTAGATTGGTACGGAAGGTGTTAAAGGTGGCACGAGGTGGTCAGATTAAGACACCTAACCTATATTCCGTTGCTGTTGTACCCTGGCTTAACGGTTCCTTGTACATTCCGTTTGCTCTGGTCTCTAGCATATAGAGACCCCTCTCGTATACACTGGCATCCTTCTGTACCAAGCTACAAACAACAGCGTTAACACAATATTCCATAATATTCTACAACATAATATTTTAGAAAATACTCTTATGTTGTCTTTCTAATTCTTCCTTATCTTTGGGACTTACCGAGCGACCTGTTCGCTGACGACATTCTATTTCATTCTTCTTTGAATGTCGTCGGGTGCTTTGGACCCAGCAGAGATCGAGCCCACCGGAGAAGACTTGGAGCAGTTTCACGAAGACCCCGAGCTCTAGACATTGTACCTTGTTCTATTCAGTATTTTCTTTTCCTGTTATGCCATTGTTTAGGCATCGCTTTTCATTTCAGTTGTATTTACTTTTCATGCATTGTACAAAAGAATGTTATTAATAAAGTTGCTGTTATTTTATATCTCTTGTCTCTTGTGATTTACTTTTATATTGCTTAGATACGCTTAGCGTATGTACTTCTAAGTATATACGTAGCGGACCTCGTCGCGTCCTCTTCGCCGTACACTGGGAAGCGGGGCGTGACAGCCGAGCAGGGAAGCCACTCGGCTGCCTCTACGGAGGGCTTTGATCCTTAGCGTTGGAGGGGTTGTAAGAAGCCCGCTAAGGATGACCGGGCAGTGAAGCTGCGCGGTTGCCTCTTGGTGAGGGTTTTGATCTCTGGCGTCGTGGGTAGGCAACTACCAGCCTGGGATGACCGGGCGGGGTAGCCGCTCGGATGCCACTTGCGAGGGCTTTGATCCCTGGCGTCATAGGTAGGGAGCTACTAGCCGGAGATGACCAAGCGGGGTAGCCGCTCGGTTGCCTCTTGCGGGGGCTTTGATCCTTCAGGATGGGGACCGAGCATGGTTACTGCCCAGTGCCTCTTGGCGAGGACTTTGATCTCTGTCCGTTATGGTAGGAAGCTACCAGCCGGGGATAGCCGAGCAAGGGCTCGACTGCCTCTGGGAGGACTTTGGTCCTTAGCGCGGGAGGGGCTGTAAGAAGCCTACTAAGGACCCTTGGCCGGGCAGGGTTACTGCCCGGTGCCTCAGGGCGAGGGCTTTTGTCCTGAAGGATAGCCGAGTGAGGGTCAGGCTCGACTGTCTCTGGGAGGGCTTTTGATCCCTGTCGGTCGTGGTAGGAAGCTACCAGCCGGGGATAGCCGAGCAGGGTAGCTGCTGAGCTGCCTCTAAGGAGGACTTGGATCCTTAGCGTTGGAGGGGCCGTATGAGGCCTGCTAAGGATATCCGGGCAGTGAAGCTGGGCGGTTGCCTCTTGGCGAGGGCTTTGATCCCTGGCGTTGCGAGTAGGAGAGCTACCGGCTAGGGATAGCCGAGTAGGGAAGTCGCTCGGCTGCCTCTACGGAGGACTTTGATCCTTAGCGTTGGAGGGGCCGTATGAAGCCTGCTAAGGATATCCGGCCAGTAAAGCTGCACGGTTGCCTCTTGGCGAGGGCTTGGATCCTTAGCATTGGAGGGGCCGTATGAGGCCTGCTAAGAATATCCGGGTAGTGAAGCTGCGTGGTTGCCTCTTGGCGAGGGCTTTGATCCCTGGCGTTGTGAGTAGGGAAGCTACCGGCCAGGGATAGCCAAGCAGGGAAGCCGCTCGGCTACCTCTACAGAGGACTTTGATCCTTAGCGTTGGAGGGGACTTAGGAGGCTTGCTAAGGATAACCGGGAAGTGAAGCTGCGCGGTTGCCTCTTGGCGAGGGCTTTGATCCCTGGCGTTGCGAGTGGGAAAGCTACCGACTAGGGATAACCGAGCAGGGTAGCTTCTCGGCTGATTCTTCATGAGGTTTCGCCCCACCATCCCGTTGCAGGTATGTAGAAGCGGGTGATGTAAGCCTTGAACGTCTCCTTGTCCCCGCTCTTAATTGTGAAGAGGTAGTCGACCGTACGCTTCTGCCGACGGTTCCCAACGAAGTAGCCGAGGAACTGAGTAGCCAGCTCATCAAAGGTCAAGATTTAGCAGGGCTCGAGTCCTCGGAACCAGTCCCGACCAGAGCGGATGAGGATGGCTGGGAAGGCCCTGCACTGGGCGGCGTCGGAATGGTCCTGAAAGCTCATCCCCGCGGTGAAAGCATCTAAATGGTCTTTCAGGTCGGTTTTCCCGTCGAACAGAGAGACCTTCGGAGGCTTGTTGTGCGAGGAGACGTGGACAGAGAGCAGTCCCTCGGTAAACGGCTTAGTGAGAGAGTCGGGGACGTACTTAGCCCCGTCGCCCAAGAGGTGACCTTCCCGGCGCATGCCCTCGATCTTTATTTCGAAGGCGTCGAGCCGGCCGAGGTACCCCGAGGATTCGGCGCCTTATGATCCCTGGCCTCTGCTGTGGGAGACATGCGTCTGGGCGCGGCTCCGGTTCCACTCGATGAGGTTCCTCAGATCCCTGGGCGAGGTGGCCCTCGAGCCGTCGTACCGAGCCCCTTCTGTGTGACCCCGTCGAGGGAGGGGGTGTCGATCATGCTTGTAGACAGGAAAGGTGACCGACATCTCCTCATGGGGGTAAGGGTCGCGAGGAGGTTCGAAGAGAGGCGCTCTGGCGGCGGATCTTGGTGTGGAGACGTGGGGCGCCCAGTAGGCCTCAGGGAGTATCGGCTTGTGGGATCTGCGGCCAGGGGTCGTATCATGCCGGTGGTCGGCCGTACCGACGAGGGAAGAGCCTTCTGGAGGCTGAGGAGCGACGATCTGGGGCAGTGGCCCGGCCGTTTGGACGCGGACAAGCGCCTCCACGAGGTTCTGTAGCGGATCTATTCGGCTGGCGATGGCGTTGATGATGGTCGCCGGAGGAGGTTCATCCGCGCCTCCGATGTGGGGGAAGCGGCGGCCGGTACCTGGATCTTTAGGGTGGTCGCTTGACATGTGGATGGAGATCGGAAGGCCAACTTTTTTTGTGGAGTTTAGTTTCCCACAGACGGCGCCAACTGATGAAAGTCCTTTGTGGGTCTCCGTCAGATATTGTCTTCCATCGATCTCCCGGTGGATCTTGGAGGCGATCTCCTGCTGTGTGTGGGTCTCAATGGGTTTTGAGGAGATTGGTGATTTGAGGAGTTTAGCGCCGAGTACCTGCAAGGAAGTCCTGAGATGGTTTGGTACCACCGAGGACCCTCCGACGATCAAGTTAGCACGAGATCCGAGCAGAGTAACG